>CM020032.1:2095000-3295000 GCA_009769605.1 Bucorvus abyssinicus
GGAGAATGGATGAGCTTTAAAACACCACAAGGACGTGGCCACTCATGCCAATGCTGGATGTGATGCCCTCTCCCGCTCCATGGTGTCTCTCCCCTCCCCTTATTGATCATGCAGACTTCTTTGGGGAGACCCTGCTGGATGGGACCAAGATGAAGCCATGCTCTATGACGGGAGACCACCAGGGCATGACTGTATCTGCTACAGACTGACTAACTTTTCCTTCCCCACCTCCTTCACTGCCACTTCACACACTGAAAGCAACACTTGTTCCCGAGTAGCCCCTTCCAAGACTGTCCTATGCTGCTTGAAGGACACCTAGACTGTGGTGTCAGAGGGGTACAAGATCCAATGGTGCCAAGTGAAAGCCACCCACGAGTCCCTGAACTCGTAACTTTAGGAGCTGGGTGTGAATGAAAGCTATGAGATACCCCCCCCAGCATACTCTTTGGGGTCAAATGACATGAGAATCTGATTTAAACTGGGTTCATATGGAACAAAGAATACAGAAGATTTATATTTGAGACCAATCACCCTCATATCTTGCAGCCCTTGTGCCAGTGAGATAGGGCGTGCAGGACCTCAGGGGCGTGCAGGACCTCAGGGGCGTGCAGGACCTCAGGGGCGCGCAGGACCTCAGGGGCGTGCAGGACCTCAGGGGTGTGCAGGACCTCAGGGGCGCGCAGGACCTCAGGGGCGTGCAGGACCTCAGGGGCGCGCAGAACCTCGGGGCATGCAGGACCTCGGGGCATGCAGGACCGCAGGGGCATGCAGGACCTCAGGGGCGTGCAGGAGGGGATTTTTTGGTAAGCCTCGTGGGTGCAGAAGTGGGGAGTTACACTGAGCGTTTGCTCTCAGTAATTCCAACAGCTGAATGCCTTTAAAATATACCGCTATGCTCATAATGTCTTGCCAGTGTTTCACATTAACCTTTCGACTATTTGAATTTAACTCTGTAAGTAAGCTAGATAGCTTTCTAAAATGGTAGATAATATAACAAAAAAGGTACAGACAGCAATGAAGATATGTGAGCAAAGCAGTTATTAAAATTACAATGATTTATGCTATAATATTCTGAAGCAGCCTGCACGTGGAAATCTGAGTGGCTCTTCTCCTCAATTTGCTAATTGTGGGGCACTCCGTAGGTAAACTAAGCCAAGCTACAAAAATAAACCCAGGGCAACAGGAAAGAAAAGATCGCTTCGATACTCTGCGATGGATTGGAAAATGCCGTTGGCTCAAAGGTCCAAATTTGTTAATAAAATCAAAGACTTAAGCTTCTTTGTTCTAGATTCTCATGCAAAACATGAATATAAAACTGTTCAGCAACGAACGTGTTTGTGGCAGCATGTCAGAGACAACAAACCTTCTGAAGGAATCAGGAAGCTACGCTAACAATCGCGGTCTAGAAGCCTCCTTGGTTATCACCCTTCTGAATTAATTGCACCCCATACATGGGCGTATGGTTCTCTACGTCCTTTGGAAAGTTAAAGACTTCCTGCTCAGTCAGTAGTTGCCTGGGAACATCGTCGCGTCTCTGTGTTCCACTTCACCCACACCTCTTCGAAGCAATTTGGTCATTGCAACAGAAGCAGAACTTAAACTTACGGGGGCACATCCTCGTGGTTCATGACCCTAACTCCCATTGACGCTAACAGAAGTTACGCACTTGCACCGAGAGGAGAATATATCACGAAAAGCTGATGATCGTCTTAGACTAACTCAGCAGCGTACTGAAACTTCTCCCACACGAAATATGTGGTGGCTTTCCTCCTAATTCCCTGATGCGTACCGCTGCCAGCCCAGAAACACGCGCGTGCCTCCCAGCAACGATGGGTGGCAACGGCAACTGGCAGAAGCGGTGCTGGTGAGAAGCAGAAGTGGCAGAGACCTTTCCAGGTGGACCCTATCAGTGAGGAGGCTGGGGGTCGGCTTCTTATTCACTCGAGAGAAAGCGAAGAGAGAAATTGCCACCTGATGGAAAAGAGAAAATAGAGAAAATGAAGCATAAAAGTTTTCCAGTTTACTTATTAGCACAATATGTAATTGGATGGCAGTAGCAGGTCTCAAAAATTTGTCTTACTATAATGACTATAATTTTTTAGAGATCGAAAATGAATCTGACTCGAAAATACCATTAAACTACCAACTTGCTTAAAATTTAAAGGGTAATTCACATATAATGCTTTTATTTAATAGCCCAATTTACAAAACGTCTAAAATTAATGCAGATCTTTTCAGGACAAAATCAGCTGTAACTGCACCAACTAATTTTTGCTCATTTGAACTGAATTATTAATAAGAGAGAAATATACCATATGTTCCCAAAAGAGCTGGATACATTTATTTCAAATAAAATTGCTGTGTTTGGTGGAATATAAGAGGTTTAAATGCTTTCAGAGAAATGGGTTACTTATATACTGATTTAATAGAGTATAAATCAGACTGCATAATTAGGGACACAGCTGTTTCCTAACCTAAAGCTGCCAGCTTTTGTTGGTTAAGTTCCTTTATCACCTGCATGGCTTTAATCAGCAATAATTTGTTCTTCTTGTGGAGCAATACAAGTTAATCAATAATTTTGCTGTTTGTACTATACTGGAAAAGAGCTTTTATGGCAGGTTTGGATTAAACTGGGCATACGTTCCCCTGACTTGTTAACTTGATTTATTTAATTTTATTGTGTTCCTGATACTAATTAAAAATGAAAGGGAAGGGCATTTTAGTAACACAGCTTCTGCCTCCACCTGGTACAGAGATGTATTGCTTTAACTTTTTATTTGCACGTTTGGGCATAAACCCCAAATCCGGACTCTGGAAGCTGAAACTCCAGGCAAAGGTCTCCCCTTAGAGCACACTTGGAGATTTCCATTGTGTCTACACCCCTCCACAAAAAAGGGACAATCAGTGCTCCTCTTTTATTTCCTTTAGATTTAAAAGTTTCTTGACAAGATAACAGAACAAGAAGACTGTACACATTTAATCTACAGCTGGAGTTTGCTCTTGACCATCACACCTGATGGCAAAACCTTGCTGTACAGCCCTGGCTACTGAGCAACAAGGGATAAATAATCATTGCAGCCCCGAAAACGCGCGCGGACTTGCTGACCCCCATGCATGCCCAGGCCCCCACACGTATGGGGCTGGGGAGGTGATGGTACTTTTCCCCCCATGGACACTAGTAATCTTTCAGAGCTGTCCCTCTGCAAGTTCAGGTGTAAATTGTGAAGCCCTGGACTTAGGGTAGGCTCTGAATCGTCGCGGGCAGTGTAAAATGTCACCTTAGGTCAACATGACTTCATGCTGTCCCAAATCGGGGAGGGGGCTTCCAGTCCTCAGTTGCTTCCACTGTATCAGCTCGAACACCATGGGATGTGTCAGTCGGTCAGATCCAGTGGAAAATGTTCATCGACGGATTACTGTAGATATCCTAATAGCCTGTCCCAGATCTCCTGGAGGAAATTTTCCAAAGTGAGAATCTTTTTGCATCTGCTTTTCACTCATTGTGTCCTCCAGTGTGAATCCAAGGGAACAAACCAGTTCAGTCTGGGCAATATACTATTTCCAAATGAGTTATCTGGAGGTGTCTACTTGTCAAAAGTCACATCCGTGATGTGAAAATAAGAGATTTGCAAAAGTCCTTTGACATCTAGATGAGCTGCATGCACATGGGAGAGGGATGCAGCTCCCGGGTCCATGAAAGAAGTAAAGTTTCCTTTGTAAAAGTTTTAATAGTTGTACAGGGCTGTGCTTACCTGGAATTTTCCCTCCTCTTAAGAATATTGTAAGACCTGACTAAAATCCCAGCAAAGTGAATTCAGAAGTTCCTCTTAGTATTAGCATCTCTGGATGAGAGTGGAGACTACAGAAGGTCTGCTTTGACTTGGGATTTATAAAATACATAAAATATGTGTACAATATATTCATGCAAATACTAGTCTCTAAAAATACGAAGGCACGTATATATGTATATTCTGATAGGTTTAAACATCACAGTGTATTCATTTAAAAGTCTTGATGGACAAGCTGTAGAACGTGACATTTCTAAATGAAATTCTGAAATTGTAATTGGCTCCGTGAATGCTGCTGGCTGTTTTCAGCTACTTGTTGAGCGTCAAGGAAAAACATTGTACAATACAAATGTAAACAAATTCTGTCTGAATATTTTTATTTACATCCAGGCTGAGCTCTAACTAACGTAAGCTTATGAAAATCCACCTCTGCAAAAGGGGTTTAACTTTCCAAGGCTGCTGTGGGCTCCAGCAGCACTAGCTTTGAGCAGGAGGATATTCTCTGATTGCAAAGGCAACTGTCTTTTTATTTGGGGGTGGGAGAAGGAGACGGAATGGGCTGGGAGTAGTGTCTGATGCCAGGGTTTTATTTTAAATAGCTGTATTTTAAGTGCATCTGCTACTTCCAGTCTTTCTCCTCGGCTTCCATGGGCTTTCACACAGATAATCACATTCCTTGCTTTTAGAGCCAGAATATTCTTTTAAAACCCCAAAGAGGCAATATGCAACTTAAAGTAGGAAATTAGCTTCACTCACAAATTATGCATTACAGAGACTTTGTATCTCACTATACATCTTGCTCAGAGGGAACTTCCACGTTCGGAGATTCCAGCTGTGCAAGCTATAAAAATTTTATGCCGTAACTTTTACAGACCGAGAAGGAGTTTCTCCACAGTTAGCCTGGTTCGAAGGAGCTGCCACTCAAGGGCAAGCTCTAGCCCCTTCTGATTAGCCCTTTGTCCCAGACGATGAGCATAGTGCCACCGAGGGGGAAACTTTTGAGCAGCTAATTGAAAAATTTACAAATTCTTCCCCTTCCAGTCAGGCCAAAAGTTAAATACATAAATTCCATCCGCCACAGAAGTGAGGAAAACATGTTTTGCAGTGATGTGCTTTGACAGCTCACATCACCACCATCTGAAGATTTCCCGAACTTGTTAACAGCACTGCCTATGGCTTACTACAAATAACTGCCCCCCTGGTTTGATGTCAATAAAGAACCCATAAAGACACTGTGCCCAAACTCATTTTCCACATCCATGTGCTCCATAACACGGGTATGCCCTCCTAAATGTGAGCTGTCCCTCGTATGGGCTGTGTACATCAGGAGATGCTCCAGGAGCATCACTCTGTAACCAAACACATATCTGAATTCGTCTTAAAAAGCCCTACGCTGGAGCAGGGTTGAGGTTTTGGTCATCAGACCTAGTCCTTGGCTCTCCTCACGGCTGAAATACATGAATTTCAGATCACTTACCTGAATTCTGCCTGGTTCCTACAGCCTTATTTCAAAGGGTTTATCTAGACTTCATAGCAGGCTTTGTCAGGCCCAAGCCCACCTCAGCAGCCTCATTTAATACTCCCATTTTTCACCATTTAGAGTAAAAAAAAAAAGTTAAAGCTCCTTTGTAAGTTTGGGTGTCCAGAGACACTTCCCTCTAGCGATGAGCACGCACTTGGAGAAGAGATTGCAGAAGCGGCTGATTTTGTTAATAATTCGTTTCCATTTCCCCCCTCACTCTTCCAAGTAACACCATTCACAGTAATGGAGAAGTTATTTGGGAACATTCAGTTTACAATGTTTATCTTATTGCTGCTCAGTGCGTGGTAGAGGTTTAAATCAATACGTGTAGCTCAGGATCTAGCAATTAAAGAACTGGTGCTTCCTATGCACAAAGGAGGTGACTTCTCTCCTTGGTATCTAAAATCGGTTGTAAACACATGTGTAGCTGTGGAGGTACGACCCCTAATTCTTAATTTTGAAATGTTGAAAAAAATTGATAAGGGCTTGTAAACAAGACCTATTTGGCCATTTTTCCTACTTTGATCTATGTAATAAAGGTCAGCGCTCACTGCTTCATTCTACATTCTCCCAAATATCTAATTGCCTAATTATTGCATTATTTCGCAGCCAATCAGCTGAAAGGGTTTGTATGGGAGTATGGCAGAATAAGAGGGCTGTCAGTCTTTGGTTATGGTCCTATAGTTCTAATTCAAGAATTAAATATCTGTCTTTTCTAAAAGTCATTACATGATTTATTGGAAAATTGGTAGAAACAGCCCTGGGGGGGTTGTGCTCAAAATCTGGTTTAGAAGAGTGGCTGCTAGCTATGACTTTTGATTTTCTTGTCTCAAAATGAATAGCACTGCCTGTTTCTATGCAAATGAAATGTTTGAATGTATTTTTTAAAGACAGATTATATTTGTTAATTTAATTGTATTTCTTATGCAGCCGGGTGATTTGTGTTTTCATCTTTCTTTCTCGAGGAAGCAAAAATTCTCCCCTTTTGCTACTGATCCACCAGAAGTGCAGGACTGCTTTTTCTGTTGTTTGATAGCTCTAAAATGTCGGCAGAAATTGTAGGTCAAGAATTACGGCCATGGTAAATCATGCCTCATGAATGAGAAGTCATCTGTGATTTCTCTAGGGTTTTTTTGGTCTGTCTTTAAAATGAATATAATATTCAGAAGAAAATAAAGGCTTCTTTAACATATTTTGGCATGAATATGAACCATGCCAATATTTGCATATTTATGACATTCAAGCTCTGTTGACGTCTAGAATTTAGGCTATATCAACTAGAGAGGAGCCTCTCTAAATAACCTCAAGGAAAAATGACATTTTATCAAGAGCTATTCCCAGTAATTATTTTTAAAAATGTAACTAAATTTATTTTCTGCATATAAAAATGATGATTACTTCCCACCACAGACCCTGTGCTTTAGGACTAGAACAGGAATAGGTGGCTCCTAACTCTTGTGAGTGGTGCAGCTGGGGACACCCAGGGGTTGGCAATGCTGGGGGACACTGTGGGGACTGCGCAATGAAAGGATGGTTAGCTGGGGGGTTGGGAGCCCCCAGCTCCTTTGGTGTGGGCCAGCAACTTCACCTCTATCAGCCGAGGTACTTCTATAGGCGTCTTTGCTGATCCATCTGCTTCCGGTTCTGAAATAACTGATGCACTTTGGTAATGCCACTGAACAATAGGAGCGATTCCCTTTTGCTGCCATTCCCAGAAGAGCTGCAAGAGATAGACAGGGACAGGCTTCTTTGTGGCTTCGTTCACCTCCTCCTTTATAAGAGGCTCCTCCTATTTCATGCTTCCCAAGCCGAAGGCTCAGAAAAATCAATAACTGCTCCTGCCTTTTCTCCCTCTTTTCTTCCAAAGTCTCTGTCAAAAAGATAATGATTACGGCTAGAGAAAAAAGTCACAAAAACGCATGTTTAAAAGCAAACGAGGGGTTAACTTTTCTATTTACACGCCCAAGAGTTTGTGAGAATTTTTTGCATGCATTGTCAGCAGCTGGACTCACGTAATAGCCCTAAAGCTGCAGAGGGCAAATAACAAGCACATCAGATGCAGCTGGACAGATACAATAGATTGCACACCTCCAAAGGACTCCCATTAGAGTCCATTGGGTCAATAATCCACACACTGAGAAGGATTTACACGATAGACCGTAACAGCTGGTTTGGAGCCATTGCCTTTTATCAAGGCAAACTCGAGTTTTAAAATGATGGCGATACCCGTGTTCACGTGGGAGGTTTTGCTGCCTGTGAAGCTGCCATTCTAGGTCACAGCATAACAAATACAGGACATCAAAATTAGTAACAGGATCATAATTACGTGATTCCTCAGAATATCTCTCTGTGTTTCTTTGAATGATGCTGAAAATGTAGAACAAAGCAATCCGCACCGACTACACAGCTATGAATAAGATGCACCTTGAGAAAAAAAAAGGGACAAAAATGTCTTTTCTACATTACTTTGACATATTTTATTCAACAGTGATCTAGGAAAACTTGGAATAATATTGTGACCTATTTTCAGGTGTAGCCAAACTGGATTGAATAAGAGACAGGAGGACGGAGAGGAGGCTGCTCTACCCTCTCCTTCCATCACTCTTTGCTCAGGGTCCCCAGAAATTAATTTCCGCACGGTTAAATTTAGAGCGGCCTCAAAATTCCTCAGATCTGTGCTGGTGAGCAGGACTTTCTTTGTATCGGTTTAATTTTCTTTGGCAGCAGTGCTCACTGCACTTCTGCGGAGAGAAGCCTGCATCGATAGAAGCAACTAGGGAAAAAAATGAGGGGGAACTCCCGGTTTTTATTGACCTTTCCTTTCGTGCCAGGACAGTGGGATTGAATGGATGTGGAAAGTACCGGGCTCTAACTCCTTTCCCCCAAAGGTTTGTACAGTAAAACAAGCCCTGCAAACCTAACGCGCAACAAGAATATTGTTGCAGTTACACGGTAAACCTGCAAAAGACCTAAACATTAAAAATTAATCTCAGGACTTTATTATTCCTTTGTAACTCAGCACCGCAACGATCTTTGTGTAGCGGAGATCTCGGCAGTGCTCATATGGGCTCTTACGCCTAGGCAGAATGCCATGAATTAAGGATGGAGCGTAAACCTCGCCTTTGAATTTCCTGGCTTTTGTTAGTTTGTGTCATAAACTCGACATTATTCAAATCTAGGGTTTTGTATTTAATATTATTAAATGCCTCCTCATCAATGCCAAGCCTGTAATTGGTCACAGTGAATAGGTGATTAGAGAGATAAAGTGCAATTGTGATTGCAAAAACTATCACCAGGTTTGCAGAGGACAATAATTATGTAGCTTATAATGTTTGAAAATATTGCCTAAATCTCTTTCCCACATGTTGTTTGTGATGGAAAACAATTAGACAAAGGATTCTTTTTTCTAAGCTGCCTCTGACTCAGATTTGCCTGATGAATGGTCTTTATACCGAACCCAAAGCATTTGTTCCAAGTAAATTATATGTCATTGCAAATGCAAAAGGTCTGCTTCGCCATGTTTATTGGGATAAATTAAATCTTCTAAAGATGGTAAACAGAAGGCCTCAATAATTATTCACTTCTGTATAGTTTAAACTGAAAAGGATGTTGCAGTTAGAAGGATGGAGATGAGGCAAACAACACTCCCTGCATTGTGTTAACAACATAAGAGCTACAATAGGGAAATTTAATTTGATACTGATCTACATGAAGCATAACACAGCAACACAGTTTCAAATGCTACTTTTCTAATGGCAGCTTTTGAATTGCAAATTTCCACCAAACCCACCTGATTCATTACTTGAATATGTTCCCAATCAAGTCAAGGAGTTTTCTCTCCTTGGCTTCAATAGGGGCAGGAGCAGCTTCTACTTGCTCATAATTTCAGGAGGTAGAAGATATAAAACCCGGCGGACGCTTTCCTTGTGAAAGGCTGGAGCCTGCAAGGTGACTAGCGCTCAGGCAGCCTATCTAGCGCTCCAGGAAAAAAGATGCTTCTGGGCTTTGCTGCGGCAAGCCGAATTTCTCCTCGCGCTGAAAGGTCAAGTCCTAGAATAGTCTGCAGCCCTTTCATAAGCGCTTGCCGCGTGCTCAGAAAGGAGACTTTGAAAAGTTGGCAGCAATTTGAAAATGTTTTGTCACTTCTGTGGGCCATCCAAAAGCCCCTAAAAGAAATGGCAATCTTTCACTTAATGCTATCAGGCTCCCATGGAAAATTGCTCTACAGATGGCAGAGCCCTTCAGAGCAGAAGAGGCTTTGGCAGGTGCCTCTTCTGCTGCATCTCTGGCACAAAGCTGAACACCGTGGACGAGCACGGCACCGAAATGCAGCGACAATCTGTGGTGTTTTCTCATTTGGTGTGAGAATGCCATGGTTTAGCCACTCCACATGTGAGAAGAGACAGTGGGCCATCTTTGAAATGATGTTCTCCTTGAGCCTAAAACGACTGTATGGGAGCTTTAAAGGATGTCAGTTAATTAATGGTCTAGTTTAACAAAAAATTGGTTCCTGCAGAATTTCTGTGCATGTCATTAGATCTTCTTAGTCACCCCCTTAGCTCGTTCTTGTAACTGCTGTAATTTTTCTAGGTTTCCAGATGCTTAAAACTCACTGGAATCTTGTGCACAGGTGATTAAAAAAGTGTCCTACGGACTATTAGAATGCCCTATAGAAAAAACATTAGCTGTTACTCAATTACACTGTTATCTTTATTAAAGTTTAAAACGTATTTATTTCTCCCGCTTTTAACCCTGGTTCTGCATTTCAGGTGTTTGTGCTGCTTGACTCTTTGGAAAGATTTTCACCATCTACTTCCCGTTCATTAGGATTCACAGCCGTACATGCACCTTTAACTCACATTCACGCATACACTCGCAGGCAAAAGCTGTGTTAATGGGACTTCATGTCTGATCTCAGACACGTTTGTACTTAAAGACATAGAGAAGTTGAAAAACACATAGAAGTTTGCAGGACTGCAGTTACTTGAAGGTGGCAACCAACGTCCTCATCGCTTGACACTCCCCATCTTCGATACACCTCCGATCCTCTGTCATCTGAAAGGAGGTTGTAGAGAGGTGGGGGCCGTCTCTTCTCCCATATAACAAGTGACAGGACGAGAGGAAATGGCCTTCGGTTGTGCCAGGGGAGATCTAGGCTAGGTATCAGGAAGAACTTCTTTACAGAGAGGGTTGTGAAGCACTGTCCCAGGCTGCCCAGGGCAGTGGTGGAGTCCCCATCCCTGGAGGGGTTTCCCAGCCGTGTCGAGGTGGTGCTGAGGGACAGGGGTCAGTGGGGACCTGGCAGTGCTGGGGGAGCGGTTGGACTCGATGATCTTAAAGGTCTCTTCCACCCAGATGGTTCTGTGATTCTGTGACAAGGAGGAAGCCAGAAGTTGTATCCCTGTTGTTCAACAGGGGCAGGACAAAAAGGATGTGTAGCAGAGCAGGCGTGAGGAGGGTCTGGAGATCCATGGTCACACACCGACATCAGCAGGGACAGGCCCAGACAAGTCGAATCGTGTGCTTCAGTACTCAGGGCAATGCCAGTGAAACGCACCCAAACGTATACTACATCTTCACCTGAGGACAGCACAGACAATACACACACCCTGTGGACACTCTCTCGTAGTGTTTGCAGGAGCTTGTAAATGAAAAATACCTTTGTGAACCCAAGGCTTTTCTCTGCGTAGCAGATGGCCCAAGGAAGCAATTACGCCGCGTACTGAACGAGCAGACTTTTCTTTGCAAAACAAGTCACTAAAATGCTTTATATGTGAACAAGCTTCTATTAATGACCTGTTTGAATTTTACTAGTGAGCCCAGCAATAATACAGGGGCATTGTTGGAAATGGAAATGTAAAGAGATAAGGAAATTTTCAGGCAAATGTATATTTAATTTCAACGAAAGCTGCTGGTTTCTAATGACCCTGTTTGCATGGATATCTGATGGTGAGGCTAGGGGCGGGTCACGGCAGATAAAACATAACAGGATCATTGAATGAAAAACAAATATTTATTTTCTCTTTGTCTCGTTGGGACTCATTTGCATTAAAACTGCAGCTTTTCCAGAGACTCTTAGTGAAAAAAAAAACCAACCCCTCATTTATGCATTTAATATTGGGAAAGCTCTTTGAGATTAAGGTTGTATAAAATCTGATTCCCCTCTACATACTCGACTTTCCACAAAGAACACCAAGCTGAGACGAATGGTGCAGGTACTCGGCTTGTTGTACACCTCAAATTTGCATTTTATTGCACCTATGTATTTTTATCACTGTGTTATAGAGCCCATTGTCACACTCGGTTTCTTCCCTGAATTCCAGCTCCTGTTCTGCAAAGCTGTTTGTCACTTATTTTAACCTTGAGCATGCAAAACTCCTCACAGGCTTAAATTTAAGTGAGAGCTTACCTGAAGTGCCTGTTCAGGCGTTCAACCAGTCTTGCCTGGGGACCTGAAGATCTTCTGCGTGCTCTCCAGGACCCTCCTTGCTTTTGGCTCTGGCAAAACCTTTTGTGGTCATTCTTGACACATTCTTGTAAGTTTCCTATGAAAGCTGAAAAACCTTGGGGGTGGGTACACTTTACTGAATAAATTATCATTGTTTGCTCAAGGCTGGCAAACTCACTGTTGTGTTTTAACCTTTCGCAAGGGCAGGGTGGGCCATAACTCCCCCAAGCAGAGACAAGACGGACTCCCACCTACGTAGCACAGGCAGCGTCCATCCTTTCCTTACACGGTAGAATGCGAATGCCCAGGGGGTTGTTGAAAACAAGATGGATATTTCGGGATACTTTGTGCGCCTTTTTATTTCAATCATTGCTGCATTTGACACACAATAAAACTGTAAAATGTGATCAGTGCACTGAGGTTTTATTGTCTGCTTGGTGGGAACAAGCATGGTGCACCAGCCAATTGTTTTTAAAGCCTTAATCTCAAGAGCTGTAAGAGCTTTCTCTTAAACAAGCAGCTGATTTACTTTTAAGTGAGTCAAGTTAAGGAGCTGGGATTCAAGTTCTGCAGTAGGCAGGAGCTCTTAATGGAATTTTATATGGAAAGGCATTTCACATCAAAATAATTACATCTCTGTGTTGATTAATGATTAGCCTGACTCTTTAGTATTCCTTTCTGAACGCCAGCTTCAGCCTTCAGATAGATTACCTCTGAAGTCAATAGGAGAAGTCACGTGTACGTCAAAATACGGAAGTTATCGTTGTCATTAACCTTGAGAAGCATCATCGGTTACTGGCAGTAAGTAAGATCTGATGGTTTTTGAGGAACAACTGCTTCAAAAACAATTTTCAAGGCATATTTAAAAATGAGTTAGATGAAGCTACAAAAATATGGCATTGATATGATTTGGCACAGCTCATGCAGAATAGCTTTGTCACGCAGCTCAGCTCGATTTACTGGTACCCTAAAGAGGGCAAAAATCACCATGTCGCCTTTTTTCCCAGTCAAAATTAGCATCTACCTGTGATGCAAAAACTGATAGTAGTAGTGAGCCATGTGAGTGCAATGCTGATGCTCTAACAAGATCATTTTAATCCACAAAGTGATCCCCACTGTGCTGCTTTCTTCACTTCAGCTCCTTTGTACCTCAAGCCTATGTGAAAATGTGAACATCTGCTTATAACCTGATAGGGAAAAATACATACACGTATTTTCTGGGGGCTTAGGAGATATCCAAATGTACTTCCAGAGAGACTTCCATCCCGTTCTTTGGTTTGAAAGGGCTTTGCAAGCCCTGATAACTTTAGCTGCCTGTATCATCATCAGTTCTTGAAACTGCTGATGTTACTTCTCCAGTAGATGGAACACCAGTAATCGGAGTCTGTTTGAATGAGTCTTTGGAAAGCACGAAACTGGTTTCTGAGGGGGATTCTGCATTCAGAGCCTCTTCCCCATTAAGGGCTTGTATGTTTAACCGGTGGAACTGCCTTTCTTTCAAATTTCTCAACATATATCATACACGATAACGCATTTTTAACAAAGGGAATGGTGCTGTCACTCGGTTTAGGGCTCTCCAAGGAGCTGGCCTGCTTTACTTCACCAGAGTCATCAGAAACAAAGAAGTTAGAAATAAAAGAAACTTTTTTGGCCACTTTGCCCATCTGTTTCCCAAGCAGACGGTATCATTTTGCAGAGCATGGTCTGTCCTAGCGAGTTTCAGTAGACTCAAATATTAGGGACCTGCAATTTTCATTGTAAACCAAGTGCCTTTCGGATGGCCACAGAGGCTTTGCTGATGGTTTTGTAGCATCCTCGATACACTAAGAGATTAGAGAGATATTGCGAATATGGCCCCAAATCTGCCTTGGTTGGTGTTTTTAAAGGGATGGGTCAGCTTGGTGTCTTGGGAGAGATGAAACCCCACCAGATGAGTAAAAAAAAATAAATTAAAAAAATCAGAGTTGTGCTGCGTGTTATTGAAATCCTGTGTAAAAATTAATGACATAAAGGATTGTGCTGAAATAAAATCTGGTGTAAAATTGCTCTACCCTGGCTACCAGCAAACTGCAGGAATTTAAGGCCTAAGACTATGGTCCTAACTGAGGCAAAACCTCAAATACATGAAGATTCTGCTTAGGCAGAGGTTGTAGATGTTACCAGTACGTAGCAAACTTGCATGAGACTGACTTCAGTCGTACGCGTCCAGCTCTGCCTATTTTATTAAGATGTGACCCTTCTCCTGCTGCAGTTTCATCCCTTACACCATGATTTGCAGCCATTAATTGGTCTCCTCTAAGCTGACTAGCAAATCCATATACTACTGTAATTACCTGAATGTAAAATATTTAGGAAATATCTATCATGCTCTTGGAAGTCTCAGGTCATTGAAAGAAAGCCAATGAAATTGCAAACACGCTGAAGGGATTGGTTACCAGCTACCTTTCCTCCCCCCTCCCCATGCGCTTGGCTCTTAGCATTTGTCTCTAGGGCATGACCAAATAGTGGGCATGTGTCATAAAGACATTTATCATGTAATTACAGCTTTAAGATCAGTTTCTGTTGATGTGAGATGATTACTGTGTATTTCACGCCTTTCAGGTTCCCAGCTGGGATTCAGAGATTTAAGGACACGGGGTATATATTTTTTAAATTTATGAGATAGCCATTAATTTAATTAATTGGACCATAAGAGTTCAGTCAGTGACCACATAAGAATCCCGCAAAACAGAGAGAACCAGATGTTTTATGAAGTTTCGATATTTTTGACATGTATAAGTTGGAAAAGCGAAGGCCTTTGTTTCCTCTTCAAGGAACAGAACGTTTCTGTGGAGTAAGAAAAATGACACTTCGAAGTAATTCATTGTGAAACCTGATATTAGAATAATAATGAGAGTTCAAATGAGAGTATTTTAAGCCTGACTTAAAATGTATTGTTCTTACGTGTTAGCAATAGCTCAGCGCCGTTTCTATATGGCTTACGCCAATACTCGCATTTTAAAATCTGGGCTCAGACCGCGTAACTGTGATTCCTTGAATTAATTTCAAGATTTTATGTTGTGTTTTTATTTGATTTTGTGTTTTCAGACTGAGATCTAATTTGAATTATTGCGAGAGGAGCCCTGTCTCCAAGGTGATCATACAGCTAGATTTCCAGTGTTTTCAATAATCACTAAATTTATACGAGCTTCAATGAAAATGGATTTCCATCGAACTCCTGTTTCTTCTGATATTGGGGGTCAGCCTTTTTGACCATCCTCGTAGCTGTTTAAATGATACTTCTAAAGGCTTCATTAGAGCAGTTTAAGGTTTTAGTGAAATAGATTTAGGCTTTCTTTCCATTATCTCATAACACGAGATGCAGCAGGGAATCCAGTACAGCAGCTGGGTCCAAATTACGGCTGGACAAAACATTTTATGCTCGGCCACTTTTAAGAAAACCAGTTTATCATGATTTCCTCTTAACGAATCCAGCCTGGCCCCTGCCCAGATGTAGCCCCAAATTTCAATATTTAGCACTAACAGCTAAAAGCACAAATTTTACGTTAAGGACACAGCAAGATGGAACTTCATCTCACGGAACAAAACTCATGCCTCATGCAGAAGACTTGATCTGCTGTTCCCTGGCACTGGCAGCACACTCGCATGGGTACAGTCAGACTGGTGTAAAGCTGGTGTAATGGATCACGAGTGAAGTCCAAAGGCTTCTTCCTGAGGCGGGGTTGGCTGGCAGAACGCCTTAGCACCAACAGACTCAGGGGAAAGCCACCAAGACGCCCGTAGCACCTCCAGCTCTACGTTCACAGCCACAAATATCATCTGCTTTCAAACAGAGCCACAGCCGGTTGTGACATACTGACCCAAAGCATTTCTACCTTTTTTTTTCTTTAGGGAATGTTCTTGCCCAGTGGAGGTTATTGAGGAAGCATAAAGCCAAGGAAGTTAACCAACCTTAAATCAGCAGCAGTATTTGTCCCTTCTGTTGGAGGAAAGCTAAAAATGCAAATCCGGCAGTGGCTGAGGATTGTAATAGCATGAGCAAGCAGACAGGTGAGATTTACACCAGGAGGAAAACAAAGGCAGAAGCGTTGTGACACCAAAGAAATTATACCAGGTTTTATTTGAGGGCACAGCCCTGGCCCTGGCTGTCCCAAGATCACTGCACATTGCCAGCCAAGCTGCTCTCTTGCTGAATTTACAGCTCACAGGGTTCATGTACCGTCTAACGAACAATCGCAGTGGGAACTTGCAGGAGAAGGTAGAACCAGTACCAAATTGTTCACCTTTCTGCAGAGGAAGGGAGAGCTCCTTTGGCCAGAGAACTGACCTAATGGGGACCACCACCAGCCAAGGGCTGTCATCAGGGGGCTTATGAGCATCCTGCTTGTTTTGGATTGTAATGTTATGCTTAATACAACACCAGTCTTCATCTTCTGCATAACTCAATGTCATGTTTGCAGTACAGCAGCAGTTAGAGTGGCTGGAGAAGTTGCCATGGAAGTAGGAAGCCCAGCCTTGATGCTGAGTGTTTCTTGGCGGGTGCAGTCGCTTGGTTACGTTTTATGTGTGGGAAAAGCAATAGGAATTGCCTCAAGATTGCTCATATCTCTACTCATACTGCTACATCTAAAAGTCTGACTTTTCCTTGACAACATAAGCAGTTTCT
Organism: Bucorvus abyssinicus; assembly: GCA_009769605.1. Classification (NCBI taxonomy): domain Eukaryota; kingdom Metazoa; phylum Chordata; class Aves; order Bucerotiformes; family Bucorvidae; genus Bucorvus; species Bucorvus abyssinicus. Next base: position 2,111,425 of record CM020032.1, read on the forward strand.
CACGATCCACATTTCTTTTTAAAAAATAAAATAAAATATTAAAAAAGATAATTACTGTAAATGTCTATTTAGTTTGACACAGGGCTAACAGGAAATAGGATTTTATTATGTTAATAAATACCATTGCTTGCCCTTTTCTTTGATGCACGCTTGCCTTTGAGGTAAATTTATCTTCATGCATCTTTGTGCTTTAGAACTGTAATAAAAGATCCTGAAGTGTCTGTGACTTAGGAGTATGCGTAACTAAGAACAATTTTCCTGCAAACCGATTTCCATGCTCTTTTAGTAGCTGATACAGAAACATTCTATATAGTTAATATTTAATACCAACATAGTCATGAAAAATTCAGCCGCTAATAAATGGGATTTATTTATTTTCTCCCATTTGGATTGCCCCTACTGTCATCTTAAAACTGTTGATGGATAGAATATCTTAAGCGGAAACAAATATTCATTTGTTATGGGCTGGGTTGTGTTTATATAAGCTGTTTATCTTCAGAGGTGAATCCCAAGCTTATACTGTAGCAGGAACATCACGGAAGCATCAGCCCCCCGGTCTTGCGTGTTTTGCAGGGGACAGAAATCAATACAGTAAGGCAAGAGTCACCAGGACAGTGGGGGCAGCTAATGCGACCATCAATGCAAAAGGAATTTCATACCAGCAAACTCCTCAGTGGTGAGCACCAGATTTTGACCTTTGCCGCTTTCTTACCTCCTGGCACAGCCCAAAACGGATTTGAGCACTCAACTCCTGCTTGATTTCCTCCTCTTACGCCTGAGTAATAGATGCATATTTGTATTTTGTTCTTCTTATTAAAACAGAGGAAAAAAATACTCAAACTGCATCCCCACGCACTCTGGATTGCCTGGGCTATGGTCTTTCAGGGACAATTACACTGTCCACTCAGAAAAGCGGAGTTAACATTTCTACACGTTTTCTGTAGCATCAACGCTCACACTTGCCCTTTGAAAGCTCTGATTTGCTTCTGTGTGTAATACCCAGGCAGGTATCACGCTGGCATTTCTTCACTTCAGCCCTCTAGATTTTTAAAGAAAATCTCTGTGTAATGGTCATACCCTCATTTTTACTTCTTCTTTTTATTTTTTTTTTAATAAAAATAACAGAGAGTGAGAGAGAAGCATCAAAAGCAATTTTTCATTTCCACACGCCTATGTGGCCAACCCAAATGTCAGGCTTTTTGTGGTGATGTGATTCATATCACTTCAGTATGGGGTGTTAGCTCTGCATTTAGTCTTGCCTAGACTGTAACGAAGGACACCGATTACTCTGGTTATTCGAGCTAAAAGCTGCAGGAGAGGCATTAGAATACAGGAAACGTATAGGGGAATGCAATTTCAGAGCGGATGAAAAATGTGTGAGTGGATGAACGTTCAGTCAGGTAATTACAGCTCAGGTTTAGTCCTGAATTTTCTTCAGCCTTACTCCAGGGAGAGCCTAATGGCCATACCTGAGTTTTTAATGGCAACATTTGGGCAAAAAGTATGGCTATTATGTGAGCAAATGTAGCACTTTATCCCGGAGGAGCGGATATCACCTTCAGAGTCAAAAGTAAAGAAGAATCAATTCAGCTGTGTGAGCTTTGAAACTTTTCGGTAGGAAACCCTACAATGGTCTTACTCTACGGGGAGGGCAAGAGAAGGTGGTGTCTGAGCTTGACGTGTGCTCAGCACAAAATACCCGGTCAGAGGTGGTCGTGTCTACAGACTCCAGACATCCCGCTGAACTTGTTCCAGGTCCACAGCAGCAGGAAGAGAGAAACTGTAATTTATGCAAAACCAAATAATCCAGATCAAAAAAGAAACAAGGCCAAATGAACGATGAGTCCCGTTTTCATCCCCAGATGGAAGATGTTTCACAACAAGCCACTTCTTTGGGTCAATAACAGGAACGTTAGTGTTCATAGCACTGGTTGTCTCTTTGGGTAAAGGGAATACTCCGCTTTCTGAAGAAAACAGTTTATCCACGACCATTAACAGATTGAGGCAGGTTTTGTCAAATGGGATGGCAGGGACAGAGTCACTAAATGGCAGGAGGAAGAACAACATTGGTTTTTATCCCAAGGTGCTCCTGGAGAACGTAAATGAGCTGCCTCTGTTTTCCCCTATAGAGGGAGAATTTATATTCTTGTCCTTGAAGCAACGTCTTCCACTTTTCATCGAGTTATTCCAGTGAATCTGAACTGGGCCAGTGTCTTCACTGGCCGTAACTTCGGAGCTGCTCCTCTCTGCATGACGTTATTCAGACACGTGCTGAACCGCACAGCCAGCGAGATTCTCGCTACTCTGCTGGGACGAACTGTCTCCAGTGAAAGCTCAAATTCAACTGGGCAGAGGGAGAGGTTTCATCGTGGTCTCCCACATCTTAAATATTTGTCCAAAGGAGAATATAACACTCTGCCTCCTCAGTGAAAAAGTCTAGTTTTAATTTTTCCTTAAAAAAAACCCCTAAAAGCCTGTAACAGAGGTATGCCAAAACCATCATGGCTCAAGTAAACGCTTTCACTTTACATAAAACCAGAATATTTCTCGTTTTATTCTTATTTTTAGTTGGAAAAACAAAAGAGTAGAATGGAGAGATCAATGCTTGCGCTGGCTCTGCTCAATTCCAGTTCTGCAAAGCAACCCGTACGCACCTGCTGTCTGCACTGAAAAGATTTTTATGGCCAGTTTAGACCCCAACTGGACCCCAAATTACAATTACTGCTGCATGCTTGAGGCTAACAAGAGGATCAAAGCAAAAAAAGAATGGACAGCCCTTTGGCCCTCCCATCTGATGTACAGGATGAAACCTGAGTTTGTCTCCTTCCAGTCTCCAGCTGGGGCAGAAGTGGGACAGGAGCAGGAGGAACCTTCCCTTTGACATGGTTTTTGCACGGCTTTTGCATGGCCAGAGGCAGGAACTTCAAGCTGTGATGCAGGAGAAGTGACTCTCGTGAGATATGCTGCCCCATGGGAGGTCCTGAAAGTTTAGATCACCCAGATAAGTTCACACAGATGTGCCTACTAGAAATCACCTCTGGTTTTCAACATTTTATTTTTTTTTAGCAGGGAGATCTGCTATAGTGGCACGTAGGCACAAGCATCACATCAACAAACTCCCGGGGGTATCTGTCTTGTTATTTACCGCGGCACCTTGTGTTTCCACGGCTAGGCGATTTGATCCCTGAAACAACCGCAATCTCCGTGTCCTCAAAGTGAACTGAGGTACTGTTCGTAATAGCCTGGTGACTTCTCGGATTAGACTGATAGAGCCGGTGATGAATAGGGTAAGTATAGTTAACAGCCATTCTTAAACAACTTTGAGTGTCATTAATTTTGTTATAGGACAGATTAATCTGAAATGTCAGGACTTGCTGTACTAGACCTAAAATTGTATTTTCAAACCAATTTTAACAGATTGTATTTCACTCTTGACACAAAATTCATTTACTCGCCTTAGATTGCAGCTTTTATTGTAATTGTATCAAATTAAATCAGGGCATTAGACCCATAGAAAACTAAGTTGAAGTTATAGGAAAGGACTTGCATTAAATTTATTTCTATTCACCTTTTAAATACATTTTTCTTCTTAAAACAAGCTCAAATGCATGGACAGCATTATAGTTTAAGAAGAGTTTTTAACTACCCTATGTCTGGGTATGTAAATCATGTAAAACATATGTAAATCATACCCAGACATAGGACAATAGCTAGTCTGTTGGTTATCTTATTTATATCCACAGAACATCTGCTTTTCTTCTATAAATTCGGTATTTGTTTTGATTAGAGTCACAAATGGTGCACTATAAACCAGTTTATTTAAATCAGTTTCAAGCATCCAATTAAAGAGCAGCCTGAATGGTTAACGATGACGAAAACTGGGAGAAGTGAATTCAGACCCCACGAAGGCAGCAAACAGAAAGGATCTCTCCCGAAATCTTTGAAATGCAGTTTAAGGGTGAGTTCGAAAAGGAGTGATTTTCCATCGCTTCCCCCTGCCCCCCAGTAACACATCGCAGATAATAAATAGCTAAATCAACAATCTGCTCGTAGGCAAACTGGGCAGCAAACTGTGTTTGGACAGAAACTTTTCTTGAATAATTTTGAATTATGAATAAATTCGTAGAAGTACCAGTCAGTTCACAGATAATTCATGAACTGAAATAAGGGCAAAATTTGTCGAATAAATTATTCACTACAAATAGTTCCTAAGCTCTCCAAAGTACTATCACACTTCATTTATCTCTTGCCTTAGGGGTAGATAAAAATACTCGGAAAAAATTATAACCAACCTGAATTTTTCTTTAAAAAATTTACACTGGAACATCTCCTTCGGTAGTATTTTTAAACGGAAGAAGCTCGTTCAACCGCAGATTTTATTCCTCCTCCACAGAAACCTGATTTTATGTCAGAGGTCTCTGATTTTTATCTCAAAACCAGGGATAATATGGTCAAGAAAGAGTGGATCTGATTCCAGGTCCCCAGGGGTTGCAGCAATACCTGCTGGAAGACTTGGTTTACTGCAAGATATTCAGATCAAAATGAAAAATTATGGAATTTTTTTGGTGATTGCTCAAAATTCTCCTTTTCTTCTGTTACATGTCCTGTCTCCAAAGGCAGCGGTGGCCGTCTCAAGCGTGTAAATCCTGAGCTGTTGAATGTGCTCGCAATCCTGTGCAAGCCTGTGGAGTAGCTTCCAAGGTTGATTTGATCAGTTTACAAAATCCCTGCTATCAACAACAAAAGCAGAAAAAATTCCTCTGAGGGAGAACAGCAGAAATGGCTTTTTTACTCTGTGTTGAACCAAATCACCATTTTTGTCTGCTATAAAATAGGAAAGAGAAAAAACGCTTAAGAAAAGTCTTTTCTGGGCAAGAAGGAATAGAGGATCATTCTAGGTGTAGGCAGATGTTGGAAAATTGAGACATCTCTTGGTGTATCAAAAACTTACAGAAATATGAACTATTTGGCATTCTGCCCTGACCTTTCAAGATGAATTTTGGTGGTATGACATGGGTCACCATTCAGCCATATTTCATGTCCGAAGGCTGGTGCAGTGGGAACACTAGTTTGGGTTTGTGCTCTTCTGACTTGGCACCAGGGAACCTTAACTCCCCATACCAAAGTAGGGCAACAAGACAGTGAAATTCAGACAGCGAGCAAAATGTGTTCAGGACAGGACTCAAGCCCAAAGGAACCTACATCAAAAAAAGAAAAGAAACCACCATGTAATTCAGAACTTGCACATGGGATCGGTTATGCTGGGTTTTCCTCTTGGACCCCTGAGAAGAGTTGATCCAGGACGGTGTACAGAGATACCAAAAAGTTTTGTCTTGTACCCTGAGGTCACATTAAATTGTACCAACCGCAATCTACAACCTGTCCAAATGCCACCACGTCAATGGTCCTTGAAAGACACCAGCAGTGTTCTCCAGGGGAAGAGGTCGGTAGGCCTTTAACCGGGTGCCTGGCTCTCCTTGCTTCGTCAAACAAAAAATAAATTAGACGGGTCAAACATTGTAGATCTAATCTCACTGTGAACTGAAAACATAGTAGCTCTCCTGCCACCAGAGTAAAGCGGAGCCTGCGGTGACCCCACCATGAACTGGAGGGGATGGGGGATCTCCAGCAGGTGCAGTCTGGGAGGACTCAATGTCGCATTCAAGTTTATTCTTTGTATGGTTCTGAGAATGGCAGGATTGTGTTTTGAATCCAATACCCCAGGGCTTTCACTTGCTTTCTCACAATTACCAGTGCACGAAGAAGGGGGGTGGAGGAAAAAAAAGAGAGAATTCTTCTGTGGCATAGCAGAAACGGTCAAGGGCAGTTCAGATTAAAGACCGTGATTGGCACAGGCTGCGGAGAGGCTAAGCCAACAAAATAAAAAATAGAGCCATCCTGTTTAATAGAAACAAATTGCTCTCCACTTCTCAGTGACACAGATAGTGGGGCCATTTGTACCTGCTGCCCTTTGTTGGGAACAACGGCAAGGAAATGTTCTCGTCTTGAGCGGGATAAAATTCTTTTTGTTGTATTTGGCTATCTCTGTCCGCGGAACAAGCACGGCAGTTAAGTAGTTGAGCTTCCTTGTACATTTGTTTGATTAAAGGTCTGTAACACTGGCTCAGGTAGAAACAGCTCAGCTGCATGGAACTGCGATGAATGAAGGGCTTGTTAGAGAGCAGCCAGCGAGACACGGCAGAGCCGGCGCCTGAGCCGGCGCTGAATGGGAGCTGCTTGTTGGGCTTGTTCACTGCAGTAGGGAAGGACAAAACTGGACATTTTAAATTACCGGCGATGAGATCTGGGCCGGTCCGCATGTGTACATTGGGAAAACTGCTGAAAACGAGGGCGAGCTCTTCTGCAAGTCAACCTGTGAAAACAAATACCCTTCAGATGTCCCTGAGCGCTCCAGTTAACATCGGCATTTCTAAAGGTCGGAGTGGAGTGTGTTAGAGCATATTTATGAACTGACCAAATAGATGGCTTTAATTTTGGTCATAAACGGGCTGGACAAAATCCAACCAACTGCCCAGATGATAAAAAATTCATCCAGCATTTATTTGTGTTATTTCCTAATCTAGGGACACGGCTAGGTGTGGCAGATCTCTCACAGTACGATCTCGATCCCAACTTCAGCAATGCCATTTCCCGGGGTCCAGCTTCCTCCACCCTCCACCAGCTCCCATCAGGTAAAACCTGCTCAGCCGTCAGCACACGAGCGCTTCACCTGTTTTGTTGAACTGGTGTTGCAGTGAGTACGTATAGCATATACATATATACGACATATGCAGATATATACGTCACTTTACCGATGGTCTCTAAATGTTGCCCGGCTTCTTCAGTCAGTTTGTCTGTGTGAATGGACTTGGGTGGATAAGCCCTGACACTGGTGCACGTGCAGCTGTATATGGACGGGACCTCGAGCTCACTGCAGATGAAAACCTGCACAAAAGTTATCCTGAAAAAGGTGTTCAAATGCCTCCGCTCCTAAAATGTGGTATCAGAGTAACCAGGGCCGAAATCGCCATGGTTTTGCTTTGTGAATTTTAAGGGACTTCAGTGATAACCAGAGAAAGTTACTGCCTTTTACTGAGCATTAGATGACTGCCCGGGAAATCGTTTTAAAACGTGTTTATGCTATGAAGTACGTGCAAACTTTAACCCTAAAGACCACACGTGTTTGAATACGAGTGCGTAACTGTTCCCTGCACTTTCAGGACGGAGAATATGTTTATTCCGTTATCCCTTAGCATCGGTACAGGTTTGTTAGCCGTGGTCTCTAGATAGCGTCAAATGGTCGTAGCCCCTTTGAGCTCATTGTTGCTACAGATTTGCCCTGCAATCACTTAACCCGTGGAGAAAGACATTTTAAATGGTGAAGCAGGAGCATGGAGATCATACCCCGCCCAAGGAAGTGAATTACGGTGTTTAGCAGCGAGAATTATCCTTTTTTATGACCAGAATTTTAGGCAATGGAACTCTTTGTGTGTTTATGGCTGAGTATGTTTGTAAGAATTGGGTTTCTGAGAAGATACTAAGCTCCTCAAGTGAGCCAAAAATGCTCACAGTTAAAATCTGCTCTGCAGAAGAGACTTCCTGTGACCTGACTACATGTTGAGAATATTTCCGTTACTCAGAACAAAATAAAAATTGGCTCGATTTCACATTTAAACAATAAATCATTATTTGATACTTAATCTACCAATGGGTAGACCCAAAGTGTAGATCTGAAAAGAGAAATATCTACTCTGCATTATGGAAAATGATGAAAGATTTTTTTTTTAATGTCTCAGCATAAGCTTTTTTTTAGAATTTTTCACGTTTCTGCTTTTCTAACAGAAAATACTTTTTGATTCTAAAAGAAATAAAGGACAAACTCTCAGAAAATATCTCTGGGATTTCACCCAGCACTATCCTCATCTTATTTGGTGACTAATTGTGACACTAATCAAAAGTCGACGACTCTTTCAACTGAACCTGTTAGTCCCAGGCTGGTCAAGCTTAGCTTCACCCATGACCCAACCAGCGCCAATGGCTCTTCCTCATCGGCAAAACACATTATAGGTCTGACTTAACATTCTCCAGCTGAGATTTTCTTTGAGAGTTACTAGGAAAATGTGCTCTCTGTCGTCTGATTTCTGTTATTTTATAGCTGCAAACTGAACGTGGGAAAGCCTGGACATGGCGGTGACCAGGGAATGCTGTCACAGTCTTGCTCCAAAGCAAATGGGTAAAAAAAGATGAAGAAAAACAGTGGGTTCAGACAGAGAGTTCCCTGAAATGGGACTATCCAGTGGCCAGGAGGCTGTTGAAACTAGTGGGCAGTAAGTAAGAAATTGTCAGTCAAACATCAAATGTCACAATTAACGGGCAAAACAATGCCTGATCACATGTGGACTACAAACATGGTATAAAAGTTATTCCTTTACAGTTAGGGTGTGTGATTTTAGGAGGAAAAAAAAAAAATCCCTAATGTAAAGCTTTGAAATTTTGAAAACTTCAAAAATTTACTCTGTAAAAGTCATATTAGTAAATCAACTCCATTTGCATAAAGAAAGTACAACAAAGGTCCATTCAAATGCCTTTCACAGTTTAAGATTAAGCTAAAATAGCTTTTTGTTAAGATTTACAAAGTTTAGCTATTATCGGTGGTTTTAAAAAAGAGGGAATATTTGATTATACCTCTTACCTAGGGTTTTTTTTTGACTTGTCAATAAAAAAAGGTGAAATTGTTGATTTTTAAATCTATATTTCTATGAACTGTAGGGACAAAAAAGAACTGAATCCACGTACCATCGTAAGTAGGGCAGGGAGCCTTTGGGTCTTTCTGGCATACCGCACATGTAGAAAGCGCGGGCAGCACTCCTCATTTCTGGTGTTTCCAGGAATCTGATGTGGAAAGGCCCAGGATCACGTTAACACAGAACAGCCTGAGACAGACACGAGCATTTCAGAACAGAAAACTTCTGATTGGTGCAGGGTGCAGATTAGGAAATTAAGAGCTTATATTCAAAGCAGAAAACAGGAGCGTGGTTGACGTGAACCATCTGTTGTGATGGAGGTCCGTATCCAACGAGGAGGTCGGAAATCCTTCCAGAGATCTGTATTTAATGTGTATGGCAACTTACGTAGCAGTACCCTGAAGAGCAATAATGAACTGAAATGGTTCAATTTGGAGAATGGTGCCACCTTTGACTTCTTCAGAGGGGTAACTAGACCGTTAAAGAAGGAAGACACAGGGCCATGGGACAACACTTTCAAATGGACTGCTATTCCTACTGCCACTGGTGCTCTGATCCGCATCTGGAGGTGCTTCCCTCGCCATCAACCGGGTAGTAAACTGCTCCGAGTGGCATCTCACATTTTGAACGTATCCTTGTGAGAATGTCTCCTCTTCCCCTTCACCCCCTGCCTTCGCCTACGTGCAAAGCCTTTGTGCTTTTCCGTCTCTGCTGGAAAATGTCACCTGCAGCGTTCACTCTTGGGCAATTCTTTTTTCTCGGGAGCGTTTCCTTCTTTTCACTGCACACCCAGTTTTGCAGCGTCGTTTTTGGATCGGGAAGGCCTGCCTTCAAATTATACCACAAATAAAGGAAAGTTTGTCACACGGGGAATTTGGAAGACAATAGAGGAACATCTAACAGGAAAGGTGATGGCAGCCCAAACCCTCGCTAAAGGAAAAAAAACGCTCTCTTAGAGCCACGCTCCAAATCAATGCACATTCTGAGCTGATTCCATGTTTACAGAAGCTGATAGAAGGTCTCCTATCACCGTCACAGCTAATTTCAATCGGAATACAATGTTCCCTTAATTAGAGCGAGGCACACAGCTAATGGTGATTTGGTTTGACTCAGAAATGGATAATTTGTTATCAAATCCCTTAATAGTTCACGCTGAAGTTTCTGTCATTACTCGTTGCTCCTCTCAATCTTTATTATAAGAACCCTTTAAAAATGCCTAGCTCGAAAGAAGTGCCCATTAATCCTTTCCAGGAAAGGCCGCCGGTACCAGATTAAGTCAAGCTGGCATCTGAAACTATTCTTTTCTTTATGACACATGGTAAGTGGTCGGTAATCCACATCTTAATCTCCTTGTTGCACAGCTTGGTTTATCGTAACCGATACTCCTGTGACTGCTGCAGGCTCCTATCGTGTTACCTTCGGCGTTCAGCTCTTCTTCCTGTTTTTTCCCTCTGGAATGTCTGATAAAGGCACCCTTGAAGTTGACCACAGTCTCTCGAGAAAGTGCTTTTCAGAGAAAATGTGATTTCTTTAAAGTTGTATTTAAGTTACTTTGGGATTTTCCCCTGAGCGAAGTCTCCAGCGATATTTTTGCTCTCTGCCAACACACGAATTTCACTGCTACTTAATAAGGAAAACTCTATTTCAGTCCCTAATTGTCTCTGAGCTGCCAGTGCTTAAGTATCAAGAAGAAAAACAAAAAGCTGCAAGAAGTAAAATTCAACTTGACCAAATATATATAAAATACGAACACCAGCCATTTCACCCAGGATGGCTGCGTTTCCTGCAGCGGTCTCTGTAAGGGAAGAGATGTGACATTTTGAACAGATTTCCTGAGAAATATCCTGAAATTTAAAGATGTCGCATTTCCTGCTGGTGAAGCAGACATTTGCTGCGACGGCTGTTTTAGAGGTGAAGCCACTGAGGCAGGGTGGTAGAATAGTTCCTGCCTGAACTTCAGCTCCGTTTGCTGAAGTTCCTCGAGTCAGTGGCAAAACTGAAGCAGTTTAACAAAACGCCGCAAGAAGCACCCAGGTCCTGATTTTTGGTATTTTGTGGCACAAGGGCGCCCCTCTTCCTTTTGGAGAGCTGGGTACCCTATCTGTCCTTTCTAGCAAATGCAAATTTTAATGGATTTTCATAAAGAGAGCGAGAGGTTATGGGTAATTCTGGAAAACGCATCAGAAAAGCAATCAGAAAGCTCATGGATAAAGAACCTCAGTTTCTGACTCCAGAGCAATTTACTCCATTGCCTGGACCCGGAGCACAGCAGCTCTTTCAGCACTGATGTTTCAAACCTAACAGCCCACCAGAGCCGTGCCAGGGGATGCCAAGATAATGCTTAAAGCACGGTTTGGGTTTTACTGGAGAAGAGTCCACCTCCACCGCTTGCAGCCCTCGCTCAGGTCCTCCTGCTTGTGGTGGGCAGCTTAAGCTTCGAGGCTGGTGCTGCAAAGGAGCAGGAGGACCGAGAGAGCAGCAAATTTTGTTCTAGACACGTGGAGACTGGCCATGAATTTCAATTTCCACGCTGATCTAGCCAGGCTAAGATGGTTCATTGCTACTGAAGTGTTTGTTCTTGCATCTGACGTCCCCTCCCCTCATACAAACGAGACTTCCCTGGTTGTCTCCTAGATCAGGAGAGCACAGCAGGGCAATGGTTCTCGGGCTTTTTGGACACGGCAATATCACAGTGACCTTCGTAAGATTTTCTTGACTCCAGTGTAGAAAATCCATGAAAATTTCTATGAAAAGAGAGGTTCTAGTTTCATAGGGAATTTCTATGCAAGTGAAATACTCCAATCATTTGATTAAGGTGCCCAAATTCCCCAAACCATTATTTTTCAAGCAGAGCAGATCTGGATGAAACAAAATATTTTCCCTAAAACTGAAATGCATTCTTACATCGGGTTGAATAGAGCGGGGCAAGAATTTGTGCTTAAATGTCTGCTGAACAGTGAGAGAACTATTTCTGTGCTTAAAATGAAGCATTTCAAAAGCCTGTCTGAATTAAGCCCGATGAAATATAGTATTCTCTAAATCTTAAGTTGTGAGCCCATGACAAAAAAAAAAAAAAAGGCAAATTGGTCTGGAGCTTATGAAGGTTTTTGTAAAAACTCGACATCTTGATTTGTGTTCGACTACTTTAAAGTTCACATATTTCTTACCTGAACTTTGCTAGGTGCAGTAATTTGATTCACACTCAGGCTGGATTGGTTCTGCTTATTCAGATCTCATTAATTACAGGAAACTGGACTCATACCCACGTATCCCATTCACCCATCCTGCCCTTAGGCCAGTCAATTTATCTCGCGTCTAATGAGGAGTTTTAGATTTTGCAAGTTACCAGAAGTGGGCCCTGAAAGTGTTAGCTTGTGAATTCTAAATAAAGGGGCTGCTCTGGGACTTGTTTCGAAACAGACAGCCCAGCAGCTCCCCAGCGCGTGTTAAATGAGACAAAAATGCTGTGCAGCGTTATAACAAAGGTGGGGTTTTTATTATTGAGAATACTGGCGCTATCGGCTTTGATGTGTTTCAGTTGTGTGAGAACTTCATTTCTGCTAAGATTGTGCGTTTAATTACCCGACTTTTGGGTAAATGTATCATTATTTTGTATCCCCAGCCTACCAGCTGAGGGGGGCTCCATTTAACAGCACTTGCAGCAATAACTCAGTACTATTGTCAGTGCTGGTTATTTGATGGCTATCAGCATTAGCCAGGTCCAGAGCTAAATGAAGGCTGTAACAATCTCAAATACATATTGAAACCTCTCTGAGGTGTGTAGGACGTATCTATTAAGCATATGAGCACTGTAGCATACTCTTTGATATCAAATAAATTCCAATATAAAAAAAAACAGCCTTTGACCGTGACACCTGCAGCGCTTGGCTCCGTGTCCTCACAGCGTGCAAACCTTTGGCGAACCACCTGCGGACAGATGGCTTGAACACAGAGGTAACAACATCTAGTCAGCAGTTCCATAGTGAACCATCCCGTCATCATGAACAACCACTTGTCCTCTTAATGTAGACAGGTTCCTATGTTCAGGCGCTTTTTTCAAGTCTCCAGGGAAGCTGTGGGATGCTCACCATGTTCACCTACATCCTACAGACAGAAGTACAGAACAATGCTGGGGGACGAGATCTTTATCCTTCCCCTCTATCTTCGGTTAAACAAGGGAGGTAGAAAGAACACCAAAACATCATTTAATTCTTCATTGCACCTTTCGGAGCAATGGTCCTATTTTTTTTCTCTAACAAAACCATTAAAAAAATAGAACGAATGATGCAATTTTTCAGAAAAGAGTTAAGAGTGAGGTACAATGCACATGAGCACACACTATGGAATCGACGGTGCTTTGCCCACTTAGGTCAGCCCAGAACCCAGTGCAACTTGTCACGTGATCTTACACCCAGCAGTTGAACGGACATTAATACATTCCTGTTGTTATACACGACTCGTTACTTGTAAAGCAGACCGAAATCAAGCCTGCAGCCCTGTTGCAGTGTGTCCTGTACAATCCCAGGGTAAAAACCTGCTTTTCAGCACTTGTAAATACATGCCTATAGACGTGTTTTATTTTTCTTCTGGAAGAGCAGCTGACGGGTGTCCGCTCAGCTCAGTGCTAAGAAAAAGATTGCCATCTATAGATAACTATCCCCAACTGCATGTTCTTGCCTCAGCAGGGGAGAAAGAAGGTCTGTGGGGAGATGGTGGTGTGCCTTCCTGGAGCGGGATGCGTGGGAACGGACTGTAGTCAACAACTTCTACTTCAAAATCAGGACATGGCACAAAAGTGCCAGTTTAGAAGCGGGCATGATTAAAAAGCTTATTTCTGATGTGCTCGTTATGCAAATACTGACAATAATTGTTGCCAGTTCAGGAATATCTCAAGTAACCTGCAAACATACCCTTGTATTACCTTCCATTTATTTGTGTTTTCATCTTGTGGAGACAATGTGGAAAAAAACCCCAACCAAACCCAAACCCAAACCCAACAATTCCATGGTTGACCATTTGCTTGCAAGATTTTCTGCAAGTTGAAGATTTTCCCAAGGAGACTGAGCTATGGAAGAGCTGGCCGGGAGTGGCAAGTACTGCTTGAACTATAAAGAGAGAGAGAAAAAAAAATTAAACAAAAGTACATTCCAAGTGCAGTATGTTTTGAATGACCTGATACATAAAAATCACTGACTTTTACTTTTACCTCTGGAAACTCTTCGGAAAAACTCTCTCTGCCTTCTGGATATACCTGGCAATTTTTAGGGTAAACTATTCCAAACTAACAGTGGTGTAAAGCAAAGCTGGGCGTTGCAATGGGACAGGAGGAAACCTGGTGTATTCTTTCACTCGTCTGATATGCTGCCATACGGCAGCAATATGTAAAATTTGTGAACTGGTCCATCCGGAATGCAAATCAAATTACTTTGGTCTTGTCAATCTACCAAATCTTTCATCTTTTCCCCGATCGCCTCTTCTCGCTACATTTCCTTTATCTCTGCTTGCAGTTTTAAGAAGTGAACGGCAAAGAGTCATCTCCAGTTCATCTGCAGATAAAACCCATTAAGCTGTTGTATTCACATTTAATTAATGTTTTCCAACTCTCATTTCCTATTTGCCTCCTGAAAATCTTGCCTAAAGTGCTATGTGCCAAATAAAATAACTCAGGGAAGGGATATCTGATCCAAGTGTTTCACGGGAGATGACTGGATAAGATAACTCTAAAGAGTTGATCATTTTTATTACTTGGGGACAGCCTTCCTAGCCGAGTTCATTTGCTGCAGACATACTCTTGTCCCTCAGGGAGGGATGGTGCAAACTGAGCCTTTCCTTTTCTTTTTCAAGCGTTGCCTGATACGGATACAAAGCACTTTTATCTTTATTAATTCAGACGGCAGCTAGTTGCTCTGATAAATCAGGTGCTAAAATGAAACAAAACCGCCCATTGCTGCACAGGAGCCGGCACTTCCCAACGCTTTGCGAACATTAATCCAAGCAAGGCACATGCCAGCAGCTCCGGGGCTGGGAAAGAAGGTGATTTTCCTTTTACAAGCAGGTAGAGCGAGGCCAGACTTGCCCCAAAGGCGCTGGGCTGGGGTCGTGTCTCCCCAGCAGCGAGCCGGAGCTCCCCGTGAAAGCGCCAGCGGCTCCCTGGAGCTGGGGCGTGCGATCCTCTTCTGAGAAGCAGAGCAGGGAATAGCTGCGCAATTACTTGGCTGCATTTGCCGTCCTGCAGCGGCTGCCACCGAGGGACAAGGGAAGGCATTGACACAGCCGGGCAAGGTGATGTCCTGGGGGGCTCGGAGCCGGAGAGCGATGCGGAGGGAGGCAGCCAGGGCTTGTAATCTCCGTCTGCCATCTAGGTGTGACCTAGATGAAAGGAAAAAACCGACCCTGAATTTTACATCAGAATATTTGTCACAAACCTCTCGCAGGGGCGACTCGAGCCCGGCGGTTTTGCTGGCTGTGTGTTTATAGCAGCATCCTCACTGGAGGATCTGGAGTCAATGACAGGCAGAAATGGGCTAGAAAATACAAGCTGCTGGTGACAACCGCGAGGACAGTATTGCACACTGGGAACATGGCGCATGAAAGTCACATAAGGACACAAAGTACACGTACATGCCTACGTGCATGCACGTGCACGACGGGAGCGTGCTTCTAATGCTGAATATTTATATTTTTAACTCGGTTCCACAGTTGCCAACTCTTTTCATTCCTTTATTGCTATTTGACTGATGAAATCGCACAGAATTAGGGCATTGCCAGGACAGAGTCCGAAATGCTTCCACTATAATATGACCCTTCAGTCACCTCGGGCTCTTTCTCTCTAGATTTAGGAATTTTAACACTTCTGGCAGGAGCAAGTGATAAAGGTTCGCATATACCCGGTATGATTAGTAACCTGCAAGGATTTTTCTTCTGCCTTAAACATTTTTCCCTAGTGCTCGCTGGTGTTTGTGTTCTTCATAACAATATTTTAATGAGAACGCTTGCTACAGAGATTTTTCACAGCATTGATTTTATCCCTTAACCTTCGAGAAGCAGCATCACGTTGTGTTACCACTTGTCCAAATTTTATTCAAACTCCTTCATTAAACAAGAATCGTTTGGCTGTTAAAACCTAATTAAACACTGTCTAAATTATCTGGGCTATTGTTTAATACTGTTTGTATATTGTAACAAAAAAAACTTTTATAAAGAAGAACAAACTGCTTTGCAGAGCACAGGATTTTGTGCGGGGTATGTGCACACCCTGCGTGGTGGTTCCTTTTTTCACCATGCAGAGGGATCATCCCAAATGGGCTTTCTGACCCTGCCGAACTGACAGCTTGATATAATAGTCATTAGAGGAAAAAAAAAAAAAAGAACAACTTTCTTCCGGCTTTTGTGATGAAATATTCATTTCTTGGCGGATTTGCCCTGTTACTTTGCAGCGGAGCTTCCACAGGCTGAGCTGAACAAATCGAATGATGTCCATGAAACCCCATTAAAACCAGTGGCTAGGGCCTGATTCAACAATTAGAAATTTTGCAGAGGTGCTGTAGCCCTGGGACTGCAGCATCTCTCTTCTCAGAGGCACGGACAACTCTTGTTATCGAAGTCCCACCTGGCAAAGGGATGGAGCAGCTTTTAGCTGCTCCCCGGAACTGGGTTACACAACCCCGCACAACAGAGACGCGGCAACGCAGCGCCTCAACTAGTGTACGTGCAGTTAATTAAGCATACTAGACAGGTCCTCTGTCCACGCTACAGCAGCGCAGTGTCTGCCTGTGCTGGGTGGGAGCATCTCTTGGCCATTACGAGCTCTCTGAGGGACTCGCTTCAGTGCGTCAATGTCTTTCATGTACTGGGGAGCCCAAGACTTGGGCTGCTTGAAGGATCGCTAGTGCCAAGCAGAGGGGAAAACAAGTTCCCTTGACCTACCAGCTACACTCTAAAAGTCATCTGCCATTCCTCGGGTCTCCTGCGTCCCGGCACAGCCGGGAATCGGTGCTGTGTTCGCACCGGCAAGGGCGTGCACCGAAATTCCTACCTGCTGTCGAACAACAAACTCCTGTCAGGTCTTTGGAATAAACAAGGATGTACTGAGAGCTCCACGCGGTGCCGCGAGGTCAGTTCAGACGCAGGGATCAGTCAGGATTTCATAAAGTATTTATTTAGCTGACAAAGGAATTCCCAACCTCCCTTTCATGTACCTTAGAACTGATGCTAAGTTTCCGAGACAAGGCTCCGATTGTGGCTGTCACCAAACAATGACATATTTCTTTTCTTCTCTTAAATTCTCTGTATCATTCTATATAAGAGGGCAATTTGTCTGTCATGCAGCTAAAACAGGGCCCACTCACTGCCCTCATTAAACTGACAGCACAGTTATTAGCAGTAAACGAAGCCAACAGGCAATGAATTTAGCCACTGTTTTATGGTGAGCACCAGTGAGATTTTTTCAGTAATTAATTTGATAAATATATTAATTATGAATTGAGTTGACAGTACAATCAGATTGTCAGCCTTCCAGACAGGCTCTTGTGATAAGTAGCTTTGTGATGAAGTGGTCGGATTTCAGTACCTGTCATCCTCCGGTGTCAGTCTCTTATCACTGTCCTGGCCATTCACTCTGTAATTTCCTGTGTGTTGTAATTAAATGGTGGCTTTCTGATTGGAAGTGACTCCTCAAACTTAATCTTTCATTCTCTCAGAATATATTGTTTTAAAAAATAAAAGGAGGCTCTTTGTTTCAGCGTCTTTTAATGTTTAAAAAAGGAGCTTTTTATTTCACGTTTGGTTATTGCCCTGGTAGGTGTTTGGGAAGGGTTGTGCTGCCTTTGGCCCTGGCATCAGATGGAGCAAAGCATCTGGGCTCTGCCACAGCCGCGGTGAGCGGCGGCACGAGGAGATGAAGCCAGGGGGCAATGTCAGACCTGCCCTCCTTCTCGTGCACCTCCAAGCGGGGAGCAGCCCAGCTCAGTCTGGAGGACTTTGGGAAGGGTCACTGCCCGTACCTCTTGCCAACTTTTTTTTTCTTTCTGAAATTAATTAGGAACAGTGCCTGAGGTCATTTGGCTCAGGAGATACATGTCAAGATAAGATATTTCAAAACCGCCTCCTTAATAATTTAATATCGGGTTGGAATTTGGAAGCATGGGAGAGAATTGTTTAGAACTGCAAATTTAAGCAAGGTAGGATGAAGTCTAGCAAAAGAAAACAAACAACAGCTATCAAGGTGCTACGAGTTCTTCAGGTCCCATTTAAGCCTATCAGCAAAAAACCTCAGCCTGGGGACAATATTTACCAAATGCAGTGGATGACTGTCTGCTTCCTCAAGGTGGAGGGAGAGGGTGGCCAGGGGATCGGGGACTGCAGCTGGTCCCCGAGGTCTGGGTCCTACTGAGTCCTGGTGACAAATTGTTCTTTGACCTTGAGCAAGTCACTATGGCCCAACACAGCAAACACTTCACTATGTGCTGAAAGGTAAGTACATGGGTGGGCGTTGTGTGTATGTGCTTTAATTTTAAGCACATATGTAATAAGACTCCTACAGGGCAACTTGTGTCCTTGTGCATGTGCTCTCCACGTGTTACATGCTTGTCCCAACCCAGAACAGATTTTTGATCAATAACCCGTTTTTCACAGCACAGGGCGGAGCATCACGCACGGGCTCTGGCCATTTGACCAGTATCTGCACATCAGTATAATGGAAGTGTGCTGGTGTCTGCTGGAGATTCTCCCTGCTTGGCCCAGCTCTGGCCACCAACGCCTTGCAGCCTTTGATTTCAAGGTCTTCCTGAGCATTGCTGCTTGGATAAGTTCAAGTCCTTTGCTAACGTTAGACTAAGGCACTCTAGGCTGAGTTAGAAAAGGAAACGTAAATCGGAATCGCATCCTGGCAGTCACCGTGAAGCCCAGAAAAGGCCATTCAGAGCTGCATCAGGGACCTACGGCACGGCTGCCAGGATCTGCATTCTACCGCACAGCCTGAAGCCCTGCAATGAAGCATTCCGAACAGTCTTTGTGAACCTCTCAACAGGGACGGTCTTTATGGATTATTTAAACATAAAAATATACGGCTTTCTGGAAAAGAACCATTTTCGCCTTTAGGGACTCATACAAGCTACTTTATTCTAGGAGGATCTGTAACTGAGCACGCTAATACTGATGTGCTATTGTTTGAGATAAATTGCACCAGGCGTGAGCCCGCAATGCAAATTATGCCTTAAAAAGATCAATTTAAAGACCCTATTGGATCATTTTACTGATTTGCAGATGCATCCACACTACAATCCAAAGCCAGCAGCTACTGCACACTGGTGAAGGGGCTACTATTTGCTTTTAAAGATGCTTTAAATGTTGCAAAGTATTTTTTTTTTCAGCCAAATCACATAATCAGGTGAAAAACACACCTTTTAAACAAACTAGTTTCCTTATGAAGCAGCTATGCCTAACTCTGATAATCTTAAATGAGATTATTACTTCCTAAAATCACCAAAAAGTTAGTAAATGTTAATTAAGGTGATTTTAATTGTCTTTGCAAATCCGAATGTGTCTATGTTCTTTCACCTTGCGTAAAGCACGTTTTGCTCGTGTCCATAGGCAAACCTTCCATAATGGCATTGAAATTTTCCAGCAAGCTTTGGATTTGCTTGTTACTGATGTGTTTGGAGCTCGTGGCCAATGCTCTCGGTTTCTCTCACACAGCATAAAGCAGTACATTCAATAAAAAATGTATGTGATGGTTCAGAAATTGTAAGAAGAAAAATAATGGCATCTGACACCCTTGTAAGGGTGATTAGGTGCCTCTCTCTGCAGGCTGGATAATGTTCTTTTAACAGCTTTTCCTATGTATTTAATAATGTCGAGTTGTTACGTATTCTTACCTCCTCACTTTTGGGGCTGTCGCTGCTGCAAGTTATTCCTGAGACAAGCTCCTGAGGAATTGCGCCCTGATAGCTGAATTCAGATTTTTTCCTTTATTTATGGTATGTTTTTTTCTCTTAAGCATAAGCTTTAACTGCAGAGCAAGATTTGCTTTCTAGTAAATGAAAAAGTGACTTATTCCTTCCAACAAGACCAGGGTTGCCCACAAGGAAATGCATCTTTATCATGTCTGAAAAATTCTAAACCAAACTGATGATGTGTCACTTGATAAAGCGCCGGAGAAGAATTATAGGTGTGTTCCTGTTCCCTCTCAAACCAACAGCAAACTCTGCTACAGCAGCGGCAACAGCTCCCAACGCATCCTCTCGCTCCCAAGCCGGTGGGTGGAGCGTGGCACCGCCAGCAAGGCAAGTTGTGAGGAGATTGTAATTATTCAGCAAGGAAAATGTTCAGTATTTCCTGAGCGAGTCTTTAATCCTGGTTTGAAGTCATTGCTGCCATTGTAAGGTCCAAGTGGAAACTGTGGTGCTTTTGTGCATCTGTCAGACACTGCCGCTTATTACCGAATCAGGAATGATAAATATGCGGAGTGCTTTGATGTGAATACCAGCTTGAACTCCTCCAGCGCTCAGGTAGAAAGCAGCTGAAGCTATTGTTTTCATCTTGCATGAAAGGTTGAACAGATGCTTGAAAATAAATAGGAGCTGGTAAAATGATAAAAATCCTGGGATGAAAAGCATGGCCTCTGTTCTCAGCGCCCACTGCACGCCCAGCCCAGGCTCGAGCTATCGCTGCAGTTGATACCTAACGCCAAGCATTGTCCAGAACCGGCCATTCAGTAAGAGCAACTTGCAGCTACAAGAGTAACAAAATCCAGACTACCTGTCCTGATTAACTACTAATCTTCATCTTCACTGGCCGAGAACAGAGAGACTTCATCTGCTCCATCCCCTGCATGTTTGAGGTTCCGGGACTCCTCTCTGAAGAGAAGGAATTTGGCAGCCAGCCCAGACCCAGAGTTCAGCTCCTAGACGTGGCTCGGACCTGTTAGTTCTGTGGGGGGGAGTGATTTAGGATCCAAAAGAGACCCAAAGGACAAGTGAGCCAGAAATGAGGTGTTTATCTATTTGTTTGCACAGGTCCGTGCAGGGCTGCGGAGAGTCACCCCAACTAGCTCTGAGTCAGGCAGATCAAAGAGTAGAGAAATATAACCCGGCTGGTGCGTGATCCTCTCTGCAGAGCATCCATACATGTCTGTATTCTGCTTCTCAAATATTTGATCCGCCTACAAGACTGTCCACACCTTTATTTATTTTCCACACCTTTGTTTGTGCTTGCTGGTAAGTCGTGGAGCAGCTGGCACCTTCCAGAAGAGCTTGAGATGGGGGCGGGGGGGACACAGCAGAGTTAACCATCTTCATGCTGGCTGTCGAATGAGCCACTTGCCGTTGCCAGCCCTTATTAATTAAAGGCGTTAATGGCAGATCTCTGAAGTTTCACCTCTTGGCTAGAGCAAAGTGTACAGTTTGAATGTTCTTTAAGGATTCTTTGAATCAGAAATGCAAGGTGTGAGGAGGAATTAATGCTGGTGCTGAAGAATCTACCTCCTCCTTGTGCTCATGGAGCACCTCCACTTTTGAGCTCTTGCTTCCTAAAGCGCGCTGTCAGTTTCCTGAAATATATCCTTGTTTTCTGACTCCAAAAGCAGCTAAAATCCTTACGTGTTTGCCTATAAACCTTCTTAATAAATGCCTTTCAACTTTTGAGTAACAGGTCAGCGGCAGCCACTCTTCTGACCGCACAGAATGGGTCAAGCCAATCTCTCGAACATGTCACGCCATCCGAATTGTACATTATGCGTTCTTAAACCCCTGTCAGCTGCCTTATTGTGGAAGGGACTTACTCTTCTAACAGGACAGTCTGTGATTGAGTCACGCTTTGGAAAACCACCAAGCCCAAAAGATCAGGATCTGTTCCTAGTCATCCCCGATGACTCTTCTAGTTTAATTATCGACATGATGGGAACGCTTTGTCTAAGCCCAGCTCCTCCACACTCTGTTTAGTTCAGTCTGTTAACTATATTACACAGATTGAAGAAACTTTTATTTATACTAGGACAATGACGCTAGCGCACTTATCTTACTCTTTGCTTCAAACACGCATCCAGCAGCGGATGGTCTCCCATCAACCCATTCACCCCCTCTCACAGGGCTGTCCTTCTGCCTAAATCCACTGTTACCTCCTCCCTTCCTCTAGGATGCAGTTTCCAAACAAGCCTTGCCATCGGTGTGACTTTATACCACCAGCCTACTCACCCCCATCTGTTGGTCATGGGAGGCTTTTCCTTGTGAGAAAGGTGGAAATGCAGATGGAGAGCTGTCTGCCTCCATCGTCTTGGGCTTCTGCTGGCTGCCACCAGCTTGTCCACAGAAAAGTTGTGAGCTCTTAGCGGCGGGCTTTGGAATGAAATTACATGGCTCTGGAACAAAAAGAAGAAAATAAAGAGAGGAGAAACATAACGTGAAAAGGTTTTCTCATTCTCTATTACTGGCCATAAGAAAATTAATATAATTGTCTCATTAAAATGAATGTACTTGAGTACTTATCATTTTCTAAGGAGATTTTATTTCCTGAGTTTAGCTGTATATTCTAGTCTGCTACGGAAGGAATAGGAAAACAAGAGGTGAAGGGTAGGAAACTCAGGGAGAAAAAGGTAAGTCAGAACATAAGTAAAGGAAAAAATAAAATATCACCCTGAGGTACTGGTCCACAAAAATGCTTTACAACAGCTGAACACAAAATCACTTCAGAAGTACAGTATATCACAGCCCCTAAATAACCTGTCCGGCCAGAAAAGTGTGAGGGGGAAATGACAAAAGGAACAAACAGGCTCCCGAGGGAGCAGCGAGGAGGTGGGGAGGGCGCGAGGAACATGCCCACCCTTTGGGGGAGGACAGCTTGCTGGAATAACACCTTTACTCGAGCGGACCCCAGGCGCGAGAGAGGGAAGGCCACCAACACCCCCCGTTCTTGCCTAATCTGCTACGGACAAAAGATAATCTGCCCCTCACTGCACGTCCGGAGATGGGCTGAAGAGGAACCTGTTCTGTACAGTGTGTGCATAAATATATACTTGGCTCAGGACATCTTCAGGTAGGAAAAATTCAGTTAGCATCAGGGGAGCATCATGTGGTGAAATGTTCAGTGTTGGCTTGCGATTGTTCTTTTACGTTCCTTCTACCTTCAAAGCAGCTGCCTCTTATTTCTCCAGCCAGGTAAGACTTGAGGCTTGAACGAACCATAATTTTTAATTATTTTAATACTTTCTTGTCACTCTTCCAGAGACAGTCCTGCATAGGAGCTGCCTTATTTCTTTCCATCTTTGTTAATGAAACATATTAAACATATTTGATTAAATGTATGCAATATTTCTTGAAGCATAATCAAGGTAAAATAAAATACAGTTATAAAAAATAATCAAGGGCCACGTTTAAATAGTGTAACAAATCAAACTCATTTCAGTCATGGTTTGCTGACACTGTGAGAAATAGAAAGGTTTTCTTTTTCATGGACAGCCACCTGGGCAGAGCACAAATTGTTTGCCCAAAGGAAAAAAAAAAGGCTTTTCATGCAACCGTCCTATGTAAAACTTGTTGTGGTTTTGGGTTCAGCTTTACATCTGTTACATGCAACTACCCAAACAGTCCAATCCCTGCCTTTAACATTCACTGTGCAGCTGTAAAGCTCCTCAGTGGCCAGATGTGTACAATGAACACCCGGGTATTTTGGTAACAAGAAATTCTAAGCAAAGCCTTCACTGACAATTTGGCCTTGTGGAGATAGAGGTCAGGCTTTAGTTGCTTAGAGGCAAAGGTCCTCAGTCGGGCTAAAGCTCAGTGAAGTATTGAAGCAGTTTTATTTTACAGCATTTGTGTAACTTTTAGCACAAATAGTTCAGCCAACTGATGTTAGTGCTCGTGTAACTCCAAGGTCTGTGCTTCATACTCCTCTGCTCAAAGTGCCTCCGGAGAATGTGGTCACACGTTGAAGACATTCAATAGAAGAGGTACAGCCTTCCTCACGCACATGAAATCCTGGGTTTGGTAGATTTCTTTTCTTCCTCTTTGTAACATCCAGTCCCATGGTGACCCGGGTTCCCTGTTTCATTTTGCTAGGACTCGCTTTTCTCCAGTTACAACAGGGGCAATAGCGATATTTAGTTCTTAGCATTCTGACAGCTGAGGATCAGCAGTACCAGTGAGGTGCAAACCACCACTGCTGTTTCTCAATGCCGGACCATCACACCGCTACCAAAGTACTCCCTTTCTTACCACTAACCTGCTAACCAGTCAGAAGGGTTGTTTTAACCATACAAGCCACTTGCAAGAATGCGACACACGGAAGAAGATGATGCTCTGGCAATCTCCGACGCTGCAGCAAGTGGCTCCATTTTTCCTGATAGAAACGTCAGGGAACATCAGGAATCACCAGACGCTTTGCCTGCAGGAAATGTGAGAACCAGCTTAGGTCAAATAAGAGTGGATTTAACTACCACCAGGAATCTAGCTAGATTAATGAAGGTTTTGTTTCTTGTGTTCTTCTCATTCCCAGCTTTAAGGTGGGTGAGAAACGGAGGGGACCAGCGACCATTCCCCTGAATTTCCCAGGTTTAGTTCAGTTGACTGCACCGAACTGAAATTCTGAACCTTCAGAGGTTCATCCATCACTTTTACTAAATTACCTCTTCATTCTCTTTTCTGCTAAGAATCTAATTTTTATAGCACTGTAGAGAATTTTTATAGCACTGTACTTTATCTTGTCACAGTATTTTTCGTCATTATTTTCATCTCAGTGAACTCTCGAATGATACTAAATAGACTGTGGGAGCTTGACTATGAGGTGACGAGCGAGGTGTAGCTTTGCAGAAGTTAATAGCTCACCCTCCTAGCCTTTTGCCTGGGATGTCAGGGTTCGTAGCCTTCCCGGACAACACCCAGAGAAATCATCTGTATTGAGTCTTGCCTTCACCAGCAGATGGGGCAGACCAGATATCTTCTCGTCTCTGGCAGGGTAGAACCTACAGGCTGCTGAGACTCTGATTTCTTTCTGATATGAAGAAAGCTGAAAAGAGCTGCTAAAGCTTTAGGAATTAGGTGGGTGTTTGTCCCACGCAACTCTGAAGAAGCAGCGCTCCCAGTCAGTATTTGCACGCCTGGGGTCAGGGCCTTATCTTGTATTGCATGGGGTTACAGCAAACCCCAGTCCCGAGCTGCTTTTTATTTAAATCAACTGGGAAGAGGCAGGAAAATGGGATGAAGTGAGTTGTGTGAGGTCACAAATGACCCCATTAGCCACCTACCCACTGCCTGTGTCTGCAAACAGCTTTCTCACGGTCTGCGTTTGATGGGACAAGAGGAAATGGCCTCAAGTTGCACCGGGAGAGGTTTGGATTGGACATGAGGAAAAAATTCTTCACCAAAAGCATTGTCCAGGGCTGTCCCAGTCTGCCCAGGGCAGTGGTGGAGCCCCCATCCCTGGAGGGGTTTGACAGCCGTGTCGAGGTGGTGCTGAGGGACTGGGGTCAGTGGGGACCTGGCAGCGCTGGGGGTACAGTTGAACTCGATGAGCTTAAAGGTCTTTTCCAACCAAAACAATTCTGTGATTCTATGAAAGGTTTCGCTCCTCATGTCTGCATAGCTGATGCTTAGAAAAGTGCATCTACCCAGCCCTGCCAAGTCCCTGGTCATCTTGCCCATCACCCCAGAAAAAGTGTTTTCCAGGATGTGGGGGAGGAGAGGAAGAGGCAGCAGAAAGGAAATCTGGCATTTTTCCCTCCTCCAGTTTTCTCTGCCCTCTTTCATCCTACTTTAATGCTAGGCCCAGCAAAAAGATGGTTTTCTAAAATGAGTCCAAATAAATGCGTCTAGAGGTGAGGGGTGGCGAATTTAGCTAAAGATTTTAGTTTTGCTAAATGTTCGCCCAGCCTAACTCATATATTTCATTCACCTGAATACACAATCCTGCGCAGAAAGCCTAGAGGCAGAAAAGTCATTTAGACTTCCACATCCATGAAAATGTGTTCAATTAATACATTCCTGCACGAGAAAAGCCAGAGCTTCACCCCTATTACACCTCCTTCATCCTGCCTCCGGTAGCAGAGGATGAAGGTAAAACTGCCCTGATGGTGCAGCCGGGGGCACGCATCCAGGGCCGAGAGGGATGGGAGGCAGGGAGCCGTGTGCTCCTGTGGTGGGCTGACCCTGGCTGTATGCCAGGTGCCCACCAAAGCCGCTCTGACACTCCCCCTCCTCAGCTGAACAGGGGAGAGAAAATATACCGAAAGGCTTGTGGGTCCAGGGAGGTCACTCGGCAATTACCGTCATGGGCAAAACAGAGTCGACTTGGGGGAAAATGAGTTTAGTTTATTACCAATCAAATCAGAGTAGGATAATGAGAAATAAAATCGAAATCTTAAAATGCCTTTCCTCCACCCACCCCTTCTTCCCAGGCTCAACTTCATTCCGATTTTCTCGACCTCCTCCCCGCAAGCATCGCAGGAGGACGGGGAATGGGGGTTGCAGTCAGTTCATCACACGTTGTCTCTGCCTCTTCTTCCTCCTCAGGGGGAGGAGTCCTCACACTCTTACCCTGCTCCAGCGTGGGGTCCCTCCCATGGGAGCCAGCCCTCCATGAGCTTCTCCAACATGCGTCCTTCCCTCAGGCTGCAGCTCTTCATGAACTGCTGCAGGGTGGGTTCCTGCCATGAGGTGCAGTTCTTCCTTCAGGAGCAGGCAGCTCCAGCGTGGGTCCCCAAGGGCGACAGTAGCGGTACTGCTGTACCATTAGTAGATGCCATTTGCAGACCCATTGCTGAGGTTGCATTCCATACGGGGAAGCCACACATCTCCGTTAAACTCCCGACATCTGCTCTGTACAGGCAGGCATCAGCACCAGGGCAGGGTTTGACTCAGCCTTTGCGGGGGTCAAAATAACCTCTTGCGGTGTTAGGAGAAATGTATAAACAGAAGAGCCCTCGCTGATGGTTATCCTGGTCCTCCTCCTCCTCCTCCTCCCACTGTTGAGCACTGGGATCCAGACTGCAGGGGAAACATCAAATATTGCACCCTGATTATTATTATTTTCTTTAACAGATAACTTTATCCAAGTTGTCTGAATTGAGGAACTCAGGGCTACCCTGTTCCTCCAAAGCCGCATTTGTTATTTATTTTACCGGAATTCAGGTGAAAAGCCTCCTGTCACTAACTTGTTACATCCCCGCGGCACGCGTGTCCGTGCTGGTGTTCGCGATTGTCCAGTTTCTCAAATGAACTCTCTCTATTTAAATCGTCCAGTCCCTGTTTCTTGTCTTACCTGCTGCACAGAGCGAGCGGAGCCAGGGAGGGTGGAGGTGATGACAGTGAGGGGTTTTTTATCGGTAAATCTCGGGGGGGATAAGGTTGCACGGTCTGCAATTAGACAACCAGGTACTGTGGCAGGGGACATCATTTCCTTCAGCAGGTTATCATTTTGAAAAAATCAGGAACCTTGCGATAGACAGTGTATCTTGCTGAATCTATTGTGGCTTTCTCTTAGCCAGCTTAAAAGACTGAGCATGATGGTCTTTAAGTCTTCAGACAAAAGCGAGGGTTTAAGCTGGGCTTCTTTCCCCCCTTCTTCACATCACACTTGCAGGGCACCGTAAACACTTGGCAATGCAGAACGCAGAGCAGCTCTGAGGGCAGCTCCCCGCTGCCACTGCTCCGACTCTGCTGAAGAAGGCTGCTCACGCCGGGTCCTCGCAGCAGCCAGGCCAGGTCCGGCTTATCAAAGCCAAGCCTCCAGTTATGGCAGCATTGCCTGCGTAACGGCCATCAGATGCAGCCCGGCACTGGGTTACTGGAGCTTATCCTGTGCTGCAGAAGAAACAGAGCCACGTTTATGAAAGGACCAGGGTAACAGATGATGCTGAAATTCCTTTTTTTTTTCCTTTGTGGTTGTGCAAAAAGGAGAATCTATAGCTCTAAGCTTGCATTTCCAAAAACTGTAGCGAGAAGTTTAGGACTTGGAAAAGAAAATGCTTTGAAAAGACGATGCTTGTAAAATCCCCAGTGTTCTTATATCAGACCTACAGGGTGGACTGGAGCAGAGGAGTAGGGCGTGGAGCACTGCTCAGACCAATGCAGTGCTCTGGGCTTTTTGTTATCACCCTCCTGAGTGTACGGTTATTTTTCTCAATTGTATTTCTAGAACTTCTATAACTATCTTGCAATGCAAAAACAATATTCAAGAACTGTTTGGTACAACCCGGTGACGAGAAGACGCCTGCTCTGCGTGACAGAGTTTCCACACCCTCTGTGTATTTGATTAGAGCATCACTGGTCAGGAAGCTTTCTGATAACAATTAGGGTTGGACTAGACGACCTTTCAAGGTCCCTCCCAGCCCAAACCACTCTATGATTCTATGACCCAAAATTATTTATTATCAGAAGATTTTTCTCTAACGGAGCTAGACCTGCTCTCGTTGGAGGTGTCCCTGTTCACTGCAGGGGGGTTGGACTAGCTCTGAAGGCTCCTTCCGACCCAAACCAGTCTGGATTCTATGATTTTCTTGTTTTCACACTTTTTTTCATAGAGAAGTGCCAGCATAGAAAGTCTTCTCTCTGATCAAACTCTTCAGACTGAATTGGAACTCAGCCTCTGTGTTTAAATACAATTTTTCTTTTTGATTAACAAGCCCAGGAGGCTGATATTTTTAGCCAAAGGAGATAAGTTGTTCCTTTTTAACGCCTGTTGCCCCAAACTGCCGAAGCAAGAGGGTAGCCCCTCCAAGCTATCATTCGGTGAGGTTGTGTCCTTCGTTCAACAAAAAAGGCCCCGCCGTAGCTCGTCTTTTTCCAGCAATGCGCAGTGCAGGCACGCAGTCCTATCACAACGCAATGCCAGCAAAAAAGCTTTATCTTAACTTCCTGATGCCAGCTCTACGACATGACAAGAGTTATAAAGGATCATTTATCTTGTCAGACCGACGGGGCCATCAGCATCAGACCCCAGAGGCTGCTCTTCAAGGCCTGCCTGAAAAATTACGCACCTTAAAAAGCCTGATCCCAAACCAGCAATCCAAGCAATACCCACACATTAACTATCCGGGCTGCACTGGTCCGTTAACTGGAAAGAGAGCCCATGTGGTGAGCTGTGAACCTCAGCGGTATTTTAACTGGCGTCTTCTATCACCAAGCTGCAACACTCCTTTGGAGCCACTCTTGTCCTCTTTCTGAGTGTGATCTAAGCAGAGTGAGCTGGAAAAAAGGGTTAAAATGAAAAGGTTTGTTTGAAAGTGTTGTTTCCAACGTATTTCCTTTCTTGAAAATGTGGTGTTGTTTTAAAATTATTTTTAATGCTCTTCATTAATAAAAAAGATGTTTTCTGGGAATTCTTGCCTTCACCCCTCCAACCTCTAATTTTCAGGGAAGGCTTGAAGGAGACAGAGTAGTGTCTCTTACGCTCTGACCTGTGCAGCAGGGTCAAACTATGTGATGAAAATGGGGCAAAAAAAGATATTTTTCATTATTACGAGCAAATGATAAAAATGTAGATGGAATTTAATAACAGTATTGAGAAAATAGTGACATGTACTCATTAAAAGGCTCTTAAATAGCATTTTTTATTTTCAAGAGGGATCTTAGGTCTTTCTCTGGACACACTTGTTTAGTGACCAAATAGCAAATACGCTGCTAGAAATTTTTAGGGAAGGAATAGAAAAATCATATAACATGCCTGATCTCTGGTACCCCTGCACACAATTTAGACCCCTGAATCCACCCGTGTGTCATTTTTGCCACTCGGGGACATCCCAAAGTGTCTCTTGACGAGGTTTGTGCAGGGAGTGGGACTCCTACTTGTCCCGCGCCCGATCTCCAGCCTTTGTCCAGGGCTCCGCAGCTTCCTTGGCGACTTTTTTTATCCCCTGTGGAATTATCGGTGTTTAACATGATTTGTTGGTTGTCTGGATTAAGACTTCACCATGTCCTATTGTTCCATGGGATGCTCCATGATGAATTCTTGGAAATATTTAAATTATCTGCTTTTTACCTCCCTTCATGGAGAACTTCTCTTAACGTCACTCAGAGGCGAATATTTCTGTTTTATTCGCTTATATAGAAATTTCTTGTGCCTTTAGGTGTGTCCTTTAGGTGTTAGGTCTCCATTAAATCCCCTTAGTGTGCTTTTACGATACATTTTGTTTCCCAGATCTGTGCTTAGTTGTAGCATCTCTTGAACCTCACATTGGACACTGCACAGGGCATGGCTGCCGTGGCACAAAGCAAACATTTAAACCGGTGCGACGGGGTGTTTATGCTCAGAGCAGGTCAGAATTTATCAGGGAAAAGTTTTTTCACCCCATTTAATTCTAAGCAAAACTTTTGCAATCAAGACTGGAAGTTAAATAAAATTAAGTTAGAATAAATGACGTGAGGACATCTGCTCGATGTGCCAGACTAATTCCCAGGGCATATGAAAAGGGGAGCTTTGAGCCTTCAACTTTTGGCTTGTGGTATTCTTTGCAGACCAAGTGAACCATTCCCAACTATTTCCGAAATAAAGGCTACAAAAGTAGGAACGACTTGTACCTTGCCAGGCCAGAACGATTATTTCACGTTGTCAGGATTTAACTCACATTTCAGGATTGCTTTGAAAATTTTTCCTGCTTGGTAATTTAATGCTTTTGCAGTCCTCTCTCACTGGATCGAGATAATTGTATTTTCCTCCCCCTCCCTCTCCTTTTAAATGGGAGATATAATTTATACCTGTTTCAGTGAATTTGCCACAATACAGAATCCATTTCTTTCAAGGTTTTTTAAATCTCCTCAGAGAGTGAAAGTAGGATTTGCTGAAATTAAGGCGCATTTTGCCAGAAATGTGATGCTAATCCTCTTAGTTTTAATGGTTTTGAAATGGTTTGAATAAGAAGGTAAACAGAGTAGTTGATTAATAGGAAGGAAGTCAATTGGCCATGTTGCAAGTGTTGTACGCGATACTGTACAATAGTTCTTTATTCCGGCGGGACGCGACGGACGGGTCTCCTGTTTAAAGTTCTTCGGTGAAAACCGATACGTCTCCTCGTACTGTACGGTTCAGAAGTGTTGGATTCCAGCCCCAGAAAAAGTAAGCGGAGCACTTTTGAAATAGAAGTCAAACAAATATCACTGATAAGACGTTGACGTGACACCAGTTATCTTCCCTTTTTATTGAAAATAGGCAGATATAATGAGGTGCTTCACATTTTAAAGTCTTAAATCTTAGAAAGCTTCAGGCCGAGATGGTTTTGATTTTGGCTTATTAAACTTGCAGTGCAGGGAAGGGGGGAGGAAGGGAGACGGCGTGACTCGCTTATCCCTTTAACCTTTCATTGGCCAAGGAGATTTTTACCTGGAATTTATTAAAAAGGTTGGTCATTCCTCAATTACTTCCCAGTGTCTCCTACCTGAGCTTGGATGCCAAGAGATGCTCAAGCCAGGGAGGTGCCCCAGCAGGCCCCCTCCCCATTAATAATTCACCCGTATGTCTCCCAGATCTCGGGCACTATTTGCATGTAAGGAGAGAGGAGCCAGCAGGTACCTTAATTCCTTTGTCTGGCACAATAGCAAAACTCTCGCTGTCATGAGCCATGAGGCTGAACGCTCACATCGGTTGTAGTCCATCAATTAACACTTACAGTTAAGTGCTGCAACAAAAGTGAGAAATGGTTGAAGACCTGAGCAACAGAGGCAGTAGGTAACCCAAGAGCTCTGAAGGAAGACGTGGTGGCTGCAGTTACGAAAGATGGCTGGGACAGAATTTCAGGGTTTAAATAGGGAAGACGACGCAATGAGTTTGAGAAGTAACTCAGGCATAATTAGAAGTCAAAGCTGCTACGGCTACAGGAAACGAGTTTGCAGGAGTTTCTGAGGGCTCAGAGTGAGCATGGTGTGGGCAACAGCCCACTGCCATGGCAGCAGAACTGCCTTCACCTTCTTCTGAAGAGATCCTTTGCTAGTAAATGCAGTGAAATATTACCACATAATTTAAAATCAGTGAAGGGCTGTCTGAGGGCAATCACGTTATCTCTTGCACCTTTGTCTTGACTGGAAAGGTTCCTTTTCCAAAGCCAGCTCTGAAGACCCCTGCTGGCTGAAGCAGTTAATCAAAATTATCTAATTTGAAAAGGTGACTTAAAAAAATTTTAGTGGAATCAAGTACTCTTTCTCTTCTTTGGGTCTAATGACAGATAAAAATGGGTCAAGAATTGACAATGTTCATTTAAAAACAAACCCACGGAACTAATACAATGAGTCTGGGTTCCGTGCAGGGTCAGGCATGAGACAGGTGCCTTTTGATGTGCAGTTCTCTTTCAGCGGGTAGACTAAAACTCTGGTAATTTTTCTTTGGAAACGAGACAAAACCCAGACATGCTGCTATCTTTAGGGTGGGACAAGGAAACCCAGAACAAAGCGCAGCCCCTTTGTGTAAGTAGCTGTCAGTGATGGGACTCTCCAGAAGCAGTTGACCTGTGGGGTTTCAGTGATGTCTATCATTGCTCCATCACATAAATGCCTTTTATTTTTTGGCTTTGAGTAACGAACAATCTTTACAAAGCATTATACTCCACCTCATCCTGCAAATCACAGCTCTCATTTAGTGAACCCCATGCATAGTATAAATAATTCACTCTCTGTCTTCATACCAAGCCACATGTACACCATTACCTAAGAGCTATATTTGCCTCCTTATCAATAATTGCTTATTGACTCAGCATTAGGACCTGACAGCTTTATAAATTTATTGTATGGGAGAACACGCATAGAAATAGTAGGAAAACTACCAACCACTCTCCTTCTGCGTTACTCCTGGTGAAATAACAGAATTCCTACAGGAATACAGCTAAACACAACACAGTCGGTGCAGAATATGTGCTAACAGGCACATCTGTACCATGAAATCTAACGATTGCCTCTTCCAACACTTTCAAACTTTCCTTCCAAGCTGGCTACGCTTTCATCTCAACTGCAGTAGTGTCACTCAAGACAATTTCATTAGATTAAATGGTCTGGTAGGCACTGCAATTGCAGTCAATAGCTGTAACTCCCAGAACACAGCTGGATGCAGACTTTTGGTCTTCTCTGCCCTGTTCTTTGATTGACTTCAGAAGAGCTGTAAAGCTGAAAAAGCATTTCTGTAAACTCTATTTTAAAGGATCTCCAAGCCGTCCAGCTCTACAAAGCTGTCACCCCTTATCTTTCAAAGCAAAGAGAAGGCTTTTTCAGCTTGAGATGGAGTTTAATGTCTCAGGCTATGACTGATAGCAGGCAGAGAGAGATGGATAAAGACCCTCCTGCCCGTGTGGGTAACTCCGCTTAGCTGTAATTTCCTGGGTTGCATCATTCCAGCATGAAAGGAAGCCCTCAAGCAGTATTTCTGAAATGTTTGGGAGCCCTGATGAAGTAAAGCACTAAAGTTTCACTGCATCTTCAAAAAATCCCAGCCCACAGAACAGTTTCCTTTTTTTTGTTGTTTTGGTTTGGGTTGTTTTGTTTTGTTTTGTTTTTTTCCATGGGACAGGATGCTGCTTCTCCTCCTCCTCATTGCTCTCCCAGTGCTGGACCTCACAAAGACCGAGCCAGGGACTGCAGATACTGCAGAGAGACTTCTGCTGTCTTCGTTACCCGCGAATGCACACAGAACCCGTCAGCGGTGGTGCGGGGAGCCAGCAGCACGGAACATGAAAAACGACCAGAGCTGTTTGATCAGGTGCACACCCTTTTCCAAAGTCACTTTTGACATTGCAAGCACCGCTTCGTGGATGCTCGCTGCAAAATTTCTCTGCTGTTCCTCAATATTTGATGCCAGAGCACCACAATGAACACTCCCTGTTCCTATGTTGCAGATCCGGTGTAGTCATGGCGTTAGTTTCGGTTTCACCCTTCCATTCTGCGCTTTAGTGGTCTTAAATGCAATGTGTAACTCCCACTGCCTTGACAAACGCAGGTGTTTGCCCTACACTTGACATCTTTCAGCCATGCTGGATCTTGAATGACGAAGCAGTGATCCATGTAAACGTCATGTCATCTCGAGGTTGATGGGACACCTTTTGAACGCAGGAGGTGAAAAAGATAATCCCTCCCCTTCTTTCTTTCACCTGAAAGATAAATCACTGTATTTGTACTGTGTGGAAAATTAAAACGCTCTTATTTAGCACCACTATTGCCGAACAAGCACCTCTATGAAATACGGAGGCACTTTGGAAATGCAATTTTCAACTAAGCGTAGATATTCTCGACACCACTTCATGTATTTATTATACCTCCTGCATTACAGGCTCAGAAGCTGATGTATTTATATTTGTCATGATGTCTCCAGCTGATGATGGAGTATGTGCTGCAGTTTTCCATATATACTTGGGGATGTAAGAGAATTTTAGCGTGTACTATATCTTGCCATTCTTTTTCTAGATGGAAGAGCGGTTGTAGATTAAGTTTCCCCCTTTCTTTCCGAAGCTCATGCAGGTGTTTCTCGGAGCATAACCAAGCTCACACCTGAATGCTGTGCCGTCAGTAAGACTGAACCCACACAGCACAGAAACAGAAGAAGATCTGCACATCTAAGAGATTTGGTAAACCACTTGTGGCCCCAACGCTCCTGAATTCTGGAGCATGGTTTTGGCCATACCACGTCTAGCTTTTCCCTGTTGATGTGAAGCCTTGAAGCCTGCTCAGTACCACATCGTTTTAGGGTGTTCAGACATGAAGAATTACTCATATTTCTGCTTCCCGGCTGCTGATGATCCTGAAACTGGAATGAAGCTCATGTCATACACCTACCTCTGCTGCTAACTAGCTCCTGCCTCTGAAACCTGAATTCTTGCATTGCAACTATTTAAAACCCTCTCTTTAACCTTCACGCTTAGCAAAGGTGTCTTTCCTTGGATTATGGTGATTCGTGCATGATGTACACGTGGTGCAGAACCACGAGGATTGCATTTATGTTTTTAGGATGCAAGCTGGTCATGACACAGTAAAACCTATAGTGAAGCCCCTTACAACCACCTCTGTCCGACTAATGTAGAAATTAATTCTGGCTTACACTAATAGAGATCTATAGAAACAAATAGGAGCTGCTTCTGTATAAATAAAAAGAATCAAGTCTGCACTTTAAATTCTTATATAACTCAGTTTTAAGATTTTCCCATTTTATCTTCCAAGGCTCTTGAGCATTTTCTTGTGAAGTTCCTGCTATTAGATCTTTGAAGACAAATTGCCTTTAGCCTACTGCTATTATCAGTGAACTGTGGAAACTGCAAGTGAGATTGTTTTGTGTAGGATGAGGCCAGGATAAACGGAACTTTAATCCTAATCTGCTCAGAGATTTGCTGTTCTGCTCCTGGCAGATTCTGTGAAAAAAGGTGATAAATAACCGAAACTGCTCTGAATTCCATCTGTCAGTCCCTTCTTTGGATATGAAATTCAACTTCCAACAGAAGTAAGGTTTCAAAAGTTAAAGACAATCCCATCTGAAGAACCAAACCATCAAACCCTGTTATTTTCCTAGGGTTTGCCATCCAGCTGCCGGCTTTCCACGTCTTCCTTCGCAGCCTGCTCCGTGGCTTGGCTGCTGTGAATGTTGCTACCTGATCTCTTTTAGATGGTAGGAAGAACCGCGTGTCTCGACTTCGTATTTAATAGTGGTTTTATTATTTATTTTAGTTTTTGTAAAAGATTCCAGACTAATAAGCGATGTCACTCAGGGAATGCGGTTGGGTCAGTGACAGCAGAAGACTTGGGTCCTGCTTTCTCCATTGCATGACCCCATGTCTAATACCTTCGCTAGCAGCACCAGGGTGGCCCGAGCCCCTGCGCCACGTGCCGGGGTTGTAGCTGGGCTTTCTCGTCGCTCCAAGCCCAGCAGGACTGTCACTGGCTCTGTCAATTAACGCGTGCACTGCTCTGTAATTCAGCTGAGCTCTAGGAGAGGCTTGTTCTCACTGGGGTGTAACAAGTGTAATTATAATAATGATTCGCCCATTCCTCACAACCGTATTTTCTCTTAGCAACAGGCTTGAGCGCCACGAGAAACGTGATCAAAGTTGAAAGAAAATTCTCTTTGATGCAAAGGAGTTTTTTGTTCCTGTTTTGGTTAGGGAGGACGAGCAGGGGAGTCTGTCAGTGCCGTCGGCTAATGACAAACGGGGGATAAAGCTCCACGGGGATTAGCAGAGTCTGAATGCAAGTCAAGTGGTCTGATTCTGTCATTTCAACCAAGTAGCAGAGCAACCTACAGGCTTTCTAGTGTTTAGGTTGCCACAAAGCAGCTCTGCTGTCATCTCTGGAACACTTTCTCAATAGGAGATTTCCTGGAACACCAAGGTCTTATTTCTCGTGGGAGGTTAAGTCATTGCCTTATCTCCACAGGTGAAAATTCATTATGCTCATCTCCTCTCTGGGGTTGAACAGCCTCTTCCTGTACCACAGGCTGCCCGTCTCTCCCTCAGGCGGTAACAGCATCAAGCAGTGTTCGGCATTACTTATCTTGCTCACCTGCCAATTAGCTATAAACTGTAAGGAGCATTGTACCCAAAAGGGAAAGAAAAAAAAAAAAGCTGGATCAGTTTCAAGTTTAATTACTCCAGAAGAATTCAATATATTATTGCCTCAAACAAAAGAAAAAAAATCTGAACCTTTAATCCTCTTTGAAGATGCTTCTTACTGATATATCTCACCGCGTATTTTTAACGCTGGTGACAGTACTTAGAGAAATCATATCCTACGATGGGTTAAGCCAGGAAATGCATTTGATTCTTCTACTATGATTTTCACAGCGGCTTAGTAAATGCAGCCTCTTTACCCGTGGTAAACCATCCCGGGGATGGTGCTTGGTTAAACGCTGGCTAATAAATGGGATAGTTGTAAATGACTGTAACGTGTTTGTGTCTATATCACATAACACACTGCCCTTGCACATACAAACTTATTATTCAAGCGTTGCCTTTTTTATAAAGATTTTAGGTTCCTTAAACGGTTTCCACACCGCTGGTTGTGTCTCACAACTCTGAGATTAGACCCTGATCCCCAGGGACGGAGCTCAGGGGAGACTCTCCCCCATCCTCAGAGCGTGGGACAAGGGGAGTGTGGGCTCGGCTGCAGGAGGGGTCAATGGTGTGTGTGTGTGGGATCCGTTCGGGATCACACGGAGGGGCTTTGGCAAGGAAAGCCTTCACCCGTGGAAACGCAACTACATATTCCCATGGCACTGCTCTCCTGAACTGCAGGAGGTCCTGGTTTAAATGGGGTGGGACTGGATGCTGGAGGGCACGCACAGCCCGTAACCTTCCCTGAGTGCACACAAGCCACAGCTGAGGGCACCAAGGGCCCTTAACCCCCCCTCTCCCCTGTGCCTACCGTTCAGTATTATCAGGACCGGTAAGGACATAAAATCTGGTTTTCAATAGTAACCCAACCACCACGAAGGGATTTTGCTCGAGCAAGGTTCCTTCGGCAGATTTCACAAGAACCCTCCAAGTGCCCTCAAAGCTGTGATTAATGATTTGGTTTTCACACAAGCGCAACAGTTTATTTTGCTTTCCCTGTGAATCAGCTCCTGTACTAAAACGGGGGCTACAGAGCCTGGAGTTTGCTGCAAATTGTTTAAAAATAGGCATGTTCCCTGCAAGCATTGCCCATAACTGAGGAAGAACCAAATTTGCTTCATTTTAAAACTCAGTTGGTACTCTGCTGTAGTCAGATTTACCAAACAAGAACGTTTTCAACATAACCTACGTCAGGAGTAAAGGTCCTTCCTGCATGACATTGCTGCATGTTTTCCTCTTAATCTGTGCTCAATTTTTTAAAAAAATGAACGTTTGAAACTTCTATTATTAACTTATATAGAACTAGTCTCAAATAAATTGAGCCATTAAAAATAAAAGGTTTTAAGTTTTAAAACGTGACATTTGAGAATTGGATGTACACTCTTAGGCAATCCATTTGTCTCAAGTTTTATTCTGTAGAGACACAGAACGCAGCATAATGTCACATCCCTTTGGACAAGGACACCCTTACAGAAGGGTCGTTTCTTTTAACTCTTTCTGAGTATTCCTGTCGTGATTTCTGAGTTGGACAAACATGTATAAGCACCAGCTTCGGAGCTGCATTTGTTGCTAAAACTGCTCGGAGCTCCTGATTTAATCCTTGGCTGTGGCATGAAAACCAGTCAGATAATAAACCTCCACTTTTGCACTAGTCTGAGCCTAAATGCACAACGTCAACTCTTGGTTCACTCGTTCAGCACCGGACTACCCAAAGGTGGGAGCCACAGACACCAGTCTCCTTCCAGAGGACCTTTGCTTCTGGCTCACGACAATAGTTAATTCAGAGGGCGGTGGGAACTGGGGGTGGTGATGCAGGAACGGGAGCTGAGCTAAAAAGTGCTGAAAAGCGGCAGCTCTGACACTTTTTCCGCGGTTTAAGGCAGCCCTCTAGAGACAGGAGGGAGCACTGCGCTCTCCTAGAAGTCACAATTCTTGATACTCTTATAACACTTCCAACAGTCTGAATTATCTGCCTTTAGCCCAGAACCGGGGCTAAACTACAGCAGTTGCTCTGTCACCCAGTGACCCCTCCCCAGCCAAGAGGGAGGATTGGAGACCTTGGGTTGAAGTGAAAATGGATTTAATGAAACGGTCAAGCTAATATTAGTAGTGGTGCCTAGCTGAAGTATTCAAAGGTGTCCTCAGCCCAGCGGTCACAATAGATGGGACAGCAGCCCTAGGAGCAGAATGATGAGTGAGCCTCTCCAGGGATGGGAGGAGGAGGAGAAGGAGCAGAAAAAGGGAAGGAGGAGGAGAAGGAGCCCCCATCCTCAACAAACATCCCCCTTTATAATGAGCGTGACCTTTATGGTACGGGAAACACCAGTCAGCCAGCTCGGGTCAGCTCCAAACCACTAACGGCTGCACACCACTGCTGGCCTGGGGTCCTCACCCAGCAAAACCAGGACACAAACACACTGGTAAACACATGGTACTGCTAAGACAGGTGAAGCTGCAGCACTGCCATGCTTTGTCCAGGCGGGAGAGAATTGCCACTCTGAGAAGAGGGTACCTGGGGTAACCATCGGCAGCAGCTCTGCCCACGAACTGCCCAGAGCACATGGAAACACACAGGAACGCCAAAGTATTTCAGTGAAGTTTGGGTTAGATATTTAAGAAATGCACAAGTTTAATTCTGTGTCTGGATGAAAATCCGGACTTGAAGTGTTTCCTGTGTGGAACCGGCATCTGATGAGCTCCTGAGGCTGGAATGTATTGGAGCAATGGACATACCCTCACCACACCAAGCAGCTCACCTTGAACTTTAACTGCCACTTGCCCATCTCTTCTCGAACCGCTGTAAGTGCTGTATCTGAGAGCTTCACAAACCATCTGGTCAGGCCTCAAAAATCCAGAGCTTCTGGCAAAGAAGGGATGTTTGAGATAGAGGGTCCCTGTGGGATCTCTCTCTTGAGCTCCCATCTGCCGCAGCCGGTATGTGAGATTTCCCCATCTGGTTCACCAGACTTCAAATGAGCTTCCTACCCTGTGGGCTAGTGACATGAGCCCCTGAGAAAGCAAGTTTTCATAGAAAAAATGTGCAAATGACATATTCAGAACTTAGGTCTAGTCTTCCATTATCAGAGTTTTCAAGCAAAATATCTTATACACAGTGGAAGAACCAGCCCATCCTCGCTTCTGCCCCAAAGCAGAAGAATTCATCTCTCAGTTTGATTTCACAATAAAATGCAGAGTCACTTAGTCTTGTATTTTTGTAAGTTCCTTTCAAGGTGGGTTGTGAAGGAAAATGCCTTCTTCTAAAAGGGTAAGAGTAGATTATTGAACAAAAATGGCACAGTGTCAAAAATACACAGTGACACCCATGGAGAACACCTCTCGCTCACCCCAGGTATTTGACAAACCAGTCAGTTCACTGGGACGATCACATCAGTCTTCATTTTAGTGGAAACCGATGCTGAGTATTCACCCCACAGTGACATTTTTTTCTGAGATGGAGGAAACTGATTCTATAATCGATGGAAGAGCTTGCATAGTGTTTCTTCATGTGATTTTTGTTTGTATATTTTTCTTGGCTAGCAATCGCAAAACATTAAATACACTGCAGAGTGTCCGATTGTTCAGGCTAATCCACAGCGCATGAATATTTGCTGGCATTTTGGGGATAAAACTGGAGATCTCATCAATGCTGATCAATATCTACAGACAGGTGTCAGAAGGATGGGGCCAGACTCTTCCCAGTGGTGCCCAGTGACAGGACAAGGGGCAACAGGCACAAACTGGAACGCAGGAAGTTCCACATGAACATGGGGAGAAACTTCTTTGCTGTGAGGGTGGCAGAGCCCTGGCCCAGGCTGCCCAGAGAGGTTGTGGAGCCTCCTGCTCTGGAGACATCCCAAACCATCCCGGACACCATCCGGGGCACCCTGCTCTGGCTGACCCTACTCTAGCAGGGGGTTGGACTGGATGATCCCCAGAGGTTCCTTCCAACCCCCACCAGTCTGCCATTCTGTGATTATTTTGTGTGAATTTAGTGAGTGTGCAGACAGAGCTTGTAGCTGGGCTGATGGAGTTTCACAAC
Organism: Bucorvus abyssinicus; assembly: GCA_009769605.1. Taxonomy (NCBI): domain Eukaryota; kingdom Metazoa; phylum Chordata; class Aves; order Bucerotiformes; family Bucorvidae; genus Bucorvus; species Bucorvus abyssinicus. The sequence goes on from CM020032.1 coordinate 2,151,701, forward strand.
CTTCTGGATTAGCATCTTTATTTACCTTTGACCAATGAAAATGTCTTGTAACCCAAACCCAGCCCCTCAGGCATCCTGGTTATGAACTACGACAGCGGCAGCCACGAAATGACTGAAGTGAAGCATCCCCAAAAAGCTTTGTAATGGGTTCAATTGCCTGGGGGAGTTACCAGTGTGCTTGAGTGACTGGAATGATGCTCTAAGAACATGTCTGGCACCTTGGTGTCGTATCTGTGCTCGTGGTGGGAAACTGGTCCTAAGAGTGTGAAATTGAGTAGACATTCACACTTGGTTTGGGCATAAGAAATCTCTCCGAGCATGCTGGAGCCAGAGGGTCCAGTGCAAAACCTTCAGTCTCAATTACCCCAAACCCACTCTTGGTTTTCGCACTCAACTCGGTTTGAAATTAGGAAACCAGAACAAAGAAGTCTGCTGGGGTTGCCGCGTCACGTGCGCCTTTCAGAATCAATGCGCTTCCCTTGGAGCACGCTGATGTTGTGCTTTGTGCGTCCACATAGGTGGCTCTTTCAAAGTGAGATTTTGTAAACGAGACTCCTTTTATTTTGTTATTATTTGGAAAACAGCTGTAATTTCTCAATGTTGTGTATTTATTTGTTATGGGCTTGTTTACTTCACCTCTGACAGAAACAGTTGCGGTCGCTGAACTGAACAGAAATTTAAAAATGAATTCATGTGTCACCTGGGATAACAGAGCAATCTGTGATTTCTGACCTCTCTCTGTTGCTGAATTTGCTTGTAGAAAGGGCCACAATGCTCCATCCATCATCAGCACGGTTATCGCACTGCTGCCCTCTTCCCCATAACCACATAGCGGTACGTCAGTCTTCACTGAGCTCAGTCTTAGCCAGATGGGGTTTATTCAGCCCAAGGTATCGATCGGGTACACCTCAACCAGATGTGTAAGAACCAGCTCAACAGACATATAAGATGTGTTGGCACATTTTGATGAGGAGCGTAAAGCTAAGGAGCATCCAGTGAAACCAAGAAGCAGGTTGAAAGCAAGCGAAAGGGGATAGTCTTTCACCCAGTGACTAGTTAATCCTTGCCACCGTGTGGATGCTTGGAGTGTGACCAGGTTCCAAATTCATGGGTAAATTCATGGAACAAAACCCCATTTGGTCATTTAAATATCTAATTTCTATGTCTGACTCAAGAAGTCTCTACGCCATTGACCACCCCCTAGATTAGTGATTATTTCAGAACATTTCACCATAAATTGTCCTGTTCTTCCCTAAGCATCCGCTGTGAGCCATAGAATCACAGAATCACAGACTGGTTTGGGTTGGAAGGGACCTTGAAAACTCATCCAGTCCAACCCCCTGCAGGGAGCAGGGACATCTGCAACTAGAGCAGGTTGCCCAGAGCCACCAGGTCCAACCTGACCTGGGATGGTTCCAGGGATGGGGCTTCTCCCACCTTTCTGGGCAACCTGGGCCAGGGTCTCACCACCCTCATTGCCAAAAATCTCTTACTTCTCTCTGGTCTGAATCTCCCTCTTTTAGTTTAACCCATCACCCCTTGTCCTGTCCCAACAGCCCCTGCTGAAAAGCCCCTCCCCACCTTTCTTATATACCCCTTTAAGCACTGAAAGGCCGCAATAAGGTCTCCCCGGAGCCTTCTCCTCTGCAGGCTGAACACCCCCAACTCTGTCAGCCTGTCCTCACAGCAGAGGGGTTCCACTCTCGGGTCATTTTTGTGCCCCTAATATTCTCTCCTAGGGAAAGGATAACAATATCACAAAGGGACCAAGTGTAGATGCTGTTTTGTTCACCTTTAATGAGGAAGGCCAGGAACGGGGTCCCGTCATCCCAAAACTTCATACAGAGCAAGTTCAGCAAGATGCACAAGTCCCGGGGGTGTTCACAGCATACTTTTTGGCAAGTGCTTGTACCCCTGCTCACACGTCTTGAGGAGTCCAAACTGTGGATCCTTAACGCACGGGTTATATCTATTTAAATCAATGATTTCACTGACGTTAGGACGCCTTTTGGTCACATCTTCAGACCTTATAAGAGTATTAAGAGAAAAGCTAAACAAATCCCCTTGCCAATGTAAAGCCTATTTCTGTTGCCAGCCTTTGCTATTTTCCTGCCTGGCTCTTGATTTTTCGTATTGACACCTAGAATGCTCCTAAAACACAACTTATCTGCGAAATTACCGTTATTGCAGCATCCTCCTTCCATGAGCAGGGAGGCTGAGCAACCGGTGGTCTAAAATAACAACCCCGTGTAATTTGGTTGTGCTTTTTCGGTGCACTTGTTTTCACCTCCCCTAACCCCATGCCAGCATGATAAGCATAATCATTTTCTCCCTCGTACTGTAGTTGGGCCGTAGGCTGGAATTTGATCCAACAGTCACGATTTGCTGAGGATAAGAAATGGCTTTAATGCCATACACCGACACCGGAATCCTATCATTTCTCCCTGTTTCATTTCTTCCAATAACCCAACCAATTGGCTTGAGCAAGCAATTCAGACAAAAAATAAATGTAATAGAGGTCCCGCTTTTCAGAAAGGTACTTCTGTCCAATTGCTTCCATCTCGAGAATACAGCTATGAGGTCTGTTTCGAGGGATGTCCTTCAGCAGGCAGCATGAATTGCAAAATCAGTCACACAAATGGCCTCCCATATATAAAAATAACCAATAGATCAACAGGGCTGAAGCCAAGCAGCAGTTAAAATAACTACTAGATCAGTAACACTAAACTTCCAGCAGACAGAAGCGTCTGAAAGGGAAAAGCGCAGGCCATTTTGAGTTTGATTTATATTATTCCTTCATTTTTTATTCAAGATAGGAAACATTCTGCGAAGCGAACGCTAAAAATTGAAAAAGATTGCCACAACACGGTGAAATACAGTGTGAAATTGATAGGGGAGTATGCCTGTCCCTAACCAGACAGGATGCTGTGGCGGAGAGATAGTCTCTGCGGTGGAAGCGCCTTCTTCAGTGAGTGCTGCAAGCTCGGCTCCTGCTGCTGCTTCGGGGATGACCGTGCCCTGCTCGTGCAGCCCCGACTCAGCAGCTCCTTTTAGGCTGTATTTATTCGTACGAGTTTTCCTAAAACTTTGAAAGTGTTTGGCAAGTTCAAACGGGAGGATGGAGGCGATCTAAGCCAGGGAGGTAACAAGGAAAGACACACAATTAACATGCACGATTAACAGAGGGACTTTGCAGCCCACTGTGAACCTCTTTAGCCTGTGCTGGACTCCCAGCAAAACTTCCCGTACTGGCGTATTCTCTCCTGCTTGCAGGGAAACGGGGTTGTTTTCTTCCAGCTCAAACACCTTTTTCAAGAGTCATCCAAGCTCCCGGTTTGGAGGATGTGGATAGTCTCCATGACAACCGAGGCTTGAGGGACCCAAGGTCAGCTCCGTGGGTCCTGCTGGGTTTCCTGCATCACCTCTCAATAACTCCGGTGAAAAAGCACAGCTTTCACCAAACACAGCTCTTTATGCTGAAGGGGTCCTGGGGCGACAGTGACCTGCCAGAAGGATGAACAGAGCCCATCCTACGGACAGCTAGAGCGAGGTCTTGTCCACTTGCCATGTGTCGGAGGATGCCAGTCCTCTGAAAGCAAAGAATGGGGTGGGAGGAAGGCCAAGAGCATGAATCTCTGGTACATGTTGAAGAAGATGAGACTGACCTTGCCTGTGCAGGAGTCACAAGACGTAATGACAGCACAGGGACTAAAAGATACGTTTGATCTGCCTTAGAAGACACGGACTGAAATCCCACCCTGCTAAAAGTCATTAGCAAAAGCCATGCTGGCTTCAGCGAGGCCAGGGTTTTATCATTTTAATCAAAGGACTCAAAAAAGGAAAAGCAAATACATTCTCCCAGCTAAAGACATTTATTTTGTAATTTGTTGCTACCTGGACAAAACTCGGAGTGGGGCTGGATACCCCTTTTTGTAAAACTGCACACGCAAGTGAATACAATTCAGGCTACAAAAACACTTGAGAAAATTCAGACCTGATCTGTCTTCAAAGCCTGAAGCTTTCGAGCTGTGCCCAAGGTTCAATGAATCCATAGTTATTTCCCCAATGATTTAAACTGAATGTGGTAGAGTTCCTTCTGAACTCCTAATGATGTCTTGCGTAGCCCTGCGTTGATTCACCGCTTGGAAGCCCTCAGGACGAATCTCCCATAGCTCTAATACGAACCCGAGGGTCTTCTGCTGCGCTGGCAGCTGCTGGGCTTACGGGAGAGCTGACAATCCCTTTGATCAGATGGTTTTCAAGGGGTGAAAGCAGGTGCCCCAGGCTTCACAGAGAGCGGCGGGAGACCCCACCGACACCCGTAAGAGGAAAAGTACGCTTCCAGGGTTTTGTTAGCTTTAATAGTGTGAAATATGTGGGTAGTGTTTACTTAGCAATTAGTGATGTTTACTCAGCAGCTGGTGATGTTTAATCAGTTCTCTTGGTAAGGATGTGGTTTTAGACTTCGGAAATCAGGCTTTGAAGCTCCTGTGCTGCAGTCCTGAACACAGAATCACAGAACTGTTTAGTTTGGAAAAGACCCTTTAGCTCCTCGAGTCCACCCGCTCCCCCAGCACTGCCAGGTCCCCACTGACCCCTGTCCCTCAGCACCACCTCGACACGGCTGGGAAACCCCTCCAGGGATGGGGACTCCACCACTGCCCTGGGCAGCCTGGGCCAGCCCTGCACAACCCCAACGGGGAAGAAATTGTTCTTTATGAACAGCATAAACCTCCCTTGGCACAACTTGAGGCCATTTCCTCTTGTCCTGTCACTTGTTACTTGGGAGAAGAGACCGACCCCCACCTTGCTCCAACCTCCTGTCAGGCAGTTGTCAGGAGTGATAAGGTCTCCCCTGAGCCTCCTTTTTCCAGGCTAAACAACCCCAGTTCCCCCAGCTGCTCCTCATAAGGCTTGTGACCTAGACTCTAACGTACAGAAGTCCACAGAGGTGGCTGCTGATTTATGAGAAAGACAGGATGGCTGTTTGACTAAGGAACTGGCAAGGCATCCCTGGAGACCTGCTTTTACTTCTGGGCTCTTTCAGAGACTACCTGTCTAACCTCTGGTCAGCCACTTCAAGCTCTCAAGTTCGTGATGGATTTGACAGATTGACCACTCGGTGGATAAGGATTTGGCTGGATGGTCGCACGCAAAGAGTTGCGGTCAATGGCTTGATGTCCAAGTGGAGACCAGTGATGAGTGGTGTCCTCAGGAGCTGGTATTGGGACCAGTGCTGTTTAACATCTTTGTTACATGACATGGACTGTGGGATCGAGTGCACCCTCAGCCTTGCTGATGGCACCAGGTTGTGGTAAGGTCGGCACACTGGAGGGAAGAAATGTCATCCAGAGGCTTGAGAGGGCCTGTGCAAACATCCTGAGTTTCAATGAGGCCAAGCGCAAGGTCCTGCACCTAGCTGAGGCAATCCCAAGCACAGACAGAGGCTGGGCGATGGGTTGGTTGAGAGCAGCCCTGCAGAGCAGGACTTGGGGATGTTGGTGGCTGAAAAACTAAGTATGAGCCAGCAATGTTTGCTCACAGCCCTGAAAGCCAATTGCATCTGGGCTGCATCGAGAGAAATGTGACCGGCAGGTCGAGGGAGGTGATTCTGCACCTCTGCTCTGTTCCGGTGAGATCCCACTGGGAGGACTGCCTCCAGCTCTGGGGTCCTCAGCCCCACAGAGACATGGACTTGTTGGAGTGGGTCCAGAGGAGGCCACGAAAATGATCTGTTGGCTGGAAGCCCTCTGCTGTGAGGACAGGGGAGAGAGTTGGGGTTGTTCAGCCTGGAGAAGAGAAGGCTCCAAGGCCACCCTTTAGCAGCCTTCCAGTACTTAAAGAGGGCTACGGGGAAGCTGGGGAGGGGCTCTATATCAGGGATTGCAATGATAGGACAAGGAGTAACGGTTTTAAACCGAAAGAGGGTGGATTTCTATTAGCTATGAGGAAGAAATTCTTCCCTGTGAGGGTGGTGAGACACTGGCACAGGTTGCCCAGAGAAGCTGTGGATGCCCCATCCCTGGCAGTGCTCAAGGCCAGGTTGGACGGGGCTTGGAGCACCGTGCTCTCGTGGAAGGTGTCCCTGCCCATGGCCGGGGGGGTGCAGCTAGTCCCCTTCCAGCCCAAACCATTCCATGACCCCGTTTCCGAGGGTTTTTGAAACTGTTGCAGTGGAGTTTTCTCCTCGCTTCGCCCGTTTGCCAGCCAGCCGCCCCAGCCGGGCTGCGCTTCACCCCCGCTTCTCCCTGACGCCGTTTGCCGTCACCCTCCGCTGCCGATCGGGTCCCGGCCCCCCCCGCACCCCCCGCCCCGCCCCGCATCCCCCGCAGCCGCCACACGGGGGGGTCCTCGAGCCGCGCACCGGCCCCGCTCCCCGGCCCCGGCCCCGGCCCCGGCCCCGGCGGGTGCTTCGAGCCCCGTCCTGGGTCAAACGGCGTTCGGTGCCCTCTTAGACCCGGCAGCCGTTAAACGGGTGACGGATCTTCTCTCCTTTTCCGAGAAGGGGAAGAGAAAGGGAATAAGGGAGAGAGGCTGGTGGGTTGGAAAAGATACCCTAAAAGAGCTTTAAAAAAAATAAACTTAGTGAAATATACACAAACATGTACAAACCCGACACTGAACTCCCACGACGATGATGATGCCACCACTGACAGCGCAGAGCAGGCACTGGGGGAGTGCCAGACTGGTCACAGAAGGATTCCGGAACTGGTTTCAGGAACTCATGGATTGGGATCAAAGGTAGAAGAAGGGACAGAGTCCTCCTCGGACACCGGTGATTGAAGAGCTCGACCCTGTGAGCCCTCAGCTTGACACCAAATATGATGTCCGTGGCATGGAACACCTTGCTGGTCAGGTTTGGATCACCTCCTCTGCCTGACCTTTCCTGCAAGTGCGACTTTACTGAGTTCTGACCCTTCCACTTCCTGCAGCCCAACGTGGGGGACAGGATTTCGCAGTGACCCTGGTTTCTATAGCAGCAAGTGTCAGCAAGAGCCTGTCTGCACCCCAGTCCTTAGCAGTAGCTATAAACATCAAGCGTTATCACTTCTAGAAGCAGCTTCATTCTGCTGTGGAAGCCCAAAGGCTGCTTCCCACTACCATTGCAGGCTGCTGCTTTTATGAATTGTATCCTCTGCTGAGGCCAAGATGTCATAGAGTAGATTAAAGAAAAAATTGTTCTCTACAGTCCTGCATCCAGCTCCCAGGACATACACGGGGCTGAGGGGGCAGGCACTTGGGTGGTTAAACCAGGGTTGGGTGCATAAATGCCTGTGAGAGTCTGGGAAGGATTATTTAATGCTTCGTTTTAAAGAAAAAGAGAAAGGGTGGGGGAGTGAGTACCCACTACATCACATCCAGGGCTCTGCCTGCCTGTGGGCATGGGAGGTGTCACGGGGTAGGACGGCCTCCACACCACCCACTCCCTGGGGAAAATGTGCCTTGGGTTCAAACCGAACAGACAAGACAACTATGGAGAACGTGTCACCCACCAAGAGGGGAGAAATGTGGAGGAGATGTCCATGAAGGAAGTCAAAGTCACCAGCCCAGGTTGGCACCCTGGATTTGGAGCTGGCAAACTGTCTCTAAGGGCTGTTAAGGGTATTCTCAAAATATTGGAGCTGTCTTTCACCCTTCCTCAACTCAGATCTGAAGGACACGTCAGCACGGTCATGGTAGGGAAGGTCTGTGACGGCGTTTGCAGCTGCCTCAGTCTGTATGAGCTAAGCAGAGTCAAGCTCCATCAATACTCGGCCAATGATGCAATATCTGGCGTTCTTCCTCCGCTCTTAAATGCCATGTCTCAGTCAAGCTCCTGCTCTCAGCTGCTGGGGTTCCTGGCTGAGCTTCTAACGCAGTTTACCCCAGATGGGGGTGGTCTCCACGCCCACGTTTCGCACAGGACACGTACATTCACTGTACGATGTATCTGCAGAACTTACTGAATTACAGATACTTTAAACATGTGTGTTGAATAAAATGGAATTTAAAAATTGTCTCAATTATACCCGTTTTCAATGTCTTTTAGATTTCCTTTCACCATGACATCATAGAAAATCATGACAACCGCTTTCATTGTGCAGGTGATTTACAGCGGCGACCGCTGTGTTCCTGGGGTTACAGCCTCTTACAATTTTTTTGTTTGCTCTTTAGTGTTTCTGTGTGATTATTTCCTCTGTTCCAGAGGATCACTGAGTGAGATATAACCGTAGGAACATTCCTGCGATTGCTTGTGACAGCTAAAACACGCTAAAGGGGATTTCTCAGCACGAGGAAATTCTCTGGCAAATTGCAGCAGAAATGAGGGCTGGAGAATTTACATCTTTTAGAATTGAGAGGCTGAGGCAATAAATATAAACCCACCTAAAGAGTCAGACAGCTGGGAAATACTGGGTGGGGACAGCTAAAATTACCCAGATCCTGTGTTCAGCGGCAGACTTGGGAACCAGCCTGGAGGCTTCTCTTGGGAATGTGGCATCGGAGGCAAACAGCTGGCGGTGGCACAGGGAAGGGCACAGGACCAGCAGTAGATACGGGCTGTGGTCATACAGCACCAGCTGACAACGGTACCCCCAGCCTGCAGCACAGAAACACGCTCAACACAACGGATCGCTCTATTCCCAGCCCTCCAGATGTGATGCAGCTTCAGTATTGCAGTAACAGGATAGTCCTCACACTTTTCCTCATTATTTTCCAGAATTAGTTACAAACACAATTTTTTGCTTTCTTTACTACTCAGATTTGCTGATAATACTCTTTTTTCCAGCCAATATTCAGAACTTTTCTTGTTCACTCTCAAAAATCAGGTCATACCTTGTTGATCTTGACTCTCCTTATGAGACAGAGTTTGGGCTGAGAATTTCCAAATGAAAAAAATCTTCCATCCTAGAAAAATTCAGGCACACCAGGGCTTTATAGGAATAGTGACACGCGCGGGGTTTTATTTCCCCAGCAATAGTGAACCAAAGTGACTGAACACACATTTCTGTTACCCACACAAGCTCCCGTGACATCACTTGTAGCACGTCATGCAGAATCTTGCCTTTAAGCAGTTTGTACCAAATACTTCCTGATGAAATACTTTACCCTGACCCTGTATTTTCATAGTTTTCTTCATTAGGTCCATCGTTAAACTTGACAGTGTGCTGTCGAGGTCAGTTGGAAGATTTAAGACCTGCTGTGGACACACCTCGTCCTCTGGCTATACACACGTGTCTCCAGCATTGGCAGATGAAACGACAGCGGCTTCAGTGAGCTTCCAATGGGATGAAAAAAGGGAATACCCAGAGCAACGTCTGAATCGTCAATTAAAGTCTCTTTTTGAGGACAGCCCGTGAAAAATGGCTGTTTTTACAAACAACAGGCTTTTAAGACCCAGCTGTGGTGTACTTAGCATGAGCTAAGATGAGAAACTGCTACAAAACAAAAGTGACAGGCAGGAGCTATGACTCTTCTTTTCTGTATGAACGCCAAGATTTGTTTCCAAACTGGACTGCCCTTCCCCTCCTCCAACACGATGTTTGCCATGGGGTTATGAAAATCAGATTAAACAGGCTGGATGCCATCACGTATCAACCTCCCGCGCTTTTCCCCACTTAACGACAACAGGTAAATGTTAGACCAGCTTTATAGCTCCAAAACGGGGGTGCTGAGAGGGAAGCTGTGCCGGTCCCAATAGCTTATAGGTTTTATTGCTGGTGGCAAGATTTGTTTCCTCAGATGTGTCCTTGATTGTATGTTTGCCAGAAGAAAAATAACCAGAGAGATGAGTTCTGGCATCTCTGTTTTTCAAAGGAATGACAATTAATCCAGATAGTCATAGGCTGATCATTACCCCTGTTATTAATTACGGCTCTTTATCCTTTCCAAATCTACTTGGACGTTTGCAAGTGCTCTCTACTGTTATGAGTGTTAGTCAGCATCAGGACTGATGTTGTTGGGGATGGTGCAAGGTCCTTTCTGATCCTCGTGCCTCACTGTCTCTGAGTTACAGTCTTCTGAGTATCAGAAGGGCTGTGCTGCTTCACCATACTCGTAACGCGCTCAGAGCTGTGTGTTGACACGTGGGCTGTGATCAAACCTCATGCTCGGGTTGGCCAATTTCAAGGCCCAGGAGGGTGTCGCTGACATTCAGCTGTCTAGATGTCCCCTGTGGACTTTCATTTTGGTTTTCTCTGCAGCTGGAGGATGCATACCAAGCAGCACCCAACATGTAGGGGCATTACAGAGGATCCCCCTTCTCAGGCCAGGGGTAGCTGAACTTTTTGGGACCCAGATGTGCTGGTACAGAGGTCACCAGCGACAGCAGTTGACTGTTAGGGGTTGCCATATCCACTGGCTAGCTGAGAATATAATGATGGAACCATAAAATCCGTGAGGCAGTTTTTATCAGGCCAGAGTAGAGGAGCTTTATTTTTGTTTGCAGCATGGGATCTGGCTCTGGCAGGGACTGTGCCACAGGCCAGCCTTGTCTCTGCATTGAGGACACATCAGCATCTTCAACTTTCTGCTTCTGAGCATTGTTTCAGTCTCCAGAGGACAAATACACTCTGAGCTCTGGCACCGCTTCCAGCACAGAGCCCCTCTGTTGATGGACTCACCAGCTTGAGGTGCACCTGAGGAGCCCCCAGCTGCAGAGTCCCCAACACTGGAGACAATGGACAGGGGGCTAGACAATCTCGTCTAGTCTCCCTTTTCCATGAAAGGTTGGCCAGATGATCTTTCAAGGTCCCTTCCTACCTGGGCTGTTCTATGATTCCACAATCTCCACATGGCACACCATGCTGCCACGTAGATATTGCCTTAAGGGCTTGTGGTACCCAAGGTAATGGGCAGATTGGCTTGATAGACTTTCTTGACACTAGTCTCTGGAAAACTGCAAAGGCAGTGCTTGAACTAGTGACACCTAGAGCTTTGCAACCCCTGTGTGACACCAAACATTGGAAGTGCAGTGCCACTGGTTGGAGATGTGTCCCTCCTTAGCTGGATATAGATACCTTCCCCCACCTTCAGTTCCTTGATCTTCTGCAGTGAGGCTTTGACTCTCAGCCCAGCAGGAGCTTTATGTTGGCCTGACAAAGGGGTCTTGGTCTCTTTTCATCCTGAGGTGTGTCCCAAGTGATAGGCGTGAAGCTGTGGAGACCCCTGTGTCTGGACTCATGCTGACAAACCTCTTTTGGAGCAGAAAGTGGCTCCAAGGTAGGGTTTCAGCAGCACCTCCAGGTCCAGGTGAAGAAGCTGTTCCAGCTTCATTTTCAAAACTCTACAGATGAACAGTGGAAACACAAAGAAGACATGACTTGTCTAGGTCTCCATGGAAAAACAGCTGGAGAGACGGGAATAGACTCTTGCAGCAGAAAACTTGCTTGTGCAGACATCCGTGGGTGAGGAACCTCACACCAGTGGAGACCTGGGCCAGACAGTGAACGCAGTATGAAATATTTGTGTCTCCAGAGGAGATCTCTGTGTGAGCTCTGTTTAAGGCCATTAAGCAGTGTGTCCCTACCTTCCTCCTCAGTTGTCCGTGTAAATTCCAAATGCTTCTGGCTAGGCTGCTAGGTATATTATTTTTCACATCCTGTGAAACATGTGGGTGAGAAATCACACCTTTGATTATAGAAGAGGAAATGTGAACTGTTCACAGTCCACGCAGCCTGGCTCCCTTATATCGCCTAGCATCCTCGTACGCCGCTGACGAAGTGGCAGCATAGGGAGCCGAGTGCTGTCAGAGATGACAAACTGCATCAAGGGATATTAAACAACAGACTGAAAGGCCTAAAATTAAGGGGAAATAATAATAATAACAATAAAAATAGTAATAATAATAATAGTAGTAGTAATAGATGACTTAGGAGATAAAGGCAAAGAGGCTTCTCTGGATTTGACTCGAAGCCACCACTTCAGCACGGTAGCAAGGGGAAATTTTTGTGCTATAAGCATCTTGCTCATCTGTGCTGAGGCTCAGAAGCCAGAGATAAACCTGGGATAGAGAGTAAAAAAAAAAAAAGATGCATATATAAAACATGAATTGTTTTGGTCAATCTACTTCTAAGCAGATGTCAAAAGGAACATGGGCATTTTCTGAAGTGGAGGCTGGAATAAGCGGGTCATTGAAATTAAACAGAATGACCTGGTGGCTTTAGTGAGTCTTTACTCAAAGGTGCTCAAGCCACCTGAATTAATATTCAAAAAGAGTGGCGGAACATGCTGGGTGAGGCATCAGGCCTCACCAGAAGAATAATTGTGTCAGAAAGCAGTATTGGGAAAAAAACATAGTGTATGAGGAATGGAAATACAAAAGCGAAATAAGAAAAAGTTCTGTGTGCCAGAAGTCATTAAGAAAGGGAATCGAATGGCAAGCGACAAAAGGCAAGTTTTTGGGAAGGATTTGCATACAACCAGCGAGGGCAGGTGATTATCCAAAGGGAAGCTGATGGGTTATTGTGCAGAAAGGGTATTGTAGAGGTTGGAGATAATCCATATAAGGCCCAAACTTAATGAAGTTCTGCAATTTTTTAAAGGTTGAGACAACAAGCACTGCAGAAAAAAATATATTAAGGTACAAAAATGGGAATTACTGCATCAAACCGCTTCATAAATGCAAATCGTATAAAACAACTTGCATCAGAGAAAGCCGAAGAAGCTGGCCACAAGAAATGACATCAATGATTTCTAGGAAATGTATCAGATTTCGGGCTGAGAACCGCGGATAAGAAAATAGCCAATCGTGTATAACGAGGAAAGGGAAGAAGAGTGAGCTTACCTTTTCCACTAATGCCGCTGAGGAAAACCATGTGTATCTTCATGTTAGTGTGTGACGTGATGGCACAACGCTCGAGACGAGGGAGCAAACCTCGTAACTAGGCACTGCAGCGCGCTGTGGCGTTGGGTGGGCTGTATGTTGCAGTACATGAGGATAGGAAAAGAACTCTGCAGATGGCACCATTCCTATAGGTTTGCAGAACAAAATGATCAGGGAATAGTTCATCTACACAGACAAAAAATCTCAGTTTATTCACAGTTTTTATTGCTGTCCAGGTTTGAAGCGATTGTGGAGTCCAACAAGCCTCTTTTGTGCTCAGGGTATGTCCTCCCTTAGAAATAAGCATGAGTTATGATTCCAGCCAAGCGTACAAAGACATGGAAAAGCTTTGATGGAGGTGATAAGATCATCTGAGTGAGCTTGCTGGTCCTATGGCTGAACAAAATACAAATGGCTCATGAGTCTTAATAAAAATTATGAAACTAGCACCAGTTCCTGCCGGTATAAACACACAACGATTTTAAGCTGATCTTTCTCACGCTCACTGTAACTGTAGGGGAAGATGGAAGTCAACGGAGTCATGGAGTGAGATATTACTCATCGTGGCCATTGTAAATGATTTCCCCAGAGGCTGTAATTTCTTTGAGGAACTTGCTCGTTCTAATTCATTTCACACACTAATCATGCCTATAATTTATTCTGCAGATATCTGCACTTCTGTGGTTTGCTTTTGGTCCTGACTAATAGTCCTCTGGGGTGGCATGTCTCACTGACTGTCCCGCTGGGGACCCCTGAGCCTGCCCAGGTCCTGCTGCACAGGAGCTGCTCAGCTCTTTGTGGGACTCTGCTTGGGGATATCGGTTTCTCTCTTTCTAATCCTCAGATGGATGGGAGCCACTAGAGTCTGGAGTTTGGATTTGGCACCATGGGATCAGTTACCCCATGCAACTCTTTCCAAGATGAATACTCAATTACCTCTTACATATTTTTCAGGAAGCCAGTGGAGACCAGATGACTCACCAAAACAGAGAATTTTGGGAACCCATTCTCTCTGTTGAGAAGAGGCCAACATTGAGCCATTTCAACGTCATTTCCTGAAATGGGGGTACAGAAGAGGCAGCCTTCCGTGCTTTCCTGCACAGAACTGTGGCAATTACTGCTGCCCACTGGGCTCCCTGGACTTTAGCGGTGTGGTCTTTTCCTCACACTCACAATGTGGTGTGACCCAACAGTACGGGAGGGTGTCTGGTGTGCTCCGGGTATGACTTACAGCACACGAGCACTTACTGACCTTTAGCGGAAAAATAAACGCTGAGAAGGCAGGGGCAGATGCAGCTCTCTACATCCTAGTGCCACCCCAGAGGTCTTTCCAGTCACACAGGGAGGTGCCCAAACACAGTATGAGCTCCGGAGCAGAGGATTTTCAGCTCGCTCTTTTAGATTTAGGTGCCAAATTCCACCTAAATCCTTCTTTAAGTCATTTAATCCAGTGTTGAATCTAGTCCTCAGCTGTCTCTGCCTCAGTTCACCTGTAGAGCCTTTCTGGAAGCTTCTTGGAAGCCAGTGCCTGTTGCCTTTGGTTTGCAGAGAAATAGGTACAGCAGGGCCTTGAGATGATTGCGTGACCTCTTGGTACGAGCTAAGCCAGGAAGACCAGGTCTGGTGTCATCAGAAGCACTGATGTCTTTCATTTGTGTGACGTGAGGATGACATTACCGAATCAGAACAGAACGAATGGTGGGCAGGATTACTTCCCAACGAAGGGCTTGCTAAAATGCCCTTCAGTGGCTCTGCTAATTAGAATATCAGAATATTTTACCGTCAGGGAATTTTGCTTAAGCATCTCCCAGCCATGTAAAAAACACATACACATACACACACAAAAAAAAAAAAAAAAAGAAAACCAGGTAAGACTGAGCATTCAGGACAGACCTGCATCAGGAGACAGCCTTGTTTGAGAGAATTAAAATCACAGTTTGTTCAATGTAACCAGACAGTGAGTATGCAGTCTGCAGCTATTTATAACCCACAAATAAGGCGAGCAGACAGCTAATATAGCCAGGGGCCAGCGGGAACAGAGCAGTGGGGTTTTATTAGCAAGCCTAGGTGGACATGTCATTTGATATATCCATGTGTGAAAGTATTTTTATCATCTGAATGTTGAAAAAGGTCACAGAGGCTTCAAATATGAAATTAAATAAAATTAAACCTTACTGAAGATAGCCAGATCCCTCAGGCACTCGGAGTCTCTCGGTGGCTTGAACAATAGCTGCAGAGAGAAGTGGGCTAATCACAGGGGACTTGAGAAAAATGAGAAAAACCAACATAGCCGGTTTTATGGAAAAGAGTCATCGTTTAGATACATATGGCAATTATCAAGCCATAGAGAATAAGATGATTATAAATAATCTTAATTATAAACTTCTGCATGTAGATTTTTCGGACATACGAATGGAAAAGTAACTCACTTCAATTAAAATGTTATCATCAAAATAAGTAGTTTGGATCACACTACCTCACTTCCACTGGCTGGTCGATCCTGTCAGCTGGGTCAACATTCAACAGTTGAGCTCCAGCAGTGGTGCTGGTTGGTTTAATACACCTGTATTGATGTCTCGCAGAGATAGCTTTGTGTTGTAAAGATGAACTAAACCAAGTCCTCCCAGCTGATGACATTTCAGGTATTTCTTTGCTGTGCTGGGTTTCTTGCCTAGAAATATTTGCTGTGACATACCGTGGTCTGTCGGTTTGCTGAAGCCCCAGAGAGGCTGTGACAGTCCCTGGGTTGGCTGCTCGGCAGCTCCTGCCATCCCTGGAGGGAAGCCGCCCATTGCAGGAGAGCTGCACGTCCCATGAGGTCTCCAACAGCATTAACACACTCGTCTTTCACTGTCGGAGTGGAAAGTTTCCATCCCTTTTTTTTTTTTTTTTTTTTTTTATTTTGGCAGGTTTGTTTCAGCTCATAGCTTTCTTTTTTATGTCTTATTTTTTGGACAAAACCCAGTTTATGAAGGTTTTCCTGTCATTTTTCATATTCTTCATTTTAAAAAATCAGCAAAAAGGGTTTAATCACTGCAGTTTTTTAAAAGAGAAAAAAAAATCAGCTTCTTCCCTTAAATGCTAAAATTTTCAAGAAACGCAAAATAAGAGAAAAAAGATCAACATGTAACAACTTGGTGTTTCCTCTGACGGGACAGCAATAGCCATAATCATGACTCAGGTAACTGCTTGCTCGTCCCCTTGCTCAGTAATATATTCCTTACGATGATTTCGTAGTTGTGCAGAAGTTAGATACTCCCAGCAGTGCTTTAGCCTCTCCGTTGTGCTGCATTCAGGGAGCCTGTTCGCTTCTATTACTGTCCCCATAAAGAATGTCCTCCTCTGCAGTGAAGACAACTGTTCGTCATTATTATAAATACAAGTTATTTCCTCCCCCCACCCCAAATTTCTCCTCACTTTTTAGATCTCAAATATTTTTTACTCCAACTCTCTTTATTTTCTTTGTAGGTGTCAAGGAAAAGACAGAGTTTCCTGAAGAACCAAGTCAATATCAACCAATTGTTTCATTTCTTTAAAATAACTGTAATATCCTCCATATTCTGTGTGCAACTTTATATTCAAGCCACGAAGAGGTTTTGAAGGAGTTAATGAAAAGTCTATGACTAACAAGTCATCAACATCTTATTTCCTTCCCAAAATCATAGAATCCCAGAATGGTCTGTGTTGAAAAGGACATTAAAGATGATCTAGTTCCAACCCCCTGCCATGGGCAGGGACACCTTCCTCTAGAGCAGGTTGCTCAAAGCTCCTTCCAACTTCTGTGACTCAGATGTCCTCCATCTCCACAAGGTGTAGTGGGAAGCTGAGGAACATGGACATGTGAGGCTGTGTAGCACATCCCCATATTGGGCTATTTTGCCGTATTTTTGTATTTGAATGTACTGAAATGGAGTGGACGTAGTGAAGGAGAATCATGAACCAACTCGTCCCAGACTCTCTTACCTTGTCTGCTGGCTGTGCCTGTCAAGGGTCCTTAGAAAAGGTCCTAAATTATTGTTGATAGGTTTGAAATTTGAACTAAAGCACCTTCAGAAAAGAGAATAAACGGCAATGTGTCGGGGCTAATCGTGGCAGCCTGTGGCCTCGTTCAGCCAAAATACAAGGGGATGAAGAGGCTGAGAAGGAGAGCAGAGAAACCTTGATTGCTCTGCTATGGAAAAGTCCTGCAGGAAGAAGCCAGGTATTGTGGGATCACAGATCACAGATAACCTGTTCTGTAGCTCTTAATGTAAATGCACACCGCATATGTTTTCAGAAGTCAGTCATTTTCTTCCTGTTACTGTATTTAGGTTTTTGTACTAATGAGTCTGCTCGCCACGGTCCGTTGAAAGGTCCCATTCCCCAAAGCTCATGTTAAGTGCTTGGATTTATAGTTTCCATGGCAGAAGTCACTTTTACAAGAAAATTACCTTTAGGAAAGAAACTTGAGTTTTAAAATAAAACCAAGAAAACTTCAGTTTGCTCAGAGTTTTTTTTTCCCCTTTCCTATTTTACTCTTTTCATCTATGTCCCCTTCTGATTTCTACCTTGCTGTGGGAACGACAGTCACAGGGCTGAGCTCTGATAAAATCAAAAGTGTTTGTGTGAGCATTTGAACTCATTTTACACTTCAAAACCAAGGACAGCAAGAATCCAACCTTGTATTGCCACAGCCACTGCTAAGAGGGAAAGAGCAGAAAACCTTTAGGTTGGAAGGCAAATTTTTTATGTTCTTTCACATCCCCTCGCGCTGGAGAGGAAAGGTCTTTCCCGCAGACTGATATCAAAAGCCGTGCAGCTTGTGGCACCGGGTGTTTTCTTATCGGCCTCTGTGCTCTTCACCTTCTTCTACAGCACTATGAAATGAAGATCTTCTCATGTCATCAATATTGGGAGAAAATTCATTTTAGCAATCAATGCATAACCTTTCTGTGTACCTTTCTTACAGAGAAACCTGGAAGAGTCCAAAGCCCAGCAAGGCATATATAATTCTTATTTCCATCGCAGCCTTTGTTCTGAGTTTTACTGGGGAGCATCACAGTGGGTTTTACATTTTTAATTGCTCCTAGGAGAAAAGTTCTCAAAATCTCAAAAAGTCCCTTTGAACAACAAAAGAGCTTTCAATTTAGGTGATGTAAATTAATAACTTAATGGTGAAGAGTTTTCTGTTTGTTGATGAAAAAAGCAGCTCCTGGAAACAGACCTTCTAGAAACAGCATTTCAGCCTGAACGGGTTTTGCAAGACTTGAAAATACACGAGAATTTGGTCTTAAAGTAAGCAACAACACAGAGAGTGAGCGCAAGAGCAGCTGGGTAGCGTACAATGAACATCACTCAACAAGTAAGGCTCTGGAGTAAAGTTTTATTACCCATTTTAATGTTTCATTAACCGTTTGAAATTGTTATTTGCAGTTACATTCCCTACCCCAGCAACCATCTGTTTTTCTAATCTGAATTAATCTTGCTTATCATTTGTCTCCTTCGTGAAGAGGAAGAAAACCAGGACATACTCTTAAAACCACAACAATCTTTTGAATTGTTCCATTTTCAGTTTCTGTAGAATAATGCTATTCAAATTCATTCAGTTTCTTTCTTTGTTGGAACAACTGATGCGGTTCTACTGGAAAATATTTATTCCCTTGGCTAAAGACAGCGTTGAAACCTTCTTGAATTTACGTCGCCATCCTGTCAATGGCAAACCATAATATTTCCGACATATAAGGACTGGTTGCTATACACCACGCTGCATAAACAGGCACGAAAATAAACCCATTCATTCAGAGGGAGAAGAAGAGGTGGGGCTGGAAGAAGGTTTCCAGCCCACTGAGCCAAATATTCTTCTGCTTAGGCCAAGAAAGCAGCACCCCCACCTCCACCCGGCCCAAACAGAAGCAAGTACTTGTCACAATAAATGGTATGGTATGTATTTAGGAGAAAAGAATAACTGGGCGATTACAACCAGATCAGCCTAATTTTAACTCTGTGAAACAGAATTCATTAATCTACCTCAGAAAAACACAGATCACCAGCTTACTAAATTTTCCTTCAAAGCTTTTCATAACTTCGGAAGAGGAACGATTCCAGAAGAGCAATCCATAGCTGCAGATGCAGCTGCCTAAAACATGAAGAAGATAATTTATTTCTATGCGCCTTTGACATTTTCCTTGGGTGAGAAAGAAAGATATTTAAGCTTCACAGCACAAATATCAAGACTGCAGCATCTACATATTTCTGAGGGAGACTCATTGTGTATTTCACTCTGTGAGATGAAGCAGAAGAACCAGGACAGTCTTTTGGCCCATCCTTTATGTATCCTTGGCAATTTTTTTCAAGAGTAGTGGTTTGTCTGCTCTCAAGTCTAAAAATCCCCCTGCACATGCCATCAAGAGATTTTTGCTGCTTTGCACTGCAGATTCAGGAGATGTGAGGAATCCATCCACTTGCATAGCGGAACTCAGTGGTGTAAGCAAGGAAGAAAGGGTAAGAAGAAAGCCACTCAAACCTCTTTTTTATCTTGGGCACTTTTTGGCTGGCTGCAAACTTGCTGTGCTCAGATGTCCAGGTTGAGTTATGCAGACAAACCGAAAACTTGAGTACTAGACACCTGCAGCCTGGATCTACCCGTGGGCATCCATCGCAGAGAACCAATTTACAGACTGCACCATCCTTGGAGAGTCCTTACTCCTTGGAGTAAGACCGTGGAGGCTGCACAGGAGGGGAAACCAGAGGAGTAATTTTGTGCGCTATCTGCACGGGACCAGAAGGGTCCATGTGTTAACATCTGCACTCCAGGCTAGGCCAGATTCCTGCACGGCTGGTCTCTACTCACCACAGCTCCTCTGGAGCTGGACCAAAAGGACCAGAGCTGCAAATCCCAGCTTGCTACTCTTCCAGGCTTGAAGCAAGGGAGACAGTGAGAATATCGCTTGTTCCCCAGAAGTCTGTGTGCCGTATGGAAGAGCTGGGCTCTCGTCCAGGGAGACTGAAACGGGAGTCTCCAGCCAAGAGAGAGCTGGAGGGCAGCAGCTCCCCTAAATTAAAGAAACTGCACAAATATATGGCCTAGACCACCTCAGGAGATGGGAAATGTCCCAAAGACCATTTGCTGCTGCTGTGGGGATTTAAGCGCCTGCACCTCCACACTGCTGGGCTTCCTGGTGCGTCCCTGGACCGCAGTCAAGGTGGTTATTGCCTCTTTCCCACTGAGCTGCACTGGCCCACTTAGGAATTGGCAACGCAAGGTAAAGTCCCCAGCACACAAGTGGGACAGAGTGCCCAAAACTTGAGTGTCTTCTGCTAACTTCCGCTATTGTTAGGAGTCCCGGCAATAATTCCTTACCGCAAAGCCCAACTGTACACATTTTTCCCTCCTTCCTGCCACTTTTGTTCTCAATGAGCCTTCAGAAAGACTTTCTGGGGAAATAGCCATGAAAACACACAACGATACAAGAGTTTATCAGAGTTCCTAGTTTGTAAAAATGTTCTCATAAGTAAAAAAGGTCACGTGCAGAGATATTCACAAAGACTCTATAGGAGGAATTACAAAGGTAGCCTGGAGGAAAATGCTATTTTTGTTCAGATAGGCAGGTACAGATATTTTTTTATAGAGCTGCACACAGCTGGCATTGTGCTTGTATACACTTATCTACGTATATACCCATCCTTGTGTATACATGCCGAGAAATAAAATGAAATGTGCCAATGTCAACGCTCAAGCACACCGAGGACCATTGGGTCGAAAACATCCTCATGAAATGGAAATCAAGGCTGGTGAGAAGCAAGAGTACTAGCTCTTGGCGAAGTTCCTGAATACAGAACCAAGGGTTTGGTTCCTATTTCTGATCACTGCTATGGTAAAGCCCTTTTTTGAGTTTATTTTTTGGCCAGGGTTTCCTCAAAATCTCTGTCTATGCCCCTAAATAGATTGCAAACTCTTCTGACACAGGAATCTCTCAGAATTGGCAATACCTACTATGATGAGAATTCGATTTCAGCCGTTCCTCTGCTAAAATCAGCGCCTCCTGAGGTATTGTCCTATATTCCTCAGATTTATGGGAATTCAAGACAACTGGGAAGATATTTCTTCCTCTGGAAAGGTTGTTGGACTAAACCTGTAAGTATCTCCAGCAGTCTCGTTTCTGTTTTCATGGGTATGTTGATGACACAGTTTTGTTCTGAGAAACAAAATGACGCGGTTGCAGCCGCTGTGTCTACCAACACATGTACCCCAGGGATGTGCAACTTGTCACAGGCATATGGAGAAAATCTGGGGGAGTCTTCTGGGAAAGATTACTGCCTTCTGGAAGAGCCCACGGAAGCCGCCTCTGAAACATCCCACAAAGACCACTGGTATTTGGACTCACACACACGTGTCAGAAGCCACATGTGATGGCCTGGAGGACCTCCAGCTTCCTGGGATCCCAGTGGGTATTAAGCACTTCACAAGGCTGTAAATAAGGAAGGCATTTTATCCCAGAAACACACATGAAATAAAGATACTTGATAAAAATAATGTACAGGAGCAATGAAAAAACACATACGATAAAACCCCATTCCGAACCCAAATCATTCTCCCAAACTGAAGACCAACCACAGACAGAACTAATAACTAGAAGCAATTTAAAAGGAGCTGAAAACATCATGAGGATAAGGGAATAAAAAATATTTTGAATAGAATGATAGAATGTTATTGGCAACACAACGGCATACAAGCCTCTGGAGGTGTCACGCTGTCTTCTTTGATTAAAAGCTTGCACAGAAACATGAGTATTAATTTAGAAAGACTGTTTGTATCTTCTGTCTCTCTAGAATATTATTAATTGGACTATGCAAAATTAGGTCTTCAGAGCTCTTGCAGAACATTGTAAGCAGCAAGTCTTTATGCAGGGGGATAAAGGAAAGGGTTTCAGAGGGTTTGGGAGAGGTAATTAAGTTCTATCACTTGCAAGGGTATTCTTTTGCAGGAAGATCTTCCCCACAGAAGTTTTTGGTTTTCTTACAAATATTTCCCGAGGGAAGATTAACAAGATACTCCAGTTAATCCTAAGGAAGAAATCATCTCACTGCTGTAATCAACCTGAAAATCTGAACAGGCTCTCTTGAATCCTTAGGCTGTATGAGTTTAGCATCAAAAGTGAGCCAACCCTGTCGGAGGGGGTCTCACCCATCCAAAGGCAGGAAAAAATGTCACCTGCAACAATTGCCTTCCTTCAGCTGCATATGGAAGTAAATTCTGCTTTCAAATGACTTCAGGTAGGACAGACCCACAACCCTCTGATAACAGAATCATACAATGTTTCGGGTTGGAAGGGACCTTCAGAGCTCATCTAGACCAGCCCCCCTGCAGGGAGCAGGGACATCTGCAACTACATCAGGTTGCCCAGAGCCCCGAGGTCCAACCGGACCTGGAATGGTGCCAGGGATGGGGCTTCTCCCCTGTCTCTGGGCAACCTGGGCCAGGGTCTCACCACCCTCATCTTTCCTTTAGTTATGACATTGGATCCACAATGACATTTATTTCCAGGTCTTTGGCGGTACAGAAACGGATAAACAGTTTTACATTTATCCCTTCTTTTAGGGTCTGAATCAACATCCACCACAGCTTCCCTACCTTTTAAAATTTTAATCCAAAACCATCCTGCACATACATCTTGATACTTTTAAGAGATACAAATCTGGTGATCAAGGAGAGAAAGAAAAACCAAAAACCATCACGTGATTTATACCATGGAGCTGATGTACTCTTACCCTTTCTAAAGTCATTTGGTCTGACCAGCCATCACAACGTGTTGTAAAGGAGGAAGAACTTGCTGGTCAGAGTCGTTGGGCAGATCGGTGGAGTTGGTAAGTGTACCACCTCTGCCATGCAGCCAGTGATCACAGGTGACAGGGTTAGACTTATGACTACCTGAATTACGCGATTTGTCCCCTTTGCAGCAAGGGAGTGGGACAGTGACAGACCAGGCCTAGAGACGAGGAAAGGGGTGAAAGAGGGAACTGGGGAGCTGCAGAACTGGGGGGCTGCAGTTTCTAACTGAACTCAATTTGCCTGGTGTTTAGATCAGAGAGAGAGAGACTGGCCCCAGGCAGGCAAGAATTTCCACCACTCAGAGGAGCTTCTTAATTGGCAATAAAAGGAGATTCCACACTGCAAAACTGCAAGACTTGATAAAAAAGAAAAAGCTCTTTCCTTTTCCCCTTCTTTTCCCTGTTTGGATAAGCAGTAGCAATATTGAAAAGCCATTTAAAAAAAAAATCTGTTTATTTCTTAAATCAACGATGGGGACATTTCGATATAATCTAATATTTTGATTTCTAATACCAAACTTTTAATCCTGCTTCTTAGAAAGAAAGCAGCTTTCTCAGTACAAGAGAATATAGGGATCTCCTTCGACCCTGGTGTCCACCACCCGCAGTGTCAGCCATGAGAGCTGATGCACGGACCGCAATCCTTCCTCCTCCTCCTTCTTCTTAAGTGCCACTTCAGGTCTTAACAAGAGCTACTTAAATGTTAAGATGATTAAAATACTGGTCCAGAAATCAAAGAAGCATGCCACTGAAATCAAGATGCTTTAAAAAGAAATTAGGGTCACCTTGTGGTCTAAGCACTATTAAATTATGTCCTAATTTTCACAGGACTCACTTAAGAGAGGCTTAAACCATCAAGCTCTACAAGTCAATCAAAGTGATGGTATTTTCCTGTTACCAGTGGAATAAGGGTTAAAAGATTGAGACCCCAAATGTGAGCTGATCCTGAGCAGAAAAGCGATGCATGAAAGCCTGATGTATGCTCAACTTCTAGCTAAAGTCATTACACTGGAAGTAAAGTAGCTCAGGGAGCGCCCATTGCCCAAATCCAATTTTCATACCAATGTGTTGCTAAGAGTACAAATTACTGAAAATTTGCCAATCCAAAGCTAATATTCAGAAAAGCTTTTCCAGTAAAAGTGAAAACAGCCTTTCAGTTGGCAATGCTGCTCTTCCAATAACGCATAAAGAAACAGACCCCACATATTTTCAATAAACAAAACACAGAGAAGACATAGTTGTAAGAACACTGGGAAGAGGAATTGTATTTGAAAGCTGAGTGCACAGAAAGAAACCCTTTTTGCATGCTTACTCCCCAGCTGAGTAAGAAGCAAGACAAATCTTTATGCATAGTCAAGGGCTGATGGATTTCTTGACGGGAAGAAAACCAACGGGTTGAGTTTTACCCGTAGAAACGGGAAAGGTGGGAGCTCTGTGGAACCAAAAATCCTAGCAAAGCCTGAAGTTTGTCTGCTAGTTACTTTCCTCCACCCAGTAGTTTCACTTGTTTACCTGCCTCCTTTTCTGCCATATTTCTTCCTGTCTATTCCCATAAGAAATGATTTGCCTGCTCAGTCCTCAGGTATCTCACAGGTCCCACGTGGAAAGGCTGTGCTGGTGGTAGTGTGCGCCTTGCACTCTGCCTCTCTAGCCTTTGGTGGAGATCTCTCCGGAGGTCATAAACTTACTGCCTTTGATATTAATTAGTAATCACCTTAGAAAATGTGGTATCCCAAGGCATAACTCTGTCTAATCTCCCTGGGACCTCTGTGTGTGAATACATGGTTTACACCCCAGGAGAAAGCAGTTTGCTGGCACCGTCTGGAAGCTGAGCATGTCCCCCAGCCCCAACCAGGGTCTTTGCTGCAATCAATAAATGATGCTACGAAAATTGTTTAGTGGCTTTTTTCATTAATCCTTCTAACGGAGGTCAACTGTAATCAAGTGGCTAACACAATTGATTCCAGTAACAAAAGAGCAAAATGCCAGTGAATAAGAAAAACCAGAAAGTCTGGATAAACTACATGTTGTCCAACCATCTGGTCTTGATGATTTACCAGCTGGAGACCTTAAAAAATAACCCAAATACTGCACAGGGGAAGACTAGTTAGTGCAAGTGTGGGATCCCCCTGGTGAGGGACCTTGTGGCAAATGTCTGTCAGAAGGGCTACTGGTGCTGTGGGGCAGGGAGATGGACTGCGCAGTCCCTTCAGATCCTTTCTAGAGCTAGAACTTGTCCAACAAATAATCGTTTGAGGATATTTTAGGATAAATTTGAGATTTCGTTTGTAGATCAGGAGTGGAAGGATTGATCTAGGAATGGGGCTTGAACCAGGAATATGGCTATAAAATGGGCATTATCGGGTCCTTGAAAAAAAAAAGTAGCTATCTTGAAAGACAAATGCATTAAAATTTTGATTACAGCCAGTGGGTGCATATACAATCACAGCTTTGATGTGATTCAAACCTTTAAATGTGAGTGAAAGTTTCCGCTTTTGGATATGCCCATGTCTGGCTGATGCAGGTGGAGTCGGCTCCGTACAGATGCCCCAGTACCGACACAGCCTGGCATTACCTGGCACGGCATTTGACTGAACAGTCGTTAGGCGTGATATCTGTCCAAAAGGAGAGTTTGTGTGGAAAACTGCATTTGGAAATCCAGGAGTTTGGTGTAAAAGGAAGTTTTATTTCTGTCGGTGCAGGTTGGTTGCTGAGAGTGAATTTGATGCCTTATGAAACAGGAAAAATAATTTCTCCCTCAAGAAATGCATGTTAACTGTGTATTATTTTGAATATTTTAATATTCTGGCTTATACACTTGATCTAAATAACTGCAAACTTCTCTTTAACGTGGTAGTGGATAATCGGGCTATCGGTAAGTTGCTGCTGATGGAGGAAGGCTGAAGAAGATTGTCTCAGAGGAAGACTGTTTCAAAACATGATTTCAATGGTACCCTGGGATTTATAACCCCCAAATGGTCTCGGTTCAAAAGCTTTTGTTTCCAAGCAGACAGCAAGTGTGGACAAATGGCCAGCCCCGTGTCCTGAGTTTGGAGTGGGGGGCACTGGCTGCTTTTCTTCCCGTGCTGTCAGGGTAAATAAAATCTCTGCGGGCCACTGCAGTGCCCATGTGCTGCCACCAGATTTACACAGATGTGATTGTCTGCAATTCGGTAAACATCCCTCTCCATGATGCCCCAGAAAAAGAATCTAGTTCACTCCCTCCAGGCTATGCAGAGCTAACTGGGATGGAAAAGAGAAAGCAAATAAGTGGAAAACAGCCAGCAGAGGCGAAAGAGCGGATGGCATCCCCAGCCTGCTAGGGAAGCAGAGCGCAATGCAAGAAAGGTTTCCCTGCAACTGCCAGAGCAGAGGGAGCCAGCTGAGCTTGTTAAACGCAGGTTTTCTGATTTATAAATATTGTGCCTGTCATTTGAAGAGGTAATTTTTCCGAAGGGATGCTCTCTTCCCCGAACACAGCCCGGCAAACCAGAACTGAAATGCCGAGGCACCCCTGCTGCTGGCCAGGGTGTACCAGGGCGATGTAGCAGCCGCTTCCTTCCCCACGCTAATCTGAAAGGACGTGATTTCAGTGTCTGTGAGGCCGGGTATTCCTCTGCAATGTGCACTCAAGCATTTCTGTTACAGTTCGAGTCACTTTACGATACCTCTATTAGCAATACCTGAACAGAGCACATAGAGCACGTCCTTCTAGTGGGATTGTTTTTGCACTTAACCTATTGGTTTATTTATTTGTGAACACTCTGGTTGAAGGAACTTATTAAATACTAATACTTCAATACAATCCTGAAACAGCTGGCATAGCTTGCTCTTAAAAGTGTGACTGCTGTAGAATCAACTTCAGCATCGTAATAGATTTAAAAACCATGTGTGTTTTTATACGGGTTTTATTCCCAGTCTGGTGAGTTTAAGTTTCTTCATCATTTTGCTTATGGTCTTGCTCAGCACGATAGACCTGACTCATCTGATAGCAGCACAAAGAAATTAAAACAACACCGGATTCCTGTGGCCTCACTGAACAGCCACTGAGTGTGGGAGGAGGGTGAGGCAGGGCAGGTGGCTGCCAGGGCTGGTGAAAGACTTTCTCAGCTATTTTCTGTCCTGGAAAGAGAGAAGTGTCTGTAAGAGAGAAGTGCTGCAGATCCACGCCTGGCGTTCAGCGTGCCAGGGCCACGTTTGGAGAAGGTGCAAGCAGCTTTAACCAGTCTCGTGTGTGTGGAAGCCAGGCTGCGTGCCATCTAAGAAGCATTCAGGACCACATAGACCTGTCCCTTCTCCAGCTAAGAGACTCGTGCAGCTTCACCCTGCACCCACTCACAGTGCTGCAGTGATTTCCAGGGCGATTGGCATTGCCTTGGTAACTCAGCAAGAGGCTTCTCCTTCCAAGAATTACCACGTGTATTTTTTTTCTGACACAGTTTTAAACTATGGGAGCAGTTTGGGTGCCCAAACTACGTGCTTGTGCTATTTCGGTCCTTCGGGGCTGCCCCACACCATCACCAGCAGTCTCGAACGTTTCAGACACTCTGAGGTGTGAGAATAGTGCTAGATACCTACATTTGAGGACATTAAATATTCCCTGGCAGTCTCGCTTGCTCACAAGAACAATTGGAATCGAGTAAAAGTATGAGAGAAAAATGAACTAAGAGCCATTGGGCCTTTCTTAGGTAGGATAGGCATGAAAGCCAATAGCTTTCTCCAGTCTGGGGTAAGGGCCAATTTAATGAGATGTTCCCTGCAATTAGCAGGCTTTTCTTCTTGCTCTGAAGCTCTGGCAGGCAGCTGAGATGAGAACTCCTCTGGTCTCGGTGATTTCCTGGTGTTTATGGCTTTTTTCCTGCGCTGTCTTTGTACGACAGCTCAGCTCTCTGAGTGCTTTTCCTTAATAATCTCAGTGACATTCATTTTCCCAGCTTAAACAGAGGCAAGGGGCTGGGAGAACCAAGGCAAGAAGGTGCTGTCTTCAAAGTTCAAGCTTTTTGCTTTCCCACCCAGCTTTCTCTAAACCGTAGCATTCGCTGCCTCTTTCAAGGGCAGACTTATAATCATAGAATCAGAGAACAGAATCACAGAATGGGTTGGGTTGTGTTGGAAGAGGCCTTAAAGATGATCTAGTTCCAAGCCCCTGCCATGGGCAGGGACACCTTCCACTAGAGCAGGGTGCTCAGAGCCCCGTCCAACGTGGCCTTGAGCACTGCCAGCAGCAGGGCATCTACAGCTGCTCTGGGCAACCTGTGCCACTGTCTCACCACCCTCACAGGGAAGGATTTCTTCCTTATGTCTAATCTAAATCTCCCCTCTTGCAATTTGAAACTGTTATGCCTTGTCCTGTCACTACATTCCCCAGTGAAAAGCCCCTCCCCAGCTTTCTGTGGTCCCCTTTAAGTACTGGAAGGCCACTATAAATTGTCCCTGGAGCCTTCTCCAGGCTGAACACCCCCAACTCCCCCACCCTGTCCTCATAGGGGAGATGCTCCATCCCCCTGATCATCTCCACAGCCCTCCTCTGGACCTGCTCCAACAGATCTTTCTTACATTGGGGGCCCCAGAGCTGGACACTTGACTCAAGTGGGATCTCCCCGGAGTGGAGCAGAGGGGCAGGATCACCTCCCTCCACCTGCTGGCCACACTTCTCTTGATGCAGCCCAGGGTATGATTTGCTTTCTGGGCTGTGGGCAAACACTGCCAGCTCATGCCCAGCTTCTCACTCACCAATGCCCCCAAGTCCTTCTCCGTGGGGCTGCGCTCAGATAACACATCGTACCTTTCTGTCCCAAAGTGCTTTCTCCACTGTTGCAGTGACAGTGTCCTCTTTGTCAGCAGCAGGGAGCTCCAGGAGCAGCACCCGCACAGCTCACCGCTGCCACGTTTCTCACTGCACCTCCAATGGGGCCAAACTCAAATCACAAGCACCTTTCAAGCATAAAAAATCTATCACCGCCCTCTTTTGCTTAGGGTGGGATTTTTACTGGAGCTTCAGACACCCCAAATCTGCTCCATTTCGGTGGGATTTGTGTGTCTGATTCCCTTCATCTCCTTTGACATCCTCTCCTCCGTTCCTAGTGCAGCCAGCTCTCAGCAGCTGTAAGCCTTTCATCTGCCTCGGTAGCTGCCTCACTATCAGAACCATTTCCCATAAGATCTCATCCTGACACAAAACAGTACGATAACACTTCATAACTTTGTATATTCTTCACAACGCTGCCAAGATAAAATGATTTACAGCAACTTCGGGCAATCTCACCCTTCTGCAGCACATCTAATAAAGTTATGGAATTGTTTTAAATAGGAGAGCGTCTCTATAAAATATCTTTGCAAATAAGCAGAACTTACGAAGAAAATAAGCCCTGTGCAGAAATTTCTAGCCTTGCAGACTTAATGCAATATTGCTTAAAGCCTACTAATATAGAATCATAGAGGGTTTTGGGTTGGAAGGGACTTTTAAAGGTCATCTAGTCCAATTCCAAATATACTTCTCAGCTGGCTGGCTGCAGGGTGACTGCCAGAGCCCTCCCCACAGAGGGTGACCAGGGTTTGGGTGCTTTGCTGTGGGGGTGTAGGAGGCAGAGCTGAAAATCCAGCGAGAAGCCTGCTGTTAACGATCTGAGCGGCACTGAGCGGTGCGACGTGTGGCCAACCGCTCCTAACCACAGCCCCGCTTGCTGCCCAGTCCCGAGCGTTTCTGCAGAGTGCTCCCAAAGAGGAGAAATCCAGGCAAGGAAGAGCAAAGCCATCCTCTCCCATGCCTCATTATATCCTTCCTTTGACACTGTGCATGTTTACTGCTCCTGCCCTTGATGTGAGACACTAATCAGGCAGGAGCTAGGCTTGCGTTTGAAATGCAGATCCCCTCCCCGCTGCTTCCTCTCCTGTGCGCAGGGGCGGTTTTCTCCCTGGTGAACATTGCTTTAGTACTACCTGGGGGTCTTTTCATCACAGATAACCTCATGGTTTGCTGAGATGGGGCAGCAGTGAAAGCCCACCAGCCCACACTCCGCTCTCCAAATTTACTTCTACAATCAGCATGTTGGGTCTTTGTCCCCAAACTCCTCTTCAGCTGGGGTCAGTATGTGAAGGGGGGAAAAAAAGTCCTTCTCCCTTCCAGTATCCAGACCTCAGAGTTTATGTACTTTTCAAATTGACCGTCACCTGTTCCAAAGGCTTAGAGGTTGATCACTTCTCTTGGCCGGAGCTGGGAAAGCCGCTTGCCTGCATCGCCTACACTGCCCTGCCAGGCCACCTCGGGGTGTCGGTGTTACAGGGATGGTTCACAGTGAGGCAGGAATGGAGAGTGTGAACAGGGAGAAGCCCTGGGCAGGATTTCGTTGTCATTAAAGCGCTGAACTCAGGCTGTGAATCCACCTGATGCATTGCTTGAAAAACAACTGCTCTCACACAATCGCTGTAGGAGAGAATTACCCACTGAAATCACGTCGCAGCGAGAGAGGTTTTCATGGCTTTTGCTGGGGTATTATCTGGATTTCATAATCAAACAAGCCTGACATAGTTGATTTTGCTCACTGAAGTCTGTGGCTCACCACAAATATGAGCAGAGAATTGTGGCCTCTGTCTCCATTGTTTCTGTATGTATTCTTGAGGGATCTAGGACAACAAGTGAGGGCTTTGTAAACCATCCCTGTTGTCTGAGGCCAAAAGGGACTTTTCCATTTGTGGTGTGAGTTGGAGAAGCCTCATGGAACCATTTTCCTCCAGTTCTGTGTTCTCTCTCTGTAACCAAGGCAGATGCAGAAGAATAGGGAGCTAATAAACAGCAAGTGGAACAGCTTTGGAAGGAGACGAATTCCTGGCTAAAGTCAACAGTGCCCATCCAAAATCTCTGTAGGCATCTCATTTCAGCTGGTGGTGTCTCACTGTACTGACATGTGTCCCCCCACAGTCTCCCCTCCAACATGTGGAGCTTGCGTCCATGCAGCAGGGCTGGAGGCAGGGTGAGCCCCGGGGAGGGTTGGGACTTGCCCTTGCCCAGCACCAGGCATCCAGCACCACTTCCCTCACACCGCCGGGGAAAGGCTCCGGGTTTGCAGAGCTGGCAGAAGACCCTTTAGCTCATCTTTAAAGGTGGTGACAGCAAAACGAACTGTTAGCTAAGAGGTTTTCTCACAGCTATCCCTGCCCTGCTCTCTGTTACTGATGAACACTCTTCCCTCCCGGAGAAGGGTTAACAATTCCTTCCTAGGGCTGACATTTTCCAGTCTTCAGAAGTTGCTCCCTGTAGGCAGAATGCCACAAACAGTTGGATTTCCTCCCTAAAGTGACTTGTCACCAACAAAGCAGCTGGGGCAACAGGCAGTCAGAAGACTTACCTCTCACAACTACCACATCGTCCCTCCCATTTCTCTCTCTAAAGCTGTCTGGTTCACTCGAGGTGTCTCTGGCTTGCTCTCTCCCCAGGTTTCCATGGTAGTCACCCCCATTGCACTGCAAGTGCTCTCAGCCAGGTTGCAACTAGTAAATAAACAGGTATTTCTATCCAGTACATCATACATTTATGCTACATACACAGGACACGTTGCTTGTAGAGAGTGATCTTACTTGGTGGCACATAATACCTGCCCTTTGCTGTGCTAAACAGTAGTTCCTGTGTGCTGTACTGCAGGAGAGCGTGAAATGCAGTGCGGTGTCCCAACAGTTCCCCACTTCTGAGAAATAACCCACAGGCAGTCACAAAGATGCTGACCTCAGGACTGTTTCACACCTAGCAAGTGACTTCACCAGGGTTTTTACTGTTTTACATTGCAGTAACTGAGGTCAAAAATAGGCCTGTGCTCTTGCATCCTTCCACGTGGGAAAGAAGAGCGTGAGGAGGAGCTGATGTGCAGCAGCATCTCTCCCTTGTGCAGCAAGCCCCGTGCCTCCCTGGAGCAGCAGGTTCAGCAAGCCGATGTCTTCACAACACTTGCTGTACAAGGTAGTTCCCACCTGAAAATCCCAGCACGTCTCCAGGAGACTGACGCAGGGCCGAACATCACCCATTTCTGCAGTGCAGGCAGTCTGACGCCTGCCTGCAGGGCCATTCTCGCTCGGACATCACGTAGCTTTGGCTCAACAATACCTCCAGGAGACTGTGATTAATCGGGGAGGTCCGTGCCCGGTGGCTGGTGCTCTGCCTGGACACGTTTCATGAGCTGTTCCAGGGAGGACAGGTTTTGAATTCTGAACTCAAATGTCCAGACAATTGTGGGTTTACTGGGTATTACAGCATTCCGCGAGTCTTTGAGAAGTATCGCATTCGCGGCTCATGTAATCTGCATATTTGTATTTCTAGTAATATTATATCAGGTCGACTGTTATTGTCATCCCAGATACACACATCTCTACCCAGTTGCCACATCCCATTTGATGTTACACCACGATCTTTACTCTCCTTATCTTTAAGCTTTTTATTTATTCCTTAGCACGTTTTAGGGGACTGTAAAAACACATGAAATATGGACGATAAGGTAGTTTTCAAGCATAGCGGCACAGAGGAAGCAAATTCAATCTTTCACTGGTTTTTATTTAAGTTGGTTTTATAACCAGAAAGCAAGAAGTTACTATGACAGGACACAGGGTGATGGTTTTAAACTAAAA
Source organism: Bucorvus abyssinicus (assembly GCA_009769605.1). Taxonomy (NCBI): domain Eukaryota; kingdom Metazoa; phylum Chordata; class Aves; order Bucerotiformes; family Bucorvidae; genus Bucorvus; species Bucorvus abyssinicus. The sequence continues at coordinate 2,183,922 of CM020032.1, forward strand.
GAGGGTAAATTTAGATGAGATAGAAGTTCTTTACTGTGAGGGTGGAGAAACACTGGCCAGGTTGCCCAGAGAGGTGGTCAAAGCTGGATCCCTGGAACCATTCCAGGTTAGACTGGAATGTTTCTCAGAGGGCCCTGCTCTAGTTGCAGATGTCCCTGCTCACTGCAGGGGGGTTGGACTAGATGACCTTTAAAGGTCCCTTCCAACCCAAAGCATTCTGTGATTCTATTTAGAACATGGTGTTGGGTTTGTCCAGATTTCTTGGTATAGAATTCATCCAGTTAAATTTATTTAATGTGCTAAGTGACCTTTTAAACGTGCTCTTTGATGTCATGTAGAATATCAGCCACACATTTTAGAACAGCAACAATGCAAGTTCTCTTTCTTTGTTATTTTTGCTATAAATCAAAAAAACAAATGTGTTTGGAAGATTTATTCTAACCCTTCTTCAGATCAGTTGTTTTAAAAACACAGAAGAGATACCAACCTTCAGTCCTTCTAATCCATCTCAAGTGTTAGAAGAAATAAGGGACTAGCTGAGAATTGATCTGTAATTTCACCTATTTGCCTAAAATTTTCATGCATTTAGCTGAAGTAGTATCAGTCCCAATTTTTTCTACAATTTGCTTCTAGAGCTGAAAAGTACCTGGAGAGTATACACAGACCACCAGACCCTGTAGGTGTAAAAGATGGGTTGCACTGGATGTAGAGGCTTTAACATAATAATATTTCAGAATATGGAAGCCGAGATAGACAGAGCTGAGAGGATATAGATAGGCAAAAGAAAGGCAAAAATAAATTACACCAGGCAGTGCCCCAGGGTGGTGGCTGTGTGTTTTTGCATTCCTTTTAAATTTTTTTCCTTTTTAAGTAAAAGGCTTTTTTTTTTTTCTTTTTTTTTCCCCCCCTAAAACCAAACAGGACAGTATTCTTTATTGGAGAGCTTATCAAGGAAAAGGAAAAAGCTAAGAAGAATGGAAAATCTTCAGTGGCAGAAGCTGAGACATAAAAATACAGAAGGTCTGTGAAATCTGATCGTGCCTCCCAGCTCCTCAAAATCAGCTTCGCTCGCCGCTACTCACACCATTCCTGATGATTCCTGCTGCGGCTTTTGCAACACGTAACGGTGGAACAAGTGCACCTAATTTGTGACTCTGCTTAGTGGTGAACTCTGTGACAAACACAATATTGCCGGGATTTGCTAGTTCTGCTTTACAAGTCGAAAGCTCAGACATGAATAAAAATGCGTATGAGGACAAGGAATGCGCTAAAGTGTTATGGAGGACCCAAACATGAGAAAGGGAGGAAGAGGTATGAAAGGACTAGGAGGTTCTTGAGGGATGGGGAATCTGGGGGGTTGGTGCTTGTGTGAGTGTAAAGATACTCACTGGGTGCCAAGAAACATTGTTCCTGAGTTTGGGAAAATCTAAATACTGAGCATCAGGTTTAAACCAAGTGTACAGATCAAGAGCTCAGAGCAGTCAGTGGGATGTTTTCCATTGGCTCAAGAGGCAGCTGGACCACGTTCATCACCATAACAAGTTCATAGAATCATAGAATCACAGAATGGTCTGGGTTGGAAGGGACCTTCAAAGCTCATCCAGTCCACACCCCTGCAGTGAGCAGGGGCATCTGCAAATAGAGGAGGTTGCTCCAAGCCCCATGGTCCAACCTGACCTGGAACGATTCCAGGGATGGGGCTTCTCCCACCTCTCTGGGCAACCTTCTAACTAGTCCAAATTTACACTCTTTTAGTTTAAACCATCAGTCCATGTCCAGTTAAACCATCAGCCCCTGCTGAAAAGACTGTCGCCACCTTTCTGATGGGCCCCTTTAAATGCGGGAAAGGTCGTATTAAGGTCTCCCCGGAGCCTTCTCTTCTCCAGGCTGAACACCCCCAACTCTCTCCCCTGTCCTCACAGCAGAGGGGTTCCACCCTCGGGTCATTTTTGTGGCCTCCTCTGAACTCCCCCCACCAGGTCCATGTCTTTCTTGTTCAGAGCTGGACATAGCACTTCAGCGCACAGTGCTGGAGTAAGGTGCATCATGCCTTGCAGGACCCTGAAAGTCTCTTTTTTTGCTTCTATCCACTATTCTATTTCAGTGAAAAATGACTGTGATTCTTCAGATATAACTGCACATTTCAACGGCTATTTAGTGGATGGTGCAGATTATAGTGCTGTGTAATGGAGCATCTGCAGAAGAGGGAAGCGCTCACAAAGGTTATCCAGTATCTATAAAAGCTTAAAATATTTTAAGCTCACATATTCTTCTGTACTGATTAATTCTTCAGTGCAAATGGGTGGGTAACTGACAATTAGTTACTGCAACTCTGTTTTATTTCCTTCAATTTAGATGGTTAAATATAGACACAAAGTTCGATAATTACACTCCAATTGGGAGATGTACTATAAACAAATGAGATACAGTGTCTAAATTGATTAGGAAATCTGCATAAAGCTTTCTTTAAATGCAAAATATCTTTTTCATCACTGCGTAATTATTCATTAAACGCCATCTGGTAAGCGGCAAGTTAATAAAATGCAAAAAAGTGCAGGATAACAACCAAAGTCAACTCATTTCAAAATAATTTTCTTGAAGGGGTTGTCTGGAAATGAACACATTTTGTTTGAGCCAGTGAAACTTGTCACACAAATCTGAGGGGGAGAGAGGATAACGTTTGCTGAGGGTTTCGTTGTGAAAACAAAACCATTTCCATTCCCAAACACCATTTTCCTGTTGGTTTTTGAGAATCAAACAGAACATCTTGCCCAAACCCTCCTAGAGCACAGTGAGATTTAAGCTTTTAGCAAGTTTTTGGGAAACAAAACCACTTTCACCCTTCAATTATTTCTCATTCTAACTTTAAGTGTGAATTTGGTTTCCATACATCTGACTGCTATTTCCACGTGGAATAGGACCACAGTGAGGTTGGACAGACCACGGAGATGCTGCCAGTAGAAACGCTCTCCTTAACTGGAGAGTTAATGAAATGCGTTGGTGCGTTGCTCCCGCAGAGGAATTCGTATCTCTGCGTTTGAACGCTCTTTAAATAGCAGAATCCTTTACGTAAGGGGCGTGCGTGTTCATCAGCTACCATGGGGGAAGCTGCAGCTGGGGGCACCAACAGCTTCTTGCTCTGGTTATTCAGCAGAACTGCTGCAGACTGGGAACGATCCAGATCCCTGCTCCTTCTCGAGGCTCAGCAGTCACCTCCCCGCTGCTGATCTGACGTCGTGTCAGCCGGAGTCACTTTCTTCAGGAAAGCCAGGAGTTTGGATCATGGTTAATCCAGCTGCACTTTTCAGCCCGTCTGCCAGTCAAGCAGCAAGGGTTGCCATACATAAACATTTTTTCAGAAACCTGATATTATTCCCTCCTGCCAGTTAGGTTTAGCATAAGCAATTTTCTCCAGCTCTTTTTCCACTCCACGGAAAAGCCTGATGTTTTTCTTCCTGAGACCAGCTGAAAAGTCAGCAAGCTGAGTGATTTGCAGCGTGGAAAGTTGAAAAAAGTGTGGATATGGCAAAAAACCCCACATTTGGTTTTAACTTTTTAAAAGGAAACAAAAGATTTGGATGTGCCCAAGTAAAAGCATTTAATTTGGATTCATTAAACTAAATCAAAACTCTGCAGTGCCGTCCGTGCCAACAGAAGATGCCCACCACATCTGAATGGTGTTCCCCCAGACTCATGGTGGCTCACAGACACCAAGCTGAGGTCACTGTGGTTACTCCTCTTCAGGTCCAGGAAATAAATCGTATTAAAACTCAGTTTTGTAATGGCACGCTCCCAGGCAAGCCACAAGGAAAAGGTAGAGTCGCGGGAAGGAGGTGATTTGCTTCGCGCTGTCGATAAGAGGAGAACAAGTGGTTCTTAAACCAGTGTGTTCGCTAAGCCCATATGACACTGGAGATGATATTTAGGACTTCTATCCTATTTGAACCATTTCCCATGCCTTCCTAAGTCTGTTTTATTCTACAGAGCTGGAAAACTTTCTGCCTGTGTTGCACAAACCACTTGGGTATCAGCCTTTATCCAAAATGCTCTTGGAAACAGCACTCTTGTTGAATTCCAACAGCAGCCTATGCCTACACAGTTTATTAAATATTGAATGATTACCTTGGCTACAGAGTGTCTTGAGGCTGGTAGACTTCAGATAAGAAGCTGAATAAAAGACATATTTATGATAAAACTAACCAAATTAACTCTAAAGCTCGTAATGTATCTTATCTAGTGCAGTCTTCTTATTGCACTTAAAATCATGGCTAGAACAACAAAGGCCACGCAAATATAAAACACTTTATGATAAAAAAATAATTGCTGTCTAGGAAACTTGTTTCATGTTTATGAACAGAAACCAATTTTTAAAGAATTAGAGTGCCACCGGAATCCATGACTATAATTCAGGCAGTTGGGGCGATAAATAAACGAGAAGCACAAGAACACAACTACTTCCTTTCTGAAATGTGGTAAGCCATACTGCACAGAGAACAATGTGCTTTCCTTTGGGCATTTCCTAGGAATAAGAGGTCAAACTCTTAAAAGTTTGGCCTTCAAGTTTGGATTGGTCTCTACGTTCATATCCCTGAATGCATTTACTCAGCTAAGAGTAGATTGTGGATTGCAAAGACCCAAGAGATGTGACCTGAGGCATGTACTCATACTTTTCTCCTGGAAAATGAAAAGATGGAGGAATCTTTACAGACACATGTTGAAGATTTTCAATTATCAACAAATAAAGTAAAAATTGATTGAAGAAAACCCTTCAGGCTGGCAGACACTGCTGAGAATCATTGTGTTGGAAGTTAGTGAAGGCTTTAAATCAGGCACTTACAGGGTTTGTTTGTCACTCATCTTTCCTTTCAATCTCATCAAGAGACAACAGTGGTCCAGGAGACCAGAGCAGAGAAAAGTCTCCACAGCTCTGGAAAGTGTGAAAACCTGTTCATGTTTTGAGCTTTTGCAACTCAGTGGAGACTGACCTCTACACACATAAGCAGATCTTTTGTATGGCTTCTACCTCCTTTCTCTTCAAAGCAGATGAGTTTTATCTGCTATATTTAGCTAGTCAATCACATCATAGTCTACTCAGTAACAAAACATCTCTCCAGTTCCATGCAGAATGGATTACTCCATGTGCTGGTTTCTCTACATTAGGAGGGCTGGAATCATATATAACTTGGTGCCTTGTGACACCTCATACCAGTAAAGGTCATGGGATGCTCCTCCTTGAGGTCGCTGGTACTCTGTTGGACTCTCAGCTCTATCCAGACCTTTGTCTTTAGCAAGAAGCACAAATACAGTGATTGTGGTTGTCAAACAGATCAGTGTGTAAAAGACAGCACCACACAAAGACATCCATCGGAAATGCAAACATCTCTTATGTGGATAGCATCAATCAGAGCTTTTCAGCCTCTTTTTCATCAGTGATTGTCTAGTTGTGAACTATCTGTTAGGTTCACCTTTTCATTTCATTTGGTATAAATACGCCTAATGGCCATGTTTATAGTTTTATGACTTGATGCACGGTCCCCTAGTCTGGGAAGTACTCACAAGCAGCTTTTCCAACTAAACTCAGTTATTTTCACCTATTTGGGAAGCTTTTCCCTGTTTATTGAAAAGCTTAACAAGGGTTAATTACAAGCCCTCAGAGTCTTTCACTAAGCCCTCCATAAGTCTTTCCACTAACTTCAGCAAGCTTAGTATCAGGCCTTAAATACTGCAGGAAAGACATAGGGATGGAAGTCTAAAGTGAATAATGAAAAGAGGATAGAAGTGACATGAATGAGAAATTATGGTGATTGCAGAAGAAAGAATGACCTAAAATATCAAAACCCTAGTAGACTTGTGTCTTGATGCCTCCTACATATGCTGCAAATAACAGCAAGACACATAAGTAATAGCTTTTTCTATCTAATCTTGCCAGAATTGCTCAATAAATGTCTTTTGGGGGGATTAACTGTTCCTGAACTGTTTCTTCAGCCTATTAGCTGCGAAAGCCTTTTTTCTTGTCATGTCTTTCTCTCCTATGAGATTTTTCTTTGGGAAAAACCCAACGTTAACCCAGAAACCGTAGTTTTTCAGATCCTTAGAAAACACCACATTCGGCTTGTCCCTTTTATCTCGCTGTATTGAGGAAACAAGTAATGCTGCCACAGTCATCTGGGAACTACGTGCTCAGGGCTGACAGACTCAGCAGTCTGGGGAGGAGTAACTTTAGAGATAACAGAACAAAAATCATAGAATCACAGAACCTTTTAGGTTGGAAAAGACCTTTAAGATTAGGGAGTCCAACCGCTATCCCAGCACTGCCAAGTCAAGGATACTGTTCTTGTTAAACAAAAACAAACCCTTTCAATGTAAGGTCAGTAAATCACTGTAGGAAAACTTAATAATGGGGGTTATCTTTTGAAGTCTGAGCAGATCATTGTTTTTTTTAAGGTATTATGTCCCAATTCCTGCTTTTCAAAGCCCATACCCACCTATATCTCCCGGTGCTCGCATAAACCCAGTCCTTCTTAGAATTCATGCTCCTTTAATACACATAAGAGGCAAAATCCTTCTCTTCATTTGTCTTGGAGCTAATACGACACATCTGAACGAGAAGTTACTGAAATGATATTTTCTATGTCATTATGAAAATCAGATTATCAGAAAACGCCTCTTTGACTTTCTATATGCAAAGTGCAGCATCTCACTCGCAGTGGGGCAATAAAAAAAACTGAGGAAATGAGACATAGCACTTTGTCACCTGAATCTCTCAGAAGATTGAGAGTTCAGTTTGGATAATGTATTGCCTCTTGGGATTTTTATTGTAGGTCTTGCGCTTTTTTCCGCCACGTTACAACACAGCTTTTTCTGGTGCCAGTCCCCTAACATAGAGCTTAATAAAGTTGCAGAGCAAGTCATCCTATCCTTTGGCGGATAAAGGTAGTATCCTGGAATATTCGTGGATATTATTGGTATCTCTAGCTGTATCGTTGTCTGTTTGTCTATAGTGACTTACCAAAACAGATTTCAGAAGCAAAGGTTATTATGTTCAGGAAAGAAATTGCTCTATTTGTATTAGGAAAGAGAGAAGTGTAAGAATAAATAAGATTCCTGATATCGGCTCAGGAATGGAGCCTTCCTGATTGTAGGAGCTCTGGGTACCTGAGAACAAGCCAAGGCTGTAATGAGCCTCCAGTTCTTGCTGGGATGGAAGCAGGGCAGGGCTGCAGAGTTCGCAGCCCCTACACCTATGCGATCTGACCGAGGACGAGGTAGTAACTGCTTGTTGCTACAGCCAGGGTCACCCTCTACACCCGAGTATCTTCAGGGGGATGGTTTACACACCCTTTGCCACCACAGACCAGACCATTTTATTTAAAGCCTGAAACCCACACAAACCCTTGGCTCCAATTTGCTGTGGGTGAAATCCTCATGGGATCTCACTAAGGCAAAACGACTTTTAAAGAACACCCATGTAAAAATCAGAGCGTTGCTCTGAGATACTGTCATCGCATGTTTGATTTGCAGCACTATAAACTTGTGCTATCATTTTCATTACAGACCCATACTTTCAGTGTCTTGTCAGAAAAAAAATATTTTAAGCTGATATTTAGCAACACAGTCCTCAGCCTGTGAGGCTTAAACAGAAAAAAAATCCCAAATCATACATTAAGATAAAAGTATTGATTTCAGCTGATTCATGACTCAGTGGATAAACATGAGCTTTTATCGTGCTTTGGGAACCCTGGGGAGACACGGCTTGGATGTCCCTGCTGCTAAGGGAGATGGGCTGCCTCTAGAATTACACTTTCACTTTACTAGACCAAGCAAGCTGTTTGTCGGTAGTGCCCCCGAGTATTCTTCAACAGTGCTTCATCATCCAGTTGCAACAGCCCATCAAGTCATTTTCCTTGCCGCTAAGACGGGCAAATTCTGATGAGATTTCCTTCTGGAAATCATGCCAGAGACCACATGGAATTTGTGAGCAGAAATTTTCCAGCCTTTTGGAATCAAAGATTCAGATTTTCTGCCCTTTCAATCGCCTTGACGTCTCTCAGTAACGTATAGGGAAATAATTCGCGCAGATGTGGCTAGAGATTGGTTCCGTACTCTCCAACTGACTCATAGTAAATGCAGCTAAGGAGGCGGGCTGAGTGCCCGTAACATGGCAGCAGACTGCGAGCTGTGACATCTAGGATGGCTTCAGGCACCTTCTTTGCTCTTGGACTGCCCCACGGTGACAGTGTGGGCATGGGAGTTGCTCTTTGAGCGTAGACAAGGTGCCTTTAGCCATGGCAAGACCTCCCCAGGCCAAAGGCAGCTCTTCGGCCGGCACCTGGAGTGCCTCCTGCACGGTGCTGAGCGAAGGTCTCAGAAAGGAGAGGGTCTTTTAGAAAATATATCCAATACTATGAACAACCCAGGGATGGAGAACGGATCTGAAATATCACCCTCACAAGAAAGACGTGCGTGAGAAGGCTCCCCTGCAGCATTTTCTGTATCTGTAGGCAAAGAAAAAGACTGTCATTCATTGTACATGTTCCAATATAGCGCTTTGCACAGACGACACACACCAACACATTCATGTTTCCTCTCATAGATCTGAAATTATTAAACAGAATTTAACCCACTAGCTTAATTCCCTGACTGCCAAGCAGGCAAGGTTCCTGAACACGATCTTCTGGCCTGACGTGTGGATTAAGAGAATTAACGTGCATGTTAATGGTATATAGAACCAGGCCTTCCCGCGGGGCGTGCTGTATCCCGCTCCTGGGACAGGTCCTCTTCTCTTTCGACAGCCCTAAAGTCTGCTCTGACAGGCAGCTCTTGACCTCCACTGAGAAGGCGGACACGTTAGGGTCATGAACAGAAAGGGGCATGGCTGGAACAATAATATTTCAGGGATTTTTGAGTGTTATAATGGTTTCCTTGAAACCATAAATGAGGCGTTTAGCTGGTCATCATAGTAGGTCCTTCAGTGCCAGGAGCCAGAGGACAGGCTTACTCATACATCCTAAAGCACACGTTCCTCTTTCACCTCTTTCAGCATCAGCTCCACTTCTGGCCAAAGCTGCCTCAAAACCCCGCCAGTGTGTGTCCACATGTACCTCTTTCAGGGAGCACTTGAGCTCTCTTGACCAACTCTGTCCGAGGTGTTTCCAAACGTCACTGTGCATTGATCACCGCTGCCAAGTCCCTCCAGAGCATGAGCATGGCCAGCAAGGTGGCCTCAGCCTCTTACTCCAGGATTTTCAGACAAGATACCTTGTTGAGATACCCACAAGACTCAGGGTGGACATCCTCTTGTCCAGGAGACTTAGCATGCGTTTTGGTAGCTAGATCTGAAATGCTGTTTAGGTTTAGGGACCCTGGCAGTGCAGGGTGAACGGTTGGACTCGATGATCTCAAAGGTCTCTTCCAACCAGGTCATTCTGTGATTCTGTGAAAGGTGTTTTATCTGCAAGGGGTCACGGACACTTGACTCTCTGCCCTGCCAAGGCTCACTGGTGGTTTTCCTGAGGAGCAGTCATGCTGTTTATACTAATTGGATTGAATGTGTTATTCTCTGTGTGTGCTCTCTGATATAACTCATTGTAATGCTCTTTCGTTCCCTTGAGACAACACTGAAGAAAAGATGGACTGTCAGACATTAAAAAAGTCTACTGAGGAAAAAAAAAGGAATTATCAGAGTTTCAAGTTTCTTTTGCTTCCCTCCACTAACTTGCAAGAAAGATTAGAAGAAAATAAATTCAAAATCCACTGTGACCTTCCATAGGTGGTATTGAAAAGGGGGAGAAGCCTATGTACAGAGGGGAGAAATCATGATAACTGGAAATGGAAGACGGCAACACCGCTTGCAAATGAAGAAATATTGCAGAGGATACATGTTAAGACAACCTCAATTTCTCTGCATTTAGAGACATTGTTTCAATTTAAAGAAAATGTACCTACCAGAGAAAAAAAATCTGCAGCCTGTGTCTCCGAGCATGGAGATGCTCCTCCCGGCTGCAGTACTTCCTCTCCTCCCTGGGTCTGGAGGTAGGAGATGAACAACTCCTTGAATTTAATTGAATTATGCTGATTTAAAATAAAAACAGAATAAACTTTTTGTTAGGAATAACTAGAACTTTTTGTTTTACGTAAGAGAAGACATCAGCATTTTGTCAGGAAAGTCAAAGCGCATCCGGAGCTCTCTGTCCCAGTCCTGAGGGGGTGCGGCTTTCCCACAAATAACAAAAGCGGGGACTTTCTGTGATAACACCATCTACAACACGTGCTGAAGAGTGAAAGATCCTCAACACCATGAAAAGAAATCAGCCAGCAACTCCTTTAATTTTTCTTTCTTTACCGCTACCAGATCAGTGAGATACTCATGAATGCAGAGGAAATTCTTACATGAATACTGCTGAAGCATTACCATTCCCAGAGCTTGCCAGGAAAACGCAGGTGTTCCTCGAGCCCCGAGTCACAACATCCCAGGGCTCCTGGGTCTGGATGACAGGTATTCATGACAAAAGGAAGTCATCTTCCCGCGTGGGAGTTAATTGCAGGTGATGTTTATTATGCCTGAGGTTGATAAAAATCGAATAGTGATTAAGGACATAGACAAAACTTCATCACTTTCTTCTTTTCTGCCTTATAATTAGATTTTGCAGCTCGACTCTCAACTATCAGGTGAAATTTAATATAAGAAAAGTCAAAGTTGTTCTGGAATATTATGATATACAGGATATAACTGATTACTTCAGGGCCTCTGTCCTCACTTGCTCCTTCTATAAATCTTAAATCTTCTTGTGTGGTTGCTTTTTCTTTTCTCATGGTTGCTCTGAACCTTTGTCAGAAGACAAATGGATTAGCTAGCAGACATGGACATAATCTGTATGAATGTGGATTACAGTCACTTCTTCCATTGTAGGGAGGAATTCGCTTGAGACTTGTCGTAAGAAGTCCTTGGTAAAAATAAACTGAAGCTGTCCCCGTTGGTTTACAGCTTATAATTGCACAGTGCTGTTGGGAACTGGGTAGTTTTCCAAATTGTTCCATCAGGAGCTTGCTGATCTTGGATGTCAGTTTGGCTCTCGTCTCTCTGTACGAGTTTTACATAAGTTTTCTTTCATTATCAGTAATCCACATGGAGTACGCTGGCTGATAAGAACACCGCAGAAAGCAGCCAATATTTGTTATTTCAACGTTTGGGTTCATTTTAAATATTTACTGCATTGAAAAAAAATTAAAGGAGATGACAAGGCAGAGTTAGAGTTGACTGAAAGGCTGTGACTTTTTTGGAGGAGTTTTATCCACACGCTCTTTGCTAGTGGAGAGATGAGGGATGTTGTTAATCTACTGAACACAGGCTGTGGTAGCAGCTACATATCTTGAAAAATATGAAACTCTGCAACAAAAACAGACCTCGATACTCTTTTGGCTGAGCTACTTGATGAAAGGAAGACTAACTCTGGTGGGTTTTTCCCATGTCCATAGTGGCAGTGTGGTGTTCCGGCTGTGCATACTCCGTAACAGAACTGTGAGACCTACACTAGCGGAAGGTCCGGGTAGGTGGGTATGACGCCCTGGGTTTTGGTGGGAGCTTTCAAAAAGCTTTTTGTTTTGAAATCAGTCACTTACTGAGCTCTCCCTTGAAAACTTCACTCCTGTTTCACCTTGTTAACCTAAAGAAATGTTAACCGGTTCTTGTATTTCTCTTGTTGCTTTGCTCTCATTTCTCTCTTCTGCAAACTACTTCACTTCAAGACTACCCTGAAAACAATCTTATAAACATATGAATGCTTTGCCACTGGTGTCACCAAGAGAGGATTCAGACCGTCTTTCATTTTCGTGGCTGAGACCTAAGCTACCAAAGGCAGTGTGTGTGGCTCAGTCCTCTGTCTTTGGGTCCTGATGAGAACTGGATGAAAAGAAAAAAGAGTTTGAATCTCTTCATCAAGTGATCTGTTTTTTCCTGAGGAATGGAGTAGCCCTTCCAAAAAATGCTAATACAGTAAAAGGTTCCTTCATCATTAGGCAATTTTGAAGAGGTCTTTTAAAATATAAGACATTATTAATCAATCAATGCCAGCATCTTTTATTGACTATGCACATAAATGATACCTCAGCTAAATGAAATGAAAGAAATCAGTCAGAAACAGTTACCCTGTTTCTTAGTAGACACTAATCTCCAGGCAATTTAAACTAATGCTTGATCCGTAGCTTTCTGACCCATGAATCCACACACTGCAGTGTCTACTTGCCCAACAGAAACACAAAACCGTTTTGCTTAAATCTTCAGCGATAGTCCTGTCCAATTTGGCACGCTATCGGCACACGCATTGCCTTGCATTTTCATTTGGCTTAAATTCATTGACAGTCCTGCGGAGCATTCTGACTTCTGGATTCCAGTGCCTCTGTGAGCTCTTGTAGGTCAAACACATCTTCCTGCTGCTCCAGGCAGTTGCAGCACCTGCATTTATCAGCTACAGCAACTCACTCACTCGCTCATTAGTTTTGCATTTGTATTTTTTTCCGGAACAAGCTCTGCTCTAGGTCCAAGGAGAGCCGTTGCACATGCTTTGCAATACAATGAACATTGTGTTTGCTCCCAGCTCTAGAAAGCAACCTGTGAAACGCCAGATGGGATGCCTCAGAGATGAGGTCCTGTTTGGAGTCAATAAAGGGTCATAGAAGCAGCTCTTCCAGTTTATCACGAGCTTGGAAATTTGACACAAAGCAGCACAAATTTTTTCAAACAGGCTGGTGCTCCATCTCTCTTGGTTACAAAGAAAATGCCAGTACAGCTGTGTTTGTGGTAGCTTCACGTGACAAAGTCTATCTAAGAACCTGCTGGTTGCCGTCGATGGTCAAATGATTGTTCTGAGTTAACACAGAAACTATGTTTAGTATTCACCTCCTTTTGGCCACCCATTTTGACCGTAAAATGTTGACTTAGGTTCACAGGTTCTAACTAAAAACTTTTAAGCTCTAACATTTTGAGACGAAAAGGCTGAACTGATAGCAAGGGCATGCCGTACCTCATTACAGTGCTTCCCAAACTGCGGGGCTGGAAATAACATCTCTATTTTAAAAAGGTTGCCTGGGCTTTTTGAAGGGATTGCATAATTCCTTCATTACCATGGCAAGCCAGTTAAAGCAATAATTAAAATTAGAATGTCAAAGTCCTTAAAGTTAGTGGATGGGTAGAAAAGCTTCCAGTGCAAAGAATCCTTACAAAACCTTATCAATATATCACAAATCCAAAAGGAATCACAAACCCAGAGGAGCTGTTACAGGGGAGTAACTTAAGCCTTTAGCAGACTGCTTTGCAATGAGACTTTTAGTCTCTCAAAGACCCGTGGATTGAGTGTTACCTTCCGAGCTGGAACAGCATTAATAAGCTTTCCAGCATATTTAAAACAGTCAAGCAACCAGGTGGAGAATTTGCAGGTGATACACCATGAGTTGAGCTCTGAAGTCCACAATTCCAGCACAGCAAGGGGGGGCAAAGCAAAAGCAAGCTGTGTAAAAAAAATGACATAGGATCATATAAATTATAAAATATTTTTGAACCCAAACTCTCTGCCCACCCTGAGGCAAAGATCCAAATATCTTTCATTAATAAAGCAGATGTATTCGGTTAGAACATCCACATATCTATAATAACCTCCTCCCCTGCAGAACTTATTAGGAAGAGCAGAAATGGTTCTCTGTGCAGTAGAAAATCAAGATGCAAAAATGATTTATTTCAATCACAAGATAACAATTTTAATAACGGGTATTTCATGCAAAGAAGCGAATAGTTATGAATATCCCCCTAAAATTGCTGTACTAGAAGCAATTATAGAAAATAAAATACCTAGCTCATTGCTAAATGGAATTTTCTGAGAGTTCCTGCTTGGGTGTGACTTTATATATAGAAATAGGCACCGACATCTACGTACGGTTTTAAAAGCCTTCTGTTGCAAGCCGCTATTTTCGCCTTTGCTGAGTGAGACGGAGCCAGCACAGTTTGAAACAAGAGGAAATTGAAACACTGCACATCTAAAAAGAGCAAGTGTGACGAAAGTGATTTCTGCTCTGACGTTTTGAAGAACTATGGAGTAAAGAAAATGAGTTCCATCTAGAAGAGCGCAGAGGTGACAGGTATTGCTTGGTTCTCAGAACACAGGACCAAGATAAAATGTAGTATCTGGCAAATTCAGTCCTGCCTTTCCTCCGCAAAAATTGGGAATGAATTTGTTTTACCCATCTTCAGACACCCAAGAATATTTTGGGTCTTTTTATTAGTGACTGTCTTTCTTCTTCCTCTCAAATATATTCTCTGCATTGCAAATATCCAATGCTTTTCCCATGGCAGTTTAAACCCCAGCGTGATGGTCTCATCTTAGGTGGCACTATGAGCTGTGCCACAGGGGTCACCCCCAAGCTTAATTCCTTTCCCTGAACCAGTGCCTTTCCAGTTGCATTGCCTTCTCATTTGGACACAGCTCTCTAAACCTTTTCAGGGACTTCTGAAGTCACCTGTACAAGCACAAACTTCTCAGGGCAAAGCTTTCCTCCCACGTGTATGCAGATACAGATAAGACGCAGTGCCGTTGGGTTTGTCGGGGATCCCTAGCACTCCTACTGCAAGGCAAGCGCACATGACTCTCTAAAGTTGATGAATAAAGACAAAGAAGGGCATGGTTTGTGTCTTATACAGTCATGAAGGCAAAGCCATCCCCACCAGCCATAAATCTGTGCCAGACCTCTGCCAGCAATGAGACCGAAATTCAGCCCTCCATCAATCCACAAGGCAGCTCAGCTTTTCTGAGGGACCATGCCACATCCTCATGGCAAGTCTGGCAAAGGAAAGGACATCGCCATCTGTTGTGACAGCAGAGCTCTTGTCAACAGTCTCAAAAATTTATAGATTCCCCATTACGTCTTCTCACGGGAGAAGCACTTGTGGGTACTGGTGAAGCCCCTTATACACGCACATCAGTTTGCTCTCATCCTTGTGACAACACTGATAGGAAAACATAAGAGTAACTCAGAGCAATAATAACTGTTTTTTTAAATTCAGGTGACGTTTGATTGACATGTTTTCATGTGAATAACATCAGAATAGCTATGCAGCTTGCAAATAAATGATGGCATCATCAAAGTAGACTTTCAAGTGCATGAATTCCTCTTTCCCAATTTTCCAACGGCAATTCTCATTCAGCTGGTGTGAGCAGCGTACTGGATAAAGTTTCAACAGTTCCTGGAGGCTGGAAATCAGCCTTTCTAGAAATACCTTCCAGGGTTTGGGTCAGAAAGAGTGCTCAATAATTCTAACCTCTGCAGATGAGTATGCAAGAAGATGAATGGTGAAGGAGCTGATGGAAAAATCTCCTTCCCCTCTCTCAAAGTACAGGTATTACTCTAAAGGCTGCACTATTATGGATATCTTCATTTAAATAGGGGTATTTTTGTGTTTGTTGGATTTGAGTTTTTCAACACCTCTCAAAGAATATTGTTAATCTCCAGATTAGTTATTCTTTTAAGCATTTGCATGGAAGAAAGAGGCAAGGAGTAAAAACAGTTTGAGAATGAAAAAGAATCAGAAAACAAAAGTAAAAGTCTCTTACATCTTTTAAAAAATTAAAGTATAACTCATTATTCTGTGCTAATAAATATGTTTTTGTGAGAAAAGGGACTGCATTTTAAATCTATCAACAAAGCTTTTCTCTGAGCCCTCCTTGTCATCTTTTTATGTAAAACAGATAAAGCAGGTACACCCATACACCCTCTCCTTTAAACTAACACGATTCTAATACAGCTCACTATGAAGATGAAGTGTGCCTCAATAACTCCATCATCAATGATACTTATACAGAGTGATTCCAAAATATAAACTGTGAACCAAACCCCATGCTGGAATGTGTCATTTAACATCTTGCATTTGCAAAGAGAGAGAGACGGGAGCACAGCTTTGTCTCCTACTCGCACCGAGTGACCGAGCTTACTCATCCACTAATTGGTCCCCAGGAAGGAAGTTCTCACCTGGTTCAGAAGCAGCCCAGGGGAAGGGAGAGCTGTGCCTTCCACCTACACACACATCCACCCACCAAAGTCCCTGACTCAAAGGTTCGCATGGCTTGCTGCTGGCTTGATTTGATTTCCTTAGCTGCCCTAAGAGCCCTTAAACATCCATCTGGCAGGCAGAAGTGCCGGAAGCATCAGCCATGTGCCTCAGGACCTGATGTTTCTTTAACTCCATGAAGCAAACTAACAGTGACAACCTGAGCATGAATAATTCACCAGCAGGGCTCTGGTGAGCGGCGGCGTTGTAGCTGTCATGGCACTTGCAGTGCAAGGAATGCATGGTGAGGCAGCAGGGAGTTTCTCTCCACAGCTCCCCAAAGCAGCAGCCCATGGGAAATGATCTGGCTGGCCAGTAACACCCAGTTAGTCCCAGTGTACCATGTGGCATTCGCTGTGTGCAACACAGAGCACCTGCTGGAGAGCAAGGAACCAGGCAAGAAACCACTGCATGATGCTAGTGATTTGGGGCCAGGGAGAGCGGGGGCTGAAGCAGAATAAATTTTGGTCAATGAAGGTGAGAGAGAAGGTGTAGCAGGTACCTCTGCACCGTGACACCCTGCCAGCCAGGGCCTGTGTGGGACAGAGCTGAGGCTTCCCTCTCCACCAAGCAACCTTGCCAAGGTTTTGCGTAGTGCTGGGCTGAGGACAAACCAAAGTCAACTTACACGAGTGCTTAAAGACCTTCCTTATGCCTTCTCTTCACGAGCCTCTGTCCTGGCACGGCCACCAAAGGCTGGGATCACTTGCCGTGCAGTGCATCAAAGGTTAAGATTTTGCAGATGCAGAGAGAAAGTGTTCTTTGCTATATCTGATGGTGTTAATGGAGAACGAGCTACCAAGGCCAGCTGCCCCGTTAAGTCTGTCTCCCACCCTTCAAAGTGCCTAGACATTACACAAGTCATTACTGGTGTTATCTGTACTGTACATCCCTGGTGATGGCTGGAGTCAGAGAGACTTTACCATCGATCCAGCAGAATGATGATTTCACGAGCCATTATCATACATAAAAGAGGATAATACTTTGTTTTTTCCAGTGTGACACTTGACCTTCAGATAATCAGACTAAAGACATCGCTGTTACTAAAACCGAGTTTAATTGACAATAAAGTGAAACGACCCAGTTCTACAGTTCATGAATGTATTACAAACTCTCCAAAGGGTCGTGAAGCAAAAAATAGAGGCTGGTGGAGGCAAGAGAAAATACCCGTGGGCTGTCTGCAGGCACACTGGCTTCCTGAGCAAAATTGGTTGTCTTTGACCTGGCGAAGACACAGATAAAGGAGAAACAACCTCTTCCATGTGTCAATACTCCTGTTATTAAAGTCCTGCAAAGTTTGTACACTGCTGATCAAAGGAGGATGGTGATACAATAGGAGAAGGAAAGTGCAGTGAAAGCATAAAACTGAGATTCCCCAATTTTGACAGAGAAAAATTGGAGAGCTATGAACTTCAGTGCAAAGGAAATGCACCAGATCTCAAATACTCTTTCAGGTCAAATTTCCAAGTAATTTTCTCAGTGGTGTAAAGCCTTAAACATTATTTTCCTATGAAATGAGTCTCTTAGATGTTTTAGTCAGGTCATCAGAATTGCCTCCTATCTAGGATATTTAGGACATAACTTCAACAATTTCATTTATCCCAAGTACCTATCTCATCCTCTCAGTGGGATAACATGCTGAGAAAGTTTTTCCCTTCACGAACACCCCATCAAAGACAGATCTTCCATCCACGTGTCGTAGAACTTTTGAAATTGAAACATCAACCCAAAATATCGAAGATTTAATCAGCTTCATGCCTGTGTCCAATGCCCAATATAGACAAAAATGTAATAAAAAATACTGCATGGTTACTAAGAAATGACTCTCTTCTCTAGAGGAGTTCCATATTGTTTCAATAGTCCTCCTGTTTGGTGCACTACTAGTACAAATCACATCTCCGTCAGGGTAAACTGGTATGCACGTGGTGTGTAGGTCACCAGTCCATTAGCTATTGTAAAGAAATGGCAAGACATTGGTGTGATCCTTCTACAGCTGGCCATTTGGGGATAAAATCCATCATTTCATTAAGATAAGGCTCAGGATCAGGGCCTCACTGTGTACAAATACCCTGCCTTTGTCCCCATGAATTTATGGGACAAAACAAAAGTGGGAGAGGTTTGGTGGGCTGATGTCCCCATGGTCACGCAGGACTCAGGTCTCTTGGTTACCAGCCCGTTGCTCTATCTGCTGGGCCATGCTGCTTCACAGAGTCACCTCCACATTTAATATGTATAAAGTATAGTAGATGTTCTGCGGTTTTCTGTGCTTGATACTGGAGCAAATGCCAAAGGACTACTGATCTTCTAAACCATAGACCTAGCACTGTCTGAGTTCACTGGTGAGAACTGGTCTTTATTATTGTGGTTATTGTAGACTGTCCTCGAACCATTACAAACCAAATGCCGGTCCCCGCCTTTAGGGACTCACAGGCAATGCATTAATTCCCTCTACAGTGATAAAATATGCACAGCACGTTCTTTCTCCTGATTTGTGTAAAATGAAGCTCTTCGGAGGGTCCATCATGCTCTTTTAGGTATGCGTGATAAATAAATCCCAAGGCATTCAGTAAATACCCTCAGCTGTGGAGATTACCAACAGGGGAATCAATTATGTAAATTACTTGGGCCTTTAGAGTTGGACATAAGTACTGAGACTCAAATCAGTCATCAGGAGAAAACTTCAGCTCTCTCCTGAAATCCAGAAAGTCTTTTCACTTAGTAAATTTAAGCCCTTTTTAGCTGCTCCATTTTTTCCTGTAAACACTGGGAGTTTAGCCTTACCAATAACGTTTTCTTTACCCAAGAAACTTGTACCATGCAGCGTGGCTTGACGACAGAAAAAGGCAAAGCGATCAGTGAAGTGTGAAGCCTAGGACTAGCAATGCTTTGGTCATTTAGGGCAACAACTTCAGAAGTACAAGCCAAACTTGCCGCTTTAATTTAACTTTCCCAGGCTGATACGAGCGGTAGCAGCACCCTACCCAACTTGGGGGGCGGGGTGGGGGGTAAAGGGCTGAGGAGGAGGGAGAGGAAATTTCAAGTCTTGGAAGAAGCAGCTCAGACACCATGCAGAGGATACAGCGGGTCTCCTGCTGACTGTCCTGCAGCTATCCACTCCTGTATGCTTCTCCACTGCCCAGTAAAGAGAGCTGGTGGCACCAGTCCATGGTCCTGCTGGCCTCTCCTGTCCGTCAAGTTATTCCCTCCATTACCCTTTGTCTCCACATCATCTCCACACTGGCCCCTTCGTGACAGGTCTGCTGCAGTGTCTATCCCATGACACCCCCAAATCTGACTTTTCCTATTCCATCACTGCGTCACTGAACCATCTCCTGCCATTATCTCACATTGATCCATCACTTTGAGACAATTCTCTTTTCTGGACTGTAGTCCCTAATCCTTTGTCTCCAGGTGCAAATTTTCTCCTTCCTTGTCCACCCAGGCTTGACACTGATTCCAGACACGCTGACACACCAGGGAATTACTCTTGAGCAGTACTTTTGAATCCAGGAGGCCCCACAGCTCAGCGAACAGCACCCTGCTTTAGGAAACCATCCTGACAAACCCATAGTCTCGAGCATTGCAAGACAAGATAAACAGCTAAATCACCTGTGCTGGTGGGTTGTGGGTGATTTTTGCAGCTGAAGGCCTTGAAAGATTGACGTGAGCCGAGGCTGAGTGTGGGAAGCAGTCATCAGGTATGGCCTTGACACCAAACGGGTATGAAGTTTCCCCCTAGCACTGTTGCAGAGTACCTGCCTCTTGTGTCACTGGGTTTTCCCTTTCTTTTTCCCTCCCTAGTTTCCCAGCAAGTCTTGCCACATCTTTAGAAACTCCCCAGATTTTCTCCTCAATGCCTCTCAACTCACCTGGCTTCTTCCAGAGAGCCTGCAGCTGCCTTGGCTTGCTGAGCTTTAAGCTGGCATCATGGTAGGTCCTGCAACATGGACACCGTGTTAATGCTACGACACATTTCTCAGCCAGGGCTGTTGCTTCCTACCCAAGAGGGAAACTTGCCGAGGTTCTGGTGCCAACAAGATCTGCATTTCTTTCTCATTTCATCAGCCTACCTCTCCTAGGAGGGTAAGGAGCCCTCTTATTTAGATAGTGGGTCACCTTTAGGCTTTTCTCACGTGGCTTTGGATCACTGCCTCAGCAAAAGACCAGACACTGAAGTCCTGCTCCTCACCCACCCAGCACGCGGGCTTGTGCTGGTGTTCTGGAGACAGGGAGCTCACAAGGTTCATGGATAGACCTGGGCTCTGCACCCTGAGCTGCTCCTCCCCTGCTGAGTGTGTGCGTGGAGAACCTGTGTGCCCAGTTAAACTGTCCTGGAGCATCCCAGCTGTCTTCAATGAGTGTTCTGTCTCTATTACCCCTTTAAAGCCTGGATTAAGAAAAAAAAATCAAAGTGGAAGAGAAAGGGCCTTCCTACAACTTGCAAAGCTCTGACACCATGCGAGGTGACAGCTCAGCTGCTGAGCGGATGAGCCCGAGCGTCTGCAGTGAAGAGCCGCTGTAAATCCAGCGTGCTCGGCTCTGGCAAGCGCTGCGAGCACAGAGGAAAAATCCGCCTGAGCATCGAGCTCTCGCACACGTGCAGAGGCACTTAGTGAGCCACAATAACGGTGCTGCAGGGTATCCTTAGCCTTCTTATTGTGCGGAGATTAAAGCTTGGCTGCCTCGACACGAGCGCTGCCCTGATCGCTCGCGAACTCTCAGCATCCCCAATTAAAACCGGTTTAAAGAGACAGGAAAGGCAATCAGAAAACAGTTCCCACTCCGTCTTTTAAAACAAACTTCATTTTAACACCTAATTATGTGCAATATGGACTCATCCCTATTTCCTCAGCTTGGTTTGGATCTCACAGGGTGCTCCCCCTCGCAGGGAGGGAGGCTTTGATCAGGAAGAAGCAAAGGCTGTTGAAGGGGAGAAAGGCTGACAGCATAGAGAGACGGGCAGCACGTTGCTGTCGCTGCCACTCACCTGCTCTATGACCTTGGGCATGTGGCAGCGGCATTCGGGGCTTTGCTTTCCCTGCTTTGAATGGAGGACGGGAGGCAATCATTTTCCTCCTAGGCATCGTGCTTGGAGACCCAGGACTGCAAAGTGCTAAACCAGAGCCGTAAAACAATTCTGGTAGCCTAATGACAGCTCCAGAGAAGTAACAGAATACATCCGTTTTCCCCCATCGTTTGGAGCACAGCTAATGAAGAGAAAAGAGAGCCCTCGCCCTGGCTGAGAGCAGGCAGCCACCCTGAAAGCGATGCACCGACATGTAGGAAAGACACCGGAGTGCAGGAATTCGGTTACATGGCTGTTTGCAAATTAATGGCTAAATCAATTAAAGGAAAGCATGGGATTTCTCTTGAGGAAAGTCTAGTGACAATCACCAGGAGGAGGGGAGGGGTTGTGGAGTGGGGATGACATAATCACGTTTGCGAATCACCAGCAGTGTGCACGCTTTAATCCATTAATGGGGTTTTTATCCGTGATCATAAAAAGCAGGTTACATTCAGCCTGGAAGGGAGTGAGGGTTGGAGGAGAGGGGAGGGGAGAGAAAGAGCAAGAGAGAGAGAGAGAGGCAGAGAGCAAGAGAGAAAGAGAGCACAATTCACTCGGTGAATTGCTTGCAAGCTTGGGGCTGATAATTAGGGATCTCAGGAGAGCAATTTCTCAGAATAAGCCGCTCTCCTTCGAAGGGACCGAATGGAGACAGTGGTTCAGTCCTGCTGATATTTTTTAAGCCCTCCTCGTTATTTGATGGGCATTCCCAGTGCTTTTGTGCACGTCTCGGAAAGCGTTGACGTGGAAAGGAGCAGCGGGGAGGGGGAGGTTGGAGAAAAAAACTGCAGCTCTTCTAAAAATACGGAGGGCATGCAAGAGTGCGAGCAGGCTGGGAAGGAGGGCGAGGTGAGCGCGCCTCGCACCATGTTCCCCGGGTGCCGGCGCGGCGCAGTTTCGGAGATGTCCCTCCTGTGACTGGACGCACCATGAGCATCTGGGAGGTGATCCTGGCTTTCGTGGTGGTGGTGCTGATGCTCGTGGCCCTGCTGGCCAACGTGCTGGTGCTGATGTGCTTCCTGTACAGCGCTGACATCCGCAAGCAGGTCCCGGGATTGTTCATCCTCAACCTCACCTTCTGCAACCTGTTGATGACTGTTTCGAACATGCCCCTGACCTTGGCTGGGATCATCTACAAGAGTCAACCGGGAGGAGATCTGATCTGCCACATTGCGGGCTTTCTGGAGACTTTTCTGACCACGAACTCCATGTTGAGCATGGCAGCTTTGAGCATTGACAGGTGGATTGCTGTGGTCTTCCCTCTAAGTTATCACTCCAAGATGAGGTACAGAGATGCTGCTCTCATACTGAGCTACACGTGGTTACACTCGGTGTCGTTCCCAATAGTGGCGGCTTCTCTCTCCTGGGTGGGTTTCCATCGCCTCTATGCCTCCTGCACCCTGTACAACAAGAGACCGGAGGATAGGACACAGTTTGTGATTTTCACTGGGGTCTTTCACACCCTCAGCTTCCTCCTCTCTCTTATAATCCTGTGTTTCACATATCTAAAAGTGCTGAAGGTGGCACGGTTTCACTGTAAGCGGATTGACGTGATCACTATGCAGACCCTGGTGCTGCTCGTGGACATCCACCCCAGGTAAGGTGCCCGTGCGCTCAGCAAGTGAGACTGTTCACCGCAGAGGGAGCCAGGATGGGGTTCAGTGTCGTGTTAAATACGGTCTGACCTGTATCGCAGCAGGGGATAGGGGTGGGGAGAAAAAAGCATCCTTCTTGCCAGTTCCTATTCTGCATGTTTTCTTTTTACTTGTATTTGTTTTTCCAATTGCAGAAGCAACTCTTTTTTCTGTTGTGATTAAGGGTTTGTTTTGGGAGCGAGAGCAAAGAAACAGGCAGTTTTGGCTGAGCATGCACTTCCCTTTGGGACAGCGATCAGATCGCTGCCCTTTGTCTCTGAAGGTGGGTTTAATGGTCAGTAGAGTTGCGTTTTTTGGCACTGTCAGCCCTGTATCCCTGAGAGGGAGCAGGCTGAGGCTGCACGTCCCTGCAGTGGGAGTTCAGGAGGCGAGCTCGGTGCCCGGCAGTTTCCCTTTTGCTGTGCTCTCTGTAACTTTATCTTTCCTGCAGGCAGAATTGTAAGGGAATAACAGCTGCAAAATGCATACGCTTGAATGGCCATAATTAAATCCAAGCGAGAGAGACTTCAGTAGCAATGTTAATATGACAAGTAAGGGATGTATAACATTCATTTCAAATAAGAGTCTTTAAGCAAGCCCCTTAAGCCTAGACGCAGGAGAAAAGTCTCTGGGAGCTGGAAGGATAATGGGCTTGAAGGCAAGCACCAAACAGGGCTGGATGCATGCTGGGATGCTGTGCAAAAGAGGCACATCAGGGATTATGCACGAACTATAAATCTTGTGTGAATAGTCTCTGTCTGGATTTGGAAGGGATGCAGATGTGGCTGGAGGAGAGAGGGTGGGAGATATTCTCGCTTTTTCTGGGTCAGTGGTGAAGCTGAAGGAGAGAAAGCCTTGCTGGATGGAAGTCCAAGAGTGGTACTGGGCAGGCAGTGTTCCTGGTGAGGAGCCAGGGAAGGTGCCCGGTGCACGGAGGAGATGGATGTCAGTGTATGCTGTGAGTATGTGATGGCTCTGCCCATGAGAAGAGGAGAGGAGGGAACGGAGAGGACCAGAACAGGCACAGATGGAAGGACGTGGGACCAGGCTGGTGAGAAGGGAGCAGCAGAACAAGCCAGAGTGATCTGCCTGGAAAATGGGGATTTGAGAAATGTACCTGCACAGCTGAGGCAGGACAGGGCAGGATGGGATGGCTGATGGATCAGCATGTCCTGGCTGAGGGGCTCTGCTGAGCCAGGGTGGATGGGGCTAAGACCCAGCTATGACTGGGGTAGGGTGGCAGAGTCAGCGAGTGAGCTCTGCAAAGGTGAAACCACAGGCACTGGTGACAGTGGAAAGAAATCGGTTTGTCTCAGGGCTTAGTGTGGCTGGAGTGGATGACCGGAAAGGGAAGGGTCTGATGTGTCTGCTGGAAAAAAGGGAGAAAATGGTTTGGCTAGGTAGGGTGACAGGAGCTGTGAGGGATGTGTGTGCTGCTTGGGAGACAGTCAGAGACAGGATCTTACGGTTCAGACTGTCTCTGTCAGAGACTGAAGGGAAGGGAAATGTCTTTCGGAAAAATGTGGGCAGCTGGCAGTGCAGGGACCTGTCTGATACGGGGGAAGAAATCTGCTTGGAAGAGAGGAAAGCCGAGAGCCGTCAGAGAGGACAGTCCCACACCAGACATCCCTCCTGACCCTCCTTGCTGTCCTCTGCTCTGCAAGCTGGAGGTGAACATCGGCTCTCTCCATTTGCAGCCAGCCAGGAGCAGAGCCGCAGGACTGGAAGCACATGTGGCTGTCCTCAAAATAAAGGTCATATTTTGGGGATTCCTAAGCCTAAGGCAAACGAGTCTGAAAGGATCAGGGCAGGACAACACCCTTAGAGGAATAGAAACATTTATTAGCTTAAAATTCTCCAGTTAAGCTGTTTGACCTGTCTCCTGACCAGGAATGCGGAGCAGAACGTTGGGCAAGTCCTGTTACTGTTCTTGAGAAACACATGTATAAATCTTCCCTTATCCCCCAAGTCACTCAGAGGAAAACACACCCTCTGCCCTACGTGCTGTCTGGTGGCTAAACTGTGCCTCGACTGGTCTCACAGGCACTGTGAGATGCAGTGGTTACTCCCTGGGCAGTGTTGTAAGCCCACTGTTAGGACTAATGCTTAAAGCATGCCTGGACTGCACAGCGAAGTTTAGAAAAAAGGGCAAAAATCTCAGTGGTATTTCTCCTCCTCTGCATTTTTGCTCGTCTAGGTCAATTGGAGGGTGTTCCTGCAGTTTGTAATCATCTCACCGAGGGATGGATTCGGTGGGGCTGTGGGAATGATAGCTCCTTCGAGTTGTACAGGCACTTTGCTGCGAGTAACCTGTGTTAGTAACTCTTATTTATCTCTCTCATCAGGTTATTCTAATGCCTGTCTCTAAGAGAGGAGACTTTTAGTTTCTTTTCTGGACCACAGGAACGGTGGCTGATTTGACCTCTGGTGGTGCTGCCTTAACTGGTGACAGGTAGTGCCGCTGAAAGGGTTGGACCTCGCACTGCCTTCCCGGCTGTGCGAGCTACATAAAGGCTGCAGGTCTCCTGGAGCAGTCGGTGATGCTCATAAAGCTCTGGCATAACAAAGGCAACATCTGAGCTCGATGAGGGGTCTATATACCGGCAATTTCAGCGTCTACTGCAGCACCTAACAGCATAGACATGGGTGCTGGGAGGATGCACAGGAGAGAACAAAGCTTGTAATCCCACCTGGGACCACCCTAACTGCTTTTTCCTGACTTTGTTCTTAAGACCAAGATCTCTTAGGTACTGTGAGAGGTTTGGGCAAGACTTCACTTATGTGCTTAACCCCTGTATTTCTTCTCTCAGATTATCTATACTATCATGTTGGTATATCCAGCTCTACACAGCTTAAGGTCCAGTGTCTCATAAACTTTGTTTAAAATACCAAACCTTCAAAAGGATATTTCTTCAGATATTCCAGGATATTAAAATCTTTAAATGAAAGCTTAGCCAATAATCCAGTTCTGTTACTAGTGTCACTACAGGAACTTGTGTATATGTTCTTATCTTAGTGCATAAAAGTGGGTGCAAAAAAGCAAAATGCTGATCTGTGTACATTGCCTATATGAAGGAGTGAGATAAAATACCTTCCTCTGTGATGTGGTATTTATTAGCTACATCTGGAAAGGCTGAACAGATAAATCGCTGACATCTATCAGGACTTCCCAAGTCATGTGTGAGGTCCAGGAGTCAAAGACATCTTTGTATGTGCCAGTAAGGAAAAGATGCAACTGGGGAAACTGTTAGAGACAAAAAATACTTCCTAAAAACACCCTATTTGAACCTACTTTGGAGACTTCTTTCCTATATTGCTGTGTGCCTGGGATACTAGGAATTTACCAACACGGGTCTTAAGCGAAGCTGTTGAACACCTAAGATCATCTGTCTGCACCTAAAAACACTTCAAGTTCTCCAGCTCTTGCAGAACTGAAAGCACAGAGGTCCCCTTAAAAAGGTGGGGGGTTTTTTGCTTCTCAGCTGTTATTTCTCACTGTAGATAATTCAGACATAGAAGATTGACTCATAGAATCATCAATTACGAGGTTGGAAGGGGCCTGGAGGATCATCTGGTCCAACCTTTTCTGGCAAAAACATGTTCTAGACAAGCTGGCCCAGCCCCCTGGTCCAGCTGGATCTTAACAGTGTCCAATGCTGGGGACTCCCCCACTTCCCTGGGGAGATTATCCCGATGGCTGGTTGTTCTCATTGTGAAAAATTTTCCTCTGGTGTCCATCAGAATGTCCCCAGGAGTAACTTGTACCCGTTACTCCTTGTCTTTTCCATGTGACTCTTTCTAAAAAGGGAGTTTCCATCTTCTCTGCAGCCACCCTTTAAACACTGGAACGTGGTGAGAAGGTCTCCCCTGCGCCTTCTGTTCTCACGGCGGAACACACCCAGTTCTCTCAGCCTTTCCTCACCCGACAGCTTCCCAGAACATGTAACAGTTCTAGATGTGTTTTCATTCTTTAAGAGCGAGACCATTTGTTATTTCAAGCAGAAAAATCTTTTCCTCCAGTAGTTTATTCATTTTACCATCATGGTAGTTGCTCTGGGGACTGGCACTGGGAAACTCAAGTGGGAAACTCACCGGAAAACTCAAAGGAGAAGCTCTTGTCCTAAATTGCCACAGGCAGGAAAAACCCAGGGTGTGACTAATCTGTGTTTGTTTAGTCGGGAGCAAGGCTGGTGTGAGGTGAGGAGTCGGAACATCACAGCGCTGTGGGTTTGTTATGTAATTCCTGGCTTTGCAGAGCATTCAGCACGGCAGCCGTGCAGAGCTGAAGGATTTATGGCCACACGGTTCTCAGCTGTGGGACGCAGTGATTGCCTCAACGCTGGGCTGGATGTTCAGATCACGTTTTTTCCCATTGTGATTGTAATGTGTGTTATTGCTTATCTTGCTGGGAAGGTTCTCCTATGTAAGACTGTGGTGTTGGGATTGCTGTTTCTAGGGAAGTAGCACGCTGCCTATCCCACCCCGGATATTTTTCACATCTCTGAATATCATGAGGCAAACTCTGGCCAGCAAGTACAGCTTGCAGTAATCCAAGAAGGAGCTGGAATGGCATTCAAGGCTGAATCCACCAATCTGGCTATATATAACGGGGGGTGGGTGGGATGTGTATAGATATATAATCACGTATTTCTCAGTAACTGTTTTTGGAGGGTAAGATGCTCATACAATGCATGAAAACCTGGTGTTGTCCCATATAAGCCAACACCAGGTGCGTGGCTTTTATGTGAATACAGCACTTAGTAGAACACTTGATTTCCATCATTCCATAAGTAAAGCCGTTAAAATCTGCTGCCTGATATTATGATTCTTGTTCTTGTTTGTGTTGAATGTCACACAGCGTAAGAGAGCGTTGTCTAGAAGAACAAAAGAGACGGAGGCAGCGAGCAACAAAGAAAATAAGTACCTTTATTGGTACCTTTATACTTTGTTTTGCACCTTATGTAATTACAAGGTAAGTGTGAACCTACCTACCGGGGAAGTCTACTGAGATGCACTCTTAACTCAGAGAAAGGTGAACCAGGAAACGAGGCAAGTCTCCTATGAAAAATGTGCACTGTTTCCCCTCCTATGGCAAGGATTGCAATTACTGAGCTAAAAAAACCGACGTAAAAAGTCACAGTGCTTATCCGATACAACCCCAATGCAGTCTGTGGGCCACGCTTTGTTCAGCCATCCCAGTCGAGAAGTTGGATGCATAGGAGTGATTTAGGAAGTCAGGCCACAGGATTTTGCAGACTTCTTTCAGGTCAAGTAGTCACCTCCTCCTCAGATTGTGTCCTTGATTCAGGAGGTGATCTGCAGGGGAAGACACTTGTCTGGATAGGTCAGACTGTAGAAGTCTGGTCAACTAGATCCAGCTGAGGTGAGGACGTGGTCCACAGACTTAAACAATAGTTTTGTCTGACTGGATAGAGTTTATTAGTCATAAATATCAAACGTCAAAGCTGTTCTGGCTCATAGATAAAAAAAGATTCCTGCAATTTATGGAGAGATGTCTGCCTATCTACCAGCTTGTCTTTGGAAAGGACTCCTGTGGGAAACACAAAATTCCTCCAATGAAACAACAATTATTAAAAAATGAGTATATCCAAAAAACTGTTATCTAGTTGTTGAAGGAAATTTACAACTTTCATTCCTTATTAAAAGACTCTGGAAAATGCTGCTACGCAGAAAAAGAAAAAAAAACTTCAAAGAATCTCCTAGGAATCTCTTGGGCTGACTTCAAACTCAGATCCATCATAAAAAATCATTGAAAGAGCTGAATCAAGACTGAGTACGGGCAAGTTTCTCCAGCTCAGTAGAATATGCAGAATTTCTCTTTTTAACACAACAATTCACAAGAAGGTCTTGTAGTCTCTTAGTGAAACCTGCGTATTACATCATTGATTTTATGTTGGTGATAATAAGAGCTAATTGCTGTTGTCACAATGTCGCAAATACACTTGTAACAGTGTTACTACATTTACCTTCACTTTCATTTAGCAGTCACAGGAACACTCCATGCCACACACGCTAAATGCGTGTTAAGGGATTTATAACTATGGACATTCAGCTTTAGTTCTCAGGCTGTAAGATAATAGAGGGTTTGTCTCATTACACGTGGTTAAAGCTCATTTTGTGTTGGGTCTCTGAACTTAAGGAAAGTTGTTGCAGTCATGGAATATCTTGCAGCTCCATCCTGAGTGATGCTGAGTGCTCCAACCAGGAGTGTCCACAGTATTTTTGTGCTTCTTCATAGGCGTCTCAGCCCAGCACTCAGGCACCACCTCCGCACCCCCTCTTAACTCTATGCATCCTCGTAGCCCTAAGAAACAGAATAGGGGTTATAAAAATCCTGATCCTCCTCCCTTTAGTCCATACAAAGACCACTTACACATTCTCGAGTCTTCAGTCTGTTGAGGACTAACAGCTTTGCCACAGGGAGTGACATGAGAAGAGTCAAGACGTAGGGTCTTGAATGCATGCAGAATGCAGGAAGGGTTGGGCACTGGCCAGGTGGGGTAAAGGCTATCACTTTCCTGGCCTTTCAGTTCTGACACGTCTAGGGGGATCACTGCACAATGGGCTACAGGGAATTCAGTCTACAGCTACTCGAATCCTCCTCGAAACCTTGCTGGACCTTGTCGCAGCGACAAGGGTTCAAGGCCATGCGTTACTGTGCTTCCCGGTGCCTCGTGTGTACAGCTGAGGGGGCTGAAGTCAAGGGGATTGGGAGGCTTTTGAGTTGAATCATGCCAGCAAGTATTATTTTCTGGACTCTGTCCATCGCTTTGCATTCACAAGATAGAGGCAATCAATCACGTTTGAAGGCAGTGAACAGAAGACAACACATCAAGTATATTGCTCAGCCTCTCATTTGGAGAGCCAGCTCTGATCAGCAATACGCTTTAATTAAGCTTTTAAGTAGTTCATGAATTGAGGCCTGAAAGGTTTTACCATAACACAAGGTTTTCCTGTGACATCTTTCTGCTTCCACACTAAAACCAAATAGTTGTCTCCAGCAGTTCCATGAACCAGTGAAGGAGTTGTGCTTATAACCCCAGCCAGATAAATTCTTCTCCGAGTAAGCCAGAGTTTTTCAGATTGCGTTAAGGCAAAAATAAGATTGGGCACCTCTTTTATGAAGAAAATACCCTTCTAATTAGTTCAGGGGCTGACCTTAAGTAGTATATCAGTAGAATCTGATTCTTCTTGGTTCAGTGTTTCCACGGTACCAGCATGACAGACGTATAACACCTTATTATACATTTCTAGGCATAGCTTGTTTCTTGGTTTGTAAAATTCTATTAGTACACATCTCTTCTTTCACTATATTTATCATTATGTGATTAAATAACATTACTCAAACCCTGTTTTCTCTAAAGAGCCTTTTCGTAAGAAAAATTAAAATAAGTCATAGCAATTTCTAATATGAATTTCCAACTCCAGGCATTTCATACCGAAATACAGGACTCTGCTCATGTAAGTTAATAAGTGCTGTCAATGCGTGAGGAAATTTGCTTTAAATTAAAAATCCTGAAGTAATATCAGAAAGAAGTTCATAGCCCCAAGCCCTCAAATTACAGAGGAGGACGGTGGAACAGGCAGAAGATGATTAACATTCTCTTGTATCATCTCTGGGGCACAAGGGGTATGCAAACTCTGTTTCTAAAGCGGTTGCCTGCCCTTTGCATGCAGATCCTGCTTGAGGAGACAAGCAAGTTGAGAATTCCTCTGCAAGTTATGTTCTTGCCCATCTGTGCGTAAAAATGCATGATTTCCCTATGCAATCTTAGGTTGACCTATTCAAAGAAAGTGGCCTTCCAGTCTTTATCAAAAGCCTCAGCTGATGTGAGGTAGAGATATTTTCCTCCTGGATTGAAAAATATCTTGGTACAAGCTGGACAGTGCTGCTTGCTACCTTTATATTAGTTGTCACCTTGGTGCCAAGAAGCAATCGTTAAAATAGGACTTTTTTCACTAGCAAAAGAGCATACAAAAGATTCTGCCTAACTCACAATAAAGTGAAAATAAAGTAAGAACAACATTGACATCAAGTTAAAACATATGGTCAGCTTATTCACACCATTAACACCAGAGAAACAGCAAAGATCTGATTCTGATGCTATGGAAATTGTGACTCTCCAGGGATCAGTACTGGGTCCAGCCTGGTTCAACATAGTCATCAATGACCCGGGTGAAGGGACAGAGTGTCCCCTCAGCCAGTTCACCGATGATACAGAGCTGGGAGCAGTGGCTGACACACCGTCAGGCTGTGCTGCCATTCAACGAGACCTGGACAGGCTAGAGAGTTGGGCAGAGAGGAACCGAATGAAGGTCCACAAGGGCAAGTGTAGGGTCCTGCACCTGGGGAGGAACAACCCTTGCACCAGTATAGGGCACGGGTGACCTGCTGGAAAGCAGCTCTGGGGAGAAGGATCTGGGAGTGCTGGTGGGCGGTAACGTCCACATAAGCCAGCCACGAACCAAGGCCAGTGGTCTCTCCAGGTGGATTGAAAAAAGTGTGATCAGCAGGTCGAGTGATTATCTCTTTCCCCTATACTCTGCCCTAGTGAAGCCACTGCAGTAGTGAGTCCAGATCTGGGCTCCCTGGTTCAAGAGAGACAAGGAGCTACTGGAGAAAGTCCAGTGGAGGCTATGAAGATGTTGAGGAGGCTGGAGCATCTCTGTGCCAAGGAAAGGCTGAGAGCCCTGGGGCTGCTCAGCTGCAGAAGAGCAGCCTGAGAAGGGATCTCCTCAATGCGATCAATAGCTACAGGGTGGGGTCAGGGGGATGGGGCCAGACTCTTTCCAGTGGTGCCCAGTGACAGGACGAGGGGCAACGGGCACAAACTGGAACATGGGAAGTTCCACCTGAACATGAGGAGAAACTTCTTTGCTGTGAGGGTGGCAGAGACCTGTCCAGGCTGCCCAGAGAGGTTGTGGAGTCTCCTTGTCTGGAGAGATTCCAAACCCACCTGGATGTCGTCCTGGGCAACCTGCTCTGGTGACCCTGCTCTAGCAGGAGGATTGAACCAGATGATTCCCAGAGTCTCCTTCCAAGCCCCACCAGTCTGTGAACCTGGTAAGAAAAAAACAGAATTAACACAAACAAGAATGTTAGGAATTCAAGCTCAAAATGCTGATCCAAAGTCTTGGGGAAAGGACTGAATTTGTTCTTGTGACAACTTCATCATCTACCAGCTCCAAAATGCAGTGCCAGCTTAGTTCCATTCCTGAACAACAAGCGGTTTCAGCTTGTTTGAGACTCTGCTCTATTCGATTTACTCCATAACTCAATTGAGTTCTCAGGTTTAAGCAACACACAAGAGATAAGGTGCCGTTGTGGCAGCCTACGTCTGGATGTTTACATGTTCAGTAAAATGTGATAAATTGCATGTGCATATAAAGGGGTTTTAGTGCGTTCTATAAAAGATCAAGGACTTAATCTTCAACACAGCATTCTCATTTGTTTACTGATAGTGAAATAAAATAATTGGACAGCCATTAGACATGGCACGTTCTACAGAATTATAAGTTTCTACAATATTAACAAGATATCTCAGAAAACAGCTTATAGCTTTGACATAAAAAGGTATTGAAGACCAGACAGTAGAAGAGTGGCTAATTAAAGCAAGACAGGGAATTACATAGTTGATACTGTAGAATTTAATTTACCGTTAGCACTGAAATATTAATGCTCCTTCACTGAAAATGTCTTCATTTTGGTTGAAACTTTCCATGAAAATCGAAGCTATGCATACAATTTCCCTCAGAAACAAGAAACAAACCCCTCTTTCAAAGGCAATAAAGTCCGTGATATGCTTTGAAAGACCGACATTTAATTGGAATTGCAGAGCTTAGGCTGTGTCTGCATTTCTGTTTGCTGCTTGATATCTGCAAATGTGACTTACTGTAAAAAATAATACACAAGAATTGCAAAATCTGTAAATATCAAAGACTCCTGGGGAAGATAAGCAAAGAAAATATTTTAAATTCTGTGGATAAAAGTGTAGGCTTTCTAGTTGATCAGTCAAAGAAGGTAAAATTAGCAAGTCTAGGTGTACAACCCTTAAGTGTCTATTTGATATGCTTTAAATGGAGAGGGTTGACATCCTGTAGAACTGACTGACAGAGACTCAGACCCAAATTTATCATATTTTGATCATTCAAGGCATCCCCTGAATTTAATTAAACTTAATCAAATTCACGTCTGTAAAGCATTCAGTAAAAGTAAATCAACCAGGTGAAGTTCATCAGGATGAAATTCAAAATGCAAAGAAAGCATCAAATATGTGGAGAATAACACGAAGGACTGCTCGTGGTAGATTACAAAGTGAACATGACTCAGTAGATGAATACTTTCCAAACAGTCAATTCTCATTTTAGAGCATATTAAAGTGGGAGTCATGAGCTACATTTTATTAAAGAAGAGAGAACACACCAGGTGAGACCCCCCGGCAGCTTGAGTAATTATGTCTGAGTTTGGATCCTGCTCTGTAAGAAAGATATCAAACATGAGGGACAAGGAGAGGTTGAAAGAACAGCATTTGTTTAGTCAAGGTGAAAGGAGAAATGGGACAGACGACGGCTCTTCAGTACCTCGAAGTTGCTCTACGGTGACCATCTGAGCCAAGCGGCACCAGTGGAGGGGCAAGAGCAATTCCCGAGGATTTTCATGTGACATAGCCTGGTCACCTCAAACGTGATATCTGTGAGCCCAAAGGGTATTTTGGCTGATGTCTCCTCCCCTAAACCCTCATGGTACTGGTGCACCTGACTTCCGATGGACGTGATACATGAAGTGTTGGAACTGCTGGCACAAGGCACACAAAACTAGGCTCAGTATCAGAATACCACACTGGGACAGTGGCCAAAGCCCCAGCGCTGGCTGCAGACCCACGGTGCTAAGCCCAGCACACATATCCAGGAAGAGACAGAGCTTTTGCCATGGAGTTTGCAGTCTAGGCAAACCAGAATGGGGAGAGAAGACAAAAGCTCGTAGTCAGTGGTGAAACAAATTGAGGCACCTTAGTCCCATTTTTGTGCTCAAATGACTGGACCATGCCAGTCTTTTGGCATCTGCCAGATGACCATTTGGCAAATGACCACGCAATCTGCCAGCACAATTTTAAACAACACGATGTAGTGAAAGTTTATGGAATAGAGATGTCTGAGGAAAAAAAGTCCTCATCTCTAAACTGTTGGAAGAACCAACACTATTGTCATTGCTGCTGCAGAAACCACACTTTGGATTGCTCCTTGGAGATGGTGCTGTGTCTGAAGGAACACCAGCCGCAGACATTTTCCAGGCAGGTTTAGGAGCACCTGCAGCTGACAACAGTTTCAGCAAAGATCTAATTTGCCATTGCACCGTGGGGCTTTCTAGCAGCACATGTGGATGTTTGTCCTCTAGAAAAATCAATAGTTTCACAACAGCTGTAGAGACATATTGAACAGAACTGACCTTCAGAGCTGCTCAAACACATGGGAAAAGAACACCTTGTGGAGTTACCAGTGTTTCACTGTCAAAAATATCCTGTCGTGGTACAAAGTGAACTGAGGAGTATATAAAGCTCTTCCCTCTCTTCCTCCCTCCTCTAATGAATTAAAAGTTTTTCCTTGCTAGATCTTGCAAACATGTACGTTTGGCCTTTAAACTGACCTGCTTCTAAAGTCAAGATATATTATGTCACCTCCCAGCGGTGAATTTTCCTTCCTTGGAAAGGAAGGACTTGGTTTTACTCAAAGGAACTGTTTAAAAGCATCAAATTCTCTCTCTGGGAGGTAGACTGAGTAAGAAAGCTTGATAACACCCGTGAAGTGGTTTCTCCGGTACTCTGGAGGGGACTTAGAACCACGAGTTCAGCCTAGAAACTGATGTTAGGGGAATGTGACTCCCACGAGACCAAGCAATGGCACTTTGTGTCCCCATCTCAAACTTCAGTGCTCAAAGTATGGTTTTGCATCAATATTTAGAAAATCACGTTAGGCTGCACAGAAATAACTTTTTACAATACTTGTGTTAAATTTGCTGTCCATGATGGATCTGATGGTGACAAAGTCACCAGGAAACATACCTCGGGAGCTTATATTCCTTTAATTCCCTTTAGATCTATATTAAGTCTGTGATGAACTTCAGCTGCCAGAAACATGATCTTACAACACACTACTAAAAAATGAACAAAACAAAAGCAATAAATAAAGAAAAAGAAATGAAGTGAAATGTTACCGTGTAACAAGAGATCTTATTAGGAGTGAAAAACCTCAAGGAAAGTAACACACATTGTCCATCTGGATGAGTTTTGGCACAGAGACTGCAAGTGTAATGGCTGAGGAGGTGATATGTAGGAAACGATTTTACGAGTAGATGCTGCGTGATATTTTTCATCAGCAGTAAGCTTTCTGCAAAGTGTTGACCTGCTTACCACAGAGTGTGATCCCAAACATGGTGTTCACCAGACTGTAAAAATAAGGCTGGGTTACAGAGAGCGGGGTGCCCCTTTATCAAGCATCTTGATGGCCTGAGTGAGCCAGAGGAGTTGAAAACCGGGGTCTACATCAGAGATTTGGATGCAGTATTTTGTTTTAATACACCAAAAGGTGTATTCCAAAAACAAATAAACAGGCTCTTCTGAAGCCTGCCTCACATCCTGATGGAGCTATTCCATTTTGCATTAAATTCTGCAACATTTATTGAGGTGAATGTTCAAGAGGACCTTTTAGAAGGCAACATATCCAAGGTCCACTTCCAGCCTCAGTAAATGTACAGCTAAATGTACAGAGTCAAGGATGCCTTGAAGTTTGGAGGTTAAGACACTCCGATAGGAGCTGTGCAGTCCTGTCCTTGGGAAACAGACCTCAAGTTTACATTTGCAGTCTTAGAATTGTATAAAGGGAAGACTACAGTCACATCTTCATGGGCACGGCTTTCCTTTCTTCTGTTTTCTTGCAATTGCCCAGGAATAAATTGGGGTTTTGGGGGGATCATTGGCTTACAGTTGTGCTGTTGCTCCATGATTTTAATATGAATATTCACGCTTTCAACCTTCCTTTTTTTCCACAGACTTGTCGAATTATCCTCTGTGGTCCACATCAATTCCCACTGGGGAATCATTTCCAAGTGCTTGGCTTACAGCAAAGTTGTTTCAGACCCTTTTGTGTACTCTTTGCTACGGCATCAGTACAAGAAGACATGGAAAGACATCATAAACAAGATCCTCAAAAGAAGCTCCATCAATTCCTCCGCCCTCACGAGCGAATCGCACAATCGGAATATACTGCAGCTGAACGACTGAGGAGCCTGGTAACGGGACACGCGAGACACATTAAATTATAAATGGGAAACAAAAGTAACTGGTCTATCCCTCGTAGCTATCCTCAGCTGTCAAGGTTTTGGGAGGCAGTCACGGCCAGGTTGAAGCCCAGCCTGTGCCCTTCCAGTTGCCCATGTAACACCTAAGGGATGCAGGCGGCTTTGTACCTCCAGCCTCCGGCTGACAGAGTGCTATTGATCCGTGGTCCTGCCGGCTGCGCAAATACAAATCTCCCATTGATTTCCATCAGCAGTTACACATACATGGAGGGTAAAACCTAGTCCTCGGCAGCAGGACTCATGAAAAGAATGGGAGCAAACCGGTGACATCATAAGATTGTTCTAAAAAGCTGCATGAGGATATTTGTGCTTTATTTTTCACTGGCTGCAGGTAATGATCCCTTTGACAGAGCTGCCAACCTGGCTTTACAAAACCCACCCCAACCTAGCTGCTTGAGTAGGTCCTGTACAGAAGAGCTCTTGATAGGAAAAGCTTAATAGAAAAATCTTTACCTAGATACTCATATAGCGTCCAACATAGCTTTCAACCTCTTTTGAGACATACTTTTTGAACAATCCTGTAGAATTGAAGGAAGAGAAAAATCACTTTTGAAGTACACTACAGGCTGGATTCAGACAAGTCTTCTCTAAGTTTTTAAGTGATTTCTGAAGAATCCCATTAGTTTTCTTACTAAATTTCCAAAAAATAAAAGTGGCAGACAGGATGGAAGGGTCAGGATGCTTCCTGCCCACCTTCCCGTGTATTTGAGCTATAAAATGATGGATTTTTCTCTAAGCTGCAGAACTGGGTCTTGTGCTCAAGGCTAAAAAAAACCC
Organism: Bucorvus abyssinicus; assembly: GCA_009769605.1. Classification (NCBI taxonomy): domain Eukaryota; kingdom Metazoa; phylum Chordata; class Aves; order Bucerotiformes; family Bucorvidae; genus Bucorvus; species Bucorvus abyssinicus. Next base: position 2,220,863 of record CM020032.1, read on the forward strand.
CCTCTTTATCCAGGTGCTATAATTTTTTTTCCCCTACAGATATGTTATTAAAGTAAAGGTGAGCCTAAAGCTGAGTTTGAAAGTACAATTTCAAAAAAAAGTGAAGCAAAAATATTAGACCCCCTCCCCACCATTAAAGTGCAACCAATAATCTTAATCCACACCTGAACGTGTAAATCTCAGGAGGTTTCACAACAGCTCTTCATAGCTCTTGATTGCAGCTACGCAGAGCGATGTTATTAACATTCACCACTCACTCAGTGCAGCCTGTGGCTACCAGAGGCCTAAATACCACTGAAATTTTCAAGACCAGGACAATCCTACACGCCACACTTCCCCAGACACCACCACAGCATCTTAAATTGTGGAAACCTCCTTTCGTTCACTGTAAGAACAGCCACAGCTGGGAGATGGCTTCATGGAGACACGTGATGCTGAAGCCATCCTCCAGCCACTCATGGAGAACTACTTCCTGGGCAATTTCCAGTGACTTTTCTCTTAATTCAGTGAAAGCACTATGAAATGAGGCAGTTTTTCAAGTGTTTCCTTATTAATTAAGATGTAGCATACCAAGGGCAATAATTAATCAGTCATCAGTTCTGTCGTCTACGATTTTTAGGAATAATCAATTTCTAAACCAACTTGCATCAAGGAACTGTGTCGTCCTCGTAAACTCTTCAAATTATTTTCAGACTATTGGTTTCAAATGCTTCACATTTATCCTTTGACTGGCAAAAAACTCACTATCAATTCTGACCTTCACCCTGCACACATTTTTCTCCAGCAAGTGGCTCAAAATCCAGAAGCCAACAGCAAGTTAACTTCAGAAATTAAATTAATTTTTGCTGGGTAGGTCAAGAAAGCTTCTGTCTAGTGGCCATTAAGTAGGTTAATGAGCTAAATTAGTGTATTCCCTATCAGTTTTGCTAAATAATCAGTATCAGCCACCTTGCAAACATCAGCATGCTCCATTTTGAAAGGTCTACCACGAATATCAGCCTTTGATAGGACAGATATTATGACAACTACAAGCCCAATTTCCTTCATACCTTGCAGAAAGTGTCCACTGCTGAAGTTTCTGGCCAGTGATTCCAAGTCAGTGAACGTGCAGCAACACCTCACTTGTCAGTCTGGAGAGCCTTGCCTTAGCCCTCGCTCCGGCACGGCTCTACAGCTGCAAGGAAACAGGCTGATCTATAAAATTACATCATCACCTGCTTTATAAATGGAAGAATTAATAACCTGAAGATCAGCAGCTACCATATAAACAATAATTTACTGCTTAATTTTTAATTTTAGTTATAAAAAAATAACATGATGACAATAAAATACACACACAAATACAGTCACAGAATTTAAGTAAGTTTTTACAGCACCACATTCAAAATCAGCCCTTAGCCAGATTAAATGGTCTACCTCATCCTAGTCATTTTACTTCTTAGGCTTAACATGATTTTCTCAGGTGCAATAGATAAAACCACCCAGTTCAATAGTTGTTTCTGCAGAAATTGAAGTCATTTCAATGACTTGATTGTATCAGAGAACAGGATATTAGAAAATTGCTTAATAGTGATTTTAAGAAGATAAAAAGCTCTATATCAACCTGTTGTATGTTTTACTAAGACCACTTTTACTTAAGTAAATTGCAACAGGACGAAGTCCACAGCTGCCGTCAATTTATACAAGGGGCTGCTGCCCAAGTCAATGGGAGGTTTGTACGCGGATAAACCGAGCCCCAGAAGGATTTCAAAGCTTAAATCAATTATTCAAATAGAGTAAGATAATTCCCCAGGAAAAAGAAAATATTTAGGATGGCTAGTAAAAGGTGGAGAAGAATACAACATTGGGCTTGTCTCATTATGCTTGTGTATCACAGTCACTCGCTGATTTATGTGTCACCATGAGCAATAAATCTCTCCCCTTGTATGTGTTTAAAAATTTGTCTTTCCTTCATGGTGCCTTTTTTCTAGAACTAATCTTATAACAGAGAATAAATACAATTTCCCCTTACTTATATCAGCTCTCTGACACACTGTCATATTTCTACCATCTGAAGCAAGCGAGAGTTGTAAATGCTGGTGCTCGACAAACTGACTCAGTGAACAAAATAAAAGACATTTCCTGATGACATTTCCTAAGATACTAGAAATATGACGTTGTGGCTCATTAAGTGCCAGATATTCAGCTGAATTCTTACAGGCAACGGGCAAAATTGTCTCAAATGTATGTCTAAGTGGTGAACGTAGATACGAGTAACTGTCCACTGCGTGTTGTACGTCCTGTAGAACCCCATGACTCAAGTGAGTGAGGATAACGTCAGTAAATTATCTCTGCTCGTGAAGCGGAACCGTTCTCTCGTCTGACACAAACATGCGTGTGAGCGTGGGTGTGGGTGGGGTATTTTCCATGGGTTATTTAAATTGTTTTTGAACAAGTGCGTAAAGTACTTCTACAACGCGTGCCCGGAACGCGGGACTGCATGTGCAAAAGTTGTGCGGCTGCTTAGACAACGTGCCGTGTTCTGATTGGTGGTCTCTGCGATCCATACACAGTATCTAGTTCTCACAGGCATGTTCAACGAACATGTTCTTCATAGCTTGTGAATTTGGCAGGCAGAACATAGGCAGATGATGAAGAGGTCATCTTGCAGATTCTGAGCTTTCCCCCCGCCTCGTTTTACAGTTATTTATATACTCTCCGAGCCCTGACTGGGAACTGGGATCCTGGGTTATGCTATGGTTTTTAACCAGTTTGAAAGTGAAGACCTCAGTAACTGCATTTGGCAAAATCTCTGAGAGACTGATAAGAGTTTATTGAATAAATAATAAGTACCAGGTCCCCTCCTGATGTAAATCGATAGCTGGTTGCTTCACCTGACGCTTGGGTCCCATTAGATAATAATATCCAGGCTTTATAGATCTGCCTCCCAGATGTGTAGAGCCTCGTTTTTGTGGTATTTACAAATGGGAAGATGTAAACAGGGTTCAGTGAGATCCCCATGTGTGTACGTGCCTGCTTGCAACGCCAGGCAACCGTGTAACTCTTCTCTAAATAAGTTCTATCCCTGTTTTTACTCTGAGTAAAAGACACCAACAAACTCTTTTCAGTGGCCATTAATCGAACTATTTATAACCTTCCATATTTCTGAAGAAAATCAAATCTAGATATTCAAAATGTTCCAGACAAATCCTTACAAAGCCTGATGAAAGCTGCAGCAGCAGTAGCCACGTACACCGCAGCATCACAGACCAGCTGAGGATGGAAGGGACCTCCAGAAGTCATCTCGTCCAGCCCCCAAGAGGCAACCGCTCCCTCTTGCTGTCGTTTACTGTCTCAGTTTTGCCAACATACCTGTTTGCTCTGCCATAGTGCCAGGAAATGAACTTAGTCGGCGTCAGGTCTTTCCTGGAAATAATTTTGGTTTTTTAAATAATTTTGGGAAGACCTCTTAGACTTAACTTCCAAAACAGCTGCCTCAGAACCACGTTAGAGGTTACAAAACTGGGGCAGAAACAGGTGTGAATGGGAGGCTGAAGATCCGGAAGGCTGGGAGCGGCTTTGCCGCTGTTGCAGTGATGCGTGTTACGCTGGCTGCAGCGGGCCTTTCCTGGCGACCTGTTTTCACACTGAGAGCTCTCCAGGTCTCTCAGCCATCCACTTACCCCCCAAAAGAAAGGTGAAATTTCTGTCAAAGCCCAGGAGCTGCCATAGAGTGGGCTGAGGCTACAAGAGCTGCACAGCCTCCATAGGAGGATCCTTGCTGGGTTGTGAAGACCCTAACGGTCTTCAGATGGGCTCTATGGAAACTGCTGAGGTTGTTTGAATCACCAGAAACCACCCACAGCTGGATGAGCCCTACCTTAGGAGACAACCTTACTCTGAAAGCCCAGGAGGTTTAGGTAGCTTGCAGGAAGTAATTCTTTTTTTCCGGACCTACATGCCCAAGGTTTCATAGTTCCCTTACCACTCTTAATCCTAGATGTAGAAGGCTCTGAGGGCTCTGAATACCTTGTCCTATTTATTTTTACATGTGCAGTGAATGTCTTTGAAACAACCATTTGGGAATCGCTTCCTTTTCACTACTGTTAGAGCTGTCTTCTCCCCACACTAAATGTTCTCGTGATTAAACCAAGCCTAAAAGCAAAGCCCGAGATGTCACATCTCTGCCAGCTCATTGTTACTTGACCCTAAGAATCACTAAATATTTCAGCACAGAAAGCTCAGTTAGACCTTGGTCTCTATGTTTGCGTCAGTGGGTAGCCCTGCATCGTTAGGGCTCAGCATAGGCTTATGGGTTTGCGGGGTCAGGGGTTGTACCTTTGTAACCTACCCAAGCCTGAGTGAGAACAACTACATTTTAGCCTTAATTTTTATTTTACATTTGCTTTTTATGCTTTCAGCAGTCAGCATATTTCAAAAACCTGTCATGGGTGAAGTTTCTTTCTGCCAACCATCCTGCTCAAGAAGGCAGCTGTCCCTGTTGGGGGGCATAAAAGTTTACATGGAGACAAGAGCTGCTGCGGTCACTGTAAAACGTCTACTTCTCACCCGTAGTCCTGGTGTGTAGCATGTAAATATGTATTTCAGATGTTGGTTTTTTAAGCAAAACCTGCTGATCTAATGAACCAGAGAGGTTGCTATAGTTTCTCAGAGATGTCTATATTTATAAGAAAGGCGGTTATAACCCTATGGACTGTAAGTGCACTTCAGAGGTGTGTGTGTGTCGAGCAGCAAATGCACCAGGTGTGTGACAGCATGCATGTGTGGTAATTGCGTAGTAAAATACAGTTTTTTGGTTGAAGAAATACTATTGCACATGGTTTCAATGTACCCAAAGGCATGAGCCCGTGTGGTTGATTAATATTCTACAGGGATCTGTTAGGGACAGGATCTCCATTTGGAGTGGTTCCTGAGTACTTTTCCAGCTGCTGTAGTTACACAATCAGAGCTTTAAAGCAAACCTTGTGTAAAAATCATACGAGTAGCAAAAAATGGATCCATCCTCCTGGATGGATCCAGGGAGAGTTTCTAAGGACAAAGGAAAAGCAGTGCGTTGAAGGGATTGCCAGTGCATCCTAGTGAGATACTAGTGGGAGTAAAGCATGGCCCAGGCTGCAACGTTGGCCATAGCCTTCCTTCAGCTCTTGAGCAAGAACCTTCAGCTCCTGAACAAAAATGAGCAAAGCCCTGTTGGATATCCAAGTTTTTTACGTTACCTTCTGACCATGAAATCCTTATGCAGAGACAGGTAATTTCTACTCCTCCTGCTTTGTTAATGTGATCAACGAGCAACAGAGGAAAAAAAGAAAAGAAAAGAAAGAAATCTCATTAATTGAATGACTTTTGTTAGGAAAAAAAAAAGTCAATAAAATACTCAGTGCCCTTAGGGTCACACAGCAAACACGCACCAAGGCTGGGGACAAGCTCTTCATGCTCTGCCATCCAGCCCAGCCTCAGTCCAGTAAAGTGAAGGTGCCTGCGTCAGCCAGAGCAAAGAACGGGCCTTTGCCTAACAGAAACCATAGGGCTTCCCAGATGAGATGTTTGAAAAATCATCATCACAGATTGCCTTGGAAAATAGAAGTAGGTAACTAAAAGGTGCCTTGATTTACCTTTATTTACACACAGGGCATTTTTCTAAACCTTAGATTTTTTTCACAGTGTTTTTGTTTTCTTAAGATCATTTTAGGACAAAAAAGTGCCATAGATTTGGCAATCATCAATCATTTCCTTCTGATTTCTTGCAAGAATGTAACGTATTACCAGTCCTACCACATACAGTTAGATATAAACATTTTCCCTTGGATTAGATTATTATTTGCTTTAAGAAAAAAGCGCTAGGGGCTGGTTTCACAAATCCTCGCTGTAAGGACAGAGGGGTTGCTTGGATGACTAAGGACCAATCATATAATGAGAAGTATTAAAGTTCCAGCCTATTTAATCTTTTTTGTTTTGTTTTCCAAATAATGAAAATAGATGGTTTCCTACGTCCGAAAGCACCCAGCCTGTCTGAAGAGAGCTAGTTCTGAGAAGGCATTCATAATAGCTGCTGTAGATAGGGCATGTTTTGATTATATTATTATAAATATACCGTTATAATTTATTGCATTTTACTTCTTTTGTACAACAAAGGGATGTAACTGCAGGGGTTATTTATTGAGGCAAAAAATGGGAATATAAATAAAACCTTTCTAAATTGCATGGGTAGAGAGATGCACAGACCGATACCTAATGACCACATGCTCAAGAGTGCCATGGGTTAACATGGACTTCAGGGTCCCAGGTAGGCTAGGTAGTCTCCCAATAGATATTTCAGAGGTACAGATTCATTCCTGTAAAGGCAGATCCACCAAATTCTGTTATATTAGTACCTACAGTTTAAAGGAATAGAACAAAATAAATTTTCAGCCCGACCACCAATTTTTGAATAATGGGACCTGTGCTAATCTGTTTACAATGGCTTGTGCTTTGTGAATACCCATCAAATGTTGTAATATATTTTTATTACATAGAGTTAATGGTTAATACAAAGTGATATATATAAATAAATATATACTATATATGTATACTGTGATTTTGTTAATTTTCCTGTTAATGAAATGTGATGATGATAAATGACCTGGCGTGAGTTATTTTTTCATATAAAAGTTAATGTTTTAAAAAGTCTGTTTCACTTCATTGTTGCAAAAATCAAGCCTGTAACGTCATTGCCATGACGTGACCTGATCGGTCCTGCCCATTTTTGGAGAACAGCTACAAGGTCAATTGCAATAGAATATTAGTTCACTGCGATATGAGCAACACAAGAGAAATAACTGGAGAACCTTAATACCTAATGCATACATCTAGCCTTAATGCGCATGGTCCTACTTAAAACTAGCTGTTCCTTGACATCTTGAGCAGGTTTCACAGTTGGTGTGAAACCAAGGTTTAGATGGAGCTGGCAGAGTGGATCTCCCTTTTCCTGCATCCTTGCCCACCCAGAGGTCCCACAGAGGAAGGTCTCTGGAGGTTTCAGACTCCTCCTGACCGCCACCCAAGAGGCGTACCCTGCAGAGGGAATAGCTGGTAGACCCCACGGAGCAGAAGTCATTTATTGTCTAGATCAAGTCCAAACTTTTGGCCCCCAAAATATGTTCTTCTGCTGACTCACAGGGTTTAACTATTAACTCTGCATTAATGACAACATCATAACTTCAACACTCGGATGTGGGTCACCACTTCATGAAATCAGCAACAGTATCTCCAGCTGCCTTCCTGTGATCTAGACAGAGATTTGAGCTGAAGATTAAATTCCACTTCAGTGCAGAGATTAAGCCTCTTAAGAGCCCTTTTGCTTCCTTTATAGGTATTAAATCTCTGCTGTAGAGAAGCAGAAGAGACCCCAGAGTGGCTCAAAATTCTCAGATATTGAATAATTTCTGAACTAACCCACGATTACTTTGTGTTTTGCCTTTGTTTTCCATTTTCCCTCCTTTATTTTAAAGAGCTCAGCAAATAAATTTCTGGTTTCCTTCTTTCTCCGCGCACGTCCTCCCTTGTCTCACACACGCACACACATAGATGGTCTCCACAGATGAACACCATGCTCTCAGAAAGGCTGGCAGGGCTGGACGAGGTAAATAATTTATTCATGTCCACCTCATAACCACTTCCAATTTGTGCAGAGGGCAACGTACAAATGAGGCTCCAAATGCAAAGCTTTCACTGTCGTCTTTAGAAGAAGCTGGAGACATGTTGGCTCTGCAAACCCTCAACGCCACAGGAGTGTCCTCTCACAGGGGAAGATATTTCCCAACATCACGAATCCATCCTGGGCTCCTGGCTCAACAAACACTGAATGGAAACCTGCCAACACAACGTGAGAGGTTCTGAGAGGCTGTTCCCTCTGAATCTGTGGGAGGGTTTCTTTTGCTCTGGTCTCCATTACAGCTGCTTCTCTCCACCCCTTAGGAAGGACCTCAGTATTGCCTTTCACATTATAAAGGCTGAGGCAAAGGAGTATTAATTCCTGGAAAGTTTTGCCTGGAGGTTTAGCAGAGGCAGAATTAATTATCCTGGAAAATGCAAGAGAATGTAATTTCAAACAACTTGCCATCCACATGGTTATAAAACTTTTCTCTTTTGCCAGCATCATGCTAGAACCCTGTTAGAAGCCTCATGCCACCTTCTGCTACCCAGGCTTCTCAAGAAAGTAAGCTGTAATGCCAGCAACACAGGGGACACACGTCCAGCGTGGCAAGACACCTCAAACAACAAAACTATTTATTTCTTCTTTTGTATCTAGTAGAAAAGGGGCCCAGACAAAGCTGTAGGAGTCTCAGTACAAAATAAAGAGATGTATGGGGCTCCTAGAGGTGTGGTCCTTAGGATCATAGGAAGGTTTGGGTGGGAAGGGGCCTTCCAGTCCAATCCTCTGCAGGGAACAGGGTCATCTGCAACCAGAGCAGGTTGCTCAGAGCCCCAAGGTCCAACCTGACCTGGGATGGTTCCAGGGATGGGGCATCAACCACCTCTCTGGGCAACCTGGGCCAGGGTCTCACCACCCTCATCATAAAAAATTTCTTCCATCCCCTGAGTCAGTCTGGTCCCTGCACACTGGTGCAGCACATAAGAAAGTAAATCTCGGCACATCACCAGCTGGCCGAGAGGCCTCCGAAGGGGAAAGGTTGTGAGCTATTTTATGGTCCACTAGATAACAAGCAGCTGACCCGTGTGTGACCGTACGGACCATTTCCCAATGGGTGTGTGCAGATACGCCATGCAAACAATGAGAAATACCCACTGCAGTGCCATTTACTGAAATTGTTTGTGTTAGTGGCTCTCCCGGAGCATTCCCAATGTCTTGGACAGCACGACTCTAACGAAGGGTGAGCTCAAAGGAAGCAAAGCAAACCAAACACAACTACCCGGCAGAAAACAAGCAGCTATTCAGTGTGGAGTCAACAGAAAGGAAAAGCATTCCAGAGGAAGAGGGGATTAAATAACTACTTTTCAACACAGGAGAAGTGTTTTTGGAAGGAGAAATAGCTCGGGGGATGCTTTTCCAGTAAAGCGTGAGAAAAGAGCAAGCAGCAGCCATTCCTGTCCTGCCTGTGCTCCTTCAGGCAAAGGTGGAGCACTGGAGCCCATCGCCGTGAGCTCACCTTCACCCTGAAATAAGGAGGCTCTTGGGGTTTAGTTTTGGTTTAATTTTTGGTTTTGATTAGACTCCACCATTTCAGATCATTGCAGCAGAGCGTTTTCCAGCTCATCACTGTATTAATCTTTAAGCCCCATATTTGAATACGCATATATTGAACTATACGTTTGATAACTCGCATCAATTAACTTTGATGGTAAATTTGGACAGGCACAGAGGCTCCAGCTGAAGGAAACTCCAGGAGGAAACACTGCGTACCATTCTGAGTGTAAGCAGCCAGAGTGACTCAGCTTCCCAGCTGGGCTGGCCACAGCTAATGCCATTTGCCTTTGGGTTTTGGTAGGGTTTCATCACTTTTAATTGCAAATATTTCTTTTCAGATTTCTTTTCCTTTTCAGCACTTCCTGAAAGTGCTTTCGAGAACCTATTTCCAGTTATGATAAGTGATGTTCTGACATCTTTCCTAATGGTCCTATCATTATATCCGACTTAATAATTTAAAAATTAATACTGGGCTTTTGCTGTCTGGGTATCACGTTTAATTCCCATTTTACTAACTGCAGCTACAGAGCATTTTCCTATATCTGCCTATGTGTGATGTCATTTTTGCTTTCCTTCGTTCTGTAAGCTTCTTAAACTGGAAAACAAATTATTATATACCTTTTCTACAGAGCAGTAATTCCTGTTGCTATCTACTAAATACCAACTTTCATGACGCATGGGAAGAAATAACATTGACTTGATTTATTCTCTACACCTCTATTTCTGAAGTTGTGTCCTTGAACAAAATAATCCCAAAATCTTAAATTTACCATTTGTCCAAATTATCCATCACAAGACTTCACTAATGTCTTGGCATAAACCTCTTACTCTGGTGGGGTTTGAGGAAAAGACTCAGTGGGGCAGGATCCAGCCAAAAATGTTTGTATTATTATCTTATCTCTCCTGCTTCTGTAAACCCCCCACTTCCCACAGGCAAACTGTCAGGATCAAACTCTTCCGTTTAAAAGCAGGTTTCTCTGGAATCCGTAAAACTTCATATTGCTCATCAAAATAAATGTGGTATGAACAGCCAGCCCAGCAAAGCGACAGCATCCCAACTCACTCTAGCCTGATTAGTTACCACCTTTGAGACAAACCATGCTTGAAGTCTTGCATTTCAGAAAATTAACCTCTATGTTCTCTGTCAAGGGCTGCCAGTCATTGTCATTGTTCTCATACTGACCCCAGAACCGCTCACGTTGTGCCTCAGGACCTGTGCTGGGCACGGTGCCTGGGCATGGACCCGGCACTTGGGATGCCCACACACATCTGGGCTCCAGGGCAGGCTTCCCTTGGCACCCCTGATTTGCAGGAAATGTTTCTTCACATTATCATCTATGCCACCAAGCCCTCGAGCCACTAGTCCAAAGTCATCATCGTTCAAATGGACATGAGACAGGACAAAGTATGTTCAATGCATCTTCACCTTCTTATTCAGCGTAAGACTTGCCAAGACCCATGAACACATCCGGTACCTTTAGCAAGTCCAGCACCATGATAATTTAGGAAGTCAGTTTTCCTTCTACCTTCAGGCAATTTAATACTTCTGAATAAATTAATGTCATCTGGTGTACTGAACACGCACTTACACGAGAGCCTTCACCGCTATTTAGGCAGGTCTGGGTTGTAGGCTGGTTTTCAGCAGCGAGCTTTGTGTCTCTGGCTTTGCCTCTCTGCCGGGGATTTTCCCACCAGCTGATGTGGGGATCTGCCTTGCCTAGTGCCTAGGGCTGCTCTTCCGATCAGTGGAGACAGGCCTTCCCAGAGGGTAATTCAGAAACCCTGTGTTGGACACAGTGAGATACCAAAGCTAGGGGGCATGGCCTGGGGTTGAAATGTCTGATATATTTGCTGAAAAATTATCTGAAATTTGTTTATAATCACTAAAATCCTACTTTACGCCCCCTGCACATTTTTATTTTAACTTCTATTATAACTGTTTCTATTACCAAACAGTTAAAATTCTTGTAGGTCCATATGGAAGGATTTAAAATAAAATGTTAGCGCAAATGAGAGCAGAAAGTTCTTAGGAGACAGTCTGAAGGGACCTGATTGGCAGCATATTGTAGAGACTTTCCATCGAGTCCAGGGGGCCTTGGAGTAAAGCCCCAGGTCTGAAAGAGTTTGACCAATTCTCTATTTGCAATCAAGGAAGCATAAACACTCCATTGACAATCACAGCTCGTCTGTCGTGTGTTCACTAACAGAATCACTTCCAGCTGCAATGCTCTGGGCTGAGCATAATAAAAGAATTGTTAAAGAAAATATTAGAGAGAACCAGACATTTGGGGCTCCCTGTCCCCAGGTAGGCTCAGGTAAGAGTAATCCGGCTCCAGCTTTGGATAACCTCACGTATTCTTTAAAACTTCCACCGACGGTTGTTCCTCAAACCCTCTGTCCTCTCCAGATTATTTCAAGGTTTTTCTGTTCCTATAATTAGGTGACTCTCTATAATACCTAATTTATTGCTGCAAATCTTGGGGCAATCTCTATAGCTCTTTATTTTATTCAGGTGTGGTTACGGAAGGAAACATTTTAATAAGTGAGAATTTGAAGCGTTGAAGTTCTATTTACAAGAAACTGAAAGTACAAAGGAAATTTTCAGAAAAAACCCTATAAACTTCTCCAGCCTTTTTCTCCTGCAAATCCCCTTTGAAGCGGATAAACACTTGTGCGATAAGACTCTCCAGGCAGAGGGATGGGACGCTGACAGTTCAGTTGCATTATTTCCAAGCTGTCAACAGTAACAGTGTCACATGATAGTTTTGAAAAGACTTCAGGACATTAAGAAAATAAAAAAAAAACCCTAACGAAAGCCGTGCATTTTCAAAAGTTTGGTTACCCAAAGCTGTTAGCTGTACAAATGTTTGCTTTTGCCCACTCAGTGCCCCAGAGCTGAAAGCTTTTCATGGTATTTTATATGTAAAATATACATAACCCAAATATTTTATGTTATCTGTAAAACTTAATGAGCTACAAACAGGGGCAGTGCTGGCAGGCTCCTCCTCGCCTTCCTCCGTGCTGAACGCCTCCAGCACATCCCACCACACGCGCAAGTACCTGCTACCAACATGAGGTAGTCAGGGAACACAGGAGCAAAGTGTCCCACTTGCCACCAGCCGAGAGCTCCTCTGCGGTTCCCGGCAGCTACGACCAGGGCCCACACCCTTTAAGCACCGTAGTGTGTTTTTATAACCAATATCCTTTTCATTTCTCTGAAGGCCACGGCGAGAGCTCCCACGCTGCTCTTAGGTGGGTCCTCTTGTCTAATGGAATGAACATATCCTAAAGGGTATCTTTTCCCACTCCGCTTCCTGTATGTTTTCACAATATCGACCTCCCCCTTTGGTTTATAGATGTGTTGGTGGTAGCAGCAACAAGCCTTCAACCAGCAACCGTCTCCAAGACTTCCACCCCAAAGTCCTGCAGGAGCCGTGAGCCTGCCAGGCTCTACCCCCGTATCGCCTTAGGGGAAGCAGAGACAAGGCTCCCCCAGGCCAGCCCTGCAAGCCGCAGTCCCCAGGACAGAGGTGGCACAGGACCACCCTCTAAGCAGCCGTTTCTCCATGTTCAGTCCTAACTCTCCACGTTCAATTCCTGCTCTTAGCAAAGCACAGCTCTCACGCTGGCTTCGCTCTTCGGGTCAGCCTCTTGGAAGTTTCAGATGCTAAAAATTCCACGACATTCTGGAGATCAAAATAGTAATTACAAAAAGCAGGTGCTTTCTAAAAATGGTGATGGTTACAGTAATCTTTATCACAAGGAGTTTTCCTAGAAAAAAGATGCACCCGCACACTGTGGTTGCAGAGAGTGAGGGTGCTGCCAAAGTCAACAATCAGCTTTTGGGAAATGGCCACAGCAGAACAAACCTGAAACAACGGCAAACCTGGGAGCGCTCTGAGCTGAGCGGAGTCTTCCCTGAACTTGGACAGAAGAGCAAGAGCCAGGGTGGCACTTTGCCGCGCTCATTGTTCACAAAGGTCTACACTTCCCCAGGACTGCAAATTCTTGTTTTACCACTGATTCAAAAAAAAAAAAAAAAAGGTTCCTTTAAAGTTTTTAATCCCTACAAAGTCATGATACGTTAATTTTCACAAGGCTGGGAAAAATCCTCCCCTTTTTTTCTGATATAAAGGTTGCTTTATCATCTGTCCTCATTTAATCTATTTCAAAATATCTGTGCAGCACGAAACATTGCTGTTGATCTCATTAGGTGTCTTCTATTAATTGCAGGTTTTTAGAAAGCTAAAGACAAAAGCTGCCTGAAATTAAGCTTGCGATGAAAAAGAACAAGAAAAAAAATGAGTAGGAGTATGGTAATTATATGCTTATGACTATGACAGTAGGCAAAAGAAAACAGAGCAGCAGATGGTGGTACCTAAACCTAAAGGAAAATGTAAGCGATGCTGAACTCAGACGGGTTTTTAAATAACGGTGTATTTAGCAGCAGGTAGATGTTCCACCTGAAGTGCTGCCTGATAATTCAAGGACATACAACCTACAGAGCAGGGACAGAGCAGCCTTCTTTATTTAGATGAGAAATCACTTTATCAGTTTCTGTGTATTGCAGGGCCTTGGTCTCACCTTCCTGGCCACCTCGACAGATTTGCTTATCCATGAACTTACATTAGGTTTGGGGGTCACACAAAGCATCACCTTTTCTGTGACCTTGGTAGCCTTGCCATGGCTACTTGCAACGCAGCCTGAGTCAGCAGAAACCGGCTTCTAGTTTAGGGGGGAAAATAAACACAACGCTGAAAGCCAACAAAAATTATCAGCAGCATTCTAGGACGCGATCAGTGTCACAATGAAAGCGTTATGCGAATACGTGCAGTGGAGAGATCGGGTCTCTCCAATTTCCCACGCCTGTTCCTGCAATAGAACACGAAAGGTCCGAGGACCTGGGCAGGAGGTCTCGCCAGCAGAGCGCTGACTTAGAGAAGAGGTTTTCGAAAGCAGGGCACGCGTGCACTCCAAACGTTTCACCAGCCAAAGCTTGCGTGTCAGCTCTGATCAGCGGCTGGCTGAAACACCAGGCAGCTGCCTACAAGCCTCGTTCCAGCCATGAATTATTGGGTGTGTATAAACCCGGTTAATAAGTTTCTTGGGACTTGTTTGGCTCATGTTGTTATAATTCTGGACCACTCTGTAAAGCCAGGCAGTATCCGTCTAAAGATATTCTGACTCATACTTTGTTTCTCCTTTGCAATGCAAAAGAAAAGGGGAATATACATCTACGCATTTTTCATATTTATATACATACATATATTTATATCGCGTATAAAGAGGTATGTTTTACAAACGTATTCCCCCAAAGGAATACTACAATGGCAAAAAAAATCTATTATCTGGTAAAAATTAGTCAATTATTTTTATAACAATAGTAGTATTTTGAAATTGTAATTATTTTCACTTCTCCTGTGTCAAGAAGACCCAAAGAATATTGCTGCCTACCAGCAAACAATGAATACACGCAGGCAGCGAGACCAGCGTCTCAGGAGAACATCTGATTACTGCAGCTTGTCTCCTCCTCTATTTTTTGGCCAGCTTGTACAGAGGCATATTCTGGTCCGGGGTAAAAATGAGCAGATTAGGTTTGAGGGAGCTGCTGAGTCACTGAAGCTGTTCGGGATAATTTCAGACAGTTTGGGCTGGGGAGGCACGAGCACCTTTACAGGGAGCTGATGCGCGCACACAGTTTCTGCAATGCCACGGGGCACCTTGCAGACTAGCAGCCCCCCGATGTCATGCCCAGTCTTCAGTGACGCTGTCAGAGGTTTTCTCATCGTTAATGCACGTGTGCACAGACTGGTCCTACAGCAGTGCAACAGAAATAGCCTCGGCGCTAACTTGGCACCAGCCGCCTCTATGGATAGAGCATTAAGGCATCAAAATAGATGTAACTCCTCACTTCTGTTTATGGAGAGCCCGTAGGTTTTTGTCTTTCCATCCTACACTCTTCAGGCTTCCAGTCCAACTGGCTGAGGTGCATAAAAGAAGGGAGCTTCCAGGCAGCTGCGTAGCATCACTGCATGTGGTGTAACTGCTTGCTGTAAACATCTCGCCTGCCCGGATGGAGCAGGGATACGTGTGCATTGCTCCTGCCTTGGACCTAAGGGATGACGACAACGACCCCAGATACCTTCTGGTATTTCTTAAGAGTCAGAGATAGGAAGATATTAGCTACCACACCAACTACGAAGACCTCTCCTGCTCTCGTTTGTTTTTGAAATTGTTTAACCTGTTTTTCACAGAATATCAGGGTTTCACAGCAGGGTTTCAAGAAATCTGTTGGGTATTCTTTTGTGCTTGCATATGGGATATTTGAAAAGCTCCATAAATTTAAGACATTATTTCCTATTTAGGAATTCTTCCTGTGAATTCTACTCAAGAAACACAGTGCTGTTCTAGAAGGAATCTCTTCACTTTTCCAACACGCGTTTGTTTATAACAGGCAGGTGTGGGCGCTGTTAAAGCTAATTTATCTCGCAGAAGTTTGAAAATTGTGCCTTGCCTTTTGGAACAGCACACCAGCGAACGGAAAGCGGCCAAGCACTGCTGGGACTGCTGCTGCCACCAGCCCCTCCCCTCCCACTTTGTATGCACAAGGAAAAACCACTATAGGGACGAGCCCCGGCGATGCTGCGGAGTTTATTTGTGCAAGAAGTACTGTTGCCTGACCACAGGAGGAGTGAAAACAAGGACAGCATTTCCTTGCTCCCGCGCCTCTTCTCTCTCCCTTCTCTTCCTCTGGGATGTTTTGCATGAACATATGCCCGTGGGCTCCTGCCACGCCTTCTCTTGCTGCTTTCTTGCCCCTTACACGGATTCTCTCACGGTCATCTACAGCATCACAAAGAAGTGATTCTGAGAGATGGCTGGCTGATGGGGGGAGGCAGTTACAGCTGAATTTCAGGCAGTTGTCAGTACAATCCATAATAAAGGCACAACACTGGATGTGCCAGTACGGACATCAGTCCCCACGTCTCCCTTCCGCAACTCCCATCTCTACTGGGACTGTCGCTGTCCTCCATTTCTCCCTTTTGCCAGCAGAACAGCATTACAAAGCCTTTTTTCACCAAAACAGGGGATTTTCAGCAGTGACTCGGTCCGTCTCTGGGAGGTTAATGCTTTTTGGTTAAGATATTGCACATCCAACAAAGAGAGGAGAAGGGGCAAAGGCTGCAGGGCAGAGCGAGTACCACAATTAAAGTGATTTCCTAACTCCAGAAATCGTTCTTGTAGGATCAATGTTAAATACAAAATTTCTATAAGAAAAGCAGTCTTAGAAAGGAACAAGAGAAAAAACAAACTATCCTCATCATACCAGTTCAATGCCTTAAAAATTTCCAGTCTGGCTCATACAAAGGCTTGAGTTCAGCTTGAAAATAACAAAATTAACAGAAAAATATAATTAAGTGCGTTGGTATTTGGCCATGGGTTCTCCAGACGCTTGCAAACTTCTGATCTTTGGCTCTCTTCTACAACTGTGAAGGCTTTAAAAACACATCCCGAAGGCTGAGAGTCTTCTAGAGAGCTCTGTACAAATGTAAGCGTTGGCAGCATTTTACCAGAGCTCAAATGACACGTTTTTATTAGTATTTTGTTTATGGCAGCACCCACAGTGTGCTGGACCTTATGTAAACACTCAAGGGTGGACGTGTCCCAAATTTTGATGTAGAAAACCATCATACTTTCACAGTAGGAATCAGATAATAATTAACTCTTTGCAAGCCACGACCATGGTCTTGGAGTTACTGGTAAGGAAGTTATCAAATGCAGTGACAAAGGGCTGGGCAGTGTTACCTTGGTGTCAGTGGTATGGCTTCAACAGAGGAATAATTGTTCTTGTTCCCTCTCTAAACCCTCTTGGTAACCCGACTCACGTCTAAACACAGCCAAGTTCCCAAATATTTCAAGATGAGATTTGCAGATAGAGATGTCACAGGAAGCTTTGGGGTTTTCTTCAGAAGGGTGCGGTTTGTTTGGGGTTTTTTTATCCTTTTCCCCCTCCTTTTCTCTTTTTTGGAGGGTGGGATGGATGTTAAAACCACTATTTTGCCTATTTCAGCACGGAAACCAATTCAACGAGATATAATCAGGAAAGCTGATAAATACCCCAGACTCCTCCACGCTGCTCTGACGGTTGCTATAATCCGGCTGCGTTCCGGCAGTTTGGTTTGTCTAATGTCAAACAATTGGCAGCTCTGCAGTGTTGATGCCCCCTGAGGGCTGCCTTCCTCCTAATTGCTTCTGTCTACTGAAAGGAAACACACGAAGCGCAGCACATAAACACAGGCACCGGGACTGCTGGGGGTCACAGACTCATTTCTGCTCTATCATTTTTACAGCCTTATTTGCTCCCTCCTCTCCCTTTGAAATTTATTTTTTTTTCCTTCTAATTTATTTATTTCATTTTAAATTGGGAATGGATCATTTCGATATCCTCAGCAGTTCATGATACTTCTCGACTATCCTTTTGGAAGCTCAGCACCTCTCTCCAGATTCTCTTTCTTGAGCGGTGTCTGTGCCTGGTATGGGACAAATACTCTGGGCAACAGGAGGCGAACAGAGCCCTGCCTTGGTTCCACTGACCATCCATCTTCCTGCCATGGAAAGGACGGAACACCATCTCCTCCTTCACGACACACGTGAAATTTGTGTCAAATCACAAACTCATTAAGGAACAGCTCTTTGCCCACCCCACTTCCTACCCTGAGCTTTTACCAGGCAAGTTCAGAGAAGATTATTTTGGACAAATAGAGGAGCAAGAAATTTCAACTTGAACTCTCTTTTCCATGCTTCAGTTTTTCTCTGAAAAAATGGTTACCTCCCTCCCACCCCAATCCCATGCACTTTCTGTTCTCCTTTGCCAAACGCTAGACCTAAGCTAACAAGTTCCCTGCGGATTACAAGAACAGGTTCCAGGGAAGCTCTATTGATCTCTACTTTGTGCAGATATTTCTCCTCAACCAGCATGAACGGTGTATTTTCAAACACGGGGAAAATTTGCTCTTTGTCCTCAGAGTTAGTAACCACCTATCAAGTTGCCAGATGAAAGCCCATCGTTCTCAAGCACCAATCACATTTGATTTTCATCCTGCAAATCGAGGCATTAAGGATACATCTAAAGAACGTGATAATCTGAAAAACACTCTCTGGAGACTCATACTGCTTTAGGAATGATAAATCGCTTCCAAAGCAACGATGGAGATTCATCAATTAATTTGTATGAACCCTTTCATTAATGAGACATTTCATAGTGCTGGATTTTCCCCAACTCCTGTATGTTCTGCGCACCGCTGGATGCTGAAGGTGCCATGGTTATTGGCAGTATAAAACCATCACTACTCCAATTTACAGTGACTCAGACTCATTAAACTGACGCTTGATGACCTTCTTAGGGCAAAAGAGGTATAAAGTGTGCAAGGAAAAACTGCTGTGAAATTTCGGTAAAACCAAATACCATAAATCCCTGATAAGTAACTGTCAAAGTTCTAACAGTCAAGGAACTTATTTTAGCATTTAAAAACAACAATATATCCACAAACAATAGCCAAGCCATTTAGAATTAAACCGCTTACACTTTGCTTCTGGTGGAGCTGTTGAGTGGATGATCTTGGTCCTTCAGTGCAACCACAGGGGTTTGAAATGTTACCAGAAACCATTATGTTCATTCCAGTGGTTTCCGATGCCATTCTACAGCCAAATACAGGAAAGTAAACCTTTGCATTTAGGCAGAGGCAGGGTAGATCCCAGAAGCAGTCTGCTTTTCCATTCGCCTTCCACTCCTTTCCAGATTATACCGTCAAGAACCAGCTCTGCTGGTGAGAGCCTGAGCCAACCCTGGAGTCACCAGGAGCTGGTCAGTGAGCTGGGTTAGAGCTGTGGTATGCCACCAGGAGACAAGAAAACTCAGGATTGCAGTCACCTGTGAGTTAGATTATTACCAGTATTTATGAGAGTTTTGTGAGCCCTCCAACTCACAGGTGAACAGAATCCTGAATTTGCTTGTCTCCTGGTGGCATAAGTGATGTGTTGAATTCTAGAAAGCAGCTGCTGCCAATTAAATGAGAGTTAATGACTAGAATAATTAAAATATCAGGTGATTGATATTACTTCATATAATAACAGGTGGGAATTGTTACTAACTGCTTTCTCTAAACTACATCAGTATTCCAGAATATACAGTACAGATCTGGAACAGAAAATAGTTCAAAAGACAAGAGAAAGCTTCCCGTTCATAACTGTGATTTGGTATTACTATTCACATCTCTTTTGGTTTTGTTTTTTGTGGTCTTTTGCATCTCATTCTCCAGGAACAGCCCATTCTGTATATATATATATATTTTTTTTTATCACACGCCTGGCTGGGCTCCCTCCATATGGGCACTTACCAAAGCTGCCATGCTTGAAGCTGCATCCTGGGTCTCTATATTAATATATTTCTTTAGATCTGTATATGTCTTATTTCATGCACCTTTCTATGGCCTTGAAAAGCGCTGTGCACACTGATGCTCTACCTTCTGAGACAGTGTCTTTCAGCTGCTTTTGTCCCCAGTCTACACTGGACATTGCAATTCCTCGATATGGAGTGAACGGCAAGATGATTTTTTATTTAAGGCGCTGGGGAAAAGTACTCCTCTTCATATGCAATTCACAGGCGTTGCAAAATACACCCCTAACTTCCTTGTAAAGTCTTGCAGAAATGATAACATCTGAATGCAAAGGACTCCTTATGGAACTATTATTTCATCTTACTTCTTTCAACATTTGCTGTTCTTCAGTCCTTCAGCTTTACCTCTGTCCTGATCTGGAAAACAGCCCACACCTTCTCTTAGAACAGTACTGAGCCAAAAGGGTTGGCATGTGCAGAGCAGTGCATTGCTCCTTTGTAGCATTTTGCTGCAAAACCCCCTACTTTCAGAAGCACTGGTGTACCTGGAGAGCCCAAGGGTTATCTCCAGATGTGGTGCATGCTCCAAAGACCTTCACAGATGAATGCAGGACCTTCATCTGGGAGCCAGGCTAACGGCGAGAGGTAAGTGCTTGAAAGGTCTCTGAAAATCGGCTTAGCGAAGAGTCAAGCAGAGCAGCCTGAGCAGAAAACTGTGCGGGGTAGTGTTTAATCCAGCCTGTGCAAACCACCGGACACAGGGGAGGGAAGATGGATTTAACCCCTCTGAGCCTGGCGCTATACCCAACAATTAGAGGCACTTTTATAACTGAAAAGGCAGATAAAGTATGAAAACATGCAGCTATAAAGTACCTTCATGTTCACTGCCTAAACTTTTTATCACAGGCTTTCCAAAATCCAGTTCTTGGCATTTTTTACTGATCCCTGTATTCATTTCAGGTAGTTACGAGCGAAAATGTTATACCAAAAATTGTCCAGTCAATACAGCCCCTCTGAAATTCATGCACGGTGTAAAAAAGTCCCTTTTCTGCCTAAATGTGCAAGGAACGGGTAGTGAGCGTGAGAGCACTGTTCGACACTTTCAAGTGAATCCAAATCTCCATCAAAACAAAACCCTTGCCAGGTTAAGAGAAATCACCACAGCAAGCGGTCAACAAATCGTCCTGCAAACCTGAGCTCGGTGGGCTTTTAAGCCTCTCCTAGACGTAGACTGGCTATACCCGCCGTAAAACGGTGACTCTATCAGCAGAGGATGCTTTAGTGACTTACTGTTCCAGGCACAAGATTGCATTTGCCATGATGGTTTCACTGAACATAAATTTTGTTGCTAAAGATTCGTATTATAATGTTACAGTGAAATACAAACATGTCGTCTCAAGCTAAATGACCTTCAAAAAGAAATCACAGACGAGTAAGCATATTAAGCGTATAGACATGATTTAAACTCGGAAAATGAAGGAAATACCAGAATAAAGACCTAAAACTTCTATAACTTTATCACCTGAAGCCCAAAAGCATTCACAGCCTTTTATTAAGGACTGGGAAGGACCGGGAAAGCTGCTTGCCACTACAATAGCACAAAGCAGCACAGGTACAAGCGGTACTAAAATTATCCAAAAAACCAAAAAAAATCACTGCCCCTCTCTCCATGTATGAAACCGCTCCAGTAAGAAAGGAAAAATGACATTTAGAAAGTGGTATCCTCCTAGTGAATATGACATGGAGCTTCTTTGGGCTCCGGCTGGATAGTTGGCAGGTGCCCACAGAGCGGTTTGTCCTGCAGTGGAGCAGCGTAGTGAGGCTGGAGCTGACGCTACCACAATTTGTACGACTTGTGCGTGCTTTTACACTTCCTCCCTCCAGCTTACGGCTGCAGCCTGACTAAATTCCCACAGCGATAAATGGTGAAGAGTCACTTTTGCCTCCAAACTCGGGCGTTTTCAGACCCACAGCAAATATATCATACACCAATTTTTAAAGGGTAACTAGTGAAAGTCGTTGGCGTGAAACCACTTGCACTCTATTTCGAGTCAACCCATCTCTGTCCCGGTGTTTCTCGAAAAGGTCAGCCACCTACCACAGAGTGAGAAGAGAGGCAAGTGAATCTGCCTGAGTAATTCCGCCACTGACGGCCGACATCCACGCTTTGGGAAGATGTCCCAAATTCACTAAAAATGATGAGCTGAAGTCAGAGGGAAAAACCGCAACTCTACATGGATGAAAGAAGGGAAAGCAGTTGGTGACAGAAATAGCAAATATGTGACAGGCTTAAAATATTCAATAAAAATTGCATTTCTTCACCAGCGTGGGCAATAACGTCATCCACATCCATTTTTATCAGTGTGTTTTACCCACATGGAGCTCAACCTCCTGGTAAAGGCGATACTCAATCTTCTGGTGCCAGCTGATTAAATTATCAGGATTCACTACACTTACACCGATGTGTCTAAGTAGATCATAGATTCATCATAGAATCACAGAATGGGTTGGGTTGGAAGAGACCTTAAAGATACCAACCTCACTGCCATGGGCAGGGACACCTTCCACCAGACCAGGTTGCTCAACCTGAAATACTTCGAGTAGATGCCGTTCTACTGGCTTCAGCATTCCCAAGTTGATTTGTAGATACTGAGATCTGTCTTTGAGACATTAATGTACTTGTAGTTACTAAGATGGACGAGAAAAACTGAGATAGAGGGTGATAAAAATCATGATAGTTAAGCAGATAAAAAATGAAGAGCTGGATAGCATGACAAGGAGAAGCCAGTCAGCTCCCGCTCGGTTTTATGGTCGCCAGGGCTCTGCAGGGGAGCAGGTGACTGATGGCTGGTATTACCAAGGAGAGTGGAATATTCCCTGTTTTAACCTTTTATTTGTTTGTCCTTTACTACCTGGGTGAGACTGCGCTGCTGAATTTCTTATTACTTGGAAGGAATTGTGTTTTTTTCTTTTATGTCAGGGATGATCAAAGTTTAGCAAAGTCCTCATATAAGTAGCTGTTAAAATTGTAAAAGGATTGTATCCATCCTCAAGTTTTATTTCCTGTGGTTTGTGCAGGGTCGTCTATTTTCCTACAATGCTAAAAGGGGAAGAGATTAAAAGCACAGAATTTAGAACAAAATTACCTGTTCTAAAGAAGTGGAAAAGGTAGACAAATAGCAAACACTGGTACCTAGTTGTATCGGTTTGTGCTTTAGCTCTACGTAAAGGTGAAATTGCAGTGCTCTGTAGTTCAAAGAAAATTAACACTTTAACTCCCGGGTGCGTAACTACAGCAGTGAATAGGGGACACATCAGCTCGGTATTACTATATTCAGAGAAGGCATCAGCACCTTATCCCGGCACGAGATAACGCCCACATCTGAAGTTCTTAGCACAATTCCTTTGAACTTGAGTGTTTTCCAGTGTGAAGGTGATGGACAACCAAAAAATCACTGCACAGACAAGTTACACGTGACAGCTATTAGGCCATTTATTTAGTACCGCCCGGACTACAATGGAGGAAGGTCACCTGCGTAAGTCCTAGTTCTGCTGTGCCCAGGTATGTGTAAACACTAACCACGGCCAATAAAGAGCACCAAGGCCCCTGTCTTCAGCATCTGATGTTACTGAGGTCTTCAGCAATAAGAGTCCATCTAACTGTAGCAAACAGACATTAAAGAATTTCCCATCCAATCCATTTCTTGCCATCAAATAAAAAAGAACTTCTCGTTGAGATAACCTCATACCCGACCCAAAGCATAGGGGCTTCTAGGTTTGTAAAGTAAATCTCGAACCAGCCTGAAACTTTATTTCAAGGTAGATAGAACTGATCTATCCACTAAGATAGTGGTTTCCACCTTCAGTCTGATTATCAGAGTGGTTTAAATCTGCTGGTTAGTTCCTCGTCTGCCTGTGCATGCCAAGCACCCCCAGCAAGATGACTGGGTAGCCCTCGTGGGACTCCAGAGGGAAGCCACCTAAGAAATTCCCTAACAGAAAACATGCGTATGGCCCTGACCTATTGTTGTGGTAACAAAATCTACACACGCCGATGGACAAGCCGAATTAAACAGACTCTCTGCTGTCATTATTGCATATTCCAAAATCAGTTCACATCACTCTCTGCACAAGGACATCATTAATCCCTTCTCAGCTGCCAAAAACCCCTTCTTGACAATTGGCTGTACAAAAATATACGGCGGATAGAATGTTGTAAGGGTGGTAAATAGAATGCAATGAGTAAAATATAATTCCAAACACTAATGTAATGACTGGATTACTTATTTACCTCTGTGACTTCATTTAAATGATGCTGATGGGGAGCCAGAGTTCCGTAATTTCAGTTCTAGGAAATTATGTATTACACATGTATTTTCTTTGAGTGCTCGCTGCCAAATACACCCCTGTTGTTTAACGGTATCTGCAGAACAAACATGGGCTGGAATTGTCTAAGAAATTTAAGAATATAACTATTTATTATGCAAGGATTCATGATTATATTATCCATTCTGCAGTCTTCTGCCTTTTATGTGTTTGCAAGATTTGCTGACAAGAAAAAAGATTTAATACAGGCGCCGTGTGGTATTTTTACAGGAAGTTTTCTCCTTGCACTTTATTTTTCCTCAGTTTTGAATGATTCTTGGGTGAATTTTCCAAGAATCATCTCAAATAGGCAAAAACTGTAAGAGCAGTTAAAATGTTTTAAACAGAATTTCATTTGGAATGTGTGCTGCAGCCTTTCTACTGAGTGTATTAAGAGACGTTTATATAGCCACAGACTTTTGACTGGCCAAAATCGTGCAGCGGGTCCTTCATTTGGTGTAATTAAGGTCACAACATTGAAGCCAAGGGAGCAAAGTTGATTTTCACCAGTTGGTCTTTGTCCAGTGTTTCTTTAGTTCATTCTTCTGAACCAATCCTCTCCTGCAGTGCCATTTTCTTACTGAAAAGCCAATAATAAAGCACAAATCCTGCTCCCGTAGGGTCGTAAGGCCAGAAAAGCAGCAGCAGCTGCGGTGGCAAGGTGAGCAGACCATGCAGAGGAACACAAGACCTCTTGCACGTCATGGAAGATAGAGGCACAAGGTGTGCATGAGCACAAAAGGCACTTACAGGCAGGCCAAAAATCAAGAAAAAAGATGGTATCAGTGAATTTGTGACTATGCACGGAGCAGTGACCAAGCCTCTCCTCTCATACTCATGATACAAATGTTGGTACCCTCAAGAAAAGCACCATTTCAAGCCCTTCTCCCAGGGCAGAGAAGGGGTGCCGGGCCACAGTGCTGAAGTGATCCTTATCCCACACCACAGGTTTAGTTCACGGAGTAAAAACGCAGCTTTAAAAAGCCAAAGGAGAAACCACTCCTGGCATTCGACTCTGGTATCACCAGACATCCTTACATCTACAAAACCCAGGCAGAAAGCTAAGGCGGGTTATCCACTTCAGGCTTTTTCCCCCAAATATTATGCTGCTTGTCTCCCATATGAGAATAAAATGTGTCGAAACTTTTTTGAATTGCAAAAATATACCAATTTTATACTTTAGGAACATTTTTCAGTTTTTCATTCAAAAAAACACTTCTGCTTTATAGTAGCTCTTTCTTTTTCCTTCTCCCCCCCCCCTCCCATTTTTAAAGAAAACAGATTTACAAAGGATTAAATAACCCAACAAGAAAAAATTTCATTCCTGGTTAACTCAAAAGATCTTTCTACGTTCTTCCTGCCTCTCCCCCCAACCTGGGGCTTATTTTGAATTTTTTTTACCCATTTTCCGCTAAACTGAAAACGCCATTATTCCTCCAGCTCCACTAACAGAAAGGCCTCGTGCAGAGAAATACGTATGAAGAGACGAGCTATGTAACTCTCACTACGACTACAGCCAGGCTGATAGAAGCAGAGCTCGTGGGTGCCGCGGGCTGCCGGGCTGAGGTCTATCGCTGCTGCTGCCACTGCCGAGCCCTCTGCCTGAGCCGCCGCACGGACAGGCTGATCGGCTGCTTCCCAAACTTCTTCATGATCTCCTTGATTCTTGCCAGGTTGGTTTTGGAGATGGTGAAGTCGCACTGGGTAGCTCCCATGTCGTAGCCGACTTCGCAGGTCTTGCTGGCGGTGGTGTAGCCCTCCGCTTTAACGCCCACCACGTACTCCCCAGGGTTGAGAAGACGCCAGTAATCCCCATCGACTCCTGGTAGGAAAAGAGATGGTTTTCAGGACAGTGGCCCCTTCTCCTTGCGGAGGGCGTCGTTTGTACAGAAATACCTGCACATGGAACGATGACACCACGGGCAGCAGCCCTACATCCTCACACCAGCAGGGTGTCAGGGAGGCTGCCCCCCATCGCACGTGCCCCTCCTCGTCCTGCAAGCCCACCAGGAAAACACACCTCACACATATTTTCCAAATGAAAAAAGGACAACGGGCTTCAATTTGGCTTAAAACTTTTGCCAGTTGAAGTTGGGAAGGTCATGAGGCAAAGGGTAACCTTGTAAGGCGTGATGGTTCCCCCAAGGGGTATAAAAGACCCTCCCCAAACCACTTCTAACTAATGAGCCAAGAGGCGCCCCAGCGGGGTACCACATCGCACTCATGACCCTGCCAGACCACGCGGACGCACAGTTTTGGTGCTATTTAATAAGCAAAGCGTGTGAATGCATAGTAAGTCCACTCACTTGGAGACCTAAGAAAATATCCCCTTCTATAAAACCTTACATTGAGCTTTAATACACTGAGTTTCCTATGAAGTATAATCCATCAATTCACGTTTACCTGTGAATGCATGAACAGAGCTGACGTCAACTACACTACCCTGAAAAAGGTGCAGCGCTCATATCTAAAATTAATTTTGTACTCTGTCCTGGGAAAACCCACTGTGGGATGAAAGTGCATATTCAAATACTATATAAAAATAGAAACGCAGCATCTCCTGTAGGAAGAGGGGTTGGTTTTTCTTAGCACTGATGAGAACCAACAGCCTTACTATCACTAGCCCTGGGTCACTCGCAATGCAGCGTGTTGCAAACACTGAAGATGAGTTGCATAAAAATATTGTATTTGGGAAAAGATCAGACTAGCTGGCTCAGGTTTTTCTTGCAGCCAGTTTGACCCCGCTTGGGGTGGTGACCAAGGTCCACACTTTCCATTTCTCAGGACTGAGGCTCTCTGAGAAGGTCTTGGTTCAGTTCTCCCTTACTATTGGGTCCACTGGCACCTTAACCAAAAGACAGAACATCAAGCTCTCCAAGCTTCTAGAGTTTATCCCTAAGGGCTCATTTTCAGCTGGAAATGCTCTGGTGATACCTACAGGGCTGGCAGAAGGCTGTGATATTGTCCCAGTGCAGAGGCTGGCTTTAGCCCCTGGAGTTCAAACCTGACCCACATTCTTCTGACACATTTAACAGACAGTTCATCACAACCCTGCAGGAGGTCAGAAAAAAACCCTACACATTCACACCCCCCGGGAAATCATTACAAATCTGGATATTAAGCTGTTAGCAGGATGCTCTTTACCTCCTGTCCATCTACAACTACGCAGACATTAGTAATTCTGTCAGCTGCCATTGCCCTTAATTTAATACCAGACTAAAGGGGGTTTTTCAGAAAATCAGATTAAACACAGTAAGTAAAAAATTTCAGAGCAGATGGCAACAGAAACACATTTAAAAATACAGATAGATTTAGTAAATAATAGGTTTGCTAAAAGAACAGGCTCCAGTGGGAGCAGGCTGGGGGGAGACTACAGCTATCCGCACCTACTGAGCCCGGAGAGTTGCCGTGGCTGCTTAGGTAAAGTAACAACACACGGAAATATGAGGATAGTAGTATTACAAATTAAACATGTCATATGCCTCCCTAAACACTTCAGTTAAGAAGAACACTCTGAGCCTGACAGGACAGACCTTTGTTACAATTAAGCACCATATTTACCCCTTAATGTACCAAATGTTACCAATTGAAATACCTTATGAAAATCTATCCCAGCGCTCTGTTGCCTACAAAAGACTCTCCATAAAGGTAGCCATAGGGCTGCATGGAACAACTAAAACGGCGATTTTCTCTACTGAACGGGCAGCCAGGAATGAGGCTGCGGAGTTGAAATACCAGAATGATGCTTAGCTTAGACTGATGTTATTAAATATCACTAAATGCTACTTCACAATCTTTGAGTTTGGTACATAATGTACACTGAAATCAAGTAAAACTTACCAAAATATTCACAGAAATTCCTCAGAACGTTTAATTAAATTAATTTTGCTTTATTGCAAAAAACGTGCATCTGTCTCTGAACTCTGGCTGTGATACAGAAATGTTTCACTAGAAAGAAACCGTGTGTTTCTTCACAGAGATGTGCCCTGAGATTTCCAAAAGCTGCAAACTGCCTTTGCACCTCGGGGGAAAAAGGTGTCCAGGTCCATTTTGTCATCCAGTTGATGAACCCTTTTCCAAAGGTTATCTCATGGAGCACAGCCCACATCTAACACAACACCATGCAATCACTCAGACTCAACCAAGAGCTACATCTGCCTTGAGAGAAAATGGAATAATTTTCCACAAAGCTCTTACTCTCACAATCAAAGACTTCAATTAGCCAGTTAATATTGTTTAGCTTCGTGCCAGCAGCCCTCTCTTCCCAAAAGAGATACTGGACGTCCAAGAGAAAGTAAAAATAATGTGCTTTCCATGCACTCTTTTTTTTTTTTTGTCCACAGGAAGAAGCAGAAAAATTTTCTCAAACAAATAAATGCTATTAGAGGGTCTTTACAGACAACTTCTGTCAGGCTCTCCAGGGCAGTCAACCCCTTTGATGTATCAAAGGAACAGCAGACACCTTCCAGCTCGGCTCACTTTAAACAAAACTTACATGAATACAGACAGTGGCCATAATTCTTCTCCTGCTTGGCCTATTTTTATATCAAGACAACTCAGAGTTTTGAACGGATACACTTTTCATTTTAAAAGGTAGAAATGAAAGCAGACTGCTGACAATTTCCCTCCTTTCTCTGGAGTTACACGTCATTTTAGCTTCTGGGCTCCACCACAGATCCCCTGCGGTCAAAGACCAATGAGACACACGTTGTTATCTGTATAATATAAAACTTTCATGTTCCCATCGACAAAGTGATTCCCAAACAGTGTCAGCTTAAACGTCTCATTAAAAAGAATTAAAAAGAATGAAACAAGTACTTCTATTTTTGCTACCAAGTGCAGATGGCCTTGAGCCATCGAAGCTCAGCTCGAAGTCTAGATGTAAACAGCTGCAAGATTCCCAGAGCATTACAAGGTGGATTCTGGGATCTCACACACGTCTTGCACGTCCCACTGGGACTCCTTTCCATATCCACATTTGTTATCTTTAAACTGTTGGTTTTTCTTTCCTGGGGCAATCCAGCGTAGCGAGAGCTGGAGATCAGTCACCCATTGCATCGACTCAGCCTCAACCACAGCGATGTGTTAATTCTGTTAACAGACAATACAACCTGTAGTTTTTGGCAGTCTTTCAAGATTGCCAAGACTGCCAAGACTGCCAAGACTTCCAAGACAAGGAAAACCAACTGATTACTTTAATTCCCACTGTCATTTCCCAGTGGTCCCATTTTGAAATATTTAAAGCAGAATCATTATTGCCTGATTAAATACCTGTCATTCAACATTTTCTTTCACAACAGCAGTCAGGATGTAAAAAACACATAAAATTAGTGCTCCTGTTTCTAATAGTGAACCAAACCGAGAGCATGATTTGTCTGGTTATTCCCCCTGAAGTTACTTTTCCGTAAACATCCAACAGAAACCTTGTTAACCTCCTGCCACCAGCACTTTGAGTGCAATCAATCACTCAAGATTCCTGCTGACATCTTGGTTTGCTGTTTCGTTCTGCATGCTCCTCTCCTGGCAATATCCCCTCTGTCGTTTCTCCATTTAAGACGACAGCGTGTCTTAAATCACGGTCCAGTGCCGACACAAACGCAGTGGCCACTGGACGCTCTCCCGCCAGCTAAATGCCAACAACAATTTTCATGCATCACTATTAATAACCTCGTAATTGGCTAGTGTCGATTTAAGGCAGTTCTTCCTTCAGTGCCATAACTACTCTCCAGGCCATTAAGTAGGCTTAGAGTTTACCCTGGCTCTCCATATCCGTGGCCTGGGTATAGATCAAGACTGTGCTAATAGCCGTTTGTGCGGGTTTTTTTAAACTATACGTATTGAAAGGTGGCTCTCGGGGCTGAATTTCGCCTGTGCAAAGCAGAGTTTCTACATGCCCCATTAAACGATCTTTTATAAAGCTGTGATGTTTTGCCAGAGGCTCTTCAGGCTTCCCTGCCGCAGCTGTTTCTCCTCTGGACACAGCTCTGCATCACATCTACCACACATTCACAGTGCTGTAGCTGTTCACAGCCAGAGAAACACGCTTCGTCCAACACGACAGCGCCTACACCCTTGTTTTTCAGCGCCGTAACTATTCTGGGTTAGACTTGCGCTGCTTCTAAGCGAGGAAAGGAGCCATAATAGTTCTTCAGACGGCCATACTCGGCTGTTGATTTGGGGCAGATACAAGGCGATTTGGTCAATACTTTAAGAGGTGGAAAGAGGAAGAAGGGTAGAGAGAAAAGCCATCCCTCTGTGGTTGACTACAAAGCTGCATCACAGGAGGAAGTGCTCCCTTCCCCATGCGCCACTCCTGCACCGCTCTGCTTGGACTGTACACTACCTTTTCTCAGAAGAGAACTCCACGCTGCAGTGAGGCTCTGTAATTTGTTTTTAAACCATGAATCTGTTCATTTGCACTGACGGTTTTGGTTTTTTACCTGTGCGAATGTCATGGTTAACACCTTCGACAGAAATCACAGCATTTGGGATTCCCTTTCCATGCGCATCCTTTACTATGCCTTTGATGCCCCGATGGACCTATTGAGAGAACAAACAAACAAATAAATACTGCACGGCACCAAACAGTGCTATCATTGGGAAGATACAACAAATCATCTATTCCACATGTGATTACGTACATTATATTCCTATATTATATATTATCATATTATTATATATATCATTATTAACCCAGTATGAGCCTTCCAGGCATTAGCTCCTTATGAACCAGCTGACAAGTTCTTTTAGGATCCCTGAGGCATCAAATTCAAGAGACAGGTAAAATGAGCAGACAAAGCAGCAGACGTAAGGGTTTTTTCTGACAGTCCTTTCTAGCAAGCTCTGCACTCACGGTAGACTTTAACAAGCTGCATTATTTTATTCTCCTGAGTCAAAACAGCCTGGCTGGAGTGACACACC
Source organism: Bucorvus abyssinicus (assembly GCA_009769605.1). Classification (NCBI taxonomy): domain Eukaryota; kingdom Metazoa; phylum Chordata; class Aves; order Bucerotiformes; family Bucorvidae; genus Bucorvus; species Bucorvus abyssinicus. The sequence continues at coordinate 2,251,729 of CM020032.1, forward strand.
AGCACTGCTCGTAGGTAAGGGGTCTACCACAAATACCAACAATCATCTAATCAGTCATGCAAGAAAAATATCAGAAACCTTAAACTCCCCTTCAACCTAAAGGGAGGCGTCAAGCAATTCAGAAGTTCAGTCTGCTGTCGCATACCTGTTCCATGAAAACGATCAGGGACTCGCGGTTGTTCTCCCATTCTTCGGGCAACTCGCTCTCGTGGGGATACTTGTCACAGCCGACGTAGATGGAGAGCTCAAAGCAGTTTGTGTGCAGATAACTGAAGTCATTTATGCCTGTCAATTAGGGGGTAGAAGAGAAACGATTTTATATCTTCTTTTAATCTATTCATCAGATCCAATCATTTTATTCAAATACAACTTAGTTAAACGCCAACTGGGTGCTTCTCCAGCCGGCTCAGTCTGCAGACCTGGCAGGGCAAAAGTTTTTTAGAAATGCCACATCTCTGTACCGAAGCACCAGAGGAACACCAGAGCTACAGGTTAACAAAACAAGACTTCCTAAGGACCCATCATCAGCACCTTCAAAACAGAGGACAAGATTATACCACGACAGCACGAGCCACTGTGCCAGCACAGCAGCACGTTCCCAGCTCCTTGGCCGCAAAGAGGAGCGTCCTTTTTGCCACTACCAAACTTGAAAGAAATAGAGATCTAGCAGAAAACAAATTAAAGTTACTCCAGATGAAGTTTCTATGATATTGATGGAGAAGATGGGGACACAACCAGGCAGGTGTTAGGAAAGGTCTCTCTTTACAGCAAAACTTGTGCTTAGCTTTCAAGAAAGGACTAAGCTTTGCTAATCCTGGACACTTTCCCAAGGAGCAGCTCTCACCGTGGTTGCCCTGGGTAGAAATGGGACGGTCTACGTTAGCTTGCATGGATGTGCAACCATTAACTGAACTTATACAACCCGAAATGCTGGACACAGAGTAATGTTCACCCAGTGATTGTTATGTTAAAGTGATTTTTCAGAGCAGTTGATGAAATAGTTTCTAGTCTAAGTATTTTCCCACATAAGTAATCTAAATTATAGGAAAGCCAGAAAAATCAAGGTAGTAGTAGTTCTTTCAAGTTATATATGGCGTCTGCTAGCTTGTAAGGTATGGAAGGATTTATTCTGGTTTCTCCCTATTTTGGCTTTGCAGAGGATCGGAATCTGCACCGTTGCTCTGCAATAGGGATTTCCGTTGGAAACACGTTCTAATCAAAAGCCAGGAACCTCAGTGCCTCGGACCTCTGAGGAGCTGCAGTTTAAGCCTACGGTAGAGAGAGCATAGTTTCTGAGCACTGAGCAAGGCTGTATTTAGATACAGGTCTCACACACTTCCATTTTCCAGGTTTCTCTCCCATTTCTCACAATTATTTTTTCCTTTGGAAAATTCCATTTATTAGTTCTCCACAATCACACAGGTAACATGATATAGTATGTGAACACTAGAGGAAGAAACGATGCGAGCTTCATTTCTTCTTCTCCCTCCATTTCTAACAAATAGTATTTTAAAAACCATTCATTAATAATCATTAATATCTGTATTTTAAATGGCAAACATTAGCAGGAAATGCATTCTCCAAGTCCTTCTGATTGAAAGAGTTAAAAAAACTCATGTTCAACTATCACAGAGCAGTAGTCAAATATTTCATGAGTGCTCAGTGCCTTCTGGATGCAGAGCAGGAGGATTATATACTACAGATGTTCAGCTTTTCACTTTTGTGATGGGGAAAGCCTAAATATCAGGTGGTGGCATATGCTGCTCCGCATCAATGTGCTTCCACTCTGTCTGAGAAACAGCCACAATTATTTTCCCCTCACATACTGAATCGCATCCTGATTAATCTGTTGTGAAATGTTTTGCAATACACAGTAATTGCTCAGTTTTAATACATGTATTTAAGAAAATGGCTCAACGTTGCCAAGAGCAACTCTCTGCGTAGTGTCTGAACACGCAAACCCAGCCTTGAAAACACTGGAAATAAAATTAGATTCATCTGTTCTTTGCCTTTGTGCAGTTCATGCGGTGCAGAAAAGTTATATGTAAAATTGCTGAAGAACTTGCACTCATCGCAGGCCGTGGGTCAACTATCAGCTGCAATCCACATATATATACATATATGCATTTATTTATCTGCAATACAAATCACTCTCTTCCATTTGTCTAAGTAGGGAAGAAGTTTAAATCCATCCTGCAGCTTGGAGGCTGAGCGAAAATGGGAACCACATCTTCCGAGGTTTAGTCTGGAGTCCAAGGTGCAAAGAATTGAAAGTAAAAGGAATATTCCAGCATTGTTCTCAAAGACAACCTTGGAAGTCTTACTATAACGTAAGAGAGCTGGGTGTGAAGTGCAATGAGAAACATCACAAAGCAGTAGAACAGACCAGACGAACCAAACCCAATGTGCAAGTGTCACTAAGAAATCAAGATGCTGTTCAGCATTGATAGTGCGCATCGTGAGACAGCTGTTAGCGGTGTGGCCAACGTCCTCTTTTCTGGATCGACTCATAATCATGTTTCTTATGACACTTAGGAAAATTAAACTCATAAATTAGATAATTAAGGGGTCAGGTTAGCATCCAGAATTTGCAGAAATGAGTCGAAATACATTGTCAGAGGTTGGCCTTGTGATCTGAGGGTTCAACCTTTCCCCCTGAATTCACCCAGTTAGTATTTGGCTTTAAAGGCTGGACAGCATTAACCTTACATGGGCCAATGCAAAAGCCAGAAAAGCTGTGTCCAGAATTTAGAAACGTTTTTGCAGTGAAATTACCTGCGAGTTACACAGACTGGAGCCAGCTGCAGTAAAACGTGGGCTGCACAGATGCTCCCCTGCATCTGTTTGCCATTACTGCTGTTGTTCCTATTGTCATTCAAGTGGTGACAGATGCACAGATCCGTTCTGAATTTCATACAACATGTTAACTAACCGATGTACTTATAAAATACAAAGATTTTGAGCAGAACTGTGATGAATCAGCCTGACCCTGAGTCTGCTGAAAGCGTGGCACCATAGAGGTAACCTGTGCCTCTTGCTCTTAAAAATGTGCTTCTCACTGGGCTTGCCTGGAAGCCAATGCTCTGTCTGCACTACAGGACGCGGCTCCCTCTTCATGCTCCGTAACAGGGCGACAGGCTTGGGGACATGCTGAACGAGGAGGTTGTAATTTATTCTGGCAGCAGAAACGCCCACGGAGCCAGCGCAGAGGTTAAGTGTAAGGATGTCCAGGTCTTCTAGATATAGGATGGCAGCAGGCAAGCAGCAGCTTTCTGTGGTATGTTTTTACAACTCAGAACGAATGAGTGGGGGCTGATCTGAGACCGAGTTCAGCGAGTAGGAGGCCAAAATAATGTTTTTCTTATCCTAGGGCCACTGGAATCTCTCCCTGGAGTCGCTGCTTTAGTTGACAGTGGTTACCTTTGATGTTGGGCAGCAGTTTTCTGCTGGCACACTGTGAGATGGCAAAGGATGACAGGCTCCCCGCTGCTTGTTGGTTTGGACTGGGCTGATTTTCTCCTGACAAACCACCCTGAATGCACAGAATCCATAAAATTAAAGTATTGCATGTGCACTTCTGGAGACCTCAGTGGTAAATGAAATGGTCAGCAGGTATTAGCGACACAGACTCCTTCAGTCCTCTGATTCTTGATGACATGCAGCAAACAGACTTTCAGATGGGGAATACTCCTCGTAGGGCGTATGTTTTTACCACCATTGCCTCTGCAGTGTACAGCAGGCAGTGATGGCATTACCATCGTTAGCAAGTTTTACTGTGAGGGTGGTGAGACACTGGCACAGGTTGCCCAGAGCAGCTGTGGATGCCCCATCCCTGGCAGTGCTCAAGGCCAGGTGGGATGGGGCTTGGAGCAACCTGCTCTAGCGGAAGGTGTCCCTGCCCATGGCCGGGAACTAGATAACCTTTAAGGTCCCTTCCAACCCAAACATATGATTCTATGATTTTACAGACACTTACTTCCAGCCACGGTGTGCCAGGAGGCTCCGTTAACAGTGCCATCCTCCTTTTGGAAATCCTCTGTGTGACACGCTCTCCTTCTCGCATCTGTCATCAACCGGTGAGTGGAAGCATAGGAATACGCAAGCCAGCGGAAGACGTGGTCGTCTGGGGTAGGTGTGTAGTCCTGGGTTTTCCACATCGACCGCACCATGTCGTAGGGGTAGGCCACCACCAGCTCTCCTCCCTGCAAATTGCCACCCAGCACAAAAGGAATTTTTTCCATCCACGCTATTATTGCCCGCGTCTCAACTGCCACCTGGGAAAAAGAGAAACGGCAGCTTTGATTCAACCTGTGAAATCTGATAACCTCGATTCAAAGGCAGACCAGACGCAGGAGTCCCGCTGTGAGTTTCTCAGCGCGGAGCGAGTAATGAGCACAGGAGACGTGGCCAGGGAGAAGAGCTCCTTTAAATGACGGTGTCTGCCAGCCGTGCCTGGGAGGTGACCAACAACCATAACAACGAACAGAACCTTAATGTTAGTGATTTACGCAGCAGGATCATCAACATCGAGTGAGGCCAAGAGCAGCAACCAACAGCGATGTCAGACCATGACACTGCCCCTCCACGACACCGGCTGAAATGAGTTTTCAAAACCAGGGATTTTAACCACAGTAACATTTCTAAAGCCCACAGGACTGACACAGGTAAGTGCCACCCTGTCAAAACAGAGGAATCTCAGCCACTACGAATAGTTGCCATTATATATAAAATGCCACGCAAAAATAAATTTTTGTCGCTACACTCAGATAAAAGACTTTAGCAGAAGCCACTCCTCTGGTTCCTCACAAGCCTCCACAGTTGGCATCTTATTTCAGGTAAGAACACATTTCAAATCAGAACAAATATGAAAACCCCAGGAGAGATCTGTACAATGACTGAGTTTGCGAAGAGCTCATCTGTGCTTTGAAAAGAGTGAGCCCTGCGGTGGGTTTCTCCTTGTCTACCTGTCCCCGCCTAGAAGCTGGGTATCGAGTCCGCCAGGTTCTCACGATAGCCCAGGGAGAAGAGAACCCTCCGGAAAGCAGTTCCCTTCCCACGGGCTGCCTCTAAAACACGGGGCTGGGTGGTACTTTTGTGGGGTGTTTTTATTTCCATTGACCACCAAGGAAGTAGCTAAGACTAGGTACGCAGCTTCACCTACAAGTTACTCATTTCTTGAGACATGTAAAGCTCGCTCTCCGCCTGCCCCAGCCTTTGCATTTCCCCCTCTCTGGTCTTACTCACAGTGGCGTTTTCAGAGAGGTACCAGTCGGGGATCGGGATGTGGTGGTTTGGAACTTTTTTTTTACTCTTCTTCTGATCTTCTGACTCCCAGAGCAAAGAGTTTAAATCAGGGAAATTATTGTTGATGTCAATGCCGTCCTGAGTCCATCGTCCTAAAGACCAGCCCCCCAGTTCTGAACCCTTCGATTGAAAAAAAAAAAAAAGGGAAAAAGGGAAGAAAAATAAATGTTCATTTCGAATATGACAAGCTGTGAGATCTCAGCAAAGCATTTGAGGTAATTCTATACAGAGAAAAGGAAGGATCAAGTATTTAATTAACTGAAATGAATAATTGGCTTTTTTTTTTTTTTTCATTTTGTATGAAACTTTGAATGAGGTGAAGCAAAACCCATGAAAAATTTCTCGCAGTTAGCCAGAACGTTCTGCTTTGTTTTCAAGGTTTCTATTCCAGGCTGGTTTTACTTGGGTTGCACTGGAGCTAGAACATATTCCCTCGCACGACTGTGAGTGTGACTGTTGTATTCCAGCGTTCTACGGACTGTCCTGAGAGATCTTCCAGTGCATTTGACCAGCCCCTGTAATTTTTTCTCCTGCTGTCCGTCTCTTCCAGACTGAATTATTACGGTGCCCAACACATTGTGCTCTCCTTACAGAGGCACTATTACATTTCAGCTGCGGAGGCATGCAAATTTTCTTGTGTTTCTCATGAGAAACAGACCGCATGAATTTTCCATTTTCCCTAATGGTGTTTGAATTGATCTACCCTCCTCGGTATGGTTTGTTCTGGCAGCCTTCACGACCCTCCTTTCCATACGTCTTCCTGTTAGCCAAAGTCACAGAGAATACTGTTTCCTTCAGCTTTTTTTTTTTTTTCTGAGTAAGATGTTTCAGTGCTTTATGTTTGCTTCGATGTGTTTATTTTTAATTTTTTTGCATGGCTTATAAAATACGATTTTTCGAAAAAATGACAACAGGAGCATGTTTCATTCATCTAAGAAATAAAAGAATTCCTCGATACGCTCACAATCATATTACCGCTTTATACGCCTTGTCATATCCATCCGGGTTGACTGAGGGCAGGAGGTGGATTCTGGTATCCTCGATGAGATGTACAATGCGCGGGTTCCCAGCCAGGTATTCCTGGCACATAAACTGCATTAACAAAAGGATTAGCTCACGTCCGAGCACTTCGTTCCCATGAGCTCCTGCAATGTACCGGAATTCCGGTTCACCTGTGGAAAACACATGGGGCAGAAGGACGGTCAGAGCGGCAAATCAAATATCTAACCAAGATTAACTGATGTCAGTTGGCAACATTTGCTATTTTAGAAGAGTGGGTTTAGGTACCAGTGATATCTAAAGCCACAGTGTAAAACCCATTTTCCCTTGAACAGATTTTTAATTAATAGTCACAATTTCAGCATGTTACAGGTGGATTCTAAAAGTCCTGATAGTCTAAAAATAACATGAAAAATGCATTGCTAGTTGTTCTTTGGGACAGGTGTTGAAGCTCTTAAAACCTAACAGTTAGTAACTGTACATAATTGACTTCACACACTCCTTTTCCTTCACTAACCAAAAAGCCGGTTCACGTTTATTTTTTCAAGGTTATACTGAATCCCACAATACTTGCACTCAACTACAACATACTTCAGAGGTGATTAGAAATAGTGCCCGCTAAAAAAATACCCCTAATTTTGTTGTCCTTTGTATGAATAACACTTGCGAACATCAATAGAACAGACCCAAACCGGCCAAGCTATGGCTTCTGGATGGACCCTCCCAGTTCGTCTGGCCCATGGTAGGCTCCTGTCATGTTTTTTGCAGGACAGAAAAAAAAAAAACCTTAGAGACTGCAGTTGAAGATCAACCCTAAGTCTACTGAGAGATCACATCTATAGTGCTCCATCCCTCATGGCAAAGTAGAGCGATGTCTAAGGAGCACGTCGCAGCATTCTTCCTTGGGTGGGATGGACACATATTGGGATATTTATGGATGTGACAATGCACAAGGCACCTTCACCCATTATTCTTCTCCAGAGAAGGACTAAAGGCTGAATGTTTCTATTCTGAAGTATTATCTCACCATAGGAAATTGTACCCCAACACTGACCAGTGAAAGAGGACTTGGGAGATTTGACCTGTCCTCGCTTGCAATGCATTCAGATAAAAAAAGTAAGTATCTATCCAAAACTCCATCAATCCCCACAACTAAAATCCATTCCCCAGCACTGAAGTTCACTATTAGTTTGTTATTGTAAAGAACATATCTCATTATCATTAAAGGATTCGATCCCACATTCAAATGCCTTCTATCTGTGCTCACCCTCCTCTTCCCCATTTAGAAACCGAGCCCTGAAGTTCCTCCCACACAGATTTGAAATCTTTGCTGCCGTGAATATAATTCCATCACTGATAATTACTGCAGATACCAAGAATGAGGAGGAAAAAAGAGCCAAATCCCCACACCCTTCCACAGATAGAGTTAGACTAAATCCTAACCAACTTCGTGCTCTCCTGGGTTGTCAGAGATCTCGACAGCATACAGCTTCAGCCCTTGGTGGCTTTTCCCGATGTTGTAAATTCTGGTGATATTCGGGCACATTTTATTCACAGTTTTCATCAGCTGCCAACACAGAAATGACACGTAGTTAGACGATGCAGCACCAAAACAGGTTCATTAATCATTTCATTCCAAATGGGTGGTGGCAACACCTCTTCATTTTCTTTTCTGCTTGTTTCTTAAAGCTTTATGCTTAGTTCATGAATTTATGGCTCTATCACACCACGTGTGTTTGTTCCGCTGGGACAGGCTGAATACTGCCTGCTGACACACTACAGCGTAGGTGAGGCTCAAGAACCTTCTTACACGAGCTATATTTGTACTATCATCACGCAATTAAGGACTTGAGGGGGAAGCCCAATAGGAACAAACCCAGAAAAACCATTCTGCTGTACTACCAAGGGGTAGTAAAGCGCAGTTTTAAAACACTGTGCAATGTGGAGCGATTAGCCACCTTAATACTTCTTTCTACGCACGCTGTGATTTACTCTAGCTGAGCGACCAAGGGTGACCCAGGGTGCTGGTGGCACGGCAATACTGGCACGTACGTTACAGGTTGCCCAGGAAAGGAGATTTCTCGCTCCTTTGCCCTATGCAGCAGCCTAGGGAAGGTATATAAGGGTATAGCTCTGCTCAGACCGGTGAAGTTACACAGATGTCATCCAGATACTGGATATCTGGAGTCTGAATTGTCCCACAAACACTTCCCTGTGGCGTTTCAGGTCAATGTTAGAATTTACAAACAAGACTGAAAAAGTATTTGTCAATAAAAAGAAGTTATTGCAAATAGCTTTAAATGACAAGAATTTGTCTCTCTCTTTTTGTTTCATGGGAAGTCATTAAAGAAAGAAATCATTAACTTTACGGAAAATTGGATCCCTAGGGACTATTAATTAGACAATCTTTTCATAAACCAGGGTGCATGCATTATTGAAGAGATACTGTAGCATAACAAGACTCTTTGCTCACATACTGTTAATTTAGAAACAATATTGAATGATCACAAGGCTGATGATTTAAAACCCGCGATAATTAGATGTGTCCGATTCCCATGCCACCATTTAGCAAATCTAAGTGGAAACAAAATTCACATTGGGAAGAACATCATTAAAATTCCTCTCATAAAAGGCTGCTCTTCTATGTATAATCCCCTTGCGAAGAGACTGAAAAGGTGCTATTTTTGAGCGTTTGTTCATCTCACACGTTGGTTTTATACATATGAGAAACAATTTCTTCTGCGAATCTAAACTCAGCATGTCTGAAAAAACCCACAGTCAGCGATGCCCTTTCAGTGCATTGTCCAGTTGCGTATCTACTTACTTTGACCACCACCATCAGTGCGCTGGTATTACGGGTACTCAGCTATTTCCATGGAACACTTTTTAACGTTCTGGACACATATAAGTGCATATGTCATTTGTTGTTCCAGCTGTTCATAGGTGAAGGCAGAGGACGCTGGTTTACATTTTATAGTCTTTGAGTTAAGTGAGTTAATTATTAAGCTTTTGAGATCGACTACCTTAAATCTTCATAGTCAACCTGATTGTAATGAACCAAAGACACTATCAATAGATACAGAGCTACGGACCTCTTGCTAGAGCTTCACAGACTAAAACATATCCAAGGTCTGCTGCATGGGGATTATTTGTCTCTGTCCTACTGACAAGAATGGATAAAAATGGAGAATTTCATCTAGAATGATGTGAAGGGTGTGAAATAGAGAAGGTGAGCCTGTCCTCTCAGAGCTGTCTCTGACATCAAGCTGCAGAGCGGGAGTTCTCCTAACGCGCCTGGTACTTCAGTCCACCCGGGATACCAAGGACATCAATTTAGGAAAGCAGTTAAAAATACGTTAAATGTTCGTTACTAGTGAGGAAAATGCCTAGAACCAAGTTCAGAGTATGTTACAACCAGAGGAAACACTTGTCTTGGCCTCAGTAAACTCCCCACCACCTCTTTAATTGCGAGCATGTCATTACTTTCTGAGCCAAACAAAGAACTTTTCCTAAACTAGGGCTTCTGTAGTAGGCTTCACTGGGGCTCTTTTACTAACAGTGTGGATGTAGTGATGTAGTTGAATGTTTATATGTAAATACGATACTGAAAATAAACAAATTTCCTATTTGCTTTTATCCGTCCCCTTTCCTACCAATGGCACACTAGGTCACCTGAAATGTCACAGTGGTTTCTCTGCGCTTTGTACAAACTGTCAAAGACAATTGATGATAACAGTCAGTCAGGGCTTTATTAACAGCCAGCAGGACTGTAAAACACTTCCACAATTATGTTCACCAACAGCTCCTATTTGACAGTTCCTATTTGTTTGTCACTACCAATTATTTACCCTATTAGCGCCCGGGAAAAACACTGCATGCAGTCTTTGAAGAAGCCCTGCAAAACGTGTCTCTGAGGGTCCAATGCCTCCATTTTGCAGAAAAGGTGGATTAAACATTGGTCTAAGGGCCACTTACTCTTAGAGGAGGCAAAAGCACTCTCAGTCAATGCCTTTCAGGTTAGGGCTATTCTTCATCCTCTGCGGAGACCATCGAATCATTGCAGTTGGAAAAGACCATTAAGGTCATCGAGTCCAACTGTTAACCTAATGCTACTAAGATCTCCGTATTTCTTGTGCTGCTGTGAACCAAAACAGAAGCTATGTCCTCCTTGAGCTTGGAGATTATCAGATAGAGATGGTCAACCTAGCATTGCATGCGACCTAGGATGTTCGCTGGGTAGCTCTCTAGTCTTCTACATTTGGTTGTTTCACCCTCAGATTTGTTCAATTGGTAACACAGACAGTGCTCTTCAACGTTCTGTATTACCATTACATCACGTCCATAAACATGGCTGACCACGAAGAGCAACACAAGGCTTCAGGGGCTTCTCCATAGGTACAAGTCGCATCCGGTCAAATAGATTTCAAAACTAACCCTCCTGTTTGCTAAGATACGATCTGGGTTTGTTACCTCAAAGACAAGGTTGTACTCAAGTGTCCGTCTCAAACTATCCACTTTAACAGCTTTCTATACGGCACGGATTCATCACTTAAATACTCTGTACTGCCAGACAACCCTGACTTCGGCATGCGAGATACAGCGAGTCTTCCCATTGACTGAAGGAAGAATCTTGAATGCTCTTTTCAGAGAAAAAATTGGTACTATAAATTTCATCTTCCTGAAGAGAAAGTTCTATTAAAATCGTCTGGCACAGAAAATCCCTCTCTCTCACAAATAACCCGACATATTGCAATGTGCTGTAATGCTTCCAAATCATGGCCCAGGGAACACCCTCTCTGCCTCCTACTTCAGTGTTTATGACAACTTCAAAGAACAGAGATTTTCTGAGGTGGCTGGCAATGAAGTAGCTAAAAAAACTGACAATAATGCGCCGCATAGTTCTTTTTTAAATTAAGTTGACTCTGGAAATTGACTCAGGAAAGAAATTATGAAATTCTAAGAATTAGACTTATTGCAACACAACCCACAATCTTCTTCCTACCAGCAGCAGAACCCAATAAGAATCCAGTGAGCTCTAAATAAAATTACTCTTTAGACACAGAGAAAACCAATAGGAGAGCACAGAGAAAGACAGTTCGCAGCTCTCGGCCATTTTCTACTTGTATGAAAAGTGGAAAAACTTTCTGTTTTAAAGCTGAGGTTTTATTCCCAAAGATATCTCTGTCTTTCTGCCACGAGAATCTAAAACACACTTTATTTTATTGTTCTTGACAGTAATTATGCCAATTGACTTTCTACTTGTCTAATCTTTGTGCTAAGAAATATAGGCCACGAAACGTCTACCGAAATAAATGCGTGACTCAGTACGCAATTGCTCAAGAAAAATGAAGGGTGATTCATGCAGTATAAATACACCGAAAATGCAGCACGCAGCGAGTGATTCACATGGCTCCAGTCCAACACATCATCTCGAGAGCTGAAGGGAAAGCGGGCAGAAATATTTCTTTAGGACAGCCCACACCTATGCCTGCGGTGATAGGAAGCAAGACTCAAAACACTAACCAAAACATCGACAAGGTTGCCTGGGTGAAGTTAAAGGAACGGGATTATCAAAGCTGGTGGATTTAAAATTTGGTACAATTTAGCATTTTTTTCTAGTGTTTCTTTGGGAGTTTTTGCTGATTCTCACAATCGTGAATACAGTATTGGACTCTGCGTCGTTTAGTCTGATTATCCCAAACCACTGAAATAGAGGAGAATTCTGATGGCTAAGTCAGGGTCAAATCTGAAAGGGGAAACCACGGCAACATGTTCCACTCCAACATAGGTGGAGGAAAAATGATGGCACGTTACGTGTATACCCTCCCTCTGTCCTATAGTGTCACCTGTTTAGGTGAGATGGTGGAAAAATTAAGACTGGGATTTTAATAGAGTGTTGCTTTAAATAGATTAAAAACAGAAAAATAAAAAAGAGATAGCAGATACCATTTAGTTGTATTTTTAATGGGTAGAATTCAGATTCCACAAGAGCTCCAAGACCTGCTCCCATCCAGCCCCCATCCAGGAGGTCACACTCCAGCCTTTTGCCCTACCTGCCTCATTTCCTTGTAGTTGTGGTGCTTGAAGTCCAGGTTATCCGTGGTTGTCATTTCATTTCTTCTGTGGTAATAATTATTTGGGTCTGAGAAAAGAAATAGAAGAATTTTCATGAGTTACACATTGCAAATACACAGATGCTTAGCCGTAATTCACGCTCGGGACGTGGAAATCTGAATTCCACTGTCCTGTATGTATTTAAAACGGGTTTAAAAAAGCAAAACAACAACAAGTTTGAAATACTTCTAATTCCTGCACGGATCAGCTCACGCAGATCCCAACAGCAGCAAGGAGGCAGCAGGCAGCAGCGTGCTAGGCAGCAGAAGGGCATCCTTCGGCTACAGAGGGCAAAAGGCACCGGAAAATGGGGAGTTAGATGCAAGATCAAAGAGTGGGGAAAAAAAGAAATCGCATCAGAGGAAAAAGCCCCAGTAAACGTTTTGTGCCTACTTGATTAACTTACTATTGCAAGGAATTGTAGTTTGCTTGATGACTACTTTCGGAGACTGCGCACTGCTGGCAGAATACAGAAAGGACCTGCTGGGAATAGTCACCATCCCTGATTATCGCCTAAACATTTTTTTTTTGAAAGTCTGAGGTCTTTGTTACATTAAAATTACCATAGTCACTTCTATAGGGATATAATTTATAGTGTTTCCATAGGATGTAATTTACGGTGTTTACAAAGGGCAGCATGTGGATAGAACAAACCCCTTTGTTTCCTTGACTTTCCAGGCCATTCATCTGGGGAAAAAACTCCACACTAAGGCTAGTCAGGGCTCAGCTTTCTATTTCCTGATGTATGTATTCCTAGTCTAATCTATTAAGATTCATTTTTAGAGCTAAACAAGTCTATTTGGAAAACATTGGACACATTCCTTCATTTGCCGTCGCTGGGATATCTGGAATTTTGAGTAATCACCTGTCAAACCAGCGGCTGTCAGGCTGCTATAAAAAATTGTTTCCCTTCACCCCGAATCATTCTTGTTTGGTTTAAAATGATTGGGGGAAAAAAATACAAATATGAAAGACTAAATATCATCCTAAATATCAGCCAAAAGACACGGGTTCTAGAGAAGACAAATGATATTTTTTAAAGAGTATCACCTATCAGTTGTGATTTTTTGGGGGAAAAAAGCATAATTACTAGTAGGAAGAAGACACAGATATTATCCTGCACAACAAATACTTAATGAAATCATGGAAAACTTGTAACACTTCCAAATACCTTATAACTTAACATTTTTAAGCTTCATATTTCTTCAATCAAAAACCAGGAGGGTTAAGTTTCACATAGTTCACCTGCATTTTTAGGTCGTCTTTCCCACCTAACTGCAGGCTAAATTGATGCAGGTTCACTGACAGCAACGATGCTGCACCAACCCTGCAGATGACTCTGGAATGCCAAACCCTTAAAGGTCAACCCGTGTTAACTTGTAGAAATGATTCAATAATATATTGATGACTGAGAAATGGAAATCATAAAAACATCCCACTTTTTCTAGAAAGAGGGAATGTGTTTAATGCCACATAGAATATCTTCATCATTGTAAAAAAACGCCTCTGTTGTAAAATTATAAAAATAAATATAAAACTGCCAGGATGTTGAAGGCTTTTTCTATCACCATGAGCCAAAAATATACAGCAACTAGTATTTTTTCCCGATACTTTAATCGCATTCTTCCAAAGTCTGGGGCTACGTGTAGAAAGTCATACAAGTCTTGCGCAGAGCTGGTTAGGTCCACTTTGGGAAAACTTATTTTTTTTAATAAAACAGAGGATAAGAGACTAAGAAACAAAAAACCACAGAAGAATTAGAATTGAAATACACTTGTTTATTCATGGCACTACTTTACAGATCTCTCCTCCAAGGAGAAAACGTCCTGCAAAAGTGTGGCACTCCCATTTACACGGAGGAGTACATTCCATTTTTCTACCACTAATCTATCTTTCCATTATCATAGTCTTAGCTGCGGGTAAAGGTAGCTGGTTACCTTCATACTTCTACTCTTCCTACAGGTGGACAAGGGAGTAGGAAGCTCTAAAACGCCCAGCTGCTTTCCAGCAGGAGACTTCTGGGGACTGCCCATAAAAAGGACCAGAGAGGACCGACTGCTCAGCAGCCTGGCACACAGCAGGGACGTTCCGTTACACTCCAGCTCTACCCAGCACCTCAAGTGGTGGAGCCCTGATGCTTCCAGTCTCCAGTTATTATGCCAACAACGTGTGTTGGGCTTTTTGTCCTCCTTTATTTTTCAGTGGCTTTCTAACTGGCAGTGGGAAGGTATGAAGCGAACTTTGCAATAAATTGGCGATGGAATCAATGCTCCCAAAACAACATGATCAAAACACTCTTAGTAAGTAGAACCCCATTCCCAACATGGTTTGGCCACATGCTTCGTTCTGACAGAAGTCCTACAGCAGGTATTGTACTGATGGACCTTCCAAGCTCAGCTGTGGTGCTCACGGGCTACTCCAAATGCATGAGGTAATGAAGGCTTTCCAAGTGATTTAGGTAAGTTTTGAATAAAAAGAATAGTTTGGTCTAAATCCTTTAGACTGCCTTAAAAACCTCACCGTGCCATTCTGCAAACGACCGATTTTTTTCATTTCCACATAATAGAAGTGAATTTGATTCGTCTTCATAAAACTGTCTATGTCACAGGCAGTGCACGTGTAATCTGGAACAATCCCCTGACAGACATATCAGATGATTGCAGGGATTTTCCACATGATCTATCTCGCGATGGTCATGAGCACTATCATACATTAAATCAGCAGTGAAATAATGATCTGCAGCTCCAGACGGATTCTTCTCTACACATGCTGTTGTATACTCAACCACCACACAACTAATTCCAGTAAAACAGAAAGAATTATAACAATGTGTAAGGGAAAAAACAAACTCTTAACCAGCAGTAGGTGTTTCCTGAAGGTTTTCTACCAACATTTGATGTTTCTAGTGATTTCCTACAGTTCAATCCTATGAATAATGGTAATTTTGAGGACTGGTAATACTCCTCCAGATCCTTCATTGTAGAAATAAAATATGAAAGAAAACCTTTTAATGACACTCGCTGCATTGTGGGGGGGTGTTACACATCTATCTTGATGGAGAAACATAATACACTGGCCTTTCCCAGGAGAGTTATTGAATTTGGTGTCACTTTTATTCGTCTTTCCTCAGGCAAACTTCAAAAAAAGTTTTAAATTGCCCAAGATTAAGTTTTAGCTTTGAAAGGATAAAAGCAGAACAGGACAGACTGTCACTAAGCAAAAACGTACTCTCACAAGCGGTTCGCTGAATTTAGTACTGCCATATCCACGATCATCTTTAATGAAAGATGCTTGCAGAAAGTCACAGTGTTATACAAAAAAGCACACTTCTGGACTTCACCAGCTAGCCTGGCAGTTAGGGACGAGCAGTGGAAACAGGACTGTCGGATGCAATCCCTGCAAAACACGGTACTCCACTACAGAGGAGTTAAAGATCATTCTTCATCTTGGGTTGAAAGTGATGGCATAATCATGATGCCTATGATAGTTTTCTAGATAAGAAGTATTAAAAATTAAATTTCATCACAAATTTATTCCATTAAAATAATTGCCTATTGCCTTGAATACTCTCCAGTATAAATAAATGCATGAGGAGCTCAGCTAATTTTCCCTCTCCTGTCTCTGGGTACTCTTGATCACAGGCAGTTTCATTTTGATTTTCCTTAGGTTTGAGGAAGACCAGGCAAGGAGAGTACATCCATCCCTCTGAGCAATTGCAGAAGACTGTGTGTATCAGTCTACATCTATGAAAATACCAACACTTTTTGGAAACTGGAGAGGGAAGTAAATGCTGGTGCTTCTGTCCTCTTTTCCCAGCGAGAAATGGCAGCACGGCTCTGCTGCTATAGGTAGGATTTTCTGGCATCTTTCCTCCACAGCTGAATGCTTTTCCCTTGGAGAAACAGCAGATGACTTCTGCTGCCTGAAAGACGGTACAGACCCGGTTGGGTAACACAGCTTTCCTTGTAGAGCTACTGTAATAGCCTCGAAAAGGTCATTCGTCAAAAAACTAGCCTACAATACTCCAGAAATGTCTGTTATGAAGAATATATAAGCATTTTACTGATAAAAATTACAGCCATCTTATACAATACTGATTACCTAATCAGGAACTTCTTGTACCAATTACCTAAATAGTGTTGACTCATGATTTTCTAACTTTTAGTGCAGCCAGCATATGCAGCAGGTTCGATGAACAGAGCCCTGCCCACAGGAATGGGTCCGATCTGTCTTCAACCATTTCCGTCATGTTCTGCCAGGGCTAACAAGCTTCTCTAGAATATTAATACCTTATTCAGGTTTCTTCTTTATCCGTTTTTCCTTCCTTATCCTCCCTTGTGAGCCTACATGATGGAAAGCTGATATAGAGTGCAGACTGAATGCTAAATCGTGTCATTTATTCAGGGATTAACAAAGACATAAAACCTGACGTTACAAGTTTAAAAGACACGAAAAGAAATTCATAGTCATGAAAAATGACTGACTTGCCTTCCGCCTCACTTTTTTTCTTGGGGGATTTCCCTACGTCCCGTCTGCACGTGCACTGTCACCGCCTCAGGAGGACATGGCGCGTGGGATCTCTAAAACAAGACCAAAATGCTCCTCCTGACCACGTGATTTCTTGTGTGTCACACACAGGGAGCAAATATGATAAAAAACACAGCAGGTACTCGAGGAAACTGAACACCGCGTCACTTGGCAAGGATGGAGGTGTGTGAGCTGGCAGAGCTCCACCTCCCGATCTTGACGAATTCAGGAGACTTGCTCAGTTCTCCGGAGGAAGCCTCTGCTAGAGCAGAACTCTTGATTTCTAGCTGCACAGTCAACCCAGGATCTGGCAGTGCTGCCAAAGAGGCTGGACCCACGGCCAAATCAGTCGGTTATGTAACTTGGAACAAGTAAGATGACATCAATAAAGGGTGAAGAAGTCCAGTTCCAGGGAACTGCAAAAATTAAGGCATGTCCTACAGGAAGAAAACATGCATGGAAAGGCCTCTGCGACCTGGGGAGCAGCTTTGTTGGGAGGGCCTTGCGTGCGATGAACAGAATGAGCTAGAAGAAAGAAATGTCAGTTCTTTCTGAGCTAAAAAGACGGGTCAGCAGCTTATCAAAATCTCTTAGTTCTTTCAGCCCAATTACGTTTTGAACAAACACACCCCATTCCCATTGTGTCTCTCAATGAATGATTCTGGTATTTTCCTTCGGGAACAAACTGCCACTGCAGGCAATTAACTCAGTAAATGACTACCGGGAAGAAACACTGAGGCTGTTTCCGTGCGAATCCGAGACCTGCAACAAGCCGTAACAGTGGTGGAAGTGCCGGTACATTCTCACCTTGGTAGCACCTTCACCCACTGATACAGCCCCATGAACACGACAAAGGCGAACGCTGAAAAGCATAATTTTGACCCTCTGTGGGTGCATACTCAATAAAAACCTAGTGTAGATAACTGCTGCACTTCACAAAAATCACCTTTCCAAATATCAAGAGTTTTGCTCTTTCCTTTTAAAGTACAGTTTTGTGGAATAGAAAAGGATCGTGAGAATTTCCCTACAAATTGCTCTCCAAAATGGTTTGAGCGTCATCTCTGACATTTGCAGGAGACCCTTGTGTGCGTCCTACATCCCAGTAAAGCCGCAGTGCTGAAGAAAGATGTACTTTCCCTCCAGCCTCTCTGTGAGAGAGAGTGGATCCTCTGCAAACCCGCCCAGGAATCTGGGATAGATCACTGCTCTCCACAGCCCACTCATCCTTCAAGAGCTGACGGGAAATACTGCCTCTGCAATTGCTCCTCCAGAGTAAAAGGTACAGTGGGAAGCAACCAACCCATGGGGCTGGAGTTCTCTAAGCCCGTGGCTGAAATAAATCAGAATCCAACTGAAAGCATGACTATTCTGGTGCACAGGACTCCCCCGGTCACTGCAGTTCCAGTCCAGGATGTGTTTGTCACCTCCAGTTGTCAAAGAGCTGCTGACTTCCACAGCTTCCTGGTGACACACCTACAGACCAAGATTTATCCCAACACTTGCCCCATAATGCCCTTTGTCAGAGAACTATCCCTTCTGTGCCCCAGGCTTTTTTTTTCCCCCTACACGTATTTAAATATCTAAAGGACAAAAGTCAGGCTACCTCTGCTTGGCATGTGAAGACCCTACATCACCAGTGGCCTTGGAGGCAGCAAGTGTCTGACCAGCAGCAGGAACAGTTAAAGCAGTAATGAGAGGCTCTGGACAGGCAGTTCTCTCTCTGGCTCTAGTATTTCTGAAAATACTATTCATAGACCCCTGCAAAAAAAAAAAAAAAAAAAGAGAGCTATCCCCAAAGTGCCAGAATTTAAGATCAAAGGAAAAAAAAAAGTAGATGAGAGACGCGGAATGAGTAGCAGGCAACTTAGAAAAAGTTCGAGCAAACAGTTTTTCAAGTATTTCTGTATATGGGTACACACGTACACAAACCCACCGTAAGATTAATTACGAAATGCTTAAGAGAACCGTGGCTTTGCCACAGCCTTCAGCTGCGACTGACCAGGAATCCCTCTGCATTCAGCAACACTTGAAATTTGCTTCAAATTCCGTATATGCCTAACTCCCCTCCCTCTCCCTACCAGATAGGCAGCAGTTCAATCACAGTATTTGCCTTCAAATTAATTTAAGAAAAGCCTATGGCCTGTACAATGACATAACGCTTTAAAAAAATTAATAAATCAGATGACATAATTATAATGGATCCTTCTTGTTTTAGAAGCTTAAGACTTCTGCAAGTGCCTGTTCCCATATGTAATGCTATTGCCTCCCTCATCCTCATCAGTCAGATTAATTGCGCTGCACTTCACCCCAAACGACAGAGAAAACCTGGTTAGATCACCCATGTAATTTTGTTTTATTAATAAAGCCACTTATAGATACTATGCAGTTGGGTTGAAGAGTTACCCTGGTACCGTCGTGTATCCGGATAGATATTTTAGTTTCTTTTTCCGTAACTCTACTCACTAAAGACAGGAATCATATCAAAACCAAAGATATCCAAAGGAAATAAATTTCTGAGTCTTGGCACATGCAGCCACATCCACATCAACTGAGAGAGACTCTTACCTGGCAAAGGACACCCTAAGATTTCCAGTCTCATACAGATGCCACCTTCTTCAAACCAGGACCGGGGGTTTATACGGATGTAGCGCGCGACCAGTGGCACCGGCAACATGTTGAGAACTGGGATCTCTTTCTCACTGTTTCCTTCAAAAATCTATACAGGCCAAACACATGGAAATGGCAAGATCAGTTCTTCAAGAAGTCTTTTAGCACTTTTGGTAATAGAAAAAAGTGAACTCAGCTGGTAGAGCCTCGGGTTGATGGTGGCTCAGGCCAGAACTGCTCTTCAAAGAGCACAGCCCCAATATGTCCCTCAGAGAGGGGCAAAGGAGCCAGAGCTCCACACCTTCTCTCCAACAAAAAGCACCTCATGGACATGAGATGTCCTCAGGGACCAGCAAACTGATGCTAACCCATGCATGAGCCAACAAGAGACATGTCTCATCACAGGCAAGGCCACTGCCAGGGTGGCATTCACATCTGTAGGGAGACCCAGGCAGATTTGTCACGTAGGATATTCTGGGTCCCTCTCTATATTATGTGGTTTGCTCTTAAAATCAGTGGGACCACTGAGAGGTGTTGCCTTGTAATTTTACACTGACTAAACTGGCAAATCAAAACTCCATATGGACAGCCTCCAAACTCCCACCTCTGCCCTTCTTCATAAAACATCTGTTCTGTGATACTCACCACATCTCCGGACTCATTTCTGACAGCAGTCCACGCATGACTGTCATTGCTCACCAGCACTCTGTAAGAGGTCACCCAGTTACTCCTTGAAAAAGACAAAGAGTACCTACGTTATTTTTTCATAACTTAGAGCGACTGCAAATTGTGTTTAAATCTAATAAAGCTTTCAGACGGCTGACAGCGGAAATCCCACGTGGCAAAATCAAGTCAACACTTGGCTAATCTAGGTTCAACAGATAACAACAAAAGCCTAGCACAGAGAAGCAGAAGACCAAGATAATATTCTGGGATGCCAGGAGGCGAGGGATTACTGCTCTCCTCTTCTACATGCCGATTTCGGGATCAACGGCTTGTCTAGAACAGATGCCACCAGTGTTCAAAAATCTTACCTTTTCAGCTACAGAACATTTATTGCTTCTGCTATTACAATCGGAGAGGATGGGGGGAAAAAATATCCTCTAGGACAAAAAGTCCATGAATTCCAACCAGCAAAATTTCCATTTCTTCCAATACAAGACTGAGGGGAGCTCCCAACCGTTCTTGTAGCTATTAGCAATAGATAGGAACAAGGAGACAATTCTGTCTCCGCACAGCAGAGACCAGCTGACCACAGCACTAGTGCACTGCTACAGCATCTAGATCCACCTTCAGCAGCTGATCCTTCTAGTGGTCTGGTAGCTAATTAACAGCAAAATCCCCTTCATTTGTATTTAAATGGTGTCTTGTCTGTACTCAGCTAATGAAGAGCATGAGGAGAAATAAAATGCTGCTTCCTACATTCTGTGAGAAGATAAAGCTACACTGTCTGGGTATTCCCCATGGTAACGCGTACCCAGCTATGGAGAAGGTAATGCCCAGACTCTCCTCTCATATTTGTTGGTCCGAAAGGGCAGCAGTAATTTATTTTTCTCCCCTAACACCTTCCTGGTTTCACTAGGCAGTGACTTGGAGGAGCGTTGTGGCTTGGAGGTATCTTTGTACCGTGAAGTCAGTCCAGAATGATTAAATTCTGTTTCCATGTATATAACCCGATCGTGCGTAAGCAGCAGCCCTCCAGAGCAGGGTTCTCAGCTAAGATCCAGCCAGACTGCTGGGACTGAAACCAGGGTGAGGAAAGCTCTTGGGACTAGAGAGCAGAATAGGGGCAATTCGGGCAGTTATGGGAGCAGCAGCAGAGCACATGGATTAGAGATCAGGAGCACCTGGAAGGACAGACACACCTAAGGAATCTCCTCATATGCACCCGTAAAAATGCAACTTGCTCTGCTTTTCTTTCTTTTACCATCCACAAATAATATATTGTACCAACAAACTACCTACGAATGCACACACTGACTCCGCTGTGCTTATCCTCACGTGTTCACCAAAAGATCTTCAGGCTTCTAGTGAGGACCAAAAAAGGGGCAGGGGCGGAACAAGAGGGAACTCATCAGCTGCAAGATCAGCACAAGTTCACCCAGCTTTGTCTGGTACAAAAGTAGCGACGTTCAAATAACACCTAAGTCAAGCCATGGCAGCAGAGAATTTGTAACTTCAGGTTTCCATCTGCTGTTTCACTCTCGGAGTAACAGTGGTCCCGCTTATACCAAAGATTAAAACTGATGTCCAGATTTCTGACGCATTGTAGATGCACTTCTAGCAAAGACAAGAATGAGAAATTTTGGAAACAGCCAACATCAAAACTCCAGGAAGAGGAAAAACAGCTTTTTCTGGTTGAAAAAAAACCAACCCAAGTGTAAGAGCAAAAACTCATGGGTTTGAACGGGGGTGGCGATGGCAGTGTAGATATTCAGTGCACATAAATAGCGCTGAAGTTTTTGTTTTGTTTTCATTTTGGGGTACAGGGTTGTTTTTTGGGGAATTTTGGTTTGTGGCAATGTCACAAACCAAACAACATCACTGCTGCTGAAGTATCCCAAACTTTTTTCATTTCAGCTGCACAAATCTGATTAGGAGGGCAAACACAAGACATCCATATCCATTACTCCTGGAAAAGGAATTCTAACAGAGAATCACAGCCGCATGGAAACAAGACAACAGTGGACGTTCTTTTCGATGGAGAATTTTTTTTAAGAAAATCATGGCACATATAGAAAGCTTTTAAGAGAACCAGACCGTTCTACTGGCATGAGAAAATGTTGCTGTCACACTAATATTTCCAGTCCAGGACTTTTCTTTACCGTATTTTAATCTTCTTACTCCCTGCAGTGACAAAGGTTCAAACTTCTCCCAAAGGAGAACGTAGACTAATCAATCACACACATTTTCCTTCTTGAGTGGCAACACGTAACGCGTTTTTCAGAGGCAGTCCGACCATCAAAATAAAACCGGGACTACATCCAGTCTTGTGCATTTGCAGTATAGAAGGACTGCAGAGGGCCGTGGAATGAGGTAAATCAGCCTAATATATCAGGTCACAACCCGCAGCCTATTAACTGTGCTTGCCTGTAAGGAATAAGCATCTATACTGCGTTTGTTGAGGTGCAGAATAAAACCATCACTGGTGACCAGGTCCTTCTCCCACCGGCTCCAAATGCAAAACAGCCTCTAGGGGATTAAATTCTTCCTCCTTTTTCCCAGTGTCGTAAGAAAACCAGCTTCTGCCAATAATAAGAAAACTGCTGCAAATTCCCATTCCCCGCAGAAATGGCATCTTCTGCCTCAAAACCACATTCCCGGTGGTGGGGAAGGGGAACTCTGTGTGTTATTCATGTGTTCAGAGTGTCTGGACAACGAGCAGAAGCTAATGCACAGGACTTCCGAATTCTGACCCGGCAGCTGAGTGCCTTTAAATCCCAGCTATTTCTACAGACACAGAGCAGCAGAAGAGCAGTCATAGAATCACAGAACCATCTGGTTGGAAGAGACATTTAAGACCATCGAGTCCAACCATTCACCCTGCACTGCCGGGGTCCCTAAACCATGTCCCTTCACCAGCTTTGCCACCCTTCTCTGGCCACGCTCCAGCACCTTAACATCCTTCTTGGTGTGGCCTCACCGGTGCCCAGTACAGGGGGACAATCACTTCCCTACTCCTGCTCTTCTTCAAAGCTGCAGATTTTCTGCACGCACGCGGTACAGGAGGTCTGACGCTTCCAGGACGCAGGGGGATGTGTTGCATGTGCTCGAATCAACAGCCTGATTACAGTAATCAGAGTTTAATACATAATACATGTTGCTCAGTTTATTCACGTAGCCACAGAAATCTAACGCTTTCGGAGAAATCCATCACAGAAACACGACAGCTAAAGCAAAGTCTCGCGCTAGAAGTAGTATTGGGGAACGTCATCTGCGTTGTTACCTGATGACAAGAAGATCCAACTCATTGGGTTTGGGATTTGCAGACGCTAATTTCTGCAGCACGTCAGATCAAATCTGTTCGGGGGCCCGTGAGCGCTGAACAATAAAGCGATCGAAGGAAAGCTGAAAGCAAGCTATAAGGCTTTCCGGTATGCGGCATGTCCCTACCGCTGTGTTAGAGAAGGTCTTCCGAGCTGACTCCACAAAATCTCCCCTGAACTCTTATGTTCCTCAGATATTTGTTGGGTTTATAGAGTCAAGGAGACAATATTCAGGGAAAGCCCTGTGCCAGCATTCAGAAAAGAGCGCGTTAATGACGGACTCTTTCTTGGCAGGAAGCGAGGCACACAGAAGTTATCGCGTGACAGCTCCTTCAGAACTATTTGAGGTTAGCTCTAGTTCATCGTGCTCCAGCACAAAGTGCTACTTAATGACTGCCTCACGAATTGCACCCATGCTAGAAAAGGATCACGAGATACAGATTGACAGGAGTCACTTGGATTCAGCTGCTTCCCTTTAACAATCCTTTTTTCAAATTTTTGCCAGCCTTGCCTCTTCAGGAGGAACCTACCTGGAAAACGTCAGTATCTAGTGCCAACACTAAACAATTGGTTTCACAGCAATTAAACGCAAAACCCAACATATGATTGAAATTCACGCAATTTTGAAAATTATTATTAGTTAGCTGGTCTTTATCTGAAATGCAGCTTTAGACAAGGCTTGTTTAACATCTTCGATTTTAAATGTAGTCTCTTGTGATGAACGGAAATGTCCAGCTTGTCCATTTTCATCCAAAAAAAAGACAAGCTGAGGGATTAAGTGACTTGCCCAGGGACAGAGAGGAACCTTGAATCAAAGCAGAGAATTTGAAGCGGATCTTCTACAGCCTTGGCAGGTTCCTGTCCAGCGAATCAGCTTTCCCTTACCTAACCGCACCACCAGGCTACCGAGCACAGAGAAAAACATCATGACAGCCCCAGAACAACCAAACCTCTTTCTGCCTTGCCTTCCCCAGGGTAATTTTCTTACTTTTCTTTACGTGTATTGGACACAGAGATGGATCCCAACTCGGCAAGTGCCAAATGAGCAGCAATGGAGGGATGAGACTCTTTCGGCTGCCCAGCCTCCGGCAGGTGGGTACGTCAGCTGGGACTTCTGTTTGGGTAGGGGTTTGTTTTGTTTGACCAGTATCTGCTGCATGTCATATTTTAAGGCCAAGCTCCTCAGTTATGGAAAGCTGAACAAGCAGCAACTGAACTAAAGCTGATACTCTTTTCCTCTTCTCCAAGGCTGCTTTTCCACACCACTAACCCCCCACGTTTTGAGATAAGCGAGGCAGGTGCTGGTCAGCAGAAGCTCAAGCCCACGGTAGCAGAAATGCTGGGGATGAGACCAGTGAACACTGGCAGAGTTCACGTTAGCATCGTCTACCATGGACCTGGCTCCAGCTGACCGTATTATTCTTCTGCTACCATCATCATCTGATTTATCTGCATTAAGAAACCCTAAAATTAATAGAGAATAGAACCAGACAGGCACACAGACGCGTATCCTCCAATAATACATAAACTGACAAGCCAAAATACTTGAAATAGTGGAATCTTTCCCAAAAAAATGCTGGGCAAACCGTAGATCAAACTGTACTCATGCAACAGAACCATCATGCTGGCAGTTAAGTGGCTTTCTGTTTGAAAAATTAATTCCTAGTCTCATGCAATCAAATGTAAAACCATTAATATTAATATTCTGTAATAATATTTACATTGATAAAGCTTTAAATCACCCACTGCCTAACAGTTTCAAAAACAAGCCGAGTCAAAAACGCTCAGGCTAACCACAGGTAGCCCAGTAAGGTTTACAAACTAATTAAAATAAATATGATTTAAGAGAAGGAGCTTGACTAGCAAGAAAGGGCATTTTTTTTTTTAATAATTGAAATCTTTGAATGTTTTATTTTTAAAATTGCTTCCAGCTGACTGAAATGGATGTACTGCTGTGAAACCCAGCTCTTCGGAGCTCCTACAAAGAGCTCAGGGCCAGAATTTCAGTTGCTCAGAATGAATTAAACCCGGATTTTAGAAAGCTCTCTTCTCAGTGAGGAGGAGTCGGGGTTCCCACTGCATTTCCCACCCAACAGCTGCCACTTAGAGGCACATTTTGACAAATTTTAACCTCTCTCTGGCCTTTCTAGAAAATCCAGCACTGGCTGGCAGGGTTTTCTTTTGCAGCTCAACGTTCAGACAGTAAGACCGGCAGGTTTGCCGGTCTTGTTTGTGCCCACCACACTTTTGTAAAGCAGTCAAGTATTGGAGGAGAATTTGTCTCCTTCCTGTGAGTATGAAAGTCATACTCACAAGAAAACGAAAAGCTCTAACGGCAACCAGGAAATGCTGCCGTTTGTAAGCGCACGTAAAGTCATGCTGAAGGGGCTCACGTCTACCACGAGCACACAAAGACGTGGCCAAGTGCCGCTGGGTGCATGCAGGAAGGATGCTGGCTTGGGGATGCGGCCCAGGGCATGGGTGGAGGGCAACAGAGCAGCTGCCTGATGGCTCCTAGGTAACCCCCCCAATCACTGTCGTGGCAACAGATCATAACGCACACGTAAAACACGCGAACCAAGGCTGTGATTACCAAGTGTGAGTAATCCACTGCAGCACATGCTTGTATTCATTGATGGATCCTTCTCCTAAAGCTTCGGCTCTTTTGATTTCAAACTGCCCACTGTAGTCCCTTCCACAGAGGTAAAAAGCTTCCCCTCCTCTCGTGGACATCCCCAGTGAGCCTCCCTGTGCAAAGCGGTGGTTAACCTCAGGTTGCCCCAAGAGGTGGGAGAAGCCCCATCCCTGGCACCATTCCAGGTCAGGTTGGCCCTTGGGTCTCCGAGCACCCTGCTCTGGTTGCAGATGTCCCTGCTCCCTGCAGGGGTTGGACTGGGTGACCTTCGAAGGTCCCTTCAACCCAAACCAGTCTGTGATTCTATGAATCACTCTATGTTTTCAACCAGGCAGGAGGCCTCATCAGATGGCAGTGACCCGCTCTCTCCCAGCACCGCACCGTGAGTCTTTGGGTCTTTGACAGAAGAGTCGTAACTGGAGCAAGAGCCCCATGACAAACCATACCTGCCCCAGAATATAATTTTTACACTTTTGTCACACAAACTTGTAAAAGTGTGAGTACACTTCTGGGTGTGCTGTCACAACTCCACCTACACAGGATCATCCAAGCTAGGCACAAAGCCAGCTCCTCAGCCCTGGGAGTGGATGGCCAGTGTTCATCAGCAGTGATGAACGCTGCACCAAAACCCTGTGTAGAGCACACCAGCCAAGGTGGAACATTAACACAGCACAGGGACTGAAGATAAGCAAATAGAAACCACTCAAGAGTGAAGCTGCCAAAGGCTGACTCTCAGTGCTGCAACAACTGAAAGCCTGTGAGATGGCTCCACCAAGCCAGAGTTGATGGAAAATATAACTTATTAGGAAAAGCAATCATAAACACTAGTATAGTATGTAACTAGTGACATTCATATATCCAGGGAGCTTTTTCTACACTGCATTCAGGTTGGTTTATAACTCCCATCAATATATTCGATAGGATTTCAGTGGATATGGAACAATTCACTTTACAAGTGTCTGGCTTTGGGGAAGCTGTAATAATGCCTGCAGTCCTCTCACCCAGTCAGGGCCAATAACAGTTTGCACTGATTTAACACACCATAACAACTCAAGTCAGTACACAGCAGCAGGTTTTGTTACACGATTTGGATAAAACATCGAGAGGTTTCCATTGACTTTGCTGAAGTTTCATTACGGCGCGTTTGCTCAGCCTCTGCGTGGGGACAGGAGGAACTGCCTTTGAGAGTCAATGCCAAACGTGTCAGTGGTGAGCTGGACGGGATTTAGCGCTTATTCTACTATGCTTTCAAAACAGCATTGCACTGATGTTGTGTTTTGCCCCTTCTTCACGTGCACGGTGCAATACCTGTAGTTACCACCACTGTCCCAAACGCTAAGGCAGTTACACTGGAAGGGCCATCACTGCTCTTCACACTCTTACTACTGGAACACTGAGGGTGCTGATGTGATTATCTCTTCATGAAGGCAATCTTGCTACTGACACCGTGGTCTTAATACCATGAATGGCTGATAAACCCGGGAAGCAGCGAGGAGTTTTACCCTCTTGCAAGCAGGGAAGTTTACTACCTTGCAATCCTGTGTCTAAAGACAAGTAACAGCTCCTGAGACATCACCTGTGAGTACAGCAATAAATTAAGATTTGGGGCAAAACATTCATTTTGTAACTACAGAAAGAGCAGAATGCTGTACTGCCAAAATTAGAAGCAAGTGAACTGCACTGACCTAAATTGATCCTCATCTAGGTCTCTGGAAGGTACCCAGCTTCCTACAGTTCCCTCAGGACAGTTTGTCAGAAGGGATGCTGGCAGATCATGAAGGGCTATACAGAGAAAGCTGAGGATGAGTGGCTACTATAAAAAAAAACTGCAAAATTATTTTATTCCCCTATTCAATCACAACCATCTTTACCAAAACCATGATCAGACACGAGATCAAACCTCCTGGATATGTATTATTTCTTATCCCTACAGAGTGGTGCAAGGAAACCAAACGAGTGACACAGAAGGGAGAGTTTAATGGTGTCTAGCCCAAGTTTCTAGTTAAAACACGCTTCAAGGGTGATGAACCACAGTGAGCAGTTTAAAAGTGGGTCAGTTCAGAAGTGACCCATATGTGTAAGTCATTGTAATTATTCCTTCCGTGTTCTCACCAGGCTGAAAGGTCTAAAGAAAACATACTTGGAATTAAGTCTATTTTGATCTTTTCTAAAAATGTCAGAATTTGCTTTGGATTTTGAGCTTTCTGCACAGATTATTTCATCCACGCTTTTTCTTGATGTCATTTGGTTATTTCATGATGTGCAGTGATAGTGTACTACTTAGCATGGCTGAAAGATTAGTTTTAAAGAAAATGCATCAGGTCACAAATACATCTTACAAACATCGCATCCTCTTCTAAAAAATCAAAACATCCTCTGCACGGACACAGTCCAAAGCTTTATGTTCCAGTCAATGCACACTGACTTTAGGCATGTGGGTTTTCTCCTGATACAAATGATGGTGCTGAATTATCAAAAGATAGTTTGGGTTGTGGGAAACATGTTTCCTCTGGGGTTTTTAGGTTCCTGCGAAACTGCTGAGAGTGATTAATATTTTCTTTCCCTCTGTCAAGAGAGTGTGTAGTTTAAACCATCACATCATTGCTTTAAATATGTGGCACAATTCCACAGCGATGTTCCCAGTGTCCCACTCAGTTGTTTGAAGACACTTGGTTCATTGGCAGCAATCTAAAGAATTACAGACTGTATTTCTCCCCCAAATATTCAGCCCTAAACCCTCTTGTAGCCCAACCATGGCACCACCCATCTCGAAGGAAGATGTCACACGCCTTTCTAAAAGGTCACACCATTCGCACAGCTTCCTCTAGCCGGAGGAGGCCAAGAAAACAGCTCTGCAAAGAGGTGTCACTGATGTCCATCTGCCAGATGCCCAGAGACACCAACCTCTAGATGTTCTCAGTTCGTACAAAGGAACCACTCTCAAGGTGTTAGATACTATGCATATTAACCAACACTTGTGGCACTTCTGAGTTTTGGATATCTTCAGTGTAAAAATCAAAAAGCAGTCCTGGTTCTTGCAGCTGCGCCCCACTTCGTCTGTGAAATTCAACATCTGCAGATCTTCTGGATAATCTAAGCAGAGTTAGCCACTTAGGATGGTGAAAGAGTGCTTTGCCATGGTTCCAGGTTGCCCCAAGAACGACTGAGGTGCCTGAACAGCAACAGCTCTTGAGGCTACATGCTTGCTTTGCCTGGTAAAAGGACAGACTCCTCAAATTCAGGAGTTTGTGTTCAAAGCCTGGTTTAGATGGCTACAGGAGGAAAAGAAGAAAAGGAGGAAGATCTGATTCCATGTGACTATCATGGAATTCACAGCTAGGCAATGATAGCACAAAATTTGACTCAATGTTCTCCTTAATAAGGGAGCAATTAAACAGCTCACTTATTCATTTCTAACCAAGCATGGATTCCGTCTTCCTTTAGTCAGGCCACCTGTGCTTTCAAGAGCTGTTTCTGCACCTTGGCCTCTTCCTCCTCAAGGTTCTCATGTCTCAGACACAAGAGCCCCAGACAAGCAAGCATGAACCACCACCCACAGGGGAAGACAGACAAAAACCAGCCACTGTCCAAGTGAGACAGAGAGCGGAATAACCGAGATGAAGTGGTTCCTGCCAGCGTACCAGGTGACAACGCCACGCATTGTGTCAGGTGTCACCTTCAATTCATCGCTGCCCATAAAGCTCCAAAGAACCAATAAGCACGGCGGGATGTGAGTAGGCTGTCTCTGGGTGGAGCGGGCCACCAGCAAAACCCGACTACAGTGGCCAGTGCTGCTGTGAAGGAGGAAAGCGTTGTCTCCACCGCCGGTACACTGGCTCTGGCTACAGCAGCGGACACCCAAGCAGAATCAAAGGCTGGACCACCAATAACTCACACATTGCAGCCCTGCAGCAAGGGACAAAGGCAGCTACCTGACACGGGATTTAGCAGGGTGTCCTTGCCTGCCCTCCCTGTCGTTTTACACGTCCTCATTAACTAAGCAGCAGGAAGCTAAGGGGACCAGGACAGGAACATCTGATCTAGGAAGAAGCTCCAAGAGGACTTTCAGTTAAGTAAAGTTTTTCCACTTTGTTAAAGTTTCTTGTTCAATATAAAGAGAGAAAAAAGGTTGCTTTTCTGATTCTTTATCACTCTCACATAATAGCATTGGGGAGCTTAACATATATCCTACTGCCTTGACTTTTTTCTGTATATATTTAGTGCTGGGAAAGTCTCCAAGGCTTGAATAAAAAAAAAAAAAAATCTTAGCTTGGCTTTCGAGCTTGGCAGGCTGTTGCTTCTAACACAGCAGAGATCAGAGGAGCAGGGTTTGGCTCTCCCACCTGAGATCAGCTTATACTCCAACACACGTTTCTGTTAGTTATGAAAGCTCTGTATTCTTGTCGCATAACTTTGTGAAGTTTGGGAAGTGCCTTAGGTAACGGAATGGCATCTTTTTGTACAAACTTCGAGATCATAAAGAGTCCTTTTTTGATCCCATCACAGTCAGTAGCAAGGCGTAAGAGAAGGAAGCTAATAAGCCTCCTTCGCTTCCAGGGCCCATTACAGACAAATGTCACAAAAGAACCTGCCCACACCGGTGAAAGTCCTACTAGCCCGTTTCTCCCAGCCTGGCTTACAAAACGCAATTCACCGCATCCGAGCCCTACGGCTACCATCAGGTCACTGACTCTTGACGTTGTCACAAGTACCAAAGCTTCCACTGGTGCCTCTGGACCCCACGCTAAGGCAACGTCTGCTCCAAGCTCAGGGTCTCTAACGTTGTCCAGATTCAATTTTCCTTTGAGTAGCTCTCCTCCGCACCAGGATTTCATTTTTCCTTTCATCTCTCTGGACTGCTGGAGGAACTGGGGAAGGAAGTCATACTGAGAAGATCATGGTTCAGATGCTATAACATGATTAGTTCAAAAGCAGCATCTGCCATCTTCCCAGGTCTGGTGTTCCTAGGTGTGATGTTCCTAGGTGCTGAGACTCTGCAAACCCCAGGACACCACTTTTGGCCCAGGTGAGGGCTGCATACATCAGCCTAAACTCTTTTGAAAGCATGAGCGTCTACTTCAGTACCTAAGGGACTACCAAGTTATTTTTAAAACCTATGAACATACACACGCAGAAACAAAGCACACAAACATCAACTACACTGATTTTATCTGGTTCGTCTGATGAGGAGAAAGAGAGAGAAAATGAGGTCAACTCCAGGGAAGCCCACAGCCAAGGCTGTATCGAGACGCCAAGTGAGATGGAGGGCATCACACCCTGACAAGAAAAGCCACCTCCACGGCAGTCCCTTGTGCGCAAGCTGGAGGTGAGGAAGGAGTTCGCCCCTTCCTGAGCCCTCCAAGGAGCAGAGCTTGACCTTACAGGACATGATTTCCAGGAGACTTGAGCCTGCCCCACAGCGCAGTTGGTCCAGCTGAAACCGTCTTTGCTCCTGTGCGGCAGAAATGTTTCTCCACAAGTCTGAGTGACAATCCAGAACGAGCCCATACCTGCTCTCCCAGCAGCAACCCTGCTCTTCCGGCAGACCCTCAGGGTTCTGCCCGCCAACTCTTCATGGAGCGAGAGGACAAAAGCATGATTCAGAGATTTAAAACACAACCCAAAAAAGAGGTGACAGTGAATACCAGCTCTAAATAGTGTCGAGTCCTGCTGTAAACTCACAATAGAGCTAAAAATAGCGATATAACAAGACAAAGCAGTGCAGCACTGGCGTGGATAGGAACAGCAGTGTCAAGAGTATGAATATAGAAAAGAACAAGATTTTGCTTCCGTAATTACCTACCTAACACAGAACAATGTGGAATAAATATAGAAACATTACTGCCAAAAAGGCTCCTACTCCCACAGCAACGTTAAAATAAATTTTAAAAACTAGAAAATTAAATTATAGAAGAAAAAAAAATACTTTTTCTCTTTTCTGAGATATAAAGGTATTTTTTCTGGTGTGCCTTTTATTATATGGCACATTCATTTTCTTAAGTGAAGGATCTGACCAGAACGGATCGAAGGCTGTGCACCTCCTGCATACTTGCTCAGAAGGTCTAGCAGCACAATTGGGATTATTTGCCACATAATGCAGTGAGGCTCAACAAGAAATTACAAGACTGAACATAGACTCTAAACATCTGGAAAAAAATAAGCCATGCCCTCCAGTTCCTGTTGACGCCAGCTGACTGCTGTCTTCCTCACCTCATTCATGCTGCCTGGTTATAGAGCAATCTGGGCACCTGCACGCAGAAGCAGGTCACAAATGAGTTAATCACCGACTCGTTTAGGTTGGGGAAGACCTTTAAGATCATCGAGTCCAAGCGTTCCCCCAGCACTGCCAGGTCACCACTAAACCAGGTCACTAAGCATCTCAGATGCACCCAAGTCTGTGCACACCAGTTTCCCAGAACCGTGTACTTGCTCTGTAACTCAGGCAGTAACCAAAGAGCTCACGAATGCTTTTGGCACTGGAAGTGGGCAGCACTGTCAGACCGCAGCTGAGCTCCTGGGCTATGCGTGGCTGGATTCCCTCCTTAGACCAATGCAGCAAGGCAGCTGCCTTATTTCACATTGCTTCCTAAAAGCTTTTCGGCAAGCAGGCTTGAACTGCATGGAATCCTTCTCGCCTCCATAAACACAGCACAACACGCCTGCTACCAAACCCCCCCGTCCTGGTCCACACCTACTGGGTGGCTTTTTGGTTATATTACAAATTCTTCTATAGAACAAAAAAATATAGATATAAAATCTGCTTTAACAGCTCATTTAAAAATCATGCTGTTTGGGACTTCTACCGATTATTTGGTGATAACCTGTGTATTAGGAAGTCTCAAAGGTCACTGGCTGTTTTGTAAGATGATAAACTAATCAAGACAAATTTTGGAAAAGAATTACAAGTTGAACACAAGCAAATTTGATGAGGTGAGTATAGACATATAACCCGAGGGAATCGTGGTGCTTCCTCTGCCAGACGCAGAGGATAACTATGGAAGGTGGCTACCTTTGGAATTGTATTTTATGCCATACAAGAGCCCTTTGTCTTTCGCTGCTCCTCCACGTCACACAGCATTTCCATTCTTTGTTTTCCTCAAAGAGCCAAAAAACAGCACAACATGAACTCCTTGGTCTGAAAGCTCAGAATCTCACGGAAAATAATAAGCATGTACTTACGACCAGAGAGAGTTTCTTCCTTGCGTGATGACCCCAGTGAATTTTGTTAGCCTTCGAGCATCCACTTCAATCCACTGGTATGGGTCATTTCTTCCTGCACACCAGGCACCATCATAAAAATCATTTTCATTAACACCTGCCTGAAAAGAAGGCAAAACCGTCTTCATAAATCAGAACCGAGAAACTGAAAGTCTCTCACGGGAAAAAGAAAAGAAAACATGAAGTCATTATTCATTCCACTTACTGCTTTGGGTTTGCTTTAAGACCCCTGAGACTGTCATTCCCAACAGCTATACAGAATGACCACAGTATTTTCTTACTCGAAGTGAGGAGGGAAATTCTGCAAAGTCCCTTTAAAAAGCTGTAAATTTAAGTTAGAGTTCGGCGTGTAAACAGAGGGTCGGTTCAGCCCACCTCTCTGTGCCTGTGACTTTCAGAGTCACGGCAGTCCGAAGAAGCCAGCTCCAACCCGTGTAATTAATGGTCAGTGCTGGAGCAATCTCCTTGCCCCTGGAAGCAGCAAAGCAGAGCGCAGGGCATATGGAAACAGTAATACTATCGCCCACCAACTTTCAGTCCCAGAGTTACTAATTTTCATCGCTAAGGTGTCCAAGGTTAAAAATTCGGGAATGCCCCACTGTACTCCGACTTGTGTACCAACCTATAACCCAGTTTATGCTCACAAAAACGCCACAAACAGCCTTCCCGACGTTTTCAAAGAAATAGCTGCAAGGTACTTTGACTAAGCTGCCTTCCAAATACATCTGAAATGGCATTTAAAGACACATATTCAGATATTTACCTTATTACTGAATCCCAGGCAACGCTGGGCACCAAGCTGGCTACTGCCTCACAGAGCACAGCAGCTTTTCCAGCTATGTTTTTATGATTTTTCCCTGTGTTTAATGTGGGTTTAAAATTGCCATCCAGGCAATTAAAAGATTGGAGGTCCTTAAAGCTTGCCCAGATATAAACGAAGAGGCTGGAAAACTTTGTAAGTTTATATTAGAGACAGACCTTAAAGCTCTGGTACAGAGCTCTTGTCTGTTCAGCAGTATATTTTCAGTTGATTCATTTTAATATGTAAAATATAAATGAAGGACACAAGGACACAACTGTCAATTAAATTTCCTGCATTTTCACAGGTGGTTTCTACCAAAATGGGCATTGGGTGGGTCTAACTCAAAGAGAGGATGCAGTTAATCCCTTTCCCCAACAGTGGTGGGTGGCATCTCAAGGAAATGCTGCAAAACGCAGACACAGATTCAGTTCCTAAACTTTGTGTTTTCTCAAGTACTCAAATCTGAGAGAGGGCAGCTTGAAGATCCCTGCATCTACTGAAATTATATTAACCCACCTAATTATATGTGTTAACTCCGATTTTTTTATAAAAGTCAAAGATACAGAGGAAAAACTCTATTAGCCACAGAAGATGAATTCTTCAGGGAGAACCGAAGGATGGGAAAACATAAGAATACAAATACAACCCCTGACCTGAGTCGTAACCTTTCTCAAGAAAAAGTTTCAACTCATTTTAAAATAAGATGGAATTTGAAGTGGCCGTAGGGTTTCGAACCAAAGTTTGCTGGGAGGCGTTAAGACCTGCAGAACACCTTGAGCTAGCATCGCGCTAGTCCCTTTCACGCTGATGAGATTCCACCAGCTCCTGCAGAGGAAGCACCCACCTCTCTCACTGCTTCCACCGGGATCCTTCGTCCTTATTCAGACGGAGGATGTTTCCCACTGGTGCGATGCTTATCAGGGTGTAAACCTCTCCTCCACAGTACAGCGAGAGGAGGGAAGCAGAAAAGAGAAGGAAAAGCTTATTTGCAAAAAAAATCCAAATTACACACTCAAGTCTCCACTGTTTCAACTGGATTCAAATAAATCTAAGCATATGTTTAAGTTGTATGTCAAATATGGGGAGCCTAAAGGACGTGCTGATGTTATGCGCAGCTTAAAACAGTATGGCCTTAAATAGGGGCAAAGAGAGCATAAAAAAAGAAAAAAGCAGCTGTGCTGCTCCTTTCTCTCATTTCCTGACATCAGCTTCTCTGAAGCTAAAAGAATAGCTTCACTAGGTAAACAGCAGCAGGTGTCTGTGTCTAACTAGCAGAGCGTGCTACTTGAAAAAGGAGAGTTTAATCGATAAGAAGTTCTTATTAGAAATATTTCTGATGGAAAAGAATCCAAATAAGTTTATGAAAAAACTTCTCTTTTTAAGTTTCAAGTCTATACTTTTTTCTTACGGTGCCTGAAGTTCTGAATTTGCCCTGTGGCCACTTCAGAATATTGTTTCTATTAAAAAAACCAATTTATAAATTCACTCAAATATTTAGTAAAGAAAATTATCATCAAATTTTCAATCAAAGAATATAGATGAAGATACCTTTTCTTGGTACGACGTTTACTTGAATTTAAAAATCGTGTATTGAATTAACAGAGAGAACGGGTTCAAGTTATGATGTGCATAACTTTAAGGTCTAGATCTTAAACACATTATCTTCATAAACGGGAGAACCAAGTGGCTAATAAGAGCTGGAAGTAAGGACTAGGTCCCTTAAGCAAACCCTGGTTCTCCTCACCAATTTTTCAAGAATAACTCCAGTTCATATTTCACTTGCAGCCAAAAGCACAAACATTTCTCCATGCGCAGTGTCTTATGAAAAAAAGAATACCTTTTCGATCTAGGGCAAGGGACTTTTCTCTGTCACTCCTCAGTAAGTTCTCCATAAATATGCGAATGTTGAAAATTGTAACTCAAATAAATCAACGGCTCATGATGTACCCAAAAGCGAAGATGAAGGAAATCAAAAGCGTAAAATTCCTTTACAAATTATATGGCTTCTGATTGGAATTCACGTTCCTATTCGGAGGTAGGCACGTACAGGACTGAATAAACACTTGCTCACATTACCACTGTTCCAAAAGCCTTATTCTGTAACGAGGAGGAAGATATTACTGCCTAATGTATGCAAATGAAGAAAGAAATCTCAGTCTTCTGCCGCGCGTCAGCTGGAGCAGCAGTAAAAATGTCCCTCATATCAAACCACGTCTGCTTAAATCCTCCTCCCTTCCCAGCAGGGTGATCACAAACGTCACTGTACCAGAGGAAGTTGTGGAGGGGGGAACAAAAAGCATCGCTCATCGCAGGTATTTATAGCAGCCGCCGCCAGAGGAGAAGAATAACAGCACACAGGCTGGAAGGAGAACTTCAGCATTTTTGCCTTTTGCTTCTGTTTTGATAACGGAGCTTTTCTAAAAGAACCGGCGAAACAAAGGATGGAAGAGACACAAAGCAAGACACCCTGCGTACACACAACTGCAGTACGCGGTGAACGTTCGGTGCTGTTTGGGTTTCTCCACCCAGGAAAGTGAGGAAGGGGAAGGAACAGCATTTGATCATTATTTCAGGTTCTAGGCACTGCTAATCATTGCACAAGCGACAAATACTAATGACTTTCCCCCTGCAGGCAGAGTGCCTCAAGCAATGTTGGTTTAGGCTGTGATTGCTCCTGATGATGTTAAATTACTGCTGGTTGTTGCAGGTGAGCTCTCCAGTACCCAGAGCTCTAGTAGCATTGCTCTTGCCCTTGAGAGGTCCCAGCTTCATCGCCGCTTTCCTACAGGACTGGGAGGAAAATCAGGTCCCGCACAGTGCAAGGTCATAAAGGAAGCAGATCCTAGAAGGTCTTCTCGAGTCCTGCTAAGCCTGGCCTTCTTTGGAATAAAGCGTACACCACCTGATTACTTTAATATGCTTCAGATAACCCAAACAGAGCAAAAATAACCCGCAGAAGCCTTTGAAAAACTTCATTATTCTGCGAATTCCCTGGGAAGCGCGGCAGTGCCAGTCACCTGGGGTGAGCCCTAAGCTTCTCAGCTGACTTTGCATCAGACGATGAGGTTGAGCAGAGAGTGGATTTTGTCTTATTTCGGGAAGGAACACGATAGTCACATGAATATTGTGGTGATGCCCGGACCACGGCACAAGGGCAGCAGCCCAGAAAATTGCTCATCGCCATACATTTAGCATAGTGCCCCGGGGAAACTTCAGCAGAACATCCTCTCTGACCTGGGCCAGGTGTTTTTCTTTATGTGCCATCCTAAACAGCATGAAAACACAGCTGCTTCAACACCAGTGCCTTGCGCCTTTCCCCAGTACGCCGCCAACCACCCTCCTGAGTGGCAAACAGAAATCACCAGGGACCTCAGCCCCCACCTGAGCCGTCAGCCCCCGTTAGTACATGTTCTTGGTCATACGCAAATATCTTTAAAACACCACTGAACTCAGAAGTCTTAATGCAAAGTAAAACTCATCAGTGAAACCCAAGTGACTGGGAAGAGATCTGCAAATTCACAGCGGCTTTGAGAAATTTTAACGTGCTATTAATTTTAAGCTAATCCCAAAGGAAAGAGTATCTAAAGAAAACTAAATGCAAGCCCAGACCTTTAACGGTGCCAGTCACAGCGGTAACGCTCAGTGGTCAAGGGGCTGAGGGAATTACTCTATCTGTAGAACACAGACAAGCTTTCAGAGAGGGTACAAGCTTCTGATTCGAGGATTACTAGAAATCTTTATTAGAGGTAGAGACGTAGCAAAGGAAAAAGGGCTACAGGAAAAGAAAGCCAGGGAAGACCCTTTGGACTAAGCTGGGTGTTGCTGGGTTATTTGTACATGAGTCTCCCACAGAACTGACATCAGTTAAGTCCATGTACCAGAAAAGAGTAACAGCAGCTTTTGGATAATCCATCCGTGCAGAATTCATGCAGGAAACCACCACCACAAAAATCTGTATCAAGCAGAAGCGCGACGTTGTGAAGCCTTTGTTCACGGAACAAAAAAGCACTGTCTTTTGCACGGAGAAGAGTAAAACCTCCACTGGCACCGGACAGAAAGTCCTTTCGCCCAAGGCTTTGCGCAGCACCTCAGGGAGGGCACCACGGCCCCCGCCCTGCAGAGCTTGTTCTCACAATAAATGCTAAAGAAACCGCTGCCAAAGAGCTGGCAGAAGCACTCCAGTTCTATTGGCAGGGGCTAGGCATGGCTGCTAGCCGGCAGGTGAAGGTGGGATGGGAGAAGCGCAGGCTCTGAGGTCCTAGGAGACAGGACACCCAAAGAAAGGCACTTGGTCTAATCCAAGCTGTGGGAGCTTTTGTGAAGGAAAAGCTGAGTGGCACCTTGCTTCTGCTTCCTTCCCAGCAAAAGGCCGTCCCCAGGGCTTCTGTTGGAGGGTCTGGACTATGTTGAGGGGAATTATCATCCATGGGTAAGACTCTTCACTGTTTATTTTAACGCAGAACACTAGACTAGATGGACTCCTGGTCTCAACCAGTATGGCCTTACCTTTAAATAAACTGGACTTGAACACCAGCATGAAGAACGAGGAATTACAACCAACACAGACTTCAGAGGTTTGCACCACAGTCCCTGGTCTTACGCCACTGTATAAACAAAGCTGTCATAAAATTGTCAGCAGAGCCTGTTGTGACAGGGGTGATGGGTTTAAACTAAAAAAGGGGCGATTTGGACTACATATAAGGAAGAATTTTTTTACATTGAGGGTGGTGAGACCCTGGCCCGGGTTGCCCTGAGAGGTGGCAGAAGCCCCATCCCTGGCACCACAGCAGGTCAGGTTGGCCCTTGGGGCTCTGGGCACCCTGCTCTGGTTGCAGATGTCCCTGCTCCCTGCAGGGGGTTGGACTGGACGAGCTTGAAAGGTCCCCGCCAAGCCAAAGCAGTCTCAAAAGAGATTAAATATGAAGGCTGCAGGTGAGACCTCACATTGCACCCAACCCACCATATCTGCACACTAGCTTGGAAAGGAAAAGCCTGTTCCTACCTCCGTGGCTGGTTCTGTCACTCACCTCCAGCTGGCCCTGTTGTTCCCGTGGCTGCCTAGCAAAGTGGTTTACTGAGCTTTCTGACCAAAATTAAGTAATTAAAACAAACAATAAAAAAAAGGGGGGGGGGAAACAGGCAGTTTCCCACTACCCGTAGAGAAGCTCACCAGAGCTGTCCATGTAGAGGCACTAGAAGAAGCCGAAGCAAAGGGTGACTGCTGCACAGTGGGGTTTTAACCCAGAGCGGCCCCTCCTTCCAGCAGCTGCCCACCGTTACACTCAGTGGGCATCATCTGAAATTGCACTGCTGATCAGAGCTCATCCTTCCTAGTCCCAGCCTCAGCCCATTAACTAGCAAAGCCCTTCAGCCAGAGAAAAAAAAGATCTAACGGAGGGTCTAATCATAAAATTGTTCACTGTTGACTTTTCCTGTTGATGACTTTAAGTGTACTTTATTCTGCAAAAGCAACATTTTTACACCAGAAAAGACTGTCATTCAGAATAGAGAACTGATAAAGTGGAAAACAGAAACACGAGAGACGGGAAAACAGGATTTGGTCCTGCTAAGCACCGAGGCTCATCTTTAACATC
The DNA here is from genome assembly GCA_009769605.1 of Bucorvus abyssinicus. Lineage (NCBI taxonomy): Eukaryota > Metazoa > Chordata > Aves > Bucerotiformes > Bucorvidae > Bucorvus > Bucorvus abyssinicus. The sequence continues at coordinate 2,291,515 of CM020032.1, forward strand.
AAAGAAGGTAAACCAGATCGTACGGTACTGACTTCTGAATGGAAGCACTTTTTGGTAGTGTAGTCACTGCCTCCGAGAAGCTGCCTTAGGGCAAGCGCTTCACTTGAAACCACACTTTCAATTAACCGTTGTCATTAATTACAGGCAAACAACAACAAACCCCACAACTCACTGGGTGAGCTTCCTCCCAGGGACGATTTCCTGCAGCTGGGAAGGGAGCGCCTCGGGGCTGCCTCCACCTTTGCTTGCTCAGAGAGGTCTGCTTGGATTTGCACCTCCAGCACACAAAGTTCGGGTTTTTTTCTAAGCCCCACGAATCCAAAGGTTATCCATCAGACTTATTCGCTTCTATAATTCCAGTGTTTCCCCTTCAGTTGAATTACATGAGCTGACAAAGTAGTCAGAACCAATAACCATCCATCGGTTCTCTTTATACAACAGTGCAACCTTAAGCCATTCTCCCACTTAGGTGAAAAAAAAAATGATGTTACCTGAATATTAAGCCTTCCTCTGTGGGCCCCAAGGCCATACCGCTTTGCTGTAGAGGCATGGAGCTGGAAGTCAGTAATTTTTAGTGTCTCAAGACCAAGTGGAGGACAATCTACAAAACAAAAGATTGATTAAAATTCAATTAAAAAAAAAACCCCACAAAACAAACAAGTATTCAAAGTTTCTGTATTTCCACTGTGCCAAACTGGCCGGGATCCTCAGCCGGTATAAGCGAGCCCAGCACCACCGAGGTCGATGAGAAGTGGCAGCTCCCAGCAAACCGGCGGAGCGGTGCTGATTTACACCGCTGAGGAGCTGGCGCGTGGAGGGGCTCGCACAGTTCTTACCGCTCGCCATATGCGCAGTGCTCCCTGTCCAGTGCTTCTCCGTACAAAATGCCAATAAAATGCTCTTTACTCCTGCATTTTCTTTCTTATCTCGATTTGATTACCCACACACACCCCCCCACCCCGTACTCATTCCAGGCCACTGTATGAAGCGATATTTCTAATCACAGTCGGTTCTGGAAACTGCCATCTCAGTCCTTCACGGAGCACAACAGCATCCCTCACAGAGGTCTGGGCGGCCGGACGGCCAGGCTCTGCAGAGGTAACGACTAAGCGCAAAGAGGGCAATTCTGAAGCGCAGGACCATCTCTCTAAGCTCCACATTGCGCAAAGCCTTGAAGAACGAAAAGCAGATGCCACGGCTTCATCAGGCAGCCCGCAGTGCGGCACACCACAGCCTGGAGCGCTGGCTTGGGGAGACACGGCGTTGGAAGGAGTCTGCTTCACGGTTATCAGAAGCGCACTCTGCTCTCAAATGACCCCAGCCACCCCAGAATTTGGGTGCTCCTCAACGCTTAGTGGTGAGGTGGGCAAGTCCCATTCTTCGTGTTCGACAGGAGGCGAACAAAAGCGCAGAGAGACGCTTCGGGAGCACCTAGATTGTACAACAGGGCACGGTCTAAAGGCCCCGCAGTCAGCATCAGCTGGAACTGGAAAGTCTGTGTGGGGCAGAGGTGGAAAGCAGCGTCACGCATTATTTACATGGGGTACGTATTAGCTTAGACGCAGTTTTGCACTGCCATGCTGGTGTCACTTCTGGGTTTGGATGGAGGACAGATTTTCTCTGCAGCCAAGTGTAACTTACACAATAGGCTGTGACAGAGACAGGAGCTGAACACCAGTCATGGAGCCCAGGCCACGTTTCCCATCCCCAGGCTACCCCTCCAGTCCCCAAACCATCCTCCTCTCTGCCAGCCTGACAGCTGGGATTGTGGTCCCGCGTGTGCCGCGGTTGCTGGAGCATTGGCAGAGAGCTCACTCCCATGCTCCATACCTATATCCCACGTAAATATGTATTTTTAATCACTCTCCAAAATGCCATGAAGGTACGGACCTGAGAATCTCATCCTGGTCATGCCTAGCTTTCAGGTGTGGCTTTGCATCAGTATACACATAGTGGCAAAACATCTAAGGTCTCCTGTGCTCCTCCTGAGCTCTCACAACCTAAAATCCCTCAGGAAAAACGTTACGTGCTGTCAGTTCACGCTGGTATTTCTTTGTTCGTCCTTAGGAAAGTTCTCACACAAATCCAGGGCCCAAAGTCTCCATCAGAGACAGCAAAGACAAATGGTAAGTATTAATGTACCACCAGTGATCTTCGTCTGACACAGGAGACGCAGTGTAGACAGCTCCTCATTCCAAAGAGCTTTCAACCTAATTACCCAAAACAGAGAAGAGACAGGATGTATGAGGAGAGTCAGAGGAAGGAATAGCTCAGAGGATTTTTGTTTCATTGGCTGATTATTTTAATTGCATTTCCTTACAGAGTGTTTCATCTTTCATCATACTCGGGCAGGAAGAAGTCTCAGGCTCTGACAGATCTCTACTGGGAGTAAATTATGTAGTTGGGAACCGCCTGCCTTTCTTGAACAAGTTCACTCCTCAAGACAGGTCTGGAAATCAACCGCGTGGCGTAGCCCTGCAAACGCTTTTGCACTTTGGGATATTTTGTTCTACGAACAGTCTCACCATTTCCCGGCACTCCAAAGCCACCCAGAGGTACCCACGAGAGGTCTGAGCTGAAAATAAAAGCACACTGCTTTCGGTTCATAAAATATCATGTAATTTGATGTTTGCGCCACACCTAACGAGGCTACGGGCCAGCCTACAGGTACTGCTAGGAGTTCATAGAACAGTAGAGAAGTTCCCACAAAGGGGCACGCTCTATCAGCGATGGATCCACGGCCACGGGGGCAACCAGCCCATCGCTCCTGCTCCGCAGGAGCCACAGGCGCACAGCCGGCAGTCCCTTTCCTCACCAGGTCTCCTCCCTCCCAGGGACCTGTCTTCATGAAACCTGTAGGAAATGCATCATTTGGAGCCTGTCAGACCTGGCTGGAGGGGCCTGCAGTGACACACACCTGTATGAGAACTGGGTTTGGTTTTATCCGGACTGAAATGTTTCTAATTTACTATAAAACTGCAATACTCTTGGGCTGGCTGTGGATTTCGGTGCGGGGGGAGTTCTTAGTTTGCAAGATGGGTAGTTAAAGGCTGAAAAAACTGCCTGCATATATTTGTGTCTATTATCTCTGTTTCTAGAGAAACTGGAGCCTAATAATAGACTCAGCAATGTTCATATGTTAAACATAGAGTCACAGAAGGGGTGGGGTTGGAAGGGATCTTAAAGAGCGTCTAGTTCCAACCCCCCGCCATGGGCAGGGACACCGTCCACCAGACCAGGTTGCTCCAAGCCCCGTCCCACCTGGCCAGGGATGGGGCATCCACAGCTTCTCTGGGCACCCTGTGCCAGTGTCTCACCACCCTCACAGGGAAGAATTTCTTCCTCATAGCTAATCTAAAACCCCCCTCTTTCAGTTTAAAGCCGTTACCCCTCGTCCTATCACTACACACGCTTGCAAAAAGTCCTTCTTCAGCTTTCTGGCAGACCCCCTTTAGGTCCCACTTTAGATTAACGTGTTTGACTGCTCTTTATTTTTCAAGGATGGATTATTTGTATCATCTGTGAATGCATCAGACTAACAGGCAAATATGACGATGTGCTCAAGGCAACAGGAGTTTTCAGTGAAGGCAAGAGTAGGCTCTAGGAGCAGGCACAAGCTGTCTAGGATACTTTTAGCTGTGACTTCACTAACTTACCAAACCCCTTAAAGATTTGTTTTCTTTTAACTTGGCAAGAAAAAGTCAGTATTTCGCTCCAATACTTGACTGAAAATTACCGAAAAGCATTCCTGTCACAGCTGGTCCCCCTGTGTCCAGTGACCATCCCAAACTGGGAACAGAGCAGCAGGCTTCTCCATAGAAGACCACTGCCCTTTAGATGGCTCCATCTGTGCAGCTCTGCACGGGGATGATATTCTTGCAGTCCTCAAGCTCACTGTTTGCAGTAGCTTTGATGTACGGAATTTGTGCTGTTTTCCACAAGAGAAGACCTTTGAATTCGCTTTTAAATGAAATTACATCTTCTATCTATAGCCATAATCTTTGACTATTAAAACTTCAGTGATGATATTTTTTTCCACATGCATATGAGTTCCAGTGTCAATAAAGGGATAAAAAAGGAGCATTTTAGACCACAACATCGATCTGTCATGTACAGAGATAGTGGGGGCAAATTTTTCAGTATGGCCTCATCTGATTAACTCCAAGTTACTCGTTATAATATAACATGATCCACCTAAAGCTGTCTTTTCACTACTGAAAAAAAAAAAATCCTGAGTCATACTGGGAGTTTAATTTTAGATAAATTATTTTGTGGTGCTTCTTAAAGCTACCAGAGATAACCAGGACAGCCAGAAACTGATTTATCACACTCATAAAGACGGTTCTTTTTTAAAGTAGTGCTTTAATATGGTTTATTTAACTTGAAGAGTTCTTCCACGTACCAATGAAAAATGCCACACAATCAATAAGCCTGTCCTAATGATCTTGTATTTGCCATGCTAGTTTGAAAAACGCTTGCAGAAGCTACAGAAATTGGGAAGCATGAATAATGAGAGCAGTTCATACCTTACAGGTTCCACCAGAAATCACCTAGTTACTTGGCTGTTTCTTAACTGGTTGAACCAGTGATCGCATAAAATACAGGAAATTCAACCACGGCTTTGAAAGGCGTTGAAATCCTCGTACGATGGACACGACAACTTACTGCCGAAATGCAGCTGCGGTATTTATGGTTTAGAGCGAGCGCAAAGCAAGCGTCAAGCTTGCAGGTGTGGGGAAGAGGCTGAGCTCTGGACATTTCTCTCCTCCTGGCCCATACCCAACCATGAGTTTGTGTGCGATCTGCAACCACGACTGGGTATTCACTCTCGAATCAAGCCATTAATAAGATGTCTGGATCAAATTAATTCATTCCAAGACCTAAAAAGAGACAGGGTCTGGGTTCAGACTTAATACCATTTGTACCTCGAGCATCGTTCTTGTGAGGTTTCCATTTTGAAATAGGTTTCCTACAAGCTCCGTTAAATGGATGTACCTCGTGTCCATCGTTCTCAGTTACGTTTCAGCCCTGTGATGGCAGCGCCCTGCTGATGCAGCACCTTCCACTGGACCTCTGGTCAAAAAAAAGAGTCCTTCTGCAGAGCCAGCTTGGTTATCTTCCCACCTGCGGTGCAACCTCAGCCGCACTGCTGCAACGTTAGCTGCTCCTTGTGACAAAACTGTATTAGCAGGCATTCTTAGGAACGTATTAATTCCGTAAAAGGAAGGCGTATGTATAAGCAGGGCAAGGAAAACCCTTCCATTCATCTTTATTACCTAAATTATTAATTTATTTTATTTCCTTCTGGCCTAAGTAAAGATTTTCAGATAAGCGCAGCTTGTCTTTATAGCTTTTGCCTCCAATCAGGGTGCAGTTAGGAAATCTTTCTGTGCTGTTATTTCAGAGGCACAGTAAACGATCGTTTTATTTAAAGAATCTTTTCCATCAGTTTAGGAATATGTTCAGTTTTTCAAATGGGAAGCAAAAACAAGCATCATGTTTCCTCTTCCCTTGTATTTTTAAGAGCCATACTATAAACCTTTTCAATTCCCGCAGGTCTCTGCTTGCCCAACTCCTCCTGCACGGATCTGGAAATGGAGAAATATCAGCCTTGTGCAGTCTCCTTGACATTGGGAGGCAGAATGTACTCTGACTATTTTTTATGACTCTAAATGTGTCTTAGCTCCAGGAGCTTTGTCATTTTTAAATACGTACGAATCCCCTTGCACTTCAAAATGGTTCTTTGGGGAGAAAGGATGTTACACTACGGAGGTACAGAAGTTCAAAGAAGACGAGAGGAGGTCAAGACAGCGCTGATGGTGAGTTAACACAGAATTTTCTCTATGCGAAGAATGGGTTTAGTGCCAGGAGTTATGTTGTTGCTGTTGGTATCGGTAGCTTTGCATCTGGGGCTTGAGCTTGCACCACGAAAGTCACCAGGAGAACATCACTAGGGTAAATATGAAGACCTCATCACCCTTCCAGTGTAACCAATTCAAGTCATCTATTTTCCACCTGAACATACACCTCCAGTATGATTTTCAGTAATGCAGCACACCCCAAGCCATCACTGCACTCAGCACCACCAACAGACACTGGGGTATCTTTTAAAATGATGCTGGTCAGGTCAGAGGGACAAAACCACGTTGCACATTTTGGCCTTAGTGTGGCCAGAGTTTGCCCAAGTTGGAGAATGACAGTGGCCAGCGAGCATCTACAGCAAGAGAGGTGATCACAGAATCATCCGGTTGGAAGAGACCTTCAAGATCATCGAGTCCAACCGCTCACCCTGCACTGCCAAGGTCCCCACACCATGTCCCTCAGCACCACATCCACACAGCTGTTAAACCTCTCCAGGGATGGGGACTCCACCACAGCCCTGGGCAGCCTGTTCCAATCTGTCACTGTTGGAAAGGAAGTAGGTTCGGTGCCAGCATGATGTGCTCTACAGCGGTATTTCTATTTTTAGTAAACAGCTATCACCGTAACTAACACCAGTTTCTTCTTTCTGTAAACCCAACTGCCTACCAGACTTGGCTATAGATTCTTCCCTTCTCTGGAGACTTCGCTGGGGACTCCACAGGTATCCTGCCAACACAGTATGGCCAGGTACCTCATGGCAAAATCCCTGTCACAAGACAGATTTAGTTTTAAGTTTCGATCCCCTCTTTCTTTTTCTGGGCCATCCCAGGGTAGGTGCAGATCTTAGCCCCTGTTTAAGCAAAACACTAGAACACATAGTTATGAAGCAGATGCAAATCTGTGAAGCTACTGATACAGGTAAATTAAGCACAAAATTAAGCATATGTTTGGAGGATGAAGACTTTACTGTTCGTTACACTACTCATACCATTCGTGGATCTTCATGGTCTTGGACAAAAATTCTTAAGGAGGTCAATAGAATAAATTTTACTGTAACAGACAACTTTAGAGCTTTTCCTATGAAAAGTGTGGTTAATGATCCATCTTTCAACAGCAGAAGCTTTTAATGGAAACTCTAGCAGTCTAATTCCTGCATCTCAAGTAATACTTAGGTCACAGGTACACAAAGTATTTTAGCACTGCAGTACACCTGAAAGACGAAATAACAAGAAACGCACGTTTTTGCTGACCTGCTACTTGCTGAAAATACCTTTTAATTGCTTTTCTGTGATGGACAGCCTTTCGGGGGGCTGAATTCAACAGCGCAAGGTTTTCCATTTTCAAAATAATTTGTTATATTTACAGTCTGAGGACATCGGGGCGGGGGGGGATGTGGTCCAGCTAAATTTTGCTGTTTTGACGATGTGATTGTGAAAGTGTGAAATTCCCGCAGATGTTCGTGAGTCACACTCCATACTCGGTATGGCCCAGCCTTTCCCTGGAAACCTGGATTTCAGTTTGAGTGCTTTCTGACTTTGTTCACACCCAAAGTGTTGCTAGCAATACGTCCTCGTTTATTTTCTGGCCTGAATTCAGGCCACCAGCCCCCATTCACCCCAGATTAATTGAAGCAGTAGAGGAGGGTGAAAGTTGTTCAAGCACACAGAGTTTGCTTTTATTCGCTTTTTCTTATATACCCGTTCCCAGGGCACTAAAAGAGCAAAGCAAACAACATGCGCTTACAAAAATTCCCTATGTAGAAGTTAAAATACTGAATTATAGTCCCAAATAAAGGATTAAATACATGTCAACATTTTCTAACCAAATTGTTCTTTAATGTCACATCAAAGCTGTATATTTTTCTCGGACAAACAACAGATATTGCACAAGGGCTTAAGATGTTGGAGACAGCTCTCGGAAGGAAAGGGCAGTATTTATCACAGCTCTGCAACATACAATTACCCTTATGGCTGCCTTTGAAGGTTAAAAAAAAAAAAAAAAGAACCCACAAACAGTTTTGGTTAGAAGCCACAAACCCCAGTTCTGTTAGAGGTCTGACTCAAAGCCTCCTTAAATCAGGAGGAACATCTCCATGGGCTCTAGGTGGGGGTGAAGCCTGAGTGAGGATCCCACAAGTGTGTGATACCACGTCTGGTACCTCAGAGCTGCTTTTGATGATGAGCTATGCCTCTTCTTTGCAACCACCTTCTCCAGGGGCTGCCTCTGGGCCAAGGAGCTTCCCTCAGCCTGGTGGGATGGAGGTGCTTTTTAATCCTGGCTTGCTTGCTAGGCACAGCTTTGTCTTCCAGGTAAACAGACTCCTTTTCCTGACAGGAGCCTCACCAGAAGATTTTCTGCAGTGGTCCTTCATGTGTCCCGCATCACCCGTGCTTCAAAAACTGAACAAAGTCTATAGGAAAGGAAGTAGTTACGGAGAGGCTGCAAATAGCTCCTGCCTGATGGCACAAGGCCAGTCCTGGACAGGGAGGGTGTCCACTGCAGCCAGAGGGAGCGGACAAGAGGGCGAGCCCTGGGGCAGCTTCAAGGTTGTATCCTCACCGTATGTGATACAGCGACACGCAGAGCCCTCCCGTGGTGCCAAGGCACCGAATGCTGCCACGCTTCCCAGACGTCACTTGAACACCGTGCACCGGCTGGCAGGATTGGGCACAACGGTTACCCGAAACGTGGCAGGGGATGGGCTCCATGCAAGGGTAAGGGGTCTCTTCTGCTGCCAAGGTTGAGGGAAAATTCAGTAATTAAAGGCAAAGAAAGAATAAATTATGAATTATCTTGATCCTTTAGGTCAGTTATGAAGCATTTACAGGATCCAGACTGTACACTTTCCCCCCCCCCACCTTTCATTACTTTTCACATTTTTGCTCCCTCACAAACCCAGTTTGTGGCTGGTTCTAGATGCCACAAACAGCACTATAAGCAGGAAGAGCTTCTATTATTCCTGGCACGGCTGGAAGCAGGAATTTCCAGAAAGCCTGCAAGTCTTCTGGCCAAGCTTTCAGACTCAAGAGGCTCATCGAAATTCCAGATGACCCCATATACACTCCATGAGCTGCCTACTGCTGCCATCGTACAGCCTGCCTAGGAGATGACGTGATTTATGACGCGGACAATGCAGCAGCCTGATCCCACCTGCACAAAGTCAGCGTGCTCAGGTGCAAGAAGCCTTTCCCATTTTTCCTCCTGCCTCTGTTTCTTGCTGCCTGTGGTTCTTCTGCACGGAGAAGTGGCAACCATACCCATCCATGCCGGCAGGCAGCTGCCTCCTCCAGCTGGAGGGGTGGGTAGGTATTGAAACCCTGTCCATAGCTCTTGCAAGCCTTAGACTGGCTTCACCTCTCCTTTTCCACATCTCTTTAGGAGAAGAGAAAGGCAGAGGAAATCGAGGTGCAGGCAGGCACTCCAGAATTTCTGCCTCGCTGCCCATGGGACCACCAACTTGCTGACCTGACGTGGCAAAGGGCAAGGGTGGGAATCACCTTGCAAACCCAGTCATGGCATCCACGCCAGGAACAACAGGAGGACAAGCTGCAGTCAGTGTGGATCATCAGCATCCAGAGACACTGAGTGTCACTGCAGGCACGGCCCCAGAAAAGGCATCCAGATGCTGTGGTACAAGGTGCCCTCTCATTTGTATCTAAGCCTGACAAGTCCTCCAATTTCTTACAAAGGAATTTGCGTAGTTAGTCGTTCTGAAGAAGACACATTACCTTTAACGGCCAAAAAAATACAGCCTGAAAAATATCAAATCAATTCTTTTTTATTTTGAGTTTCGATTAAGGCTGAATTCTGTGCTGTTCATTTTTAAATGTCTCCTCTGATGTTTTTCCGAAGCACAGGATGAAGACTTTCTGTAATTCCAGCTAAAGCCACAAAACTGAGGGCAGCCATAAAAAATGAGAACCATCCTTCTTTTCCTGAGCCAAACAAACAGACTTTGCCAAACAATGCAGAAAAGAACTGAGACCACTCGCAGAATGGCTGGGTATAGAAATAAAATTACCATTAAAAACACGTTATCTGCCCAAGGTCTTCCTGCCAGAAACAGCTTAAAATGCCAAATCACAGAGGTATACTGCAAGACCAAAAATCCTACAATAACATTAATTTTTCCCTTTAAAAATAAACGCTGAAACTTGGAATACCATATAACAACTACAAAACCAAGGCAGAAAACACTGCCTTAAGATATAACCCTGGCTTAATAAAGGAGACACCTTCAAACTGCTGAAGTTCCTTTAGCGAATCTGTTTGAGCGCATTTTACACAAAATAGTATAACTGCATTAAAACAGTTCTATGAGGATAAAATTGATCTTATCGTGCAATTATTTTCCTCCCCCTCTATGAGAGCCATAGTAGCAACCTTATACAGAAGTAGATATATCTATACATAGGTGTAGCACATTGGCTCTGCAGTTGTGACAGCACAGTCAGGAAATCACTTAAACAGAAATAACCTGGAAAATGCCCATAATTTTGGGCCCTGGGAATGCACATCTACCCTTTTGGAGCAAAACAGGGATCCTAGGCGGCACAAGGAAAGTATCCAAGCAAGAGGACACAGTAAAGGGGCTGTGGACGCTCCACGGTGAGGACCAGAATTGCACACCCGCGGCCATAGCAGACCTAGTGCCGAAAACCCCGTGAAGAGCTTCATCAGTTCTCTAAAAACACCCAATTTCACCGAAATAGATGGTACCACTATGACGTCACCCAGTTTTCACCTTCTCACTCTCCCTAGTGCGCATGTGAATCCCCCCCACACAGAGCAGGAAAAAAAAGGAGAGATTGTAAAGCAGGTCTCTTTAGAAGTGACGAGCCATTAAATTTTATCGCCGCTGCTAGTTACCTCCCGTCCCAAGAGCTACATTTATACTTGAGAAAGACTGAAATCAGCCACCTCCCGGTCAGTAGTACTTGATGTCATTCAACTTGCAATCAAGTCAAGCTCTAGCGTAGACCAAACTATATTTCTTCTACTTTTCTAGAAAGCTGAGAAAGTGCTGAAAATGATACCGAAAACAGCAGCATCGGCTTCCTCTGACGCAGCGGGCTAAAGCCTGACACAAGTAAAGCAGGGATGAAGATAGAATCACTGCGCTATTCAGTGCTGGGTTTCATAGTAGGCTGTTTTCCACCAGTTTAGCTTTGACTTAGCTCTTGATGGGAGCCAGCAACCTTCAGATCCAGCATGCTGCAGTAGTATGAGCTGTGCCTTTGGGCAGCAGACAGTTATTCGTCACCTTAACTGTGAGCTGAAATGTCACCTTTCATTTTTGCACGATTAAATCTAAAAATACGCATTTACCAACAGAACGTAGACTAGAAGTAGTTGGTACCTACACCGAGACCTGGGTGAATAGTTCAGGATCATCTTTCCAAGAGTCATTCCTGGTCCGTGAAAGATGAACCCCTGTCAATTTTAAATCTTCCCCAAAGACTGTGCTGCTAATCAGAAGTGACATTCAAATTTGCCTGCTCTGCACGTAGACAAACACACAGCTGCAAACACACCTCCCTGCAAAAGCAAGATGATCCCCAAAGGCGGGCTGACCATTTCAGCAGAGATTGCCAAGCCAACCATCCTACCCCAGCACCCAGGTCTGCTCACACCCCTTGCAATTAACACCCCTCCCACTCTAGCAGCAGTAACTGCTTGGACTCGATGATCTTAGAGGTCTTTCCCAACCTGAATCATTCCATGACTCTATCATTCTGTTCTGCCCACCATGAGGAGGCATCACTGGGGGGGTGGGATCGACTGCTCAAGCCTCAGAACTTCTTTTTGAGTTGTCACCTTGCACTGCCTGGTCTCGGCTGCTGCCTCACTCTCCTCTAGGTTGCACATCTGGGCTGAATACTCGACCTATATAGAAAGCCTGTGACAGGAAATACCTAAAATCCGTCCAACTTGGGTTTAAAACCTTTTATAAAGTGTAAGTCTCGGTTTTATGGAGACCTGGCGTGTCTGCTCTAGCAGTGAGTTTAGACGTTTATATGTTGATTTTTTTTTCCTAACAATACATCTGTTGTTATTATTTCATATGAAATAATAAGAGGAATGAATAAAAACAAACGCTTCTCATAAAGCATGCGAGTCACCGCAGTGCCTGGAGCTAGTGCTCAGACAACGACTTCAGAAGAAAGTTGTGTGGTTATAATTAACCTGAACTCAACGTTTGTGCTCCTTCCCAGCCCTGAAAAAGGAATTGTTTTCTATTTTCTAGAGCACAGGAAAAGAAAAAAATAAGTTTATTTGGCTTGTTTGCTTTCCACTTAATTATTCTTTTTGGTGGACTTTTTTTCATCGAGTGGTTGCTTGAAGGACAGAAGTGACTAATTCTGTGAAGGGATAAAAAATTGGCCAAGTGCACATCAAAAATAGCCAGAGGTTCTTTGGACATACCCAGAAGTCCTGAAAAGAAAAAGATTTAGGAACTCATATACCAGAGCTTCCTTCTTTCCCTTTAGAGCACCCTACGCCCAGCCTACTGCACCCTTGAGGAGCACCCGGAAAGCAGAGTATTTTAGAGTTCACTTTGGAGGAGCTCGGAAGACCCACAGGCACGCTGCAGTCAGGCTCTCCCTTTCCCACATTTCACCGCCTGTGCTTCCCAGGAGCTTTTGCTCAACTTCCTGAGGGCTTTCAGCTTCCACATGACTTTGGGGCTTTCTCAGGTCCACGGTGAAGATGGCATTTTGCACACACCGTAGTCCCTCTGCTTCACTTCCCCCTGTCTACCTGCCCTCAAACCAGTCATGGAAGAGCCAATTTAGGGAGTTAAAAAAAAAAAAAAAAAAAAAAAAGGGTGCCTCAAGCAAGTACCAGGATTCTTTTAAAAGCTCAGTTAATGTCTTTTAAATTTTGAGCATTCAAGATTTCCACAAGCCTCTGAGCTTCCTGCCCGCAGAAAGAGAAATGCTAAAAATACCGTGAGAAAGACACGGCCCGTGGTATTTGCGAGCTGATCGGAGGGAAGAGCTGGAGGTTCCGCAGGGAAGCTGCTACGAAGCTGCAGCTCCACACTACAGAGCAAAGGGTCTGAAATAGTTCAAGCACGGTTCAGACAAATATCCAGAAGGGTGGGCACCTCTCCAACTCAAATGACTGAGTGGGCAGAGGTCCCTCCTCCCTGTTCCAGCTTCTGTGATCTTGCAGCTTTACGCAGTCTGCAAAAGATTCCCAAAATTCGTGCTGTCTAAACATCTTTTCTGCTGTGTTTAACAATTCAGCCCTGGTCCAGCAAAGGCTCATAATCACGGGCTAAACATTTAGTGCATAGGGAGCTTCACGGACTCGAAGCGAAGCGTGGCAGAATGATGTGAAGTTATTAGTGAGTTTAAACTTGCACACACGCGTAGAGCCATAGAATGGGTTGGGTTGGAAGGGACCTTAAAGATCACCTAGCTCCAACCCCCCGCCGTGAATGCGTGTCAAGGCTGAAAGCCTGAAGATCCAAACTGAAGGCAATTATTTCACCAGCCTGTGGAGCCAGTGAGGGCTGCTCAGGAAAGCATTCAGAAAATCCTCCTTGGTACTACTTGCCCAGTGAGGTTTGACATCCTTCCCCTGGGGAAAAGTCTTGTGCTAGCAATAGCCCGTGTTGTCACCAAGAGAGTCCTTGGCTCCGCTGCAAACCATGACTGTGCCGGCGTGAAAAATGCTGGCCGTGATGTGGGACTTCTCGTTAGCGCTGCCCTGGAGAGCCCACCCTCCTTACCACCCCCAGGAGCTGGGAGTGTTTACTGAGCACAGGTATCCCGCCCCTGAAAAGCCACGGAGCAGAGAAAGCTTCCAGGCAAGCTTCAGCGAGCATAACCCCCCCCCATTATTCAACTTACTAATTGAGAGAAAAAAAATTAATTCAGCATTAACGAACAGAAACATGGAAGGGTTTTGCAGCGGAATAGTTCTGTGCTTTTTTCTCTCCACTTTTTCAAAGAGCTCTGTTCCATTTGAGCTGCGTAACTCCATACTAGCACTTCTAATCAGCTTCTGAAAAGTTTCCCATTCTGTTCCTCTCGGACGAGCGCAGGGGCTCTACATGGATGACTGCCGCTTGACCAGCATTCGAGCATCAAAAAAACCCAAGTGCGTATTTGCCGTTTGCATATTAGCAATATCAAGCCATTCAGCTCTCTCTCCAATATTTTGATTCCCACATGCCTTCACCAGGGTCTGGATTAGTTAGAATGGAGATCTATGACTTTTGCCCCCCCCATCATTTACTAGTTTAAAATAACACTGAATGCTTTCAGCTGCTGGTTGAGAGCTTTGCTCTTTGTTCATCGTGGACTTGAACTATTGCTTGCAAACGGACCTCACTTTTTTTTTAGAGAAGCGTTTTTGGATCCTAAGCATCAAGCAGAAAGACTGGATCAGGAGTATACTACCCATCACACTTTCTTCAGTCAGGCAGAGAACCGTGCGACTTCAGTGACTAGATACCTCAACCCTCATTCCTCCCAGGCTGTGAGGAATTTATTTGGCAGCTGAGGAATTTATCCGTTTTCTTCTCTGAGCCTCACCCATCCCACTCACCTCTGGGCCTCTGCAGAACCTGGGCTCACTTTGTTAGCACTTTCAAAGGTCTTTGGAAGAGGACTCATAGCTTTCTGCCTCTATTCATGATCACCCAATAATTTGTTCCACTACAAGGTGGAATCAAGGTTTTTGGAGCTCCTTTTTGTGTCTAATTAAATATCTGATGCAAAGGAGCTGGACCAGATGTGAGAGAGTCATCTGCGGATCCTGCAAGAGTTTGGGACTGCAGTCCTCTGCTGGGATCCGAGAGCATCCAGAGGAGCCTGAGCAAAAAAAATAACTGCCAAAGGAGCTGAAAGGTATTTTCCTCTTTGTCTTAGCTGGGCTATATGCTGGACCCTGGCTACTCCTCCTCTCCTCTCCTCAGCCCCCCGTTCATCAGCAGCAGCGTTAAGAGCTATTGCCTGACCGCAGGGGAAGCCTCCTGCTCTGGTGACGTGCACTGCAGACTGGGGCATGTCCCCATGCTGTTTGGTCCCTGCATTCTGGAGCAGATCCGAGACCAGATTTACTATGGGAAATTCCAGCCTTCCCTCCAGCCATGTACAGAAGCCATATGTAACCCAGACATGCTTTTGGCAGAGTTCTCGATGGAATTTTTGCTTGGAATTTAAAGTGCCTTAAGAAAGCGCAGTTTAAATACTCTGTGGGATAAAACCGGGTCCGTGCCTTTGGGTAGGGCGCTTGCCATCCATCCATCTTGTGATGGCAAATGTAATTCTAGCTGTATCCGAAATGTTTTCTGTAACTTCTCAGTACATACACAATTAAGGGGGAAAAAAAGAAAAATCACGTTGTCAAAGGCTTAAGTTCTAATTTCTGTGTTCAGGCATTCACAAATAAAAGGCTGTTTGGCTGAAACTGAAGTTTCTCTTCTTAGCCAGTGAAAAATCTTTGGGAGGGTTGAAATCGGGTCCTGTGTTCAGACATCCTCTGTCATGTGTATGGGCAAACCATCACCCTCTAGAAAATTATCTTAGGGGGGGAAAAGAGTGTGTTAAACCAAATCTGGCGTAATGGATGGTTGTAGTGGTGGAGGTAGGGAGCGCTCACATCCAGATTTGAGATTTGCTCTTCTAAGATAGTTTGAACCTTTCCCTTCATTTGACAGGTATTTTAGGAGGACCCTGAAAGCAGAGAGGAGCCATAAACCTGTCGCCATAAACCACTGCATCTCTGAAGAGCAGGACATAAAAATACTCCAGTTTCTGGGAAAGAATGAGAAAGAGGTTTTTCAGTTGCTCCCACTGCAAACAGCACCGTCTCCCAGCACATCACGACGATTAATGCACTCAGGCAGTTTACAATAAATCTTGGATGTGTTAGAGGAAGGAGATACTTGGCCTCACGCTGTGCTCTCTTGTCAAACATAACTCCCCTTGAAATGGAAGGCTGTTTTCCTTCCTAAAGTTCATATGAGGAAACAGGTAAAAGGCAAATCTGGGGACAACGGAGACCGCAGACCTCCTGAGCTCCTCCATAGGGCAAAGAAAACTCTGGAAGTCAAGACACTTGGGGTTCCCCCCTCAGTTTCCCTTCTAGGTCCCAGCCAGGAGGATCAATCTTGTAGAGCCAAAAAGAAGGGAAGTGACAAGAAAACAACTAAATTTGTGATACATGGGAGCCCCATACTCTAAGCATGCAAATCAGATTTAGGAAGGTCTGTTAGCCACTGTCTGGATGACCTGGGGAGATCCAAAAGAAAGAACAACCTGAATACTGGACTCTGGGGCTTGAGCCAGCCGAGACCCATTATGGAACAGGTGATGCTGTACCTAACATGTCCAATAGCGTCTCTTTCTGGATGGTGAAGTTCTGTCTGCCATGAACTAGGATTCAAAACCGAGCATCTGTCTGTCCGTGTCTCCTGAATGATCAGTACGCTGCAACCGTGTCCAGCCTAGCAAGCTCTGGGAGGAACATGACCACCAGACAAGGCAATGGAACAAGGTATTTCCCTTTATCCAACTTCAGAGGATTGCCCCGATGGTTAAAGCACTCGCATAGCTGTCATGAACACACAACTGGCAGGGTAAGTTGCTGAACATCAAGCTCCTGAGGCACAGAGGTGCTGTCAGATACTCCTTTTTATCATAAAGCTCAGAAAGAGATGAATGGGGGCTGGAGAACAAAGGTGACCGTGATTCTCCAGGGCCAGGGGATGAGAAATCCAGCCCTGATGATTACTTTTGATATTTCTATTAGGTCCCAATGAATGAAATAGAGAAATGTCAACTACAGTTTCCATCAGCACCACCAAAACGATCCCTACGTGTCACTACGTTTCTAAGGACAGGAGCTTCTCTCTTATATTGCAAAACTTTCAAAACTTTCAAAACTCCTGTATTTTTAGAAATTTATAACTATAAAAATGCACATAATCCTTTAATACCGACCTCATGACAATCTCAGTTGTGTTGTTAGTTGAACTTGGTCCTTGGGAATCATGTTGATTATAGGAGACACTATTGCCAGCTACGTACCTCACGTGGTTCGCAAGCAGAAAAGGAAAAAAGAAAGATAAAACACAAAACAGATCTGCTATTAACCAAAACAAATTCAATTAATCAGTTCACTATTCACTTTGAGGATACTATTTCAATATTTTTTAAGCTTAGCTAGAAACTACAGACCAGATACAGGGTGTAGCTGAAACAAGGCAGCAGCCGGTACATGAACTGCATTTATCTTATGGATACAACCGCTTTTATACATTCCCTGTTTGGACTGTTGGTTTCAGCAGCGCTTTTTTTCAGCAGCACGTACAACATCCTGCTAACGCCTGTGTGAAAGTAGGAGCAGAACTGTATCATTGACTCTTATTTACAGACCCGTACACGTCCGGGATTCCCATCCCGTAAATAACCCCAAGTAAACAGAAGATCAATCCCCCATCTGGGTGCTTCCACCACTAAATCAGACACACGGCTTCAGCCGTGAGCAATAGTTTCTGGAAGTCACGACTGAAGCTGGCCAGCTTTTTTTGCAGTTTTCTGCAATCTCAGATCCCAGGGGACACACGGCGGTGCAGCCCCAACGGCCCGTGCAGTGCAGGCTTGGGGCTCACTCGTGTGTCGGAAGAGGAAATCAAGAGCTCTTCCTCTTCCAAGAGTAAAATGTATTTCTCCAGTTCTCACACAGCAGTAGTATCTCACACGATTCTTTAACAAGGCGTTATTTCACACACTTTACAGTGTATTTGCCCTGATTCCCACTTACAAGACGGCTCCTTTAAACACCCCTCCAGAGTCAGAAAGTCACTTTAAAGCCTCTCAAAAACCCACAGAGTCCCAGACTGGTGGAGGTGGGAAGGGACCTCTGGAGATCATCCAGCCCAACCCCCTGCTAGAGCAGGGTCCCCAGAGCAGGGTGCCCAGGATGGTGCCCAGGCGGGTTTGGAATCTCTCCAGACAAGGAGACTCCACAATGTCTCTGGGCAGCCTGGGCCAGGGCTCTGCCACCCTCACAGCAAAGAGGTTTCTCCTCATGTTCGGGTAGAACTTCCTGTGTTCCAGTTTGTGCCTGTTGCCCCTTGTCCTGTCACTGGGCACCACTGGGAAGAGCCTGGCCCCATCCTCCTGACACCCGCCCTGTAGCTATTGATCACATTGAGGAGATGCTTATCATCCAGATGATATAGATCACTGGGAAAATAAGGAATGAAAACCTTCCCTTGTCTCCATTAACTTGTCACAAACCCTTGCTTGCCAGTGCCACTGTTACCCACCAGGAGGGAAGTAGTTTATGTCCCAAAGAGGTCTTAGATATCTATCAGCAGACTCGTCAGCCCATCCTCTGTAATTCAACTCACATAGGGCTGGAGAGATTAACAGCTAAACCCAAGTAGTCTAAAGATGCTTTAAATGGTCCCCACACACTTCCTCTGATGTCTTCTTCGGCACTCTGACTCTCAGAGTCACCATCTGGCATCGCTTCATTCCCTCTCTTGTTTTTCTCACCTTTTTTTTGTTGCCATTTTTATCTACGGGTAGGAAAGAGAAGCAGCTCTCCCTTTACACCTGTCAAGTTGATTTAGCACTGCCTGCTGACTGCACGGAGAGTAGAACACCTCGCTCCTCTCCGGTGGTGCTCCATCCCTCCCAGCACACAGCAGACACCCAGGGTACCCCGTTCTCCCCCACCCTGGGCTGATAACACCACAGGGGAACGGAATCGTAAATGCTCCTTTTGCTGTGCTACAAGGACATTAGCAGAGCGTTTGCATCAGAAGAAATGAATAAATGCCGCGGTGTATTTTACTAAAGGTTTAATGTAGGTGGTTTTCATTGCTTGATCAGACATGTTAGAAACCCACCAAACACCTTTGAAAAGCAACAGAAATAGCCAGCGAAAGGCTTCCAGAGGAGCGAGGGGAGCCCCTGGAAGAGGTGGACGTGCTCAGTGACCAACATCGCCTGTGGCTCGGGAAAAGAAGTCCCCGTTAGGAAAAGAACCAGCAGCAGTGTTCGAAACCCATCCTGCAGGTGGCCGCAGGGTCCTCTAAACACCCTTATCCCATTGCCCGTGCACTTGAGTCTCGTCTGGGCATAGATGGCGTGTTCAAGCAGATTCCTGAGAATTTCCACATTTCAACTTTCTGGGCAACCTGCTCTAGTTGCAGATGTCCCTGCTCACTGCAGGGGGTTGGACTGGGTGAGCTTTGAAGGTCCCTTCCCACCCAAAACATTCTGTGAGTCTGTGTTTCTACTCTGGAGATGCAACTGCACCGATAAGACAGCCGTGACCATCCCGGAAAGAAATCCCATTCAAAACTGAAGGGAACTCGAACGCTCTCGTTGATTCATGACCCGCTGAAGTAAACCGGCCGTTAAGGGAGCTCCCAGGGAGAGAAAGATGAGAGGTGACTGTCTGTAACATGAGCGATTATTGCAGTCACCTCCGTTTTCTCGCGGTGAGTGCTTGTTTGAGCTGAGGAAAGGCTGTGGAGGGGTTTGCATGCCTGAAGCTCTGCATTTAAAAGACAAATAATTTTGGCTACATCACAGCTTTGCTTGTGTCCTTTTTCACCGAGTACTCAAAACGCGGGCGTCCAAGGCACCTATTTATACGTTCATTTCCAGAAGCCTTGCTTTATAAAAGCAGCGGTACCACCAGACTGAACCTCTCCAGAGCTCCTCCTGCCAAGAAGACCAGGTCTAATGCACCCTTTGCACATTAACAATACAATACCAAGCAACCGCTAGGCGTGAATAGGACAATCAGAGCTCAGCTCTGCACCCAGACAACAAATCCCGGCAGTCTGCTTTGTGCATAGACAATGAACTGGGCAAGGCTTAAAAATCCCGGGAAGGAAAGGCTCGGGTGTTGAAAATCCAAGACAGTACTTCTTCTGCACCACACCTTCCGCTTCCAGTACTTCATCTTTTTGACAGATTCAAAGTTCGCATTGCTGACAGAAGTCTACGCTCCAAAACCAAAAGAAATAAGTGAAATTTGACTGCGAACCCTTGGATTAACGTGCCTAGCCAGCTCGCTGAACAGAGAATAACATTAAAAACCAAGAATGAATCCAGATGATGAGTGACTTGTAATATGCTGGCATTTCGGAAACGAGTCTAAGCTCGGGTTCATGCTATTAAAATCTATTCAGTGAAACCATCCCTTTTTTAAAGAGGTATTTTTCTCACCTTAAAAATGAGTTTGAATTCAGAGAAGACTGCGCAGGGAATTATAACAGAAACTGGCTTTCTCTAGCATAATCAAATGTGTTTATTCTGCTATTTTTTTTCCTCATGTTACATTATTCACTGAAGCTGTATGTAAGGAAAGATGCTAATCAAAACAGTTTGGCCAATTTTGAGGGCATTGCTCATTATTCATTATTAGTCACCCTTTGTCCTCTTTTGTTGTGACATTCTTTAAAGGATGGGCTCTTAAATGGAACGGCTATGTTACATCTCATTATCCTACATGTTTGTAAAAGTGCTGAGGAGAAAATAGAAGCTGGTAGATGAAAGAGAGCTCATTAAAAGCCACATGTTTTTGTCTTTGCTTGTCACATCTGGCAATTAGGATGTGATACAGGTCACATGAAATTAATGGGACATGCATCTAGGGCCAATGAGTTCATTTGTTAAAGTTGCTCGTATAAGAAAAAGCAAAAGTTTTACAATCAAAATGGACATTCGAGGTCACAGGAGTGCTCCACTTCCCTTGGGCTTCTCAGGAACGGAAGCGAGAGGATACCAGTGGGCAAGAAAACAACGGCGCTGGTGTTACCCACCATACGGGTAATCTGGTTATTTCTTCGTTCCTACACGAGTGATTTCCCACTGCGTAGCCTTCACTTCAACACCAGCCTACGTACGCCATCACCCCCCAACCTTCACTCTACCCTCTGATTCAGCTCCCGAACCCAAAAGCCTGTTTCCTGCTCCTCCTGAAGCTCTTTTCTATTTCCAGCTCCTGCCCCGTTTCTCTTCACACCTTTCCTCTAAGCTCCCTGACACGCTGCCGAAAGCTACTGCTGACTCCACTCCGTGCCAGACCCGCACCAGTTGCCCACCCTGTCTGGCTTTTGGCCCGTGCATTCCACTCAGAGGCATCTTGCCAGTGTTTCTAAAGAAGTCTTCCTATCAAGAGTTCTGAGGCATCACCCCTTCTTCAACGTGCCAGCAAAGTTCAACACGCTAAACTTCGAATGTCTTTCATTTGGATGACTCTCTGCTCCTAGACATCCTCCTAACCCTCTCGATATGCCTTCAGCCAGCCTGCCTCTTTTCAGACTCCCTCCTTTTTGTCTTTTCTCCAACTAATCCCATCCAAACCCACAATTTTGGCAAGCCATGCTAATTCACAGGCTACCTTTTCCTTCTGTGTTTCCTTCTGTTCTAGCTGGAACCCTGGGCTATCTTGGTGACCTCTTCGTAAGTGCTTTCAGCTACCAGTTCAATGCCTTACATATCACTCTCTCACATCTTCTTCCTAGTAAAAAATGTCACAATTCAAATCCCAGTAGCACCATAAACTTGTCATGATTTTAACTTCACACCCTCTCCAGGTCTTCATCACCATTTTGCACCAAAACCTTAAAATCTTCCAGTTTTTCCTGAGTAATGTCTCTATGATTCATCTTTTCCTCCTCATTCACTATTCACTGATCTCTATCCAATCCCTCATTATCTCATAGCTTCATAAATACCTCAAATAATGTTCTATCAGTCTATTTTTACACATTCAAGTTCTTTCCACAAGATAATTTCCGTGGTTGCCTGCATTGGCATTGGCCATTTTATCCTCTTGCTGCCTTCCCTTACTGACTCCTCCTCAGACACATGGTCCAGCGAGATCCTGACCCATCCAAGAGATTCTTGTGCCCTACATAAAGTAAAAACAACCATAACCACAAAACCTCAAGAATTACGTTGTCGAACAGGTGGCAACATCACATGAAAATAAACAAATATGGGGCAAGTAAACAGTGACGCATCTGAAGAACTTCATCAAGCCTGGGGAAAGCAACAGATAAGACAAGAAGAAGGAAATCACGATGACTACAGAGACTCATCTGTTGGACTGTGTAGAGAGCGAACACTATAGCGAGTAAAAGTTTTGTAAATCAGACCAAAATACAGATTTAATTGTGCCAGATTTGGGCACAATAGGGTTGACATTGAGAACTGTTCCGTCACGACCCGGGGCGACGTGCAACACCGAGCAGCGTTCGTGGTGACCTCAGCCCCATAAACCTCTCAGTGATGAATTCTTGCCTGCTGACAAACCCCCAAACCATCCGTAGGGATCTGCCCCACAGATGGTAGCGGAGATGGTATATATTAAACTCTGTTAAAGGCCTCATAAAAGAAAAACAGGGACCTTAATAAGGGTCTTTCCACTGATTTGAAGGGGCTTTGAACAGAGGCCTAAACAAACAAGGATGGAATTAGAAAATAGAAATAGATATCTACAGGAACCCGTCAATCCAACTGTTTACCTTCCGAGGATGACCTAGTCCCACCTCACTTGTAAGCCAAATAAAGGGTAAGGAGGCAGGCTGATGTTTTTAACTAGTCTGAAGCAAGTACTTGCAAATATTGATTCTGATAATACTTTAAAAAAAAAAAAAACCCAACATTGCAACCCCACCAACATCAATAGGTTTTCCTCCTCTGCTAACATTTCGCAGATTGAAAATATCTGTATTGTCACCACCTTCGGGAATTTGCTTAAGTAAATGGAGTCTGTGCCATCTGTCACGTGCTGCGTCCTTCAGACCGCTCCGTTTGATTTGAGCTTTGGTTCAAAGCTAAGGCTGATCAGTACCAGCTGCTCAGCCAAAGGGCAGATCACACGTTCCCGTTCCTCCGCTTTCTTCATCCCAGCTCCCAGCCAGGCTATTGTTTGTTACGACTAATTAATCCCGCATGCCCGGGCTGCCAGTGAGCCTCACAAAAAGAAAATTTCTGTATTTACTGCATGTCCAGTAAATTGATTCCAGTTCTGGATATATGTATAAACACTTAAACGTATATATATACACACAGTGCACCTATGGACACAGATTTACAGTTACTACTCATGGATATCTGTTTGGCAGCTGCTAGTATTATTGTTTCTAGCTGTCCTCTTTACAGGCCAAATGTGAGAAATTACAGGTATGTTTTATTATTCAGGCACCTCTGTGAGGGGCCAGGTTTTTAGATCTTGATTTCACACCAATCCCTGGTGACATTATAATTACCTGACAGTCCCTGCTAAAAACCTCCTCTTTTCTCTTACACCTTTAACCACGGGTAACCACTCCCTTTGCTGGGGGTTTGCCTCAGGGCTTATGATGGCTATTTCAGTTAAAATAGTGCAGCTGCTCCTGAGGAAATACGCTGCATTTTCCCATACTCAAGCAAGTCTAACAGCCAGTTGGTTGAGTTGGTGTCAAGCCTCCAAGTGCTGGAGCAAGGAGCGATAGTTTGTTGGAGGGCATCGGTTGTTTGTTGTACCTCTGGCTACATTTTTTTTAAGCTCGTAGGCTTTAAAACCTCTTCTTGCACATGGTGGGTGAAAGCTTGGTAGCTCAAAAGAGCACATGCCTGCTGTGGAAGCAGGGACTGAGCTACTTCCAGCTGCTTTTGGTGGTGCATCACGAGCCTCTCCTGTGCTCCCTTGGGCTTGGCCATGCTGAGGAAGAGAAGGCAGCTGAGGAAGGACCTCATCTGACTGCAGAAATAAAAGAGCTTCCTGGCCTCAGAGACTCAGGTAGGATGGAAGGTAAAAAGCCGACAATTAGAAGATAAAACTTGTACAAGTCAGTTGGTTGGAGAATAATGGAGTGTTTTCTGGGAAAGATTTGAGAAGGTCTTTTTTGCCCTTTCTAATTCCACAATGGCCTATACAGAGAAATGAACATAATTCCATGCGTAAAAGCAAACATTCTTAGGAAATGACCCAGTTCAGACTACCTGCATGACCTCAGCGTGCTCCCCTGCTTGGTCAGCAGTGTAATATAGTTATGAATTTTGTACTGCTGCTTCTACAGCGCATAATCCAAACCAGTTTTGGATGGGACGAGTGTTCCCCCTTGATGGAGGTAGTTATTGGTACTGCCTTCTCTGCACCGGTAAGGTGCTCGGTGCAGCAGGTGAGGAACACGGAGGATGCCTGTCTGTAAGGATAAATGAACGTTGCCCTCACAGCTTGGATGCTATCCTCATCGCTGCCATGGTGCTCCATGTTTGGTGGAGTATGTGTGATACCACAGTGCTGGGGAAATTGGGACAAAGCCATCGGGGAAGGTCAAAGCAGAGCTGAGCTGCAGAGCGTCCCACTACAGGCTGGAAACCTGTACTGGCTCCAGCACGCTGAAGAAGAAAATGCTTGGTACTTAATCAGACAGCTTTAAAATCCATGTGTTGCCCATGGTTAGGTAATAAACCTGATAAACCAGTCCTGGAGATGGTCCAGGCAGTGCCCAGCTGCTGGCCCTCATGTCTCTGCTCCCCCAGACAAGGTACATTTGCTGTCATCCACGATGTCAGCCTTGAGTTAGCCAAGCTGCCCACCCCACACACTGTTTTCCAGATTTCACTTTTCACTATTAATCATTATGAAAGCTCATCTCTTTGCTAATCAAAGGCTAATTAATTTCTCTTAGTGTTAACATTAAACTGCAAACACTTTGTTTACTATCTGCTAGCTGTAACTGGGGACAGTTAAAGGCACCCTATGACCCTTGATCCTCTGTTTCCTTCTGAAGTAAAAGGGGGTTCAGCTGTCGGGGAGGGGGACTGGCCCCAAATTTTACAAACTCTAAAGTTCAGGAGCCAAACTCACCCCTAAGTGTCCCAAACCAGCAAAGGACCCACCATACACTGGGGAAACACAGAAAGAAATTACCCATCTTTCAGGGTGCTGCGATTAGCTCTTACTGGGAACACATGGATGGTAAAAGCTGATCAAGTTTCTGCAAACTTTAGTAGTTGCACTTTTCCATCAAATCAAATGCAGAAACTAGAAAATGGAATTAAGGGTGGCTTTTTATTCTACAGCACTTTGTTGCTGTTTAACTTCTTTTTTTTGCAGGTCAATAATTAAATTCAGCTTTTTATGGCTTAGGGTTTTTACATATCTTCCTCTGGAGGGCTCCAAGGGGAGATCTTAAAGAAATTCACAGGTTTCTAAGTCAAATTAATTCAGGAACCTCTCTCAGATTAAAATGACAAGGGAGAAAGTAAGGTGTCACCGTATATGATCAGCTTTTACTACTGAATCTTCTCCCTTTTGCTTAGAGAACAGCAGCTTTACCAAGCCAGTTGTCACGTGTAATTAGGAAGGAAAAGCCCATATACCAGCTAGACTGCAGCATAATTAACATTTTAAATATCTCTACTTGATGAGGAAAGGGTTGAAAAGCCTCTAAAAGTCCCGTAGATCTGTTCTGTGGGATGTTAAAAAATTAACGTGTTGTCACCATCACCACCGCGATCCCATTTATTGCTGTTATTGCCCAGACTGCCATTAAGTGGCTACTCGTTAGTGCTCAAAGTCCCTTTCAGCGTGAGATTCAGCAGCCGCCAAGCTCTGGAGGAGGAGGAGGAGGAGGTGGAAAGTTACCTGGTGGAGTTTCAAGAATGGTTTTTCCCTTTTTGTTGCTTTTCTTCGGTTTTAACTCTTTCCTGCTGGGTTTGAACCCCGGACGCTCCTCTGTCCCCGCAGCACCGACAGGTCCTTCCTCTCCGGGTCGCTCCGTGAAAGGGAAAAACTCTTCACCGGGATACGGAAAGGAGTAATAGTGATCCCTGTTGCTAATCTCCTGCAGGTAGTAGTCCTGCTCGTCCATGGGGACAGCCCGGGACCCGTCCCCCAGCAGCGCCAGCCCCAGGGCGCAGAGAGCGAGGCAGGGCGGCCACCCGCACCAGCCCGTCCCGCTACGGGCGACCATCCCCGCTGCCGCTGCACCGACCTC
The DNA here is from genome assembly GCA_009769605.1 of Bucorvus abyssinicus. Taxonomy (NCBI): domain Eukaryota; kingdom Metazoa; phylum Chordata; class Aves; order Bucerotiformes; family Bucorvidae; genus Bucorvus; species Bucorvus abyssinicus. Next base: position 2,317,361 of record CM020032.1, read on the forward strand.
CTCTGCAAGTCGCGGAACTTTATGTGGCAAACAGAGAGCCCCGGCAGCTGCCGAGCCCCCCCCCCCACCCTGCGCCCCCGGGGAGGCGCGCAGAGCCGCCTGCCGAGGCGCCCGAGCTGCGCGGAGCGGAGCGGAGGGCGGGAGGGCGGGAGGGGGCCGGCCGGGGACGGATGCGGTGCCCGGGCTCAGCAGCCAGGCGGACGGGCAGGAGCCGCGCCCCGCCGCCGGTGGGCAGGTGGGCTCTGCAGCACGGTCAGCGCGCTGCCGTGCCCGCCCCGCCTGGCGTTCTTCGGCTGCTGTTGCTGCTTTCTTCCCAAAAGTGAGTTACGAGAGTTTGGGCCGCGTTCCCCGACAGTTTGTCCAGCCGTCCCGCGCGGCGCTGATCCAAGAGAGCAGTTGTCCAAAGCAAAGCACGCTTGGCAGGCAGCCTCTGCCGCCCAGCCCGTGCGGAGCAGAGCTGCCCCCCGCGCCGGGAGATGCTGCGCGGAGCCGGGGGGACACACCGGGAGCCGGGGGTGAGCCCTGCCCGCGGCCGTGGCGAGTAATCCCAATGCCCTTTATGGTGTGCCGTGTTCCTTCTCATGGGTTGTTTTCCTTTTGCAAGCGTGCGGTCTCTCTTCAGTCCCGATCTCAGCCTCCCCCGTTTACATTTGTGCGTAGAAGCGTAGAATAGTTTGGGTTGGAAGGGACCTCTAAAGGTCCAGCCACCCCTGCCAGAAGCAGGGACATCTATATATGCACAAATTGAGTTACACTTTATATATAACATATTTGGTTTTATCTAATTTTCATTTATGTACATCTATTACTTTATAATAGTTTTATCAATATATATTTATTCATTCTAGTGGAAGGTGTCCCTGCCCACGGCGGTGGGGTCAGAACTAGAGGCTCTTTAAGGACCCTTCCAACCCAACCATTCTGTGGTTCCATGATGTAACTAATACACCTCACACGCAGCATGCGCACCTTTATAAGATATTTCTCCTGGGGTATATGGGAGCTCCTTGGACTCAGCCCAGCGGAAAGACGGGAAGGACGTGTTTCAGCAGTGACCCTCTTTCTCACTCTTTTGGGGATGATTCTGACTTTTGTTCTCTCTGAAACATCTTCTGAACAGATGAGGATGTGTTGGGCTGGAAGCTGCACACGTGCAGCCCAGTGTTGTTAATGGAATCAATCTCTCTGACAATAAAATCTTATCTTTCATCTGGTTCATACCTCTAAAATAACCTCCAGTGCTGTAGGAACTGTGCAGGATCATCACAGAATTGTTTAGCTTGGAAGAGACTTTTAAGCTCATCGAGTCCAACCGTTCCCCCAGCACTGCCAGGTCACCACTAACCCACGTCCTCAGCACCACCTCGGCACGGCTGTTAAACCCCTCCAGGGTTTCTGAAACTAGAATAAAAGATACTGTGCTTTTTCACTGCTTTATACTATTTTTTAAATTTTTTTTAATTTCATTTTGAAAAACTGCTTCCCATCAAACTTTTCAGACAGTTTTATCTGGCTTTGTCCCCTTTGGCTCAGTGTGCAGTGACGGGGTGCGGGGTGGGAGCTGCGACCCCCTGGACGTGGTGTGTGAAGTGTGAAGCAGACTGCTTGTTCTCTGTGTTCAGTGGCAGGCAGAATATCCTGGATACAGCGATTTCACAGATGTTTGTACTTTGATTTCTCTTTCCAAAGTATCCAGTCCTTTCGTCTCTTGGTGCTAACTTCTGAGGGCAGAGCACAAGCTACAGAAAGTGTGTCTAATTTTGTTCCCATTTGCGGCACAGTCACTTTTTTTTTTTTTTTTTTTGCAAATACTGTGGGCATTCACATACCTAGAGAAGTAATAGAAAAATAAACTTTTCCATGACCTATTTTTTTTTTTTGGTAACTAATGGAGCTTTAGCTGCACATTATTATTTAACTCACTGCAGTGGTTGAAGGATACACAGAAACAGAAGAGGATTTAAATTTCCAAGCAGATCAAGAAGTATTTTCATAAAATATAGAGTCAAGCGTACCCGAGTTAAAGGAATGCAGTTTGGGGGAATTTTACATTATTTGCTTTTGGCAGCTTTACCTGTGCTCATTTCAATGATGTGTGTATGTAAACATTGTGTATTTTCTCTCCCATACCATCGCTCTTCTATAAAGACACAACTGTGGGGGCTTTTTTACATTTATCCTATCTGTTATAACTATGTATTGGATGTGGACCTCTCAAACAGGTGAGAGATTAGCTGTGGATATGTAGGTGCGTGACTATGGCTGCCCATAGTATAAGAGCAAAAACCTCCTGCCAGTATCAGGTCTCTGCTTATTTAATACACTTTAAAAATTACGTTTAAGTGACACAAATATCCACCCACATGGTACCCACATCGCCCGCCACAATCCCTTATTGTTCACATATCCAACGTTCATGCTGTTTAAGTGAGGTGTTGGTGCTGTAATTATGGGCCCAGTGAAGTGCCAGCAGCGTTGCATCTCATTCTTTCATCTCACCCCAATAATTTCTGAATTTGCTGGCAGATGACAAGGAAATGCAGCCAAGCAGCGCAGATCTTGGCCCTGCAAGGGCTTCCTCACCGAGTGATCTGAGGTGAAAGGCCAACACAGGAGCTTGCACACTGCTGGAAAAAGGTTTGAGGAGCAGCAGGTTTGTGTGGACACGTCCACATCTGCAGGTAAGAACTCTGGAGAACTTCGAGCAGAGCCACACCTGCTCCATCACCTCCTGCAGCCACCACAAGATAACGCTCTCTCTTCGCTCCGTGCGAACTTACCTTGGGAAAGAGTTATTCACCCAAACATACCTATCGTTACCTATTCCTGGGTCTTGGCCTGTGTCAATCAATACCAGCTTGTCGCAGAGGCACCCACAAACCAGACAGCAGCAGCTCTCTGGGAACTGGGGATTTATTGCAATCAAATTTGCCCGGCACCCCGACTGACCAAAATTACTGACAGGACGGGATGTCAGTTGAGAATACATCCCTGCACCGCAGATCCCTGAACACCAAAGCACACTGTCAGAGAGATGAACCACCCTGTGCACACCCTCAGTCACACAAAGGAGAACCTCCCGCTCAAGGGCACCAAAAGGGTCACTCACCGTCTGGGGGTGAGGGCTCCCTCAGTCCCTGGAGACGCACCTGGATGGCATCCTGATCCGAGGGGAGTCCCGGGCAGCATCCTCAACCGGAGTCCCGGTCCGAGGGGAGAGCCCCCCGCTGCACCCCCTGCCGCTCCACAGAGGAGCAGCTCCAGCCGCTTCCTCCGACGGGGCTCCTTCGTGCCCCGCTGGCTGCGAGCTGCCGTCGGTGCCGTTAGTCAGCACCGAGCGGAGGCGGCCAGCGGACCCAGACTGCCGGGCACCGGCTAGCCCTGCGGCACCGGCCTGATCCTTATCAGGTGCTTGCGCAGCCCCAGGGCTTTGTGCAAGCTCTGTGCAAGCCCTCAGGGTGTCTGCACCGCCGCACAGCTCCCCTGGGTTTCTTTCTCTTCAATTTTAGTGCTTTCTCGGGGGATGTTCGCGCTGCTGCCCCTTCCAGACCCACCTCTGGTTTCGAGGGGTACCTACATCCAGCCAGCTGGAACCACATAGAAGTCTGTCTCTAGGCAGAATTTTGGGCTTTCTCACCATAAGAGGTTTTTTTCTCTCCATCAGCATCCTGGCAACTTACAGCTTACAGGAAAGGAAATGTTTTTTCTTCTTAGAGTGGCATGGGAGTATGAAGTTCACTGAAGGTTCAGACGCTTTTGGCCTAAGGGCTGCTCCTTATTTTTGCCTGGGAAGTATCACAATAACTTTTAAAAACTTGCAGTGGATGTGGAAGGCGATAAAGCCAACTAATATTTTTGTAGAACAACTGTAACTAGCGTTATCCTCCCCTCCTGGACCGACACCAGCGATCATGGTTAAATCGTGCTGCACTTTGATTTAAACCTCTGTCCTGCTGAAGTGAAACCCAGCGTGCTGTTACCTGCAAAGGAGCAGGGTTTTCCCCCTCTGTTCCCAAGAAGTATTTACTTGAAAGATGATGGTTTACCCTCCGAACTGAGTTAACACTTCCCAAGCCATGGACTTGGAATCAGTTTCAACAACACCCCTGGGGAACGAGGCATCCCCAGCTCCCCTCACCCCCGGCTGCCGGCAAAATATACCTCTAGCCTGGCTCGTTCCCGTGTCACCCCCAAACTGGAGGTGTTCAGGTGCCAGCAGCAGGAGAGCATGTGTGAACCACCCTTTCCTGCCTTTTTTCTGCTTCGAGATGTTGTTTCCCAGCCCTTGTTTCACACACACCACTGACAATATATGGCTTGAGTGGAACGAGTGGTTTGTGGTGTGAGGACAGGGCTCTACGTGTCACACTCGTCCCCTCTCACCTCTGCAGCCTTGTTTCTCCCTCTCTGCTTGTTAACAACCATAACTTCATGCAGTTCAGATTCAGGAGGGCGTTTTTACTGAGTTGTACATGTAAGCACCGTCCTGGTTCAAGCGCTTCACTTGTAGTTGTGTACACAACCAACGATCGCACGTTTACGCGTCGTTCAAACCCGCTTGGTGACTCCTGCAACTTCTCCTCTGGAATATGCGCATCATTTTTTAGTTAGAAAAGCTTTGTGGCTGGAAAGAAAGGATGAAGAAACAGGCATCCCTCTTTCACTGCCATTTCAGGGTGACTTTCTGAGGTAGCACGTGAGGTTTCTATATGTCTTGGCAACAAAACAACACTAAAAATAACTTTCCTTCTGAACACTGGTAAAGTTTCTGTTCCTTTGTACTTCAGATCTGTAGTAAATCATGGAGCAAGAAAATAGAATTACACTTTTTAAACAGTCATGTTCTTGCCTGCATAAAGCGTTTAGCCGTGCTGTCAACAAGGTCGTCTCAGAGGAAATGGAAACCTAAACCTGACGCTGGGAAATACAAAGTAAACAGCATTTAACAGCGTCTCTGAGGTGCCTGTTTCGTCCAGATGTAACAGAGACAGATCCTAGCTAGCTGTCCTTCTGCTCACCAGGACACTGCCTGTATCCCTGAGGCGTCCAGGCACTTAAAAGCCTATTTGCACTTGTTGATAAGGCAGATCCCCAAAAGAATGGATTTTACTGCAAAAATGACTGGAAACAAAGCCAAGCTTTCATATGGAGACAGTTTACTCATGTTTAAGAGGCATTTGACTTTAAAGGGAATGTCATTGTTTTACTGGGCAAGGGATGTCCAGAATACGCAGGATTTTACTATTTGTCTCTGAGCATATCAAATAATGGTACAAAGTCTGGGTGAGCCTGAAGGGCAGCCAGCCATGCGCCCCTCCCTCAGGAGCAGGCTGCTGCTTCCTTGGGTAAACGGATTTTAAAATGAGCAGATGACAGTAATGAAGGCAATTATTTCCTTTAGCAATTGCCTATTGTAACTGGTTAGAAACGCAGCCTGCATCCCGACTGGGGAAATGAGCCCAGCGTATTCTCTCTAACTTTTCTCCTAAGAACAACGTGACCTTCAGATGATCATTCAGCATATTGCCTTTGTGCTTGTGTCTGGAGAAGGAGCTCGGATTGCCATGGAAACAAAAGTTCCTTGTTCTCATACTTCCCTGTGCTATGATTTTGTGCTCACTCTATGAACCCTTTTCTTAGCAAGAAAAGGAATTGTGGGATGTCTATGTCTTGAGCATCCCAAAGTCATCCTTTTAGGCGGCGGCTCAGTTGCTGGCAGAAATGCTTTGAACGTGGTGGGAGACTGCACCCATCATGTTGTTATTTAGGGGTGTTTAGATCCGATACAGCTGCACCAGTCCGTTCCTGCTGGAGCAATGAACAATCTCTACTTTCTCTTTTGAGGAGTTTTCTTTACTTTTTCTACCACGCTGAAGAGATGAGAAGAACCAGCATTTTAAGAAAGACAATGATAACCAGTGACATAAACAAAGCCAAAAGGAATTTCTGGCATTTTTGCAAAGAATGCAGTAGTTCTTTTTCTCATGATGGGAGCTGCATTTCTTCGTGCCCCAGAATGCCTCTAGATTTTATGTTGACAACACATTGCCCTGGCATTTGGCAGCCGCTGCTGGATCGAAGCCAGCAGGATTATCACTAGGAAAGGGACTGAAGAGGCTGTCTTGTGATAAAATAATCTGTAATGCTAGCAGCACAAACGGGAGACCTAATAATGTTTTTTTCTAATACTAGTTATTTTTGGTTGATTAACAGCATTTGAAAGACTGTGGTCCACATTAATCAAAGGTTTAGATTTTTTTTGCATTGCTAAAAAAAGGGCAGATTTTATGCGTCTTTTGTTTTAACCACGAGACCGAGCCAGCATTAAGACAACAGGGACAACTGGATGACGGTAGTTTTATGGAACAGTTGGAGAAAATGAGTCGAAATGCCCCCGCTGTGCCCACGGCCAGGCTGCGGGTGATGCGCAGCTGGATCGGCCTTTTCAGTTTACTTGTATGAAAACAGCCACTTCCAGCAGATCCCCATGGACATCACCTACCTGCCAACACTTGAGTTCCAAAAAGTAACGACTCTCACATTTCAGTCTGGTATTTCCTGGACCAGAACTGCTGTACATGTGCCATGCAGCGTATGAGCAGTGTGTTTAACACATCCCAGGCAGCAGCAGGGAAATGCCATCAGTTTGTCTGAAACCTACTCCAAGGCTGTTTTTTCCTGGGAATTCTTCAGGATGCACAGCCTAAGTGGGAAGTCATGGACAAAGGTCCATGGCTGCGATTCATTCGGGGTAATAAATACGTAAGGTGATAATTCCATGTGATAACCGTGACTCTGCATCGCTTACGTCCCAATCCAAACGGATTCAATGTGATGTGGTGAGGTTTCGTTATTTATAGCTCATGAATTTTTCCGAAGGTGAGAAGAGCTGAATTTGTTTATCTTCATAAGTCACGTGTTCTTGACAAACACTGTAAGCGCCTTCCACAACGCATGTGCTTATTAAAACAGTGGAAATGCAGGATTTTATAGGAAGAAAAAGCTCTGAAATGGGTTTCTACTTGTCGTGCAGAAGGCGTCAAAGATTCATGTCAGACTTACATTACCGGAGATGACAATATAATTTCACAGCTTTGTAATAAACTTGTTTGGACTTGACTTATAGCCATTAAAAAGGGCTTGTGCCGGCCTGTCGGATAAAGCTGTTTGAGAGGCGAGGTGGCAGGCTCTCAGGGGGCAGCGAAGCTTTAAGGCTATGCAGGTGCTTACTAATATGTGGCATATAAAGTTCCAGAGAATTTTTTTTGCCATCTCATATCACAAACGCCCGGCCGTTTGAATCATCGAATCACAGAATGGTTTGTGTTGGAAGAGACCAAAAAGATCATCTAGCTCCAAGCCCCGCTGCCACGGGCAGGGACACCTTCCAGTAGAGCAGGCTGCTCGAAGCCCCGTCCAACCTCGCCAGGAAATGCACGGATATACTTTTCTGCATAGGACCTCAGCACTAATCCTGCCCGGGTAGTAGGATGGTGAAAATTGTCTCACATTTTAAAATCTATCTAAAGTATTCAGTTTCCAAAAATCACGGAGTAAATTAGGTTGAAAGGGACCTTTGGGAGACCAGCATCTCCCTTTTTAATCCCCTTTGTCTGTTTAAATTATAAGATCTCTAAGACAGAGTGCATTTCTCACAGCGTGGTTGTATATCCCACTTGTTCACCGGATCACCACTGTTAGAGGTACTATTGACTTCAAGAGACTTTTTATGACTTTATATCACAAAAAGTGTCATTAGCATTCGGGTTATTGAATTTGAGCTTTGGAAATACTGAACCTTGGCCAAATACACCCCTCAGTGCAGGTCAGGTTAGTTTTGCTTCCTTCGTACTGGTTGCGGTAAACACAGTCCAAGCGAAATGCCTCAGCTTCCCTTGAGGTCAGATAAGCTTGTCGGCTGAGTAGGGAGTAATTTCCAAAGGCATCCGTCAGGACTTAAACGGCTTGTCTCAGGCACAACGCTAATAACAACCACCGTAATATTTTTTAAAGGAAATCTCTGGTGACCGGCAGTGAGGACTGCTGTGTCCTTTGCAACGTTATCCAGACCAGTGAGTTCATTTCTTTTTTACCGCTGTAACTGGTTTGAAAACAAAGCTGGTACAAAGCGATCTCAAAATTCTCCTGGCATTTTTATGGATGCTGTTACGTGCTGCTGATGTTTGTGACCTCCCCTTCCTCTCCTGCCCGTGGTGCCTACACGCTTGCCTTGGGATCGACCTCCTCTTCTCTGGCTCTGGTGCTGTATGGTGGCAGTGACATTGGGGAGAGGCTGAGCCCGGGGGGCTGGCAGAGCAAGGACCATGGTTCTTCTCCAGATGGTGAGGTGGCGTATAGTCAAGCAGGCTCCCTAATTCTTCTGTGTCGCTTCCCCAGATTCTAATACAAATATTGCTCCCAAGACCTTCACATTTGTGGTTGTGTTCTGCTTCATCGCTCCTTTCTGCTCCTCGGCGGCTGCCGTCTCAGGGCTCCATTTCGTGGGAAATCTCAGAAGATTTGCGGTGGGTTTGGAATGAGATCAGCAGGGCTGGCAACCTGGGAAGTGGCACATCTGCAGACCTGAGCCTTGAGCCGGGCCTCATATTTATGCAGGCGCAACACTGCACTGTAATTACCTTTCCCGTCTACTTTCAGAGTTGGTTCGACGCCCTACTAACTGTGATGCTTTTTCTGAATACGGTCAAGCATTTTCAAACGCATTAGTCATCTGTATTAGAATACATACCTATGATACATTACTCACTTCGGACAAAATCCCACAGAATCTCACCAGAGACTCCACATCGTTCGCAGGGAACATTACTGGAGGCACCTTTGTCAGCAAATGAGGAAAAATGACAACTTAGTTCCTCTCTCTCCAGAAAACTCCATCATGCACTCACACATTTTGATTATTTAATGCTGAGTGACAGCTTTAGCTTTTAAGGGTGCTTTACATGTATTTTAAATGAGATTACAGTCATACAAAGTCATGATTTTTTATCAATTGCAGAAGCCACTTGCAAACACTCATCTGAAAACTCTGATTACATAAAAAGTGTCACACCCTTCCTCTCCCTTGCTGGATTCTCTCCAACAAATGCAAACTGCCAAGGGTGTTACAGAAGGATCATTTTCCCATCCATACTCCCTCAAGCCCCATGGGAAGTAATTTATTTAGTAGGGTCTTTGGAAGCGCCTGTGCCATGGTGTCGCACTGTCACCAGGCTGTCTGCCCACTCATCTTCCCAGGCGTCTGTCCGCGGTGCCCTCATCGCTGCTGATGCTGGCATCCCTGATGGGTTTTGTTTGAACCAAAGGGAAAAATCAAGATAGCAAATAAATTCCCTTTTCCCTAGTGGGAAAATTTCTTGAATGGTGAAAACACCGCCCAATTATAACCCCCGAGATGGAAAACTGCACTGTGAGCATAACAGTGTGCTGTTCTGCTCAGCTAGCTGAGCTCTTAACACACAGGTAACTTCAGACCAACCCAGCACATGAATCCTCTGGCCAAGACAGCGATTCAGGGTGTAGAAAAGAGCCACAGGTCCTCAACCAGGACAGGGGAGCAGAAGATATGAAGAAAAACTGAACTTACTGGGATGAGCAGCCATAGACATCAAGTCATTAGAGAAGAGCCATACAGGGGACATAGAAGAGAGGTCCAGAAGAAATTACGCTCAACGTCCTTTCTGCTTGCACTGCTACCTGTGCCTCAAGTCCCCCCAGGACACTCGCTGCAAGCTTAAGGTTTTTTTGTTTTTTGTTTTAACTCAACCTCCCTTTTCCCAAAGGCTGCAATGATCTGCCAGTCCTTCTGTCTCTGGCTTCCCCGGGGGAATATGCACCACCGGCAGAGGGGAGGTCCTTGCTGCTGTCTTCACGAGAGAGACAATGATGACCTAAAGCTGCCTTTCCTACCCCAACGTTTCTGGTGCCTGATTTCCACAGCCCTCGCAAGGCTAACAGGCAGGGGAGGAGGGCAGGCTGCCGAAAGCTCTTCCTGAGTGAGCTTCCAGACAAGTGGGCAGCACGTCACCAAATGGAAGGGAGTTTTATAGGCACATTTGATTTAAATCACGTACAGTCATCTTAAGCGCGGAGGAAAAAGGAAACTTCACTCGCAATACCTGCCCTGCCAATGAAGTTGCCAGGTGTGGAATTCAGGTTGCAGCTCGGGACTTCTGGGCTTTTTAAGTCGTGTGAGTCGTGATTGATTTCATAAACTAATATGAATGCAGTCCTTGGCAGCAGGTCAGCTCCTCTCAATTTTTATGATGAGCCGAGCTGTAAACCAGTTCTTTCTTTAATCCCAGAGCTGCAATGATTTTGGTTCTTGATTCAGCGGGCGCTTTGTTTCGAGACCCTGGTGAGCACCATTTGAGCAGGGTGGGAAAGTCGTTCCCTGTCCTGAGCTGCTTGGCAGTCTGCGAACGTGGGCAAAGGGCTCTGAGCCATGAAGAGGAGAATGCTCAGGTGGACATAAGGCTCACCAGTGGCCATCTCCCTTGCATGCCCGTAGCCTTCCTCACATGTCCCAGCAATTCACTGCAGAGCAGTGTTAGTTATTCAAGACACTTAAGAATCCACTCAGGCAAACTACGAGTTTTCCAGTGTCATATTTTCCTGTGTAAAATGCTCTGTGTCATGAGCCTTCCCATATCCACAAACGTTTGGTGCCTCCAGGGCTGCATGGTGAACTGTCTCCAAGCAACCTGAGGGCCGGCACAGCAGGGAGGAAGGTTATGATGTGCCTAGAAAGTTTTCTTCTGCTATAGCAGATTTATTTTCACCTTGGTAGTGGAAAATTAGCTTCAAAAAGTCAGGTCAGCTGGAGGATCGCTTACAGCTACTTTCTACATGGTTCACTTCTAACCATGATCCATCACACATACCAGACTAATGGATTACCGTGCAGCAACTGTGGCTTCATCTTCCTTTATCTTGGAACATCTGGTTAATGGAATTAAGTGTATTTTTCCATAAATAATTTGTATGAGAAGGCCAACCTTGTAATTGCAATGGAAAATATTTGCTTCTTGTTATTTCACCCAATCATGTGTGAATTCCTCCTGCCTACTTGTCTAAGACTGTCACGAAAGAAAAAAATACTTAAAAGGCAATGTTGAAAATGCCCCAGAAAAGACCAGAAGCTTAAAACAAAACAGGAGGGTAGAGAAAGGAAAAGCGAGGCGCAACAAATACCAGACAGCCAGCCAAATTCCACAGAAAATCATTAATCTGAAAAAAAATCTGAGGGTATTGGAAGTGGGTGTCGTTTGCTATTGGTTTAAACGCCCTAGTATTTAAATACTTCCTCCTGCATAAATAGCGTTGCCGTTGCTCATCCACCGCCGCGACAGCCGGAGAGGTGAGCCACGCGTGAGATGCAAACCGCAACCCCATCCCGCCCGTGACCTGCCGGGCTGCAAACCTTGGGCAAACATCACTCCCAGGTCTAATTTACAACAGTTTTCTTTTCAAAAAGCCCTAATGAGACGGTGTTTACAGAGCCTGGCTGGTGCGTGTCAGCGGGGCCGGTGGTGCAGCCCTGCCCAGAGCGCAGCCCCGCCGTGCCGAGGCGTGTCGCCAGCTCCGGGCTCCGGCCAAAAAGACTTTCTTCAGGTCACATCAATTAATGAGCCCCTGAATTTCTATCTCAATCCCCCTTCAGGCAACCTGCTTATTTTGTAGTTTTGTCCTTAATGCCTCGCCATCACTTCACGTGGCTCCTTACTCCGTTTATTACAGTGTTGGTGTTCTCAGCACCTCAAGTTTTTCCAATAGCTGTCTTTGCTGAGAAAATGGGATGAAACTAGAAGGTTTTATCATCAGCCCAACGCCAGTCTGTTGAGGTAACACCGATCTTTCTGCTCGCTCTGGCAGTCTCTCTCATTTCCTTCTCAGAGGAGAAATGTCTGTGCTACAGAGAAACGGGAGACTTGTGATTCTACTCTCTTAGGAGACGACCGCGATTGTGCTTCTGTACATAAACCATCAAAAGCTATTAATTCTGGAGCATCAGAAGTGCCTGCTCATCTTGGAACAGATAGACGGTGACACTGCACTCTTTCAAAAGGAGATTTAGGACTCGATGGAGAGGAAAACTTTTCTTCCCTCTGAGTTTCCCCCTCTCCCCAGGCACAGGAGCGCTCCTTATGTGTTCTCCTTTTGTCCAGCTTCTTTGCACCAGCAACAACACGCGGTCCAGCCACCAGCACAGAGAGCCGAGGACTAGCAGAGCCGAGTGTTGCTCCAGACTCTGGCACCAACTTGCTGTGTGAACCAGACCGTGTCGCTAAAACTTTCTGTAACTCGCTTGCTCTGTTTATTCCCCTTGGAACAAGTGCGTTTTGATGCAGCTGATAAAAGTTATTAGTGTTATTCACGTGTACTTCTGTGTGTGTTTGTGTATTGAACACAAGTTCAATATTACCCAGCAATTTGGCTTTGAAAATGTGTATTAGGAGCATTAATTAATAAGTTGACTGTGAGTGGTGCTCCGCCATCCTAACAGGAAGGAAAAATTGTGGCATCTGTTCAACAGTGTCACCTGGTTGCGGTCTGTTCTCCAAATTAGTTCTTGAAGAACTTGTAAACTACCAAGCGGTTTTACAGACATCCTGTTTATAAAAGGGATTGTAGAGTCTCCCTCCTGTTAACACGACTGTTGAGGTCTCATCCCAGTGCGCATTTCCTGGCTAAAATGGTGATAAAGCGTAATCGTGCTTTTCCGTCGCCACAAAAGGAAAAAGGAACAGGTAAGACGCCAGCTGTATTAATAATTGATTCGTATAAAAGGTACTTTCCAAAGCAAATGAGGCAAAACTGAATGTTTATCCTTTTCACTGGAATGAGGATAATTTCTAATTAATTTCTCCTAATGGAGAAATTAGACGGGGACATTTTGGAGTCATACTCACACTCTAACTTTCTGCATGTAGCCGGTGTGTTGTCAATGGTTTTATACAAAAGTGTAGGATTACCTGGCGGGTTTATGAGGTTGCTATGAAGTTCTTTAGGCGTTGAAGCGTAGAGCTCTTCAGTGTTTAGTTATATGGTGGTGGTTGTACCGGATATATGTGTAAATTGATTATTTCAATGTCTATTGCAATATAACACAATAGTGCAGACTATTAGGGAACACATCTGGACTGAACAGTGTGGGTGAAGCTGGGAGCACAGAGGTGAGCTGTGTTTGCCAGCACATCCCATTATCCAGGCTGCTGTGGGAGGACAAGCTCCTCGATGGGCCTCGGGAGAGGGAAGGGGTGGATGCAAGAAGGAAAGGGAAGAGAAAGGAGAAGTTGGTTTTCTAGAAGCTTTGCAGGTCCTGAATTTAGGGTTGCTGTCACAAAAGGAGCACATTTGTATAAATTGGACTTGTCCTGGGTAGGAGGCGTTGTCAGTGCTGGTTTCTCAGAGGTTCTGGCCACCCATCACTGTCATTTTTGGTGTTAGATAGATTGCTAAGCCTTCGCCCAGCAGCAGGAAGAGGTGCTGGAGCGAGAGCTGCTGCTGGAGCCTGATGGACGGTGTGCCCTGGGCAGCGCAGCCCCTGTCTGCTGGGACAAGCGGGACGTGGAGCGGGCTGACCTCCTTTACAAGTGCTGCTAATGAGGGTTTGAAAATAAGGTCAGGGATTTGGTTTTGTCCCGACAAACACGCAGCTGATAATGATGTGTAACTTCTCCTTCCTCCACACTTACCATGAACTCAGGCTAATTCTGAAGAGTAGGCTCATGATCTGGATGGTAAAAATTGTTATAATTGGATATTTAACTCCCTTTGCAGCAGTTCAGAGGAGGTGAACGCTCTTGGACAAAAGCAGCAGAAACTCAAAAAATGGCTGTTGACATTCTCGAAGGCTGATGTCACCACGCAGCTTTCCCTTAATCAAAGGGTGACATTTGTGGGTGCCTACAGTATTAATTAACTCTTCTTTCCGTGTGGCTCTGGACAGTTAATGATTAACACTTCTGTCACACGATCGTGGTCAGAACCGTTAAATAAATGCAGATCGTAATACCGAATAAACAGCAGCAGCAGCCAAGCTGACCTTTAAGGATAACACGCAAATGAGCTCGATACAAATAGTGATCCCGGGTCGTTAGTGAGGGGGTGTGAGTGTCCCCCTCTCTAGGGGTAGATGCTGTTTCAGGGGGTTTCTTGCTTCTTGATTGAATTGATACCTGTTCCAAAACCCAATCTCTCCTGTCCAGACCTGTTTGAGTCCCCAGATTGCCCTGTGACAAGCCCAGGGCTGATGGATTAATTTAAACTGCAAATGGAATTTTTGGAAGATGCCCAGAAAACGTTACCATGTCCCCCAGAGGGGCAGTGCATCAGCCCGGTGAACAGCCTAGAAGCCACCTCCATGTGAGAGTAGCTGCAGGAGAGTGAAACCTGTCTGCTTTTGATGGCCTCCCCGAGGATGCGGTCTGTCCATCCCGATGCTGGAGGGTGCGGTCTGTCCATCCCGCTGCTGGAGGGTGTGGTCTGTCCATCACGATGCTGGAGGGTGCGGTCTGTCCATCACGATGCTGGAGGGTGTGGTCTGTCCATCATGATGCTGGAGGGTGCGGTCTGTCCATCACGATGCTGGGCTTTCCCCAGGACCTCGGTGTGTGCCCTGGGGTAGATGAGCTGTGGAGAGTCACTGCCTGTCATTTCAGACCCCTTCACTCTTCCCGGTTGTTTCAGAAGCGATTAGTGGTGGCAGCTCAGGGTTTGTGGTGCTAACATCCACATTGCCGTCATGGAGTATTGAGTTGTGATATACATTTTTCTTTTTTTTTTTTCCTTTTTCTTCCCTCTTCTATTAGTATGTCAGTGTGTAGGGTCTTCTGTTTTCTAGGGGCTCACCACGTGGACATTGGTGGTTTGGAGCTCCCCAGCCTTGCTGAGGTACAAGGGCGTGTAGTGATAGGATGAGGGGTAACGGTTTTAAACTGAAAGAGGGTGGATTTAGATTAGATATGAGGAAGAAATTCTTCCCTGTGAAGGTGGTGAGACACTGGCACAGGTTGCCCAGAGAAGCTGTGGATGCCCCATCCCTGGCAGTGCTCAAGGCCAGGTTGGACGGGGCTTGGAGCACCCCGCTCTAGTGGAAGGTGTCCCTGCCCATGGCAGGGGCTTGGAACTAGATCATCTTTTTGGTCCCTTCCAACCCAACCATTCTGTGATTCCAAGATTTTCTCTTGGTGTCTGCATGTAGGCAGACACCAAGAAGCAGCTGCATTCTGAGTATCTGCAAACCAGAACAGAAGCTGTGGCAGTTGACATCACGCAACAACCCGTCACAACAAAAATCGTGATTAATAATGTTTTATAGTGACTGAGCTACTTATGATGGGTCTCCCCATGTAAATTCTCTGTTGTCTGTTAACAGGTCAGTGCAAGCTGTGGACTGTGCCTTACCCAGAGCATCAGTGCGTCATAAAATTAAAGGTGTTGGAAAGGAAGTCAGTAGCAGTTTCAAATCTCCGCAGCCTCCATATTCTCTGTCAAAATCCAATGAGCCAGGGCAACTGGAACAAAAGTTGTTAAAGAAAGAATTCTCACAGTATGGATATAAAAACCTAATTAATTAATGAAACAGGCTAATTGGAGAATCAAACTGGGATTTGATAACAGGATCCAGAGCGCTAATAAAATTAATCACATGTGCACAATTAATGTGCTGTGAAGGTTTGAGGCAGTAGATTATAACTTTGGAGCCTCCTTTGAACACCAGGAAAAGGTGAGAAGGATCTTGTGACCGGGCCATTGCTCAGGTGAACTGTCGGGCATCAAGTAATGCAGCAGGTACTGCAAAATAAGATCCGTGGAGATTTCTGCAGTGCCACTGGTGACAGCGACTGAACCACGGTCAGCTTGTATGGCTCGAGGGACCTATTTCCTTTGAGCTCCTTGAACATTTCCTTGAAATTATGTCGGATGTGATGGATCCATTTAAATGAGGTTGTACATAAACGCCCATTGTAATTAATGACGAAAGCAGCTGCAGGGACCACACGCGTTCCTTTACCCAGCCTCCAGCATGGCTCATGCTGACACCCATCAGTGCTGCCACAGCTACGTACCCTGGGTGTGCTGGTCGGAACTGATCGTACAAGACTGAAGCACTTGTATATACCTACAAGTTGCTGTAAATCTCATGCAGAGAAAATTACAATTTCATTCTGGCTGCCTAGGTTTTCTGGAATGGATGACCCAGTCCTGGTTTCTGCTGAGTGAATTTACTCTCCAAGCTGTCAGAGGAAAGAAAGACTGTCCTTAGTGATGTGTCTGCAGCCAGCTTGCCCTGCCCACTCCGCCTTTCTCTTCCTTGATGTGCCCCTTAATGCTTGTGGTGGGCAGAGGGATGCCACAAGGCTGTGACATTCCTTGCACCTGTCAGAAAGGGTCCTGGTTTCTTCCTTGCAAGCTTCACCTTGGATTGTTCTGCACGATTCAGCCTCTGGAAACCCCCAGAGCAGGACAGAGCGTTCAGGTGGGTGACACAAAGGAAAACCCAAGAGGATCCAGGTCCAGCCATCGGCGGGGGGGTAGTAGCAGCCGGAATAGAAATAAGTCATAGCAGAATAGAAATAACTCTCACAGCTACCACTCAAGTAACATAAATCTGGAGTTTCAATCAGCAAATTGCTTTCAGGAAAAAAAAAAAAAGCTTTGCAGAAGCAGAGCTTTTGTTAAAGGCCCATTTCCATGAGAGCCATGATTTTATGAGATCCATGAAAATAAATTAGAAGCGTCAGCCTTTAGACTGTTGCTAGCCTTGATGGCATTTGCAGGCACTATCATCTTTCATTTTCTGAACTTCATGTCTTTCTTCCACTCTGGATGAAGCGATAGTCCAAAACCACATAGTCCGAACCGATACCAACCACGCCACAGAAAGATCCCTTCTCTGTAAGAGTGAGCAGTGTCACATACACGTCCTGTGGCCACCTAGGTCACACCAAAGACAACTTCTCAACTTAAGCCATTTTTCTCAGTGTTGTTTTGGAGAATAACTATTCCAAGGTGAAATCAGGAAGTTAAAAAAATTGAGAAAGGGAGAAGGTCTGTCTGAATTTCACCACAATTGAAATGCCAGTTTGCGATGCCAACCCACGCAACTGTTGGCACTTCTAGAGACGTTTCAGAACAGAGCTACAAGAAGGATACCAGCAGAAGTCTTCCAAAACCTAAATCCCCTCTGTTTTTCTGCACTATGCAACTGAACACTTGACTGTGGGCTAGAAGTCCCCTGGGTGGAAGTAGGTTTCCAACAGCAGAGGGCTCTTTTGACTTAGCAAATGACGGAATTAACCGCTGTAGTAGCTGGGACCGACTGATAAGTAAAAAGCAGAACAGAAATGAGCTGCAAATTTTTAACAGCAAGGCTAAACTTTGTTGGAACAACTTAACTGGTGACAGATGTGATAAAGAAGTGAGAATGTCTTTAAAAGTTATGAATCTTGGTGTAGAAATAACCCAATAAATCTCTATTTCTAGCCTGTATTGTGTAATAGATCAAAATAGATAACTGTAAAAATCCGTCCCAAATTTACAGCTTCTCATTCCTCTTTGGAAAATGTTATGAGCTGAGGATGTGAGGTTAACATGATTCTAACTTTTACAGTTTTTATGTTGGTATTCTAGAAATGTGTTTTGTTGGAAATGCTGTCCGCAGAATTTTCACATTTGGTTGGGGTTTAGTTACGTAAGTTCACCAGCCTGATACATTTACAAAGTGTTTGGAAATACCATCTGAGGCTTGAACTTAAGATTTGGAGAGAAATCAGGGAAAAGTAGTTGAAATCAGCTGACTTTGGTTCTTGGTCACTGGAAAATGATACTTTTTCCCCATAGGACATGAAGTGGACATTATAGATCTGTGTTTTAGTCACACCCAAGTTACCTAGTCAGGGATCTTTTATTCTTGAGGCCACTTCATGGACTCAGGATCCTGGAAGGTAAGAGCAGAAATGAGCAAATGTGCTTGTAAATGCAGAAATTTTATGCTCTTGTGGTGGCTGGGTTCATCATGACCTCAACCAAATGACTGGCATTGATATGATTTCTATATTATTAGGCAAATTCATCTTCTCTCAGCAGGGCAAGCGTTAAGAAAGTGCTCTGTTATATGTTCCATCCCAACAATAAAAAGTAGTCCTGCTTAATGGGACACTCCATGCCACTTCTAGAACAAAACTTGGCATTAATGTTTGATGCTTAATGACATGTTAAGAAGTTTCTTACAATGAAATAAATAGCATGTATTTGTTGCATCATCCTTTTCTATGAATCAGGATCAATTTTTTCTCACTTCTAGCTTTCTTAATGATATTTGTTGTAGATAACATTGCTGTATCTCTCTAATCAGTGTGGAAATTGTGATTATTTTCTGCATAATCCGAGTCTGCCAATTAGAGGTTACCTTTAGCTCAGCATCCTGGGTAAATACACCAAACCGATCTGATCATGTACAGAGCCTATACACGAGGTCTCTTCATGGGACATAGGGAATACTTGAACATAAACTAAATACAAGCAGCTCTTTGAAATTCATACATAAATACCATATGTCAAACCTTTTCACATGCCCCTGTGTAAATTGTTGTTTTGTTTGCACTCTGCAACCAGATGTTGTTATACAAAATATCTCCCATGCCGAGAGCTGTAACTAGAGGCTGCAGAGCACACGCAGTTAGCAAACAAAACCATGTTCTTGCCTTTTTTTTCCTTCTACGTACAGTTTACAAAATTTTCTCTCTTACTCAGGATGGATTGGGTCTTGATTTACACGCTCCTGGAAGAAGCAGCAGGATATATTTATGCAATATGTTTATGCGATGTCCAGTGCCAGCATTTCTATTAGCCTTGAAGATTGCTCGTTCTCCTCTTCCTTCGAGGTAATGCCACCTTTTAGTTCCCAGCCGTTGGGCTGAGGCTCATGTAGAAACTTGTTCCCTTTCAAGAGCCAGAGGACAGGCTGTCCTTCCCTCCCGGGCTACCCTGCCCTGGCAGCAGGGTGCAAGTGCACAGCTCAAAAAATGAACAAGTTATTGGCCTTTACCGCACAAGCTTTGCCTGTGTTGCTGATTCTTTCACTACACGTCCCTGGGCTCACTTTCTCAACTGACACGTAAAGGCATAATATCAGGAAACCAGAACATTTTCCATCCTGGGATATTTCATTGCAGAGCACTTCACACCACACATTGCTCCTTCCCGTTGTCTTGCAGAGCTGCTGCCTGTGTCCCACGTCCACAGCTGGAGCTGCTGAGCCAGGTAGCGGCTGAAGATCTACCCTGGTCTTTAACCTGCCCAGGACGAAAGGGTGGCTTTAGGGAATGGAGCTGGAGACTTTGCACTTGCCTTGAAAGATTCTTCCCCTTCTGTTTCCAAGGGCCTCTTTCATAAGCAATAAAAGGCTAAAAAAAATGGACATTTGTGAGTATTTCCCTCTCGAAACAACCGTGGGCATTTCGATGCCAGCAGCTTTTCAGAGCTAACTGCTCCTTTTGGAAGCACGCCGTTTTTCACAGACAAAGGGGTCTGAGGCAGGACCTGCACGTATGAGCATCTTCAGATCATTACAGGTGCAGAGCCTGAACCCCCCAGAAGAGGATCGTACAGGTTAAAGGGAAAGACGGGAGGAGCTCAGACTTCTGCTGTGATCCGATGCGGTACCCCACCACGGCTCGCTGCAAAACCTCTGTGCTGTCGTTCGCATATGGAGATGCTTTAAGCAATTAGAAGAAAGCGAGACAAGCTGTTCTGCCACTTTATTTTGGAGTTCATTGAAATTGCCCTTATTGTACAACACAACGGACCACCAACTGCTAGGAAATTCAATCAGAGCACAGCATTACAGTGAAAAATTAGCCTACTGGCGAGCAAGTTCAGTTCTGTTTGACTGAACACTGTGTTAAGAATATCTCTGAGCATATGGCTCCCCTATGATCCCCATCTAAAAATGATCTGAACTGATTGATGAGGGAAATTAAAGGGAATATCTAAGCATTTCCAACAGCTGTTGAAGCGAAAATTATTTATTTATTTTCCCCCTATAGGAATATAGGACTCAAATTTCTATAAGGCCCCCAGCAACCCCAGCATGTTTTTCCACGTGATCAGCAATAGGAGCACAATGCCTGGGTAATGGCATCATAAATGCTGCTTTTAACCACCTACTGGCTTCACTCCTGTCTGTCACCATCAGAGGGCAAATCTGTCTCTGGAAATGAAATCATAATGTATTTCAGATTAGCGATGTGTTGCTATTTTTACTATTACTATAGGTATCCCTAAGCCCATAACAAGAATTTCTGGTCTTAGGTTTGGATGCTGAAGTGGATCAAAGCAGATTTGCCAGTTCAATAAGGAGAAGTACTTGTCTTCTTGGATTTGGACAGGTTTGATGTGCTGTACTAGGGAATCCTCACACCGTTCTTGCTGCTGGTGTCTCCTTATTTATGGAGATACCTGGGACCGAGTCATTCCCAGGGAATTCCACCCCACAGAGTGCAGGGACCCAGATGTGCTGGCTCCACGGCCACTGCAGATCACCATCGTTGAAACAGAGCTGGCAAAACCCTTGTAATGTGCTATGGAAAGTTCTTACAGCAAAGGGCTCAGTGGGCAGGCAAGGAAGTGACCTTCTAGATCACCTGCGGGTGAATTTTCAGAGACCACCTGCGGGTATTTGAATCCCTTAGTGCCCTACCTCATCATGCTCTCATCAGCAAACAGAGATGTGCAGAGGCAGAGACTCTTGGCTCTGTGTCAGTTTAGCTGCAGGATGATGAAGTACCTTTGCATAGAGTTATAATTAAGGGAAATGTTTTTGTTCGGCTCCAGATACTGGGATCAAAATTAAGTCTTGAAATAATGATGATAAAGTCTCCAAAATGTTTCCTTGTTTTCTCTTGAGGCCAGACTAATATTTAAGAAAATAACAAAGGACTTCTTGCAAAGTCAGCTGGTAATATGGTGTCTATAAAAAAACTTCTACTAAAAGCTCAGGGATGAGCTCTTCATTTGATCCGTGACCCGTGGTCCAAGTGGAATTGTGTAATACATTCCCTTCGGTCTCAGATTCATCTGGGAAGAAGAGGCATCACATGAACCAGGGTCTAAGGATCTGCCGTGTTTGGAAGGTGCCGTTTCTGAGCTGAGCTCAATTTCCGCGTTTTGATATCCAGGCTGCTCAGGGCGAAGGTACAGTCCTGCCTGTCTTGTGCTTCTTGAAACCCATAGTCATCATCAGTGCAATAGCAATGCCAGAGCGTCTATGTCTGAAGCTCCCAGCAATGCCAAAGGTTTGAATGGTGGCCTTTCCTTAGCCGTCAGTCTTGTCTTTTGTGGCTTTTCTCATCTGTGAGTCAGAATTCGCTTCCCTGATAATGAACAGTAAAATCTATTCATCTTTATAAATATGAGGAAGCCAAGTTAGTCTTTCAGGGACATTTACTGAACTGCTCCAGAAGAAAAGAATGCAGCTGCTTCCTATTTCTTCTCTCCTTGCCTTCTACACATCACCACTTCCAGTGCTTTAATAAGAAGCCAAACGCCTGACAGGGCGATACGTGTGGCAGATCGGTAGCAGAGCAGCCTGCAGAGAGGTGCTAAGTCCTTATAGCCTTATAATGAGAAACTTTAAGTTTGTTCTTCTTAACAAAGTGAAGCATGTCTCTTGTTTGCATTGAAAACATATTTCCGAGTTACAGAGATACTCAAGATAGCCGTGTTTAGAAAGGGTATCAGGGATCTAACTGGTCTTTCTAATTGTGAAGCCTATGAAAAGACACAAAAACTTCTTGTTCTGAGTCTGGTGACTCAGGATGACTTAATGACTGTGAGAAATGCAGAGCCACATATAAAATCTCCATAGAGTGGAGGTAGCACCAGTATTTCCTAACACTTCCAGTAATGTCCTCCGTCTCCTTGTCCATTGCCATCCAAACTGCACTGTCTCCATTCAGTGTCTCTCTTCGATGGCACATCCTTCTTTGCCTTTCTCACCTGACTAGGTCTCCCAGGCCAAAGAGGACCAAAAGGCAATGCTTCTGTGCAATTCAGAGCCTGGAGGATTCCTACATCGATCTTAGCTGATAGAGGACCTTACAAAACCTTTTATTCCAGCTCCTTCAGAGCAAACCTCAAAGAGTACATTTGCCTCCTTTGCAGGGTGCACCGGTCACCTCAGGTTGCACCAGGGGAGGTTTAGGTTGGATATTAGGAAAAACTTCTTTACAGAGAGGGCTGTCAAGCATTGGAACAGGCTGCCCAGGGAGGTGGTGGAGTCCCCATCCCTGGAGGGGTTTAACAGCCTGTGGATGTGGTGCTGCAGGACATGGTTTAGTGACCCTGGCAGTGCAGGGGGAATGGTTGGACTTGATGATCTTAAAGGTCTCTTCTAGCCAGATGGTTCTATGTTCCTGTCAGTGCTGGCTCCTTTGTTCTCTTTTGGCTTTAGTGGCCTGAGTAACAGGATGATTTTGCTCAGGATGCTGCAGAGGTTTACGGCACTGGACTGCTGTGCAAAAGAGCACAGCGTATCCTCAAAATGTTTTTTAAAAAGTCAGTAGAAGACAGTGTCCTTCAACTGGAAGATAGGCTGCATTGCTTCTCGATCCCAGCTTGTCCTAACATTGCCCCTGCTGCTATAAATTAATACCCTGATTTCCTGATGAATATCAGGAAAAAGATAAATCATGACACACATGATAGCATGCAGTGTGACCAGCGTTGTTCCTAGCGAGGTGCCTTTCCTGATGGCTTGTGCTAACGATAAAACTGCGTACACGTTGGAACTGATGGTAAGTAGAGCTGACTTGAACCATTCATGCTGTCTGAGTGATTAAATTTCTTCAGGTGGATCCTCAAAATGCAAAGGTCATTTAATTAGTCGCCCTTTAAGTGAGAAATTCTTTCTTCAGGGTCTATGTGCAAAACCGAGTGTAGTGTATAATATACCCATGTCTGCACAGTGTCTTTGTGCTGTAACTCTTCTCAGGTTAGGAGAACAGTCCCAGCTTAGAAGACACTTCATACCTACTGCTGCAGGAAGCTGGTGCATTTTCCTGTCACGCTTATGAACGTCAAAAGAGCAGCAAACACCTTTATTATGATGTTGTTAAGTAACAAACAATTTTTTACGCCATATTTTTAATCTCAATTTGTCTGCTCCTCTGAACCTGCCCTAGAGTGCCCTGAAGACCTTCATGGGCTTTTTGATTTGTACTAATTACTCATGCATTTTCAACAAGGAAATATTCCTCTAAAAAGATGCCAAATGTTTTGGTTTTTTTTTCCTAATAGTAAGTAACGGAAATAAATACTTGTTAAATTATTAAAATAAGCTAGAAAAACTTAGAAAATTCATTGCCCCATAAAATGTTCTGTTTTTCCAAAAGCTTTTGTTTAGATTAAATCACCAGATCCTGTATTTTCTGCCATGTATTGCCGCTGATGTATCTAGAGGCGTTTGGAATTTTTCTCACACAGGACAGATATGAGCACTCAAACCAGAACTTAGTGCAACTTCTTTAGTAAGGCAGGAATGGATTTCCATTCACACCAAAAGACAAATTTTAGTTGATACTTTCTGAGTTGCAGCAGGCTTGAGAAATATTTAATCTACAAAGCTTTGGACAGAACTTTGTGATGTGTGTGAGAATGTAGATACAGGCAGAGAAATAAAAGCTTCACCTTTTGAGGTGTCACAAAATACATGGAGAAAGTAATTCATTTAGTTATGTACAACCTCAGCATCAGTCACCACTTTTTTTGTTGTTGTTTTTACCCTATTACTTTTCACTGCTATTTCCTTCACTTTCCTGCTTGGCAAGTGACTCTTGCACACCAAATCACTGTGTCTTTAAAATTCTAACTCTGTTGGTTTTTAATTCTAATTTTGATTCCATTCTAGATATAATTAGCTCCCTGTGGTTTGGGGTGGCTGTCTTTATTTGGATATTGAGGCACATCAATGGCAGATGCACAGTGTTTGTTACGCTCTAGCTTTGGACTCCTTCAGGCAATTCTTGCTGTAGATGCCAGGGCTCTGGATGTGGCCAGAATGGAGGTTTTGTTTTTTTCTCCAGGAAGACTCCATGAGGAACTGAATTCATTTAAATTATTGTCTTTTTTTAGAGATCTCCGGTTTTATAACATGAGTAATTCAATCTCACTTAAATATAACAGTAATCTCATTCTAAAAGCCGGTAAGATTCTCTTCCTGAAAACTCTCTTATGGTTTTAAAGGACAATATCATTTTTAGCAAGACTGTTCCATTAATAATTTATTTCTACAGTTTCTCTCCTTTCTTTCAGAGTTATATCCGCTGTCTTCTGTACTTGCATATTTTGTTCCTCTCTCTCCCTTTGAGTTATCTGGGTGGAGGAGGAAAACTTGTGAGGCTGTTATTAAACTCCACCTAGAGTTGTCTATCTGGATAGGTTCAGATATCAAGGTCACCTTTCTAAATTTTGTCCAGTGTGAATTATATGAAGAACAGAGTTTGAGGCATCTGAACTTTTCATCATCTTATTTAACAAAGTGTACACCTTCGTACATTTTAAAATGCATATAATGCTTCTGGTGTTTAAAAAGTATCATAATGATATGTATTTTCATTAAAAATGCAAATCAAAGAGAAAAAAATGGTCAGATTAATCATTGAGAACGCAACTCCAGTATTTTATCATGGATAAACCTGTATATTATCTAACGGAGAGAAATAAGGCACATCTAGAAAGTTGAAGAGTTTGGAGAAAGCAGTAGCTAAAGGTTGTGAAAAGTGAAAAGGAAGTTTCTAATTTTAAAAAAAAATCTAAAATTTCTGCCTTAAGGTTTGAAAATGTATGTAAGAATATTTAATCTTCAATCAACATTTAAGTTCAGAATTCCTTCCTAAAAAATTCATGAAGTTAATTTTAAAGTAGAAATAAGAAGCCTGGGACAGTCAATGAATAGTATAATACTAAGGGATTTTTGGCAAGTTGAAGGTTTTGCTTCAGCCTAAATTCTTGTCACATTGACCCCTGAGAGAGTTTACATGCAGCTAAAATAAACGGTGTGAGCCTGCCGGAGAGGATGGCACGAGACCATCCATGATGGACAATTATGGATGAACGTGTCCTCAGAAAGAGTTCCCTGCCACAGTTGGCCAAGCCATGGGAAAACAAGGACATTTACTGTAAACCTTGGATCCTCACTAGCTGTTCTCATAAGCTATCTCATCTTCAAGAAGGCAAGGAAAGGGATAGGATGCTCTTCAGCCCTCTGTTGATGAGCAAGAAGCTTATCTAGGTGCCCCCAGGGATACCTATCTTCTCTCCTCCCAGATGCAAAACCAAAGAGTTGCCCAGACTCCAGTTCCACCACAGCTAATTCCCCAGTACCGCAGGTGGACTCAAAGCAAAGCTCCTGTGCCAGAGCTGCTCCTTCAAGGCTGAGGGGTGAGCTCTCTTCTGCCATTTGGATGGAAGCATTTGGGTTTCCCCCTTTGCACAATGTGGGGACAGCTTTACAGGTACAATCTTGCACATGCACCTCTCTGCTTGGCCCCGGGAAGCAAGCTAAATCATGTTTTGAGCCGCTCTGCGCTAAACAAACCCTCTGCTGCCTTTGAAATATGCTCATAAATTTAAATCAATACCGAGCCCGGAGTCTCCGCTCCTTGATAAAAGCACATTTTTCATGATGCGAGCGTATTGTTGAGGCTCTAGAGGCTGAATCCTTGTCTGCCGGCCAACATCTGGGCTATCATTTTTGAAGGCAAACATTCCAGGTCATTACAAACTGCACTAATCTCCCTTGTTGAAATTTACATTTCTGAACCAAGGAGGGATCATGATGTATTTGTCCTGTCACGTGCCCTGGCGTTTAACCAGGAGGTTAATTCAGTGATTGACTTATCGCCTCTCGTCAGCCTGCTTTGCTGCTGATCTTCCATACAAATGGGCTTAAGGAATATCCTTTAGACTTGCCACCACAAACACAGTGTACAGCCACCCTGCTAGGGTGTAAAGCTGAGGGAGCTCAGGGGATGAGAAGAAAACAGCATAGCTGAAAAAGCCATAAAATCAACGGTAAAATCCACGTGCTGAAAATGGTGAAAATTAGAAGGAACAAATCGGGGAAAGTTTCTGCTTCCAGCAGCCAGGGCTGGGCACAAAGGCA
The DNA here is from genome assembly GCA_009769605.1 of Bucorvus abyssinicus. Taxonomy (NCBI): domain Eukaryota; kingdom Metazoa; phylum Chordata; class Aves; order Bucerotiformes; family Bucorvidae; genus Bucorvus; species Bucorvus abyssinicus. The sequence goes on from CM020032.1 coordinate 2,343,549, forward strand.
GAGGGGATGGAGGAGAAGACAATGTCCCTCCCACCTTGTAAGCCATGTTCATGAGCCACCCTGGCTGCAGATTGCAGGCTTCCCTTTCTTGTGGTGTCTGTAATTGGTGCCCAAAGGGTAGGGCTGATGGTTCCCCTGTTCCCCTAGAAGTCCATGGTTTGAAGACCCCCAAAGGACGCTGTTGTGAGCCCCAAGGTGGCCGTCACTGCTGAGCTGTGTTGTGGCAGCTGCATTGCCATGGCTGTAACGGCCAGAAAACTGGTCCAGTTGACTTAAAGCACCCAAACAAGAAGAAATAAAGAACTTAAATAATCTCATTGCTTTGAATGCCTTCCATCAAAAGCCCCCAGCTGCGAGGACTTCCTGGGAAAAAGAAAAAAATAGAAGCAATGAGTTTGTTTCTAGCTCTGTTTCTCTGCCCCCCATCACCTCTCGTCCTGCACCCACACAGAGCAACCCCACCCCTGCAGACTCCAGGGGAGCTGTGAAAACCCAGCACCTCTCCACATCAGTCCTTCAGAGCTGCTGTTCCAATTTCAGAGCAGTTTCTACCCTGAAGGTAGATCCTGTCAATCTGTCTATCAGCCCAGCCACATGGGAATAAATTCTGATTATTAAAAGCATCATGAGCTCACCAGCTTGGAGACCCAGCGGGCTCTAGGGACTCTCTAGCACCAGCCAGCCTGAAAGAAAATAGTAACTCTTGTCCAAGTGGCACAGGTTTTGCCCTGTGCAGGAAGCATTCCTTTACATCCACCATCAACCTGGGGATGATGCGGCTGTCGCTACCAGCCAGGTGTGCCATGCTGTGCCTCAGGGAACCTTGCCTCTCCCGTGCCATGGGACCAGCATTTCACCACGTGCACTCAAAGCAGTTCTCAGACTTCTGGCGTGTTTGCATTTGATCCCCGAAGTGTAATTGAGCTGTGGAGATAAAGCATGTTGTCCCACCACTCATCCAGCCATGGGAGCTCTGGGAGATGACAATGATGGAGGGAGAAGCTGTGTGTGCTGACAGCATTTAAGCTGACTGATGGTCTGAAGTTTGGGAGGAAGTCTGTGATCCTGCTGACACATGTGGCGTATGCGTGTGAATAGGTGAGGCAATTAGCAGCCTCCATCTCAATTAATGAATAAGGGTTAGGCAAAGTATTTTTCCCCCTCCGCCTCTGTTCTCTTCTCTCTCCCATCCTCTGGTTAAAATACTTCAACTATGGAAGTCAGATTTTTCCAATGGGTAAATAAGGGGAAAATGAGGAATTCTCAGGTTTAGAAACAAAGGAAGGAATCGTTGGGTGAGGAGTTGCAGCTGCCTTTTCAGAGAGCGCTCTGTGTGAACAGCAATCTCCTGCTTTCTCCAGCAGTTAAAATCATCTTCTCAGTATGTGGTGGCGAAGATCGCTGCTGAAAAAGGCTTAACAAGATGCCGACTTCAATCCACTCTCTCCAAAGGATTGTCTTTGTTTCAAAAATAGCAATGAGTGTGCTTTGAATACAAGCTGATGAAAGCCAGTCCTTGCCAACTTAGAATTTTTGCCAGGTGAGAAGGTGAGAAGCCTCTCATTTTAGTGTCTTCAGTCTGTTCCTTGTTCTTTAGGCTGGGTGACCTGTTGTCTCAGTTGATTGATTTTTTTTTTTTTTCCAGGAACACCAAAATAAAGTTCTTTTTGCCTGACTGTACTTTATAGTCTAATAGCCGTGCTTTACTGGGATGATAAACTGAGAATGTTGTCTCAGGCCATAGCCCATGCAGCCCAGAAGCACACAGTTGCCTTTCAGGCACTGAGCCAATTGTGAAAAACCTGAAAATATTTTAATGGAAACATTCATTTTTAATAAAAATCACTTCATAATTGAAATTGAAATTGAAAAAAAAAAGATTATTCAAGTGCTTCTATTTTCAACTAGTCAGGAAATAGCTAAGATAGCTCTAAAGATTACAGAATTTATTGGAATTGTGAAAGGCTGATGTTCACCGGCTTTGCAAATTACTTTGTAAAAAATCTGTAGAAAATTAATGTGTAACAAAAGGTTTTCCCCTTAGTTTAAAAAGGGAGTAAACCAGGGAGTTATCGTGGATTGACCATCACAGTCATCTTCCCTGAGAAAATTTTCCTCAATATTTCATAGAATCACAGAATGGTTTTGATTGGAAGAGACCTTCAAGATCTAGTTCCAAGCCCCGGCCATGGGCAGGGACACCTTCCACTAGAGCAGGGTGCTCCAAGCCCCGTCCAACCTGGCCTTAAGCACTGCCAGGGATGGGGCATCCACAGCTTCTCCGGGCAACCTGTGCCAGTGTCTCACCACCCTCACAGGGAAGAATTTCTTCCATACATCTAATCTGAATTTGTCTGCTTTTCATTCTTTGTCTGACTTCAGTCTCACGAAACCACAACACAGGGTTGAGGGATGTTGTTTGGGACTTGGACAAGAAGAATAAGCGCATGAGTGTTTTCTGATCTGCTCTAGTTAGAAATGAAATGGGTTGTTTTCTGTTTTTTCATTAGTTTGTCTGGACAATGTTGATTTTTTGGGAAAATACCAAGCCAGAAGTATTCAAAATGTCCCCAGGATACAGCAGGGTAATTGAAGTGGAGGTGTCCTATTTACTGTTCTCATGGAGGAGCTGAACTTTTCTGGCTGACTTTTTTCTTCTTTACTGTCACCACCAAGCGGTGAAGGACGAGTCTGAAATGTGTATCACAGATTCCAAAGAGCACGTGAATTTAAATATTGGGAGGAGAGAGGCTTTAAAGGCAAACATAGCGCAACTGGAAACGCGGCCAACAGGTTCGTGCGCGGATACCTAGCGTTCTCAGAAAAGGTCGATACATTTTGTGTGCAAACCTCACTGAATTCAATCACTGCGGGTGTGGATGCGGCCACACCAAGAATCAGTAACACGCCCAGGACAGACTCAAGAGAAGGAACATTAACAGAAGCCTTTCATTCTTTTCTTAAAAAACTCTGATCGTATTTTAGAAGGTAAAACCATTGTGGCTTCACCACTGAGTGTGTCCAATGAAGGCAGAGGTTTCCTGGACTAGAAAATGCCTTTTGTTTACCCCGGTGTTCTCAGGGTGGGCATTACCCCAGATCTCTGGCGTGTTGCACTTTCTGCTATACAGACTGCTCCCTTGTGACTTACTGGGGAATATGTTTTCTGAAATAAAAAGCTTTTTCTTCAAACAAACGGTGACATGACTTTCATCCAGCTGACAAAACCAAGCCGTGAACAGTTTCAGTGGCATGTAGCGGTGGGTTTGGGGGCTTCTGTTTACATGCAAGAATTACTCGAGGCAATGAATCAAGTTGCTGGCATCCAGTTTTGTCAGGACCCTACAATCTCTTTTTCTTTGTGTATATATTTTCTCTTAGAGCACCCCCGACTGCAGCCTCAAAACGTCACTGCAACAGATAGATTACCCACACAAGCTACAGCAGATATTTTTTCCTAAACCATGAGGCTGTGGTTTCTGCTTCACATTTCATTTCCAATTTTGCAACCATGTCTTGGTAATCACCTACAGTACATTAATAAAAGATGTTTTCTTGCTTGCAGTCTCCATATGCTTTCCAGAGGTTGTTCCAGTACCAACAGTACATCCAGATATGTTCCTTAAGTGAAGAAAAACGAACAAGATCAGCCCAGCAGAGACATTTCAGGGGCACTCATCAGTCCGTACAGCTTTGAAGCCTGGTTGTTGTTGATTCCCCTGTAGCCTAGCTGAGGAAATGCATTCTGTGCCTTTGTGAAGGATTCTTGAGAAGAGGTCAATGTGGTACCCACAGAGATCAGGTTCTGTGGGGCCAGGTGATGACCTACCAAAAGCCTTCCTCTGCTTGACCCCTACACTCATCACCCCATGGTCTCCAGCTGAAAATGCCACCATCTGTGGAGGAAGAAGTTCATGGTATTACTCAGCATTTCTCTCCTTGTGCTCGGGACATGGGACGGTTCAATGACCCACATCTCAATTTACCAGGTCCTCGTGCCATAACTGTGCCCTGTGGTACATGACACAGGTAATGTGTACTGAATTTGGTGGTGTCGGTGCTGCAGGCACAGACACATGTCCCATTGACTTCATTTGGATAGGGCTTTCATCTGAAAAGAGGAAAAATTAATCCAATTTTTTGATTACCAAAGGAAAAAAACAAAAAAAGATTAACCTTAAATGCTAATTAAAATTTACGTAAACAAATGCCATGTGGAGTCCAGGCAAGCTAAGCAAAGTCATTGTGTTGCAACCAAAAAAATAAATTCAGTTTTATAAATGGTAGAGCTGTTGTTGTTGTTGTTGTTGCTGTTGTTGCTGTTGTTGTTGTTGTTATCACTGAGGGAACAAATAGAAGAAAAGATGCTATTATATTTCTAATTTTTTCTAGCAAGTCCTGAGTCACAGGATTTTTGCTTCTCAGATTAGAGCATTACTAAGAGGCCAATTTTCTAGCTGGCTGTGTGTCAGGAGTATAAGCTTTATCCTACTTTTTAGAACAATTAACACTTATAAGACTGTGATTATGTTACGTGCTAATCCACTGTAGCTACTGCAGGAATTCCCAGAGTCAACATCCTCACAACCCCACTGTTCTATTTAACTGAGAATGATATGGCCAAGCAATCTTATCATCCAAACTCAGACTATTGTCGATATAGCCCTCCTCCTGAACAGCAGAAAATCCCAACTACTCTGTTTGCAGGTATTTGAGATTTTGTGGGGATTTAAATAACAATTTCTCAGTAATAAGGGCTCAGTCTGTAGCACTGTCAAGCATTAAGCACAGTGAGATCAGACATTGAAAGTATTTTTCATGGGAAAAGGGATCTCAATTCAAGTTTTAGATCGGAATTTTCCTTTTTTAAAAAAAAAGTATTTGAAACAGTTGTTCTTGCTCAAGTAATACCATGGAAATCATTGGAATTGGTCCTGGATTCCTATATTCAACAAGACCACAAACTCCTGTTTCTGTGTTGTTTTCAGATGTAAAATGCCAGCTCTGCAGAGAGTAGGTCCACAGAAGACCATTTTGAACGGAGTCTTGACAAACAGTTCAACCGTGAATCAGGGCAAAGAGACGGGAGGTTTCGGAACGATGTGCTGGAACGTCATTTCTTCCAGTCCTTTTTAAAAATATTTGTACTCTTCCTTTAATTTTTAAATCAAACTTTGAATATTTCAAGCAAACATCTGACTTTGCTATTTTTATTCTTTAGGTAAGTCAAGGTTTAGAACGGTATACGACATGTTGCATAGAAACATGGAAATGTGCAAGGTGAGATGATACGTACCAGTACAACCCCAAAAATAAGTATAACGCAATTATTTAAGGAAAATGGTGTCAGAAGGGAAGGGGAAGTTGCAACAAAATGTTAAGATAAATAAAGAAGAGTGGGAGGAAAGAGGAGAAGAGCTCAAAGGGCTGTATTGTTTGGTTAAGGTATGGGAACAACCCCAAGCCCTGTTGTCTAGATGACAGAAATCTGTGGATGTACGTTGATATCAGCTCAGCAATATCAACATAGAAAATTGAGTATTCCCCCCTCAGACTCTCAGCAAGTCACTCACCGGCTCCTCCATCCGTTGGGAAATTACCTTCAGGGACTGGGAATGGGCCTGTGACAGTAGCAAGGGGTGGTGAAAGTTAAGGCTGGAGCTTTAATGCATTTAAGCTCAATGGCCAGTGCCGAAAAAGCACTTTTCAGGCCTTCATTTTGGTAACCTGGGGTGTTGGAAAGGTAGTTAAGAGTCTGAGGAAAACCTAGCCTACCACTTCACCTTTGCAGCCTGGAGAAAATTACCTTGTTGAGACTCTCATCCACAGAACAGGGAGTTTTTCCTTAGCGACATCATCTAGTATTGGCGAATATCCTGCCCAGGCTGAGAGAAGCGAGGAGCTTGCATAATGTGGAGTGAGAAAAGCCATGAAGGAGAGACCAGCTGCAGGCTTTGGACCTGTCCGGCGCTGCGTGGCAGACCCTGAGCAGCAATGAAGTGGTTTGATTTGTGTATTTGTTCCACTTTCTCAATCAGTGGTGTCCAACATGACGGCAACTGGAATTGTGACAGTGTCTTCTGGTGCGTTTCACTTCCCCTCTACAACTAGGACTCAACTAGTACCTTACAGAAGTTGTAGTTGTTTCCTTCTGAACTATCAGGATGAGCATCGTTCTGCTTTCTTAAACTGAGCAGAAATAAAGTGAAAAAGTTCTGGGAATAATGAGCCAAAATAATATTACATTTTATAAAGACAGTTCCAGTCCTGCCATCCACAAAATGATAGCGTTATGTAACTGGGCAAGAGCCGGCTTTTTAATAGAAACCGTAATAAACTTATTAAATGAAAGCATGTGGTGCTAATTGGTTCAAGTCCTGCTCTGTTTTCTTGTGTTGGCAGTTCCTCCTGCTTTAGCTCAGCATAGATGTGGCATTTCCGAAGAACCTCAAGCGTTAGAACCAAAAATGCATTTTTATTTATATGGTTTACAGTCAAAAGTTTAAGAAGGATCGCTGGTGAAAATAGGTGAATGCAAATACTTGACTTTTGAGGAACACTATCTGTCAAGTAACCAAGTCACCTGCAGCAATAACGAGGCCAATCCATGGAGTTTGTGTTCTCTTTGTGGGCTTCCAGCGTTCGCTGTGACCCTGGAAGAAGGCTGGAGGTCAGCCAGCCACCCAAGAGCAACGCACACCAGGCACTCGGAGAAGCCAGCCCACGAAGAACAACACTGCACACACCATGCCACTGATGAAGGACTTTATTACGAGTCGCCTGGTAACGAATATTTTCTTTAGAGGTCCATCAGCTAAACTTATTTAATGTGTAAGGGTCTCAACTTTCTTTTTCAAAGAAGTTCATTTCCAGCCCACACGGCTGGGAAGGCAAACACAAAAATGAAATAGGAAACCCATGGATAACAAGAAAACACAAGGTTCAGAAAAAGCCCAAATATTTTACTTTAATTAATCTCACATTTCACGGGATTTTCAATACATGAGATTAGCAATAGTTCATGTGCAATATATATATATATATAAATTTTAATTAAACCTGAATTAACTGAAAATACAGCATTTCTTACGTGACCAACTGTTTTTTAGAAATTTTCTGTTTTCTTGCACCATGGTCCAAGAGTGGAGATTCCCAACCTTCTCCAGGAGTGCTCAGTAGAACTGATATCTACCAGATGTCTGAAGCGGTTCCTTTGCAGAATGAGATGTCCTACTGCGGCCTTGGCTGAAACACATCTTTTGTAAAAATTAAGATGCTTTCCTGGATTTCCACGCACAAAGCCAGAGGTGGTGTATGATGGTGAAGGCCACTAGGAGCTGAGGATTGGTAAGAGACTTTAGCCTTGTTCTGGGTAATGTCAATAAAACTCAGTATTTTGGATGGACGGATAGAATCAGTCTAGTATCAGCACACCCAAGTTCCCTTTCAAAGACATTTTTTAATTTGGACCTGTGTGCACTCCACTTAGAAGCAGCAAAATAATTCACATTTGCTTCATCTAGGTGAAGTTCTAGTTGGATTTTCTTCCACAAGCAATGGATTAAACAGGATTTCCTATCAATCACTTAGCATGGACATACAGTTCAATAAACTGCCCTCAAAAATTAAAGTGCAAGTCCCTTATTAATGGTAATAATATCCCCAAAAAAAGAACAGATGTGGAGCTTGTCTCTTCCTTACTGAAAAGAGATAGCATTCAGTAGATGAAAAACAGGATTATTAGAGGAGAAAGTTGAATTGATAAGTATCTCAAGATGTAGGAAGTGCACAGTTGTGGTGGAAGTTCTCCCCGCTTTCCCACTCAGAACACCTGCTCTAGTGGAAGGTGTCCCTGCCCATGGCAGGGAGTTGGAACTAGATGATCCTTAAGGTCCCTTCCAACCCAACCCATTCTGTGATTCTAAGACCCAGAAGTTGGCACGGTGCTTTCGGCTAGGTCGCACCCAGAGGTGATTTGCAGAGCTATTGCAGTTGTGACATGTAAAAAATATGTTTGGTACAATAATTAGGTATAACTAATGACTAGTCCATTGAGGATGAGAGGCATAATTATAGCAATGAAAATTATCTTTGGAAATCACAGAATCATAGAACTTTTGGGGTTGGAAGGGATCTTAAAGATCATCTAGTTCCAACCCCCAATGCCAAATGATACTATCAGACAGTACTCAATCACAATGAAGGTGAAAACATGGTCTCAAATAACCTGAGGAGACTTCAGAATTGAATAGAAACCAGACCAAACCTAAATGAGGCAATACTGACCTGGAAAAGGTGTTTCCTTACAAAAGGAAAATGAAAAGCTGGCTTAGACAGAGACCACGAAAACTTTCTCCAAACGGTCAGATTTCGGTAGGAATGTATCCCTTGGCTGGAAAGTTTCCCCAGTTCTACAGACAGTCTCATAAACAAATGGTCCATTTTTAGGTTCAGCACAATAGCTCATGTAGCAGTTAGTTATGGCAGCTAGTTAGTATAACAGTTTGAAGCCAAAAAAAAAGAACATCCTACAAACAGACTGAGAAATGTAGTTTAAATTTAGCAGACCAAATGCCAGAAATAAGCAGAGAGGAACTGATGGGAAACGAACATTCACTGTGACTGAAACAGATATGGGCTTCAAACGTTTAACCAGCAAGCCGGCAAATTCAGCGAAACTGTTGGAAAATATTTGGATGCTCATTCGCTCAGATATTTCTGACACTTCAAGTAAGGGAGGGGAGATTTTAGCGGGTGAAAATGTAACTCCATGTTTAGGGCTGTGGTACGAGGTTTAGTAAAGAAGAGGAACCATTAGAATGAGCTTGCTATTAAATCGAAATTACATCTAGGAGATACTACATATGCTGGTATACCATGCTCTATTACCTAGAAGTTTACAAGAGAAGAGTTTTCAGCCCTGAGGTGCTGAGACCTTCAGCTGTGGTGCATCCATATCAGCTGAGCTTTACTGCAGAATCAGGAAAGGAGGGGGGACGACTCTGCCATGACCATATGTGCCATGCAAATGACCAGGGTGCCAAGCCCACGCTGGCATGGGCACACTGCTGAGGTGCAGAAGCTCTGGCAAGAAATTTATCAAAACTGTCCACTAACATCAGGCCAGAGAAAAGGGCAGGTATTTTTTATTCCCTCCTCTGTATTGGCTAACTCAGAATGTTTTGGATCTTTAAAAAGCCTTTGGTTACAGATACTGATGGCTGGTAGGTTCCTCTGTTAAGATATTTTATATTTGGGTGGTGACATTGCCAAAAAATACTTTTTGGACTACTGGAATTTCTCCAATCTCCACGCTGTCTTTATCCCCCACACTGGGATGAGGTGTGGATAGACCATGGGAAGGGGAAGGACTGACCTGGCCCAGGGCATCACTTGGGTTTTGGTTGCAGGAACAGCCACCAGCCCTGCAGAGGGAAAGACCCAGGAAAGAGCATAATACATTTGTCCAGTTACTGCCTGTGTCCTCCAGCCAATGTTTGACCAGGCAGAGCTGCCTGGTAGGAGTCATGTTCAGGAGAAAGGTTGAAGTGCTCCACGCTTTCCACCAGAAAGCTCTTTTTACTCTCTGTGGGGTCTGTTTGCAGCTTAGGGCTACTCCACCCATGGGAAACACAGCTCCATAACCTGCTTTGGACCTCTTGGTCCTCCTCAGCACCTACATGTCTTTGAAAATCCTGGTCAAAGGGTCAGAGTAAAAAGAAAATTATTAACAATGAGCCTTGGGTTTCTCGGTCACAAATACCTGAGGCTTCCTCCTGATGAGCCATCCTGGGCCTGTGGTTTCTTCATCTCTTCTCACTCCATACAATGTCCCTATAATTCTGAAGGGCTTAGACTGCCAAAGGATACAGACCACTGCCAGCACTGAACAATCCCAACCTACACACAAGGCAATGGGCATCCAATGCACACAAATCTCATTCTCCTGAAGACGTTCTCTTCCTATTGACTTAATTGACGCTGGGTGAACTCCTGTCAGGGGGCTGAGGGGTAAGTAACTCTCCATCCACTTACAAAGTCTTCTGCAAAGAAACCAGAGGCTGGAGCTGGCCAGCAGGCATCTTCAGGGAAGAATTTACACATCAGGCTTTCTTCTGCAGTGGGTATGGCATGCAGCCCGCTGTCAGCCAAGGTATCCCACTGCCCGCTTTTGACTTCCAGGCTCCTAGAAGAGGCGACGCAGCAGGCAGCTACGGCTCAGGCTCAAGCGCTGAACCAGAAAGGATCCTCTTGCACAGCCAACGACCCCAAAAGGATCCACTCTGAACGAGTCGATGCTGTTCATCACGGTTCCCTAAGCACCGGGGCAAGCAGCAGGCGTGCATTTGGCAGCCACCCTCCATTTTAGAGAGGGCTTTTGTAAGGGAGGTGAGGTCAGTTTTTAGCAGATGGCTTTATTTATTGACATCTCAGCAGCCCTATCTCGCTTTGTTCGTGATTATGGCAGGGGTTCTGTTTGTGGTCCAGGGATCGCACCGGAGGTGTGGTGGTACGTTATCATCAGTGCTGACCATTCTGCCCAGCGAACAGATGACAACTGGCAGCCTTTGCAGCGTTTCCATTTTGTAAGCACTTATTGCTGTGTCTCTCCGTGATGAAGCACATGTCAGCCCCCAGCAGCGTACGGCCACGTGGAGAACATTAACATCAGAGTTATTTAACAACCTGATCAGAACTTTTTCAAATGGCAGGTGGCGTCTGGAGGAAGTAGGACATGGAAACCTCACTCAGCCTGTCCAAGCAAGCACAATGCCAGCTCTGCCCTGATAACTTCCAGGTTCACTAAGTAGCTGTGTGAGGTACAGTATACCAGAGGTTCTGAGAATTGCCAGGAACGGCAATACTGCTGCCAGAAGAGCAATTGCACCTGTTAAATGCTATGAGAGCTGAGCCAAAGAGGGCAGCCGTGTCTCACCAAGAGCTGCGAGGAGTGGGTTATCAAAAGGAGTCAAGGACCTGGTTCTAAAATGAAAACGTTTTTTCCCAGAACTTACAATGATCTTTGATCAGGATCTTTATACTGATACAGCCAAGGGTAATATGGCTGATGTTACCCGAACCCCAAACTGAAACAGCACTGTGATTAAAAAGACTTAGAAGTTAGGAAATGCCAGCATCAGCCTGCGCGTGCGTGTGCGTGTGTGTAGAGCTGTGGGAGACCCCAAGCTCTACAGAGGGGTCTGGACAGGCTAGATCAATGGACCGAGGCCAATGGTATGAGGTTCAATAAGGCCAAGTGCCACGTCCTGCCCTTGGGTCACAGCAAGCCCTTGTGATACTCCAGGCTGGGGGAAGAGTGGCTGGAAACTGCCCAATGGAGAAGAACCTGGGGTTGTTGTTGACAGCGGCTGAAGACGAGCCAGCAGTGTGCCCAGGTGGCCAAGAAGGCCAATGGCATCCTGGCTTGTATCAGCACTGGTGTGGCCAGCAGGAGCAGGGAAGTGATTGTCCCCCTGTACTGGGCACTGGGGAGGCCTCACCTCAAATACTGTGCTCAGTCTTGGACCCTTCACTTCAAGCAGGACATTGAGGGGCTGGAGTGTGTCCAGAGAAGGACAATGAAGCTGGTGCAGGGTCTGGAGCACAAGCGCACTGAGGAGCAGCTGAGGGACCTGGAGGGGTTCAGCCTAGAGAAAAGGAGGCTCAGGGGAGACCTTCTGGCTCTCGACAACTCCCTGACAGGAGGTTGGAGTGAGGTGGGTGTTGGTCTCTTCTCCCAGGTAACAAGCGACAGGACAAGAGGAAACGGCCTCAAGTTGCCCCAGGGGAGGTTGAGGTTGGACATGAGGAACAATTTCTTCCTGTTGGCGTTGTCCAGGCCTGGCCCAGGCTGCCCAGGGCAGTGGTGGAGTCCCCATCCCTGGAGGGGTTTCCCAGCCGTGTCGAGATGGTGCTGAGGGACAGGGGTCAGTGGGGACCTGGCAGTGCTGGGGGAGTGGTTGGACTCGATGATCTTGAAGGTCTCTTCCAACCTCAATGATTCTGTGATTCTAAGCAGGGTCTACCTCCATCCCTCCATGTTAGCAGAACAAGCAGCACTGCGGGGCCTTACTCCTCCCTGGCTAAACTCATAGTGTTCCTGGCTATGACACAATAGACAAAGGATTCTGAATCATTACAAGTATATCCAGAACGCGTGGAAAGGATTGAATAGGAATTAAAAAAACATTTTAAAGACCCCAGAGAATTTCAGCAATAACAACCCAAAGATCTCTTATTCTTTCCTTAAAGACTGGAAATAAATTTTGTTGGTTTGGAAAATGACTTTTTGTGTAGCTGGATTGGAAAAAAATCAGCCCAAATAGTAACTTTTGCTTTCTTTTGTTTTTCCTGTAAAGGAAAAGCAAGTTATTTTTCACTAGGGAGGCAGATGATGAGGACGAAGAGATCAAACCTTCCTTTAGCATTACAGTGTTATGACTGATAATAACATTTTATTTCCCGTATGCCAGCTTCCTCATGGCAATTAAGAAGAGCCCTAGAACAACCAACTTTTCTTCCACTAGTTTTCTTTCATGAGAAGCTGGAAGGGACCACTTGGGTCATCGAGTCCCATCCTGAGTAGCGCGAGGTAGCCATGTGGATGGATGTTTAGGTCAGAAGGGTCCCTTAAACCCCATCTGAGATGACTTACACCCCCAGACTACACCACTTATTCTAGCAATACATTCAGGACCTCAACTCAGAAGTACCCCAGAAAGAGAGAAGGACCAACATGGGAAATTCCCCGTTACTCTAGTTCCCTGCGAGAGCTCCCAGACATGTACATAAATTTTCATACATTTTAAGTAAGCTTTTCTTTCTTCATTTATTTTTTCCCCTGGACGAGCAATTTGTGATACTCTAGTCTTTTCTTATTTATGCATCTAGACATGCCTTGTTTATAAAACACAAAGATCCCGAGGCCATATAAAATTTTGATGAGACATGTTCTCCTGGGATTGAGAAGATTCAACATTTCACCTGAAAGTGCCTTTTTTATTAAAACTAGGCCACTTCAGCCTATGGACTCACATGGCTGAGGCAGCAACCCACGCTTTCTCTTTGGATATTCTGGCTGGTAAGAACAAGTTTCTGCTGTGAGAAACAGCAGCAGCCAAGTGCCTTCCTTCTCCCCAGATGGCTCCCAGCAGATGTGTTGGATGCACATGTGTTTGCTCAGGACCTGCTGAGCTGTGTGTGATCTTCCCTCCATGTGTGGTGGGACCACCACCATGGAAACACCTCCCACTGCTGGGACTTTCTGCTCCTGCAAAGCACCAGGTCCCCGCAGACCGAGGGAGAGGGCTTCATGCTGTTCCATCCTGGCACATCAGTAGAGAAGAAAGAAAGTCTCTTTTCACCAAAATAAATACCCGGAGGAGGCCCAGGTCAGAGCTTTGGAGAGCTTCCCAGGAGCTTCTGTTGTTCTCTCCACGGATGACCTTGGCACTACCTCACTTTCTGCTGCTGTCCCTGTGCAGCCACTCCACATATCCCATGGTGCACATCTAGGGTTTATCTCCAGGAGGGATGTCCATGCTGGCGGGAAGCAATGCAGCAGCACCGTCTCTTACCCAACATGGGACATGGGCATTTCTAACACCCAGGCTGTCATGGAGGAGTACTGTAGCTCCTGCTGCCAGTCCTTGGAAACCCACCCTCTGCTTCTGCCTGCTGTGTTTTATCAACCGGTGCTCAGAAGGGACAGAGGAGGATTTTGTTCCTTCCGGGGACTGCCAGTGGAATCCTTTCCTAAGCAATAATTACAGGGCCAAGAGGATGCATCTCCACAAAGCACATCCCAGCACGCATGAACGTATCAGAGGGCAGGAACGGGCTCTGCAGACCCCGGCACTTTCTTCCTGCTTGTGTCTGGAGGGGTGGTCTGTAGAGGAATCTTCTTCTTCCTTATTTCACTGTGACTGTATCGCATCTCTTCATTTTTTATTGCCAACTCTGCAGTGTTATTTTGCGTAACCTTCAGAGCGGAACTTCAAGTGGTTGCAGTTGAAATACTGTCTTGTGATTTTGATTGAATTTTTGTTTCATCTTTAGCCAATAAGAAAGCCTTTGAAGCTGCGGAACTGTGCTTCTCTGCAGGTTGATCTGGACACACAACAACCAGAGACAGACAGCAGGCGAATGTACCAGAGCAGACAGCACAGGTTTTCTTCAAGGTCCCTGACAGGTTCGGGTGCTCTGCTCAGGTTTTGGCTTTAGTTTTGCTCCCTTTGCCCTTGCTCCTAAGACAGGAGTAACAGCGTGAGGACCTTGCTCCATTAAGTCCCCACTAACACTGGCCTCAGCCCAAGCAACAAAATACTTCCTGCAGGGGCTGCCCACCAGCCAAGCGGTGTTTTGTCTGCACAGAGCCCTGCTCCAGAGCATTTCCACAGCTCACCGCTGCACGAAACCTTCCTGCTACTGCCCCCCACCCCCAGCAGAGCTCCAGGCTGGGACCACCATGGCAAGAACCAGCTCACGTTTAGGCTAGGGAGGGGATGGCTGATGTAGACCCCCTCAGCTCTGCTCAGCCCTTGCTGTGCCCAGGTCCCAATTCTCTCTCCACCAGTGGGGGTGGTGGGTGTTTAACAGCATGTGCGAACGGGGAGGAGAAAATCAGCTGGAGGTGCTTAAGTCTCAGCTGTAACCACATGGTGACAGCTAATGTGGGTATGATCCAAGATGGGATGGACTGGGGGTGTGCTCTCCTAAGAGTGCCTTGAAACCCAACCGCCCGTTACACAAGTGCCGTAGAGCCGGTCAATGCCAAAGCACGACAAACAGCTGGCGCTTTGCGGAAACGATGACAGACAAATGGATTTTCCCTTCGCTGCGAAAAAATGTGCAGCGAAGGGACTGTGTGGGTTAGAGGAGCAGGCTGAAAGCAATGCCTCTTCCCTCATTTCCATCCCTCGCCCGTCACACGGGACGATGCAAGGTGGCTTTTGCTCCCCTTAGGCTGCCCCGCACACTTTGAGGAGGTGAAGACTTCCCCCACACAAACCAGATTGCTGCAGTGCTTCAGCTCCTCAAGCACTACCCTCTGCAGGGGGGGTTTCACCTCGTTTTCATGCTGGAACAACCTGAAAACAATTCTTTTCCCAAATATATTCAATAAATCTTAAGAACAAGATCTTAGGTTCTGGAAATACACGTTGCCGCCCCGTCAGTCCTATTCAAATGGACTTTGAGCATGTGAAATGACTTTTGAAGGGCAATGAACAGAACTACAGGTACATTTTAGAGATCTGTGTTCCCTGCTGTGGCTCACTCAGAGATGTTTTTCTTGGGTAATATTCTCTGGGTTTGCATCTCAATGTATGTATTTTCCTTATCCTAAACAAGGAATAACTGTGAAAGAGTGTATTTAAGGAAAAAATTACTTATATTTCAGTATTCTTCCTGATGTGTTGCAGAGTGCAGGAAAAGACTCGGGCATTGAAACATGCTGTGAGGTATCGAAGGAAGAAATTCTTCCCTGTGAGGGTGGTGAGACACTGGCACAGGGTGCCCAGAGAGGCTGTGGATGCCCCATCCCTGGCAGTGTCCAAGGCCAGGTTGGACCGGTCTAGTGGAAGGTGTCCCTGCCCATGGCAGGGCGTTGGAACTGGCTGATCTTGAAGGTCCCTTCCAACCCAAACCGTTCTGTGATTCTATGGTCTCTATCCAGGCATCCAGTCTGGCTCTCTTGCAGCCGTGCTGGCACTGTCAGGAGTGCAGCTCTTCCAAAAAACGGTCCTAAGAGCAGCAACAGATTTTTAGACAGCAACAGCTCAGGGCACTTTAAGTTTTAACTCTTTACAGTCTAAAATTTCTTAGATACCTGCCAAGACAACAGTGAACAGTGAACACTTCTCGTGAGTTGGTTCCCTTTGCAGTTGGAGGACCAAACCGCTCTGGCACAAGCCACAGATTCTCTAAAATAAATCAGCTTACCCCCACCCTTGCTAGGGCTGCGCTTGGAGCCTTTCATATCTCTCTGTCCTGACTTCTCCAGTTGTTCAACACTTCAGTTCCTGAATTTCAGTGTTAAAACTCCCAATTTCCTGGCTCTGCCTGCAGTTAACTTCAGCAAATCCTGGCTCCTGCGGTGCTGGACACCTACAGCGTCTGCCTCCTGAGGTCTGACCATACCCCTGCTGGCACACTCCTGCTAGTCCAAGTGCTTTGAACCTTCTGGCTTGAGGAGCTCAGGATTTTGATTGCTTGCCAAATTATTCTGTTTCAAATAGCTGTCTTAGCTCATGCTGTCTTCAGCCCCCCAGCCTTTAATTACACAGCAACGCGTACCTACCGGGGCGTTCATTAAGTAATATGCACTTCTGTAGCACACACAGAAGAAAGGAAAATTATTGAAAATCAGCTTAATGTAAATGTATAAATTCAGTACTTCTCAAATCCAGCATTACAAAAGCTCAGTCAGGTTAGGAAGCCAAGGACTGCTCTGCAGCACCGCCTGCTGAAAGGAAACACGCCTTGTAATCCAGTTTCACAAAAGCACATACGCAGCCTAGAATCAGGCCAGGCATCATACACGCTTCGCTTTTGGGTTGAGAAAAACTGTTCAAGGATTCAGCCTGGGCTGTATGACACAGCACTGTCAAGGACTGACTCATATGCACCTGTCTGGAAGGTGTTATTTAAATACAGGTGGCCTTTTTTCAGTCTAATAAACTTTTTTCATGTTTTGATAATACTATTGAAGCAAAAGATGCTTTAATACCGTTCGGTTTGGTGATATCACAGAACTTAGCAAATATTGCTTAATGATGCGATAAAAACCGACCTGACTGCCTAGTGTGCAAGTCTCACAGAAGGATTTCTCAGTGGAGGTGAGTTGTTCTCATGTCCTTTTCCTGATATACATTGCTACAGGATAACTGAACAACGCACTGAAATAATACACGCAATGAAGTAGGGGTTATGTTTGCCCGTTGTAATAAGGAAAAGGGATTTTCATTTGGTACCTTCAAAATCCGTACTAGCTGCACTGAGGTTCGAGAAGGGATTTGTGTTTGGGAGCATGGATCAGAGTGAAGAGGAAGGCGTGGGGCCAGCCCATTGCTGGTAAGCTCAAGCAGGAGAAAGAAGGTGGATCGTGATGCCAGTGACTCTACGTGAAGAGCATCAATGCCAAGCTGCCTGAAGATTGTACTGCTGGGCAGGTTTCGGTCCTTTTGCCTAATTCTCCCAGTGCTCTTCATGTTATGTTGAGTTACTTATGAGTTACGTGTGTTATATGAGTTATTATGCTCAATATGAATGAACTGTGTGCTGCAGCAGCAAAGAAAGCCAACATGATGCTGGATTGCATCACCAAGGGCATCACCAGCAGAGATGAAGTCATCATCCTGCTCTGTTCAGCGCTGGTCAGGCCACACCTGAATAGTGTGTTCAGTTTTGATCCCCACTGTACAAAATTGGTGTGGACAGGCTGGAGAGGGTCCAGAGAAGAGCCACAAAGATGGTCCAAGGACTGGGGAGCTGCCCTGTGAGGAAAGGCTGAGAGAACTGGGTGTGTTCCGCCGTGAGAACAGAAGGCGCAGGGGAGACCTTCTCACCACATTCCAGTGTTTAAAGGGTGGCTGCAGAGAAGATGAAGAGTCCTTTTTTACAAGGAGTCACATGAAAAAGTGGAGGGGTGATGGGTACAAGTTACTCCTGGTGATATTCTGATGGACACCAGAGGAAAATTTTTCGCAATGAGAACAACCAGCCATCGGGATACTCTCCCCAGGGAAGTGGGGGAGTCCCCAGCATTGGACACTGTTAAGATTCATCTGGACAGGGAGCTGGGCCAGCTTGTCTAGACCAGGCTTTTGCCAAGAAAGGTTGGACCAGATGATCCTTGAGTCCCTTCCCACGCGGGATTCTGCGATTCTGTGATTCTCTGCGTTATATTGAGCTATGCTGCCTTACGTCTGTATCTCTGTTATGCAGCATGAGAACCGCTTTCCTGCCACCGCCTGATGCGATTCTGAGGAAATCTCTGATAAAAGCCTTTTGGGACCGGACGTCTCGTAGGCTGTAAGACCGGGCAGCAGGCTTTGCCCACCTGGCTGCAGTCACCATCAGACATGTCCCTCCTTTACCCTTGGGTTTCTTTGGCTACCTCCAAGGTGTCCTTCGCTGTGGCTGTGCTGCAGGACAGCAGAGCTGGGGCTGGCCATGGCACACCGGCCTTTCCAGCTGCAGCTGGATTCCCAGATCTGCCCTGCCCTCTTGTGGTACCCTGCTGGCCTCAGCACACCTCGTTTCTTGCTGGTCCTACACCCCTGGAAAATAAATGCCTGGTGACCCCTCAAAGCTGTAGCTGGAGGGGATGGGGTGGCAACGTGCAACCACGCTGCAGGCAGCCGGGTGTTGGCAAGAGCCACGCTGCTCCCCACCGCTCTGCTCCTGTCCCCCATTGCCTCCATCAGCAGCATCACACCCCACCACCTAAAATCAGCAATGTGGTTTCCCACAAACAGAGCCTAAAATAAAAGGTATATGATGGTTTTGTCATCTGTTACACACCTCCTGGATGGGACTCCTGCCCTTGGGTGGGTCCTCCCATCCAGAGCATGGGCAGGCACAGGGGATGCCTGAGAAATCTCCTGATGCCAACTCTTCCCTCCTCTTAGCCAGGCGAATTTAGGCCTTCCCCCATCCATAACTGTTTTGTTTCCTTTAATACCGTTCGTTTCTTCCCAGAGGTAAATGGATTGTTGGACCCTTTGAACGAGCTGGGCAGAGGGAGGTGAAGAACCCGCAGTTCTGCGGATCCCATCCCTGCTCCTCCTGACTCAGAATAGACCTTCCAGGGCAACATCCAACACAAGACAAGTCTGCGGTGGGCTCAGCCGACACCGTTTTGCACAAACCAACACAGTTTCCCCAGGTTATATCATTATTTTCCTTTCCTAAGCCTTTTCAGATGGTCAAAAAAAATCCATCTTCTCTTTTCATCTGACAGCCGTACATCTCTTTCTGCTTATTTCTCTCTCTGTTTCCATCTATTTTTGGGCTACCTTGTTTGGGTTTGCTTTCTTCCATGCAATTTTGCCCGATCGCTTTGTCTCCAGGATTTCATCTGACTCAGCTACAAGATTTCTTTATTTCCCGCCTCCTCCATCCCTTTCTGTAGCTGTTGTACTGCAGCCTTCGCCTCCTCACCCTGCTGTAGCGCCCCGGGTGCCCCTCTCCTATCGACAGACAGCAGTTTGCATTGCCTTCTACCCCCGATTTCAACACACTAAAGGAGCAGTTAACACGGGTAGGGCCAATTAACCACCCAGGTAATTGGGACCACCCGGGCAGGACAGCACAAAGGGCAACCCTTGTCTTCCAGGCCTGGGATAGCTTGGCTGGGGATACTCGAGTGTATTTTTGCTTTAATGCCTATTTAACAGCAGCATGACTGTTCCCCAAGGGGCAGTGGGTGATCACTCTTCTCGTGGAAGACCTGAGAAAGCAGCAGTCACTAAAACGAAGTCAGCTCAGTCCCAGAGTAATACGTATAAATAAGTAGACACACGCCGTGTGTCACCACGAGGGCTGAGCCGGGAAGACACAAGAGCTCGGAATGATCTAAATTATATTGTGCACTTGTCTTACAGATGTGTTCAAGAAGTCTATAAACCAAGAAGAATAACTACTGAAGTTGCAAGCATGATTTTTTTTCTCCTACAAACTCTTTTTTCAAAATTTCACCGTGGAAGAAGACCCAGCTTGGTTGGCTAAACTTTGCGCAGCCAGTGATGAATGATGTCTCACTACAGGTGTGATGCAGACAGCCCCAAATCTTTGGTCTCTGAGAAACCCAACATGTCTGATAAGCAGGATGCACTGGTTGTAGCTTCATCAAAAGCTAAACTCCAAGTTTCTTGCAAGTCATCTGGGGCTTAGGCCTCTGTAGCCTAAAATTAAAATTTTGGGAGCTACTCTGAGGCTGTTCTTCCACTGCAATGATTTAGAATCACAGAATCACAGACTGGTTTGGGTTGGAAGGGAAGGGACTTGTCAAGGTCACCCAGTCCAACCCGCTGCAGGGAGCAGGGACATCTGCAACCAGAGCAGGGTGCTCAGAGCCCCAAGGTCCCACTTGACCTGGAATGGTTCCAGGGATGGGGCTTCTCCCACCTCTCTGGGCAAACTGGGCCAGGGTCTCACCACCCTCAGCATAAAAATTTTCTTCCTTCTCTCTAGTCTGAATCTCCCTCTTTTAGTTTAAACCCATCATCCCTTGTCCTGTTGCAACAGTCCCTGCTAAAAAGGTTGTCCCCATCTTTCCTGTAAGTCCCCTTAAGTATTGAAAGGCCACAATAAGGTCTCCCTGGAGCTTTCTCTTCTCCAGGTTCTGTTGTTCTCCAGCTGAAATACCCCAAGTCTCTTAGCCTGTCTTCATAGGAGAGGTGTTCCATCCCTCTGATCCTTTCTGTGGCCCTTCAAACTGAAGATGAAAGGCATGACTGTTCTGGAGGTAGGGAGCCAGGTACCAGCTGCACTCCCATCACCCACTGGGGCTTTTTCCTCCAGGGACCGGAGGTGATGACCTGGTCACATCATGGGCTTGGGAAGCCTCAGCCCTCTGAGCATCAGAGGAGTCAAAATGCAGGCATCGTGATACAGATGTGCACACAAATCTTACCTCCTCTCCCTGCAGCCATCGTTGAAGAAAAGAACCTTTGGCGGGTGATACCAGGAGAAGGCAAATGCACCCCGAGGGAGCCCAGCATCCCCAGCACCCCTCTGCTCTGGCACAGCCCGGGGGTGCGAGCAACCTCTGCCCCTGCCAGCCCCGCCGCAGAGACTCCAGCGCATCGACACCTGCTCGAAGGGGCAGCTTTTTCACCAAGCCAGTGCTCAGAAACGATGAGGGTGAGGGATGGCAAGTGTGTCCTTCCCCTGAAACGTGAGATGTCGATCACTATTTGTGTCTCTTCCTAACCTTTTTTTCTGCTCATTGTGGCTTAACCCATACACAGCAGGCCTCTAATTTCCAGCGGCAGCTTTGAGCCTGGCAGTCCATTAAGCCCCCGCCACTCTGGCGATCATTTGAAGGGCCTTCCTACTGAGTGAGGCAGCAGAGAGCCAGCAGAACTGTCACAGAAGCTGTAACTTAGAAGCAGGGGTCCCCAGCAGGACACTACCGAAATCGGGGGAGGTGAGCATCTCCCCAGCCTCCGACGCTGATGACATCTTTCCCCTGATGCCAGCAGAGAGCTGGTAGGGACAGAAGTGGGGATCAAAGCCCTTAGCAGCACCTCTCCAAACTGGGATTCCCAGGCCACCGCCTGGCAGCGGCTTGGCAGCTGCTCTGAGCTGACTAGTCGGTAATGACTAGAAGTACCACTAGAGCAGCAGGACCCAACAAAGTCCCTCAGAGCAGAGCTAACTGCTGCGTGATGGACTGTGCTGATGCTGGCAAATCCCGGTGGGAGACTGCAGCTCACACCGGACCCCAGAGCAGCTCCCCAGGAGGGACCACAAGGACGACGTTGTGGCAAGGTGGAGGTCAGTCTCTTCTGCCAAGTGACAAGTGACAGGACAAGAGGAAACGGCCTCAAGTTGCACCAGAGGAGGTTTAGGCTGGACCTCAGAAAAAAATGTCTTCCCCAAAAGGGTTGTCCAGGGCTGGCCCAGGCTGCCCAGGGCAGTGGTGGGGTGGAGTCCCCATCCCTGGAGGGGTTTCACAGACGTGTTGATGTGGTGCTGAGGGACAGGGGTCAGTGGGGACCTGGCATTATTAGGTTTACAGGTGGATTTGATGTTCTCAAAAGTCTTTTCCAACCTAAACAATTCTATGATTCGTTGATGCTGGTTTTGATGGGGAGTCAGTGTTTCTCCATAGGGTCCCCAGCTCCTGGGTTGCACTGGAAATTTTATTCCTGGGGGCATCTGCAAAGAAGTGGAAATTATTTTTTTTCTTTTTGCACTCGCCTTTGTGCACTGTAGAAAAACACTCATGGTACCCGGCACAAACTATTGCCCACGCAGACCACGAGATGGTAGTGCAACACAGGCGTCGTGAGAAATTCGAGCTGCTCAGAAAACCCTCATTCAACTTGTCTCAGGGGTATCCAGGAGGAGCAACTTCTTGGGACGCTGTTGTGCCTGCTCTTTAATAAAGGAGCTTTTGGCTTGTAGGAGGATGGATTTTTTGGCAGAAAGATATATTCCGAACTGTGATAACGTCACTGTTTATCTTCAGTTCATTCAGCTGAAGCACACAAGCCTCTGCACTGGCCTCCACAGATAATGACGGACCATTTTCCAGGTAAAGCAGTGCCTGTTTTCCTCAGCAGGAGATCCTTTATGTTTACTGTGCTTCTTCCAGCCAGCCAAGACGCTTGCCCTCTACACACAAGGTCTTACAGAAAACACATTTCACATTCTTCTGCAGTAGCAGCGAGAATATTTGGGAACGACCCTTTCCTCAGTGCCTTTGCACTCAGGAAAGCTGCATCTTTGCCCGATGACTTTTGTTCGGTCGAGATAAGAGTAAAAACACAGTATGAGACACACATTTTCTGAGGTCTTTGGCAAACATGAAAATATATTGTCTTAATAGGAAATCTAATTTTCTCAGCAAATTACCATTCTGGGAATGTAGGCCAGCTCAGTGCGATAGTGAATAGTAACAGGAATATTGAATACTTTCACAGCTAGAGTTGTCAGCAGAAAGGTAAAGGGAAGGACTTGAGGTGAGCCTTATCCTGTGGAGAGATCTGCTGTGAGGCTGGAGCGGAGCCACTGGCTGGCAGTGACACGCTGAAGAAGAGGGGTCTGACACCCAGCACTGTCACATCACTCAAGAAAATCAAAAGCTGTTTTATTTTATTCTGAGTCACCAGATCAATACTCTTTTTACAGTCTGGACTAGAGAGCAACATCCTTACCTCCAAGACGCTCTCTTGATAGTTCATTTGCTACCCCTTGGTACTTGGTCAAGCCACAACCCAACAGTATGTGGTTGCAAAGTGTTAAATCATGAGATCGTATTTTGGAGCTCGTGAATGAGGTGAAGACATAAAAGCAGTCTCGCTGGAGTCTTCACGTTCAGAAGGACCACAGGCTCCTACCAGACCAGCTATAGCTATAGCCATACTTATTTTAGGCTTGAATCTTTTTTAAATAGTGCATTACCAGTTGACAAAGGACCTAGAAGTGTTACAGAAGTGTCACGTGTCATCGATCATAACCGCGTGTGAGATATTCAACATTCATGAAGTTTAGAAACACAGGACGTGAATATGAGCCCATGGGAGTGACTGGTTACCCTCGGCATTTGTAAGTGCGTCTGTGAATCTGTCAGTGAGATGTATTGTGGGGTCCAACATAAAGGTTGAAAGGGCACACGAAGCCAACTAGAGATGATTCTTCGGGCTTTTGAGACCTGCTATCTAGATACCAGCTTCACCGGACCCACTCAACCCACATTCGGGGAAGAAAAAAATCACTTTAGCCCCTGAAAGGAAATGATGAACAGGCAGCATTTTCATTTTTCTCTTAAAAAAAAAGTCCCTGGCTGAGGTAGACCATGCTGGCCAGTTCCACCTGCAGGAAGAACCAGGTGTGTTTGAAACCAAATACTGAATTACTGCACATTTATATAGAAATCTGGCTATTTTAATCAAATCAAAATCTTTCAGAGAGTCCAAAGTTTCTCCGTAACTTCCAAAGTGCTTTTTTTCCCCTCAAGTCTGCATATCTTAACTTTTTTAACTAGATGTAGACATCTTCCCTGAACAGGGAAACACTTCCTTTCTATGGGGGTGCCTCCTGTCCATTAATGCATTTAATAAACAGATTTCATACTGATTTTAAAACACCTGTTTTTTTGCAATGAAGACGAGTAATTGTGTAGAACCAAACAGAAATCTCCATAAGAGCTCTCCATGGGCAGCAATGGACTTTACATCAAATCCATTAGTGGTTTCCTGGGAGACTGCGTGAGTGGTATGAATGGTACATACTTGTATCTACATGAACAAAATACGGAAGAAAATTGGTTTGTTATGCTAAGAACTAAATGTGGCCCACTGTTTAGATTTCCATCAGCCATTCTTACCTGGAATATAAAATTTTATTTTACAAGAACTGTGGCTAGTAAAGTCCATTTATCTGGAAGTTATGAATTAGACTTGGAAATTTATGTAAATGCAATTACTCTTTATCTTCATTTCAGAAATAAGGAAACATAAAAACCTTAGTGCGAGTGAAGACCATTTGAGAATACGCTGCCAAAAAAAACCCCACAACATTTTAGGTTGGATTCCATTAAAAATTTTAATGACTAAATGACATTGATAGTTTGAAAAACTGAATGAATAACATATATTGAAAAGGAGATTATAAGCGTAATTGTAGGAAACTGATGCTAATCTGTGTTGCAGCATCTTAGAGGAAGTTAAACTTCAACCTCCCCGCGGAGAGTGTAAGGCATCGCCTCTATAGCAATGCTTTTCCACTCTACTCTTTTGCCGGGGTAAAAGAAGTTGCGAGAAACTGCTAAGCAAGATGCTTTACGTTCTCACAAGGAAAATGCGGTATAACTGGGGGGAAGTGTGCTGCCCGGAGGGGAGAGCCTCAGCTCGTCAATCGGCTTCTCTTTGGAACGGGAAAAATGTCAATATCCACGCACAAAAATAGAATTTAAAAAAATAAAAACTCCTTTAAGCACTGCATTTGCGGCAATAAATTTACATATTACGTCCTCTTCCATAAAAAAGCGTCATCAAAAAGAACTTGTGCCAGTTTTGTATTAAAAGGCCTATAGAAATCTCTTAAAATTGCCTTCGTGGTTGGTAGCATAGGTCCCAGACTTCTGTCTTCAGGTCGTCTAGTGTTTGATGCAGGACTCTTTGTAATCAGAGCTTCTTGCTTCTCACTTAGAGGTCCTGTGGGACAGGAGAAAAAGATCTTAAAATATTTCACCCCAAACGCCCATGCTAAAGAAGATAAATGACTAAATCGGAAGGTTTGTCAGGGGACGACAAATGGAATTGGTGTTCGCGGTGATGATGGTTCAGAATATTGAATACGGGCTTAGATTAGTAAAATAAATCGCTGTTAGTAAATATGGAAATAATACGTTTTCCTTGCACCTTAATTAATCGTCTCTACAACAAGCAGCACAAATCATTTGGGGAGGAAAAAAATATGTTTTCAGAAAACAATCATGACATTGAATACAACTTCCTGCCCGTTTTGGAGTTCAAATTACTTCATACGGTTATTTCATTTTATGATGCGACTTGTCTAATACCTGGTAGAAACTCCACGAGCTTCACTCATGTAAGTCCTTTTTTTTTGTTTGCTTTGGAGGCCGTCAGTGGGATCCAAGTGGTACACAGGTACCTACAGTGATGACCCTGTTCCAGGAATAAATGTGAGCCCCTGACAATGTACTTCAGCAAGATGAACACCCACAGACTTTTCCAGTGTAAACCACATTCAGGAAGAAGATGCCAGGCTCTTCATCTGTTCAATCTGCTGTTCAAACTTTCTCATCATCTAGACCAGTGTTTGGACCAGCCAGACTATTTTGCAGCCACATTTTCATCCTCTTGCTACTGTCAAATCAACATTGGGCAACATTTTGCTGCCAGCGTTTCTCCAAGGATTAGCAACAGATGTCTCAATCAACACAGCAAAAACACAATTTCCCCTTCTCCCCGGCTAGAAACACAACCTTTCCTCATGCTCAGATTTAGAGACTGGATCGGCACGTGCCAGCACACCACAGTAGCGCTTCAATGCGTTTAAGTCGCGTGGGATAGCCCTTGCACCATGACAAACAAGCCCTGACTGCCTGCAGAAGTGGGACCGGCTTCCATACGGTACGATCCATCCCTGCATTCTGAACGGGTTTGATTTTTCTTGATACAGTCTCCCTAAGGTCTTCCAACACCAGCCTGCCTGTGGGAATTGGGGAATTTTAATTTTGCTTGGCTCCAGGCAACAAGGTTAATGCATCCTTCAAGACAGATTCCCATGCTTCTGTTTTGTCTCTTAATGAAACAAAAATGACCTAGAAGAAGGATAATAATGATTTTTTTGCATTTATCTCAAACCAGCGAGGAGACACCTACCCAGATCCAGGAACTGGAACACCATGTGCATGGTGTATCTCATATTTGATGCATGGTCCTCCAAGCGAAGAACGAGCAGCTGATCTTTGTCAAAAACTGTCAGCCAGTCCAAAAGATACACAACATAGAGTCCAACCTGTAACCTTACCTGTAAGGACAGAAAACCCAAAAGAAATAAAAATTAATTCATCTTACAACCTTCTAGCAGTAACAAACCAACACTCACCTCTGTTTTTCGGGCAAAAATCCCAAATAGCTGTTGTTGAGGACCCATAAAAAGACAATATCTGAACATTTTTTAATCTTCCTCTTGTTTGCAGTGCAGCGTAAGGAAATCTTTGCAGATGGCCTTTCTGCTGGTTAGAGATGTCACGTGCTGCTTCAGCCACAGGGCTGTGTAAAAGTGCTGCACAGAGACAACCACGTGCCAATGCTCGGCCACCTTCACGCTCCTCCATGCCCAGGATGACCCAACCTTCACGGAGACACTGGGCTTTCAGCCCCTGGATGAACAGCAGCGGAAGGGAAGATGCTTAGTCCTGCTACCTTCTCCAGGCCCTACGGCTGCTTATTTCACCTTGAGAATCAGCCGCACCAGAGCACGCAGCCATGAGCAGTACAAATATCCCGATCCAGTGGCAGGAATTAGATGTGGGAGCATTTGCTCCTATCATCTGATTGCATTAGATTGAGATCTAAGTTGCGGTGGCAGCGGCTCCAAGACTGTGTTAATGGTGCTCTGTCCAAGTAGCGACGAGAGCGCCAGACTATGTTAAACCAGAGATATGAAAAGGCAGTTTTTCAGCCTGTCCTGTCCTAATCTCTGTTTTTCTTCCCTCCTCAATTTTACATAACAAGTTGAAACATAAAAAGGGTAGTCTGGTGTTCTTAAAAGTCCAACCTCCAACTGTGCTTATAAATATTTTTCTAAATCCCTCCAGGCTCGGAAGAGAGAAACATGAATCCCGAGTCATAAGATTTTTCATAAAAGAGACTTAACATCTTCAAGCCGCATTACCGCAGAACCAATGAAGTCAGGTAAAAATAGTCTCACTCGCTTCTTACACTGACTCATGTGGCCTATCCTGAGTCCCAAATTCCAATAAAATAAGCCATATTTTGAATTACTGTCAAGTATTACTATCACAGCGTACGATCGGCTGCTTTTAACACGGAGCCTCCGTATTTAGCAGACGTCTTTATAGATGGGACACACAGAATCTGAAACTCCTCATCTGATCAGAACACCAGCCTCACCTGGGATGACGCTGGCAAGGCGGCACTCCAGCCCGCAGCCAGTGCCCCGCTTCACTGAACGCCGGGGCAGATGAGTGGCTCAGCGGTGGGTTTCGCTCCTGGGTTTACTCCTGGGCGATGGAGGTGAGTGAAAGGAAAGCACCGGCTGCATGGTACAGTTTGGGACTGCAGCGCTTTCCCACCTGGGTTCAGAACCTTTGCCAAAGCTTTTCATCAGAAAGAGGAAATTTCACCTAATGTGTCCCCGTAACTTTAACTAATACATCCCCGTAATTTTCAGTTTTCTTGGGTTCAGTAAGAACCCTGATTTTCTTCCCTATACAGTGTGTTGTACTGAGGTCTTTTTCATGGCTGTTCTTCTGAACCACATTGTCTCCTTCCATAAAGCTCCTCCCATACACCAAAGGCATCAGCAGAGTTTCCCAAGCCATTACCCCCTCCATAATACCCATTCCTGCACTTTCACGTTGATCACCCTGGCTCAGCATGCATCCTCTGGGTAATGGGTTTTTCACTGATTCTAAGGGGGACAAGTTGACAAACCCCATTTCTTTACAGGATGGCATCTATGAGCATTGACAACATCTATGACACCTCTCTTGTTTCAGGAATATAGTAGCAAATAACAAACCAAAATTCTTCTGGCGTAGTCACACAGCTAGCAATCAAATGAGCTCACCGGGGAACACAATCCCTACTTTTTCAATATACAGCAAACCAGGCACACAACAGACGTTAGCAACTTGGCTGGAGAACCATCTAAAACAGCCTGTTGAGGAGCATAGTTAGCATTTGTGTTTAACTATGAACACCTGCTTGTGGCTCCCTGGAATGAGGCATCCTCTGTTCGTTTCCAAAAGGATCTTCTTCAGAGGGCTGCCTAAGACAACAAACGAAGATCGGTTCCGCACCCCGAGGATGAAGTGTGTTGGGTTTGTGTCTGGCGGGGTCAAAACCAAGCAGCGAGGGAGGGGCTGCTCGCATGGCTCCCGTAAGAAGCTTTGCGAAAGCTCCTCCAGCTCTAGGTTGGCCCCATCTCTGGCCAAGGCTGAGCCAATCAGCACCTCTGCGATAAACATATTTAAGAGGGGAAACTTGTTTGGCAAGGGCCATTTATTTTGGGAGCTCTCTTTTGTTTTGGAAGGGAGTAGGACAGAGAGAGAGAGAGAACCCATGTGGCCACCCAGGTTAGTGAGGAAGAAGGTGGGAAGACACTCTGGAACAGCCATTTCTCTCTGGCCCATGGTGAGACGGCAGGCTGTATGCAGCCCGTGGAGCAGCCCACGCTGGAGCAGGGGCCTTGCAGTGCTCAGAGATCACCGGTGGAGAAAGGCTCCTGAAAAAGGCCATCACTCCAAGGAAGACCCTTGCTTGGGCAGTTTGTCACTGGGAGAACCACTGCTGGTGGGAGATCCCCACACTAGTTGGAGGAGTTCACAGAGGACTGTTTCCCGTGGGAGGGATGCCACGTTGCCACAGGGGAGGACTGTGATAAGTGTTCCCCTTGAAGAGGAAAAAGCAGCAGAAGCAACATGGAGCAGACCGGGACTGACCTCGAACCCCATCCTCTGGCCCCCCAGGAAAGAAGGGAGAGGTGGGGGGGAAAAGTGTTTAAGATCTTCTTGTTTTTCTCTCTGTCCTACTCTGACTCAGCTGGTGATTTGGTAGGGATTTTGTGGTTTAAATTAGATTGACTTTGTTTCCCCAAGTCTAGTCTGTCTTTTTCCCGTGACCGTAACTGATGAAGGAGCCCCCCCTCGCGTCCTTTGTCCTGACCCTTAAGCCTTTATGTTGTATTTTCTCCTTCCTGGAGTGAGAGGGCGGCTTTGTGGTGCTTGGTTGCCAGCTGGGTCTAAACCACGACACGAAGAAAAGAGGAAAATATTTCCTTCTGGTTCCCTCTCTGCCGGTGTCTTCCCACGCTGGAAGAAACGCATTTGTGCAAGCAGACGGATGAAAATACTGTGACACTGCCCAGCAGCAGCTCGTGTCTGTGGAGCAGCTCCAGTCTACCTGCCAAGGCAAGTAAGAGGAATGTCCTGTCTGTTCTTCTGCGGCAGGGCATCAACGCTCTTTGATGGCTATTTTATCGAGTGGAGGAGGCAATAACTTCACCCCGAGACAAAGGAGGGAAGTATTCCCTCTGAATCCTTTACAGCCTGAGCAAATAGAAGAGGATTGAATGGCAAAGCGGCCAGATGTGATACTTCAAGTCAACCTCTTCCATAGTATTCTCCCCTCTCAAGCAAAATTCGAAGTCAGTTCTACACTACAAATGTGAGGTTTGGAGTACTGAGCCTGTAATACTTCCCCAGCAGTTGCTGTATTTCCTTTTATCATTTTCTCTTGTCCACAATTTAAAAAAAATTAGAAAAAGGTTTTATCTAGGTACTGGTACCCTTTTCTTGAGGAAGAATACATAATTTATTCTAATTTTGAGGCAATTTCGTACCACAAAGATCCTTGCCAGAGCTACTTTTCGGAGACATCTGCAAAAAGCTTGCACATTAACTTGTAATCCTCCCTAAATGTGCTCTCCATACGCTTGCACAACAGGCAGACTGTGTTATCACTGTTGGCACTCATCAGGGAGCAGGCTGAGGAGACCGCCCAGCCAGGACAGCGGCTTTTGCACCCTTCCTTGCACAGTTACAAAGGAAAAGGGGGGAAAGTTCTATTTCGTGATGCTTATTTGCACGATATTTGGGTGCTTTAATAACCTTGACCCGGTGTACCATTAAACAAGCAAGGAACGGAATGTCCGTGGGACTACGTACGGGCATGGCGTTGTTCAGGGAGTTGTTGTAGACGCAGGCTCTCAGGGAGTAATCCAGCACGCAGTTTTCAAACAGCTGCAGTGATTCTGCCACTTTTTCATGAAAATCTTCCGCCGATTTATTAGCACTTGCAAAGTACAGATAATCGGAGTACAATCTGCGAATGAGACACCCGTGAGTCAGTGACAGAGGGAAGGAAAGGTTTATTGACCTGACAATGGCAAACGCTTACACGAGTGGACGGAAAGGGGTCGTGTGTGGAACGTGGCCGCTCCCACCGATGCCCTGTTCAGCCAGTGACACACTGGCTCTTCGTTTTGACGGGTTTTGGCGCAGGGTACCATCGACTCCAGGGAGCTGCCAAACATCATCCCCACTTCCATGGTCAGCATCCCTTGAGAACCTGACCCTAGCGATCGTGCAAGTCAGCGTTTTGTCCCAAAGGCAAATTTTTGAAATGCATATGCTTTAAATTTGTGTTATCTATGAACAGCAGAACTGGTCGCAGCGGACGGCGGTACCCGTCTGGTTTTGGTGCTCCGTGCTGCCACGGGTAGAAACAGTCTCAAAAGCTTGAAGTTGGTTTCAGAACCAACAGAGGAATGTGATGAGTTAGAAAGAAAGAGCCATTTTCATACGATTACCACGCTGGCTACCATCAAGAGTAGGAGAAAGTCCAGATTTCTTAGGTTTTTGGAGAAACCTCCCCCTCCAATCCTATACCGACTTTCCATCAAAAAACCTCCTATTTACAGCATTCCACCTCTTGCTTTTTTGAAGCTGAAATACCACCACGAGGTGAAGGGTTCCCATTTGTGCTACGGTCTGTAGCGCTGCGTTCCCCGAGCAGTCCCACCTCTACTTTGAGGACAGCAAGACGTGGGTCTGTGCGTGTTTGCCGCTCGCAGGCAGGCAGAGCCCCTGCACCAGCAACAGGAATCTCTCTGTTACACCAGAGGAGTGTCCCCTCACTGCACATTTTTAGCACCTTTTACAGCTGCTTAATATCACTAAAAAACAGATTACCTAAATTCAAATCCCTCTGTGGGGCGGTGGTGAAACAACCCAAAACCTACAGGCAAGGAAAATAACTATTTTAGCGATAATCCCTGAAATCTTGATTAAATTTTTCCCAGATAAGCGTGGTTCGAAGTGACAAAGGAAATGCTCTGACGTGGCATAAATATTAGATCTGCTGAACGTGATATTTTAACTTCCTTTTGTGTGGAGGTTTAGAAACTACGACCAGAACCAGAACAATAGCGCCGGACTTTGGAGACAATTTTGAGAAGGAGCCACTTCCTCGAGTGTGTTTGCAGTGCAAATATTATGCCTCCATAGCAGCCACCTCCCAACAAAATTCCAGAAATTCTAGATATATTTCAGCATCTTTTAAAAAACACAGGTGTCTATGAAATGACCTAAAAAATCTGATGTATTTAGGTCTCGTTTTATTGCTGAAGTTACTTTTAGTATTTCCCTTTTTTATTTTTTAACTTCCCTAGATTTCCACAGGTACTTAAAAATTCATCATTTAATTTAGGAAGTTTAGGCCCTAATCCAGCAAAGCACTTAAGCACAGGAATAGCCCCTCTGCACTCATTATTTATGTTAGTGTTCTGCAAGAACAGGATTTTAATTCCCATACGAAACAAATGAAGACTCTCTGTTCATTTAAAAGGGAAGAAAAGGGACACATTTGTTGCAGGATGCTTTGAATCCAATTTTTTTACGCACTTTCTAAAGGAAAAACCATAGAAAACTGTAGAGGATGAGGCAGAGGCACCCAGTAGTATCTACAGGAGGCACCACCAAGACTGATTTTTGCCCAGTTCTTCCCAGTCTGGCAAATGCACTTCAGAGAGTTTTCTGTATTTGAAAAAACTCCGTCTCGGGGCAGTGGGAGGGTACCAGGCTTAGACCAGACTGGTCGGGCAGCCTATTGCAAAGTGATGCCCGCTGGTGCTTGAGGACCACAACCACAGCACCATGAGTGTCCTCTCTCTCTGTAAGCCAGACCTCGGGTCCCTCATGCTCCACCCACCAAAGAGCTGCCTCACCAGTGCTGGGTACGAGGATGAGCTGGGGAGAAGCTAAGGGACAAAACCAGTTGATTTCAACTAAATCAGGCACACAACAGTATCTCCTGGTTGCAGAGAATTGTGTACATCAACAAGGCTCGGGCTTGCCCAGCTTGTCCCAGGGATGGCAGGACAGGTGAAAAGCTTCTCGCTGGGGGACATCAGCCAGCAGCCATCACGTACAGCATGGGCCTGTACTTAAACCTTTTATCTAAAAGGTTTAATAGGGCTTCTTAGTATTTCTAACCAGCCATTAAAGTAAAGGCATCATTTTAAAGACTTGCTGACATCTTATGTTCTTGAAGACAAATTCTGCAGGGCAGTCGAGATTTTCTGTGTTTTTTCCATCTGTTTTTAATTCTGGGGACATCTGCCTGGAAACCAAACCTTCGCTGTTCCAGCTGTTCCAGCTACTTGGAGTCATTATCCTCAATCACCATCCATTACAATGAGATAATGACGTCACTGACTCCCACCATCACAAACCTTGACATCCTCCAAACAGCCCCCACTGGGGGATACACCACACCCTGTCCCACACCCTGTGCAGCACCCTCGTCCTTCTGGCTACTGCAAGACAACTGCCCCGCTGCCCTGCATCGCTGATGGAGTTGCCGGGGCTGCCCCTTCCGCCGGGGCTGCTGTTGCTCCTGCAGTTCAGATGAGTTATCAGCAACAGGGGCGCAGGCACTCGTAAACAAAAAGAAACGAATTCATCACCAATACAGCGAAGAAAATGAAGCTGACTTTTTATCTCACCTTTATTAAAGCTGGCGAAGAGCTCCACCCACATTACTGAGGGTGGTTAAAGCAATCAGGGAATTTGTCGGTAATTTACATGAGGAAACCACTTCGGCCAGCTCTCTCGCATAAAATTACCATCTGTTAAATCCTGAGGTCAGGAGAGGCCATTAAAAGTCGAGAGCTGTATTTCCTGACATAGGAGCTGGGAAGCACTCTCACAGCTCTGCCTCTCCCCAGTAGCCATGTCGTGCCGTCGGGCGAGCACGGCGAGGAGCACCCGTCCCTTTCTGCTGCCAGGTCACTCTGTGCAGCTGCCAGGCAGCGGGGTACAGGCTGCCTGCACAAACACCCCACGCCTGCCCTTCTCTCAGTGCACCAGCTACCACCAGAACCTGGTCCCCATCATCCACAGCATCCCCCTCTCCTCTTTCCTGGGTGCTTCTTGCCTTTGCCAACACGGACCAGTTGGAGCGGGTCCAGAGGAGGCCACAGAAATGATCAGGGAGCTGGAACCCCTCTGCTGTGAGGACAGGCTGAGAGAGTTGGGGTTGTTCAGCCTGGAGAAGAGAAGGCTCCGGGGAGACCTTAGCGCGGCCTTTCAGTGCTTAAAGAGATTGAAAAGATGGGGACAATCTTTATAGCAGAGCCCGATGCCACAGGACAAGGGGTGACGGGTTTAAACTAAAAGAAGGAGATTTAGACTAGAGAGAAGGAAGAAATTTTTTACAATGAGGGTGGTGAGATGCTGGCCAAGGGCCATGGCAGGGGGGTTGTACTAGATGATCTTTACAGGTCCCTTCCAACCCAAAGCACTCTATGATTTGCCCTTGAGCACTGACCTAGCTCTAAGTATCTGGATATCCCTGTGGAGCTACAGAGAGAAGGAATTCACACCCCCTTGGCCTGATCTTTTTGGACTCTGCCTCCATCTCCTCCACCCACCTTGTTACCCTCACCATTATCACCCTTCTTCAGAGGACGCAGTGGAAAGATACGTCCCTCTTCTGGAGGAAGACTGGAGAGAAAAAGCGAAATGCCAGTGGGAAGAAGCGCATTCCTGGCTAACAGAATGGAGAACCATTCAAGAACCCCCCACACCTCTGCAAAAGCAGAGCCCTCTCACTGCAGACCAAGACAGGAAGACCAAGGATGACCTCCTAAGTAGCTGTTGGCTGTGCAAGCTGGAATTGCCTAGTGTGCCATACTCGGTCTAGTGAGCCCTGCTGAGAGCCAGGTAATGGAGTTATACTGCATTTGGCAATGTATAAATTATTCTTTTTTTTGGAGTAGCTCAGGTGTCCATCTATGGCCCTCATGGCATTTACGCTCACATGCCCCTCTTTAAAACACTATCGCAATTACCTGTGCCAAAACACACGCAAGAAAACCCCGTGGCAGCTCTCATCATAAACCAAGTAAATGTCAGATACAATGTGAAGATTTATTTGTGTCCAAGAGAGAGAGAGCAAATAAAATTATTATAGTAAGAAAATGT
This sequence comes from Bucorvus abyssinicus, assembly GCA_009769605.1. NCBI lineage: Eukaryota > Metazoa > Chordata > Aves > Bucerotiformes > Bucorvidae > Bucorvus > Bucorvus abyssinicus. Next base: position 2,377,987 of record CM020032.1, read on the forward strand.
TCTTGCATACTTTAGCACCGTGATCCTTGCTCACCTTTCAACAGGGTCTCTCAGCATGACGATAAGTTTGGCATTCGGTTGGAAGGCGTGGATAAAATCCTGGATTAAGAAGGGGGGTTCTCCTTCAGTACTGTTTTCGTAAAAGAAAATCCAAGCGTTGTTGTCCCACATCGTCGAGGCACTGGCCTCCCCTGGAAATCAAAAGCATCTCTGCTAGTAACTCATTTCATTCTTCATACTGGAGTTTCGTCAGCTGAATTCTGAACTGGTGTAGACTGATGCAGATTGACCCTTTTTAATTTCAACATACCTCTGCTCTTGCAAACCGATCTGGCTAACGCTCCCCAGAGCCGGCGCGCTCACGCTGCCTTCTCCCTTTGGGAACGTAGCGATAGCTAAGGCAGGTTTCATGTAATTCCCCATGAAATATTACTGACCGCTGACCACACCGCTTCCTCTTAGTGGTCAACACACGCAAATATATTTGATCTGGGCTGGAAGGGACTGCTCGGGGGTTTGGTCCACTCTCCAGCCAGGAGGCAGGAGCTCGTCGCTGCCCAAGACCTGCCGTGCTCTCCGAGGCACCCCGAGGGCTGGTTTTGCAGCTCCCGATCTCAGAGAAGCAACTCGCTAACGAATTGTACAAACTGTTTGTACCACAGTTTGTACAATTTGTATTTGATGCCAATTAAAGCGAAAAGCGGAACCCGCCGCTGCAGCGGATCAGCAGTGTTTAGAAGATAAACAGGAGGGCCAGTGAGCGCATGGAAAATATTAAAAGAAGAGATGCACTGACCAGCTGAGTTGTGTCACTGCAGCTTGAAACATCCCTTTTTGGGATTATCCATTGTCAGAGCTTTTTTATACGACTACAATTCTTCATGTAGATGAAGTCAAATGCAATTAGTTACTATTAGACAAAAGCTCTATAGAATAAACAACACATCCAGTTAAATGCCAGATTCCAGTATCCTTCGTTTCTGAAGAAGCTTTCTTGAATGCAGCGCTACAGGGAGAAACACCATCAGTAACCTCGCTGCCAGAATGAGGTATATGATGCTTCTGCTGCTAAACAAACGATCTGATACCGTGTTTTGAATTGTGTCGTCCTCCCCATCTTCCCACTTCCCCATTTAAGTGACACACCACGACGCACACAGAAGCTTTGTGGAAACTTCCACTCTTTGACAGTCTGTGAGAGCTAATTCTTGTTAATGAGGGTTTTCAAATCAAAAGGAATGAGATGAAAAAAACAATAGTGTTGTAGGCTTATAGACTTGCACATGATTTCCCTTTTTTTCTCTCTCTTGGGAAAGTCCAATAAAGATTGTAAAAGACGGCCAAAAAAACCCATGAAAAAGGTACTGGCTCCAAACTTCAGCCTGACAAAATGTGGTTCATTAGTAAAATCTGGGAGTTGTTAGAAAACACATTAATCTTCTGTCATGTTCATTTTGCCTCTTTTCAGAAGGAGGAGATCGGGTCCGTTGGCTAAAGCTGGGTGTCCACAACAGCTCTGCTTTTCCATTCTAAATTAATTAGCCAAAGCACTGCCTAATCATTGGTGGGCAATTAAAACTCAATTAGCCCGGCTCCCACGCTGGATGAAGCAGAAACACAAAAGACTAAATATAGGACCAGAGCTGAGACAGGCGTACCACAACAACATCACGCAGCTATTTCTGCGCTATCGGAAGGTGGAATAAGGCGAACGGGTATGAGCACTTGCATACACGGATTTACAGAACCGTGTGCTCCAGGGGTGAGAGCGACCTTGGAAAGTCACCGCCACATCTCCATAACAGCACGGCTAGGCTTGAGCTGCTCCCTCAAAAACGTCTGCCTAAACCATACCGAAGATCAAAGTCTATGACATTGTCTAGAACAGAATTTCTGACCTTCCTTCATACTCCTCTGCTCCGTAGACCTCTGATCATATTTGAGGCTCTGCTGGATTTATTCCAATCAGTTCATATAAGGTGACCAAACCTCAGAACATCTGCAGACACACGTGCTACCTGAACTAAATAAAACCAACGCACTTGTGCAGAAATGGGCAGATGCTCTTAACACCTCAGACCAGACCGCTCCACAGAAAGTGTTTCAGCTGCCACCACCTGAAATCTGAAAGGGAAGATCACGACCAAATCATGCTGAAGCACTAAAAGGTGCTGCTTAAATGCAGTCAGTCCAGGAGAGACTGGGTTCAAGAAGGCACAACTTCCCCAAACGAAATGACTGTCGAGAATTAAGCAGGGGGAGAAATAAATTTGAAAAAAAAAAAAAAAAGTCTGGTCTCTGCTGACTCTTATAATTTTAATTTCCTGAAGCAGCCAAAAATACTCCTGACAATTTGACAGTGTTCCTTTCTGGTTTATAATACAGAATTATTATCCGCCAAGAGAACGAGCCATACTAAGCATGAGATAAATTAATCACCGCTATAGTAATTACGTCAAATTACTTCAGGGCACCCAAAAATACATTATATTTTCTTATGGCCTTGAAGAACATGTGAACTACTAAATTGCCTAAAGAATGGACGTATAACCTCTTTATTGAGTCATTAGTGGATTAACATCATACTGTGTTTTCACAAGACATTCCTCTGAGTTTATCATATTAATGATCACAAATAAACAAGTCCTGCTCAGAATGCCTCGGGCTAGATCGGCACCGTCTTCTTTGGTTTATCTCTAAGCAGATGTTAGGGGTTTTTTTTGAAAATTCCATTATTACTCAGTAAGTACAATATCCAAAGAAGATAACTTTTCAAAATAATGTAACACGATGAACTACGGGAATGTTTATAGTTTTAATGCGATTTTTCTTTCTAGTCATCTGAAACCAGAAACTGGAGGATTCTAAGCAAACCTGATATTCATACAGATTCATTTGAGACTAGCTGGCTTTGTTTTGTTTTTTACCAAGGTCGTAGAAGACTGACTTAATGAGTATAATCATTCAGGACTTTTCCTCTAAACTCAATAAGAAAAATGTACAGAACCTTAATGACACAAGAAATGAGACTACGGGAAAAAGAACCACGAAGCAAACTCGAGAAAAAAACTGTAACAGGAGGTAAGTAATCAAAGATGTACGATGCTAATTAGATTAGGGAATTTAATTAGTATATGCACTTCACCCATGAAAGGACAGGAGATATTATTGTAAGTAGGAGGAAAATCTGCAGACGTCCTTGATGGCAACATTGCCTGAGAGCCCATCTTGCACATTTTGCTCGATATTGAACGCTTAATAAAGCGAGCGACAGACTGAAATGGAGGCTGAGGAGCGACTGAACACATGTGCCTATAGCCAATCTCTGGTGTAACTGACGTAGGACATTGTCAGCATTTTATCCAGCCAACAACAGGTTAAATTATTTTTTGGTTAGAATAAGACCAAAAAAAAACTTATTCTGAGGGTATTACCCCTGAGGGCAGGCAGCAAAAATCTTGTCTCTATTTTCTGTAGAATAATGACTTCAGCCTACTCAAAAAGTCTCTTTTCAACTGTCTCTTGCACAACTAATATTTTCATGGAACGTGTCTGGTTTCTCTGGGAAATTCAGAGGTGACGGACGGCTAAAGCTCTCTTTCCCTCAGCTTTCTGGTTTTAGCACACAGCAAAAGCAGCATCTGGGAATTTCTGCTGGTGTTCCTCCGGGCATTGTAAACCAATGGCACCACGGACCACGGTGGAGGAGCACAGTGGATCAGCCGCGGAGCGTCACAGAAAGCAACCCGGGGATCCCTCGCTAGAGCCCCGTCCTAACCATGGTCTTCTGTAAGTACAGTACAACAGCACTTCCAACGCATTTTTGAAGCTAATCAGGTACTTTGGTATCAACTAAAACTGTGAGATTATCTTCAAATAATCCTGCACTGTGCCTCTAGGTCCTCATCTGAAAAGAAATACAGTGCAAGAGAGCTTCAACTTGACTCTCCATATTCCTGCTCTTGAAACTCCATTTACCTTCGCTGTCAACAAAGCAGCTCGGGAGTTTAATCATGTTTGTTTCAGTCCACTATAGGGACGATGACACAAAAAAAAGGTGCTCCTTTTTCCCACATCTTATGCTGGAGATTGAGAAGAGCTGCTTGGAGCTGTTCCTGTCATGGATACAGCTCCAGGACTTCTACAGCCCCCGTTTTATGTCCTAATACCACGGTTTGTGTGTTATCCCAGACATTGCTACAGCATTTGAACCTGAAGCTACAATCCCGTCACTACAGGCAACGACCCCATAATGAAAACAAAATTAAAACAATGTGTGAAGGAGTCACCAAGGTCATTCTCATTCTCTTTTTTTTTTCAAAGATTTAATTAAATGCTGACGTTTGTCAGCACTTCTGGCTCTCTACAACTCCCTGGCAGGAGGTTGGAGCAAGGTGGAGGTCAGTCTCTTCTCCCCAGGAACAAGTGACAGACGAGAGGAAATGGCCTCAAATTGCTCCCGGGGAGGTTGAGGTTGGACATGAGGAACAATTTCTTCCCTGTTGGGGTTGTCCAGGGCTGACCCAGGCTGCCCAGGGCAGTGGTGGAGTCCCCATCCCTGGAGGGGTTTCCCAGCCGTGTGGAGGTGGTGCTGAGGGACAGGGGTCAGTGGGGACCTGGCAGTGCTGGGGGAATGGTGGGACTTGATGAGCTGAAAGGGCTTTTGCATAAACAACTCTATGATTCTATCAGACATTCTTTGCTTGCTCGGGCATTTTCTAAAGATAACCACAAAGCAAGTAACCGTCCTTCAGGAGAAGGAAAGAACTTCTGCACTATCCACACACAGCAGAGAAAACCAATGTCAGGGGCCCTGTGCCCCGCGCCCATTCACATCTGGGAAGGCCCCTCTCATGCCTCACCTATGAACACTGTCAACCTGGAGCTACAGAAACCTGATTGGGAGGCTGTATTTGCCCTACCGATGATGAGGTTGTTCATCTTGCTGTGCTCTTTCGCCGCTTCGCTCTGCAGCACACCCTGAATCTGATGTGCTGCCAAGTCAAACAGATCAAGGTAATCTTCCACGGGGTAGCGATCATGAAAACCATCCCTCAGACGAATGATGCCTAAAAATGGTGAAAAAAGAGAAGTTTATTAAAAATATAATAATAGCAGGGCAAGATTAACTGCTGGCATAAGTCAAGACAGCTTCATTGTCATGGCTGTCACCGAGCCAGCTAACGTCAGCACGAAATTAGACCGACAAAGTGTAATATTCAGATAAAAGCACCAATAATGAAGGAGCTGAGATTCACGATACCGTACAATTAAGCCATAAATTCCAGTGATAGGAAATACCTTCCGTGGTTTTTTTTATAGCTCCTGCATGAACAGCTTGCACTTATTTTCTTCTAAATTTAGCTTTTGGAATGAATTTAAAAGACCAGATTCTGCTTTCATTTGCACCAATATAAGCTGAAGTAATATCGGGCTCCCACGTGTACTGAGATCGAGAACCGGCTCTGATGCCAACTATGTAAATCAGCGCGCACTTATCGAAATCAGAAAGCTGGGAAATCATTCATGTTTTTGCCTTTCACAAGTATGAAAACAGAGCTCCATGATCCATCTTATTTTTCTCCTTCCCAGCACTCCAGGCTGTGTCCAGGATCACCTTCTCCCAGCAGTTCTCTTGAGCCACTTCTGTGATTTTCACACTCCTTTTCCTACTCTTTCCACATCTAGTCTCAATTTTCTGCTTTCTGTACATGCTGCCCATGCCCATCTTTGCATTCTTGCTTCTTACCACACCACAAGACAGTTCCTCAAGTGGGGGCTGGTCAAGGACAGTATTGGGAAGGCAACGGAGTAGGAGCGAAGCTAAGAGTATAGAGCAGAACTTCTCGGCTCTCCCTTTCTTGTTCCCGCAAGGCAAATAATCATCAATTATGTGAGAGGAAAACTCAGCAAGGCTGTTTTTTGTCCTTTCCCTCTGATTTTCCCCTTTAGGAGTGGGAATTAATGAGGGTAGAAGGCGGCTCAGCAGTATATTTTAACTTGTTTTGAGGGGGAAAAGAAAGTACAAGCACAGTGCTACAGACTGCCTTGGTTTGTTGCCACCCATGGGAATAGAAATTGTGGCTACGAGCCAGGAAAGAGAGACAGTCAAGCTGGGACAAAGCCCTGTAGAGCATCAACCACCCCAGCAGAACGGGAAAGCGGTGATTTGCGCAATGGGGCCTCCCCAGGAGGGCTGTTTAGCTTCAGCTGAAATTAGTCAGTCTCATAAAAATCCTCTAAATCAGAGGATGCCAAAGAACAAAAGAGACTTTCTTGTCCAGATAAGTGTTACAAACTAAACCAAGTGCATAGCCAGGAGCACAGAAGTCATATCCACTAGTTGGCTCATAAAGGCAGCAGTCTCAGTTCCACTTGTTAGTCTATTTGTCATATTCTCTTTCTTCTCCTTTTTTTTTTTAAAAAAAAAAAAAAAGAGAAACCATTAGCTAATGGCTGAGGCAGAATGCAAGGACTGAGCCAGCAGAAGCAAACTTAATCTTTCATTCTTAATGGCAGACAGCCTGAGAGGATCGGAAGGTCATCTGTACCGATCTCCCTCCCTTGAGACGGCAAGATCTGCAATTTTTCCTCATTCTTTGGCTTTACAAAATAACTTCAAAAAATTTAATTATGTGAAGAATGTTCTCTTCAAGGATCTGCACTTGGTCCCCAGTGGCTGACCACAAGACTGTACAAGTGGAGGGTTTGTGAGCATCAGCACAGAGATAGGAATTCATCCTTGGTCTCGAATTACATGCACCCCAGCCTGATTTCTTACACTCTTCTGCCGATTTGGTAGGTTCAGTTCTGAGCTTTAGTGAGTCCAGTCTTGCTTGAGTGAGGTTGGATGCACTACCTCCTCCGACACTAATTCCAAATGTTTAGGTGGAGCCTAATGTAGCTGTAGAGAACTATTTAGTGTAACGGATTTTAGCTTAACCTATTGGTTCGGTTCAGCCCTTCCTGCCAGTGCTCTCATGGAAGTCATGATCTTCACAGAGGGTTTTCTGACAGCCCTTGCATCTACACGCCCAGAGGCAAGCAGGATGGCATTCACACTGGAAGGCATCCAAGCCTAAAAGTCCTTGCTCTGCTGATCTGACTTTTCACCTTCAGGTCAGGAGGTAATTCCTATCATTTGTCTGCAGTCAGCCGCTGACTGTGACGAACGAATGCCTTCTCACGGGGCTTCAGGGGCCACCACGGTGCTTCTCTTGTTTGACTTTGTTTGATGCCCTCAATTCACACTGGTGCCTGCCGTGTCTCCTAATCTGGACCAAATTACCTCAGAAGCAAAACTGTATTTTCATCATATTGCTTTAACTCTGAGTTTATAACAGACATTTAGAAAATGTCTAAAATACTTCTTTTAGCCACTTTCTTAGGGCATTTGCAAAGGAAGAAAACACAAACTCTAAGTAGCAAAATCATGAAATCCCAGCTCAGTGGCCAAGGCCGCCTCCTCACCGAGCAGTGAGGAACAAAGCCCCGTCTGCAGGAGCTCAGAGGTTCTCCTGGACTCCAGGGCACGGGGAAGGGAGGTGGAAACGGCAACACCACATGCAAGAGATAAAGAATTGAAGGTCCGAGCCCAAAATCAAGAGCAGCAGCAGCACTGCAGCTGTCCCAGTCCCTCAGAAAGTGTCCTTCCTCGCCTTTAGCCACGGCAGTTCTTTATAAGGAGGGTTTCGCAGTTCAAGGAAGCTTAGAAAGGCAATAAAGGAATGTAGCGATGCAAAGTCCTCATCAAATGATCTACCCCACAGTGCTGGATGTTTCCTTGTTCCAAAGGCAGCGTCTGCACTAAAGCAGCAACAAATGAGAAACAGAAGCTAAGATGTCACCGTAAAATACCCGGTATCTTCTCCTGAAAATAGTAATATCACTGAAAAGCCTGTGTTCTCTGATCCCCAAGTCACACAAAGTGAGGGCATGGCACAGCTGGTCCACAGCTGGACCCAAGAGTGCCTGGGTGGAACACAGCAAGCACTACACGCATCTGCATCGAGAGGAAGGCACTGAGCGCACAGCAGAGTCAGGAACTGAAAATGAGTCTTCTGCGTCTCGCCTAGTCTCTAACCACAAGACCGACCTTCCTTGGCACCCGGGGAAGAGAGAACAAGAAGGACATAAACACTTTAGACAGATAAAACGATGCGTTCAGCCCCGCTGCCCTCAGACACCCTTTGAAGGTTCAATCACCAGGGGTGGATGCGTTTTGCTCCAGCAGGCCATAACCTCAACTATTCAAGCCTGTCTTCAGAGACGAAGGGTCACGTCATTAAATATTGATGTCAGCCAGGAAAAGAGCATCAAAAATATGTGCAGGTTCCTCAGTAGGAGAGAGCTTTCTCATGCAGAGCATCTCTGCTGTTCAGTGCCTGGCTAGAGCTGCAACATCAACAAAGCTCCTACCACAAAGCACAGTTGTACGTATTGAACCGTAAGGACTGAAGCCACCCACGTTTCAAATACTCACCCATCATTTATTCCTGTAAGAAAGGCTTTACAGAATTTGGCAGTACAAAACTATGACTGCTATACTTTAAAGCTCCCATCACAACCTAAGAGGTCCTCTCCCTGCTTGCACAAATTCACAGGGTTGATCTAGTGTTTTTTATTTTCTTCCAAGATTTTCCAAACCGCTGCAAATACACCAAAAGAAACACGCATCATCTCAAAAAGTTTAACCCCAAACATCATTGAACAAAAGCAGGCTGGAACCTACCGAGCACCCATCACCTGGATTTTGCAAAACTCTCAACTCCAGTAGTTTCAAGGTAAGCCAATACGGAGCAAATCCATACGCTTCATCCCAAACATATACAAGAAATGACAAAGTTTAATAGCGACAACTTGCCAGGATACCCCAGGACACGTTTACTCACCAAACCGTTTTCTCGTCCACCAGTGTGGCTCCTTGATTGCTGAGAATCGAACCTCGGGGTGCAGCCTGAGCCGGTCATACAGGTCCGTTGTCCCACACTTGGGCTGGCCAATGATGTAGAAATGGGGGAGACAGCGCAGGCGGTAGTGTTTGCCCTTATAGTGGTACAAGTGGTTCCAAAATACCTTCCTGAGGTAATCGAATATGATTCGAAAGCGCCTTGAATACAGTGCATAGGAGTTTGTGGCGTAAGGATCTGTGGTTGTGTTTCCTTTGTACTCTTCATACCAACAAGGATTCTTGCTATTTGGAAGGAATTTATTAGGAATTACTGAAAACATCTGCAACATAAAGAACAACAGTTTCAGTCAAGGCAGTGAGAAATCGACGGTTATACTTATCTAACTTAGCACAGTAAGAAAACACAATAGCAACACTATGTGGACATTTTTAACCCTCATTTTTTTTAACAACAGAGCTGACCTAACTGATTTCTTCTGATGACACCGGAACCAAATCCCATACAAACAGCTGGACTGGGAGAGGAGTACATTTAGACATCCTTTGATGTCAAGGCAGGAAGTACCTCGATAATCCCCCAACTATCCTGCAACTCCAGGAATTAATTTCTAAAGTCCAACACGTAACACTCAGATCGTATTAACTTCCCGTTTTTAACTCTGAAATACAAGGTTTGCAACGACTGGATTTTCAGGAAGGCACACTGGCAATCAGTTATTAGAAAAGCTGTTTTCTTATTTGTCGTTTGAAGTGACTGGCAAAGCTAAGTGAGAAGGATTTTGCATGAGTCAAGGTAAAAACTCAGTGCGATGGTACAGCTGTCAGAAGGCTGCCTGGTTCTTTGTTTCAGGTGTCAAGACCATTTACATAACCTATCTGTTTTGCCTATGACTCAGAAGGACTTTTCAGCTGGTGTAAAACAGGAGGCTCTAGATGGGGTAAATCTCTGTATGAACATCCGAGCAGGTGCATTTTTTTTTCTCTCTGTAAAAGACCGACCCAAAAGTCTTGAAATAAGCAAGTACCCAGCAGTTGAAGACACACTTCAGTTCATACTTACATGTGGCTCGTGTTTCCTCAGCTCTTCTAAACCAGGGCGCTGTCTGGTCATAAACTCTATCTTTGAAGTAATAGTGTCAATAATTAATTTAATGCTTGGATAATCCTTTACATATGAAATATTCATTTTAGAAGGCTGGTAATGGTCTTTCATGTCACTAAGGCTTTCATTGTCCATTAAGCTCGGATTGCTAGTAAAAGCTCCGTAATGGAAGGGAGACGGAATTAACAACAGGCCGTGTTTGGCTCCAGTCAGTATGTAGGATGCCATCACTAGAGTCATTATAATCAACCCGAATATCAGGCTCCATAGCTTCCCCTTCCTCAAGCAGAAAATTCCATTCCAGCTTTCCCTGTGATCAGTCCTCACTTCCAGCACTGCAAGCAACTTCATCTGCTTGCTGTCGGTGTACAAAGGGATCTTAGTTTCTCCTTTGCAAACAGGACACTTCTGGGTAGTATGATTAGGTCCACAGCATCGGAAACACTGTCTGTGCAAGTCATTTGGTAGTAAGTGTATGCAACAATTAATGCAATACCTCATATTACTACTGTTAAACTCCTGTAGTAATGAGCCAAGCACAGCCATAAAAATGTTTCTGAAGCGTGTGAGTCATCTTCTGTAAGTCTGAAAATATTTAATTCCTTGAGTGATTCTACCACCATTCAGCAACACAAAAGGACAGGTTCAAACCAGGATAGGTAAAAGCACTCAAAAAGTGACACGTGTCACATAAAGTAAAAAAAACCCAACAAACAACAATCAACACACAAAAATCGAGGGACTGCGGACGTGACTCAGTAAGAGGAATGTGGCGAAGAAAGAATCAGCTATGCAACTGGCTCAAGTTTTTCCAGTTAAACAAAATGAGAAGGAAGAAAAATTGTTACGTAGAGTGAAAATATAAAAAAAATAAAAATAACTCATTGTCCTCTGATTTATGCTGGAATAGGCGAAGATGGGTAGAAATTCCCAGGTATTCTTAAAACAAGCGAGTTCCAAACTGGACTGCTGCTTCTGGAAGCTTCATCTTCCCACAGATGGTTTCAAAGATTTGCATGGTGCAACCTACAGAAACAAAACCACACGTGTGTATAGATACAGAGAGAACGGCAGGCACGACCTCTACCTTCACCCTCCCTCAAAGCCATGGCAAAGCACAATCCACCACAACTGATGTCACGATTCTATCTGAAGGATGTCTTCTGTTTGCCAAGCGTATTAATCACAGCCCTCACGACATTAAACCCAGGATACATTTGGCTTCAAGTTCACCGCCAGCTGCCCTTTCTTTTCAGTTGCCCATCTGCTCACATCCACCAACAGTTGCTACCACAGGTAACCCTATACGGCTGCCCTCAGCTGCTCGCTAACCTATCTACTAGATCTTAATCTGCTCTTTAAACAGGGAAGCGGTTTTGGGCAGTGGCCAGTAACATGGGTTTAAATATTGACACTCTATTGTTATATCAGGACCTTAAATTAACTGTCCTGAAGGGGAGTGGGACCCCAGTTAAGGGCACAAGGCAGGGATAAGGCAACTGTCTCCTTTCAAGCACATGAGATAAAAATCCAAACAGAAAAACCTCAAAAGCCACAAGCAAAACATTCATCAAATTGAAGGGATTAAATAATAGACATGAGCAAAGGCTCTTGACAGGACCTCTGGTGTCTGGACCAAATGATTCCAGGACGAGAGTAACCACCTGCAACGCACTGCAAAGTCACCAAGACGCTTTCAGCACTCCCAACCGTGTTTTGAAAACATCGTACCCGCTGAAAATGGCAAGATGTGTCACTTAAATGAGAGGTATCATCAGTACTGCAACTTCAAGGCAAGACCCTGGATCCAGCAAATCACCTTAACGGTACGTACTTTGGTACCGGAGAGGTTGTGCAGAAAACACAGGAGCAAATGCCCCCTTGCTACAAGACCATGGGCAGGGACTTGAGCGCTCATGGGTCTCACGAAGGTCTCCACGTCCACACAGATCGGGGCTGAAGCATCCTGTGGCACAGGGTACGCGCCATCCTCTTTAAACGCTTCAAGACCATGGCTGCTTACAGCAAAAAGGGACGAGAGCTGTTGAAGGTATTTGTCAAGCTTTGGTCTTGCTTCGAGCACGTCCGTGCTTGGCTTTCCAGGCATCATTCAGAGCAGAGACACAAGAGTTGCAAACAAGTCACCAGCTTAAGGACAGTCTTAATTAAAGCTCATTTATGCAGAGTTCTGCTAGAATTTCTGTTTTCTTGGTGTATTAAACACCTGACCGGATGTACAGGACAAAAATCAGTGTACTGTCAGAGTAACACAAGAAAACCCCCACAGGTGATATACTTCTCACACAGGTACAGCTCTCCTAGTTTAAACACACCTCAGTAACCACGCACAATTTCTTTTTCTCCTTACTTTTTGCCAGTGGCTCCCTCCTCTGGACCCACAGTAGCTGCTCCTGCTCTACAAAAATCCATCTTTCAAGGCTCAGCAATGCTTTTCCTCTGCATTGTCTCCAAAGATCTTTCTCTCTTGCCTGTCCTACAGTGCTCTGCATTCCACCCAAACCCACCAAACCTCACTCATCCCTCGGCACACCTCTGTCTTCAGCAGAAGTCTTTCTGTCTGGCTTTGTCCCTTGGCTCCGGAGAACTAACACAGGCTTACACGTTTGTGTAATGTCCGAGACACCAATAATGCAAATCATTTCTCATGACGATACAAAGGATACACGAAGGGTACTCTGGTTCCTCCTACACCGTACCAAACCACAGAAGTATCATCATTACTAATTATGAGTCCCAGGATTTGGCTCTTTTGCCTTTAGCTCTTGCAATGCTTATTTTCAACTCGTAAGAAAGGTCACTACAATTCTAGATGATGACTCCCGGTTTACTCCTACAAACGCGTCCTGACCAAATGGGGCAGTCACTTCAGATCCTGAATTAATCATCACTCTTCTTGCTGCATTGTTGTAGGAGACAAAGTGCTTTTGTAAAGTTATGTGTGTTCTTCACGTTTCTCCCAGCTACTCTGTGACATGTTGGAGGATTTCTGCAATCAGAGCAAGCAGGCTGTGTCTCACGGACTCAAGAGTAATTATTTAGATAAATACTGAACAAAAGTATTTGTAAAACTCCTTCCTACAAAAAAAAAAAAAGTTCATTTCCTTAATGAGTTGATTCTACAAGTCAGATGAGACAGACAGAAATTGTAGCATAATCATTACTGACTATTCTTAAACCAAAGAGAAAGAAATCAGGGTAAGACTCGAAGAAATTAGTCTTAAAAACTTCTCTAAAGCAAGGGACATGTGATGATTTTGACAGAAATTTGAAATACTAGAGAGACTAAATCTGATTCATATGTGTAATATTAAACCCAGAAAGTTTATGCTTTCTTAGACGTAAAATATGCCCCCTCCCCAATGCACGTCCAAAAGGAAAAGAGAAGCTCTGGAAAGGAGCCAAGATTTAAAGCAGGAAAGAGCTCGGTTGTCCAAACACCACCGCCGGTCCTAACGGCTGCAGAGAAGGAGGGTGAGAAAGGGAGGTCCTGACAAGAGGTGAAACATTTCTGCTTTGCAAGTCAACAATTCAGGCAGCAATAAGGCACCCGAGCAAAGACTTTCAAAGAGGAAGCAAAGGAGGCAGGGGACAGAAGTACTTCAGGGCAGGTTGGGACCTCATCCACGGAGGTAACGGAGGAGATCATGAAAACACAGAGAGTTCCAAAAAAAAAGACTGCAGAAAAAGAGAGGCTGGAGATGAGGGCCCTCATAACAACAGAAAAGACAAGGGAGGTGAGAAAGCACCTCTTACAGAAACCTGCACAGAGGAGAAACTGAAGGTTACACAAAAGCATCTGGTAACCAGGAGGTACCCTACGGCATCACTTCAACTCAATTTATCATGCGCTACAGCTTTGAGTTTGTGCCACCCTTCCCGCCCGAACTCCCCCACCTTGACACCCAGCGAGTATCTCAGCATCCTCCCAGACCTCTGCTCTCCAGCCCCTTGCTGTTTATTTTCAGAGGGACCAGTTACAATGCGCTTTGTCCGTTTAGAAAAAAAACAAAAAAAATCCAATTTATTTTCCAATTCTTTTCTAACAGGGGTCTGAAACTCGCCCAGCGATACCGATTGAACAGATTTATCTGGGACACAATCAGTTCAAGACTTGTGTATTTGACATTAATTCTCCAATTTTTAAAACGAGCCATCAGAGACACATTAACGAATACAGAGCACAGGATCTTCGAAAAAGCACATCAGCTTCTCCGTGCTACCTTCTGTCCATTGGTATGTAATAAAATGGACTAGAATCTACTGACCCCTTGTCGGGTGCAGACACTTCTCATGAAGCTGTTACACATATTACAAACTCAAGGAAAAACCGTGTTAACCACATCTTTGACAGCTCAGGAAAATGCTTTCTCGGGAAGCTGATACAAGGCGGGGGAAAAAGGAATAAATAGGATTAGGCTACAATAAAACTGAGATCTTAATCACTGCGGTCATGAGGGAAAATTTAAAGTTCCACCAGCACCCATAACTCTGCCAACTTATGCCTATGCACTACAACAGGCTGCTTAATTAGATGATCAGTTTGACGACCTACCACGGGGCACTAAGACAGAGTACTCAGCTAATAGAATAGAGACGCTGGTTTTAGTTTTCTTTAATAGCTGCTAGCTGCAGACATTCCATTTGACAGGATTTTCCACCGTCACGCTCCTGTATTAAAACCCCCCGCTTGTAACAAAACACTTCAAAATCAGGATGTTATTCCCTACTGCCTCTCCCTTCTCTTCACCAACATGTCTTTAACACAATTTCATTTCCCAACCTTTACCACGCGCTGAAGGATGCTCACCAGGAGGCCGGCATCTTTCCCCAGCGTCAGCAGCCCTCGTTTTCCTCATTCACCCCACAAAATCAAGACATCTACAGTACGTTTTTGTTGTTGTTTCCTCCATTCAGCATTTCCAGGAGTCATAACCACAGCTACACCTCACCTCCTCTGTATTTCGACACCGAACGCAGAAGGATGTGAATTGCAGGCAGAAAAAAAAAAAAACGGTTCTGAGATTTGAGACGGTAATAAACCACTCATGTCTTCTCATATTTTAGCTGCAAAACTGTCGGTTCACTGGCAGAATATTCCTCTCTTTACACAACAAGCAGTGCCTTTGTATATTGTTGAATAATGTAGCACGTAATTTCCTCTCGTTGAAGCGAACGGTGAATTATTTATGCCCGTGTCTATACGGTATTTGTCTGGTGTGCCTAAACGTAACCACAGAGCAGGAACCGACATAAACCTTCTCCGGCTCCTTGGCCACAAGCAATCCTCCGCGTAAAAATGAGCATCTTTGGGAATCTCCTAAGTAGGAAACGTGGATAGCAGAGATGACACACAGCGGAATGGGGAAAAAAATTAATAGCGATCTCAGATTTCAGCATAGTCCCGCTGAAGCCAAGGGGAGCTGCCTTTACACCTTCTTTCTACAAGAGGAGGACCCGCTGGGTGCTGCAGGAGAGAAGGCTGGGAGGTACCACTTGCAGGTACCACAAAAGCCAACAGCCCAAGGCAGAGCTGCCTGCTAGAGCCTGACAGTAAACCACCGAAAATGCAGCATCCGCCGTGTCCTCCTCACTGCCGTCTGGGAGCTAAAAAGGGTAAAAAGATAAATTCCACTAAAAAGAAAACAGCCAAGTTTTTCATTGTTCACCTTTATTTGTTCACCATATAGAAAATATTGGAAATTCTGTTTTATTTCTATTAAAATAACATTGCATAAAATCTCTCCCCTTTCTCTTGAAGGACTGTCAGGGAAGAGTGTAATCAAAATGGCTATAAAAAGAAATTACTTTCATATGCTCAGTCATCTAACTAAATTTCTCCTCCTCTATGAATAAGATAAAACAGATGGAACAGATTTTACATGCACACACATCTTCTGGACATCTAAGGGTATGACCTATTTTTCAGGTCACCTGCCTTAACAATTAATGTGCTTTCCTTTTTTTTCATAATTCTTTACATTAAAGATAAACCCAACCTTTGCTAGTACTCTTAAGGCTAAATTTTATACCAGCCTCGTGACTTTTAATCATACGCAGCTTCTCCTACTACCACATGAAAGAGCAGCACGCTGTAAACCGACTATAAGCACACTTCAAGTACACCAGCAGCACATTTCTCAGCTTGAGGTACCACCGTTTCGCTGTTTGATACCCGTGGAGCTACAACACAGTTTCCTCTCTTCACACAATATAATTAAAACGTGGAACTCATGGAGGCCAAAACGTATTTGAAAGACATGAGACAACCGATGGAGACTACATCTGTCAGTGGTTGCTGTCCTCAGTTCCCGGAAGGCAGAAAGCGATGGGGATCGGAGAAATCTGTCAATACCTCTTCTTACACTCTTCCACGAAGCATTTACTCGGCCATGGCCAGAGGCAGCAGACAGGGACGGAGGTATCCGCGCCAGTTGAAGATCTGAGCTAAGGTTGTCCTGTTGGGCTGGTGACAACTTAAAATATGGATGTCTAAGACCAGCTAGAAAAATAATCCACCAGCTCTCAGGTTAGATGGGATGAAGCCCAGCCAAAGCAGGTCGCTCACCTACAGCTCCCACAGACAGGCTCTGCAGTCTCACAAAACACATTTTCTTTATTCCTTCTACCCACTTTCCTATTGCCACTCACGTCAGGCATCACATCAAGGATTTGTATGTTCATACGCTTATTAGAGCCAAGAAAAATGGGCTCTTATTACTTCTCGACAGAAGTAAAAAAATAGAGTTATTAACATGTGGAAACACAAGAGCACTTCACATCCTTGCTCTGTTCCTTCCTTGTTAGGAGAAGACCTTCAGCTTCTGTGACGCATGTTATTTCTCCGTGTGATGGGAAGCAGTTGCACCACCAGAAGATACCTCAGCTGAAGTGGAACATGTCCTCTGCAGCAGCAAACCCTTGCCCCCTCTCCTCCTTTAAATGAGAGCTACAGATGCTATAAAAACGAGGATAAGCACCTTTAGCAAAAATAAAAAATGAAGCATTAGGCAAAAAGTCAGTGCTGCTGGACGTTCCCCGGTCAGCACCTTCCGAAGGAGCACGTGGCTGCTCACTGAATTATGTCTACCGGCACTCTTTGAGTAGCAGCCACGCCACTGCATCCACGGTCCCCCTCTGCTTTCGCTAACCGGCGTCAACACTCGCACCGGTTATCCGCCTCCCCCGTCAAATCAGGAGGACGCGTTTCATTGCCGTTCTCACATTGCGCTGCTCACGGGTTTTTGAAATCTCAGAGCGAAGCCGATGCCTCGCCCTCTATGAACACTCCAAAAACGCGCGTCCCTTTGGGGGTTTTTCACTCCCAAATCTCCTCTGAAGGCAGGGCTGTCCTCAGGCACCAAAAGATGTTGGTCTCTGGAAATGATGCCCACAACCACACCATGACAAACTCCCCATGGCTCATCTGAAGGCGAGTGGGAACACCGAAGGGCAGAGGGAGGCTGGTAGAGCCAAAACTTCATAAAATTTTCAGATTTAAAAAAAAAAAGTGATATTTAGTAGCAGTGCAGCAGAGCCACATAATTCCTCTTCCATTCCTCCATCACCCATTGCAACATGGTCCACTCCTACCAGCTCCGGACACACAGACACCTCAAAACCCTACCAGTACAGACACTTTTTAACCAGCGAGCTTACTGGAAGGGCTAAGGGAGGAACCAGACGGCAGCCGTGGGATGGTTTTGTTCTCAGACACGCTCCTTTCACAGCAAGCCCCAGTGTTTGTACAAGTGTGGTCGAGTGTTTGTACTGCGTGAGGAAGTTCAGCCCGTCAGCGGGCAGGTTGTACCGGTTTAATAGGTAAACAGCATGAGTACTAAAAACCTGACGAGGCAAAAAGAAAAAAAGGGAAAAAAGGAAAAAGGGGGGGAAAGGGGGGGGGAAAGGGGGGGAAAGGGGGGGAAAAGAGGGGAAAAGGGGAGAAAAAGGGGAGAAAAGGGGGGGAAAATAAAAAGAGGAAAAAAGGAAAGAAAAGGAAAAAAGGGGGGAAAGGGGAAGAGGGGGGAAAGGGGAAAAGGGGGAAGGGGAAGAAAGAAAAAGGGTGGAAAGGGGGAAAAGGAGAAAAAAGAAGAAAAAAGGAAAAAAGGGATAAAAGAAGGAAAAAAAGGGAAAAAAAAGAAAGCGAGCTCAGGAAAGGAGAGGAACAATCATAGAATTTCCCTCTCCTGCTTATTTGGCTCCTCAAGTTAACATTTTTGGAAATAAACTTTGCCTGAACTCACATCTATTTACCTCAGAGAAATCACCAAGCTGCCAGAAAGAAGATATGTCAATAGAATGAGAATCGTGAATCACTGACCTCTGCAGCCTCTTCGCGAAAAAAACAAAAACAACAAAACAAAAAAAAAAACGGGGGTGGTGGGGGATAAGTTTAGAGAAGCAGCAGGACTCGTTACAAAGCTCAGCAACCCCCTGCAGACAGAAGTGATGTAAAGCTCCACTGTTTGCTTAAAAACACCTGATTTAAAAAACAAAAATCAATAAATGCAACTCCCCATAAATTACCTAAACGCGCTGCAAACATTTTTAAGGCGATCGCTTGGAAAACAGACACATTTTAAAAGCGGGAATACGTGGTCATAACCCATGATTATCCACTCAACCTGCTGAATGCTTGTTCAAGCGTAAAACGGTCTTTAAAGGACCCCGTTCTGAAAACTTCTCAAGCCAAAGAAAACCTCCCGAATCAGCACCGGAGCGGCAGCCTCACCTAAATAACAGCCGCGCTCCAGTCCAGAACCCAGCTGCTTTCTTTCTCCAGCGCTCATCCAAACACGCTCTGCTCCTTCCTCATCAATATACTTCCAAAGAAAATGCCAGAGTGGAACAAATCACACCCTCCATTTGAAAAAAAAAAAAAAGGAACCCACACACTTCCCTAAAATCAGCGTGGTGGTAATTGTTTCAATCAAATAAGAAGCCACTCGTTATTCGTGATGCGATGCTCAGGAAATAGTTACTGAGCTTGAACCACCACACGACTGGGGCATAAACACAGCCTGAATAAACAGATTATTGGAAGCGAGGAGAAAAGAGGAGGGGAGCAGTAAGAGGAGCAGTAAGAGGAGCAGGAGACTCTCCTGGACCAGCTACAGCATGGTCACATCTCCCCCCAGAAACCTGGTTTTAGGGCTGAAGTCCTGTGCACATTCCTACAAATGACCAAGGACCAGTTTCCTGCGCTCCTAACGGCCCCCATCCGCATGTCCTGACGTGTTACTGATTTGCCTTGAAAAGATGAAAATTATAATCATTAAGCTTGATATTATTCATTTTTAATTGGAACTGCTTTTCAGCCGAAAAAAAAAATCACTAAAAAATTTAATGACTTCTGTGTCATTTTTTTTCTTTCTCCTTCACCTCATTTAAACCCGACTGGAATCAGACCCATCATTTCTTTTGGGGCTGCTTACAGAACAAAAAGTCCAGGGAGGAAAATAAACCAGAACCAAAGCGAGCCAACCTCTGGCCTACTGATAAACTCCAGACTATCTTATGGTCTCACAATGAGAACTAAACCAACATCCAGATTTAGAAGATAGCAGACTGGATCCTCCATATTTAAGCCAGGGATGAGTTCTCACCAACAATTCCTCCGCGGTAGCACCCACCTCAGACCCACACGAGGCCGTGTTCCGAAAGCTATTCCCATGCGAGTTGACACAGAGGGGTTTAAGGGTTTGGGCTATCAGCAGGGTAATGACTTCTCCAGAAACACAGGTCCTACACAGTTCTTGAGCTCACACCATGAAAAGGGAGATAAACCAATGCATCCACCCTAGGGGGCTCACAGATTCCTCTCCCAAATATGTGGAATCGGTTTTAGAAGTTGTGGTCTTCAGAATACAACCCGAAATCACATCTATTTAACAAAACCCAGCCAGTCCTTGACTGTTAAAGTGATTACAATCGTTAAAACGGCTGAATAAGAGCCAGAACAGATATAAAATGCTATTGCGGATAGGAGTTCACTTTCATCCCTTGCTAAGAAAACCTGTATTTTCGTCAATCTCCAGAAAGACACCCAATGTCACAATAAAACGGACGATGTCACCCTGCTGACGACACCGCTCTGGCGTGGAAGGGAGAGGGAAGGAGCGGAGTGGCTCCCCTTTAAGTCACTTGTTGCAGCCTCCTGGTTTAGGATTCTGCTCGACACGGAACGAGCGAAATGCTCCTCAGGCCATGCAGGGAGGCAGCGATATATGTTTACTGCGGTAGTTAATTTGACAAAGCTTCATGAATTGGATGGAACTTAGCAAAGTTTCTCGACGTTTAATCAAGTTGATGGCAAGGTTCACTACATCACTTACTGCACAGGCAAATCGATTGGGGGTGGACTGGAGTGATTGGGGGAGAAATATACAGATGATTCTCACGGGAATCGGGAATAAAAGCAGTAAAGGTGGCCCTCCTGTTGAGTCAGTGGACGCCCTTGCCCTCGAACTCCTTCTCAGAGAGGATCCTAGGTGCAGCTAGATTCAATATTAGACCCGGTCAATGGTTCATGACTAAGAATATTGAGGAGACTGGGAGTGAAAGGGCTAACGAAGACTTTCCTGTTGGGTCACGAGGTTCAGAACGGAGCCTCCTGCTCTCCAAAGTCCTTCGGAGAGTGAGGTTAGATCCATGCCTAGTCCCAGACTTGGTCAACAGTTTATGACTGAGACGGTTTGGGTGTAGGGACTTAGTGCGGTGCTTTAGCAGACCATTGTGTATCCTACACAACTTTGAGAGAGCAGCAGTTTAAAGTGCATTAACACCGCTGCAGTAAACGATAAGACCGCAATGCTTAATCAGTCAATAATTGGTTATAATCGATGCAGTGATTTATGTAAGATTTAACAAAGCTCACTAAGCGAAATCACACGCACACGGAGCTGTACGCAGATACAGAGGTTAACCGATGATTAAGATGTTTCTTTTCCTGCCAATTGCAGTAAATCTGGGCACCCAGGAATCTTTAGGACTTCGTAAAATCCCAGAGATAGCCAATACTCATGGCTCCCATCATCGACTTATTACAAGGAGATAATCTTCCGTGTCATCGGTCTTTGCCGGTGGACGGTGATGCCCTTCATCGGCTTATTATAAGTGGACGGTCTCCCCGTTCGTTGGCTTTACCTGAAGGTCGGAGTCAGACCTAAGTGGCGTCCCATGACAGCGCGTTTTCATAACTTATCTGAACGCAAGAAAATTGCTCTGGACAAACAACTTCTCGGCTACACGTGAGGTTCAAGTGACTCCCTCAGATTTAGGCGTCTGCCATCTGCACCGCTAAGGTTAGGTGAGATGAACACTAGAGCCTCACTGTGCTAAAGAAACATAAATCTCCTCGTTCAGAGTGCCCGTTGACTCTTACTCGAGGAAGAGATGGAGAGCTAATGTAGCACAGTCTGCACGAAGAGATCTTGCCGTGCCGAAGAATTATTTTAAGCCCGGGTCTTAGTCTCTTGCATTGATTACTGGTCCAGAACCAGCACATGGGAGAAAAATATTCTGAGACGATTTCCAACGGTTCCGCCAGGCATTTTCAGCCTCGCCACGCTGCAGAATAGTGGCCATTCACAGCTATGTTACCCTGATTACCACCTTGCTCTTTTTACACATCTGATGCTACTTGATTTTAGCAGCAGCTACTTCAAGTTGACTTAAAGGGAGAAACATATTCTTTCCACCACCTGAAACCTAATACTTTCTGCCACTTTGCAAGCGGTATACAGTATAAATAGCTAAATCTTGTGGGTTGTGAGAGATCAGCTGCTAATTTAAAGCTGCTTTTGAGGGGTGAATAACATTATATGGCATAAATAGGATACGCACAACGCAATGGGCAGCGCTTGTTTATCTCATGGTGGGTGCATGCAGTAATGCAACCAAATGGTATTTACCAGGATTCACTTGATAGCCTTTCACGCTTCATAAATAAGCGGTCTTTCAGAAGGGGATCGGTCTAGGTGACACTTAACATTGCTTTAAACACAGTATTGTTGTGACAATTCTGCAGCGACCGATATGCTAACAGAGGCTCATTTGACTTTTGGTGACTGAGAAGGGATTTTCCTCCACCTCCGAACTGAATTTCCTCCATAAAATCTACTATCTTAACGCAGTCATCTGAAATTTTTTGTTATGACTCATACACGGTACCTTCTCCACGAGACACACATCGAAAGGGATGGAAAAACATACCCCATCTGTACGTAAGTACTGTGTAAGTGCTTTTTCATGAATAGGGCATTTCATCTCTCATCTAGTGCTGAGTGGGTGAAAGGGAACATACACAGCTGCATCCTGAGAAGACAAACTCGGTATTAGAGCCTGTCATTAAAGTTTCTTGCAAATTCAAACAAAAATTAGTCAACAAAAATTACTCACTGGGGCCAAATCACAACTGTGGCTTTGTTTCACTACTTTAGAAAAAAAAAAACAAACCTGTGTCCAAGCTTAGCAGCAACTTTTATAATGTTCCACAACTTTAATTCTTTAAGCCACAACACAGCAGATAAATCTCAGCCCATTAAAGTACCACAGAACGACACACTTGTTCCAAAGAGAAGTAGTTTGGAAGTCCAAGTGGAGATTGCCAAGAAGGTCTGAGTATTCTCAGGAAATTGCTAATCAGTTATTTCTGTAAGAGTAACACAATAGGGTCAGATAAAATTCCGTAACTTCCAGCTACAGTTAATTAAGCAAACCCTTTCTGACGGAATATATTATATTGCTTTCAGCATCTTAGGACAGTGTTTATTCTCCATAAGTCAAGCAACACTTACTTCTGAAGTCTCCTACCACCATTGAGAAGTGTTTCATCGAAGGCTGAGACTCCAGCGCTCCTCTGTATCTTGTGCTCTTTTAATTACACAAAAGTGCAGCTATTTTTGACTAACCAGCTCTAGAAGATACCATCATTCCGCAGACGTTTCTGCAGGGCTATACTTTGTTTTCTCTTGCTATAGGCAGAGCGTGTACTTGATGTGGAACCTAATGCCATTTGATAACGGATTAAACACTCATTACTGTCCTATCTCTAGATGATCACAGCTGAAGAACCACACTCCTATCACAAACTTCAAAGCAATTCAAATATCTTCATTTGCTGATTTTCACTGTTAGAGGGAAGCGAACGTGTTGCATTCTTTCACCACCCTCTCAGAAAAAATCACAGCTCTCCATACAATTTGTATAGCACGGTGAACTCTAGCCCAGCAATCTTGCAACTGCACAAAGACCCCCATTTACAACAGCAGTAACAAAAATTCAAAAAAAGCCGTGCTGTGTATGGGAACCAGCAAGTAAAGATTGTAGTATCAAGAACAACAAGAGGATAAATCTGTTCCTCAGCCACTGAGCCGCTGACGCCCTTGACTTGACTGGTTTCGCCCGTGTTTGGCTGCAGGACACTTGTTTTCCACTTGGAAAGAACACAACCGCAAATACCTTTTCATGTTTTGCATTTCGCTTAGCTGCGCTGCGGACTGTACACAAACAAGATAAAATTCTGAGGACTTCCCTTACTGAATTTCCATGAAAAGAAACCGGGGCCAGGGCGGGGGGTGGGGCTCAAACCAAAACCCCAACTCTGCATAAAGATGAATGCACCAAGAAAAATTTGGCGTGCAGTCCCTCCCACCCTGTTTCTTCTGCAGTATTTTCTTCAACATAAAGGCAACATTTAGCCTAGCAAACTAGACGGTCTTTATTTGTGGCGCAGAGGCACTCCGAGGCAAGCTCCCTAAGAGACTCTTTTTCCAATGGAGATGTTAATTCCTTAACTCCAGTTGCAGGAGGACTGCCTCAAATTAACCTTCCACTCTTCCTGTGCTTGAACTGCACAAGGGTCAACACTCACTTTTGAAGGTCTTGCATCAAGAAATTGAAAAAAAAAAATGTCCCACCCTTGATGGAGCTCCCAGATGGCCCAAGTGCCTATTTCACAGAATCACAGAATCATCTGGTTGGAAGAGACCTTTAAGATCATCGAGTCCAACCGTTCACCCTGCACTGCCAGGGTCCCTGAACCATGTCCCACAGTGCCACATCCACACATTTGTTAAACCCCTCCAGGGATGGGGACTCCACCACCAACCCGGGCAGCCTGTTCCAGTGCTTCAGAACCACAGTGGTCCTTCCTGATCCCTACCTGAACACCACTTGGGTGCCTCACAGGGCTGCCTGGAGCCAGGATGCTCCTCTTGCTTGCTCTGTGGGACAGCCCTTCTCCTGAGATGGCCCAGAGGATACAGTTTTAAGGAGAAAGGGAGAACTGCTCTCAAACGCTCTACCCCAGCCAGAAAGCTCTCGCTCTGCTGAAAAATCCCGGTGTTCCCGGGGGCAGCAGCGCACAACTCAAAAGCAAACAGCGGGAGGTAAATGAGGTTTTATTTTTAAGCAGCGGTGCCTGTTGATGTATGTGGTTTGAGACAGAGGAGGACGTGGAGTCGCTTTCAGACTTCGCAGCTGAAATCAGATCGTCACTAGTTTTGGAGCTCACGTTCCCCTTCTTGAAATAAACCATGTACTGAAGCAATTCACAGAAGAAATCTGAAGTGAAACAAATCTCAACTGCAGCTGGCAGCCAGCTCTGCGAGAATAGACACAGAACTGCTAACACTAACCCAAAAAGCTTAGTTTCTAATGCAGAAAAACTGAGATAGAGCATTAACATGATAAAACGCTGCAGAGAACTAGAAGCACCTCCAGAACATGCCCCATAAAATACTTTGCAAGGGCTTCTGCAACTTTAGCAGAAATAACGTATCTAACCAAAACACATCTCCAGCAAAAATAACCTCCCAAGTACCAAAATGCATTTCCATCTCTTAAATTTCTCTGTTGCCCATAGAATTTACCTTGAGTCAAAGACACGAACCTTGGAATTCACGGGATTAACGTCCTAACTTGGTTTAGGCTGTTAATGCATTCAAAGCTTGCAGACACGCAGGAGACTAAGACAGCATCAAGAGCATACAGATGCAGTTGGAGGGGATGGTTTTGATGGGAAATGAACTAGAAATTCCTTAATATATGTCTGCAGTGGGGGCTACACTGAAATAAAAGCTTAGGGCTGGACGAGATGGCTTCCAAGCCCAGTTTCTGAGCACTATTATATAAGGAAAACCCCTAAAACCCTATCAAATAAGTGACTACACAAGCGTTCTAGGAAAGGAATGTTCACTCCTCAAAATCTAGACCCAGCCACTAGAAAACAACAAAAAATAAACCATGTACTTTATATGCAGTAACGGTGTAGAAATACGCCGTGTTTGTCAGCAGAAGAGCTCAGTCCAGCTGATCCAGAGATAACGGTTCTTCTAGTGCCTCAGATCCAGAGAAATGTGAGAAATGGTTCTACGTTGACCTGTTCTATCAATAACGCCACTGAGTTACACCTCTTTTTTTAGTGGTCACCTAAAGGAGCTGGATGGTTTCGGGAATATCGTAGGTGTTGGCCCGTGCCCAGTTTTCCACCCTCAAGGCTGGTGTTAACAAAACAGCGGTTGCTGCAAAAGCTGAATCAACCATTGTCTTCTACAAAGATCACTCCATGCCCACATCTAAAGAGAGCAACATGCAATAACATGCCACAAAATGCCACGTCTTCTATCAAAGCTTCAGGAATGGGACTCAGCACCCAGCAGGAGCAGTCTCCACCCCACATTATGTCCTCTACAGCAGAGGTCTCAGACGAGCTGCCCCTCTCCCAGCAGCTCTGACTTGCCCTGGCTTCAACAGAAACAGCTCCAACACCAATTCAGCAGTCTTGTCACCCAGATGTGCGAGCCTCCATGAGTCTGGGCAATGAGGTTGTCACACAAATTGGTTGTTTTGGCTGGGGTTTTTAATCAGGAGTTGCTGTGATGTTCTCCCCATGAAAACCCACCACCCTTTGGCAACATAAGGGTTCACAGAGTCACTGATTCACAGAATGGGTTGGGTGGGAAGGGACCCTAAAGATGATCTAGTTCCAAGCCCCTGCCATGGGCAGGGACACCTTCCACTAGACTGGGTTGCTCAAAGCCCCATCCGACCTGGCCTTGAACACTGCCAGGGAGGGGGCATCCACAATTTCTTGCATCCTATGAGTTTATCTCTTTGTTTATGCTTCCAATGGGGACTTGACTTCTCAACTCTGACAACCCCCTTCTGCATCTCCAACATGCTTCAACAGAGCAGGTCCTGCTTTGCATGGCTGGAGCAGACCTTTGAACCAGACAGAGCCCACAAGGGAAGGCACCCGGGGACTGGCTTTCTGGCCCTGATGGACAAACCCTTTCTAGTGGACAAAAATGAAACCGACTATGTGAATAACTGCGACAGTCCTGCCGCTTTCATAGCAGTTATTTCAGCAGTACGGGGAGAAATTAGGTATGCTAGAAAGCCGTTCATCCTCAGCGTGTAACAGAAATGATAGTCTCACCACTGACCGTTTCATTTCATTCACAACCTTCTTGCATATTTAAATCCTGAAAAATGCCTTCAGCATCCAAAACATTTATAATCAAAGTAAGGGACTTTAGAAGTTCAGAATAATTTATAAACTCAGAACATTTCATAGTTCTCCTCATGAAGTGAAAAAAGAAATTCTTTGCTGATATATACCTCAATTTCTTTATTGCATGGCCCAGTGTTATAAATTAGATTTTTATAATAATAGCAAACCAGAATAAAACCTTATAATTATATAATTTTTCTTCCTTTACGTGTGAAATTTTGACTCTGAAGTTATTCTTACTTTTCCTCCTAAGGGTTCCTTGTACAGCACTAAGCTACGCCATCAAAACTGATCTGGAACAGAGAAAATGCATCCTCCAAACACGAGCATTTAAATACAGCATACGTATTACTTCATTAATCTTTTCACACAGAGGCTTCTGTTCAACGTGGAAAGCCAATTTCAATGAGGAAAGGCAGTAGTTTTGTTGCAACATTCATGCCATACCCAGCAGACTCGGGGGGATGCTAGAGCGCATCTCAGAGTTTGGTTAACGTCCATGAGCACCAGACCCTTGGGACACGGGCAGTATTGGATTTCTTGGAGTAACTCCCAACGGCAGATGTCAGAGCGCTTTTCAAAGGCGCCTTCCACTTTGCGGATGACAAAGTGACAGAGTACTGACGTGCGTTGCCTATACTTCCATATGGCGTAAAATGGGAGAAGTCCAAGAAAAATCTACATTTCCTAACTCACCATCCAGAATCCCATTACATGGGGATTGAGGGACTTGGAACAAAATTAAGATACGTATTGTACAAGACAGGAAGTCACTGGCAATCCAACTCCTAAATAAATCCTCTAAGGCAGTCGGCATTGAATCTGATTTTCCCCCAGAAACCATATTAAACGGGATGAGTTTCAGTCTTTCCGTAAGCTCAAAAGACAGAAGGTTATTTTTCCAACCGTCCCAAGCCGCAATCACGCTCCCCATCCCCGAGCCATGACAGGAGTTTGCTGCACAACGGCCGCAGTGAGCACTTTTGGGGGCCAAAGCGGGCAGGTGGAGTTTTCGGGAGCAATGGTGCAAGACCTGCAGCGAGGAAGTGAAACCCTCGGTCCCATAAACAACTCTCAGTAAAGACGCTGGAGCCCTCACTAATGTAACTGGTTTCGGACTAGCTGCTAAAACATTAACTCATTGCATTTAGAAGTCAACACCATTTCCATTAGTTAAGGAGTGCTCGCCTCTGTTTTTCTCAAGCACAGAAGAAAAGGGAGGAAAAACCAGTCTGTGTCATCTACTCTGCCTCCAGTTCGCGGATGCCAGGCCAGAGTACGTTTTTCAGCACAGAAGGAAATCGAAGGTAGGTAGTCTTTCAAAAGAGCTGCTCCTGAGGACTCAAAAGGAAAATAATTTGGAGAGCAAGCCCTACATCATTCATTCAGAGAAACGGATGTACGTCCTCCAACCTGCATGAGATCCGCAAAGCGAGTACGACTCCACCCCAAGGGCAGAAGACACATTTAAAACATAAATACAAAGTACAGTACTACCACTGGGGGAAAAAAAAAAAACCAAAACAAACCACACTAATCATTACCCTGCAGGAAATTACTCAATTTTCAGTCTTTCTGCTTCAGGTCCAGAAAATTAAATTTCCTCTTTCTAACAGTGTCACCTTCGAGTACTGACCAAAAAATAAGAGTACGAGGCTTATGTGACCATGGAGCAGGGAAGGGGTCTGCACCCGTCAGTTTAGCATCTCCGGTAACGGGAGGAAAAAACCAGTTGAACGCCACGACCCAGATCTCGAGCCCTTTGCTGGTTCTCCCTGGTGAGCAATTGGCCATCTCACCCTGCTCACCGGCACTGCTCATGCCCGTCTTCACGTGTTCCTTGTCCTCTTCAGAGCTATATCCCCATCTATCTCTCTCTATTTCCACTTTTCTGAGAAGCCTTTAAACCCCGAGGATGAGCTGCATCGTTCCGGAAGTGTTCTCTGAGTTTCGAAGTGGTCCTTCACCTGCCTGCACTTACTTCCACCTTGCTTTAAGCCCTGCCTGACTTCAAGGCTCATCTCGCTGCTTTGAGCTTGGCTGAAGATGAACATATATTTAAGTCACCGGTTAAAGTGTCTTTGCTGACAGCACAGTTCATAATAATAGACCTGTCCTTTCCATCAAACGCACGTCCATCCTTTGGAAAATTTGGGAAGCCTATTAATTATTTTCTTAAAGGCTGAATTTCAGAATGCCACCGCTGACATTTAAGGCTCATAAAAAATGCAAGTCTACCTTATCTGTGAGAAACGGGTCTACACCACCTCTTTCAAGAGGGAAGTATTTGTCAAGGAGGACAGTTGCCAGCCATGCACACAAACAGAAGCCGAGCCACTCAGAGCAAGCCGCTGGTTTTTAATCTTTTCCGTACCACGGGCATCTTTCTCCCCAGCACGGTGGTGCAGAAAGTAAGTGACATCTGGCGGCTATTTGCTGTAGTGTAACAAGGCAGCTCATTTCAATGCTGGCAAGCAATTCGATTTTTAACTTTGCTGCTCCTCAGTAAAGCTTTTTAGACGTTTTATTTATTTATTTTGACGCAGAGGCTTCCGCGCCTCCCAGGCATCGCCGTCCCCACGCCGTTATCTCATTAAAGTGGGGCTGTCGTATTCGCCGCCGGAAAACCCCGGCTCCAAAGAGGAATTAGCCAGGCAGGGCACACAGCGCTAAGATTTAGCTGGGCAACTCCGGAGAGAGCCGCACAGAGCCAGGCTGTGAGAAAAGGCTGCTCCGAGTTTTGCGAAGGGAATCCTTCCAGCGCTCAAAGCAATTCCTATCAGCTCAGGTCGCTCTGAACTGTTTTTCATTAGATTTTAATTAAACAAACCAGAAACGGCTGCCATCTTCGCTCTGAGCTTAGTGTCCTGCTGACTGAAAACTTCTCCAAACCTGAAACAGCCTTTTCGCTTTTCATACCTTATTGATCCTCAGTGATGGTCACATCGAACCCAGGCAAGCCTCCTGCACCTCAACCCGCGCTCCAGACAGAAAGCAATCACAGCTCCCCTTCTCGCTCCTGCAGCCCAGAAATACAGTTCTCTTGCAGGAGGCTATAAGCCTCTCTCAGATAATTCATAAATACACTGTCAGTCAGCTACAGTTAAAATTACAAAATTGCTGGCACTGCAATTTCAAGGCTTGTAACACCAGTACCTTCAGTCATAAGGATTTACAGACAAAAAAAAAAAAAAAATCTGTAACCG
The DNA here is from genome assembly GCA_009769605.1 of Bucorvus abyssinicus. Lineage (NCBI taxonomy): Eukaryota > Metazoa > Chordata > Aves > Bucerotiformes > Bucorvidae > Bucorvus > Bucorvus abyssinicus. Next base: position 2,407,740 of record CM020032.1, read on the forward strand.
CCATCTAACAGAAATTAGATGAAATATAAACAGACTCTAAATATTTATCAGCAGAGGAAGTTCAAAAATATCCCAGCAAAAATAAAGCGGATGACAGGCTAAATCCAGAGCCATTGAGCATTCTTCGAAGGATGTGCTAGAAGGAACTTCATTTTCAGTTTGACATCACTATATCAAATTAATTCCTTCCTCCTATTCAAATGCTGCATAAAAATCCTTGATGCCGAAAGGACAAAGCTAAAAATGTCCCTCCAACCATGCCCGAACGCTGCACTGGATGCAAAAGGCTGCCCAACCTCCCACCCGCCCAAGGCAGCAAGGCAATACTTAAATACAGAGTTAGACTTCGGGGCTTTCCATCACTTCTCGAGCCTAAACATCCTGAAGGGGAAAGTCCCCCTGCACGGCCAGCTCCCCTTAGCCCTGAGACGGCCACACATCTGCAGCGCCTCAGCCAAAGGGGACCTCTGGGGTAACGCAGCTACTGATACGTTATTATTTCCTCTTCACGTGCCCTCACCCCCACCAGACAGCATCTTCCCCTGAAGACTTCCTGGCGGACCTAAAGAACGTATGCACAGAAAAGCAGAGCGGAATGACTTCAGCTCCCGTCACTCTTCAAGGAGAAAACTTTTCAAGATCCCGTTTCAATTTATTTTTTTAAATCCTGGCATGCTGAAGTCAGCAGGAAGACATCTCATTGACTTTAATGAAGCCAGAGGTTCGTCCTGAGAATTGCTGTTTGCAATGAACGCGGCATTTATACGATCTCATTGGAAACCCTCACATTTTTTGTTAAATGCAACTTAATGACAGTTGCTATTTTAGGAGTATTTGTTATCTCTAAAAACACACAAAGAAGGTTATTAAAACACTGCAGTGTCAGATTTTTAGTGGTGATGGTTGGGATATTCTCGTTTCAGCAACAGGCAAGTATTTCCAGTGCACAAATATACATTGTCATAACGTTTCGGTTCGGTTTCTAACACCGAAAAGCCTTTGAACCCAGGAATTAGCCCAACAAAAACCGCTGTTGATATTTACACGCTCTTCGCATTTTCACAGTACATTTTTTAGTGCTTTCTCTTTCATTTATTATCCAATGTACTAGTACAGCGAGATAAAAAAAAACGGAAAACTGGAGAGATTACTACACCCACTTAATGGGTACCATTAAAAGAAAGAGCTGCCGAAGCTCGGCAGAAGCTTTTTACGCATTCCCCTGGATGACACCAAAAGGAGTTGTTGTAACATCTCAAACAACAAGATTGCTGGATTTTTAGAGCCGTATGCAGAAATAAGCAGCAGGTGATTCGAGGCCATCTAAGAAGGATATTTTACTCAGTTACTGGAACCTGGTTTTAAAAAAGAATACAAGTAGCGGGGACTTCAGCTAAAAGCTACTCACAGTCAAGTACTAGAGCGTTACCGACCGCTGCTCGGGTTTACCAGCCCCACCACTCCAGCCACGCACTTGGTCAAGCAAAGAGCTCTGAATTTCTTCAGAACAACCCGAAAACGCAACTTCCATGGATACCAATACACGTTCCATTTTACCATGCTCTGGATTTTTAATTTTGCTGATCTCCGTAGCAATGTTCAAAAATCTTCTCCGAAGAGTTAAACACTGCGGGATTTCAAATAGCCTGATGTTAGACAAATTAATTTTTCCTCTTCCCTATAACGAGAGGGATGAGCTTAGCTCCGCTGTTCCCTTCTGTTCACCGCTCACATCTCAAGTCTTGTTGAAACAGTTTTAAAGCTGGTATAAATAGCTTTGCAAAGTAATTCTAATACTAAATGTCAAGAGCGATAGTGGTTTCACTCTGATTTATCCTTCTCTGTTCCTCAGGCAAGTTAAGCCTCAACCGGAGGTGCTGTTTTCATAGCTCTATAATTTATGGAATTTTTCATCTAAATTATTTACTTTATGAATGGCCCCGATGAGTTGCTCAGGGCATAACGCTGTAGTACGCAATGCTGAAGTGCTCAAGAACATGTTTTTGTCTTTTTAAATTAAGACACCACCGCTGCATCTCGTGCTGTCATTTCTATTGGCAGCCTTCAGTGCGCGGCAGTGTGCTCGGCCAGCCTTCTCGTCTGACCTCTGCACTTGCAGCCGATGCAGCTACAACCCAGGTATCAAGTGTTATGCCAGGCTAGAGCTCCAGGGAGCCCCAGGACCAAGCAAACAGTCCCTGATCCTGACCCTCACAAGGTGAGCCCACCTTCCTTCAGGGAGCTGAACTGGCATCAGCTCTGCATGGGCTCAAAACCTCATGTCCGCCTGCAGCCCGCTCCCCTTCAACAAACCAGCATCCAAAAGCCCGTCCAGAAACGGTCCCAGGAAATGGTGAAAAAGATCTACGAAAAGCTGAGCTTTCAGCGTGTTCCCTGAAAATCGCAGGAACTTCAGATTCACTATCCACTTAACTTACTAAACATTAACACCAGCTCTGTAACGTTATCTGTTTCACAGCTACACAGCTCAGGCGGAAGACAAATGGCTCGACTAACAAGTAGCCAAAATCGAACAGGCTGGGAAAGAATATTAGATAAGGCGTTTGATGGACTTGCAAAAAAAAAAAAATTGTTGTTTTTAAGACCTGTTAAAGAATTTTCAGGAGATGAAGCTCCCCTGTGAAGAGCTGGCCCTGCAGGCAAACCCATCTCATTAAGTGATATACACTCCTAATAATCTATCAAACTATCCTGCTCCATTTCCTCCCACTTCTGGCTGTACACAGCCAGACCTGCTGGCTGCACCGTCAGAGTTCTTCTGCTTCTTTGGATTAATACATTCTGGCGCTCACAGGCCATCATACCTGCACAGCAAAGGTAACGCTGGGCTCTTACGCTTCCTTCAAATCATGTGCAAAACCTTCCAGAACCCTGATTCCTATCACTTTTTTCCTGAGGTCTCTCCTATTTCTTGGTAGGTATCTCACCACTTACTCGGTGCCAGATCTAACGCACCTTAATTCAGTGGTTTTTTCCCCCCATACTGCTCCAAGACCTGTCCTTTAGCTGGGCATGTAGAGCACATAAGGACATCATCATCCTCAATCACCTGAAACCAGCCTGTCCCGCAAACTCACATCTGACGTGCTGCCCACTTTCAACACTACCGTGTAACGGGCTTCTCCCATCCCTGAAGTACACAGGTTGCAGCTAATTCTTTAGCATTTTTCCTATGTGTATGACATAAGTTGGCATTTTTTCAAAGCAGTCTTGTTTTCTCTGTACATCTTTGAGCCTTAGATTTTACCTTCACTCTTTTTGTTTGATCTCACAGATCTTCCCAGTTAAAACTCACCTGTAACACAATGACTGCCGTTATTGGAAAGAAATGCCCTTCCTTATATTCCACACAGTCCTGAGAAGTTACCAGGTCTAACTTAAATGTGGTACATTTAAGCCATGCACTGATATATGCCAAAAAAAAAAAAAAAAAAAAGTGGTAAGATAGCAGGGTACATTCACCCACACTGAACATCAAAGGTTTTTTACAGGAAAAATATCTCCTTGTGAAACATATTTTTCCCCACTGGAAGGCGTGAGGCAAATAAAAGATGTCAGTTTTAGTATTTTGCTATTTAAATACAGATCTGCACTTGTGCAGTGAGGAAGAACCTACCTTAGCTACAGAGGTGGCGTAAAAACCCCATTTATGAAACGGTGGGCACATTTGACAGGTCCAAATGACCAGAGAATCGTAGAACCACAGAGTGGTTTGGGTTGGAAGGGACCTTTCGCAGTCAGACAGTCCAACACCCCTGCAGTGAACAGAGATAACTTTAAGAGCTCCAAGGTCCAACCTGACCTGGGATGGTTCCAGGGATGGGGCTTCTCCCACCTCTCTGGGCAGCCTGGGCCGGGGTCTCACAATTTCCTCTTTCTCTCTAGTCTGAATCTCCCTCTTTTAGTTACAACCCATCACCCTTTGTCCTCTTGTACAGCCCCTGCTAGAAAGTCTGTCCCCCTCTTTCTGACAGGTCCCCTTGAAGCACTCAAAGGCTGCACTAAGGTCTCCCCGGAGCCTTCTCCTCTCCAGGCTGAACTCCCCCAGCTCTCTCCCCTCTTCTCCCAGCAGAGGGGTTCCACCCTCGGGTCATTCCTGTGGCCTCCTCTGGAACACACTCCAGCAGCTCCCTGTCTCTGCTGTGCTGAGGACCCCGGAGCTGGACACAGCACCCCACGGCACATTGAGGTTCAGAATATAAAGTGTGTATTTCGTAGTGCTCGGTATATAAAAGAACAAAGGCTTGGGTCACTTCCCTACCTCTCCATCACCACATTTCTTCACAGGACTGTGCTCATTTCAAAGGCAACTCATTACACAGAAGGCAGGCACCTCGGCAGTCCGGTGCCCTTCACCATCGTAACGCTGCAGGGGCTTTAGCTGCTTTCTGCACCAGGAGCTCCAGACACGGCTCTGGAGCTGGGCTGGCTTAGGTGCACTACCTCACTTCTGGCAGGTTCCTAAGGAAACCAGCAGGTTTGCCACTGCAGAGATCTGGCAAACACGCCTGGTCAGCCAAACCAGGGTTCTAGCCAGGTCAAGATATCGTGGGAATTTTAAGAGGCTGGACCTGGGAATGAGAAGAGGCAGGGCAATCAGTTGGGACCGGTGAGTCCATGACCTTCGATGTGCTGCCACAGGAGGACAGAGGTAGACCAACGGGACAGAGCCTGGCAGGGACCACTCACTCCTATTCACATTCTCCATCACATCTGGTCTCTCAGCACCACCACAGCTCCCTTCCATCGCCCACCAGCCACCACTGCCCAACTGGACATCATTTTTCTCTGTTTCTTCTGGCTAGGCATCAGGCGCATCGCCTGGTTCCCTCTTCTTCCAGAGGACTCCACGCTCCTTAAAACTAGTGCTTACAAGCCACGTCCAACAGCTGCTGGAAACCAGGTGTAACATAAATTAATAAGTATTCCATGGCAAAGCTGCCTTAACTGCTTGCCCCTAAAGTGCTGTTCAGTGGCCTGTCAGGCACAGCGTTGCAATCAAAGGACCACAGAGCTCCCACCGCGACGCGCCTGCCGCACGCCAGCTCCTCGGTACCTTTCCTGCCTCCCTCGTGTGGAAAAACCACACTGAGGAACCACGACAGGATTGTAATCGTGTCTTTCAACCCGGGAAACACAGAGTGGTCGCGCTGCCTGATGGCCAGTGTGACTGTACAACGCACTTGCTGTCAGATACACGGACAGGCTGACGTATTTTTAAGGGAAGGGGTCAACAGTGCTCTACATAGCAGTTAATTTTAGTGAAACTGCAAGTGTTGAGTGGAGGGATAGTGTAATTCAGGCTGCTTTGAGATAAGAACTTGTAGAAGCTTAGAGAACCCTTCCCCTCGCGTGAATAGCTGTATTTAGACTCCAAATCCGGCTCCGCACTTTGTCAGTAAGAAAAACAGTTCGCTAAAAAACATAAATAAATAAGAAATACTAGTTTGTGGGGGAAAGCAGTGGAAAAAAAATGCTCTCCTATTGGAAATCTACCTTGCGTTTCCACAGCACTTTGGATTCTTCCAGCTGAGCAATACAACCCCAGCCAAGGAGTACGGTGGGCATTCAGAGTTGTCCCTCACTGTGCAAGATACAGAGGAAAATAGTGGGTTGCCCATTGAAGCCTGGAGACTAAGGAGCCCAGTGCAAACCGGGGTACAGCTCCAGCAAGCTCCGTAAGGCGTTGGAAACGCGGTGATTCACATCCCCCACCTATCCCGAGCAGCACTGAATGATTCCAGCACTTTTCCTCAGAGTTTCTGGTGGTGGGATGTACAGCCTTTAAGGATTCAGTAACCGTAAGAGTAATTAAGAGTTAGGAGGGAGAGGGGGCATATTGACACCTGTTTAAGTCATGGCTTTCTTCACCTGAGTGATGTATGTGTCCTGAAAGAGAAACACGGTTCGATGTTCCAACTCCCTAAATCAATACGTCATTTAGGCAAGAACGGAGCGCGGCTGCAGCTTATCTCTAGAGAAAGTGTATCGGAATGCAATGGTAACACAACGCGGAGCTACAACCTCTTGAAATTTTGCTCCTGTGAACATGTGAGGAAGCACTCGGCGTAGGAAAAGTAGTTAATAATAAGGATTCCCTTCCTAGTGAGCAGAGGAATTTGATAAGAAATCTTTACTGGGGGGTGGAGGGATTGCAGTGTCATCGTTAGCGATACCTCATGAACTTTGGAAGAGTTTGCTAACAACTTGATCTTAAATACAAACCAATACTTGGAGCGATACCTCCGTATCGGGACACAGTCCGTCTCCAAAAACATGTGCGAAAGCACTGAAATCACCTGGGCTACCAACATAATTTTTGCCCACTGAAACTCGTGGTTCTCACAGAGCTCCTGCCACAGGCTGCTTAAAATCCTGTTAAAATACAAGCAGTATCGTATTTGCCCGCATAATCCTATCTTTGCTAATGCTGCTGGTGGATTACAGAACTTCACCCTTCCACTTCAACCACATGAAATAATTCATACACGAGAGTCTGCTTCAACCTTCTCATCTCTACAGTTTCCAGATACCTACTTCTAGTTTAGCAAAGAAGATAAAACCCATTACTGTCTTCCCTTGCATTAGCGGAATTAAGTGTTTTGTCCACTGTTTCATCGTGTTCCTGTTACAAACCACCAAATAAAACACTCTGAATTTGAGATCAGTTCCTGTTACAAACTCTGAACCATCAAACTATTTTGTTATTGATTTCAGGGGGGAAAAGAAGAAGAAGAAGGTAGTTTCACCACTAAATCTTCATACAGGTAGTTTCCCCTTTCCTGCATTCAAATTGATTTTCTTTCTTTTGGCACATGAAGAGCCAGATGAATCCTTTGACTCAACGCCCAAGACCGAAACAGCAGCAGCAGCGGCAGAGGAGCTCTCAGGGCAAAAGATGTGGGACAACATTTTAATCGCCGACAAAACAAAGCTTCAGGACAACCATTCCAATAGTATTTACTGTTTATAAGTGAGTGCGTATGTGTGTGTGTGTATATAAAATACATAGATCCATGTATATAAAATACATAGATCCATGTATATAAATAGCACAAACACATCTCTATAGTTCATGTCTATGTTGATGGAATTATTGATGGAAATTTCTTAACGATGGAAATGTCCCTTTTTGCCAGACCTCAGGTAGTCCCCAGGCAGCACCAAGTGCTGCGCTGTTCAATTAGGCATTTGTTTACACAAAGGAGCGCGCATGATTTTCAGTCAAACCTTAAAAATATTTACTATTCCTGAACAGTGCCAGCAAACTTTGCGTTTCAATCTGTAATCTGCTCAGCTGACTACTCAGCTTTTTTCAGTCACAAAACACAAATGGCATGTGTTTGCTCTACAGAGGACAATAATGATCTTTTGTCTGCCTAACTATTCAAGAAGTGAAACCCCGCTTATGGCATATGCAAGCAAATCAAGGTGAAGAGAACTTTAGACCATAGGAGCACATAATAACAAAAATTCATTCCCGTATCAGGGAGTTTGGTAGGTGTTTAGATGCACTATCCTAGAGATACTACCATCTATCCCACCAACCCACGAATCCAGCCGTGCCTCAGTCACTTCACTGCAGAGTACAGATGGAGTATTACAACGGACAGCACAGAAAAAAAAAAAACAAACCACACCACACAAAACCATACATGACACCACCAAAGTTCTGCTGGTGAATTGCTGCTTCGCAGACTCTAACCATAATAACCCGTCCCCGAACCTTGACTGCATTCTCAGCAGAAGCATGCTAGGGGGCTATTTTTAACAGCCGACAGCTTGCATTTAAGAAATACCCCCCTTCACCTAAAAATAGGCATCAGTGAATGGCAACAGCCATCCACGGCTTCATTCTCCGTAGGATGTGCTGCCGGAATTAAATGAATCTTTCGGCGAAAGCCACTTTCCAAGTGTCTCCTCTCCCAATCCCCCGTAGGAGCAGCGCAATTAGCCAATGAGCGGTGCCCCGGCAGGCGCCGGGGACCTGCCCAGCACGGGCAGCCCGGCGAGATGACAGCGAATTGCATTATCTTTGTCATCACTCCGTCCTCCCCGGAGCACTAACCTGCTCAGGGGCACGTTTTAAAAGAAGAGCCCCCCCACACCCCCATCCCTCCGCTCACCCTGCCGCCGAGCACCGGGGGATGCTGATGCTGCACTCGGAGGATGCTGCACCCGGGGGGCTCCCCGAGGTACCTCAGCCCGCATTGCCGGGACCCGCCCGCGGAGGAGGAGGAGGAGGAGGGGACACTACTCCCGACCCCCCCTTTGCTGGGGAAGCGCCACCAGCCTTTCCCCGGAGTAAGGCTGGAGGGGGGTGTCTCCGCACCTCCAGAGCCGGCTGCCGCGGCCCCGGGGCCGCTCCCCCCCGGGGCTCCGCTCTGCCGTGCCGAGCCGTGCCGAGCCGTGCCGAGCCGTGCCGAGCCGAGGCGTGCCGAGCCGCGCCGCACTGCCCGGTGGTGCCGACTGGCCGCCCAACTTCCCGCAAAGTCCCGCCGCCTCCAAACTTGGGGAGCCGCTGCCCGGGGAGCCCCCCGCTCCTTCCCTCCCCATCCCTGCGCACCTTCCTCCGCCGGCTCTGCCGCGCTCCCGCGTCCTCCCATCCGCCGCCTCCGCCGGCTCTGCCCTACGGGGGGGGGGGGGGGGGGGGGGGGGCGGAGGAGGAGGAGGAGGAGGAGGAGGAGGAAGAAGGGGGAGGGAGGGAGGGAGGGAGGGAGGGAGGGAGGGAGGGAGGGAGCAGCCCCGCGCTGCGCAGCCCGGGAGGCGGCGTGCTGCCGCTCGGCTCGGCCCCGCCGGCTGCGCAGGGGCGGGGGGTCCCCAGCGGCAGCCCCCGTGGGTGGGGAGGGGGGGATTGGGCAGAGCTGCCGGCGGCGGAAGGGACGCGGACGCCACCGCCGCCCGCGCCCCGCCCCGGGGCTGCCGGAGCCCCGCCGGGCATCACCGCCCCGCGGCTCGGTCCCGGCGGCGCGGCCGCGGGCAGCAGCGGCTGCCGGCTGGGCTCGCTCGGCAGGTTTTGGAAGGACGACGGGCCTCTCTTGAGCGATCCTGCAAGGAAATGCGAGCTGCCCCAAGCGAACGGCGTGGAGGTGGGACCGGCATCCCAGAGTGTGGTGGGGATAGTCAGGGGCCAAGCCGAGGAGACACATAACGCTGCCAGGTCTCCATCGCTGGAGCAGATCGGACTTCCCTGCTGCGTGTCCTGCAGACCACAGGCAGCACTCAGTGGCATGGGCCAATTTTGGAATCGCAACAGCAGTAACATTGGCTAAGAAGCCAAAATCTTCTGCTCAGGAAGTGCAAGGTTCATGCTCAACCAAGAGGATCCTGCCATGGGTACATAAATGCATCCATGTACGTGCTGCTTAAGTCATCCAGGTTCTGTGAGCACGCTGGAGGAGGAAAGCTCTTCCTATTTCCCTCCTAAGTGAACCCTCTACTGGGCTTAAATCCGCATGTTTAATATTCAGCAACTTTAGTTCTAAGAAGTGGAGGTGATGAAACTCGAGCTAAGTGTGAAAGAACAGAGAATACTGTGGTTGAGCATTTCCTTTTGCAATCAAGAACATCTTTGGTTGTAACTTTCAGAAGCATCTAAAAGTTACACAAATTCGTGGGAATCTGTTCTGAAGTGAAACCAGATGTAACTTAATAGCAAAATGCAAACCAGAAGCTTCCAAATTACACGGCTGTGATTGCGAGCCAAAGAGTGGCAGGATTTCAAAGGGGTGATTATACACCTGTAAGAACGTATAGAAATAAGTAAGAGACTGACCTAAAAATCCCCCATGCACGAGTTACCCACAGCGCAGTGGTTGTACCTCCGTCCGGGTCACATCTGATTCACCCCTGATTCTTAGCCCAAAAAATCTCGCACCTGATGAGGCGAAACCTGGGATTTAGAGAACATTCACGTCTATTCAGTGCTTCTGGTCTGGGTTGAATAGGCTGCTCTCCAAGGCCTTTTTTGGCCTCCTGGGATGCTCTGAATGGCAATTATGCTTAGCCAGATTTCTGCGTAATTATAAATATAATCCCTCCTTTTTTATGTTTTGGTTTGAGTTTTTTCTCTAATTTAAAAAGCTGTCATGAAAACAAGATCTTTATTCTCTGGCCAAGTCTCTGTTCACGCTATTCCTCACCAACCATCATCTGGAGTAAGTATCTTGATGGCAGTACCTACACGTGGTAGCTCAAACCTCCAGCACTCCAGAAAAGTTGTGTCCACCCATCTCACGGACACTTCTTCGATATTAGCTGGTGAGATGGGGAGGAAACCAGCGTTTTATGGCCTGAGAAATCCCTGCCCATTGTGTTACCATGAACAGTGATAGAACAGTTGGAATAATTGGTCTAAAAAATCTAAAAACAAACCTGAACTTTAATTGTCATGTATGTTCCAGATCTTCAAATAGGGGGGGAATGAAGAGATTTCAATGTAGAATTTGTAGTAAAACTTTCCCTGCCTTGATTGGATTTCATAAAACGAAAGCGCCTGACCTTGACCTCTGTAAATAGGATTTCTGCTGGTTGCCATGCTCTGCCACGGATAAAGGATCATCTCACCTTTAAAACAAGTTTGTATGTATTTCTTAGCTCTGAGGAGGCTTAGCTGGTAACAAAGAGCAAGCATGTGAATTTGAGAGATGACTTTTTACGTCGGGGTGTCCTTCCTTATTGCTGGTGACCGCGGTTCGGGGCAGGAACCTGGCCAAGAGGTGCGGTCGCTGGGTTTGACAGCGGCAGAACGGGGCATTTATTACCAGATGTGACTTTGGGATCAACAGATTGTGTCCTGGCAGCACCGCTGTAATGGGATGCTGATCCGGGGAAATGGACCGCTCTTCCTCCGCCTGCCTCTTACAGCCCCAGCATCTTTAGGTGACTCTCACAAAGAGGGGTTGGAAATGCGGATGTTTCTGCTTTGTGCTTCCTCCCTCCCAAACTCCAAAACTGGAGGAAGAAGTTCACTGCCCACAAGCCCCTGGGAGACATCAGCTCCCCACCCCTGCTGCTTTTTGGGGAGGCCTTTTCCCATAACCTCCCATCACCAGGTGCCGCTTTCGGAAGCTTTTCTCAAGGGATGTTGCTGCAGGGCACGAGTATAAACTGACACCCTTACGTCAGATTGTGATCTCACCAGAAACGGATGTGGGTTATGACAGGAGAGGACAAAAACTTACCCAAAATGTCTCTGTCTCTCTTTTAGCATGAGCTGCGAGGAGCAAACAGATGAGCCAAGTTCCCCGAAAGAGCTGCCTGAGCGAGCAGGTTCAGGATTCCCCCTTTGCCCAGAAACCCAAAAGGGGAGCTGGAGCTCTAAGCAAATCATTTCCTGGGTGGGGACCTCCAAATCCGGCCAAGGAGTTTCCACGCAGTAAGGCTGAAAAACCCCAAGGTGATGCCTACGCTGTAGTCACAGGTTCAGGACTTGCACAGGCTGGGGTTAGGATGTGCCACCACGGCACCCGCGGGGGTTATTTCAGCTCTTCTTCCAACCCTGAGGCTGGGTCCTGAGCTGTGAGTTGGTGCTATGAGAAAACTGCAGAAAGATTTACTCTTCTTAATTGCCTGTTGTCCCGTTAAGATATCGCTATAATTCTCCCTGGAATTAATGGAATGTGTATGTTTTAAAGAGGTGCATTGTTACCTTTATTTTCCCCTGGCAACAGGCACATTCCTAAGCTACGGAGCACTGATTTCGGATCTTATTCATCCTCCAGCTCTCAGTGGAGGGTATTTCAACTCTCAGATACTCCGGGCGCTGTTTTGCTGTTTTCCCAGCTTGGACTGGGAATTATTTTTCTCTCAGCATGCACATCCCTGGAGTGCATCTGGGAGGTCTCTAATTGAAGACAATGCTTTTTTTCCAAGAATGGCCACAAATTAATGCTGAAACATGATTAGATAAATGTGTCAGAATTTGGTTTCCCACAAATGCTCTGTTAGATTTTAATGATGTCGAGAACCAGTTTCCTTTTGCCTAACGCCGTCCTTTTATCCCAAGTTGCACGTCCTTCAGCACCCTAAAGAATTCCTCTTAATTCGTGATGTTTATGCCCTCCCGGTACCTCTTGGAGGATATCGTTTCCCTCTTAGTCACCGCTTAGCCAAGCGATACAGATTAAGTTCCTTTAATCTTCACTCATAACTCAGCCTCTTCAGCCCCTTAATAATTTTTATAGCTCTTGTATTAATTTCTTCCAATTCATCTGCATGTCTCTAGCAATGAGGTACTCAGAATTTAATTCCTTCTTTTAGGTACGATCTCCCTGCAGCCTTACAGAAGATGTTACCTCCTGCTGCTTTTATCTACCACAGATTTAACAATACGCTGGAATCGTGAAGTAGCCGGAATCAATTAGAATAGATTTTAAATGGCTCAGAGCTCAGAATTACCATAATGCTTTTGTGGCGCCGCGCACAACGAGAAGCTTGAAGCTGTTTGAAGCCTGCTGGTTTTGGAAATACACGTGTGTGACTTCTAGGGCAGGCAGGGCTTTTAACCGGCTGCACGCGCGGCTCTGCGCTGCGGTTCTCTAAAGGAATATGAATGAGGAGCTATGATTTAGAAGAGCGATGGAGACGGGTTCGAATTGGCACCAGAAATAGCTCACACGTGCCCATGGCCTGAGGGTTTCACGCTGCTCCTCCTATAACACTTAGACATGTGACACCAACCAAGGACTCATCACAGCAACGGTCAAACCAGGTGAGCCAGCAGCCAAGGAGCTTCACATTAGGCTGGTTCAGGCTCTTTTTAATAAAATAAAAGAAAAAAGTCTTTAGAAATCTGTAACACCTCATGAGCTTTGACTAAAGAAGAGCTTGAGATAGCCAAGAAGCAGAATAAATGGGGAAAGATGCTCGAAGACCTCTTAGAGCTCTGCTAAAATGACGAGGTGGCTTCTCTGTCACCAGTGCGTGTGGTTCCTGGTTAAAGGCACAGGTCGCTGCCGCAGAAGCCAACAGGAGCTCTGTTCCTGGCTTCTCCTTTGCCTTAGGACAACCCCGTTGGTTCTTACTGCTCTTGTGAGTACGAAGGGAAGAGGGTTACTCTTGGAGACATTGAGTTTCCGTGACAGAATAATCTTTTCCCATCTGTGTCATATACTTAAACCATCACTCTCCAGATCTATTATGGATGTTAAGATATTTTGTCCCCGAGCCACTGGTATGGGATTGTACGTCACTGGGCCATTCCACGTGCTCTCCAATGCCAGGAGTTTTTACTTGCATGTCATTTATTATTCCTCCGCCATCTCCCCAGGTGAAAATGAAGCACTTAAAATTTGATCAGGGCTGTGCAGTAATGAGTGCTTCGATTCTATGTGTGCCTCATTCCCTTAACTAATTTTTACCATTCTATCTACCTCAAGAGAAAACAGATTTACTATATTTTATAAGCTCTTTTCCCTGCATTACTCCAGTTCTTTCCTCTTTCCCATCGATTGCTCCTCATTCATGCCTAAACCTGAAGTTCCTTGCAAACCCCATCCTTCAGCAGGGGCTTCAGAGCTGAAAGAAAACAGGTAGCGGCATGAAGAGAATATACATACAATAAGTGTGCGTGGATGCGCATGCACGTGTCAATCTGTCCTTAAGAACTATTTACATTCCGGATGAAAACATATTGCTGGGAAAAAAAAAAAAAATTAAAAAAAGACTGTTTCTTTTAGCCATAATGTATAAATATTTCAAGTACCAAGGCTGATTTGTTGCTGTTGAGGTTTGGGGATGAGCACTCACCATACGGACTTGCCGTTCGCGGCAACAGAAATTGAGCTATGAAGAGCGAACCCTGTACCTGTACGAGAGGGGATCCAAGGGGGGCACAGGTGTCCCCCACACCTGATAAGAAGTTGCTGTCTGGCCAGCGTTAGGGTAGGGAGGTCCAAAATCTGGAGCCCAGATGCGATGCCCTGCTTTTTGCACACTCCAGTTTAGCCCGGGTGGTAGCGGTTCAGGGAGCAGCATGGCCAGCGACTCTTCCCGGAGGTATGACATCACAGATGAGGTCAGTGCGTGAGGTCAGCCTGTTTGTCAAAAAGGGTTTACTCAAGCGGCGGTGGCCCTCGCCATGCTTCGTTCCTTATTCCTTCTTTTTCTTATGCTAGAGTAGCTTCATTTGAGAGACCCAAATAAAGTCCTTTAAGTTGCTAGACGTTGTATGAAAAATACCGAGAGAGAGCAATTGTCTTTACCTTCAAAGTTATGAAAAACATTATTACAAAGATAAATCACATACCTCCTTGCTGACATCGTGATAGATGTTTTCTTCAAGAGTTGTTCTTTCTGCTAATTTCAGAAAAAATGAATATTCCTTTTTTCTGCCTTTTTTTTTTTGCTAACTCAGGCTTCGTTACAAACTCGGTTCAATTTGCAATCATTCTTCCAGTCCACCTGCAATGCTAGAACTGATAAACACTTTCTTATAATTTTTAATGACTACCGTAGTTACGACAGAATTTTGGCTTTACGAAGAATACCAGAGATGGCAGAAAACAGAGAGAGAAATAGTCTCCATGACACAAGCTGAAGAAACAGCATGGGAGGGATGAATTTCATGCATATATTATCTATTCTTAATGCTTTTTTTTTTTTCTGATAGGTTTCTACTCACGTGGTTAAAACAGTGCCATACTTGCGTCTGTGAGGAATCTCTTAGCTTCTCCTCGTGCTGGTTACTTCCTTTCTGCCGGTGCCTAAAAGCTGAAAGGTAACAGCAGAGCTTCCGCAGGCTGGTAATATCTTGCTGAATCAGGCAGTTTGGTGCAAAGCCAATTCCTGTGACTCCTGTGGTCTAGCATGAGAAATTATTTCTGTTGAATAAGGGTTGACCATTTAATAGACAGTGCTCGTGACTTGCCATATATTCCAAGAGCACTTTCAGATATTTCGATACCGCCTCTGTATTTTTACAAGATAAACATATTCCCTGGAGATTTATTTAGCTTTGCATTCTTTTTCTCATACACATTCCCAGTGGTTTTACGGGGAAGCAAAGAGGGAGCCTAACCATTGCAGGCAGCTCACTTAATTTAGCACAGCCCTGTCCTTTCCAGTTCATCCACCTGCAAAATGGGAATAATAATAAGCACTTCAGGGGAAGCATTCACATGTCTAGCTTGAGATCTCTAACGTTAGACTTTCCAGAGGCTCAACAGTGAGAAATACCTCCTAATTCAGATGCTTTGAATGGGCTACTGATAGACCCTGCTTCTCTCTGCTGGCAGTAAGGGAGACCAAGTTCTCAGCTCTAGCACTCCTGCATCAGGCACTTCAGATATATGCTGAAAGCCAGACACCATGAGCATCCTTTTTTATACCTCATCCTGCAACCATCTCCATGCTCAGCTTTCTGCTGTGGAGCAATAGCCAATCAGCTCGGTGATTTTCCACATCTGCAGAGTGGGGTGGGTTGTGGGTGAAGACCATGCATACCCCGAGTGATCAGCGAGGTGAATGAATTAGTATTTCAACGGCACTGTACGTGTGTCAAGCTCAGTGAAAGGGCTATTCATTATCAATACGGCCAGTCATTATTAGTCATTAGCGGTTGGAGCAATCTACCAAAACTCGAGATCTTTGTGTTTCAGTCTCAGGACTTCAACTGTGTGATATTGAGCAAGTCCCTTCCCTTCTCTTGTTCTCATTTTTTCTGTCATTCTTAAATGTGACGTGAACCTTAATTAGGCCTGAAAAGAGCTGTGAGAACTTCTGGCAAAAAGTGAAATGTTAATGTCAAGCCTTACTATACAGCAGATGAGACAGAGAGATAGTCCCATCCCTATTCAAGGAGCTCGGACTGGTGCCATGGAGCATTTCAATGGCTTGTGAATTCTACCCAGAAGTAGGGGAGAGAGAAGCACACCGAGCCAGTTCTCCTCAAAGGGAGAGCCAAGAAGCAGCACCAGGGAGTTCAGATTTGGAAAACCCATCTCTCTACTGCTTTTCTTCTAGCTGCACAGGCAAACTGCCCATGGGTATACACAAATGGATATTTAGGCAACTAAATATCTGCTCCGGGACACAAAAATACGATTTGTGTGTGGCTTTCGTATAAGGGACTGGCACAGAAACTAACCTATATTTAAGAAAATCTCGTCTTCGGTGTTCAGTCTTTGTGTCGATTATGCGAATTAGATCCCTGTTATCAACGAGCCCCATGTCCCAGAAACCAATGTGCTTTGCTCAAGAACCAAGACTGCGTTTCATCATCATCCTGTTTGTGACCGATTCGGCTTTCCTGGCAGTGATGAGAAACGCCTTTTTCCCTGGAGTATTTCTGGATGGTAAAATTCTCGTGTTAGTTGTGGGCAATTGGTGCTGTATTAACTCGCCAAGGTTATATTGCGTATTTAATCAGGCTGTTTGGAAACCTGGCCACCTTCCTTCACACCTCTGGTTGCCACGATACCCTATGGCCATTATTAATTCATCCCCTTCACTTTTATGCTTGAGACGGTGGCTGCCAGCCTCTGACTGCTTGAAATCATAATAGCGAGACAAAATGAAAACACGGCGGTGACAGAGACACTACTGAGTGGTCTTATCCGCATTTTAAGGACTGCTGTAAATCAGAGTGGTGGAGAGAGACAGATTAGCAATGCCAGTGTAGAGAGGTGGATGTGCATGCTGGGATCTACATATTCCTGTAAAATGCTTCTACATTTCATTTATACCCAATGCTAGTAACTCTGTCACAGTGCTGTGGAAAAAAGGGAGGTGTTGATAGTGAGGTGAAGCTCTTGCACGGTTCCTTAAGCTCTTCAGAGGTCATTGACTGAGTTAGTAGTACAGGTTCCCACATTTCCTTACTTACATCTACCGTTATCTTTACATCTACCAGTCAGAAACAGAGAAATACATTATTCCAGGCCATCATGGACAATAAATTCCTCTTCATTACAAATATGTCGTAACTTCTGTCTCCAGCTGTTTGCCGATACTCTCCATCCCCTTGTAAAACGCAGGTGCCTTCCCCAAACAGGAAAGACAAACCCAAATATCTGAGAGGAGATGAGTTACACATCCACCCATACATAATTTCTGTGGAGAATTTATTATGTCTTGGTAATGTAGCAGCATCAGCTAATGCAGATTCTCTGTGGATTTGACCACACGCTTCCCTCCACCAAAGGATCGCACTCAAGAAAGTTACGTTAATGCAACTTCAGGCTTGAGATCTGCCATCTGCTGAACCAGGAAACCCTAAAGTTAAGTTTGCTCTCAGAACCGACGCTTGCCTGCTCTCTACTTGCCATCTGTAGTTTTTGACGTTATTGTTTATTCTGTTAAATTTATGCCTTAGTGTGTAAAAATGTCCACAAAGTATAAAAGCGAACGAGCAATGTGACAGGGTTCAGCAAGGTAAAGGCAAGCTTTAAAATGGTAAGATTTTGTAGACATTTGGCGCTCCGTTTCATGGGCTCCCCATCTCAAACTCAGCCTAAGAACAAAGAAAAATGCTTGGGAAATATTTACAGGCATGCAAAACATCCTGTTGATTTACTTGGAGGTGGCTCTTTTTGGAAAAAAAAAGCCAAGTCACTCAATGTAGGAGAGATCAAACCTTGAGTGCGGTTGACTCATTTATTAAATGAATTCTACAATGCATTTGCTTCCACAAACTTTTCTTCCCTGGTGGGATGCAATTTCAGGATTTTGTCCACTAGTCCAGCGTTTCCAGTGGCTCGTACCAAGCAGCGAGACCTCTGGAAACGCTGGCTATGTCTCCCACTAGAGAAGATCAAACATCGAGGTGGTTCACAGCCAGTTCAGTGTTTCTGGGCCGTGTCAGACCAATGGCTTTTGCCTTGCACAGATGGGCTGGAGATGTGCCGGAGGTCTGATGTGCCTTGAGCCGCCTGAACTGACCGTGCAGTTGCAGATCACCCGCGGACAGGATGTCTGCGCCTTCCTGGAAGCTCTCAGCTCCCTGGGCGTGGGTCCATCCTGGGCCATGACCTCTGGCTTTGCTTCATTTTACCACGTGGGAGCAAAATCATGTGCTATCACCGTTGGCGCTCTCAAATCAGCGGTGAGGCTGGTCTGGCGTGTCCTGGCTGCAGCTAAGGCTGCCACCAGCTCAGCTGGTGAACAAACCATAGGGAAAAACGCTGGAGAAGGAAAGCTGTTTGGGTAAGGAAATGCAGAACTGCCTAGAAAGGCTGCTGCAACACCGTTGCTTTTTTTTTTTTTCCCTTCTGGATCAAAACCGAAATGTCAGTCTGACCCATATGCTGGGATCCCTGCGGAACCCCAAAAGACCTATATACACGCTGGAAGACAAGTGCCCATATGGTGTCTTCATTCATTCATTGTGGCGCTGGTAGGCAGCAGAAATACCTCGGGGAAGAATTGCGGCTGAGAAGATATTTTTAATAAACCAGACTGCAGTGATCTATAATAGGAAATAATCATTGAGCCTTTTTCACAAATATCTAAATTTCTAGCTCATATACTTTCACTTCCAATGCTGGCAGAGGAAAAAAAAAAAACAAACCAGAAAAGAGAGCTTTCTTGTACTACAAAACACGGGGGAAATTTCCCAGTTACCGGTGTTCTACGGTATCAAGGTTACTGTTAACTTTATTCATATTCATTTGCATTTACACTACGGCAAAGTCATTAATGTGATAAGAGTGTTATTCTCCTTCTAACAATAAGTATTTATTAAAAGCGTGTACAGTGAAAATTGGTAATATGATGAAGCATTGCAAAGCAGAATGCAGCGATTCCCTTAGGAAGAATAATAAAGATTTCTGGCTCTTTTTATTCCTCCCAACAACCTCACAGTATTAAAAAAAAAAAAAAAGCAAGATAACAATGCAGGCTTGGAGCCGCTTATCTGAATTTGCAAGTGCTCCGAGTGTTTATCCTCGGGGAGAGCTGGAGGGATCCATTTCTAGAAAATTATTATTGTCTGCCCTTTTAGCAAGAAACTGTCTTGCTGGTTTTGTTTAATTAAACTGCCACTGTCAATTAGTGCCTGCCAATAAGAGAAAGGTATTGAATGGTGAGCTTAGGCAGGCACTTGGCAGTCACGGGGGCGTTGCGGACTCCCTTTGCACTCCCTGCACATCTATTGGTGGTGGGAGGTCTGTTGCGAGACAAAATTCCCACCTCCTTCAAGGAAATAAAAATGATCCCTAATTGATGTGGCACCACTGACTGATTAAAACATCAGCATTTCCATCCCAAGTGGCAATATTTGCTTTAGTGCTGAACGCTTCATGTTTGTCGAACCTCTCCTGTTGTCCTGGTGAGAGCTTCCTCCCAGGGGGCTGCCCGCTCTGCTCCGCTCCTCCGACACCCGCCCAGTCCCGGCCAAATTGGGCGCTCCTCTTCCTCTCACTACTGGCACATCCCTCCATTTCCAACTCTGTAATCAAGATTTTATTCCTGCTCTTTTTTTTTTTTTTCCAGGAGAAAAAGTGGTTGGCTTTACGCTGAGCTATTTACCCAGGCTCTAGGGCCAGCAGCGACGCGAAGGTAGAGCAGTCCCGAAGCACAGGAAAACAAAGAGCCGTCCTTTCCGCCCGTACGCGCTGTTCCCTGCAGCTCGGCTGGAGACTTCCTTCGGCAACAAGAAGTCTCACCGCCGGGCTGCAGCTGAGTCTGGCAAGTGTTGCTGTGTGAAAAATGACTATTTTTTTCTTTTAAACTGGTCACCAGCTGGGCAATGGTTCCTGGTACTTTCTGCTGTTGGAGAGCTGAAAAGGTGAACTCCACTAAACTTTCTGGGCCAACAACTTCTTACACTATGCACTGTAGCTGAGGCCCGCAGCTTGGTTGTTAGCTGCCCCAGAAGTCCTCATTCCCTTATTCAAAGTCTCCCCTTTTTCATGCCAATGCATCCCAAAAAAGAGTGTGAGGACAAGTGTTAGTGACATGTATGGTCTTAATTGAATTGGATGCCAAGTAATTGAATTCTCAGGAAGGTTCAGCCAGAGAAGTTCCACTGCCAAGGCTTTTTCTTTCTCGGAGTGTAATTTTTCAGTAGGGGGCTCTTTCCGGTGGAGTTGAAGGCATTCTGCTCTTTCCGATGGCTGTCCATAAAAAGATTG
This sequence comes from Bucorvus abyssinicus, assembly GCA_009769605.1. Taxonomy (NCBI): domain Eukaryota; kingdom Metazoa; phylum Chordata; class Aves; order Bucerotiformes; family Bucorvidae; genus Bucorvus; species Bucorvus abyssinicus. The sequence continues at coordinate 2,427,833 of CM020032.1, forward strand.
AGCCCCATCAGCTTTGGATGTTGAGAATAGTCAAATCTTGAGATTTTCCGTGGTGTATGTGGGCTGTAGTCAACAGAGGACGTACCTGGAACACAAGCTTTATTTTTCAAGGTGTAGAGAGATATGAAATACCATTACAGTAGAGTGTAATGATGATTAGATTCAGTTTGCCTCCTGACTGCTTGGCCCAGCACAGTTCATTGATTTTATTTGTGAATAGATTGGACCAATGTTCAAGTATTTACTCGAATACCAGTTCATCCCACTTAAATCTTTATTTTCAGTAATTTTTGAAATACTCTCATCACAGGAGGAAGTCTAATGTCCCAACCTGCTCTTTTCCAGAGGTGTGTTATTGCCCAGAGCCATTCCCATGTTCTCTCAGAGTTTACTGCTGTCTGCCAGCTCTGTTCATGCTGCTTGAGACACTCTCCTGCACAGCTGCTGCTCCTGCAGAAAGTGCTGAAATCACAGAATGGTTGGGGTTGGAAGGGACCTTAAAGATCATCCAGTTCCAAGCCCCTGCCATGGGCAGGGACACCTTCCACTAGAGCAGGTTGCTCCAAGCCCCGTCCAACCTGGCCTTGAGCACTGCCAGGGATGGGGCATCCACAGCTGCTCTGGGCAACCTGTGCCAGTGCCTCACCTCCCTCACGGTGAAGAATTTCTTCCTCACATCTAATCTAAATCTCCCCTCTTTCAGTTTAAAACCATCACCCCTTGTCCTGTCACTACACTCCCTGATAAAGGTCCCTCTCCATCTTCCCTGTAGCCCCCTTTAAGCACTGACAGGCCGCACTAAGGTCTCCCTGGAGCATTCTCTCCTCCAAGCTGAACAATCCCAACTTTCTCAGCCTGTCCTCACAAGGCAGGTGGTCCGTCCCCCTGATCATCTTCATGGCCTCTTCTGGACCCACCCAAGCTGGTCCATGTCTTTCTTATGCTGGCTGGAAACTTCACTTTATCTTTTTAGCAACGCCACCCTCCGTTCCAGCTCTTTCAGCACACAAAGGCCGTTTTGGTGCCTGAGCTTGCAAAAACCTGATCTAAATCAAGTGTGAGCTCATGGGAGCTTCTGTGCATAGGGAACACGGTCCTCACCGGAGCTGAGCATTGGGTGCCAGATTTCACAACCTCTTTGCTGGGTGCTGCTCTGTGCTTGCAGAGGAATATAATGCCTGTGCTCACTCACACGCCTGCTCTGGCAGACAGAGAGTGGGTCGGGTATCCTGGCATACACGGTCTGGCTAGGATATAGTGCTGGGAGGAGAAGGGACAGCAAACGCTCCTCAGGCTGCGCTTGAGATGGGACGCGGCGCTGGCGCAGTCACACGCGGGGACAGAGCCACCTCGAGGGGACTCTGCCCTTTTAAATCATAACTTCCATCAGTTACAGCACCGCTGCCAACACCATTCCACACGGAGCTCGAAAACATTTCTCCGCTAAATATTTTCTGAAGCATACTGACTGCAAGGGTTCTGAGCAGCTTTTTCCCATTTCAGGTACTAGGCTTCGTTTATCTTGGAGATGTTACTTCAAATAATAAGGACATGAACGTGATAAAACATAGAGGTGAAAGAGCCACAGCTAAAGCGACACATTTATTTTATACCCCAGATGCCTTCAATTTCCCTTGTTATTTGAATTCTCTCTTCTCACCATATTACAGATTTAGCTTTGATCCATCCTGGCAGAATCAACAATCTTTTGGAGAAGTTCTTTTCAGTCTGAGCCCTTTTTGCGATAATAACTAGAAGAGTACGGAAAGAAGATTTGAATTATATTTGTGTGTGACTGGAGTATTGATCTCACAGCCCAGGAAATGAAAAACAAGATGTAATGGGTGTGGTTTTTAAATTTGACTGGGAGAGGGAGTCAGGATGAAGCCAAGCACAAGTCAGTGCGGAGTGCAGTTCTGCAGGGACACCAACAACCTCTGAAAACCAAGTTGCAGTGTTCGCATGACATAAATCCAGGAACTCAACGGGCTCCTGGTGTTCTCCAGGGAACATTTTCAGCCTTTTTAATTTACCTTACTCCCATCACCTACATGCTGTGGAGGGACATCAGTGCATTCTGGTTTTCGAGGGATGATTCCTGTCCCAAACCTCTCTGTTCCTACCTCTCACTCACCAAAATCCATCTTTGATCCCTCTTTTTTGACTGAAGGCTTTCCCCTGGGGAGGGTGGAGAAGGACTCACAGCAGCTTCTTCCCTGAACTTCAGTTTTTCTGCAGTGAAGAAAATGTGCCTGTTTCTGGCACCAGGTCCTCATATCGCACCGCCAGCTGCTCAGACCTCTTCTCATCTCAACGAGGACTTGGCTCGTCAGTGCAATCATGAGGCAGATTGGTCTGAAGGGAAACGGCGATGCCTGTCTGACAGTGTGCTGGGAATTTTTTCTTCCTTTTTCCACTGTAAAGCATTCTTCCTTCCTGAGCCTGCCCTTAAGAATCTAATTAGTGGCCTAATTACCACCCCCATATTATGCCCAGGCTGACCTTTGCTGGCTCGTGCGCTCCATCTGCCTTCCCTTGTCAATATAAGTTTGTGTCCCATGTCTGCAAGGTCTGGGCTGCTTCCCCCGTGCATCGCGATGGCACTGCGCTCTACTCGATGGCTGGTTTTATGCCGTACTCCGACAAAATTGCACGGTGAAAGGACTGTAAATTTTCAACCCTGAGAGGCTCTTCATTAAGCAACAAATAACTCTCTGCACCTACTTGATATTATCCTCCTGTTAGCTGTTTGTCACACGACGTGCCTTCCTCCTCGCTCAGCCTGCTGCGTCCCCGCTCAGCTGGCAGAGCTGCCGCCTGCCAAAGAACCGTACGGTATGTTATGTTTCTGATCCTCTGACTCTAATGTAAAAGCAACAGCACCGGTTTTATCCTGGGTGCATTTAGTCTAATGACTCGCGCTATCCCACCATCATTATCAGATGTCAGCGAGCCCTATTTCACAGGACCACATCCAGATACTAACCTACAGGAACAGCTTTTTATGGCATCAACACCGCCGCTCTTGCTAATGGCATTTCCACACATAGAGGTGCTGTCTAAAATAATGAGCTGCATTTAATTCACCAATTCTTTGTTGCTCACACTCTCCCCCCGGGACGCCTGGCAGCCGGGGTGCCGCTACAGCCCAGCTGCCCCCTGTCTTGGGAACAGTTTGTGCTCCAACTCTTTTGCAAATCCTACCTGCCCTGGGGGCAAGCGGTATCACAGCTCTCTGATAGGTGCATTATTAATTTTCAAGACACAGTGCATCTAAAAGCCAACCACCACCCTGGGAAGTATGTCATAAAACAAATATTCCTTTCCTGCTGAAATGCATTATTAAAGCCTCTACCCTATAAATCCCGAGTAGATAACAGTCTCCATGGCACCTTGTAAAATAAGCAATTTTCTGCTACCAAGGAAACAAATTCTTTTTCTCAAGCCTATCTAAACTCCACCAGCATGGTGACAGACACAACATTGCATCTGAGTTTGTTTCTGACAGCCTCATACATTTCTGTCTCTGTCAGTAAGAATAAATGGAGGAAGCTTTTCAATTTAAAGAGCTCTGGAGCAAAATGGACTTTGTGGGACCTGCTTCTTCCTTGTCTAGACCAGACTTGATGCCGTAACATTTCCCACCATTTCCCCCACCGCATCATTGCAAGGGTGAGGTAGAACTTAAGTGCCAAGATCGAGTCCAGAGCTAGCTGCCTTCTGAACAGAGGGGGTGAGGATGGGATCACGGGGTTAGAAAAGTAGACATCGTAGATTCCCAAAAAGTCTTTATCTACGTTATCATGACCAGCCTGAAGCCAAAATAACTTTCTTTCATATTTCTATTCATATGAAAACACTGGCTTGTTCTCCCGCTCAGCAAAGGTAGATCGCTCAGGGTAAACCACGCGTATCACAGCCCGTGCTTCTCGCTACAAATATAGAATTCACAGTAAGTAGAAAATATACTTTCCTTTTCCTGCTCATTCTCACAGTTCACACAAGGTGTAGCCTACGCATTTAAAAGCATTTCTATTTCAGTATTCAAAAAGAAAAGCTAAAGCAGATGGATACTGCAGCAGGCTCCTGTAGCAGTCCAAAGGGCTGGACTGGAACCACTCTCCATAATTATACTGGGATACTGGGGCAAATTCACTGTTATCGCCAAGTCCATCCTGCCCATGAAAGTGCTGCATAAACATTTGAGTAAAATATTCAGGGAGCTGATGTACCCACTGAGAAGGGCAGTATCAAGCATCTTTGCCCTATGAGAAAGATGAGGAGTGGCTTTTCAGCAGGGGCTGTTGGGACAGGACAAGGGGTGATGGGTTAAACTAAAGGAGGGAGATTCAGACTAGAGAGAAGGAAGAAATTTTTTTACACTGAAGGTGGTGAGACCCTGGCCCAGGTTGCCCAGAGAGGTGGTTGATGCCCCATCCCTGGAACCATCCCAGGTCAGGTTGGACCTTGGGGCTCTGAGCACCCTGCTCCGGTTGCAGATGTCCCTGCTCCCTGGAGGGGGTTGGACTGGATGAGCTTTGAAGGTCCCTTCAACCCAAACCAGTCTGTGATTCTATGATCATATCTCTATCCAAGGAGTTTCTTCAGTCATGGGTCTGAAAAAATGTATGAGGGACTGCACTAACCTGGAGGTGACGAGGCTACTGTTTAACTAGTTGGAGCTAGACAGTGAAGTATGCCAGGTCTCAGAATTGACCACTCTTCAGCGTGGCTTTTCCTCTGATAAAACTCATAACAAGCTACTTCCCTTGTGTCTGAGGAAGAAACCCAGGACTCTTGTCCTTGAGAAAGGACCCACAGTGTCACTCCGTCCTGCCATGAAAACCAATTAAAATTCTTTCATAGAGAAACCAACTTTGGGTTGTTTTTTTTTTTCAGACTGCTATTATAAATAATAGCAAGGAAAAACAAAGTTTTTAATTTGAGCAAATGCCCTGACAAAGTTGTGCTTCAGCCTTGTATAAATATTGCTCCTGTAACACTGCCAAGGAATGGCCTTGAGTGTCTGCAGCTAAATAACCCAGAGCTGCTCGTATCCGAGTCCATGAGACCTAATTATAATTCGTGTTTGGGGCTGGCATTCCAGCTCTTCAAAAATGAAGCCTCTTCTGCCTGGGAATCCGGACTGCCATGCCCCGACTCCCGTGTAGCATTTCGGGGTGGCCATGGCAAGTTTCAAGGAAAAATACTTTTACTAGATGAACTGACAAAGCTGGAGAGAAAGGGCAAGGTTTCAAATAAGCAATTCCTTTCTGAACCTTCGGACTTGAGTGCCTGGGTGCTCATCCGTTCTTTCAAAGTAATCCAATGAAAGATAAACTCTCTCCCCCTAGAAGCCATTACCTCACTAAAACCATAGACCATCATGGCTAAAATACTGCAGCTAACTACAAAGATATGATGGAGACAAGGAGAAGAGAATCTGTTTAACGAGAGAGGGAAAACTAGAGAATGAATGGAAATGTAAGAGCTGTATTGCATAACCTGGCTCAGTTCCTCATTTTGGCTTCTCCACTTGGTTGCAGCCTGTTTCAAGTGGGGGAGAGAAACTCCAGGCAGAATCCAGTCAGAGGTGGTATCTGTAGGATGTGTCTTGGCTCTGGAGTTCCTGTTGAATGTGTCGATCCTGTACGTCGTTTGATACCGAGCCCTAACTGGTAGGCACAAGGCTCTTCCCAGTGCCTCTGGAAACTTTTCAAACAAGGGTTCAATTAACCTTCACGGAAAGTGATGTGAGAATAAACAGAAATGACGTGGTTTTGAAAAACACATGCTGAAGCTTGAAAACCTGCAGGCATTTTATGGTTCTGCCATGTCGTAACCCACAAGCTTGAAGATTTGGCGATAAAATTACGGAGGGAGTTGAATTTAAAAATCCCGTAGGACTAGCTCCTGGATTTTGATGAGGTGTGGAACCAGATCAGCCTTTTCATTCCAAGGCAGTGCTTGGCTACATTCCAGTCTGAAGTATAGATAGATAGCCACACTTACGGTGGACTGCTGAAGACCTGCTATTTTCCTGAGTATGAGAACTAGCCTCCCTTGTGCATAAGCAGGATAAGGAGAAACCTCCAATAAAGCATAAAAATACTCTCAATTCATCTCCTGAGCCTGCTCTGCAAGCCTGACTTGGACCATCCTCCAGCTCATCTCTCAGCTCATCTCTTATCAGCTCTATAAAAGATGCTTTTGTACATCAGGGACATGCAAGTGGTTCGTTACTCTTACAGAAATCTGCAGATGATTTTGTGACCATAAAATCTTGAACATAGACAGTTTCTGAACATGCCTGCTGGTGCCAAGGAAGGTAAATGCTGAGGAGCACTGTCTGCCAAGGAAATCTTAGTTACTCTGTTATAGTCAAAGCTTTTAGTAGATCTGTTGAATAAATCAATAGACATTTTAATGAGCAGAACCAGCATTACAGCATCTTCCTGCCTAGGAAAGACTGTGGGCGTATAATGGTGTGGGGTTTTTTCCATATCTCTGTTGTTGTCCAGGTACAGGGGAAAATCTAGTTACGGTTCACTGTAGCACTAAGTGTAAAACTCCTCCATTATTTACAAATTCTGGTAGTCAGAACTACAACAGACAGAGAAAGAGGGCGGGGGGGAGCAGAGCAGAAGGTCTCTTTATCATGGAAATCCGCATGAAATTTGAACTTAAAAGAGAAAGTCTTATTTTAAAGACAAGGTATGGCAGTTAAAATGCCCTTTTATTTCTTTGGTTTCGTATGCAACCCGGTCTCACTCATGAGTGCTGTGATAGCCTAAATAATGACTTCCCAAAAGCCAAGAAGACAGAAAATTCCATTGCTCTTGCCCTTTAGCTGGTGTTCCGTAGTAGTTGGCATTTTCTGCAGAAGCAGGAGAGCAAACACAGATCTCCATCCCCCAATCGCTTCCATGATTCACATGCATAATTTTCTGATGTCCGTTGTAGTTCAGAGAGAGCTAAAATTGTCGGGTTAAATAAGTTAACTTCTCCCAGGTTAAAGCACAGAGAATGTCTTCCTATGAATTAAAACGTTCACATCTGCGAGCAATAGTCAGGACAAATATTACATATATACAAACATAAAATAACGGTCTGAGATCTGAGCTGTCTGTCCCATCAAAACACTTCTGTGTCCTGTCAGAGGCTTCACTATTTAGCCTTGCCCCTCACCAGCCTTTGTGGACACCTCCTCCATCACGGACCAGTGAAGATTAACACGTGTTGTGGACTGAGGTGACACAACACAGATGTTTCACGCCAAGAAGCGTATGCTGGCACTGCAGACACCCCAGTTAGTGAAAGATGTGGCGCCTCTGATTACACGTTACTCTTAGGACCCTTTTCAAAGCTCCGTGTATGAGTTTACCTTCCTCTGCAAAATCCCCAGCACGGAGGTGGCAGTTCTGTTCACCCCAATGGTTCAAAGCACTGCTGGGTGTTCCACATCTCTCTTTGCCGCTGGAAGCATTTGCTAGGAAAACCTGGTGTACGTTTAGGGAGAAAGCTCTGCGTGAGGGCAAGGCCTCCGCTCCAAGGTATCGGTAGACGCCACCATGGCTAACCAACTGAAGTAGTGGAACTGCTCTGGGTTTTAAGGTCAGGAAATGGTGAAACAGTGAAACTGTTGCAGGAAAGCATGTTTTACGTAACGCTGCTCTCAGCCCTGAACCAAAACCACTGCGAATTGCCTGGAGGAGATCAACGCCTTTTATCCGCTTCCAAGGGAGTCTGGAAACACTTGCATTTATATTTGTTAACCATCCTTTAACCTTTTCTCCCTTTTCTCTCCTTCTACTGTGGTCTCTCCACACGCTTTTTCCTGTTTATTAGTTTATTTTCTTTCAGTCAAAGAAGGGGAGACCGCTGTGATAACTTCCCCCAGCCTCTTTGCGATGGGTTTGCTGCGGGCAGGAGCGCATCGCTGTGAGCTGCCGCTATTACTCCTCTTGTTGACATGGCGACCTGCTAAATGGTTTCTCAATAAGTAAGACATCCTCTCGGGTCACGCTTATTGCCCATACCTGCTGCCCTGTGAGCAGAATCCTGACTGCCTCCTCTCCCCTAGTGCAGCCTGGCTAAACCAGCCCTTGGGCGGGGCTTGTATGGCCTCAGAAGGGGTCTTGCAGGGGGATCTGCCACATCGGTGGGTCACGCAGCTAACCCGGGCGAGGGCAGAGTTATCATTTCAGAGTGCTTTACAAGTGGAAAAAAAAAAACTTCATATGAACAATACGTTCTTGACAGTTGTGTGGTATTTGCCATCTCCAAGTATTTAATTTTAATTATAAAGTGCTTAATCCCCTTAACGAACTCTTTATGTGCTGAGTCCTTTGGTTTACAAGTAGAAAACTAGAAGAAAAGGAAGAGTAAGGTTCAGTCTTGTCCTTTCTTGAGCTGCTGGTGAATGAGGAGGGTACAGCAGCCACGGGGAAACGGTGGGGCTGGTACCTCTGCCATCGCCATCCCCCGGTATGGCCCGAGTCGGTAACTGGTCTGAACGCAGGAAACAAGCTGCACAAGTACAGAAAATGGAATAAATTCTGATTTTCTTTATCAAGTAAGAGTGCTTTGCCAGTGAAAGAAGTAAAAATTCGTTAAAATTGGGACGCTATCTGCGTGCTGAATTGTAACTGGGTGTCCAAGAGGCACGTCGCTTTTGAGAAAGAGATGCCCCTGCTCTTAGTTCAGCATGCAGATGCTGTTGCTCTTGTTAAGGCATTTTAATTGCACTCTGAATGTTTTTGCACACTCCTGCATAGCCATACATGAGCATGAAGAACTGCTCACTGGGAAAGGGTGCAAGAAGCCGAGCCGATGAGGGGAGGGGCAGCATGGTTTCCTTGTAGAATCAAGGGAACAAGAATAATGCCAAACACCGTGTAATTACCACAGCTCCCTCTTTGCGCTCATCGTCTCTGCGGGCTGGATTTATTCAGCAGGTAGAAAAGCAAGAGACGAGTGGAAGGAAAGGGCAACACTTGCTCTGACCACTGCCCACCCTCCCCGCCACCACTCCCCACCTGACCTAACTACATCCAACAAGATGGCAAAAATAAGGGGGCAGCAGGTTCAGAGAGCTGTGGGGCTGGGCTTGGAGTGGGATGGGAAAATTCAGCCCTATTTTGTTATGTCTCCCCATGGGACCAGTCAGGCCCTTGGGGCAAGTGCTTGCCCGTGCAGCGAGGAGCACCAAGAGGCAAACGTGCCTCCATCCTGCCGGAGCGACATTCCTAGGAGGAGATCAGCTCTTGCTTTACTGTTTTTTTTTCTTTTTCTTGGTTTACTGTTGTGCTGGAGCAAGGAAGCCGTTTCCAAGAGGGTCATTGCCATTGCGACTGATTTCAGTTCATAGATGAAAGGCAGATTCTTCCTTCTCCAAACAGACTTTGGAAGGTCGATCCCGGGTCAGCCCAGGCTCGTTGCAGTGGAGCAAAGTGCACCGTACGCAGACCTACCTATAATTAAAGACCTATAGATTCCTACATACTTATTCTTAAAACATCTGTAAGCATAATTCCAGCTACGCCATTTAAAGAGCTTAATATGAGGCAGGCATACTTTTTCACCGGGAGATAGCTTTTAATGACGCGGCGTAGGGTCGAGCTTGCAGATAAGGCCAGTGGTGCACCTCATTATCTCTCTCCTGGCAGCTACTCTGCTTAAACTTACATTTACATAGCGGTATGCCAGGCTTTCTATTGTGCTTCATGATGACTCCCATTCCTCTTAATGCTTAATTCTCCATGCAGGGCTCCTAAAATTAAGGATAAAGCCCTGAGCCTGGGCTCCGACTATCCAATTATCTGAGAGGAATGCTATAGAGCTCAGTACCATTTCCTTATGTCTTCCCTCTTCATCGCTTTGGCAGGTGCTGATAGCACCTTTCGGGAGCTGAGGAGTATATTTAGCATGTGTTTTGTAGGAATGATTCTATTTTTGACAAAACATGGGCCGTGGCGTCTGTCGTGTGGCAAAGGGTATTCAGAGGGAGACTGAGTGTGATTCCTGGCCGCCCTACAGCTCCCGTTTCCGCAGTGTTCAGCTTTCTCCGAGACTTTCAGTAAGGCGGAGTTGTAGGGAACTGGTCTGAGACACAATTCTCACTCAGAATTTTTCAGACTGGAAAAAGGGATGAAAGAATCAAATTAAGGATGTCTAAAAATGTGAGCTCTTTTGCAGGGACTTTTTATTTTTCTCTGGTTTTCTGTTCTTTTTCCTGCTTGCCTGAAGTGTCACCCCATCATAGTTGGGGCGTTTGCAACCTCAAGAGGAAATCACAGCTTCATAGTCCTGATCTGAGGTGCCTTTACAATGTAGGACCCAAAGCTGAGGACCCACCTGGGGATCGTTTCTGGGGAGAAGGGATCAAGGTTAGGACCTTTTCCAAGATAGGAGTCCAGTTTTCACCCCAAATGATAAGACTGGAAAGATCTATTGGATAAACTGGGTAATCCCATGAGAGTGGGAGACTCTGGAGCTTCTCCCTTTGCTGGAGAAGGCACTGCTAGTCTTGAAAGTGAATAACAGAAGTATGAAGGTTTCTGCCATGATATAGTCTGATTATTATTTTTTTTTTTTAGCGTGGGAAACAGCCAGAATGAGAAAAGCAGCTGCCTAAATAAGGAACTGGCTTAGGAAGGAACCATTTTATGAACAAACTGTTGTCTTGCAGGAAGACGTCAAACCTTGGAGAAGAAGGTGTGGAGATACTTAACAGTCGGAGGTGCTGGGTGTTCATATGATTGAGAGTGGAGAAAGAGGAATCAAGAAATCAGTGCTTGCAAACAGCAAAATGGAAATACTCAGAGAGGTTAGAAGGAGAGGACAAATGGGCAGAGGAGCAAGGCTGCTCACACTTTGTGAGGCTCCTCCTCTGCTGTTTGCCTGCTGGGTGGTGAGTGCTAGAGGGATAAAATGTTGGTTTTGCTGCTTTCCAAAGAGCTGAGCCCATCACAGCCCCAGCAGCATCCTCCACCCCGGCAGCACAGGAGCCCTGGACTGGGTTTGCAGATCATTTTGTCTCTCACAGGAACGATACTCAGTGACAGATGATCCCCTCGTGACTGCAGAAGCTTTCTGAGATGAGTGCTCTCTTGCGTGTGCCTTCCTGTGTCACAGCCGAATTCTCATCGTCACAGACACCAATTGCACAACCCAGCCCCTATTTTCAACGGAAAAGCAGTCTGTGTCCAGCTGGCTTACTCCTGACGCAAATGTGACCTGTGGGAACCTACAGATCACGCAACTTCCACTGCCCCACTGACTCACAGACCTCCTCCCCCATTTCCGATGAGCAGACCAGGCCACTGGCTATGTTTGGAGCTAGGGTTGCGCTAGCACCTTTGCCATCCGGTGAAGACACACTTGAGGTGAGAAGTCAGAAACCCCCTTGAACACCTCCCTGCAGCTCACTAACTACGTCTGCATGGAGCCTGTGGGCGAAGGCACAAGGGACCACGATGCTGTCAGCACTGCTGCTCTTCTGGTTTGCAACGCACACAATGCCCCAATGGGCCAGATTTTGTCCTTAGTGGATACTTATGGTCACATCCAGATCACCTGCTACCACGTGGTGACTGTCCCATGGCATGGAATGTTGGAAGAGTGAGAAATGTGCCAGACAGTCCCGGTGCCAGCTGTCAAACCTCTCTTGATGCTCAGGAGAGACGAGCTGCCATGGCATTTACACCTCTGCCCCTGGAGAAGGGCGTGATCTACCCAATGTGAGGTGATGAGCATTCATCCAAGACTTCAGGGTTAGGCTTCTTTTAGAGTCGACAGGGAGAAAAGGATGGCAGAAGTGGCCCCAGGGAAGTTTCTCTCTACGGACTCTGTGGAGAGCTTTGAGAGTGAGCTTGAATACAGATAAATAATTCGAGGTGATTGAAGTTAATTAAGATGTGTGGCTCTCGCAGAATATGTTTGAGTGTGACCCGTTGTGTCTGCTTTGTCCCCACCCACCAACGCCTGAGAATATCTATTAAGGATTAATTTCTCCCCTGGAGTTTGGAATGTCAGAACTGCATCCTAATTGTCATACAGTTAATATTTCTACACCGCCTTACAAAAAGTAAATACAAACTTATTATATTTCACTGAAAGATTTGGACTATCAGAAATGACACTCTTTTCTGTGTGATGGTGAGCCGTATTTCAGCATGTTATTCTGAATAACAGCATAGAAATAGGCTAAATTTTTGTACTAATCACAGTGGGAAGCATTTCCATCCCATTCTTTTTTGCCTGTAAGACCAGTGAAAGCTAAAAAGGATGGACGTTTGTCTAGATAACTGTAGCTGCATTTTGTATGGAACGTGTTTGGAACCAAATGGTTTTGAAGAGAAGTCTTAGCAAGTGTTTTAAAATAACATAATAAAGAGCATATAAATAAGACATACCTGATGTCTTGCTCCATTCCTGAATTGTGTTGAGGTTCAGACTGAAGGAAAACAAAATTTCACATAGGCAGTTAGTGCGTCTTTCTCCTTTCCTACTATAACTGGAGGCAGAAGCTACTTCAAAAGCAGCTTTTGTTCTTACTAATTCATTAAGCATGAATTTTCTCTGAAAATATTTCTCTTTGTCTCTTGGCCCCTAATAAACCAGGACATTCTACAGCTACTGAGTCCAGTTCCTGCTCCCGGGAAAGAAGTCTAATAGTTTCAGTGCAGGTCTGGCCGTCAAGTGGCTTGGATCTGCTTCTGTACCTCCTTCTATCGTACCGTGTGACCTTCGATAAGTCAGTCTCTGAAAATCAAGTGTCCCGCTTGAAATAGGAAAATTGTCCCCTGCCTCACAGGGAAGTTATGAGCTTTAACCAAGCAGGGTGGGTAGATGTAAGTTTGAAATCAGCGTAGAAATACCAATAAAAGAACACGTTCCATTCTTCAGACTCTGGCAAGATTCAACCTTGACCTCATTATTTAAGAAACACAGAAGGGAAACTTCTGTTTGTGAAACAGAGAAGTACGTACACGTCAGTAGAGAGTGTCGTTTCAGCATTATAAAGTGCTGACTTTTTCCAAGGATCTAAAGTGCACGTCATTTGCGGATGTTTTTTGTTCCATGAATCACATTTTTAAAGGCTTATACACTAGTATTGAAGAGCAACTTGGTTCCACTTGCCCGGTTTCGTTCAGCTTTCTGTGAAGGAAGAATTAGCATTCATCAATCTTTCTCAGCTCTCTTTGAAGTATGAGCAAAACTTCGTGCTTCTGGCTCATCTGAGCACCAGGGGCAATTCAGTAATGAAAAACCTCCAAGGCAAAGGTAAGACACCTCTGTCTGATGGACTGCTATGGAGAAGAGGCGCTGACTGTGATGAGATTGAGCAGCACACTGAAAAGAAGACCCTGGGTGCAGTGAGCAGTCCTGAGAAAGACTGCTGTGGCTGGCAGGAAACCACGAGCAAAGGAAGAGAAGGATGAGAGGAAGAGGGACTAGGTGCTGCAATCATATTTACAATCCAAACAGTGCTATGGCATGGCAAGAGCAGCTAAATTTAGATTTGGGCCAGTTTTGCTTAGTGAATGAGTTGACCTTCAGATGGACTTTGTTAGCACAGTTGTAGAAATCTAGGTATGCACGTCTTGCAAAAGAGAAGCCGGAGAACAAAAACAGTTTGGGAACAATTGCTGAGGGCTAATCTATCCAGGGTAATTGTAGCGGAAAGAGATTGTTATTGTGCAACAGTTTATTGCGAAAATCCTTCTAGGTAGCTTTGACCACATGTGGAAACTGCTCAGTAGGATATTTTATCAGAAAAAAAAATAGTCACTATGAATCACGTCTGAATTACAAACGTTATTAGAAAGGAAATCATATCACAGTATGTGATATTGCAGCGAACCGTTAGACTGTGTGACCCCAGTCAATGATTCCAGCTGGGAAGTGATTAAGACAGTTCACAGACATGGAGATTAGCTAGATCAGAGCCTGGCTGGCCGGAGGGTGAGCTCTGCTACCAGCTGCCACTGGGTAGGACTTAACTGTCTCTCCCAGTAGTCAGCTAGATAATATAGTGAAGGTTTCTGAACATAGTAAGCTCTTTCCTTTTGGCAGAGTCATTCCTCTTGCTGACAGGTCCGGAGAGACTTTCTTCGTGACCACACGTTTCACATTAAGTATTGGAAGTGATTGGATTACAGCATTGCAGTATGAAAGGTCAGCCACAGCGCGGACTCCGAGCAGCTCTGGGTTTGTTGTATGTCCACACACGGGTGGATAATCAGATAACTGCTGTGTGTGCTGGTTTTCTGCTGGTTTCTATTCTAGCAGTTCAAATATATCTATGGAGTTCAGAGAAACGTTCTAGTGCTCTTGCACTTAAATAAGCCCTTTCTCTAAAGGGCACCTAATATTTCCATGCAATTTTCCTTTGGGTCTGAAATGTTCTGTGGCTGCAGAGGTTTTCTTGGAAAGCTAAAGGGGAAAGTAAATTTAATTTGACTGTTTCTTAGTTCCCTGACCTTTCATATTCTGTGGCATTGGGATTTTCCAATAGTCTAGAATCTTAATTAGCTGCTTCTCTCATAATTGCTTTCTTCTTTCTCAAACCTCCTACAACCTCTTTGGTTGCTTCCTGAGAACTGGAGTTGAGGTCCTCAAAATTAAGTATCAAATGGGATAAGGTCTTCAGCCAGGGTAACTTATGATGTCATTGCTGACTTTGTTCTAGTGAAGTATTGAAATAAAATGAAAAACAGTGAAAATTCAGCTGAAAAACTGCAAGTATCACAATTTTTCCATATTTTGTCTTTCAAATTCATTGATGGGCAGGGATGGCCTGTACACTTCTTTTGTTTCCCAAAATTATTGCTATTATAGAAACAGATCAAAAGGACAAGGGTTTTTTATTTTTCTCTTTGTGTGCAGTAATAGTTTCTCATGTACTCCAATGGCCGTTCTGTTGTAGCCAGGACATAAACTCCACAGACGGTAAAACTCATTAATTTTTGACTTAACTGTGCCTTTTATCTCGCGGGTTCTCACAAGCTATTTGTTCCTTACTGAGATAGCTTCCTCCTATGAAACAGATTTCATTTTTTTTTAACCTCAGAAATTAAAGTCCAATTCCAACCATAGACAGTTTTATTTCATATGCTAAATTGTCACAATCAAAGGCAGAATCTCTGCTGAACAGGTTTGGAAACATCTGGCTCCTTTCTTTCGACTTCAGAGCCTAATTATCTCGGTGCAGATTGTGATTGCTAAGTATGAAATTAAGCTGCCCAACCTCAGCAGTCTTGGAGAGTTTGGGGTTTGCCTTTTTGCTTTTTTTTCCTCTGCCCCTTTGTAACTATTTTCCCCACAGCCTTAAATCATGCTGAAATGGAAACAGTAAAAATATGTACCCAGAGAGCAGTCCACATGTGCTGGCACTTGGAAACACCACCACAGGAATTTCTTGCTGTGTATTACAAGAACCAGCCGCCTTGTGCAGAAACCAGGGACCGTGGAGGGCCCGGTGGAAAAGCTGCACTCATGGGGAGGCTCTGCCATCGAGCCAGTCCGCACAGGCAAGGGGTAGATCTTGACCCAGGGACGAGAACCTCCCCGTGCCACAGAAAACGACGGCGGTGTTTATGCTGTGGAGCCCTACCCCGTGCTGGATGGAGCAGTTCTGATCTGCTGCATCCATGGTGGTCAGGGGGACCAGCTCTGATTCCCTGCTCGCTGGCTTTGAGTGCGTCACCCAAGTCCAGGTCTGTGAAGCGGTGGCCACAGATCTCACAGAGAGACCTCAGTTTGTCTGTGATTCATTCCCTGTCCGTAAAATGAGGGCGAGGAGCCTGTGACACTGCGGTAGCACAGTTAGAACAACTATGGGTAGAAAGGGAAGTACAGAAGGAGGTAAAGCCAAATTTCTTTATTGAAATGGGGGGAGGATGACGTTTCATCTGATGTCTGGTTTCATCTGTTGATGAAACCATCGCTCCTGTCATCTTTGTTAGGGAAGCATTCCCTCACTTTGGCTGCCTGTTTGGAGGACAGATGCTCCTCTTGGCAGCATTGCCCTCAGAAAATTCAAAGAGAATGGATTGAAAATGTGTCAGCTTCAGCCAGACCAGGCTTTTTTTGTTGGGATTTCTTTTTTCCTCCTTTTTTCTCCCCGAAAGGATCAAAAGTTCTGAAGGGCAAGACCCAAGAACAGAGCCTGTTCCTTTGTCATGTGTAGAGTTCCATCCTGCTCCAGCTTCAGGCCCGCACCCCAGCCTCTCCTCCTTCCCTCGCCTTTCTCTCTGACAGGTAGTGTCTAACACATACGCCCACGGTGAGGAAGGCAAAAAGGAAAACAACAACAATGAATCACGGCGAACCAACCAATCTTTCCATACAGCCTGGAGACAGCCAGGGAGAGACTGCTGTTATCTTTGTGTTCAAACGGGAGTGCAAACGTGAAGGTGAGGACCAGGTGAGAGTGAAGGTTCAGAAGATGGGAAAGAGATGTTGAAAGACGAAAGGATTTGCTCCCCGTGGACAATGCCAATAATGTGATAGGTCAGGTCAGTCAGGGCAGGGGTTTCCCAACTTCAGCAAGGTTCTCCGGAGATAAGTGCATTTCTTGGGCAGAGGCACATGCCAGCCACTCATTATTCTAGTCAACAGACGTCTGACGTTTTTCTGCACTGCTTGATTTATATATCCCCAATTGTGCCCTGGGAACCAGAAGAGACTTTCTGCCACGGAAAGAAAAAATAATAAATTCTAATAAAGAATGAAGTTGGTGGAAAAGGCAGCTTTCCTTGGAAATGACAGATGGTGCTTGGTCGTGAAGGGTGAGGGGAGTCATCTGTTAGCGCTACTTCTTATTCCACATTCCTTGCCTTAATTATGTAAATGCACTCAGACATAGGTGCGGGCTTAGGGGAGAGGCTATTATATCTTCACTGTTTTACTAATGTTCACCACGGCTCTTTAAGATACTAAAAAGCCCGAGTCAGAAGTACTTTATAGGAATGTAGACACAAGCATAACAAAACAGCCCTGGTGGGACCTGGCGTATCAAGACATTGTGCTGCCTTCAGTTCGTTCATGGAAATTGCATGGGTGCCCTGTTGTTGATAGATGACACTGGAGCACATATACCTAACCTTTTTTAATCCCCTGTGCAGTGTAAGGAAGTCTCTAGCAGTGTGATGTGATGTCATCCCTCCCTTCTGAGTGACCCTGGAGAGACTTGAGTGTTTTTACTAAACTCAGAGTATTTTGGGGGCCCCTGCGGAGACGCTAAGGCAAGGTCAGATTGCTTCACCACAGCTCCACATCTTCCTCTTCTCCAGACGCTGCCCCAACCTCCGTATGCACCCTCTTGTTTGTACAACACGTCATCTCAGGCTTGAACACGCTTCCCTTGGGCTTACCTCAAAGCCTTACGATCACACATACAACATGCACGGCTGTCCACTAGCCCTGCCTTGGAGCAACTGCCTGGAGAGCTAACCACAGCTCTGGTTGTGATTTTGGGAAGAGGAGATCCCATCTTCTCTGTGGCTTAACATTGCTATGTTTGGCAGTTTTACTTAAACTGTGCAATTATGGGAGGCCCCACGATAGTTTGGGCAAAAGTTTTGGGGTTTTACTTTCAATGAACTTTTGGATCATCTTTAAGACAAGTTAATCACATTTTAAATCCAAGTGTCTTCAGCAAGTCTCAAGCATGAAACTACTGTGTCCATGTGACATTTGTGACCTGACTTTGCAGATCAGATCCTGCTTCCTCCACTGTGGCCATCTGTGGTTTCGCAAGTGCTGCAAGTGGAAGTCAGCTCAAAGGTCTGCTGGTAAGAGGTAAGGGAGAAGGTTTTAGCATGAAGAGTATAACTGTTTTTTCTTAAACTTTGAATATTCTCCATCCTGTCAGCACGTGGAGGAGTTGTACACTTCAGTTGTGACTCTACCTGCCCAACTAGGTATTACTATCCATATACACCTGTATTCACTGGCTGTGGGCACACAGAATCACAGACTGGTGGGAGTTGGAAGGGACCTCTGAGAATCTTCCAGTCCAACCCCGTGCTAGAGCAGGGTCATCCAGAGCAGGCTGCCCAGGATGGCTTCCAGGCGGGTTTGGGATCTCTCCAGAGGAGACTCCACAACCTCTCTGAGCAGCCTGGGCCAGAGCTCCATAACCCTCAAAGTGAAGATTTTTTTTCCCTCATGTTCAGGTGAAACTTCTTGGGTTCCAATTTGTGCCTGTTGCCCCTTCACCTGTCACTGGGCACCACTGAGAAGAGTCTGGCCCCATCCTTGTGACACCCGCTCCTTACCTATTGATCGCATTGAGGAGATCCCCTCTCAGGCTGCTCTTCTGCAGCTGAACAGCCCCAGGGCTCTCAGCCTTTCCTCGGCACAGAGATGCTCCAGCCCCTTCATCATCTTTGTAGCCTCCGCTGGACTCCTCCTTTCCAGTAGCTCCTTTTGTCTCTTGAACTGGGGATCCCAGAACAGGACACAGGACTCCAGATGTGGCCTCAGTAGGGCAGAGTAGAGAGGGAGGAGAAACTCCCTTGACCTGCTGGTCACACTCTTTTCAATGCAGCCCAGGAGACCATTGGCCTTCTTGGCCATGAGAGTTCCCTTCTTGTTCATGGTGAACTTGTTGCCCACCAGCACTCCCAGATCCTTCTCCCCAGAGCTGCTTTCCAGCAGGTCACCCCTGACCTGTACTGGTGCAGGGGGTTGTTCCTCCCCAGGTGCAGGACCCTACACTTGCCCTTGTTGACCTTCATTCAGTTCCTCTCTGTCCAACTCTCCAGCCTGTCCAGGTCTCACTGAATGGCAGCACAGCCTGACGGTGCATCAGCCACTCCTGGGTTTGTATCATCAGCAAACTTGATGACACACCCAACACACCCTAGGTCAGCAACTTGCTAAAGTTTGTGACCTTCAGGAGAGCTGAGTCTTGTGACACCAGTTTCCAGCAGCGGAAGTTGTGCACCAGGAAGAATCAAACAGGAGATGAGGGGAACCACAGTCATGTTACTAAAAGGGGAAGCCCCAATGCAAACGCTCTTCTCCACTTACCTTACTTAGGTCATCTTTGTGGAAATTGACTCATTGTGTATTTTCTTAATGAAAAAGTCATCAATTATTTTTCCTCTTGAAGACCAAGTTGTGGAATGGTTGTGCAGAGGAATTAATACTAAATAGGGTTCAAGTGGCATATCCTAAATACAGGGGAAGACACATTTGGAACTCATCCCCCAGCTGCAGGGATGCATGACCCCCAACACCCACCGTGTTCCAAGCAGAGGTGGGAAGATCAGAGATATATGAAGTGGCCCATCTCTGGACAAGTCTCGTCTTTGCCCCAACAGCTGCTGCTTAACAGACAAGAGGGAAGCTTCCAGGGGAGTTTAGCCATCAGGGCTCTGTGTTGGCTCCACATTTGCTTTCCCATGGTACCTTCCCCATGCCAAGTACCATGGCCATTGGCAGTCTGCTACGCATGTTTATACAGCCAAGCTGAGAGGAGGCTTAAGAACAATGGACAGGAGACCTAAGGTACTTCAAAACACTTCAATGTCAATCCCAAATGACATTTAAGGAGGGTCCTGCTGTGAAACAATTTCCAAAGATGAGTGTCTTAAGTTACAGGACACTCAATGTTTGGGTATAGTCCTCTAACAGAAGGACTAGACTCAGTAAAAGAAACCACTTTACTACTCACCGTATAAAAATACAAATACCAATTTAGCCCCTGAGTAAGCCCTTGAAATCCTATGTGAATTAATTGTTTAAGATCCTCTTATTTCCTGCTCCTTTCATAATTTCAGCCACTCACAACACCAATTTCATAAAGTTGTCATCATTATTGTCACAGGGTTTCTGCTTAACAAATAAAGCGTTGCTCTCTCACTCATTGTCCCTTACCACTGCCTCGATTTTCCACAAAAAGGCAAGGAGGGTAGTTAAGCGGGCACTGGACCACCAGAACTGCGGGGAGAGCATAAAGTAAGATCAGCAGAGTGGCTCACATTTTGCAGCTGAAGCCAGAGGCTTAACCAACTCATCTGCTCAGGTAGCACGGAGAAAGCCAGGAGATTAAAGACCAAGAAGGACATGGTAATTTTCTGTAACAATCACCTGAGGATAACCAGAAGCATCATCTGAGTAGAAGAGCAGTACAAGATCTAATGGAGTGATATATAGATATAGATAGATGTAGATAGATAAATAGATACAGGTCTTGAATACATTGAAATGTGGAATTAGGAGGTCTCTAATCACCACGCTGAATTTTAGAAACGCTCCATCAAACACAGTGGTGAAAGAAGGAGCCTAAACTGTTTTAAGATGGATCTTGGCAGCTTTCTGGGTGGGATTTGGTAACAGAACAGATGGAATTGACAAGTTAGAAATTAAAGGCTTTGAAAGATGGTTTTTCCCACAAGGAGTTGGAAGGAGATTTGTTGAGTAGTTATTGATTAAATTTGTTTGGACCATGTTTAATTCTGTTCTCCGCAGTGGTTGCCTTACAGACCACAAGGACTTTTTGACTTGGAGGGGTTTTGCTTGCCTTCTTCCAAATCAGCAGAAACTGGTCCCACTTTGAGCCAGGATATTTGGAGAGGTGCGATGCTCACCCCCTCCTCCACACACACACCCCCCATCCCCCCACACTTGTATTCAGAAATATTTTCAGGATGCAGATAGTGCAGATGGTCAAAGCTGTCCAGCCATCAGGT
Source organism: Bucorvus abyssinicus (assembly GCA_009769605.1). Taxonomy (NCBI): domain Eukaryota; kingdom Metazoa; phylum Chordata; class Aves; order Bucerotiformes; family Bucorvidae; genus Bucorvus; species Bucorvus abyssinicus. Next base: position 2,448,541 of record CM020032.1, read on the forward strand.
CTCAGCTCAAGGAGCATCCCTTCAGCTCCACCCGGCAGGGACTGCCTGGGCGGGAGGAAGGAAGGTCCATGCTGAATATCAAACGGGCATCTCACACCACAACTTCTCAGCTATTTCAGGCATCCTGGCACACTGCTACTGGCCTTGTTCTTTTCCTTTGGTAAGTTGGCATTTAGAGGCCTGAAGTTTTTTTTCTACTGATCGTGGTGATTTTTTTCATAGGGCCTTATAAAGCTGATACAAAGTATAATTTCCAGCTCCTCTGTAGGTGAAATTGCTTGCAGCAGACTAGCCACTGAAAGACAAATGTTTTAATTATATCAATCTTATGATGCATTTTATTTAAAAGGGTCTTTCATTTTCATTTGACATCCACAAATTTTACTATTACATTGATCTTGCAGCATTTGATCTTGCAGAAATAAGCAGCATTTGCAGAACCTCAGAATTTTAATTATCTGTTGCTCTATAGTCAAGACTATCCCAAGACACAGCAAATCCATGAGGAAAAGATACAAAGAAAGAGAAAAAATATTACATTATTTTTTAAAAAAAAGGGTACTTTACCCATTATTTGCTCTTTTTTTCCTTTGGAGCGATTAATCTCTGCAGAGCTGTGCCACCACCCTAATAAGTTTCTGGGAGAGGACTTGGCAACTTTGAAATGAATTCCAGACCTCCGATAATGAAAAAGGCTGCAGGATCGTTTGCTTACAAAAAGAAAAAAACCCAAAACCAAAACCTTTTCAAAAAAGCTGCTTAGAATACTTTGTTCTCGAAAAGCCGCAGAGAAGTCAGACCTGCCTTCAATGAGGTTAGACTGAAGACTATTTACAGAATTTCCACAAGGCTTTGCGTGGGTTGCTAAAAGTTCATTGCAGGGAGTAACTGCACCTTCCAGCTTCCAGCCTTCTTAACAACCTCAAGTTCATAAAGTTTTGGGAAGAGCAGGCTTTCTCTTCTTTCGGCAGTTTGCAGTCTTCAAGCTGGTCAAAGATGAAACCATAATGTAAGTTACGAACTGCATATGTAAACGTCACAGCTCACTGACATCACTAAACCATTACATTTCTATAAGAGAAAATATAAGCAGAACATTTATTATTTTCTAGGATCTGTACTTGCCCACAGTTTGTTTAAAATATAACTAAATTGTACCTTGCTGCTAGAAAAAATTTATGAGCACTTGACTGCGGGACGGAAGATGGTCAGTGTTAGAAGATCAACGTTTAAGGGTTGAAGCGTAGTAGTAGATATCCTGCCGTTGAAAAATCTGTTGAAAGTCTGTTTTCAAAACCCAGTACGGAAAGAACTGACCACGAGGTGTGCCAAAGGAATAAGGAAAACAGGAAAATTGATAAGAGTCTGTCTCTCATCTTTGAGGTGTGTAACTGGTGACTTTGCATTCTCCTGCTCTAATCTGTAGTTACTCTGTTTACTCCTCCATGTGCTCTGCTGCCCGATTCGATCTGGTTGTGCAGTTCAGACAACTACCCTATTGCTTTTATTTCCGGGCCACACGAGGGCCGGTGATTTGAACCCTTTAGGAGTTACGTGTCTTCCTAGAAGACTTCAGAGATGCACAGTGTTTGACAAAAGATAGCTCACTTGTCATTTCCACTCCTAATAAAACGATTTGTGCTCTCAAAAGACATTTTCATTTTCACAACAGAGGCTTATTTCGGCTCTTGAGTTTTGAATGCAACAAGCCAGAAACCCTGTGTTTTCATAATACCGGTTAAAAAACCCATACATTTTAAACATTTTTCAGCAACCAAGTGTGAAAAATTGAAGGAATCTGTTAACATATTGATTGCTTCGAGCACTGCTTTAAATTAGCTTTCTGTTCCTCTCCATATGGTTTTCCATTAAATTTAAATAAATTAAAGTTCAGTTATCTGGAAGAGAGGCACAGCGTCCTCCTCGAGTTGCCGGATGAATTACCGCTCAACTTTCTCTGTCAGGAATTCATCAGGACGTCTGCCTTTGGGTACTGCGGACCTAACACTTTCTCTTTCAGACGGGATTTCAAAACGGGTGCCAGGCACGCTTTCAGCAATAGCCCCGCGATTGGAAACGGCTTTCTCCCTGCACTATTATGGGAGTCATGCCTGTAAATAAAAAAAAAACCAACCCAACAGAAGTTCATCAACCGGAGAGGCTCCGCGTTGACACACACAACAGTTTTCAGTCTGCAGAGATGCAGCAGACATAAACAGGAGGATATGCCACAGATGGCGTCTTTCATTCTGCAATAAAAAAAGTGATTTAGCCTGTCTCTGCCCGTTGAATGCTCAGCGTGCAGAGCAGGGGGAAGGAGAAGAGCAGACAGCACCTCCACTAGTCACTGAATCGGTCAGAATCAGCCCATTCCCTTCCACTGAAGGCTTGGGGTATATGCAGTGAAGGTGTTTTGCAAGAGCTTCAGGAGAACATCTGGAGGATACAGAGTGAGCCTGGTATGTCCTCTTCCAAAACATGGTTTGTTGCCTCTTCGCCCCACGTCCTTCCAGCTCCAGCCCGTAGCACAGCAGCCCTAGCAGCAGCGAGCTCACAGGAAGCATGAAGAGACTTTTGACCTTGTGAAGAAACACAGAAATACAGTTTGAAATCTGTTGCTCTTGTTCTTTTTTTTCTCTCTTCCTCATGCAGGAGAATGTAAAACATGTCTGTCTTACAACTTCTGTCAACAGTAGAGATGATCCCAGAAGGCAAAATCTCCTCGCCATAGTCTCTGCCTCAAAAGTCTCATTCACCTCAGAAAAAAAAATACGCAGCTATGAAAAGCGTTAGCAGAAGCAAGAATAACTTGATGGGAACATCACCTATGAGAACAGCACTGCCTTCAGGAGCTGTGAGGCAAGCCCTCTTTGCAGGAGACTGGGCACCCGTGGGGTGGCAAGCACCGAGGCCAGGGTGGTGGGCTGGCGGGGCACGTGGGGCACATGGACTCCACGCTGGGAGGAAGCTGGGCCATGCTGCTGCTGCGAGCAACGGGAAGGTGCAAGCGGGAAGGGCTTGGCTGTCTCTCGAAATGATTAGAGCAGCATAAAAATAACAGTACAGCCAAAGGAGCCGGCAGTAATTTTCACATGGTGGCTCTCTCTAATGCAGCTAAATAAAAAAAAAAAAGAAGCAAACTGAGTTAGGAAACACATGCTGTGAGTATGCCCTGTTGGAAATGGGGATCTCCTTACAGAAAGGTCTTGCAGATAGAGATACATCTCTGCCGTGCACATCTGGTGTGTTCTTTTTCACAAATCGGTGTATCAAGTTTTTTGTACGAACGCATAGAGAATTTTTTCAGGGTACGCAGGGGCGCAGACTTCTCAGCCCTGCACTGCTGTGGAATGTCCATTTTCCTCGTCCCTCTGCCTAAAACCAGACTCTCAGCTTTAAAAGTCTGTGCCCTGCTAGAAAACCTACCATTCTTCCACCTCCTCGAGACTCACCTCCAGTGGCCCCAGACTGGTTGTTCCTTTCACTGAAGGCGACATTCATCCCTACCAGCGACTAAGCAGTTTTACTATGTGAAAATACGTTAAATGACTGAATTATTTGTTTTCAAACAACTGGCTGTGCAATCAGGCGTTTGACAAGAACCCTTGGTGCCTTGCAATTTGCTCTGCACACGTGGCAGCTCCAAAGGAGCCCTTAGCAGATGGGGTCAATGAACAAAACACCCCTTTTAGTGAGCCTTGGCGTATTCACCCCCTCAAAACCGCAGAGGCTGTTGTCTATTGTGTTGGGACTCTGTGTAAGAGGGAAATCATTCATAGTAATGGGTCTACCCAGTTGATAGTTTCCATTTTTAAAATTCCCAGAGTAGGCATTTATTTGAGGAGATAAGACAATTAGAGAGGTTTACGCTGGCTTTTATAGGACTATTAAATTTCCCAATAGCGCCGTAAAAATTAATAAAATCAACTGCTGCTATTGTACTAAAAAATAAACAGACCTAGCATTAAGGTCTGGGGATTTTTTTCAAGGTTTTGTTGCTGCTGCTGTTTCTGCACCAACAACAGGTACAAATGGGGTTTGTTCCCTGGGATCGCTCTCACTAGGAGAAAGAGGGCTGAAGCCCAGATGCACTCAGCTCCCTCCAAAGCCCAGCAGCAAGGATGGATGTGGGGTGTGGGGCAGGAGGAGACACCAAAGCCATGAGCATGGAATCACAGAATCACAGAATGGATTAGGTTGGAAAAGACTTTAAGATCATCGAGTCCAACCATTCCCCCAGCACTGCCAGGTCCCCACTAACCCCTGTCCCTCAACACCACCTCAACATGACTGGGAAACCCCTCCAGGGATGGGGACTCCACCACTGCCCTGGGCAGCCTGCGCCAGCCCTGGACAACCCCAACGGGGAAGAAATTTTTCCTCATGTCCAACCTCAACCTCCTCTGGGGCAACTTGAGGCCATTTCCTCTTGTCCTGACACTTGCTACTTGGGAGAAGAGACCAACCCCCACCTTGCTCCAACCTCCTTTCAGGTAGTTGTAGAGAGTCATGAGGTCTCCCCTGAGCCTCCTTTTCTCCAGGCTGAACAGCCACAGGTCCCTCAGCTGCTCCTGACAGAACTCGTGCTCTAGACCCTTCATCAGCTTTGCTGCCCAGCTTTTGACATGCTCCAGCACTTCCACGTCCTTCTTGGAGTGAGGGGCCCAAAACTGGACACAGTAGTCGAGGTACATCTTCACAAGTGCCAAGACCAGGGGGACAATCCCCACAATGACCAGAAGGGCAGTTCTGCAGTAGGTATATGTTGATCAGTCAGTCCCTAAGTCCAGATAAATGACACTCAGCTGAGCTGATATTCAGCATTGCACCTCTGCCCATCACAGCTACATGGATTTAAGTTGTGCAGGTGATTGGTCCAGCTGGGATCCATGAGGTCTTAATGTTGAGGAACCTCTTGTCAGCTGAGTCACTGCGGTTCCCAAATATCTGTATTCACTGCTTCTCCTGTGCCACATAGCTCTATTTAAATTGGGTGGGAGCCTGTGCAAAGGTGGGTGCTGTGGATGCTGGTCTTCCTTTATACTCCTGAAAATGAAATTTTCCATTCCTGTAACATAATGCTAAAGGTCTAACTCAGTCTTACAAAAGCAGCTTGGAGGTAGAAGCAGTCTGAATCATGTATTCTAAATTCTCTGTTACATTAGTGAGGGAAAAAATCCTGTCACATTACCTCACTCAAGCTGCTTTAATCAATAGTTATCAGTCATTTCATTTCCCTTGATAAGTGCTTCTTCCCCTGAAACCTTACTGCTTTCTGCTACTGAGAGGTTTTCAGCCTGTACTGGGAACAGAACTTATTCCCTCCAGTAAAATTTTCATTTTAACCTTTCCTCAATGGCTTAGAAATAATAGATTGCTAAAATTACTTTTATAGATTGGAAAGTTAAACCTCGTAGAGATAACCACTTCGGCGATGTTACAACTCAATGATAAGGCAAAGAATAACAAATCTTAAAGGTTACTGAACTAAGACTTACGTTTTAAGGCTGCTGAAATACCAAGTAGTGTTCTGGCTCTGCAATTAAATAACTACCTAAAGCTACGGTTCCACGTGCTATCCAACCCCCGCCCCGAAACTGCCTTCTTTAACTCTGCGGGCAGTAATACCAATGGAGGTAAACAAATATTTCCCCTATTCCCCTGTGGCCTTCTCAATGCTTAGAGCACTCTGGTGCTCTCCCTATAACCTTCTGGGCACTGGAGGAATCGGGGCTTGCCGACCAAACCTTCAGGCTCATGATGTGTCCTCATCATTTGGAGTTGTGAACGTCAACCGTGGCAACCTGGTACCAACCAGAAAATCTTTGTGAAATGGTGGAAGCGGTGGGGGTTTTCTTGCCACTGTAGTACCCGAAGGACTGTTTCTTATAGAATATTTTCTAGACAATTCCTGATTTTAACCCCTAACACCTCATGTGACCAGGACCCGGACCCTGCTGTCTGTGGTAAGATCCTTACAAGATATTTAGTCTAACTGAGTTGAAATTTAATACTTATTATGCCACAATCCTATTTCTACAGTGGTCTGTGCATAATTATGTGCATAATTCATTACAAAAAGCTGGTAAATTGGGGCATTAGCCTTTAAATGACCAGCAGGACTGTGAATGAGGAGAGGACAAGGCCAAAGGCAGAAAAATGACGGGCGCTGGGAGACCAGTGGCACCTGTGCTGGGGAAGGTGCTTCAGCCTCTGGCCCATTCACAGCTCTATCCTCTTCCAGGTTCATCCTCTCCCAGGTTCATCCTCTCCCAGAAGAGCCTCCCACTCGAAGTATGAAGATTATTTGGGAATAGGGGTCAAGAGAGGCAGCTGGGGGAGACATTTCAACCACATTTTTGACATGGAGGTTTAACACAGATTTATGCACACACACACCCCAGATATGTGGGGCTAGCAAATTGGTTTTGACCATCTGCACAGTCCCTTGCTGTGCTACTAGGAAGTATCATCTGGCCCAAAAGGTCCAGGTCCAATTCTGGTTGAGTCTAAGATGTTAAACTTCAGTATTTAATTCTGACACACAGAATAGCTTTGAAGGTCATGTCATAGAATCACAGAACCACAGAACCATCTAGTTGGAAGAGACCTTTAAGATCATCGAGTCCAACTATTCCCTCTGCACTGCCATGGTCCCTAAACCATGTCCCTCAGCACCACATCCACACGTCTGTTAAACCCCTCCAGGGATGGTGACTCCATCACCTCCCTGGGCAGCCTGTTCCAATGCTTCACAACCCTCTCTGTAAAGAATTTTTTCCTGGTATCTAACCTAGATCTCCTCTGGCGCAACTTGAGGCCATTTCCTCTCGTCCTGTCACTTGTCACATGGGAGAAGAGACCAACCCCCACCTCCCTACAACCTCCTTTCAGGCAGTTGTCCAGAGCAATAAGGTCTTCCCTCAGGCTCCTTTTCTCCAGACTAAACACCCCCTGGTCCCTCAGCCGCTCCTCACAAGACTTGTTCTCCAGACCCTTCACCAGCTTTGTTGCCCTTCTCTGAACACGCTCCAGCACTTCAACATCCTTCTTGTAGTGAGGGGGCCCAAAACTGGACACAATACTCAAGGTGTGGCCTCACCAGTGGAGCTTTTATAGTTTCTTCTGAGCCCCTTGCAGAGATCTTCATGGTAAACAGGTCATGCAGCTGCAGGAAGGTGATAAAAAGCATTCTCTATCAACACTTTTAGGCCTCTAAAATTGCAACAACCCATTTTGAAGATGGGCTGTGCGCTGTGATGAAGGCTTTACCTTTTACCCTGTGTCTAGGGCTGCTCTTACAGCTCTGCAACTCCCCAGTACATCCTCATGGCCCAAACTTCAACCAGGGTAGTGGTGTCCACCCTTGACATTCCCCCAAAAGGAGCAAACTGGTAACTTGTCCCTCTGCGAATAAGCTCCAGCCTGGCTCCTTTCGCTGCCTTCCCCGGCACATTGCCAACGCCTGACTTCTAATGGGTTACTTGTGGTGCAGAATACCTTCTAAAAATACTTGGTAATTTCAGTACTTGGGCTGAAACAACACGGTGCTAAAACATTCCCACCGCGTTGCGATTTTCGCTGTTGCAACCAACAGCTACGAAGTCCCGGTGACAGCCTCCTGTACTTACCATCTCTGCATTTATCTCCACACCATTTATTTTTAGCCTGCTTTTCTCAGATGCCAGCAGGGAGATAGTGCCTTGTGTATCAGCCCTGGGATCGTGGAAAACATCGCTTCATTCACATGTACTCCTCCCATGTAAATGCTTTAGCATAGAAATCTGAAAGGTTTGGGTTTGGTTGGTTTTTTTTTTTCAGTTTCCATGTGATATCTGTGACAAACTAGTTCCAAGATTTCTCATCTCCAGCAGCAGTTTTCAGATGTGACTTTCCAACTTGGGGAAACAGCATTGCTCTAAAGAGGGTGGAAAAAGAAGTAAAATATATTTACTTCAAGATTTTTAAGAACCTAGATTTTGAGGCCAGTAGTGACTATTTCTTCCAAACTTCCTCCCTGACACAAGATTAACAAAAAATATTGTGCTAATTTTCCTCATGGGAACTACCTGAGAAGGAAAGACAAACTGTGCACAGCTTTTAAAGCAATCACTTACAGTCATGCCAGAACAGTTATCAGGGTGGGTTCTCACTTTCCCATCGCTCTTCTCCATACGTGTCTAGTGCAAAAATGGTGTTCAGTGCAATATCTGTTTAATTTGCACCAAAAAAGGAAGTCATGTGAGGTCTTTTCCTGACCCTAGAAGAGACAGCAGCCAGTGTAGGGGCTTCCCAATCCCATCAGGGCACCCACGCTGTAGGTGCTCCCCTCGCATTGCTGTGCAGCTGCAGAGCTCGCCCACGCAGCTGGGGTTACGGCCGCTCCGCAGCCAGTATTTGAGATGATTCAAGTGAGCTTCGAAAACAAGCTGCCGTATCGTGGGTTGACCTCAGTAGAAACGAACTGAGTGAATGTGTTATGTATTTACCACACGGCATTAACGCATCACGGATGTGACAGGAGGATGGGAATTCTGCAGCGTGTTTTCTGCTCTCTGGACATCTTCAAGTTAAATAAAATATCACTGGAACATTCATAGAGTGAATCACATTTTTAAAGTGAGTTTCAGTTTGGGGGGCCCAGATCCTTTCCAGGAGAAAGCTTAGCTGTTTGCTGTGCTACTCCATCCTCCATTTGGGATTGGCTGCTGACCAGAGCTCTCCAGACCAGCAGGCTGCTGTGGGACATCCAGGTACGGAGCCAACAACCACTCTTTGTGCCAGCTCATCTTCTAGGCTGAAGAAGAGCTGCCAATGCTTCTGTGTGGTGAAAATCCTCTCCAGCAGTAAATCACACAATCCCAGCTATCAGAACAGACACCAGTGGTATCTGGTGACATCTGCTTGACAAATCCAACATGTTGGGTGACTCGTGCTTGACAACTTTACAAAAGCTTTTGCCGTCTGCAATAATGGAAGGCTGTCAGTCCTAACTCTCCTGTCTTTCACTCACATCAAATACTTGACTTTATCCTAAATAATGAGTTAATTACTGCTCTGATGTGATCTACTCCAGAGTTGCCCCAGAAATGTCACTGTTACTCAGGTGATTGCCAGGGCATGCCTTTACTCCTCATAACATTTATTTTAACCTTGTCCTTAGTGCACAAAATTTACCAGCAGTGCAAGTAGACTCTCCAGTAAGTAAATTCTAGTTCAAGTAAGAAAAAATATGTCTTGGGGCAGGATCCACACACACTCTGAGTTGATCTTGAAACATCATTTTCATCAAGTTTTGGCACATAATGCAAATCCCCGTACGATAGTTGCAGGGTATCAGTCAGTAAGGCTAAACAAACGTTGGCGAAACTTCTCCTTTTCCTTCCACTGTATTTACCTCAGACATGAAAATAGATCTCTCTTAGCCTGCAGTGCAATATTTGAAACATGTAAAAAGTAACAGAGCCTCCCATTGCACCATTCAGCCAAAGAATCACAGAATCGTTTAGGGTGGAAGAGACCTTTAAGATCATCGAGTCCAACAACTCCCCCAGCACTGCCAGGTCACCTCTAACCCCTGTCCCTCAGCACCACCTCGACATGGCTGTGAAACCCCTCCAGGGACGGTGACTCCACCACCTCCTTGGGAAGCCTGTTCCAATGCTGGACAGGAGTCAATTTGTTTGCTAGAAGGACGGAGGTGGAAGAGTTTCCACTCTCATCACCACTCTTCTGTTTCTTCCTTAGCTCCAGGGACTGCTAACCCACTGCAAAGGCTGAGCTTTAAGGACTCACGTGGGTCCAACTACAGATGAACGTGTGTCATCCAACAAGTCCAACAGCAGATGAATGTACATCATCCAGTGACAACACATCAAACTTGCTGGAGATAAACGGTGTTTCCTCAGAATGTGGCATGCCTCCAGACAGTGGAGGTGGAGATCATAAGGTCAAAATTGAGGCTGTTATTGGAGTTGTGAGTTTGTGGACTCGTTGGGAAACCAGGCATTAATTTCCACCTTGGATCTGCTGACCCTTTTGAAAAGCACCGCTCTGAGGCTCAGCTTGGACTAACTCCACAAGCACATTGATGCGCAGAGGAATACTGCAATGCCGCAGGTGATGGCTACGCAACATCCAATTGCCATGCTGTCATTTTTCCAGAGGCGAGCTTTTCTCCTTGAGAAAAGAGCTCTAGCTGCCGGGTTTGCACTGGAGAGGGCTGGCAGCACTGGAGCTATTGACCTTGCCTCCCTAAACACAGTGTTCTTGGGAGTTAAATTAAATAGGTGAACTGCATTTGAAGTATTTCTCTACTTCTCCTGCAGGGTGTAAAAGCTTGCCCTGGTACATCAGTGAATATTAAATCACCATATTCTCATTTCTAAGGACACTCGAAGGTGCTGATGGAGTCAGGTACAGTTATGCGTGTGTATATGAGGATATAATTCTACTCTGTGTATTATTTTATAGTTATCAGGCTGGATACTGCTGGCTTGATTCTAGCGCCGTTAAAAGAGAGGGGTGGAATGGATTTTGCAGTTGTTTGATGGCTGGAATGGAAATGTTCTGCCCAAACCAAAACTGCATATGGATTTCAACCGTTTGTAAACATTCGTCTTGTTTACTTCCAACAACAATGCAGCCTTTTGTAAAAAAGGACATTCTTCCAGAACAAAACCCACCAGGCATTTTTGCTAAAACGTTAACACATTTCTGTTGGTTTTTTTCATCAGCCGAGCTTTGTTTCCAAACAAGCAAATTTGTAGGTAATTTCGCTTAGGATTAACAAGCAATGAACTTGTCTTTTTGATCAGAAATATTTTTGTGTGGCTGAGCAAGACGTACAGACAAGCAGTGACGTTGTCCTCAGATCTGCTCTTGTATAGGTGGTAAAGACCCAACCTACTCACAGGGGTGAGCCCAAGCAGCTGAAGCCTTGCGTACACTGGTACTTAAAATAGAACCTCTTCTCACCTTTTGGTGGTTCAAGACAGCCTGGGCAGTTTTATTGCAGTTTGGGGTAGGGAGCTCTCTCTGGGGGCACAAAGCAGAGCACGGCAGGCTCTCACGGACACCACAACGCAGGGTATCGCTGGAGGGGAACCCACACAGCTCGATTTGCTTGTGGGGATACACAAAATATTAGTCACATCCTTGTCCAGGCCACTTTGTACCCGCAAGGAGCAGCACAAAGAGGATGAAAACCTTTGGCTGAGGTCTGGAGTTTTGCACAGATTCAGGCAGATTCCTCTCTTTCCCCCACTGGATCCATGGCACTGATTTTTTCCCAGTTTTGTGTTGCAGAGCTACAGCTGCTGACATTTATTTCTGCCGGTGTATTTTTGCTGGAATTAGCACCTGATACCCAGGGTGGGGAACTGATACGCAGTGACGAAGGTTGCTGGGTATCTTCGCAGATCAAATCACAAAAGCTTTTGGCATTTCCTTTGAAGGTGCTACAAAACTGTTTGTGGGTCCGTTTTATTATATGAGGAAGATTTCAATTGCAGAATTAACAACTCTTGTAATTTATTTGTGAAAGGGGTGAAGTCCTTGTTGCCGTTGCAGCTTCACTTCATGCTTGATATCATAACTTCAGGGATCAGGCTAGGAGCTGCCAGTGATTTATGCCATTGGGACTGCCTTAAGCAATAAGGTTTGGATGGCTCCCAGCACCTGCGTGGGTGAGGAGTCACTGACTGAGAAGATTCTTCTTCTGCCTAAAGGGAGCCTACACTAATTTAAAGATGGAAGGCTAATTTTGTGATACCTTCTGTATTCTGGTGGTGGTTTTTATATAATCTCATTTTTCAAATGAGGTGGAAAGCTTTCCTCTTCAGATAAATTCACTGCACTTGAGCAAAGCTGGAAGACTTTCTATTCTCCTACATTTCTGCTGGAGCGTGTCCAAAGCTGGGTAACAAAGCTGGTGAAGGGTCTAGAGAACAAGTCCAGTCAGGAGTAGCTGAGGGAGCTGGGGGTGTTTAGTCTGGAGAAAAGGAGGCTCAGGGGAGACCTTCTCACTCTTAACAACTCCCTGAGAGAAGGTTGGAGTGAGGTGGGGGTCGGTCTCTTCTCCCAAGTAACAAGCGACAGGACAAGAGAAAATGGCCTCAAGTTGCACCAAGACATGTTTAGATTGGACATGAGGAAAAAATTTCTTCTCCAAAAGGGTTGTCCAGGGCTGGCCCAGGCTGCCCAGGGCAGTGGTGGAGTCCCCATCCCTGGAGGGGCTTCCCAGCCGTGTCGAGGTGGTGCTGAGGGACAGGGGTTAGTGGGCACCTGGCAGTGCTGGGGGAATGGTTGGACTTGATGAGTTTAAAGGTCTTTTCCAACCAAAATGATTCTGTGATTCTGTGATTCTGTAATTTTAATACCTCTAATTTATCAGTTGTAGACTTATATCTAAGTCACATTGCAGCTTCTCTGTGGTTTAGACAAAATTTAAAAGTTGAAATGTTCTTGTGTGTTGTCTTTAAAAAGAACAGATTTTAGGTCCTGCTTAGAATATATCTTTTTTCAGATATATAAAAAAAATTACACACATCGTAATTCTTTGTTATTTTGCAAGACAACACTCCCTCGGCTCATCTGGCTTGCAGAGACTGCCGCCTCTTTCTGAGTTGCTTGCTTTGGGGCAGCTGGAGGATGTGAGCGACTGCCACGCAAAGCGAGTGTGAAAACCATGCACAATCCTTTTGTCTTCTTGGGATTCATTCCAGCGTTCTTGTCCTTCCCTTCCTGCCTCCCAGAAAAATGGGGAACATCTGGGTACCAACCAGACAAGCACTGTCCGGTGCTGATGGCTGCAGGAGCAGGTAGGCAAGTCCCACCTGCCCATGGGCTCGTGTGTGGTAGGTTAAGGGATGGGACCAGCTGAAATGGAGCACAGGGAAGAGGGAAAAGGTCTAGACAGCTCAGAGCACAGGCTGGGATTCCCCATCCAGAAGTGGTTAGCAGAAAAATGTAATTGCAAGCTGAAATCCTCTCCTTGGTTATGTTGCTGTTTATAGCAGCCTTAGTTAGGGATGTTTGTTTTAAGCTGCTGTCCCTGTGGCAGGAGAGGATTAATCCACTCCGTTCACTGAGGAAGACGAGCTGTTGTCAAAGCCAGCAATGCTGCGCAGTCACCATGGGCTCTCTGGGGTTGCTGGAGAATCATTCCCAGCACCAGCCAAGCCAGCTATCAAATTATGGACCATTACTCTAGCTGCCCCTCCTTGTAGGTGACCAGTCTCGAACACCGCAATTCTCTGCCATATGGTGTAACATATGGAGAAAGCTGCTTTGATGTTCCTGCTCTGGTCAACTAAACATTGCACGGGCACAACTGATGTTTCTCTTTTTACCTTGATGAGCTCTCGGGATCTCCAGGTGCATAAACGTTCTACCTCAGCCTTTGCAGCTTTTCATGCTGCTTCCATGCTACATTCCATGCTGCCTTCCATGGCTGACTGCGGTATCCCTCCTGCCAGAACAGGAGTGGAAGCCCTGTATTATCCTAAGCAGGACTGTGATCTCTGTTCTTCTGCAACTTTTGAGCCTAAAACTCTCTGTAAAACTTTAACTACAGAAAAATGAAGTCTCCTAAATAAAGACCGTCCCAGAGGAAAACTGAGCTGACAAGTTATTTCGCTTGTCTCATGGTCTAGAACTGTTTGTCATAAACAGATGTGTACAGCAGATACTACAGGAACACTTAGAGATTAACTTGCCTTGGGACTTCAGGCTGTAACCTGTGCCTTGTTGCACAGGAAATTCGAGCACAGGCTGGCTGTTTGAGCTGGTTGTTGCTGAAATTGTTCATTATTTTGACCTCAGCCATGCCAATGCCTTGCCTTTGCTTGGCTTTTTGGTGGTGCAGATGGCTCCCAGTGGTGCCGCAGGGTCCCATGGGTGCTGGGACTAGCATGGGGCAGGACTGGGAGTACCCAGGTGGGAGCAGTCCTACCTTCACCTGAGAAAGGGTCATATGTCCAGTGTGTCATTCCTTTCCACTTTTGCAGTCAGAAAGAAAATAACCATTCCATTAGTGATCGATGGCTCAGGTAAGGTGGTTTCGTCATGCCTACCCGTTCCTAGGAGATAAATGTCCCCATGGCAGAGGGTGCCCCCATCTTTAACACTTATAACTGGCATCGCCAAGAGGAAACAAACCAGGATCAGGACTTTTCCTGGGGTTTTTGCGGGGAGCCTGGCTTGGCTCAGACTCATGCTACATGTGCCAGCACGGTTAAGAGGACCTGGACCAGCACAGCTGACAAACCCATCTCCATGTGCAGCTGTTAGATCGAAAGCCAAACATAAGAAAGAGGAAACGAAGTCACAATACTTCTGCATCTGTGAACACTGCTTAGTACAGTGATTATAATCAAGTCCATAGAGTCACAGAATGGTTTCAGATGGAAGGGACCTTAAAGATCACCTTCCACTAGACCAGGTTGCTCCAAGCCCCGTCCAACCTGGCCTTCAACACTGCCAGGGATGGGGCATCTTCCTAATATCTAATCTAATTCTCACCCTTTCAGTTTATAGATGTTATCCTTCATCCCATCACTACACTAAAAGAGCTCCTCTCCATCTTTCCAGTAGCCCCCTTTAAGTACTGGAAGGCTGCTATAAGGTCTCCCCAGAGCCAGGAAAGCAATTATTAAAAGAGATTTTTTTTTTTTTATACTCAACCCAGCTTATTCCCGTGTGTGCTCAGAGTAGAAACTGCCTTGTTTAGCACCTTGCAGACCTGCTTTGCAGGGTACACTTGCCCATCAGAAAAGCCTGGGGTATTGAAGAGAGCCAGATGCTTGTTGTCTCTTGCTGGACGTGTTACAGAAGTGTTTTATCTGAAACTGAAAAACAAAATAATTCTTCATATTTTCAGAGAAGTAATAAGAAAGCTTAAAAAAGGAACTGCCACGTGATCCTCAGCCCAGCAACGGCTTGCATGTGCAAGGCTGAGCCAGAAGCTTAAGAGGACACATTTTGGGCGATTAATGCCATCAGCTTCCAAATGCATCTGAAAGCAACTGGGCCTTTTCCTGGTGTCCTGCAGGTACCTTTGAATTCTTTGGAAAACCGCTGGCTTTGAACAGAACTTTAAATTCAAGAATATCCTTACTGGTCTCTTCACTGGGGAAAAGTTAAGATGGACTGACAGCTTTCTGCTGCATCACACAAGAGGAGGCTGGGTGTAGGAGATGGTCTTGGAAATTACAGTGGCTGCCCAGACCACAGACTGCTCCGTAGCTCAACTGAGCGAGGCAGGACTCCGTATAATCCACACCTTTCTCCTCCTTTCAGTGACAAAACAAAGTTTTCTCTTTCATATCAAGAGCTTTTCTTATGTTCAACTACTTTTCTCACCTTTCCACGTGTCTCACTCTCCTCAGGAGACAAGTCCACCCTGCCACACAGCTATGCCATCGTGTACAGAAAGAGATTGAGAGCAGTTTACAGGGGCTCTCTCACCCTTAAATGATTATTCTCCTTCCATTCTCCGTAGGCTTTTCGTGATTCTTACCACACTGAATGATGTTCTCCATGTCTCTGGAGAAGAGCTCTCTTGCTCGTGCTCTCTTCAGTGCTTTTTGTGCTAAATAGCGCTTTCTGCCACTCCTAAACGATTCTTTGCACAGCGTGTCACGTCTAGCTGTGTCCTGCCTTGGGCAATCGCAGCTCATGCTATCCCTCACCTTAATTCTTCTCACTCATCCCAAAGCCCAGGTGTCACATCTTACCCAACTTTTGCTACCCCTCTCTCTTTTTCAGCTGTTCTGAAGCCCCCAGCTCATTCAGCAGGCATTATTTTTAGGTATGGCCATTACATATTTGACTCCACAGCCTGAAGCTCTCTTCCAAAGGCTGATTATTTTTCTGGTTTATTTTGTCGATGTCTAATTTTCACCCCTGCAGATGAGATTGTTTGACTCAGTCTACTTGTGATAAAGTAATCCCAGGTAAAAAAAAAAGAATAATAATAAAGGCAACTGAACAAAAAGAATTAAACACTTTGTGAAATCTGTGTGTGAATAACGTAATTCTGAAGCAAATCCGCCTCCCCAGCCCTCCCCATTGGCTTTATGTGCATACAGATGACTTAACACAGGAGGTGCATCTCTTTACCGATGTGCGTGACTGCTTCTCCATGCAGCTTCAAACAGGAATCACATTTCCCCCTCATATAACTCAAAGCATGCTGCAAAGTAGCAGACCCGTATCTTACAAGTCAAGAAAGTGAGATGCTGAGAGCTTGCTGAGAGATTGGATCAATGGCAGAAGTGGAAGTAAATCACTGCTCTCCCGTTTCTAGTTCCCCACCCCGGTCATATTGACCACAGTCACAGCGAGCCTACTGAGGAGTTACCTTCCTTCTCTACTGATATACTCTCTAACCACTGTTAGCAAAGGTTACATGACCTGGGAGACAGAAGGTCTCATTTATGTCACAAATGAGGGACTTCCAAGTCAACAATGACGAGAAAGAGCACATCTCCTGTCAGGGACATAAGGGTGGCCTCAGCCCCACCTAAACTGATGCTGCAGAGACCTGAGGTTTTCTATCTGCATTCAGGCGTTGGAGGAGACCTTGAATTTCTGTACCTCTAGTCCCACAGGGATCTGGTGAATCAAAAGTGCCTTGTTTTTACATGTCTTATGACTTCCTTTCTTAGCTCCCTCTGCGGACAAGCCAAGGTCTAACTTCTGTGTCTAAGTTCTGAGGCTCATCTAGCAGGGGTAGGTTGGGAGCGTCATTAAAATTGATGGAAGTGGTGCTGATTCACCCCAGATATGGACCCCCAGTTTTACGGAGGAAAAGCCCTGTTTGTGCTTCCAAGGGAAGAAGTCCTTCACACTCTTACGCTGGTTTGGCACTGATTATAATTTGGTCTCCAAGCTTTCTGGAGGCAGGAGTCTGAGAGCTGTGCTCACCCCCAGCTGCAGCACTGAGCAGAGCTCCTCACTTCTGAGTTCATCAGTAATACTTGAACTTTCCCACAAGGGACTTCAAAACCTTCCCCTTTCCATTCATTAGCTATTCTTCTGCGGAACTAATTCGCTGCCTACAAATTGAATTTAAAAAAATTAAGTCTCTTTCAGGTTATGGATTGAAAGAAACTAAACCGAGAAATGGCAAGTTACTTGAGGGAGTATGTCAAATACGAAGCATTCTCCCATTTTCTCAGCAATCTGACATCACTGGGAACCAGGAGCTTGCATCCTTAATTGGCCGTAACTTTTTCTTCTTGTGGAAAATGGGGTATTTAACGCAGCGCTCATTTTTTCTGAACGTCTTCTTTGGGATGTAGAAATGAATGTTAATATATGCAAGCCCATTACCGAGAATGGTAATGAAGAAGTCGTGGCCAATGGTTAAGCTGAGATTAAGCACGCTTCAGAAAACTAACACAACTCTTCCAGAATTCCTATTCAACATTCGTAACGGAATAAAAGTCCTAATAAAATGTTTTCCCCGAGAAGTAATAAATTCTGAAAACATGACTGTCTTTACTTAGATCTTTTGTAAAGAAAAACTTTTTCTCCGGCAGGAAAACCTGCTGTTTGCAAGAAAACTCAAGAAATACAATTATGCAACTGTTTTCTTGAGGCTTGTGCAAACGTGCTGTTGCAAATGCTCAACGCGCCTGTTCACGAGAGCCCCGGTCCCTCCTATAAATGTGTGTAGGACTCAGAGAAAATATAGCTCAAGCATGGAAAACAGTAGTTTTCTCTTTCTGCATTTCATTTAAAGAATTAAAAACTCTTCCAAGCCCTCAGTAGACACCTGAAAAGCAATTTTTCGCTGGAAGCGAGTTTGTTCATGTCATAAATCTTCTGAAATGAAACGTAACAAATTTCCACTTGCAGCTTCTTGAGAAATGCTACCTGCTGTATTTTTTAAATTTATTTGGGGGAGGAAAGAAATTTTTTCAAATATATTATTTAATTTGGAAAATAATGCACCAAGTGTCATCATGATTGATCTTTTTAAGTGGATGCTGACCACCTAAACACTCTTACTGCCTCCGGATTTAATATCCAATTCATGTGCTCCCCTGAGCCGATGTGAGTTGTTTCGACGATTCACGCTGGAGTCACACTTTGAGTGCAGCCCTACGGACTAAATTTAAGTGTTTTCACTGCTTGACTCCCACCACAGGGACTTCCGCCGCCTCGTCCCAGTCTGCCTTCGCAGGGATGCTCAGGCACCTTTGTCGAGCCTGGAGCAGGCTCCCTGAGCAGCACTGAGTTTTGCACAGGGTGAAGACAACCTCTAGGTTTGGTGATACCTTTGGTGACGCTTCATCTGGGAACAGGAAGACGGCGATAACAAGAGCTCTCCCAGTGCTCCACAGCTCCAGATTCACGGGTGATGCAAAACAGCACACAAATCTAACATCTCTGCGTTAAGCCAAGTTTATGGCTGCCTTGCATTGCCAGCACACTGCAAAGCAGCTGGAGAGCACCAGTGACTTTGATCCCAAACTATAGAAGAAATCCTGGTTATTGAGCTGACGTGGTCCTGGGCAATCAGATGACGCTTTAAAAGCAGAAGAAAGCACCTCGTGAGGCATCTTTGCCCTGCCTCATCCAACACAGATGCTTTTCAGAGGAAACAAAGCTCAAGAGTTTCATTTTCATAGAAAATAAAGGGAGCAGCCCCCACGGCACACTGCTGTCCTCTCAGCTCCAAAGGCTTTGCAGGATTTCTGGCTACATCACTGAGCTTGTGTCACAAGCAGCACAAGATCAAAGCCCAGGCAGTATGGGAAGGCATCGCGTCAGCCCGGAGACGCCCCTGCTGGCAGGTCTCCCAGGATGGCGGGTGGTGGGTTCTGGAGGACATTTGAGGCTGTGGCAGCCAAGGGGTGATGCTGGATCTCCCCTTCAGCCATCGCTAGGATGAAAACAGAATGTCACCCATCCCTCTGGGCTCCCTGGTGCAGCTGCTGCCGCAGATGATGACCTGTCGCATGGTTTCAATCAATTCAAACTCCAAAGCACATTTTAAAGGAGGATAAATAATGTAGCCAAGATATTATTTGACATCTCTGTAGGGAAAGTAATGTGTCTTTCTTCTGGCAATTTTTTACTTCACCACATTATAAAAATGAGGTTAAAGAATTATTTGGGTTTTGTGGCACTTAGATAGGTGAGTTTTAAAATATTACACAAACATGAAATCACGTTGTTCGGGTTTTCTAGTTCAAAACTGAAGCCAAATGAAGATAATTCAAAAGAAAATATTCTCTGGGACAATGATGGACAGGAATGGTGATACATTGTGCAACTCCTGTTAAAACTTGGGCTTGCGACACGATTTTCATGCATATTTTATACCTCTACTTGCATCTTTGAGGTTTAATTAGTTTCCTAACAATATTCAAAGAGGAAGTTTCAGCTCCTGAGGCATTCGGAACAAGTTTGGCAAAAAGTGTCTGCATTACTTAAGGATGATGTTTTTACCCTGAAACTAAAATACATTTATTTCTCTCCCACACACCTAACTACCCAGGTAATCACAGTGCCAGACTAGAAAATTATCTCTAAATATAAATGCTGGAAAATCCATCCGTTAAAGTAGGGTAATGGAAATATTTTATAGAGTGTACTCTGGATCATCTGCATTCACAAAGACAGGAGACTCCTTCCCATTTCTCCTAACTCTGTTATGTCTCACATTTCATTAAGCTTTAATTAGAAGACTTAATTCTTAATCTATCCCAAGTTAGCTTTAAGCAGAATACGAAGTACAAGTACTGCTTGTATATACCCTTATATCTGCTGAAGACTGAACTGGAGGAATTATTGTATCGCCTTCTCACCTAGTCCAAAAAAGACCAAAGGCCAGAACTTCAAATTTACGAAGTATACTCAGCTATAGATATATTTGATGTCTACCTAGATCCTCCAAAATCTGTAATGCTATGGAGAGACTTTGAAATTTATGTCAAGTACAGTGTAACTTATAACAAAAGCAAGATGCAATCTACAAATTAGCAATTTTTTCCCACGTCAACCTTCTGACAAAAGGTGGTACAATTTGTAAGCTGTTGTTCTGAAAAGCCCTTAGAAGATAGAAAGCTCAGAGGGGGAAAAAAAACCAACTGAACAGCTCCTTCCTTCATGTTGTGAGCAGAGTTGTTGCTGAATTGACTTTCTTTTTTCCTCTCAGAAATAAAAATCTGACTCTCAAATAAGTGACAGGGCCAGAATATTGACAGCCGACATGCAGGCGCACACGCAGATTGAAAGCCCTGTAATCACGCCTGCTGGGGAGGGTATCTGCTTTATTTGTTGGCAGCTGACGGTGTGGACAGGGTGAGTTTTGTTTCAGAACCTGAGGCGGGCAGCAGGAAGGGAACGAACGCCAGTTCTCGTAACTGCTGCCCTGGAGGGGAGGGGAGATGGCAGCAGCCAAGCACTCTCGGCCGGGAGAAATGGGGCACAAGGGGCCGAGGAGCCGGAGGAATAACCAAGCGGGCTTGCAGGCTTCCAGCACCAAACATCCACCCAAGCCACAGAGGCATCAGAAAGTCAGATTTCTCCTAGGAGCAAAGAGAGAGGTGACTGCATGGAGCTGGTGGAAACCAGGAACCACCGAAAACTGCAGGGCTGAGAACAAGGCAGGAGAGGGAAAAAAAGGCTGACCAACTAGGGGAGAGATTTGTTTGCAGGTGATCTTATTTCAGTCCATCCCACCCAGCAGATCCGGGATGTTCTCATTTTGTGCCTTGATAAAACACAGCTTCAGAGCCTGAAAGCCTGCGTGGACATCTCGTGGTGCTCTTTTCAAGGACTAGCCCTACCACAAAGATGAGCCCCAGCACAAAACGTGAGAGTCTCCCTGCAGCCCATAAAGGGCTATTTCAATCTTTTAAGCTTAAAGATGGCCCCAAGACAGACAGATCCCACAAGGCGTGCCCACAAGCATCCTTCTGATGGATCGTCACAGCCTTGTTTGTAGCAGGTCATTATAACATCTTCCCCAAACACAGTGGAGCCCTATTGCCTGCCTGGCGCTATTACCATAATTGCTTCATTGTGCTGATGAGCGACAGGCTTTGGAACTCTTTGGTGGATGGAATCTGCAGACCTGCTCCTGATCCGAGGATTGGGTAGCATAATATGTCCTCTCCTGCTCCCAAGCTGGTCTGGGGGAAGCAGAAGCTGGGGGCTCCACCTCCAGCGATACGGCCCTCTCACACGTGAGCTGTCGTAACCAGCTGTAAGCCCGTAATCTGTCCTAAGGGCCCGGGTTGCTGACGTGTTTGCTGGCAGAGTCTGGGAAGGAGCACAGCCATAAACTAGTCACTTAGGCAAGAGGGACCTCAGGAAAGGAAACTCCTCAGAAACCACTTAGATTCATTTAAACAAGAGAAATATTCTCTTCCTGGACTGTGACACTAGTTCTTTGTCTCTCTGGCGTCAGGTTAGTAATTCTTTCAAGGAATGTCTTATTAGAGGTGTTCTGCCATGGAAACAGGCTCGCTCAAGCTTCTCCCTGAGGTGATTTGCACATCACGATGCTCCAGTTACCTTCGCTTGGATCTGCATATAAACTTGTTTTATTTTCTCACCATAACCAGGCGAGAGGAGTCCTTCCAGCCATCGCCATGACCTCCACCTCGTCTTACCAGAGAATCACAGAATCGTTTATGTTGGAAAAGACCTTTAAAATCATTGAGTCCAACCATTAATCTTGTTGTGACTGCGCTGCATTCGTGGGTGGAAACTTGCTCAACGGTTTGAACAATGCATAAACCAAGCAGGAACCCGATTACAGCCTGGGCTGCGCTGTCTCCAGAGAGCTAAAATTCAGGAGAAACCTCCTTGTCATCCCATCAAACCGGGAGAGGAGCACATACCACTCACAAATGGGCATAGACCCTTCCCACACTGGTCTTTTCCACGGCAGAGCCTCAGGCCAGACTCACCCGAGTGCAAAGCAGTCGGGGCAGCTTTCAGCATCAAACTGCAGATTTGCTCTTTCTCTAAAATGTGATCATGCAGATAATCACAAAAACCTTCTCTGATTTTGTGAGATTATCATAAATAATATTTTAAATTCTAATGTTTTTAATGAATACTCTGAGGAAGGCTGGGAAATTAACGGGCACTGTAACAGCACAAGAGAGAAAACACGCACACTGCTGAAATCTGGAATGTAAGAACCAGCAAAGCAAGAAAACAATAAAAAATTGATTCAGATGAGAAGAAATTAAGGAAAGAAAGATCTTTCTCCATCAGCCATAGCAAGGTTGTTAGGAGGCCCATAGGGAAAGACATTTTATCTCTGCAAGAGAGAGACAAAGGGAACCAGAGAAGCCCAGTCTTGCAGCCGTGTACATGGGGGACTGTCCTGTCTCCTGCAGTGTGTCCTGCCGGCTGTTGAGTCTGAGTTAAATCTGCCTGTAGGGAGAATATTGCAGGAGACAAAGACAGAGGCGTCAGCACCAAGATGGAGAAGCACAGACATTCAAAGACACTGGGGATGATGTGCTCCCCACGCTACGCTGCTGCTCACACCAGCTGCACCAGACCATTGTCTAGTGGGGAGGCTGGAAGAACTCCACGATGCATTTTAAAATTGACGTTCTAACCTTAAATTTGCTGAGGAGAAACTGAAAGTGTTGTGGATAGAGGTCCATGGGGTCTCCCTTTGAATCTACTGAAGCCTGTAGACACAATCACTTATCTCTGGGGTGAAGCTCTCAGACTAGCAGCAGGAGTGATCGCTGTCATCATCTCCTCTTGCTGCATTCAGACAACGCGACTTCCGCTGGCCATTTCTGCGGCTGGGTCATGCACCCGCCGTGAGAACAACCAGGAGGGTTTGCGGTGGATGGTGGATCCAACATCACTCCCTCAAACTCCCTGGGTGCTGCAAAGCTGGAAATTGAAGTCAGGCCACAGCTTGGCCAAGAGGGGAATATACCTCAGCAGAAGAGAGAAGCAACCTTTCAGATTCAAAATCTGCACTTGAATTGGTTTATTAATCCCAAAGTGCAAATCCAGAGAAGAGAGGGGAGGGGGGGAAGACGTGAGGAATTTGGAGAGTCTGGGACAAAAATAGCACCATTAAACACTTCATTTCTCTTTTGGACATTTTCCCAACGACTTTTAAATCTCCCTAGGTCTACAGAGGAAAAAAAAAAGTTTATATCCTTTACCGCTCCTTTACATACGGACTTTGAGAAGACAACCTTGCTGTTGTAGGGGGGAACCGCAGCTGCAGCTCTCCTCCTCAGGTCTGGGACCTCAGCACCGCTCCCAGCTGGCGTGTGCTTCCCGCAGCCCCCAGAAACAGGAGAACAAAGGAGGCTCCAGTTAGTCCTGCAAAATAAAGGAAGCGAGAAATCCCGCTCAGAAACAAACCTAAGGGGAGTGGGTGGGGTTGGTGGCAAATTTAAGCAAAAGTTAAAACAAAATGACAGAATATGCAGCCTTTTGTTCCTCATGGGGGAAAATGCTTATGCTGCACTTCTTCCCAAACTTTGACAGCTCTAGCAGGTATACAGCATGCAAGAAATATCTGCAATTTTTCTTCCATTAAAAAAACCTCTGCCATTAAATGTTCATTACTTGACAACCTAAAATTCAGTGCCTGATTTTCATAGCCCTGCTTTATCTCTGTGCTTGCCAAGTGTAAATTAACTTCCATTTGTCTCTTTTACCAAGACCCAGCCAGACCTGCATGTTCTTGTGTAATAAAATAGAGTTACTCCTTCGCATATAGAAGCAGATGCTATTTTCAGGGCTGAAAAACATACATAAAACAGAGCAGGAAGGGAATAAAGTGACTGGGATATACGTTGATAGCTGGGTGAAGCGAAAGCACAACTTCTGCAAAAGAAGCTCTGCTGGAAAAATTAGTTATTTTGTGCATCAGATTTCAGATTGAGATGGCGAATAGCTCCAGCAGGACAGGTTTTCTTGGACATCCTGGCAAAGCCCCTTTAATCTGGTTTCCATAACTTGAAAGAGATGGGCCGGGTGGCCGAAATGTGATAGGATGATAACAGGAATGGGAGCCAGCCCCCAAATCAGATCTGTGCATAATCAGCTCAGGCGATTCAAGCCTGTGGAAGCTCTCAAAGGCTCGCATGATGCTAAATGGGTGACACAAAGTTCTAAGTGTATATGTCCATAAAATGCAGAGTTATTGTAACTAGCTACTTTGAAAATACGGTTAGGCTGGCAGGCTTGGATTGCTGAGGACTGGTAATGGACTGGAGGGTCTTTTATTTCTAGATCTGCTCCAGTTCAAATCCGGTTCAAGCCATCAGCAGCTAAAAGCTGGGGTATTTTTCCTGTGGCCTGCATGAACTCAGTCGAGCTGCAGGCGGGCAGGATCCCCCAGCCCATGAAGTACCACCACCGACAGGAGCTTGCAGGGAGGCAGCGTGGGATTTTGCAGGCTGAAAGCCTAGAAGAGGCAAACCCGACCAGCACGATGGTGGCACACCCTCCCTCAGAAATCACATTGCTGGGAGAGGGGATGGTTTTTAACCCTGCCCATCCTCCCCGGGTACGATGTCTTCAGGATGCCCAAATCCAGCCGCAGCTGCCCCTGCAGACAGCGCGAAATACTGAGCATACCTAACTTCTTCGAGGTTTTAGCTCAAGGTGCTGTTTACAGAGTTTAAATAAACACAGCCCTGAGGATGTGGTTTTACACAGGAACGGGTCAGCGGCGGCTCCATCCTCGGACCCATCTGGCGTCGCCGCTGCCCGGTGTGCAGAGCCACCGGCTGCGCTGGTGCGTGGCAGCCTCCACACGGCCGAGCTGAAGCACCACAAAGACCACAGTCCTCTGTAGGACACAGCTCTTTAAAATCACTGTTCCAGCAAGCTGCAAGCAAAGGCGAAAGAGGAAGCTAAAAAAAAAAAAAAGACAGAGAAGAAAAAAGAAAATAAAGTAAGTTTAGCTTTTGATAACCAGGAGCCAAATAATCACAGAATCATAGGATGCCAGGTTGGAAGGGACTCAAGGATCATCTGGTCTAACCTGTCTTGGCAAAAGCCTGGTCTAGACAAGCTGGCCCAGCCCCTGGTCCAGATGAATCTTAACAGTGTCCAATGCTGGGGACTCCCCCACTTCCCTGGGGAGATTATCCCGATGGCTGGTTGTTCTCATTGTGAAAAATTTTCCTCTGGTGTCCATCAGAATGTCCCCAGGAGTAAGTGTACCCATCACTCCTTAGCTCTTCCATGTGACTCCTTGTAAAAAGGGACTCTTCAACCTCTCTGCAGCCACCCTTTAAACACTGGAACATGGTGAGAAGGTCTCCCCTGCGCCTTCTGTTCTCACGGCGGAACACACCCAGTTCTCTCAGCCTTTCCTCACAGGGCAGCTCCCCAGTCCTTGGACCATCTTTGTGGCCCTTCTCTGGACCCTCTCCAGCCTGTCCACACAAATTTTGTACAGCAGGGACCAAAACTGAACACACTATTCCAGGTATGGCCTGACCAGTGCTGCGTAGAGTGGGATAATGACTTCCTTATCTCTGCTGGTGATGCCCTTGGTGGTGCCACCCAGTGTCCTGTTGGCTTTCTTTGCTGCTGCAGCACACAGTCCGTTGACACTGAGCTTCTTGTCCACTAGGACTCCCCAGGTCCCTCATGACAAGGCTAAGCAATGGAGAAAGACACAAGCAAATACCACTGTATGAGGACTATTAAGCATTACATGCTTAATAGACTCTGAGGCCGGTGTTGGTGGGAGTGCACTACATTTTTACCTTCAAAATATTCAGGAAGGTCAGACCTCTTAGAGGATGTGACTAGAGGGGACACTAGAGGGCTGAGCAGACAACCCCTTTCCAAACACCAGTTTTGGGGGCTGGAGCAACAAGAGGCAATTTAGCCCTTCCAGGACAGAAAAAAGAGGACTGTACCACTGTATCACTGCCATGAAATATGTAATGGGATGAGGAGGACTCAGTTTCAGAGTTGAAAAATGTGGAAAAGCTGGATTGTGTGTCAGTGATGAGGAGAAAGGAAGATGCAGGGTGGGTTCTTGTACACCTCCCCCTTACAGATCCAGGGCTGCCACCCAGCCGTGCTGATATTCCATGATCTGCAGAAAGCCCTGGAGCTTACGGCAGCATTTCTGCCAAACTGGGGAGGGTTAAGGTGAAAATACCAGTGCGATTTTGCAAAGTGAGCAAATTGTCTTTACAATTGCCCACACTCAGCTCTTATCTACTGTCAAGGCTCCAGGTCTCCCCTAACCATGGGGGAAGGATGAGAAAGTAGGCTGAGGTGTAGGAAGGAGGCAGGGAAGGGGCAGGGAAGGGGCACAGAGAGGGCAGAGAGAGGTGACCAGACACCCAGACAGCCTCGGTTCACTCAAGACAAATCCCTGTTTTGGATAGAGCTGACCAGACTGTCTAGTCACGGTATATATAGGATGGAGCAGAAGCTTGCAATTACATTCCATTTATGTGGTTTACATATAGCCGTACTTTATAAGCCAGCACACATCAAGGCTGGGCCTTTCAGTGGGCTTTTTCCAGGGAGTGGGGTTCTTATCTCCTCTTAGGAAATGAAAACCTGGGCAAATTTGCTTTTCCAGGTTGAAGAAACCACAGAAATGTGAAAGACCTTTGTATAAATAACATCATGCTCTGAATTCCACCATTCCTTTTTACTTACGGTTTCAGCTGCATGAAGTGAAGTGTTTCTTATTGGAACAAATGTGACTTTATTTCAAAAAAAATTAAAAAGCTCCGAAGATTTACAGCAATTCTTCCTCTCAATAAACAAACCGGTTGGAGCTCCCGATTCCCAGTTTTGTCACAACCAGCCATGATGGTCATCTCATTTGTGACCAGATAGTTTGAATTAGAGCTGATCTATCGGAGGAGCTGAGCTCCACCTCAGCCCTGCACGCATGACTGGCCGATGCCCACAAGTGCCACCTCCTGCTCCTACTCCGAGGGCATGAAGGTTACAGCAGACAAACAGAATGGTGCATTAATAGAGGCTTCTCAGTCCGTGCCAATTGCAACTCGAATGTTCCTATTTTCAAAGGATACAAGACGTTTCCTAGCAAGACTGGAAAACCAAACTAATAGCAATCCTTCAAAGTGGAAAAGACTTGCAGTTTGAATCAACAAAAAAGGCGAGAATATTGCCTTCACTCCAGTAACACCACCAACTCCAGTTGCATCTGTCTCCCAGTGGAAGGATGCAGCTTTCATATGATAAATAAGGAAAAAGGCAAATTACAAACAGGAGTAGCAGGTGAATAGAAGCATTTCAGTCCTAAACACATCGCTCTCTGCCTTTGCAGACCCGGCTACATAATGCGCCATTAATTTTTTGCGTGGCTTTAAGTAGCGATTTTTCAAAGCAGGCACATGAAATCTGCAATGTGTTACCGAACGAGAGCTCCCGCACGCCACAGCTTTTCCATGAGAACAGTTCAGTGACAGCAGGGAAATGAATGGCAACTTCCAGCTGCCTGCACATAGAAAATTCAGCGAGAAAAGTGCTCTTTCTTACATGAAATATATGGAGAACTTCCTTTGTAAGATGTGAAATGAAATGCAAGTGGAAACACAGAAAATTGGTTGCAAGACTCGGCCGCTCGAGAAGATAACAGATTAGCTCCTGCGGCACGCCCAGGCAGCGTGGCCTGACTTTTCAGCCACCAGCGGCTATTTAAGCAGAAATCTTTGACTGCCCTTGAGACCCAGCAGGACATGTGAGTTGAGGCTGTTTGAACACAACAGGCTAATCCTAAGCCAGCATTTGTCAGCCTATTGACAATTTATTGACCCTGACAGTTTATTGTTGTCTTTCTTAAAAGGTAGTGCCATTTCCTAGTTATAGGAAGAGACCACGACGGCAGAATTCAGCCAGACTCAAACCCCCTAGGAGATGGGGAGGCTTTTAATTCACCCCAGGGGCTACGGGGAATAAGATTTATCCTGCACGTTCTTGAAAACCAGAGACAGCATCGAGCAAGGAGCTGTTGGAGGCTACAGTGCTTTGCAAAAAATGTAGTAGACAAAATAAAATTCCCCAGCAAACAAAAGCTGTGCTTAGATGTCTTGTATGCTCTTCTTGAGACTCAAGAAACCCGGAAAGCCAAGAAGTGAGCAAGTCATTCATTTTCCCAGGCACAAAGCATTCTAATAAACACTTAAAATAGTTATGAGCGGAGTTTCCCATTTTTTAGCTTCCTTCACACTCCTCCGTGCTTTCGGTGCGTGAAGGATGCTTGGTGCTGATGGTGAGGTTGCTTAACAGGGTGGGGATCTGCTCTCCCCTCTCACCGCAGGCTGAACAGCAAACACGTACTACTAATTCAGAGGCTATTCTGAGGTCATTAAAGCAAAAGCTGAAACAAGCACCTCTCAGTGTGCACAGTAGTAGGAGCAGAGTAGATCAGATCAGATCAGTGCAGGCACTTTGGCAGAGTCCAGTAGCTGGAGCTCTGATAGTGGAAATAGCACTTGTGGAGAAGTTGGTGTTAATCCCAACGCTGGACCTGAAAACAATCCAGGCAGGAAAGAAAGCTGGGAACCAACACGGCAACCTAAATTAAAAATTCCAGACAAATTCCACAGAGATTGCTGCAAGTGACAGAGGAAGAGAGCTGCAACTGCTGCAAGAAATGCAACCATTTTTCCAAGGATTTGCAGCCAAATCAGCAGAAGAGAAAGAGAATGCTGACAAAGGACACGCGAAGTGGTGGAGAAGAGAATGGTGCACTGAGAGCATGGCCACAAAAGCTGATAGGGAGGACTGAACTCTTTCATTAGAGATTAACACAAGTCGTGTGCCATAAACTGTGGGGTGGTACTTGGGCAAGTGTCCTGCCAGAAAATATTGTTTAAAATTGACTAGGAAAGAAAGGATGTGAAAGCAGAAGTATTACACTGGGGAACAATGCTACAGAGGGGTTCCGTAGTCTAAGACTTTAAGTTAAAGCTAAAATTACAGCTATGAAGTTTGTTAGGTTTTGGGAAATAAAGGAGATAGAGGTGGGGTTAAAACTATGGTAAGTTCTCAAGATCTATGTGATTGTTGCACAGGAATAAAAAAGCATAAATGAAGCGCTGGGGTACACTGTGCTCATCGTCAGGTCAATGTGGAAATAGAAAATAGTTGGTGAAATGCATTAAATTTGCCAAAGGATTCAGTGGGAAAGTGACATATTGAAGGATCCGGACATAATGGAGCTGCAGTGCAGATGCCCCCATGCTACAGGCAAAGGCTACATTTTAATGCTTCCTTAATAACGATGCTCCCTGCAATTGTACTTTTTGACAATCTCACCTCTAAACAGGCCAAGCACAGTCTGCTTTCCCAGACACAAAAGCTCAGAAACGGCTCCATCCACGGCCGGTCATCGCTTCTCCAGTCAGGATCTTGGGTATTTCAGATTTCAGCACAAAAGACTGATGCCAGATATTCTCATCCAAATAGTCTGGGAGAAAATGGAGCTGAGATGGTTTAAATACTTTTCAAATAACACCTAATAATAGACTTCATCTTAGCTTCTTCAGAGAAGCTTTTCAAAGCCTGAAACACCATCAGCTTAAATTTTGTATTACAAAAAGCTGAGAACTCAGCTTCCTAATTCAGGCGGAATTATATCACGGGGTAGAAAAGCTCTGAATTTACATGAACTGCCATGAAAGCTGCAGCAGAGTCCTATGATAACAGGTGCACAGGAGTTCTTGAGCCTCTGGCAGGAGGAAATGCATTTTGCATACGTTATAGCTGTGGGGAGCTCAAGCCTGCAATGACTGGAGAACTTGCGGCTCACACTTTTGAGATACACTTAGAAGAAACGGGAGCAATTACAGCTCGTCCTTTCTGGAAGAGGAGCCAGCACGTGCAACCTGCAGCGATAGCTCCCAAAAATAAATTGGAAGGAGCCATCTGTAGCAGCCGTGGGAACGGAGATGATGTGCCTTTTCAGAGAACTATAAGAATATGCACAGCCCCTGGAAGGGAGCTGAAGACGTGCTATGAATTGTTCTGCGCTGCTGGGAGACATTGTGCACAGCAAATACACCCCCAGGGCTGTGAGAAGTCTGCAGATGGGCTCAGCTCTACCCGCCTTGTGGCCTAAGCAACCTGAAGCCCAAACATTTGGGCTAGTTCTGCACTCAATCCCCAGAATCCACCCCCTAATTCTCCTGCAATGTTCTCCATCCCTCAGGCTGAAGTTGGCATGGTGCTCTTATCTTTATAGTGAACCACAGCAAATCCTTAAGCTTCAGCACTCCTGCGCTGGGGAATCATCAAAATCTAGATCTGAAAGTGTCCCTATGGACCTTAAAGCTCTAGGTCATCCTAAAGAAACAGTGGATGTTTTGGCCATAAGCCTGGTGCAATGGGCTGTCTCAAAAAGCCAGTCTTGTAGAGGAGAGAAATGATAACCCTGAGCAACCTGACTGCTGGAGGAAGAAGGGGGTTGGGCACATGTGTCAGTGGATATCCAGTGAGTCTGGGGAGGGCAAGGAAGGAAAAGAGAGAGAGAACAAGCATGTGAGTAAGCCGGAGAGAAAGTGGAGATATGTGGATAATCAGTGACCGGGACCAGTGGGGGGACTGCGATGTGCCAGAGAGCCTGCAAAAAACAGCTGAGGACATGAAAGCACAAGAAGAACCAGGACAAGGCTTGATGCTCTTGCAATGAGATGTTTTCCTGCCCAAATACATCAAAGGTGCCATGGAGGAGAGGAGGGGATGGAGGTATAATACCTACATCACTTCTGGCCAGATCGGGAGCTCCACTACCCAAAATCTGAAGTCCAAAAGGAACAAAACCCCTCAAAGGCTGTGCCCAACAAGTTTCAAATGAATTAGCGGCATTAACACCACATTCTCTACAGCTGTGACCTCCCCACTGTCCCCCATCAGGGCCTCCGCTGCCTCTGTTCCCAAGGGCATAGCCTTTGGAAGAGGTCTGATGCCAAGCATCCCTTGGCAAGCGTTGGCACAAGCATCGCAGGCTCAGGATCCCGGAACTGAAGCCTTACAGCTGCAGGTTTACTTCACCTTTCGATCTACAATGATTTGTGGTAAATCACTTCTTCTGATGGCACTAGTTCTGCTCTCAGGACACTTTAATTAAAGCTATTCCTGGGCTGTGTCAGATTATGGGGAGATTTCAGCATGTCAAAATGCAAAATAATTCTTTATCTGAATTACCCATAGCTGCCAGCAAAACGAAAACACCTCCTAAGAGAGACTAGTTGTGAGAACTGTTTTAACACAACATTGGGTGTTTTGTATGCGGAGCCAACTCCTTTTGCAATAAATCAGAGCTTCCCAGTACATGCCTCTCGGGAGGTATAAAAATCACCCGAGGAAAAACATTCTGGCCATACGCCTACGCTATAATTCTTTCCAAAGGTACATCACCACCCATGTGCAAGACATGTGGGATGAGATGCTGCTCCCCATCAGCTGCCGGGTTTGGCCAACGGTGAGCCCAGAGAGGGGCCTCTGCAGAAATGGTTAACACCACCACTTTCACAGTGCTCATAAAATCGATGAGCTAAACCTGTGGAAAGACTCCCAGTGATGTTAATGGGTTTCATGCTAGTCCACTGGAGGCATTTTGTACTCCTTTCGTTTCTGGAAAGGTTGTCTGTCCTAAAGCTGCACGCTGGGAGAATGAAGCGGGAGCAGCCCAGAGAAAGTAAACTTAATTAACCATTCAATTTTACTATTGGCATTTACACAGTTCATTGATTATCTGGCTGCGCAGATTCTGCCTACTTAGAAGCATAAAACGTTCCCAACCTGAGATGTTCTTAGTCAAGACCAACCCTACGACAGCTATATTGCTGGAATGCAGTGGGCAAAGAGGCCGGTCCAGCAAGACCACCACTTGAGAGCGGACAGAGGAGGGCCTGACCCTCCATACTATTCTTGCTTTTGCAAACCATACTTTAAGAATTGCTCACTAGGACTATTCACCTGAAAATTTACTCACAGGAATAAAAGAACCCTACCAGCTCCCTTTCCTCACTACATCTTTAGCTTCTGACCACAGCATGTATAAGGTCAGCTCTTGTGAAATATTGCTCAACTGAAAGATGTTATCATCTGTGGCCAAGCAGGTGATTTAAAACTGAAATGGTTGTGATTTAGCAAGATCTGGCCTTTGGGTTTTGTGGGAACGTGTCATCTTGAGTCGTAAATCTCCTCTGGTTGAGGAGAAAAACTATTTTTAAAACTGTGCATTCTTAAAACCAGATCCAGTGTCACATTAGCTTATGTCATCTAAAAGCCTGGTTTTAGCAGCGTGGTTCGTATGGTAGCCAGGCTACCCGGCTATGAAAGGAGTGTCCAAGAGTTTTGTTTTCCTTTCCAGTGCTTTTCTGCTGGCTAAGAAAAGAAACATCCGTCACGTCCCAGCCTATTTAACCCTCCGGAATTACGTGTCGTTACAAAAGGTTTTACATAGAATCACAGAATCGTTTAGGTTGGAAAAGATCTTCAAGCTCATCAAGTCCACCCGCTCCCCCAGCACTGCCAGGTCCCCACTGGCCCCTGTCCCTCAGCACCACCTCGACACGGCTGGGAAACCCCTCCAGGGATGGGGACTCCACCACTGCCCTGGGCAGACTGGGCCAGGCCTGGACAAGCCCAACAGGGAAGAAATTTTTCCTCATGTCCAGCCTAAACCTCCCTTGGAGCAACTTGAGGCCATTTCCTCTCCTCCTGTAAGTTGTTCCTTGGGAGAAGAGACCAACCCCCACCTCTCTACAGCCTCTTTTCAGGTAGCAACAATTGATTGTTTCTTTATTCCCTTCCAAATTTTGTGTTCCGTGCCATAAATGAGTTAAGAAGATAAAGTAATTCTTTCTTTTAATGCTCTCCTTTGCAACCAAAGAAACTGTAATACCCAATATTTCATTTCTGTCTGTGACCATGCCATACGGAAGTGTAAGATGTTAATTCGGGGGAAAAGACAACACTCTATTAGAAAGACTTAATTGACACTAAGAAGTAGCTTCAAGTGACCGTACAGTCAAATAGCAGAAATCATTTGTTGGTGAGTTTTTTAATATTGTGCCCTCCAGCACGCACAGGACTTGGGGAATTGCCCTTCCTCTCCCTACCCCATCTCACGATTTTCACCGCTGCAGCAGCTCTGAGCACATACAGGACATGTACAGCCTGGCTGATAATATGCTAGAGGAGCACGCCAAGTCGTTTTGGCACACCTGAACGCCCAGCTGAGCAGCCTTTGTAGTGCACCGCAGCGCGAAATGGCCAATTTGTCCTCCGTGCCTACGTTGCAGCAAGGTGTGAAATCCTACAGAGGAAAGGCAGCTTTCTCATTTGCCTTTGGGAATTGGTGGTGAGCAGCAGAGTGCTGTAAAATCTTTACTTGGGAAGCCTGAGATGGAGCAAGGTGTAACTCGGTAAAAATGATGAGCCACGAAGCTCATGAGCAATGCCTCCTCTACAAGAGATCTTCTCCCAGCCCAGAAAGCTGACACCGATCCTGGCCCCCCCAGGGATTTCTTCCTTCCATCTAAGCTAATTTTCTTGCCTTTCACAATTCATTCTCTGCAGAAAGACAGCACAGCCCATAAAGGGGATTTTTCTGTGGGTTTGTGGAAGATAAGGACTTGCAGAGTGGTCAACCACCACATTGCTGCGGTGGGGAGTCCTGGGGAATTCGGAAGAGCGGGAGAGCAGCACGGAGAAACTGCTTCTCCTTTCTTCACTCCCATGTTGGTCTTGGAAAGGCAGCACAAGGAAAAAGTATGGCATGGTTTTCGGGCCAAGCATGCGTATGCGAGCCTCATGTTCCAGCCATAAATCAAGTTCCAGGCACTAAGGCAAACGGAAGTGGCATTTTGTAAGATGCAAGGCTTCAACTCAGAAGCAGCTGTGAAACTTATCATGGGAGTTCCAAGGGATGTTTGCAGAAATTGTTATGGGAAAATCTTGCACGTGGTTGGAATTACCCAGGGAATGGATTTCTACTTAAAAAATAAAATCAATCATGGGGGTGGTGGAAACAAATGCTTTGTTGCAATAACCATGACCAGGGTTCAGAATTTGCTGCCCTTTCACAACTGCAGTTGCCTGAAGGTGCCACAGAACATCTTCTCCTTTTATAGGGAAGTTATGAACAGCGAGCAGGTTTGACCTTCCTCAGCAGCTTCCACGGAAGGTGGCACGGGGCAGGGCTACGGAGAGATTACTCTTCGATTACAGGGGCTTTGCGCTGCTATAGCATGTGTTCCAGGGGTGTTATTCAGAGCTACACATGTAACACCATCACACCCAGCTTTAGAGGCTAAATGCACACTTTGAGGCTATTTTGGGTAACAAGGAATGGGCTGGACTAGTTTAAATAACTCCTGGCCTGTAATTAGAAGCTAAGAGTTACTGCATACTATGTAAAGAAAACCTCCTGATGACAGGAATGGAAAACATGTCTTATAACTGAGGCGGAGATGCTTGTGCGGTTCTTCGCGCCCTCCCAGGCACAACCCTTGCATGCCATGCCTGCATTTGCATTGCTGCTGAGCACCGGATAATGTGCTTTTCTGACCAGAGATGAAGATTGAATCCAGTATACCTTCCCTGCCAGACTGCCAGGGAACCCTGATCACGGTATTTCTTGGCTCACGGTCCTTAAAAGCTGAAGAAGGGGGGAAGATGACGGCAAATGTAAGATGCCAAGTGAGACTGGGGCCCTGGCTTCACCTGACCGGCATGGCTCGGCAGGGCATCCCCATCGCCCCAGGGAAGGTTTGCCCAGGCAGTCACCGTTCCACAACCCACCGCAGCTCTGGGGTGGAAGAGAAAGGCATCCAAGAAAAGCTGCAAAGGCAGAAAAGAGTGAGCAGGATTCTGTCCGGCAGAGCACCATAACAGGGTGGTAGTGAAAAAGGGATTTCAGCCAGTTGTTCGACCACCCTCAAGTCTATCTGAAGAACTGGAGATGAGTTATTAATACACTAATCAAAAGACATAGAAAAATGCAGTAATTTAGGAGCAAAACTTTGAGGGACAAGTTGCAAATGGCATTTGATGGCTTCTGTTATATAAGTTGTCCTTCGGTGATGAGGGTAGGACAAACTTCAGCTAGGTGTTCAGCGACAGCATCTGGTTTTGAAACAGCATCTCTAGTGAATTCACAACAACAGCCTGATTCTCCTCTTCTCTCCCTGAAATCCCAGGGCAGGCCTAGGGCTCACTAATGCTTTTTTATTTATTGGTTTATGTTTCATTAACTGAAATAGGCTGAACATTGCACAGGGTTGGCAAACATACCAGGGACTGGAAAACAGAAAAACTGGCATTAGTTTCCAAATCTGCTGCTGACCTGGTAATGGGTTTGGCATGAATAATTTTAACGTTCTGAGTTGTTTCTCTATACTGAAAGTAAAACTAACTTTTTTTAATAAAATGGTTTGGTATGTAGTAATAAAAACACTACATAAAAAATAAATTGTTCATTATCATATTATCGTATCAGAGAGTCTGTCTCATTTACATGCTACAAATGTTATACAGAGAAGTAATTACGACCCATATAAAATGACAAGTAAAGTACAATGAAACACCTGAGCATTTACAGAACAAACCTCCCTGGAAGTTTATGCTAGGACAGGTTAAAAAAACTTTTAGCCTTAAATCTTATAAAACTGTAATTGTGCTTAGAGAGAAAATCAGGCCATGCACGTTGTGCGGCTGCGGGTTTTAGCAGTTAACCCGATCTCTGGGTTTGTCATTAGTGGCTAATATATTGTTAAACATAAGCAGACCCAAATGTACACGTGCATTACATTAATCTGCACAAGGAAACTCTTCCCACAGCAAGCCCCACTTTCCAGTTCCCTAATAACGGCTTTTCTAAAGAGTAGTATACTCTAAAGAGTGTTCCCACGTGGGAAACCCTTAGTACTATTACTAAGCACCAGAAAACTTCAAGTGGGGTGGGCATCAAGGACAGCAGAGCTCTGCAAAGTCAGGACAGCGTAAACATCCATGGAGGCAGTGGGATATAAACCGGAGCAGCAGAGTTCAAGAGTTAATATCACATGATAGAGTAGGGAAATTAAGGCAGAGAAATGAGCTCTCTTCCTTCCTTCGAAAATTTAGATTTTGCTGCTGCTAAGCTAATGCTCAACCCTGTCGATGTTGCCCAGAGAGGTGGGAGAAGCCCCATCCCTAGAAACATTCCAGGTCAGGTTGGACCTTGGGGCTCTGGGCAACCTGCTCTGGTTGCAGATGTCCCTGCTCCCTGCAGGGGGCTTGGACTGGATGTACTCGAAAAGTCCCTTCCCACCTAAAGCATTCTATGAATGAAGCCATGAATTTTTCATTAAGTTTATCTGCTCTGCTTCTTCTCCACCTATGATCAGCTATTTCAAGGTCAGGCCAGACGTGGAATGCAAACATAACTTGTGCCACCGGAACGTCTATCTGCCTTGGAGTATTTCCAGCCCATCCTGGAACAAGAAATACCTGAATCATGCAAGAAAACTGATTCTCACAAAATCTTCAGGCAAAATTTGCAGATAAGCTTAGATAAGCATGATGGATCAAAGAGCCAGGTCCCCGGCTGCATCAGCTGGCATCCAGCCACTTAAGTAAATGGAGTTCTGCTGCTCTGGCTCTATATCTGGGAAGGGTTGCCAACAGCCAAGCTGATGTGAAATATCGTTGTTAGAAAGGATGAGGGGAAAATTCTGTTAGGTTGTATAGAAAATGTGGATTTGGGGTTTCTCGACCTTGTGCAATTCATAGGATAATTCAAAAGGAATCACTGCCCAAGTTTCTGTGGCACAGAGAAGGTAAGTGACCTCCCAGGTCCTCTCCTGGCCAAAGACCTCAGCCAGGACCAGAGGCCCATCTCACCTGGATGGGCTGCAGGCACCCTCCCAGCGCACCCTTCCTTGCAGCCACTCTCACCCTCCAAAAGCACAAGTAAGACAGAGCTTGCACATACAAATGAGAAAACAAACATTTTTGCTTATAAGTCAGCATGTTCACGTCAATTTGCAGAGAGTGCACATGGGAAAAGAGCTCTCACTTACTCCCGGGTTTCTCCAGGGCAAAGACGGGGCTTTCTGCTGTCTGTCACCCAAAATTCCCACTGGGGCGACAAGGTAGACCCCAGTGCTGACTGCTGGATTTTACCCCCTTCTCAGACCTTTCTGAAAGTCTATCACTATGCAGAAAAAAGACTCAAGTTCTGGTGGCCAAGAATTTTCCCCCATCCCTGCAGTGTTTTCTGTTGGGTTTAGGATTCAAATGGGAATGAGCCACAGGTAAATTCTGGGTAAAGGGACTAGAGGTCATCCAGGCTCACTCCTGACAGCTGTAGTCGGTTAATTCTCTACAGAACAGGAGGCAAAGGCTTACAAAATCATCAGCACTGGGAAAATACACAGCAAAAATTGTCAGAACAACGTTATCGGAACTTCTGGTAAAAGTAGTGGAGACTAAACCTTGAGACTGAGGAGTTTGATACTGCCCTTGGAAATGGGACCAAAAAGCATTCCGCAGGTAATGCCAGTTGGCGGCTGCAGCACCTTCTCCGGCTTAGGCATTGGTGGGGAAAGGACAAATTCCTTGAGCAAAATACTCGGTTACGCACTAATGGATTAAATCCTGATTGCTGTAAAGCCAGAAGGAGTTATCCTAACGGCTTTCAGGGTTTGCCATGCTTCTGAGCTTGAAGTGTGTTGCTGTCAGAGCTGGATTCAGGGAGAAGGAAGAAAAAAATACCTCTATTTGTCAAACATCCTTCCAGTAGTTTCTTTTTAATCCCAGCCAGTTTATCCTATTTCAGCAATTATTTCTATTTGATAGCGACTCTCTTCACAGATGCCTGTGCCCACGTTACAATCATCGGTACGCCCCATCCCTTTGACATGATTAGTGTTTCTGGTAGAGTCGGCAGCAAATCAGACCTGGTCCTGAACAGCTCCTGCTGGTAGCCTGATGAAACCAAGAAAAAATGTAGCTCTTGTTTATTGAGGAAACAAAGCTGCTTCCATAAATAACAGGAGGTACAAAAGAGAAGCAAAGATGGAATAGCAATCTGAGGGAGGCATTTCAATCATTTTGGTGCAAAAAAAAAAATATAGAAAGACAACAGAAAAAAGAGTTTCCTTCTCTATAAAGAAAAATACTTTTAGTGTAATCAAAAAACTTCAAATCCCGCTGAAGGAAGAAATATTAGAGGCGATCTCAGCTTTAAACTGTGGTAAGGAGCCAGCTTCTTTTCCACGGGTATGGATTTATTCAAGGGAATTATATTTTAAAATAGGGAAAAAGGACACAAAAGTTGTTGGGGCAAGAACTCATTGCAGAAACCACTCACGGCTCTCTTTTGCTGCACCACGCTAATGCTCAGCCACCCCTGAGCAACACTGAGACGCAGGACCATGTTCACCGTGACTGCCAGGTGACATCAGATTCTCCAGCCAGACCAGGTTAGACCAGGAGTACAGAGAGACGGGACGATCGGTGGCCGTCTGGAGTGGAAGGTTCCTCTGCACCAACACGTGGGGCCGAGGCTGCACGTGCTGTGCTGTAGCTGCTCTTACAGGGCTCACAGGGACCATTCGAATAATTTGTTAGGTCTCTCCTTTCTCCTCTGGTAGTGATCAAAACCAAAACACTCACCCCAAAACACAACTGCAACACGATAAAATGGAAAAGCAAAGGCTAAAAATATTCCAGAACAGTTCTCAGGAGTTTCTGGACTTGGCTGCTTATCTCTGACACTGGCCTCCTACAGAGCCCTGGGAGACCGCTCCGCCTGCACGTCCCTCTTTCCTTTGGTTAGCCAAGATACAAGGTCCCTAATTCTGGGATGACCACTTAGAACTGATGGAAAGTAAAGCTGGCACGAGGTGATGGAGATGCAAGTAACCTTCCCCAGCTTAGGTATGACTCCCCCCCTCCTTTTATTTTTTTTTTGTTCCTTCTCATTAGCATCTCACACACCTTGCCATCACAAGGAACATCCTGACAATAAACAGACCACGGTCACCGTTTGTCACATCCTTGCTGTGTTTTGATCAGTGAGACACAGGAATGCTTTCATGTTTGTCCAGGCTGACTGGCGAACAAAAAATGAAGGGCTGGATTTTCAGTACCCAGAGCAACGCGTCCGAGACACTGACAAGCAAAGCCACGTCAGCAGAGCAGGACACAAGAAAATTGTCCGTTCCTGTGACTACAGCCCATAGGCATAACCATGTTGGTGTACATCAGGGACTCCATCACCTCCCCAGGTTAGAGAAATCTGCTCCTAGGCATCCAGGGGTTTTGTTTGTTTGTTTGTTTATGAACTGCATCACAGCTCTGTAGTTAAGAAAGATTAAATTTCATTGAGGGTGTTGTTATAGATGTCACTTTAATATCATTTGCGAATGTTCCAATAAAATGCTCAGCCTTTCGGCAAATCTTGCTCATAATCCCATATCATTGATTAGTTTAAGCCAGCTACAGACGGCGAGCTGGCCGACTGCTTGTGAATGCAGGCATCTTCTCTCCTCTGCTGTCTCTTTAGAATAACAATGAATGCAGCATCCTCATGCTTGCCAAACGCACTTTAAGCTTATGAAATACTAGCTTTGTGTCAAAAATAGGCTTTTTGCGGGAGCAGAATTCAGCAGTCTAACAAAAACAGAAGAGAGTTACAGTGTGTCTAGAAAAGATGCAGCTTAGCCCCAAATTCAGATCCGATTTGTCTTTTCAAAGGTTTTGGAAGGAGAATTTGGCAGAGCCGCGGCACAGCCGGAGGACTGATTGTGAACTTCAGACTCTGAGAAGAACCAAGTCAGGGCTTCACCACTCAGATCCACTGCTGGCATTTCCCAGCCTTCCAGAAGAAAGGCTCCCTAATGATTCACCAAGGTTTAGGCAAGAAGCTTGGGCTGTGTATCCATCTCCATTTCCTTTGGGGTGGTCATCCTCCCCAAAGGTATCAGGAAGAGGCCCACAGGCAGAGGGAAGCGAGAACACCAGGTCCTCGGAAAGGCCATTAGCCAGATGCATCAGGGCTGGCCCCATCCCTGCCTGGCTCCCGAGTGACAGGGGGTTTATTACTCTTCCAGGCTCCATCCACTCCCATTATTGCAGCCAAATAAAATGTAATCACATTTACATAGGATTTTCAACCATCAGGAAGCAAGTTCAGTCTTTAATCGCAGACATCAGCTCCCTCCCAGTCTCCCACCCCACAGCTGACTGGCATATCCTGCCCTTTGTCTACAGCCATTCACAGAAAACTTCAAAGAAATCCTTCTTCAGGGCTCCTCCTGCCCATCCTGCCCTGCTGCTCTCCCAGGGGAGCACAGGATAACAGCCATTGAAGGTCTGCTTCCTCTGCACTGTATTGCTGCTCGCCTCGACACCATTAATCACCAGCTTAGGAGCCATGAGGCGCTGGACTAGCGCAGCAGTACAGACTGAGGATTTGCGGCTTCAGTCAGTGGTACCAATACTGCAGAAGGAATTATGGCAGCTCCAGGGCAATCACAAGCCTTTCTTCAGGTGCTCAAAGCATTTATAGACTTCTTCCCCCAACACTGCGCTATGAATGACCGCGCATAGTTAGGCTGATGGTTGGGGAAAAGCCAGGTATCTGCTGCAGTCCTGAGTTCAGGATGGGGGAAAAGGTCTTGTCTACAAGCCTGCTGCTGCGAGGCATGACATGGACTGCACACATGCATTGCTTTTACTATTTTCTTTCCCTCCTTGTGTATATCTTCTCATCAGGACCAAAACAAGAGTATTTATTTAAACCCTAACGCTTAAACACTGTACTGCAACAAATCACATTCAAGGCGCTTTAGCAGGATTAACCGTTTTTACATATGACCTGGGGGGTAAGAAAGGCTTCAACCCCACTTCTTTTTACCTGTCCCCCCATCCCCAGGCGCTCTGCAAGGTGGTGCCATGGGTGGCCGCTGCCCCACGTCCCAGTTAGAGAGGCTGACGCCGGGGTTACACAGAGGTAGCTCTGCTTCGCGGTCTGTTTTCTCAAGTGGTGAAGGCGCTCTTTCATCAACAGCCCTGTAGATTTGCTGACCTTTTTATGTACCACACTAATAGATCGCACGTTCGCTAACCCCTTCAGAAGATCAAGCAATAAAATCTTATTTTCTCAGGAAATGTTATCGCTTGCGTATCTTAATGAAAATTCTGTGGTTTGTTGTTTTACACTGCACTGGAAGCGCCGAGATCAAAGAAGTAACACAAGATTCAAGATGAGATCTAGCTTTGTAAGCAAGTGGTGTAGTCTTTGTCTTTGATATGCAAACAAAGGATCATTAAATAATTGATAATATCAAGCTAGTAGGAGGCTTCAAATGCAAGTCGAGCAACCACTAGATAGCTGGAGACAAGCGTTTTGATAAAGCAACATTAAAAAGATAAATAAATCCCAACTTAAAACTTGGGAATTAATTCAAACACAGATCAGAAAGTCTCAGCAATTGTGTGTGTGTCAGTATTTTGTCTCCAAACATTACTTTAGGGAAGCGTGGAAGAGCTCCAGGAAGGGACACCCACCTGGGAAGTCATCAGGATAAAACCCTCTCCCACTCCTGATGTTACTAATGACTTTGCAGCCCCTCCAGGCAGAGCAGCTTCCCAAGGCCCCTGGGAGCTCTCCAGACTAGAGGACCTTCTCTGTGCACTCATCCTGGAGGCAGGGGGATCTTCCCCACCCAGGCTGGCCCTCGGCCTCAGGAGGTACCAGCCTTTTGGTGCACTCATTTAGCATCCCAGGGGCTTTGCCCAGGCAGCTGCAGGTACAAGGCTTCGTGGTTTAAAGAGGCAATAGGGGCACCTTGTACCCACTCAAAGGGGGCTTTTTTCAGGGCAGTCACAACAAATCAGAAGAGTTTTAGATTAAGTCTCTGGAATAAAAGCAGTGTTCAGACTATTGCAGCCGCACAAGCTGGCATGCAGATGAGGCTGTAATCTATGGAGGTTTTTTATTTTTAAAGACACAAATGAGCTTTTATTGTTTCAAAAGGGAGACATGAAGAAGAGGGAGTCTGTCACCACGATGTGGTAACTCATTCTGCTCCTAGCTCTTTTTGTGCAAAAGCCATTAGAGCTCAGCTGATAATTTACATCAAATCTGTACCTGCCTCTGCGGCCAAACCCTGCACAAAACAGAGCAGAAAAACTGAGTTCATCCCAGGCCAGCAGCAGCAGAACCCACAACTCTCCCCCTAGCTCAACACAGTGAGAGCCTGGGATGTTACAAACTTCAAGGACAAACAGAAGCAAAGTGCATGCCTGGTCCAAGCCCCCCCTCCAATAGCAAGCACCGCAGGAACCGTCGGGTGCTGTTTTCCCTGGGAAGACTGAGGCAGCAGTATTTCTTGCTTTTCTAATACAGCTCT
The DNA here is from genome assembly GCA_009769605.1 of Bucorvus abyssinicus. Classification (NCBI taxonomy): domain Eukaryota; kingdom Metazoa; phylum Chordata; class Aves; order Bucerotiformes; family Bucorvidae; genus Bucorvus; species Bucorvus abyssinicus. The sequence goes on from CM020032.1 coordinate 2,490,927, forward strand.
TTATTGCATGCAGTACTTGGGAGCCTCGATCCACAGCTGGATTAAAAACTCGTATTGGCACGTGAATGCGTATTGTAAGTAGCCTATGAGCAGCAGTCCAAATCCAGTACACCACACCAGTGTCTTTACCACCACTTTGTGTTTAATGAGCTTTAGAAAAATATCAGTGGCAGAACCAAGGCAGATAATTCATCAAACTCAGCTACAGCCAAATATACATACACACACTTAGTGCAATACATCATGGGAAAGGCTACATCCTCCTTTTAATGGCCATATCATCACTGGCCCAGAATTAATGTTCATGCCAACAGCATTAATTACCCTCACTTTGATTTTTTTCACAAGGAAAAGGCAGGCATGCTTCAGGACCGCTGAAACGCTGCACTCCCTTACTACAGCACACTTTTCTTAAGCCCAGGAGAAACTGTGATAATCAATATTGATTGATCTCCCCTCTAGTCCCACTGCTGCTTCTAAATCACAAAAACCACTTCATCAGATAATGCATCTATTTAAATTTACCAAAGAGGAGGTAGTTAGGCGTAGGCTTCAGGGGCTAGATGTGCAAGAGTGCACTGATGGCTCCTAAAATAGATGGGCCTAATTAAACACCTAAAACCACAATGCAAACAGGAGTGCTGACACAGATTTGGCTTTGCTGGCAGAACAGCCGGCTGAGGAGCATGGATTAAACACCCTTCAAAGAACCGGGCTCCTGCCTGCCCACCATCCATGGCTGCAAACCAGCTCCCAGGTTTGGGTGCAGAAGCATGGTTGGGCTTTTGGAAAAAGAGGCGGCAGATTTTCCTTCTTGACCTGTTAATTAGCACATGGGTGATGCTAGTTAAAAACCCCTTTCTACTTGAGACATGGCATAAAGCCCTCATTTCCCACCTCCCACAAAAGGTCCCTAAACATGAGGATGCTCTAAGCCCATGTGTCTGGATGAACTCCTCAGGTGGAACAAGTGGGAACACACCAGCTCTCTGAATCCCAGCAGGAGTTCAGACACCCACCTATCTGTTCAGCAGTGCTACAGCTTAGTAATTGAAATTTAGGAACAAAGCAAGAATTAAGGCAACCACAGGTGAAGGAGACAGGGATTAAGGCCAGCAGGACCCACTGTCATTTTTGTGGGCACCTGACCCCAGGTATAACTCAAAACTTAAGTCATGGACAAACTTGTGTATTATTGCACTTAACAGGATTATTCCTATTGATTTCCATTGAAAACCAGCCCAGAAGCCTACCCAACTTTTGAAAATTATGCGAAAGCTTGATCTATATAGTTTGTAAAGGCTATTTTGGGAAAAGGGAGGAAAAAAAATCCAAAAATTATTTATGGAGACCTTTTTTCAGCAATGCGATCCCAAATTCTGCTGTATAATCAGGATAGTGGTCAAAGGCGCTGAAAAGAGGAGCTCAAATTTATAGCACTCACGTGCAATGTGGGCTCATGAAAAGGTATTAAATCATTTATCTGAAAAATAAATAGACTTCTTAACAGCCACACAAGACCATACTTAAACTGTATTTTATTAGCAAAATCTAAGATGGGCTAAAAAAAATGAAGCCCGCCTGTTTTCCCTTGACAGTTGCCTCTGTATTTGATTGTAACTTGAGAAAGACAAATAGCCCTTACTTCAGCAGGGAACAAGCGTTTTCTCTGGTAGCCGATGAAGCTGCCTAATCTCAGTTGGCCTGCATCAATACATCTTCGCTGAAGTCTGTGGAGCCCACCAGTCCTCACTGCTGGGATCTGCACTTTCAAGGGCATAAACTTGACACCATATAAATATTACATGCTTTTCTTTCACTTTGTAGCTCAGAATTGATTCATTCTGGGGTACAGTTTCAAGGCTGAGCATAACATAACTCATCCCCAATTGTCATTTTCTCTGTGAATATCACACCAAGCATCCCAACACGCAGTGATGAAGCCTCTAAGAAAATGATAACCTGTCTTTTTCTTGCTCATGCCACCACAATCCTACTTGTGATTTGCCCCCAAGACCTTGTATGTTCCAACAAAATAGCTTTAACAACTCCTTACCCTCCTCTCTCACCGCAGGCTTGGTTTTCACCAGAAATTGTTTGAACTAAAAGCTGGGGTAGTCAAAACACCAAAGCACATAAACACAACCCTGGGTAATGGTGTACCTGGATGGAAGAGAATACAGAAGCCACAGCCTGCAGCAGGAAAACCAAATAGCCGGTTGCGTGTTGGCTGTGAGAGCTGGCTGTAGATATGGGTCCAGCACCAAGAAAGGAAGTGAGATTTGATGGCTGAGCCTGAGATAAAGATGCCGTTATTTCATGGAGACTCAGGGGTGGTGATTTCAGTCTCCAGCCTCGCTCAGGGGCAGAGGAGGATCTGCAGCAAGCTGGCTCAGCTATAAACCACAGGAGAGGCGGGAAGCCTTCTAGGCCTTTTCAATTTGGCTCATGAAGCATCCATTGCCTGCTGGTTTCATAGTACATGGCTACCACTACCCCAACATGGCTATTAGAGTTGACCAGAGCATCCAGGACCGCTATGAGGCAGGGCACCATGGGCAGGTCCTAACCTTTCCATGCTGCAAGGAGTCCTGCTCGCTTCAGAAACATCAGAATCAGAAAATCTATGCATAATCTGGGCTTGGCTGAAATTCTAGGCTTGACAAGAACACAGTTTTAGATACTCCAAAACAAAGGTCATCTGCTACAAGTCTCTGAAAGAACAGGTAGGTCCTTTGATATTTCTAAATAACTGGTTCTATATTTAAAATCTGAAATTTAAAATCTATTGTTTGTCAACTGAGCAGCCTAGCTGGCTAAAAAAATAATAAATCACTATTGACAACATAAAGCAGAAGTTAGCTCACCCTACAAGAAGGCAAGTTCCATAAACACCATCAAGATGTCAGTGGGAAGGCACAACATTGCAAGAGAATTTGAGTTACTCCTTTAAGAGTTATCAGATAACATCCACAGATTCCAATAGCATTCTTCAAGAGTACCCCTACAGAGAGGCTTTGGTCTTCCCCTTGCCCAAACACTCAACTGGCGTTAGACTTTAGCCTTTTTAAAAACAGGGTCACCTCTTTGGGGACTGCACTTGCTGGAAGAGCATTTCAAAGCTCAGGTGGAACCCTTAAGGGGACATTCTGCTGGAAGGTGTTCTGGCCAAGTACTTAAATTTCTCCACCAAGTGTCCCTGTTCCACATTAAACCAGATTTTAAGAAATCTGTTTTTAACATATTGAGTTATTCTCAAAGTGATGCTCATAAGAACACTTTAGTTTTAGGTTTCTTTCATCCACCATGTCCCTAAAGGATCATTCCGTGTGGACAAAACCCATAAAGTTTCTTTCCTCCAAAACTTGTCTTCTCATTTTCTCAGCTGATTTCTTCCAAACCCCACAAATCCCCTACTCCAATGCAGGCTATCACATACAACTGAACAGATTTAGTGCAGGTTGTGCAAGACTTCCCCACATGTCATTTACAGAATATTTTACGGTGTTGTGTTAGTAGCTCCTCTCTTGTGACAGAGCTACTTTGAGACATAGAGAAATCACTAGATATAAAAGCAGAATTTCTTCTAAAAACTTCTTAGAAAAGTTCCACAACTTTTGCATCCCTTATGGGCTTATATCTTGAACAAGAGGTCTTTCATAATGGACTCTGGCCCTGAGCTTCCTCCTAAAGCCAGTGGAATACCCGTGACCCCCCCAGACTTCAGAAGAGGGACCATCTAAGAAGTTATCTGCATCTTCTATTCCCATTCCTTTTCGCTCCTATTCCTTCTTTCTCTCTGAAACAGTTTCCTCTTTTCCCTAAGAGTTTCTCCCTGATCTTTCACAGAGCATCTACTCTGACCATCTTCCTCTCTTTGGAAAGAAAACCTCCCTGCCAGGGGAGCCCTTGGCCTGTAGAGAGACACCCCCCTCCCTGCTCTTCACAGGGCTGTCTCTCCTCAGGCATGTGCTGGGAGACAACCCAGTGACACCAAGACCCACGAGGCACTCATTTCTCGGTTTCCTCTTTCAGATGTCTTTTCTTCCTCTTTATCAAGGAAGAGGGGAGAGAGTACCAACTAAACCTGCTGCTGAAATGAGCGTTTCCTCCTCCATCTCTTCAGGGGTGGTGGAAACTCTACACACACTGCTGAACAGCAAAGGTCAGCCTGCTTTTAAAAATGGTAAAAAGCCAGCTATCCTTTTTAATGCGTTAAATGAGGTGTGAATTGCAGAAGTTTACCTGCAGATGCACACTCAAGTCCTTATTTTATTGTTTCATATATTATAGAGGTCATAGGCTGCAGAGTATCTTTTTTCAGAGTTTGGCTTTGCTTCCTCCTAAGGGATCAATAAAATAACTCAGATTTCCTTTCTATTGTAACTGCGGTGTTGAGAATAACATACCCTAGATAATGAACTACTGGCACTGCGTATTACATTGCCTATAACCTTTAAAAGAGCAGGCACTTCATAGACCATCTCGAAAACCAGTACTCATTAAAATGCAACACCAGAAAACCAGCTCAACCTTTCAGGAGGTTCCCACAAAATTTTAAGCAGAGTCTCCTTTTTCAAGACTCTCCATGGAATTCCTTTTATCCCTCTCCACCCCAGTAAATTCAGAACAAGAGCACACAATCTCAGACCATGTTTTTAGGATCACTACTGCAGGGCTTGAAGCTCAGCTCTCAGTGACACCATCCCCATGCACAGGGAGAATTTGCAGAAGTCAAGACAGTCTTGTTGAAGTTGACTGTTGTGCTAACAGAGCCATCTTGCAATGCAGGTCTCACACCCTTAATTACAGCAGAGAGCCTTCTGCAGGAATGCCTTAACAGCATTCGTTTACTCCCCTTCCTCCCTCCCCTCAGAGCACACACATCAGAGAGCCAGAGAAAAGGGGAAAGGAGTGCCGCAAAGCCAGCCTACTACAGCAGAAGTTTACTTTAATCCCATTCCCAGTAATGACTCATGTTCTTTAGCTGAACTTGAAAGTCAAGGTTCTACCCTTTAAAGTCTTCATCTTCTCACAGCATTAGTCTCAGAGCAATTTTCCACGTAAACAGGAAAGTTTTAATTACATAATGGGTACTTCTGCTGTTTTCATAAGAATTCCTTTAATCAGATGCAATGCTTAAGGAAAGCTGTCCCTTACTCAAAGATCAGATTATTGAATAAGAAGAGTTGCTGCTCAGAACAAGTGAAGCAACATCATGGTACATGCTAATTTAGTGTCACAATCCACAGCTCCAGGTAATGCTCCATTGACCTTGGCTGGATTCAGAAGACATCAGTAAATTTAATGCTCTTTTTGTAACATACCTGTGCAAACCCGCAGCGGAAGCTCTGCTTATTATTGATACCCAGTTAGCAGCAAGAGCCATAGCAGAAACCCACGCTCAGCTGGAAAAGGAGAAAAGCATATACCACCAGCAGTGCTTTGCTGGCTCTTATATAGCTGTGAGGTTAAAGCATGATGGGAAATGGGGAGGAGACTTTCTTACAAGAGCTCCCACCACACACCTATACTTTGTGAGGAGCTGGGTGGGTCATGTTAGGGTTTTAAGGTGCAGGGTCTCTTTCTACTCCCTTTTTAAAATTATTTTTCTTGTTTTGATTCTGTTTCTTAAACTAGGATGAGTGAAAAAGGAAATAATTTCTTTTAGAATATAAACATCAGCATTTATTTGAGTGGTTCTGTCTTGCTCTTCCTCACTGTGGCTGTCATAGTGCAAGGGGTAGAGAGAGTTCTAAATAGTCTATAGCTGCTTATTTCTTTTGGCATTTTAATTTCTCTCTTCTATGTATTTATTTTTTTCCTCAAAAAGGGTTGTTGCATGTTTTCCCCATGTTCTTTAGCTATGCTATATAATGATTGAATTCCTGTTCCTAGCTTGATCAGATACAAGCTTCCCAAATCCTGCAGAATTTTATTCCCTGTAATACTTCCCTCAGGGAAAGGGCTCCTTTGGGAGATTTTGGGCAAAGCTGCTAGATCCATCCCTCCAGCCTCATTTTAGTTTAAGCTGATCAATGTCTGCCCCTATCTGTTACTTTGCTGCTTTGTGTATCCTCTAAGAACCCATGAAAAGGGACCCGGTGGTGCTTGTTGGGGTCTCTAAAAAGCCAGAGATAAACCCACTTGTGAGAAACTTTTGCAGAAGAGAGTAGCCACAAGGTGCAAGTTAATGGGCTGTAAGGGGCTGAAGAACAGCTAAGGACCAGAATAAGGAAGACAATTGCATCTTCTCCTGAAAGCTGGTAGAGCTGCCCCAGCCTGCTGAGGCTGCACGTTGACCACCTCAAGAAGATGAAGGTGTCAAGGTTTGTGATAGACACTAAGTGAGGGAAGGCTACCTTCAGAGAACATCAGGGTGAGCTGGAAGATGACTGTCAAAATGAAATTCCTTGTAGAGTTCAAGGTAATCTGCCTTTATATTGCAAATATTTGGTGCATGATATTGGATGTTCTGTTGTACTGAAAAATGTGTGCTGGCATTGCTGTGGGCAGCTTAATGAACCTCCATAACGCCTGGCAGCATTAATAATAGAAACAAAAGGGTGTCTTACCTTAAAATGAAATCTAATCTAGCCTGACGTGGTGCATTACTTACCTCTGACCTTCCCATGTCCAAAATCCTATTAAGGACATGAAGAAGCTTTGAGTCGTTAAGATGAGCAGCAGCAGCAGACCAGCTTAAGCTGCTTCACTTGAGAAAGTTGATAAATGACTGTTGTCATGAAAGGTGGGGAAAAGAGAAACTGGGCAGTAGCGGCAGGTTACTGTGGAAGGAGAGCTTTATCTTTCAAGATAGGGGGGGTCTCCCTTTTTTTACACTACTGTGGGCTATGAACAAACAGAGGAAATGATGGGCTTTACCTCCGCTGGTGGTGCTGGCGGTGGGAGAAGGCTTCCCTTCCTAGTGGCTGAGGTAGGGTGGGGACTTATGTTGCCCAGGCTTTGTGGTGGTACGCCTGTGCCCTTGCACAGGGCAGCGGAAGAACCCTTGGCACAGCAAATCAAAGTGAGCTGAGATCATATTTGGCTGTTCTTATCAGATATGAAATCCCTCTTCCTCTCTACTGGTCTCTGGCAAAGCCCAGATAGGTTTTAGGTGTCTCTGTTTTGAGTGCTGACTGGTGCCACCCTGCCCTTGCAGGTGTCCGGGTGAGAGAAATGGGAACATTGGAACAGTCTATGGTCTGTTTAGTCAAGGAAAGACTGTGAGGAGACACACTGTAAATATGTAGAAGCTAATGGTTAAGAGGAAGGGAAGGAACTGTGATGACTACAGGAGGAAGAACAATAAACCTAAAGGGTACAACAGAAGAACTGAGTCAAGTGTCAAGAAAAGTTGTCCAATAAAAAGGATAGTTAATCACTGGAACAAGCTTATCCGTGAAGAGCTATGATAATTTTACTGTTGAATATACTCAGAAATTTGGTACTTAAGATTGGGGGGAAAAAAGGGTTATTCATGACAGACAATACATGAAAGGTGCAGAACTGCCTTAGAGATGGGAATCACAGGAAACACCTTCTCCAAAGATGTGCCCTCAAAGGAAACAGAGACATTCCTATCAGCTCTCCTCAGCGCTCGTGCCTCTGTCCCTACAGCTGTTGGGAACCATTTATTCTACAAACTTCTTTACCAGGTCTTATCCCGCTCTCTGCCTGCAAAGACTTTACTTATGTTAATCAATGCGAAGTGATAAAGTTAAATATCAGCAGCGCTGTCTTCATCTTCCTGGTGTCTCAGAACGCTGCAGCCTGTGGTCTCGCACGACACAAACGAAAGCAGCCTTTCGCTGCTGCTCTCAGCTGCAGCCTTAGCTTAGACTGTGGGGCAGGGTGTGAATCTCCCCTTTTCTTTCCAATGCCGCACCAGAGAAATCTGTGAAACATTTATTTTCAAAAACAGGTCTCTGTGCCCTTATCTATTGCTTCAGAACAAACCTGGCCTGGGCTGTGCGATGCGGCGAGTTTGGGAGAATTCTCCCATGACTTAATGAAAAATGTAAGAACGCGGTTCAAAGAGGCAGCTCGAGAGAAGTGTTTTTAACGCTTTTCTGACGCTTATGTTTGCACCGAATCAATGGCTGACTTATAAAGAACAACCTGGCCCAGGTATGATAACAGCTTAGTTAATTTAGAGCGCTTAGGAAGCTTTAACAAAATTAGAATAACGCCGTAATTGAGGTCTTCATGCTGTCGGGGTGATTGGTTGTTAGGTAGCACCATCTCTCCATATCACAGCGGGCTTTTGCTGCCCACAGGTGTCACTTGGTCAGTGAGGCGGAGGAGAGGGGGAGCTGTCCCTCCTCCCCACCCCGGACCTGCTGCGTCCCCATGTGGGGTGTCAGGATCATTTGGGTGATTTAGCGAGCTGCCGGTTTCTGGAAACCTCAGTTATGCGCCACCACCGAGAATGTTTAGCTGCTTATTCATCCTCAGTATAGTTGTGAGATTTTTTTTGTTTCTCATTTGGCAATGAGCTAATTAGGGTGGGTAATGTGGCCTCTATAAGCTGTACCAATAATTTCTCTACACGCACAATTTCTTCTCGCCTTCTTTATCATGTGCTGAAATTAATCATTAATTTTCACTCACAGCTGCCACAACGAGTTAACAACGTCATGAATATTATAAACAGCAAATTTCTTTTTGATAGCCAGGCTCTGAATACCAATTTTTCATCAGTATAATTGAGACAATTCTACTGTACCTGCCAGCAGAGAAATATATCACAAAATTATGTAGAAGCGCGTGTACTGTTTAATGAATTTCATTCCAGTGTGGTAGGTTTAAAATGATAGATGCGTGAAACACCTGTATTTACACCAAATAAAAGGTAAAAACACAGTGATGAAGTATAGTCCCCAAATCAGCGAGGGATCTGATCTGAGTTGTGGTCACTGCAACAGGCTTTTATACAACAGAAACCCCTTTTTCTACTTATTTCTGGAAGATATGAATTGTTTTTCTGCTGTGGCCCATAAAATACAACTTCATATTGTCAGGCTTGGCTACAGATTGTCTCGACATGGATTTCCTTACTCTAAGGAAATCACACAGTTTAATCTCATCTAGATGATAGCTTTTATCTGAAGGTTTTTCAGTTCCAGAATCTAAAGCCAGCTCAGTTCACAATTATTACATTGTTCGTTTTACGACAGGGGTCCAGCCAGATGTGCTCTACTACTGCACAGGGCAGCCCTCCCCAAAACCATTAGCTGTCCTGTCTTTTTCCATCTGCCAACAAACTGTCTTTGCTTTTGGCTTTGATTTGTCTTTGATTATTTGTGTTATCCAAATGAATGTTTGAATACTGTTCTCACCATTTCTTGCATGAGGATATCAATGGAAATCCTTCTGCGTGTACGTGGCTCATTTCCCAGCACAAGCCTCCTGGCGCTCACAGTTCTCCTCTTGCCTTTCCCCCAAAGGAGGTGTTTCTTTTCCACCAACGGCCATAAATGCCAGTAGGATGAGGAGTTCCAGCTCCTTCCATTTATTACAATAAACCTTTTGAACACCAGTGTGATAGCTTTGCTGAATCTGTTCCATGATCCCAAAGGATAATGGGGAATGTGAAATTCAGACAACCTAACATTAGTAGACAATTTTGCAATTTTTTTGCTGTAACATGAGTTCTCTGATGCTGTTCCAATCTTGCAATATATTCCAAAGGGAGAATATATGCTCTACCAAAACATGAGAAGTGAATCACTTCTGGTACAAATCAGGCGAGCTTAGATCCATACAGCCCTACAAGCATTTGCATTTGGCTATGTCCTACTGATTTTCATCTTAAGTAATGGAGTGAACGTGTAAACTGGAGTTTCAGAGTGATCTAAGGAAAAGGTATTTCTTAACAGCCACAGAATTCTTTGCGCAAAAATTTTGTAGCAAGAGAAGCGAGTCCTGCTTTCTTTTAGCTAATAAAGCTATTTAAGGTCCCTTCTGGAGTTGGCTTCTCTTCCTAAAAATTTTTTTATGTGTTGAGTGGTTTTTTTGGGGGGCTTTTCTTGAGTTACCTCCAGGCTGAGAGCTATATGAAAGCTTTTATTTTTTCCAAAAGTAAAACTTGCTGCAGTCTCCTAAATGCATTGGTGGGAATAAGGAAACTAAAGTGTTTTGAGGTAGTGTCTTAAATTCATAGACAAGAAATGGCAGGGAAGGAGTAATCCTGGAGTTTAACACTTGTTGCTCTGATAAATCCACGTGCGTATGTGAGCCGCTGATGAATTCCTCAGGTATTTGTTGAAAATGAGTGCTTGTATCATACTTATGTTGTACTAATCTCCTGCTTCAGGGCTTCGCTTGTTTACTCATGAGAGGCCAGATAAACTTTCCTCCCCTTGGCTTTTGTTTTGAGAGGCTGATGGAAGCAGGAGACACTCTCCTCCCCCTGAGACTCTGCAGAAGGGCCAGAAGAAGAGACACAAGACACGCTGATGCTCCTCCTGATGCCTGCCAGTCCCCAGGCAGCTGCCTGATGTTCTGCTGGGGGTTGAATGGCTCATCGGATCTCACGTCAGAAGCTGGGTGCCCCTTTCTTGCTCTGAGCTTTGCACGGTCTCCGCGTTCAGCTGCAGGGAAGCTGCGCATCCGACAACCCCTGAAAGTTTAATAAACGCTCGGTCTGCTTTGAGTTAGCATTCCCTGTGTGCATGTATTATAATTGTGGAGCTTTACAAGTTCTTGGCACTCTCCAGAGAGCAAAGTCTCTGTCAGTAATTCTTCAGTGAAGCATAAAAATGTCTGTTTAAAGATCTATTATAAACCAGACTGCGTGTTTGTCCATTTTCACTTTACTGGCCAACAGTGTCTAATAATGCTTCAAGATGAAAGATGTTAACTTTACAGATACAAACAAGTTGGAGCAGTAAATGCATTAGTCAAGCACTCTGTTGAGGTTTTTTCTAATGCAAAAGCTAAAGCAAAAACTATAGGAGAGAGGGATTCTCCACTTCATTTGGTGCTATCAAGAGCAAAATATTTCAGTGGAGACTAAAACCCTTCAGAAGTGGTTTGCTCTGTGCTGTGGGCAAGGATAAACGACAAAAATGAGGTGTCTGCATTGAAGCAGAGGAAATGCAGTGAAATTCTGTTGAATAAAGGGGCAGACGTGACACAGGGTAGAAAAGCCACAGCTGTGAAACCAGTTTCTAGTAGGCTCAGAGATGGTGGATGTCATTAACTATACACTAGTAACATAAAAAAGAAAATAACGGGTGTGCAAAAAGAATGAGGTGCACAAAGTAACAAGGAGCAATAAAGAGATAGATAACAGGGAAGGGCTGGAATGATTAGTGAATGCAATTAAAGACTCCAAACAAATTACTCGGGAAGTAATGCTACAGAATAAGATATGATTTCACTAGATGATGAGCCATAGGAAGCGGTTCCGATATGAGACTAGTAAAGCATCGCTGAAGGAGACCATGGGCTTTTTAAGCAAAGACAATAATTTCTAGACAATAGATTCAGCCTCTGCAAGAAAAAAAATTAAATTAATTCCCCGCTTCAATGTTCATAAAGGATATGGAACAGATGCCAAGAGCAGATGTACAGTTTCCAAAAGAAAAAAAAGCGAAACACTGCAGAAAATCATCGCTGTAACAGCTGATCAAGAAATAAAACAATCTCAGCAGTGGGGAAGAAAGCCAAAATTAAACAAAGATCCATCTCACTGTTCAGAAGAAATCTGAAGAGGAGGAAATATGAGCCTGGGTCACAAACGTTGACGCAGGGACAGACTAAAGGGATATTAAATAGGGAGATTGGACTCAATGCCCAGAGCCTCATCTCTCAAATCAGGGAGAATACAACTGCGTGGAGCTTGATTTGTGGTTTCTTTACAAAGGGCTTAAGGTGTTATGGTAATGCAAGCATCAGTTTAAAAATAGAGGGAAATAAGAATTTGGTTTGAGTTTAGTTTCTCTGAAACCTCCGTTATGTGGCTCATAACTTTCCGGATAGTGCCTTCCCTGTGCTGCAGTAGATGTGGATCAAATATAATGTAAAATTGGTTTTTCCATTTCGGTACATTCCAGCCATTCAGCATTATGTTTTCAAGATGAAGAAGGACATTTTTCCCTTGTGCTCTCGTGCTTCATAGGATTTATACCAATAAATATGAGCTGGCAGCTGAGGGGAATTCTGATTTGTAAAGTGACCATCACAAAAGTGGAGCATCACACACTAAAATTAAACTTGAGGTTTGGGCTTGTTTCCAGTGGCAGGATCCTGTTACTGGTGATGAAAGGAAGGAAGCAGAGTAAAGCAGAACAAAGTTACTCAGCTAGAAAAGCCAGAGCTGTCCAAAACCTTATAGATTAGGTGGGGGCAGTTTTAACCTCTTGATTTGCAGCATCAGCCAGTTAAAAAGAGTACCGAGGCAAAGCTTCTGGGGAAAACGCTTTCCTGCCAAAAACCGACAAAATGAGACTCTACGCTTCAGCAGTACTTGGGTGGATTGTTTTGGATTTCTTTGGAAAGCAGCCAAAATACTTCAAGGAGTTAAAGTAAATTCATAAACTTATCAAGAGGAAAATAAGGTGCATTATGATTTTTGCAGCAAAAACAAAAAACGAAAAAGGCAGCGAGTAAAATGCCTTCTGAAAGAATTTAATACTCCCCCAAAAACAATGGCAAAGGTGAGAGAAGAGTACGGAGAAAAGGAGCCCTTGCTGCCAGGTGACACCTCGGAGGGCAGTGGGATGCAGAAGTGTGAGAAGCGGGGTTGGTGGTGGAGAGTTTTGAATACACATTTTTTGCTGCTCTTTGCCCAGTGATAATTTTGCAGTCAGAAAAACACCGGGGGCATAGGTGGCAGCTACGCACCTTTCCTAACTGGTATGACCAAAATTGCTGGTAGTTGTATTTGCACACATACGTAGGTTAAACTTTCTGTATGAATAAGATGGTCAGGAAGAAAGGAGCCTCAGGAGGGTTCAGAAGGGCTGGGACACTTGCACTGGCTGCGGATGTTTTGGGTCATGTTCCCAAGAAGTGGGCAACAGGAAACAGAGTGGAAACGTTTTTCCAAACCTTGGCCAGTTTCAAAGAGTGAGTAGAAACCATTTATTGCAGACGCGTATCCACCCAGAGAAAGGACCACATCATGGCCACTTTTGTAAACAAGTTTAGAAAGAAAGTTGAGAAGGAATAAAAATAAGATTTAAGAGGGAGGGAGAGTATCATGAAAGTAAGTACTATGTGGGTGGAAGTCGTGTTGGTCTTTTTGCTCAAAGCGCAGTAACTCCTCATCATTTCCTGCACTTTATTAATAACTGCTCTTCTGTTTAAAAATATTTTAATCCCTTTCGTAGCTGGAATGACTCATCAGCTCCTTTTTCATTGTTAAAGATGATGCCTTCCAGTCTCTCAGCCACCAGAACAGTGTCCTCGGGGAGTAGCATGATACTAAACCAACAGTGTGTCCTATTTTGTTCCCCCAGATTCACCATTCTAATTAGACCTATTAGTTTTAATAGACAGCTAACTATCTATGGCTGTGAAAAAATAAGTCAGGAAGCAATGCCATACTCAGGGCTGATAAGAGAGACGTGAATCTATCAGAAGCGAGAGGATTCCTGCTTCATCCCATGAAGACGTGGTGCTATCTCATAGCCCAGGCATCACAGTTTTGCCTGTTCTTGCTCTCAGTGTTCATAAATAAATAATCTTGGGGAGACTTCTTGCTTTTGCAGCAGGCCAGTGAGGAGGCTGTGCAGAGATCTTCATGTCCACAGAGCAGGTACCACGCAAGGGGGCAGGCGCTCCTGCCTCTGGACAGCCTTGTTACCAGCCAGCCAGATGAGGGGCTTACCGCAGACACAGAAACATACAATCACAGACTGGTTTGGGTTAGAAGGGACCTTAACGGTCATCTAGCACAACGCCCCTGCAGTGAGCAGGGACATCTTCAACTAGATCACATGGCCCTGAGCCCCAAGGTCCAACCTGACCTGGGATGGTTCCAGGGATTGGGGCTTCTCCCACCTCTCTGGGTAACTTGGGCCAGTGTCTCACCACCCTCGGTGTCTAGCCTTGGTAATTGGTATACCGCTGGTTTTACCTCCTTTAAGGGGCAGGAAGCCGAGGGAAAGCCTGTAGTTGAGAGGGGAAGCTGGTTACAAATGGCTCTTCCCAGTGACAGAAAATGTCGCTTCCTGCAACCTTTATTTCCTTTACTTCTGTTATCTTCATTATCCCACGTCCCACTGCAGAAAGGGATGGAAAGTTGTTTTGTCACATGGTGTTACCACAGACGATGGCATAAGACCACCAGATTTTCTCCTACTCTGAGGTCTTTCAGTCAAGCCCAGTGGAAACCAGAACTGACATCAAGTCAAAAAGGTGGTGTAAGGACACTCTTCTAACTGCTGGATTTTGGGCAGAGGGGCTGGTTAAGTGTAAAAGGGTCAGTTTATCATGCTGCATCAGACAGTCATATTTTAGTTTAAAAGTAATTCTTTTTGTATCATATTGACATAATTTTCCCTCTTCCTGTCTATTGTGTGAGTGCTGTAAGTAGAGCAAATTAGGCTTAGGGGATGATGGCTTACCAGGTTATTTATATTACAATATATATTAAAAAATTAATATTTTTTATTTGAAGTCTATGAGAAAGGAAAATGTGGTAGAGTCGCCATTTTTTGAGGTCTGCATTTCAATGCATCAAGACAATAACTCTCTGAGTGACAGGCTGTTCTTCAAGATGTTTTATGAGCTGAAGACAGAATTATTGACTTGGTTTCTTTAGACTGTGGCGTGCAGGAGATCAAAGAAGGTGTTCATAACTGTCTTCTAGGAACATGACTGATGCCAGCATCACAAATTCAACATTAATAACCATTGTTTACCACCCAAGAAGTCACAAAGATGGTAAAAAAGTGACATACAGACAAAAGGAAGATAATAGGGGGAAAAAGTCACTGCTTTCCAAGAGCAAAATTTGTTTGAGCATAATTATGAAGAATATTATGCATAGTTTAATCCATGCCAGATCTCCTGGTGAGCATATAAATATATTCATGCTCTTAATGTTTCCGCTCAGAAGCAAATTGCCATTGCACAACACAGGAACTTGACGATATAGAGGTGAGGATGATGAGAACTGAGGTTCTTCTGCAGTAAAGACACAGTCCCAGAATGAGCAATGTGAGCCAAGCTCATGCGCAACCCTGCAAGACGTTTGAAGAAGCCAATAGCTTGCTTTCCTGCTTGTGCATAGGAAGAAGAAACTGAAGCCACCTGTCTTGCCCTCACCCACAAACAAAGCAGCGGGTAAGCTTCTTCAGGGTATCAAACAACGGCTCTTTTATGTCGAATTTCAACATTCCTTCTATTCAAATCTAAATACAATGGACTTTATCTTAGATGGGCTCATGGGGCTCTGGAATGTCAGACCCGTAACCCTGTGGAACAGATCCTCATCACTCTCTATTGTTTTCTACCAGATGAAGATCTTCCATAGAAGCTCCATAAATACCCCATTCATAAAAACATATTGTACCAAGACAATAGCCCTGCAAGGCCAGCAACATCCCTGGTGAAGTTAGCAGAGTTAGACATGCGAAGAATTTCCCTCTCTCCTCAGGCTTCAGTGCAGAATCCCAATAGCCATCATCTCTGTCGCATCTCCGTTTCCATCCCCACTGCGTAAAGACCGGGAAAGAAAGATCAAGAGCAAAGGCTTTGGCTACCTGGAGAGCTCCTGTGTTCGTGGCACAAAATGTGCTATGGTAATGAACAGTAAAATAGAGTCTATTATCTAGTCCTCTTTAAGAGGACTTCTTAAGAGATTTCTTTAACATTTCAGCTTTGGACAAGTTACTGATTTCACTATTCATGTTCTCATTTCATATTTTCATCCTCAATAGGGTTGGCTGCTTTCCTTCTATACTGTGCATGGATGGAAGGGTAGAAAACGGAGCAGTGATATTAACAGGTGCTGAGACCTGGATGCTGGATTTGCTGGGGGCAGTTCCTTGGTCGGTGTTCATGGCAGCACTATTCACCGGGACAGTCCTGACGGGTTGGTTCACGAATTTAAGCCAAGAGTGGATTTCCTCATAGCATGGCATCATGGGAACTAACATTCATGTATGCTTGGCCTTTCCTCTTCCATAGGTAATACTTGCGTTCTCCTCTGTTTAAAAATTGAGGGGCTTCGAACGGTTCATCACATGATATATTTTCGGCCTACATTTGGTCTCAACAGGAGTTTCCTTTGGTCCTTACTCGAAAATAATTAGATGCGGAAAACGTAATGAGGATGTGATCTAGTTTACTCTTACATCTACATATCTCCAGGTCCCTTGCCTCTTTCTTGGACGTGTAATAGAGCACTTATCGTGGCAGCATGGCAGCCCACAGTGGTGACTTATTGGCAGGCTTCTTCTTAAGGTCAACCTCAGCCTCACCTTTGCACAAAGCAGAAATGATCCCTCTCCCTGATTAGGCACCACTGCAAGTGAGCAGTGGGAGGCCAGGGATTCTCTAGTTGAAAGAGTGATTAGCCTGCCTTAAAATAAACTTAAATTGAACCAAGGGTGAATGATCCAGAAAATAACAAAGTGCATCTAATTAGAGTGAAAATGGAACAAACTGTGCTCTGCCTTTTTGGCTTCATTTTGTATGTTAATGAAAAGTGATAAGCACTGCGCCTGATATCGTTAAAGAGCTGGAGTGGACGAGCCTCTCGTCTCCGGTCAGATGCTGCTATCGTTTCCACCGACATAAACAAGGGACTTCCTTGGTATGCATCCAAGGAGCTGAGGTCTGCCTTACATCGCATCAGCCCAAGTATGAACCTCAAGTATGAGCCCAGGCTTTTATTTCAACCCTTCCTATTACAACCAAAACATTTTGACCTCTCCACTTAACCTTAAATTAAATTTGCCTGCAGCTTTTCTGGGCTGGAGGGTCAATTTACAAAACGTTTGGTGCAACTCGGTTCCCACCACTATAAAGTTCAGAGAATGTCAATTCACAGCGGTAGCATAGAGCCCAGCTTCCTACATCTGCCCGTCATCCTATGTACACGCTGGACATCAACTGCGTTAAGGACATCACTCGCGTGTTTTTTCTCATGGCAGTTTCTTACACTCAAAGTACACTGAGGCTAGAAGAGAACTCACAGGATGTTTTACAGAAGCCTCTGGGGGAGACCTGGAGTTGAAAAACATCTCCAGATGAAAAAAGGAGGCATTGAAATGTGCTGCTGTAATAGGAATGTAACGAAAACTGTAATATCAGCGCAGGGTGCTGGTGAAAAGATCCAGTTATTTCAGTGTTGTGCTGTAGATCTCTCTGGTGTTCTGTAACCCCTTATTCTGGGCAGAATAGCTTAAAAGAAATAAGGGTGCTGCATCAGCGATGCTAGTGATTTGATAAACGTCAGTCTCTCCTGCATCAATATCCCTTAACTATGCAGTCAGGGACAATATATTAATTTCTAAGTCTAATCTGAAAGAGGGTAGAAAGTTCTTCCCTGTTTTTAATCCTAAAAATATTTCCTGTAGATGCTGTATCTTGTACTTACCACCCTCGAGGGCTTGGGGTTTCGGGAAGAACACACTTGACTGTACCTCTGGGGCTCACCAAGGGCTGGGCTGTCCCTTCACCAAGTACACAGGACCTGACTCCTGATTTGAATCACTTCTTGGTTCAGAGAGGTATGATCCCGAGCCAGCTCCCTTGCCTTGATGTATGATATGAACCTGACTGATACTTTGGGAAAATAAGCCAAGACTTTGTCCCTCCTCATCTGCCCGCTTGGGGTGAGAAGCAGCACTGCCAGCTGTGGGGCCCAGCAAAGGGCTGGGCAACCCTTAGAAAGGTGCCGCTTGTGTTCTCAAATGCATTAAGATTTTCCAACTGAAGGTGCTGGGGATAGGCCAATCATTAGTTCTTATTCCTATTTTCTTTTTCCTGAGGTGATTTGACCTTCTGACTATGGAGGTTTGTGGGCTGTGCAGCTGGACGTGGCTGGGATGTCAACATTGGCATACGCAGCTGCCAACATTGCGCAGAGGTCAAGCTCCCGAAATTACGAGAGAGTCCAAGAAGAGAAGGAAAAAACCTAAAATGTGGAAAAAGGAATGGGGTGGGGAAGTCTGAAGCTTAAATATTTATGGCAGATCCTAAATTATGGTGAGAGGTGTTAGTCTCTCCGTAGTTGAGATCAAAGCCAGGGTTCAACCAAGAACCAGGCTGCATTCCCAACTCCACACTCAGCTTCAGCAAGGCCAAATCGATTCTCCTAACACTTGACAAAGCAGACCTATCCCTGGGTAGAATTTTTCCAGCATGCTGGGGAAAAAGTCTGGCGATGCCTCTGGACAGCTTCAGCCATCAAAACACTCAGGGGCCTCTCATACATTGGTAAAAGTTTCCTATGATTCCTTGTTCGGTTTTCTTTTTTTAGATTTTGTCTTGCCTTTAAAATGACAATCCTTAAACGCGTTTGCTTTATTTCTCTCTTTTTAAAACAGGTCTCAGCTGGGGTAGCAAAGAGATGCAGTAGGATGGAAGAGGCTGTGTGGGGATCACCCGCGTGGCCATGCCAGGTATCCAATGGCCGCGTAGCAGCCTGCAGCTCATGTTCGGTTCCAACGTTCTTGGCACAGGTGAAAATTTTTTGAATGCTGAGGGATATCGGTCCATCCTCATCCCAGATGATGTTATCCCAGCTCCAGTTAATAGCTTACAGCAGGAGTGCCCTTCTGCAGGGTTAGGAGAGCCTCCGAGATCATCTCTTAGAAATCCAACTCCAAAAAGCATGTAAAGGCTTTGAACAATTTGTGAGCAAGTGGTATTTTTATCTATATGGAAATGTTCAGACCTTGAAATAGAGTCCGTATTTCTGCAGTAACTCAAAGTGAATGATACCATCCCCTTGAATTAGATCAGTGGGGATGGTGATGGTAAACCTGGCTTTGTATTTGTAGTGTCATCGTATTATCCCTGCTCTCTATCTCCTTCACCATGACAGCATGGCAGTGAAACTTCCAGCATGGATATTCCAGCATCCATGTCATTTAATGCAACTCTCTCCGGTATTATAGAAGAGATGGCTCAATCCTAAATAGATTAACCCCCTCCAAGAAGCTCTACAAAGGCCATTTATTTTCCCCTGGATACGCATGCAAACGCACAGCCGCACCAAGAGGTGCCTTGCATGCACATCACGGAGAATCTGCGTCCTGAAAAATCCCTCACCGCATCCAAAGACCTACAGAGAGGAACAGCAGGAGTAACAGTGAGAAGCTGATCCCAGCCCATGGGGATTTCATTAGGCTAAATAATATTAATCTACATTCATTGACCTGGAGCCCAGTTCCACGTTCACGTGGAGTAAGACACAAGTGACTCGCTCAGTGGGATTTGTTTGTCTCTCAAACACTATTAAACTTCTGGAAAGTTCACAGAATCAAACATTTACTAATGTTTCTTTTTTGTATGTATGAATTTACAAGAGCAAAGAGCAATTGCTGAAGACAGACTAGAGGCCTGTCCGTAGACTATAGGATGCTATCACATGCGTTGCTGTCTATCGGCTCCATTTAATAACAACCTATTTTTCTAAGCCAGTGGCATCACAGTTTTTCTAAACCACTAGCAAATTTATTTTTTCCTGTTAAAAATTGAGATGGGATGAAGGTTTGATGAAGGAAACCAATGATAATCTTTACGGTCCCTTCCAACCCAAACCATGCTATGGCTCTGTGATAATCTTTGCACTGACCTCAATAAGTTGGAATAAACACCCTGAAATAAAAGTTGATGTGCCTCAGGAGAAATAGTGGGCTGCAAGTGAAGCATTATGGATAACCCTATTGCCTAAAATCGCTGCAGGAATAGTATTTGTCTGATATTTCGGTGTGGTTACATTTCAAAATACATTCTCTGCGTAGTTAGAGCAAGCATTTGCCTTAAATGAAAAAAAATGGATCCAGTCAGACTCCTCTGTTTGAATGCTGATGGCATTTTTCATTTTTATGCCCTTCTCAAGAGCTTGTCCAGAAAAACAAGAGGTTTTGCTGAAGCGATAAGGAAATTTATACATTCAGAACAGATCTCTACCATTATGACTTCAACATGTAGTGCTGAGGCAATAAAATTTATGACTGTCTTCTTCAGTGCTTTAATGAGGCATTGCCAGACTCACTGTGTATTTGCAAATGTCTTAACAGATAATGATTTTAAAAAGTACTGGAGTACAGCTGCCAGCACAAATGGCCCTAACACCAATTATCTTCGCAGGATTTAGTCATTATGTTGAATCAAAGGCAAAACTGAATCATTGGCCAGTTTTCTCCTCCAGTTTGCGAGGGAAGTCAAGGGAACACGTTTCTTCTGGACCTGTTAGCTTTCCTCCCCTTACGTCTCCATCGCTGGCATAATCCCAGCAATTAAACTGAGCCTCATGATGAGATTTATTAATTTTAATCCAGCTCGTTAAAGGGCATAAGCGTTTTCACTAATCCATTTTTAGCACGCCTGCCTTGCTAAGCGCAGCCCGTCTTCTGAAGGGAGCAAGGGTGCTTTGACAGTGCCTGGGACAGAGCTCCCCAACCGTTGCATGGCTGACTGACGCCCCGCTTGAGCAAGTGACCCACAAATTCACCATCAGTTTAGAGTCACGTGGCACCAGGCAGAGATGGTGAAGGTGAGTGGATTGACAAAACCAATCATGGAAACATTTAGTTGCGTTTTGTTTTCCTGCATATCCTCACAGAAGAGTCTCCATACCCAAACATCTGTAGGGCCAGAAAGAGCAAGAAAAAATGGGTGGGACCTCCTGTCTGGCCTATCTCCAAGCTCCCCAAACTCTTCTATGTTGTTCAGCCTCCATGGAGTGAGCCTGTCTGTTTGAGGGGGAGGTCAGAATGGCAAACGGTTGAAACCTTCTATCCTATTTCACTGCCCAGAGACATGCCAAATCCAGTAGCTCACTTGTGTAAGGTTAGGCCGGCTAAGTATACGGGGGGTTGAGGAGTTCCAGAAAGGCGCGATGACTGGTGCTCATTTCATTTCCCCTGAGTTCTGAATCAAATAATAGGAAGTATCCACTTCTCTGTTTCCCTTGAGAAGAAGCGTAGTTGTGGCCGGTTGACCTCTTCAGCTTCCCGTGCCTGCTGCCTAGAGCGAAGGGAAAACCATTTGGGTGTAATTTTTCCCACAGAAACTTCCCTGGTCGAGGGAGTGTTGGCTCCTGTGATGAGGCAGGAGAGCGAAGGTACCACACAAGCACACAAAGGCTTCCCCACGCACTACCTTAGCACCGTGCATCTCCAGCTCTGATGGCCTCTACGAGTAGCTTTTGGCAGAGGATTGAATCAGTAGCTGAAAGCTCTGAAAGCTGCTTCTGGTTTTCAAAGTACACACCGTAGGCACAGCCTGCCGGCTTCTGGGAGGTCTCTCTTTCAGCAGCTATGCATTTGTAAGATATCAAGGGCTGGTCTGCTAACCATTGACTCTGTTGCCCCACCAGCTGCTTATTCATAGGTCATGGTGAAGTCATTAGTTGTGAATTTCCATCACGCTAGACTGCAGTTAACCCAGCTCCCATGACCTCACTATTTATCTGAGCAATTCCTCTTGGCTAATACTGAGGTGAAGTCACGGAGCAATGCCGGGGCACTAGTCTGCTGCGCTTCTCCCCTCTCCAAAGGCATCGCTCGAGCGGTCACAGTGTGCTGACTGGGTCTCGAGGAGCAACCTTCAGCTTTCTCAGCTGCTCCTGCACCTGACTGGCCAGCTAAGGCAGAAAAATGTTATTAATTTAGCTTCTAGGCCAAGCATGAAAGGAAAGGGTGTGATGAGCTCACTGGCTTAATATCCTTAGTTGCATGGGCTGGTGTAAGGTTTGTATTTTGGTAAGATACAGAGACCAATTTTTCCTGTCTAATAAAGCAGATAAATGAAATGGAAACATTTTCTTCAAAATCTTTTATGCACATGTCCATGGTTTTTCCCTCTGAAATAAATGAGATTTTTATTTTAGCCTCATTCACTTGGATGCATTTGAGATAAAGACTTTGTCAGCTGCACCTTCCTGTTGAGTGTACAAGTGCAACGTCCTTGGGCTGCTGGATTCCTTTTCTGCCAAGGGATAGCAGCTATAGTGAGGCTCTAAAAGTAGGACTTTACTGATTTTCTTTAGCTGGAAGGTCCTGAAGAGAAAAAATCAATACTGTGGGTTATATTCAGTAGTTTCTCTCCAGGCTCATACCTTACAATTTCTTCTTAATCTTAAAACTTCATAAACGCATTCACTTTAGTATATGGTGGCACCGCAGGATGAAGGTTGTCTTGAAATAGATGTTGTAAATAACATGGAAGGCAGAGAAATTCCCAGTCCAACCATAAAACACAAGGTAAAATGAGGACGAAGTAGCCTGGCAGCTGCCTGCCCAAGCCTGAGACCCAACAGGGAGGAGGCGCCTCCTCTGAAACCCCTGTTTGGGAGCAGCAGCCCACAAACAGGTAAAATGTGAGCAGTAATTTGTGGACTGCAGCATCCACTGAGGTTAGAGTGAGGACTCGGCTCTTTTGGGCATCCCCGTTGCTAAGAGCAAGTGTTGCTTTCGTTTGCAAACCCATAAATCCCATATGAAGGATTATTTCCCTGTTTTTCGGTGCTAAGACATTTGTCTATATAAAAGCTCTCAGAAATATTGCTCTAAGCACTCTGCAATCCATGGTAACTCCAAGCCCCAATAACTACATGGTGCTTTTTCACAGATTTCTAAAACTGGCAAGCTCATATTTCTCGCATCGGTCAGGGAAGAAATACTTCTCTAGCTCTTGCTTATCCTTTTCTCAACAAATGTAATTACAAAAACATATTTCCTCAGCCCTGGATTTTAGGACTCCCTGACAGAGTCATTTTCCCATCCTCCAGGAGAAAATCGGAATTCTGTTCTACCAGTGAAATGTCGATGGAATCATCTTCCATCCCTGATGGCCGTAACTTCCACTTCTACCTATCAAACACATGTCACAGCTGGAATGGATGAAAAATAAAAACATTCTTACAAGCCTAAACTGAAAGACATTCATACTGAGGAGAAAAAAATAGTGATAAAGCGGTTTCCACTCTCCCCAGGGAACAGAGCATCAGCTACGAACAACATTATGCTTATCGGGGGGCCGTCTGGATACCTTACACCACTGTTATTTAACCAGCTCAGAGGTTTACCTGAGCTGGGAAGCAGCCGCCTGGGAGTGGAGACCGTACATACAGAAGTCATGAACGAGTCGTGGAAGAGAAATGGTATTCTTAAGCCAAAAGAGTAAGCCCTTTCCACACAAAGGTTATGGATGCTTTTAATTCTAAAGCCCCATGTGCCAGGGCTGCAATAATTGATGCTGTAACTTGACAAGCCAGATCAATAATTAATGGGGAGTTTGCTAGTTTCGAACCAAACAACCACAGCCCAAGTTAAATCCATTTGTACCCTGTCACGGGACCGGTGCGCTTTTAAAAAAGATGAGCAGAAATTGGCAGGATGTTTTACAAGAATTCTGGTGGAGACCTGGAGGTTCTGAAGCCTTTAATAACAGCTTAATTCGGTTTCAGTCACTCCACATACTCAGGTTACTACAAGCATAGGGTGGGTCATCTGACGAGCGTGTGTGATGGATCTCCTGTATGTTAAACACCTTCCTTCTGGAAGTGTCAAAACCATGATGGATTGGTTTTGTCCCTGAGCTATTGGGGAGCTCGGCTGTAGTGCCCTGTGCTTTGTCGGAATTGAAACAAGCCCCCAGGCCGGCAGTGCTGAGTGATGTGGTAGTGCGGGCAGCGCGAAGAGTGGCATCCCTGCCTGGTGGGGATCAAGGGGTGCTGTGACACCAACCTTTTGAAAGATCTCTACCCACATACAGAGCATCCTTTTCCCTGCATGACCTCACTGCTCCAGCAATTTAATTCCAGCCCTGCTCTCCTAATAAAAAAGAGGTTGTTGGATCTGAAGCCAACATCGGTCTGTAGAGTTGTTAATCCAAGGCATAAAGCAACCGAGAGTTAATCCTCAAATTCTCACTCGGGGAAATAATCTTGTATCAGCCGTGGGCTCCCCCCTTGGGTAAGCAGGGCAGGATTTGACCGATTTATTGTGATGCAGCAGAAGTAAGTTAACGTGGTAACCACATTGTTAACACCAGCACACGCCGACTGCGTCCTATCGAGGTGCTGCCGATGAGCAGCTCAGGGCCGGCTTTGTTGGGAGCACCGACTGCTCTCCTTGCAGGGCAAGATGCAGTCTGCTGTGCCATCGTTTTGTTGTATTTTCAAGCGATGACACAGACTGTCCCATCGGACAAGAGGCAACGGTCAGGCGTTTGCATTTTTACCGTGTGAATCCCAAGCCAGCGCAGTAGGAGCGTGGTGCAGAGTTTTTGTAGTCGGTGCAGCAATGTATGCCTCTTGCTGAAATATTTTTCAACGTAGCCAAAGGTTAATATATGCGTTGCCAAGCATGTAATTAACACTTCTTCTCTTGCAGCACTTCACCTTTCAGTATTAACAGCACTCTTGTCCATTCGTCACAGTTCCTGGCATTTCCCTTATTTTTTCAGGTCTTCCCAGATTTACAGCACTGGTTTTCTGTCTCCACAGGTGTACCTGCAAACCCATGCCCAAGTCTCACTTCTGAGTCTCTGCTTCAGCGGCATCTTGCAGTGTCCAGCGCCAAGAGTGCTCCTGAGCCCACCTGCGGGCAGAGAAGGATGCTCTGCACGTGTCTCCTCACCTCCCAGGACCTCCCCTCAAGCTTCCTCCCAGTCTGTGCCTGCAAATAAGCCTGGCCAGCAGGTCGAGGGGCGACTGCACTCTGGGCAGAACCCCCTGCACTGCTGGGTCCAGCTCTGGGGTCCTCCTCACAGCAGAGACATGGAGCTGCTGGAGTGGGGCCAGAGGAGCCCCAGGAGTGACCCAAGGGTGGAACCCCTCTGCTGGGGGGACATGCTGAACAGCCGCAGCACATTGTCCCTTCAGCGTGGGCTCCAGGAAGGAGAGTTGCCATTTGCTCACCCACTTCCACCCTCCCTTGGCTGCTTTATAAAAAAAAAAGCTGAGATCGTGCTGTGTCTGGCAAATAAAAAAGACGGGGTGTTGCTAAATATTACCCCAAACTACCTCAGAGTACATACCCACGGCGAGTGATTAATAAGAGGGATTTCTTTAACTGATATCTCTTTAATCAATTTCCTTAATCAATTTCTTTAATCAATTTCTTTAATCCTTGGCAGTGCTGGGTTAACAGTTGGACTCAATGATCTTAGAGGTCTTTTCCAGCCTAGACAGTTCTATCATTCTATGGTTCTAATACTCATTTCCTGACCAGTTGTTAAAGTCCTCTGTTTCTCCTTCCACGCTTCTCTAGAATGCTGAGTTCAGTGTTTTTCATTAATTTACTGTGTCAAAAAGGCACCGTGGTGGGGTGCTGGTCACCTCACATGCTGGTCGGTCACCTCATATGGACCAGGCACTTGCCAGCAGCACCGGTCACCAGCGCTGCACAACACTACGGAGGAGGACGGTCAATAGCGTGAGTTGAAGCTAACTGAGGGGGCAAAGAGTCTAAATTTCAGACACCCAAGCGAGGCAGGGACTTGGCTGGTGTGCTCACCCTTGCAATGGCAGGGTCTGGGATGGGGCAAGGACAGCCTGTTACGGGCAGTGGTGTGTTTGCAGCAAAGAATGGAGAAGGAGAGCAAGTGAAATGCTTGGAGGCTGGTTTATCCCATCCTGCTGTTTGCTTCCCCTCTTCCTCTGGCCCTGCTCCTACCATGGAAACACTCCAGGCTGGGGAGGTTTAACTGCCTTCGCATGGCCTGGTAGTAGAGGTGCAATTGAAACCTGAAAAGCCCTTAGGACAAGGAGGACACCCTAAACCCGTTCCTCCTGCTGCTGTTCCCGTGGCTGCATTACCGTTCGTAGCAGGGGCGATGAGCGCTCTGCTGTGCCCATCCCTCCCTGCAGACCGCGCCATGCCGGGCTGCGCCCTTCGAAGGCGGTGAGGTGAGCAGCTTCGAAGTCAAAATATTGGGATAGAGAGAGGGAAAGGGTGCTTTCCTGTTGTAGTTTTCTGAATTATTTCTTCACCATCATAACAAAAAATACCAGGGAGGAGAAGGCTTTTAAAAGACCAAAGGAAATAAATATCGACTGAACTGGCGCGACTCCGGTTGGGATTTTTAATAATTTTAACCTATCAGAAATGCCTGTAATTCTCTGGAAAGCCAAAGACCTTCTTAGTTTTTGTCTTCCTTTTTAACCTGATGAAAGATGAGCGAAACCCTGTATTTTTCTTTCTCCAGCCTAAGACAAAACTCGTCTAAACAAGGAGGAATATCCAGGTCAACAAAGCAGGAGCAGGCTGCACCACGGGAAAAAAAACCATCAGCTCCATTTCCAGCGAGGTGAAGAACCAAACGCCTTGTCCCTGCTGGGAATTCCCATCTCCCAGAAAAACTCGACCGATTTGAAAAGACCAGCAGAAAACTGTAAAACGGGGTTTTTTTCTCCCCATGGGAGAAGGGGTGGTTACGTTCTCTGCCTCTTACACCCCCTACATCTCTTCCCCAAAAGTTGGATGTACTTTCAGTGCGTTCTCAGTGCCGTCCAAATTATTCAGTGTTTTAGCCTCTCTTGTTCCCCAGCCACTGGAAGGGCTGCTTTTTCGATTTATATTTCATGGGGTTAGGTGATGATACTTTAGTCATCTTGGAAAGTTGTTAGCACGAGGAGTCCCGCTGGAACATCGTCGTCTGCAAAACTGCCCGGTCATGAAAGGTATTTTCAGTCTGGCTTCCATAGACAGGGCTGGGCCAAATCGTGGTCAGTCATCAAATATGATCCTTCAGTCTGCTGTTTCCCTAAAGTGACTATCCTAAGACCAAAATCCTTCAGCAGGTATTTTCGCCAGGCACTAATGATATTTTATCCCATTTTGGTAATCCCACTGCTAGTCCTGAAAGTCCAAGTTATCCCAAAAGCGGCTCTCTGGATTTAGCCCTGCTTAGGAAGCTGAGCCCAGCCCGTATATTTTTGTCCTTCTCCTGAAAGTATTCAATATATTCAAACGCATTATGACAATTGCACTGAACTAAAAAAAGCAAAAAAAATCATAACAATAAAGGGTATGTGGGAGAGTTCCGAGAATTCCGTAGGAAAAATGTTTCAAATTTATGTGCATAAGCAAAAGCACTTCTTATTCCAGGCATGACTGACAAAAAATGTGAGGAGCTGGAGCTGTAAAAAATATTTTGGATTTGGTAAATGGTGGCAGCATTTTCATTATTTTTTCTTGGACCAGCTAGTAAAGATCAACTTGTCAAAATTGTTTTAATCAAATCCAGAAGAACCCTGACTGAATCACAGCAACAAAACACAGGTAAAACAGCACCTTCCTCAGGAACTTGCAGTGAAAATGTCAGACCAGTTCAGCAAACACATTTATTGAAGCTCCACATATTTTTTTCTAAATTTTAACAGTGGGCAAGGTGAGCATATTTATTTGAGGAGCTGATTCTGCCACCCTTCCTTGGCCAGCATCTAAGAAATTGCACATAATTGCTGGAAAAATACAAGGTGGGAAGGCACTCTTCTTCCTCTGATTGAAAACTACTTGTTATTAACCTCTTTTGCCCAGACTACGCCGCGTCTGCTGGTTCCTGCACTCCGTGCTGTTTGCCACAGACGGAGTTTATCACTTAATTCAAGACGTGCCTTGTCCCAGTCAAGTCAACCAGGCCCATCTCGTGCGTCAGCTCCTGAAGGATCAGGTACCTAGGCACTCTGACAAGGTGATGCTGATGATTTGTGCTGGTAGAAATGGCCTTGGCATGAGGTTCAGCAATTCGGGGTGCAGCCCTCTCTCACCCACCCGCCCCTGGCACTGGCAGCCGTTTCACAAGGAGGCAGGCGCCAACAGTATGGTGTTCATAGCATCACAGACTGGTTTGGGTGGGAAGGGACCCTCTCGGCTCATCCAGTCCAACCCCCTGCAGGGAGCAGGGACATCTGCAACTAGAGCTCCGTTTTGTCTGCCCATGGCCTTGGGCAGCTTTATGTCCTGCTGCATCTCTCCATAGCAGCCATGGTCTTTGCCAGGCATCAGGCGTGGAGAGCAGCTGGAGCCACAAGAGGTGGTCCGGCAGGAGAAGAGCCTCCCAAATGTGCCCTCTGTTGTTTTTTCTCTTTTTTGCTGCATTTTATTTTAGTTTTTCTATGACACTGGCACTACAGTAAAATATGCAAAGTCATTCAAGTCTCAGGGCTGCCTAAGTTCCCACAGGTTGGCATAGGGGTCAGCAAAGGGCAGAACCTCCTCCGTGATGGGCAAACAGGGGCAAAGTGCAGAAACCCCACCTCTCTGAGGCCGGGCAGCTGCAAAATCCTGTAGCAAGTCCCACCAGGCATTACTGAGGACCAGCAGGCGAGGGCATCCCCTCTTGTGGATTAAGGGCAGTTCAGAGCAGAAGGATTGTAAAGGGCAGAAACATGCAGGAGATGGGGAAGCTCCAGCCTCCTTCATGCAGTCTGTAAAAAGAAATTCATAAATAAAAAATTAACTCAGGAGTACTTCTGCAGCCATGCTTTCCCCCTAGACACTGCAAATTAGGAACAAGGAGACGCTTCAGCAAATTGGAGCATTCACTGAAATGGGAAGAAGAGGGAAACTGCTTTTAAGTGCAACATTGTTGGTTTTGTCCAAATGTATTGTGTATTTGTTTACCAAAATACGAGTTGGAAGATTATTTTGAAAATTCAGCCAACCCTAACATTACTCAAGGCTCAGCGAGGGCAAGTGGGATGTGAAATAATTTTTGTATAGATGTGGTTTACTCTATATTAGAAATGGATGTAGACTGTCTGACTTTTATCAGACTAATTAATTACATGCTAGCCCAAGTCAGATTAGGTAACTGCGTTTTCAACGGTTTAGCATTCTCACCAGAGGGTGGATGGCAGCCAGATATTTTATAACAGCCCCGCTCCTCCATTTGCTTCCAAATAGATGTTTCAGCTTTGAATTTGAAGTAGGGGTAGCTCCTAACAAAAAACCAGCAAACACCCGTTTCTCAGCGTGGTGATGCATTCCGAGCCATTTGAAGAGCAGATGCGTTATCAGTGGTGGAAGTTATTTTGTGTCAGCAAAGAGGATCATCACTCTGGGGTAAATATATACGCCCTGAAAGTCAGGTACTTGACATAACTGATTTACATTTGAGAGTGGGGTTTTTTAAGAACATGCCACTTGGTCCAACAGTGTGGAAAGGAGCTGTCATGCAAACTTCTTCTCATGGTATCCTGGAAGGATCTGCAGAGCTGTCAGAGCAGCTCAGCTAACATTGGCATGTCCTACTTATCTATATGTGTTAACCAAGGCTATATTTGTTCTGCTCCTCTCTCTCACCTACTCTCCGGTTTTGCTGTACCTAGAAGAGAACAGCTCTAGGTCATGAGCTTCTACCTTATAGTCATAACATATGGGCTCCAAAACCGCCTGGCAGCCAACGTGGGAAATTCAAGAAATAAGCTGTAGTGACACTGCTTGCGAAATGCTGCGAGATCATTGGAATTCACTGCTATTTTCATACCACACTGACAGGAGAAACTAATTCAAGGCACTTTGAAAACCTAGCTGGTGTGTTGTGAGGGCTGAAACAATATGGGCTGAGAGCAAAGGCCAAGAGCAAATTCTTTCCGAGGAAGCTGAGCGTGCCGATGTGTTAGATATGCAGGGCCTTTCTAAATCAGTGGATAACTGCTGGAGCAAATACCCCTTGCACAGACTCTCCTTTCCAAGAAGGCATTGCAGCCATCTTTCGCCAACCTTGCAGTTCTCCTCCACTCCCTGTCTCAGCCGCTGAAGCCGGCAAGAAAAAATGGAAGAATTACATCTTCTGCAAAAATGCCGGCAGGAACTAAGGGGATTATCAACTCCGATGGGGAGCAATCCCCTTTAAAAGCATGTCTTTGATATGCATCCTCCAAGGTGTATTTAGGGCAGCTCCAACTGAAATTGGTGGCAATTAGGCACTGAGATACCTCAGTGGTCTAGAAGCCCTCCCGCTCCCCCAGCAGCCCTAACAAAAGCTTTTGAGTGCGATCCCCCCGCAGGAAGAATTAGTCTGAAAAGGGGAAATGGGTTTACAAGTTGTGAACTCAGACAAGGACATTCAAACAACAAAAACCTGGCCGACTCCTTTGTTCAGCCACAAAAGCCAACCACCATTTGGCTGAAACCTTCAGTTTTTCCACCGCATCTTCTTAAACGAGCTTTTGGAAGGCCCGTTTGTAAAAAGCAGATAGAACCAGCTGCCAGTAAGGAAATGCCATCTCACACGGGATAAAGTATGTACCGGGAAGTGGGTGCAGATGCCGTAGTCAAAAAATGTCCCCACCAGCAAGTAGGAGCTGAGAGCGTGAAGCTCCTGTGGCAGCTGTCTGACCGTGCTGGGGAGCCGCGAGAGCGCTACCGAACCAAGAAATCCTTCCCAGTACCAGAAGATTTTATCAGAGAAAGCACAGACTAGTTCTTGCCGGTTGCCTTCCTCTACTTCTCCCCGCATCCCCAAACAGACACTCTGTCTGTACTCGCTTTTTACTGCACAGCTTCTCCCCCAGACTTTCCTCCTCCCCTGAAACTCTGCTAAAGACCGAAGGAGACGAGACTTGCAGAAGCAGAGGCTTTTGAAGGAAGTTTAAAGGAAATTTCTGAATAGCCTGGCTGGGCGAGTGCTGAGAGGAATGTGAATATCTGTCTGCCCGCATCTGAAAATAGAAAGGATGGAAAGGAATTATTCAAGGTGTTTCAAGAGGTTGTAAATAAAAATAATGAGTTGAGATTTCAGAGAGAAATGTTAAGGCTGAATCTCAAGGGGAATTTCCTGACGGTGTTTCCTAGCTGTTTCTTAAAAGAAGTGATGGAAAAGTTATCAGTTAAGGGATGAAGTGGAGAAGGCGCTGGGAAATGCACCTCAGGCAACTATTCCTAATCAGAATTCCTTTTAAGTGGAGCCCAAGGTAGGAGAAAAAAACAGGACAATAAAGGTTTCTACATTTGTCATGTGCTTTGCACACTGTGTCTGTAAACAACGTCCTCTCTGTGGCCACCCAACCTCTGCACGCACCCTAGCCCCACACATGGGAAAGCTGGATGGATCCTCTCCAAAAGTCTGTTCCTGACCTTAAAAATTGTCACTCTCTGCATTAAAATTGATATAATTAATAATGTTCCTTTCTAAAGCGCTGAAGTATCTGTCCCTCAAACTGTGATGCTGTCATGAGTGTTCAGAATTGGGACCTTTCTGCTATGAAGCTGAACCCAGGTTTTGACTCTGTGAGACGCTTTGCATACTTTCCTGCTTTTCTTCCTGGCCTGAGGAGGGAGGCCAGAGAGCTGCCACGGTACCTTCAGCCTCTGGCCCTCTAGCTGGGACCTCGCGTTGGTCGTGTTGTGCTATAGAACTAGACGAGAAAGAAGGGAGTTAGGCTTTTCTGCACCAGGAAGCAGAGGAGACAGGCCTGCAGAGATGCCTACAAGCATCCCTGTTACTTGTTTGGATGTTGAAGTAGGTGAGCAGGGAAAACATCAGGTTCAGAATCAATAATATTCAACCTGTGCAGAGGAAAATAGGTGCAGGGACGGGGTTGTGTGATAAAGATGTGTCAAAGTCTTTTTTCAAAGTCTGTTGTAATCGTTCTGGGTGTTGGATCTAATCCCGAAAGATCCGAGTGATGAGACATATGAATATAAAGCAGGGATTTCATATACTGTAACTTCAAGACTTTTCCCCGCTCCCTTCAGATGGATTTAGAAATGCTTGTTTAGTTTTCATTCACCGTAGGGTTTAATCTCATCGTGCAAGAGGAACAGGTTGCTTAGAAATTACTGACAGGGTGAAACTATTGTCACCCGTGAAATTCCTGATCTAAAAAACCCAAAGAGGTAACAGGGCGTTTAAGTAACTTTGCAGCGGCAAAACACAACTCTAATTGACCATGTACCATCCTTTTCTCCAACGGCTCCTAAAAGACTGTCTGAAAACTGCGCTGCTGCGCAAGAGAGGGGGCAATAGCAACCTGCTGGAACTGCTCGGCTGTGCCCAGAGGGCTCAGTGACCTGTCTGATGTCAAAGAGCAAATCAAAACTGCTCTCAGGAAGAGGATGTGGGGGTTCCAACCCAGGGAGAGCGGTAGGTGATGATGGAAAAGCCAGTGCCTAAACAGAGTCCTGCTTTTTTCTAAAAGTATCCTGAAAATGCGATGCATCCCTAATTAACACTTGTTTTATTAGTAAATATGAATGTCAATGAAATGTTAATGTGACATTTTACCACAATCAGGACGTTAATTTAATTACATAAAGATCCTCATTAATTAGATTCTCTAATTGCAATGTCATTTTCTTCCTAAGCCCAAAATTATTAGTAT
The DNA here is from genome assembly GCA_009769605.1 of Bucorvus abyssinicus. Taxonomy (NCBI): domain Eukaryota; kingdom Metazoa; phylum Chordata; class Aves; order Bucerotiformes; family Bucorvidae; genus Bucorvus; species Bucorvus abyssinicus. The sequence goes on from CM020032.1 coordinate 2,523,403, forward strand.
GATCTTTCTGCAATAGTTTCCCCTCCAATATCTCTATAAAGCCCCTGCACCTGTGACATTCTCCATGACCAGTAATAAACCACATTAATATGACATTAGCGACCGAAATGTTTGGTCTTTGTCGTTATTGTTCCTCCTGCTTTTGCTAAAAAACCACCTCTTCAACAGGCAGCTTGAACTTCGGCTCTTCCTTGATTTTGCAGAACATCTTCATGAAAAGGCACGTGTGCCCCTTGACAAGGGCACGTGTGATTCGGTGGTTTGGTTATACTTCATGGTTCGCTTTAGGTTGTGGCTCAGGTCCTCCGTCAAACACAATGTGAAAGCTCCTCCAAACACGACTGGCATCAAAATCAAAGGCAAAGCGGTCGGCGTCGTTTGTGCAAGCGTAGATCCAGAATCTGCAGTGTCTGCTTCTCATTAGTTCTACTTTGTGACTCTCGCCAAGTCTCGTTCCAGAGTTTCTTTGCAGATGGTCAGGGTAGTCTCTATTCCACCATCACCCTGGAAAGCTGGATACATGTCCCTGAACTCAAAGGGCCGTTTTTCTTCTAACCACTTACATTGATTCTTTTGATGTCAACCAAATTGCTTTTAAATTGGATGGCAAAATCAAATAGCTTTCTCTTGTGACCATGCTGTATTTTTCTCGGACATCCCTCCCACCAGGGAAAGCTTGCGTGAATGATCCAAAACCTGGAGCTCTGCTCAGTTTTCAAGCTCACCCTGCAACCAGTGTGATCACCCCTTCCACGTGCTGTCAGTCATCTCATACTCCGGGTGCTTTATTTATATATTGCCCCCAAACGACTGATCTATCTCCTTTGAAATTGGAGCAGAAGACTTCGTCAGCTTGTTTATGGCAAGTGTGTTAAAAAGGAGCAGATGCTTAAAAGATTTTCAAGCTTGACAGAGCATCGTATATTTTTGCACTGGCCACAGCTTCAGATTCAGTGGAGCAGGGATGTGTTTCTATATATTAAACGGTAGTCTGGCGTATATTCCACACCTAAAGTTCAGCATCAGAAGTTCCCTTTGCCATCAGCGACACACGCTGCTACATTCAAGTGCTCTTTACGATGGCCAAGCACTTGTGTCAAGAGCACCTTCCCGAGAATAAAATACTGTGTTTCATTCCCATTAGCAAGTAGGTACTCAGGAGGATGGAGCGCTGGCTTCCTAGGTTGTCAGAACAATTTATTTCCAGCGGATGATGACAGAAAACAGAGAACTCTGCAGCAATGAACCACCAATTTCATTCCTTTGCAGGAGCTCAGCACCGTGGTGAGCTGAGCAGAAAGCAGCAGCCATTGAGGTTTTGAGTTGTGTGGAGGGTTGTGTGCCCATGGGGTAATTAGCCACACAAGTCCTCTGAGCCTCGGCTCCTTAATACATGAATTGCCGTGCAGAGAGGGAACCCCAGTTAGAAATAGCTATTTCTGCCCATCTGTCCTGCAGGAGCTGAGGAGGTTCACCAGCATGAAGACTCTCCTTGCAGGCAGCACTGGGATTGCAGACCCCAGGAGGGCTGTCCCCTCCGCCCCGTGGAGCTGCAGGAGGTGGGCCAGGCGTACCCTTTCTGCATGGCTCAGAAGAGACCGTACAGTCCCACAGGCACCCGGCTCTGGCCCTACAACCGTGTTTTCATTTATTTTCCTATTTTGTTCTTGTTCTTTCAAGTGGAAATGACTAATTTGTTCCAAAGGACGCTGGTGAAGAACAACTTATTTATGTGCCTTCCACAGCTGGCCAGAGTCTGCAGGAAATGCAGGTGATTTATCTGAGGCCATTTATGAGCACAGAAGATGGGCTTCCTGCACAGCAAGGGGCACACATTGCCTTTTCCTTCTTTTATTTCCTCTTCTTTTCCGCTCTTTCCTCTTTATGAGCCTTTCCAAATCCCTCTCAAAGGGTGACCATGTTTCTGTAAAATTACTGGTTCCCCTGATACCCAACAAAGTGCTCTGCCCCTTTCAATGCAAACATTTTTTTCTGGATGTCTGTGTGTTTGTACATGTTTCCTGGTTAACAGGCTGCACGCTCGATCAGTCGCAACCACAGCTTCTGAGCTAAATGTAGTAGAAAACCACATTCCCATAATGTCTTTAGTGATGAAATTAATTCAGTGCACACCATAAATCTTACAAGTAGTCCTAAAAGCATGGACTCGTTGCATACATCCATTGTTACCAGGAGCTCGTCATCATAAACTTAAAGGTTTTCTTCCTCTATGAGAAACTGAACAAATGTTTTCTATTGGGTCGTGCGAATGTATTTGCAGACCAGCACGTGGGCAGCCCCAGTGCGTTGCAGAGGATGTCCTGGTGTGACCTGCAGCTGGTTTCTCACAGCCCTTATGCAACAGCACAAATCGGGCCACAAATGAGACATCTTGTGTCCCAGCAGCTGTTGTTCTCCTCATCAAACCTCACCTTTTCCTTGCAACAAGCCTTTGCTCCTTTCATCCTTTCTCCTTCCATGCTTTTCCTCCTCAGCAGCACCTTATACCTTCTGAAACGATCTTCTTCCCACCTTACTTTTGGCATACACTTGAACTGCTGAAAGACATTCTTCAAAAGCCTAATTTTCATGTCTCCAGAGATTGCCCAGCTCCCAGGAGAGTTTAACATTTCCAAGTCGGGGTTTTGATAGAATCACAGAATCGTGGAATCACTTAGCTTGAAAAAGACTTTCAAAATCATCAAGTCCAACCGTTCCCCCAGCACTGCCAGGTCCCCTCTGACCCCTGTCCCTCAGCACCACCTCGACACGGCTGGGAAACCCCTCCAGGGATGGGGACTCCACCACTGCCCTGGGCAGCCTGGGCCAGCCCTGGACAACCCCAACAGGGAAGAAATTGTAATGTTTGGAAACAGTTAACTTCTCTGTTGCAGGACATACTTATACAACACAGGTAGTGCTATTAACACGCTTCCTGGCTTCCTAATAAGAAAGATGTTCAGGTTTCAGTGAGACTACTCTGTCAGAATAATCCCCACATGGTCTTATAGGCTACGGCTGTTCTCGAAGTGTCAGAACACTGGTGGTCAACAGGAAAGTGTCACAGAATTTCAGGAGCACACGGAGTACAAGCACAAGTAAAAATCTTTATGTTATTAATATTTGATGTGTTGTTTTCTTTCCACTGCGCTGGAGAAATCAGAGGAGTTAAAAGAAGCGAAGTGATTTAAACCCTCACTTTCCTGTCCTGAAGAACTATAAACACCATTTTTCTTCCTTGATGTACCGAGTGAAGTCACTGACAGGTACTGCATTAGGGAGCAGAAACACTCCGTGCTTTTCAGTCTGTTATAAAAAGAGGAAATGCAAACCCTCAGAGTCAGAGTTTGCAGCCGGATCCTCGCTCCCGCGTCCGCTGGGCAACAGCTCGCATGCAAGCGAGGAAACAGCTGCACAGGAACGGAGCGGTGACACTTGTCAGGGTGCCGGTGACGCTAATCTTCAGGTCCACCGGCTCTATTATTCAGCTCCAGCGTGGTTTGTCTTTTATGCTCTTCCTTCTAGAGGCAGTTGGTTTTTTCCAGGCTCTGCCTCAGTCAATCTGTGTGTAACTCTACTGAGGACACAACCACCTTCTCTTTCACTCCTCCGGGCCCCTGCAATTCTCCTGCTGCAATTCCACATTGGAAAGGATCCGGTGACAAACCTGGAGTCCTCCTGGCCATTTTCATCCAGCTTCATGCCCTTCTCCTACACCCAGCAAAAGAGCTACTTGCTCACACCAGGCACTTTGCTGCTGATGGACTAACGGGTTTCCAGGAGGGCATCACGGCGAACGCACGTCCTGTTTGAATTGACATTTATAGAGGTCATCTTTCTCTCCTTTGAAAACCTGCTCGTAAAACAGGCTACACACATGTCCAGCTGCTGCTTGTTTGAAATTGTGAGGAGCGAACAGAACTTTTAATGGGGCTGTCACCGTAAATTTTGAGTTTTAATTGTACTGGATAAGTCTTTCAGCTTGTCTTGGCACCAGCTTAGTCATGAGGAGGATATCTAAGTAACTCTGTCAGGTAGTGCAGGCTTAAGTACTTTGAAATCATCATAAAAGTCTCCAATGGCTGGCAATTTACAGAACCTTACATTATTCTTAGGAGAAAAAAAGGAAACTTCAAGAAAATCATCAGACAGTGCTTTGAATCTCAGATTAATATGTGCTTACTGCTAGAAGGGGAGAATGCTGGTATTGCCGCTCTCCTTGCTTGACATCACCTCGTGGCTCTCTTTCTGGCAGGGAATTGCAGAGCTGTTGAACTGAGGTCCAGAGCCAGTGAACTGCTCCTTGCTGGAGACACCTTCCAGGAGCAGACCCAGGATGGACTCACGGGAAGAGTCGCAGAGCCCCGGGCTCGCAGATGTGCTGCTGCCTCTGCAAGACAACGCTCCTTGTAAGAGTTTCATTTCTAGCAACCATTCTGTTAATCCAGGAAAATGTTTCATAAAATGAATGGGAGAGAATGTGGTTTTTCCTAAATGCATTTATAGGGATCTGCTTATATGGGGGGGAAAGAAGGGGAATTGAAAGGCCACGTACCTAAATGCTAGTTCTTTAGTACACGTTTAAGTTTGCCTGTGCCAAAAACATTCTTTTAGGGTGGGAAAGCACAGCAAAAGGCAGGAAATATCCAGTGAAAACAAGATGCCAAACACCTCTAATTTACATCCCCAGCTGGTTTCCGGCCATTTTAGTGGACACAGGTCAGCTGTGGAAAAATATCAATGATAGATGTGTGTCCTTCATTTCTTCCTCTTTCCTACCTGTGGGTGCCTTCATAACTCTCAGTTTCCCGCAGACACTGTTGAGTTTTACAGCTGAATAAACTCAGGATCCCCATTAATGAAGCAACCTGCCCTGGATTCAGAGTACCCTGCTGCAACAGGCACTGTGGATCCGGAGTATTTCCCATCCCAGTGGCCCCCATACTCCTTCCCCCACCCACTCTCTTGGGGAGGAAGCTCCAATCACCGTCCTTCCTTCTAGCCACAAAAAACAGCCAGTGTGCTTTGATCAGCAAATTCTGGCTGAGAGTCACCCAGGGATGAGGCCCCGGGCTGGGAGGACTCACAGGCTGTTTGGTTGCGATGGACACATCTCTTTTCTGCCTGTGGTCCATATTTGTTCATGGGAGAGAAGCATATGGTCTTTTTCTAGCCTTTAGATACCCATCTCCATGGTGCTGGTGTGTTGCAAAGCTGGGCGCTGTAGGCGATCCACAGTGGATTCGATCCCAGCCCTCGGCAGGTGCTTTGGACACACAGTTTTCCCAGTAAGACCAGGGGACTTGCCAGTATAAAGTCATCTTGCCAGGCTTTTTGTCCCTTCGGGGACTGAAAGAACAGATTTAGCCATTTTTTGCTTTAATTAAAAATGTGTGGCCCGAGTGTGATTATAAAATCAGTGAGAGCAGTGCTAAGGTTTTGCAATTTATGACAGCAAAACCCTCCTCTGAATCCCAGGGGTATGCATCCTACTGCAAAGTTCTGATTTAACCAGAGAAGACTTTAAATTCGGATGAACAAGCTAGCAGGGTTTTTTTTCAATGAATCATCTCTTGGTCCTCCTGGACCTGGCTGCCACGACTGATGCTGGTTGGGGTGGCTGCCCGCAGGGCTCCATCCGCACACAGAGCTCAGGTGCTGCTGAGAGACAGTCAGTCACAGCGTGCGTCCTCCACTGGGCTCAGCTGGCCACCAGCAACCTCCCAAGAGCTTACCCGTGGAGATCACAGAATCACTGCAAATCCCCAGCTTCTGCGCAGACCAGTTTGCCTTTTGCAGAGGAAAAATCATTAAAGTTTTGGGTTGGATTGCTCCTGTTTAAAAATACAAGAGGACAGGAGCATCGGTGAGTGCATAAAGCTCTCCTACACCTTCAGAAAAGAGGCTCTTCCAAATCTCAGACCACCTTTTCTTCGGCCATGTATACTTTTTTAGAAGGGCTGGTTATAGTCTTATCTTAGCCAACAAGGGATTCATGCTTGACCTTCTCATGGCAGCTAGAGTACATGTGAGAATCTCCCTGCAGATGAAGATAAAGTGTGAGTTTACACAGTTGTAGCTCAACTCACTGTTTAAACTCTGCTGAGCTTTTAATGGCAGAGCTTTCCTGTCTGATATCCCCTGCGAAAGCAAACCCTGGGTGTCTGCATGCACTCTTCTAGGAAACGCCTCTTCGTTCCTGGAAAGAAAATAACTATTGCCTCTAACTGCTCTTTGTTCCCCATGTGGTGCCTATCCGGGGGCACCACACATGGGTGCCCAACGGTCGTGGCAACCCATTATACATCACTGCCACCCTGTGCATGTCAAACCTGCAGCTGGGCGTGCTATCTCAGCACCCAAACGTGTCGTCCTGGCTAGGAACTACATGAACAAACGTTTGAATGTGATTTCCCCTGCACAAAAGCTCCTCTGCCTTTTTCCTTTGGCACTCTCCTTTCCAAGAAAGAGTGGTTGTGCCTTTTTTTAAACCCAACCCTCTTCGTATGCAATTGCTTTCTGGATCCCGTGGTGCTACTTCCCACATGCAGATTCTTTCCATTGTCCTTGGCAATTATAGGAGTCAAATGCCAAGTTGTGGAAGATATTTTCTATTGCCACAGCATCTGGCTTCCTGGCCGGTTGCTCCGTCAGTCGGGCTGTTGACTGCGGGGCTACCTCTGTTCCTGTTGTATGTTTAAATTCAGGAGGTTGCTTCATCCCCATATGCTGTTTTCCTGTCTCACCTTTCAGCTGCTTTGAACATTTTTCCAACAACTAACACTTCCTCGCGTAATTTCCACATGAATTCAAGATGCAAAATCTCCCTGCAATGGCTTTTGTCCTTATGTTAAGATGGTTCTGGACAAATTCTCCCAGTTCACCCACAGACACATTTATGACATAGCTGAGCATTTCCCCGTGGCTTTATGACACATGCTAGTTGCTCTAAAAACATCCATATTTTCTGTTAGCTCAGTGCTGCTCTGTACTGGTGATTGTCTCCTTTGGAAAAACATGTGCCCTCCACCCTAAATCCCTTTTTCTTGAAAACATTTGACTCATAGGAAATGTATTAATTTGGTTTGTTGTAATTACCAGGGGATACAATAGACTGGCCCTCAGTGAAAGGTAATTCTCTTTATAAAGTTCACAAAATCGTGGAACACATCTTAGACAGGGGAGACGCATAAAGCTATTGGCAAAGAAACACCGTCTTGTTTCACTGGAACAGTTAAGGATTAGTAGGATCAGACTTAGTGATTTGGGGGGGTTTTATGTTTTTAATAAATTTTGTATAAAAGCAGATTCTCAGCTGCTATAAATCAAGATATCTTTATTGAGTCGGCTGTGACAGCTCAACCAGTTGAGAATCCAGCCCCTTGCTTTCACATCTATTTGAAAAATACTTGCAGGCAACGCTGGAAAGAAAGAAAAGATTAAAAAAGTCTTTCAGCAACGCTGAAGTTCTGCGACCTGACAGGCGGTTCAACAGCTGGCATTCTTCACCTGTGAAGGAAAGCTGTCCTGCTGCTGCTGAGCTCAGCGCGGCAGAGCGCACCCAGGAAAAGTTGTTTCCCACACGTTCCTGATGATTGAAATGGACACTTCTGTTCCTGTGCTACCAGCAGCTAGAAAGCGGTTGTACTCATGAAACCAGCAGCGTGGCAGCCCAGCGTCACACCGCCATCCAAAATACACAGTCAACAGGAGAAAAATCCATTCGCTGGGTACTTCCATGAACGCCAACAAACCCATCTCACAGGGGATGCATTGATGGTCCCGACTGCATTCCAGCAAGATGGAGAGTTCCAAAATGACCGAGGAACTCCTTCTTCTTATTGGGAGTGTGCACAGATGGAGGACAACAGGTAATGCACTCAGTAAGCGCTGCCCAGTCCATCTCAAGCTTCACTCATCATAACTTGGCCTAAGTCTTGCCAGGAGGAGAGCGTTAGATCACGTCTTCCCCAAGAAGTAAGGGGTCATCGAGGGGACACCAATGTTCAGACCCTCAGAAGGGGAGGGAGTCTCATTGAAAAAATATGCACCAGTCTTGAGTTGTGTTGCTAAAGGCTGCCGGTCCCACCCCCAGTGTAAAGCCCTGCAGCTGTATAGTTGATGTTTCTAATGACAGCAGCTAAAACACCAATTCATTCAGAAACTCATGCAGAACACACCTCATACAGCATCAAAGCTATGCCTGGAAAACCAGAGCAGCCCTAGTGCAGGCAGAGAACAGGCCTTAGATGCTCATACTCCCCCCTAGTCCTATCACCCCAAAGTGTCGCACCAGCCTGGAAGGCCCTCGCTCAGGTAGGAGGGAGTGCTCAGCCTTTTCTGATGGCCGTTGGGTGATGAGATGTGTCTGCTTGTCCCCTCTGAGTCCTCATGACCTGAAAGAAATGAATGAGCAGCCATTAGACATCACAGTTCTATGGCAGCCAGGATTAAGCTAGAGCATATGTGACCTAAATTAATTAAAAACTCAGTATCTTGTTAATTATACCCTAAGCCATGTATACTCCACGAATCAGCAGTGTTACAAACCCGCACGACTGTTCAGCATTGCAATCTTCTCTGTTCTATTACTGCAAGAGTGTGGGAATTCTGCACAAAAGGGAAACCAATTTTTTTTTTTTTCACATTAGGTGGCTACGGGTTACAATATCTTGGAAATTAAGGTTTGTGCTACAATGGCAATGTTACCTCAACTATAGAGGAGAAGATTATACAATCTCAGAAGACCATCTGGCAAAAAATTGTTTCTGAAAGACATAAAAGCCAACAGATAACACTGTTCATCAGCTTCACACCATCAGAAACCACCCATTTCATCTTTGTACAGAGACCATCCGTGTCATCAGTCACATAATTTAGAGTGAGAAACATATAAAGATTCTGTTCAGTGACAATTACAGTTATAAAGACCGATAGAGAAATCATTTGCCGTGCTGCTGTCTCAGGGATTACAGATTTCATGTGTGGCTTCAGTGACCTCAGGGCATTAAATGTGATATCCCTCTCAGCACAGCAGATTGAAAAGTATTGATGAGAGAGTCAAGATCAGAGAACAGCATCTTGCTAAGATGTTCTTCTGCCTCTTCCCATTTACTGCTACATTAATCTTTTCTTGATCTATTAAATTCCATTTTCTTGGACATTTATTCTGGGGACATGTAGGAAATGAGCTGAACCTACATCATCACATCTCCTGGCACCCTAAAAGGATTCCAGAGCCATGAATCCAAAAGGATAGGATAGAAGATGTCACCTGGCAATGCAAGAAATTGGCTTCTCACCAACACGTGACTGAGACCACGACTTCCTTTCCCCCTCGTGGTACTGACATCAAGGATTTTTACTGAAAGTAAAACCATTTCCATTTTGCCAAGTTACAGAACCCGACTGTCACCATATTGTCTTCATAGTAAAAACCATCCTGCACGGACTGATCTCATCTAAGTTGGTGGATATATTGCTATTGACTTCATTAGGGACAGGAGTGGACCTGCTTGTAGCTACCCTGAATCACGTTCAGCCACATAAAAACCTCGGCAAGACACTCTCTGGTGAGACCTCACCTGCAGTGCTGCGTCCAGCTCTGAAGTCCTCAGCACAAGAAGGACATGAACCTATTGGAGAGGGTCCAGAGGAGGCCACCAATGTGATCAGAGGGCTGGAACCCTGTGTCCATCAAACACATCAAACACGGGTGTATCACCCGTGCCATTGCCACCATGAAGATGGATTGCAAGAGAAAGGCATCAAATAGGATTTTGACAGCAAAGGAGACAATGAGATGAAAGTCTGGTTTTCTCCAGAACTCTGCTGTTTGTCCTTCGAAAACAGCTTGTACAACGTCCCTGGCTGAAAGAAAAGCAGAGAAATGTCTACGCTACATCACAAATGGGGTGTTTTAATATCGCTCTGATTTTGACTTACAACTCCCTGATTGTAGGTATTTCAGCTCACAGAGGAGTGAAGTTTTCAGCAGATTTGAGCACTGAAACGAGTCATGATGCTGAGGAAGTTCCAGGGAAAGGATACACCCAATTCTCTCACAATTCACCGCATTTTTTAAGAGCCGGAGAAGTGGGGAGAGGTTTCAGGAGTATTCCTGTGCGCTGAAATCACAGGCTACTCCTTGTTAAGGGTGGCGATGGCAATGGTGAATAAGCATTGATGGTTGTTACCTCTAACAGCTACATTTTAAAAGACAGTTATTGCAGATGAATAATGTATAAGCTTGAAATTGTTTCTCAAGGTACTTGAAGCCCTTCGCTGAGAAGCACAGCACTGGCATATTGCTTAGATTGCCTTCAGAGTGTTCCGCTTTATTGTTCCAAAACACGGCATAAAAACTCCCCGGTTTGGAAAATTTTCGGTTTGTATCCATCGTACCTCGCCGAAGCGGTGATAATTTGTATGAATGAAACCCACACAGCTCCCGTGTCTCAGCAACACTTCAAGCTCAGGTGAAGCTTCACTAACTGTTCTAACTAGGAATCAGAATTTGATTTTTCTTAGACAGAAATCGTGTTCCTGCATCACCACTAAGGCTGCTGCATGCCCTCTGCTCGTTTTCAAAACGTAATGGTTTATTGATCATCGCTGATTGGGCAAACGTGCCTTCTGATAAATATGCAGACACAAAATCATGACGGCGCTATCGCAGCGCTTTCTACACGGCTGGATTTTTCACCCTAGTTTTCTTTAAATGGCTCCCTTTGCAATCTGAATTTAAATGGATTCCTTTACTGTGAGGGTGGCGAGACACTGGCACAGGCGGCCCAGATTGGTGGTGGATGCCACCAGTGTACAAGGCCAGGTTGGACAGGGCTCTGAGCACCCTGCTCTAGTGGAAGGTGTCCCTGCCCATGGCAGGGGGTTGGAACTAGATCATCTTTACTGTCCCTTCCAACCTAAACCGTTCTACGATTCTATGAAAAGTTTTTGGAGGCTGTCCTTCAAAAACGCTGTGCCAGCCCCGAAGCCTTGCTTCCCCTGTGCTCCTCTTGCCAGATCTCTTCTCTAAAGGAAACGTGATGGTGAGCCTGGATGATGCGCTATTGCAAGGGGCTGGGAAACTCAGCATCCCCCAGTCTTCCTGAACCTGCATTTTTGTGGAACAGACAGTACCTAGTGAGTCGTTTTCAGAAATGGTACTTTTTGGCTTTGCTTCGCTTTTATTAGGAAACCCTGTGCAGAAAACTATTAAAAATGAATTAAAGCTGCTGAATGAAATGCACAGTCTTGAGTCCAAAAGAATCAAAGTTAACATCACTCCACAGCGCTGAGTGTCTCGGCGTGCTCATTAATTACAGTCTTTAATTAACCAGTTGCAGGGTTTCTGTTCTAACCTCATTCAACATGTGTGACGATGTGAGGGGTCTCTCTGGAGCACTGCACTATTAAACACGGAGCTTATCGGTGAGGAAGGCAGCGGAGCAGGGCTGAGCACAACTACTGAACAGCGCGGCTTATGGGTGAGAACCACCCGTCCTTCAGAGAGAGGAAAGGGCATGCAGTCGAAAACCTGGTATGTCAGCACGCAACCAGGGACTGTGGAAATCAATGGCAAAGTGCCAGGTTATCCCAGGAGAGGACCCAGCCCTGAATTACACGGTGCATTCATACAAGAAGGAAAAATCAAAGTATCACCTTATTCCATTTTTAGACTTCTGGTCACCTGAGTGCTTCTCTTGACAACTTCTACCTTCTTTTCCTGGAGGTTTTTATTAAGGGACAGCATCTTCGTGTCTCACAGCAGTAGCATTATTAGTGATGCCATAGCTTAGCCCGATGCGCTCTTGGAACCACACCAGCCCCAAAACTTCCCATCCAGCTCAGCTTTGCTTCACGTCCCCAAAAACACAGCATCCAGGTTCAGCAAGGACCAGTCAGGAACGCATGCAATGTGGGAGTGCGAGACCACCACTGGCGCAATCAGGGGGCTGGAAAAGCCCCAGCAATGCAGGGCTGTGTCTCCAGCATCACGGACAAGACAGTACGAGGGCTCAGTTTTACTGAAGGTGATACAGGGTTCTCACTTTGAGCTATTTCCTACAGCTGCAGGGATTTTTACAGCAACGATTGCGCTAGCGGCTAAAGCTCCAGTGTGCGTGGATCCTCTCTGCCTGGATTTGGGGATGTGATGCTGCCAGGCAATGTAGGGGAGGGGGGGCTGTTGGCAAAGAATAGAGCAGGAGGTCTTGGTCTCCCCCGAGCTGTAATGCTCCCAGGGAGCCCTCGCTGCTCTTTCAGCCTCATGCTCAGTCCCTTATATCACTTCAACCAGCCTATAGTTATTAACTGATTGTATTCTTGCCAGCTAAGCGTACAAAATGGGTGGTGAGAGAAAAAACCATGGGATTCATCTCGTCTAACGTTAGGTAATTAAATGTGCTCAGCTACTCTGAGAATTGATGGAGAGAAGCAGGAGCTCCCAGAGAGCAACCCACCCCACCCAGCTAAAGGAGAGGTGACTCTTTCCTTGAGACGTGCAGAGCAGGTTCAGGAGCTTACCACACACAGGAAAATTTGGAAAAATGGGATTTCTATTGGCATCCCAGTTACGGGTAGATGTAAAGCCGGACATTAAAAGCAGTTTCACAGCTGTTTCAGCATAACAATTTCTTTGTAAATAAAGTGAACGTTATGTCAAAACAGCTGTGAAAGGGATGTCGTTGAGTCACCAGGCACAAATACCATGTAACTTCTCCCTGAATTATTCTGCAGTTTGGTAGATTTCACTAATAAGTAACTCGTGGCAGCAGGATTTTTACGGGGTCCTACGAATCGCTGTGTAATTACACTTAGAGAGCTTTGTGGGGCACGCACTACGCAACAGTTACATCTCTATTTTGGCACGTCACACTCTTAAATCTCGAAGGCATCCCCTCCTTCGCTTCAGAGGAGGCTGTCAGGGAGCAGACACAAATCCTAACGCTCGTCTTCCCTAAAAGCTTGGATTTTTACTGTTTTTCTTATTACCCTTTCCCTGACGGGTAATAGAAGTCTTTTAGATTGAAAATAACATCGTTGCCCTGTGTGTGGTGAAAGCAGAGCTGGCTTCAAAAGTGACTCTGATGGAACCTGTGCTTCTGTTTAGGTGACACAACAGCCTCCGTATAAGCTCTGTATGTGAGGGACTAGGAATAAGAGTCTGACTGCCACAGTACTTAGATTTGGTCTGTGCAACCATGGTTCAAAGCAAGTAGAAACTGAGGCAGCCAATAGCAGAGAGCTTCATGGCTCCAGATAGAGCTGTTGGTGGGAGGATCTAATGGCTTCAGGTTTCTCTAACTGGAAGAGGCTCAAGGCTTCTCAGCACTGTTAATAAATGTTGTCTTGCTGCCTGCAGAGCAAACGCAAACCCCTTTGGTTTGGGCAGTGACGTTTGGTAGGGCACCAGGGAAAAGCTGGGGAAGTCATAGAAAGGTTTGGGTTGGAAGGGACCTTAAAAATCATCTAGTTCCTAGTTCTGACCCCCTGCCATGGACAAGGACACCTTCCACTAGACCAGGTTGCTCAAAGCCCCGTCCAACCTGGAGTTAAGTCCAGGAGGTTTTGCTGGGAAGCTCCCAGGAAGAGTGGCCGGCAGCTGATGACCTCACTGTCTTTAGTGGGTACACCAGGACCAGGACCAAATCTGGGCACTGCCTTGGGGACAGGGCACATGCACACAGAGGGTGTGTGTGCCACCCCCAGCCACTTTCAGCCAGGAGAAGAAACCTTGGCTTCCCCTTCCCATGCACACGCACCCTCCCTTCTCACAGGGATGGGTTCAGAGAGCTCCATCTCATGATGAGTAAGGGCTACAAGGGGTCCCAAGGACTGTGCAGGTCCACAGTAGCTCTTCCATTTTTAAAGAACAGATAAGCAGCATTTCTGCCCCCTGATGTGAAGCGTTGTGAGATTTGTGTGTCTGATTTGCATTGTGTCGTTATGAAGCTAAAAGTTTGGGAGTGGCCGTTACCATTGGCTTTCCTGACAAAACGGGAACACAAGGCCCCGGAGAAAATGAGAATGGGAAATTAGAAATGAACTTGTGAGAAGATTGCAGTGTGAAATACGTCATGTTGTTCTTGAATGATCTGGGAACTGACTGAATTCGTTCATCAAGAAATTACTGCGGCTAATTCTTCAGTAGTTTTTCAAAACCAAGCTGCCCTTTGCTGTTGTTTCTTACTTTATATTACTTCATAGTTCTTTTTTACCCAGCAAGCAGTTTACTGCATCCTTTCTAAGAGTCCTGGTTCTGATGGAACACTTTCCATTAGAAATTTGGGACTCATAGCACAGTTCCTAATAAAATACCCATTCACTAGAGCTTGCATAGAAATGAGCATCATGCACTGGGCTAAAGGAAGAATTCTGTGAAGCCACACCGTTATTACTGAGGACAGAGGAGTGTCGGTCACTACCCAGTTTCACTGAGTAAACCACACCATGTAAAACACCATGTCCTGTAATAATTAAAACATTTTTCCTGATAAAATGTAATCTGTTGGTCTCACGACTGTTATTCTTGAAATTTCTTTTTCAGTCAACCTAGAGGTATGCAGCTCCAGGTACGGGACAGCTTTGCCAGTCTCACCGGCTTTACCAGTCTCACCTGTTTTTCAGCTGGCTGCACGTTTCCTAGAAGTCTTAAGGAAAATAGTTCTATGCGGTGTTAATTTTCCCATTTATTCCCAATGGTTTGGTAAAACCAGAGGCCAAAAGTGATTTCCAAAAGCAGAGGTCTGGGTAGGAAGAGTGCAACATTAATTCAGGATGCTCAGCATCGTCGCCTCAACCCACCCATAGAGCATTAAGTGTCGTCTTGACTCTTCAGAATCCAAGTCAAACACATCAGTGTTTTGAAGGGTTTTCTCATTAAATTAACGATCTCAATGACTCTGAGTGCCACCATAGGAGGGTTTGGGAAGGATCACGTGCAATGAAAGGGTGTTAGGAGTTGTTATGCATCATCAGTTGAAGGTTGTGTTACCATCTTATCCATGAATCTGTTGTCTCATGCCTGAAGCTGACCAGAAAAAAATGCATTTAGACCAGTCTTTTGAAATAGAGTGGGAAGTCAAGATGATAAAACTGTGGAAATAGGTGTGGGTTTTGTTGGTTTGGGGTTTTTTTCAGAAAAATAATGATTTTTCTGGTAACATCTCTTCCCTTCAGCACTAACCATAATGCCAAGTTCTGCCAGGCCACCAAGCAGCCTGACTGCAGCGCAGATGTATCTGCTCCTATGGCTCTGAGGGCCTCATCTGTATGTGTCTCTGTTAAACAAGAGCATCTGAGGAGAGTTAACGACTGAAATTGCAATTGCAGTTCTCCTCTTTATTTTACTCTGCAAACTGTGTTCTACAGCAATGAAATTCTGCTTCTGATAGGGACAAATCTCAGAGAATTAGTTTCTCATTGATTTTCATCTTAAGACTGAGAGTTATAGGAACCACACAAGAGCTGCTATTAGTTTGGGTCCAAAAAAGGCAATTAGAAGAATGGAAAGGACTCGAGAAGCTGCGTGACACAGAGCTGCTGAGCCCGTAGAGCTGTGATGGGTCCCATCATACACCTCGGACTGTGAACCCCCATCTCTCCTCTTCCAACATCTGACTGCTCAACGTTTTCCTGATCCAACTATTTTCACAGCTATTTTCACAGGGGATTTCAAAAACGATGTGTCACTGCTCTAAAGCTGTTCCCATCATCTGTAAGGTCACTGGGAGCAAAGACCAAACCGAACATTTTTTTAACCCTCGTCTTTTCTTGGCTGCTGATTTTTAACGGCCCTTGTCGCCCCTGAGCAGCGTTTTTGTCCACAACCTGATCACGTGCCAGCCCGGAGCAGCATGAGAGCGGGGTTTGCAAAGATCACACGGCAACCGATAGATCAAGGCTGGGAATAAGCCCCTTTTTATCCAGAAAAAATTACATTCAAATGATTGGAAAAATGTGGGGGGTTTTATTACCTCCCCAGAGGAGAAGATGAGGGAACCTGAAAGCAAAACTGCTACAGTGAATGAATTGTTTGAATTTTAACTGAAAATGCTGAGGACTGTTTTAGACAGTAGGAGGGGTTTTCCCGTTTTTTTAACCGTTTTTATTATTTGTCCTAAATATATTTGCATAATTTGTACATCCAAAGTACCCCACCTGGGACTAATTCTCCACTGTGTTAGACAACATCCAAACATGCGGCGGAGGCAGCCTCTGAGCTGGAAGATTCACCATCCAGAGCTCAGTTTCAGCAAATAACACTCGATAGGCCAAAGTGCTCATTCTTTTTTTCTCTTTTTTTCCCCATTTATTAAAAAGGGCTCTTATCCAAACCCTCAGTGGCCCTTTCAGAAGCCAGACGAACAAGGAAATACTGTGCCCTGGGTAGTGCAGGGGGCTGGGGTTTGCAAATCAAAGCCTTACTCACTGCTCCTTACTCTGGAGCAGGCTTTATGTCGGACATGAAGCAAGGTGGTTCGGCTCCGCTGTGCCTTCGTAACCTGTTTGTAAAGCGGTAGTAACGCTCCTCGTCTGCTGTGGGATAGGCTGACGGTGAGGGCTTTAGGATTTGTAATGTATGTAATGAACATCCTATTAATATTTAAGAGAAAAATAATATTTATGGTCTAACCAGCAGGTTATAAAACCCAAGCCCTTAGACCTGGATGGGCTGGTCATTCCAGTGTGTTGTGTTTCCTTATCGCAATGGTAATGTTTATGGATTCCAGTACTAAAACTCAGCATTTGCAAGGTCGAACATGTGTCTCCAGCCAGCCTTGCTGTTCCTGATAACATCAACATCACTGCTTATAAATGCGTGTTCCTGCCCCGCGGTCAGGCGCGCGGTGTAACCTCGCTGCATTTAACCCAACGCATGCTCGTAAACCGGGGACTGATGTTCAAACCCAATTCTACATCACGAGCTGAACCATCAAGCGTAAAATGCCGGCTATGAAACTTGTGGAGTTCCAGCTACTGGGAGGCTGTAATACACAATAATCCAACTGCTTGTTGCAGTCAGTAACCAAAAATGAGCGGACGAGGCTTTTTATCAGGCGCCCCACAAATCCTCTGCGCTAGGTTTGTCCTCTTTATTCGCAGAGGGCAAAGCCTGGCTGCAGGAGCGGAGCAATCGGCGACGGGAGCCGTCCCTGAGAGGGGACCCAGGGCAGAAAACCAGGAAGCAAAATAATTATTTCCACACTGCCCCTTTGCTCATTAAAATGCAGCCTCCTGACCCTGATGAGCTGCACATCAGGGCTCCATTCAGCAGGACAGCGAGGGACCCCCAGTGCCTGGCAGCACCTATGGACCACATCACGGCAGCTCGTTGCCAGCATGTCAATCCACCCGCATGGCACGATGCTCCGGCGAGTGGGTGTGAAATATGCAGGGTCTAGGGGTGAAGATTTGGTCTTTTTTCCATTTCTTCCTTTTATGTGGCAGGGGGAGGAAAGTTTCTTAACTTGAATTTCTTTATTCCAATCTCTTGATTTTTCTTCCCTCAGGCTGGTTTGCTGGTTCATTATTTTCCACCATGCACTCAAACTTGTTTACTCTCATCTAACTGCCTCTAGCTCTAGTCTGAAGCTGACTCGTTGGGCATTTGTGGAGACCGCCCTGCATCAGCCTGCCTCTCAAGGACCAAGCACTTATACCCTTGACATTGCCTCCTCTTTTCTCCTTCTTCCCTGGGGACACCAATTCCATACCTGGTCCATATGCTGGTCCACACCTCCAGCATATTAAAATCTGTCTCGTGCTTTGGCATTGTTGTGCCCAGCCCCTGCGTGGATGTGGGAGACTGTGGTCATTTGGGCTGGAAGCATGCGAGTCCTTTGAGCGGCACCCAGGAGCTGACAAGATGTTATTTGCCCACTGAAATGCACAGTCTCAGGCTCTGTGAAGCTTCTTGCAAAATTTATTCCCCTTGTGCTCAAGCAGAAATTTTCCTTTCGTTGATGCCAGGAAAATGCTCCAGATGATTATCACATGGCGAAATCACCATCCCCTAATGAGTCTTGCTCCTGAACTCAAGTAGAAAAGGATCGTTTCAGGAGGGATGTGACCCCCACGGTGAGTCTACGCAGAGTGGTCCGTGCCATGCGAGCGTGTCGTCCAGCTGTGGCGAGGATCTCACAAGGCCTGCTGTGTGACGGGCTCAGGAGGGCTGAGGGGGAGCGCGGGGGAAATGAGGGATTTTTCCTTGCAGAGGCCAAGATAAATACGTAGGAATCAAAATACATGAAAGGCAAGAGTAGCTGCTGTGTCAAGGACACAAGTAGCATTTCAAAGACGATTCTTAAGCGTGGAAAATGTGACTTGTAGGTAACTGCCAAGATCACAGAAAGTGGTATTTGTCCTCTGGGTATATCACGTACGTTAATGGTGCCTGCACGCATCGGTGGTTCTGGACACCTGGGGCCAGGCTCTCTCGCCCTTTCCCAAATCTGCAGTCCGTCTCCTGGCTCTTGTGAGCTCTGTGAGCCAAATTTGTTCCAAAATGGATCTTTAGGCAGTGCCCATCAGCTGAGGATGACAGGTTGCAAGGGTGGTAGAAAAAAGCAGCAGCCCCTTTCTCGGCTGGGAGACTCCGAGCACAGCACTGCCCAAATACCAAATATTTGCAGTGAGATGTCTCATTAGGCAGCTTCGAGCCAATTACACTCAAACTTCTCTGGCTTCTCCAGAAACTGATTCTGAAGTCAGGTTACTAATGAAGGTGGTGCAGCGGGGCAACACTGAGCAGGAGGTAGGCTGGTGGGGATGAAATCGAGGCGTGCAGTAAGAATAAATAATGCCTGTAAACAGCACAAATACCCATTTAGAGCAGTACAGCAGAAGGGTATCTAGAAAATAAACCTATTATTTCCAGTCTCCACATAGCTCTGTTAGGAGCCATCTAATTATAGGAGGGTGGAAAAGTGCTGCCAGCAATACTAGATGGCGGAGTATTTTACTTTTTAAATGTATTCATTAGTTGGTTGAACAGCAACGAGCTCTGGAACAGTGCATTTATTTCTAACAAGGTGCTAACTGTGTAACGAGATGCAGAGATGATGTACAGGACCGAGGAGCTGCGTTCGTAGAGCACTTAGCAAAGGCCGTTTAATGACAGCGCTGGAGAGCTGCGTGGTGAATCACCACCACCCAAGAGTTAAAAAGTGTTCACCTCTGCGAAAGAGCAGCCTGAAGGTCTGCCTTCCTGCTGCAGGAATCTGCCTCCTCTAGGAGAAGCTCGGATGGGGATTAACACCATGGTGTCCAAGGCAGAAACCATGCTCTGTGCAGCGAGTAGGGAGGCTGTTGGGGGGGAACTCAGCCCTGGAAAAGGAGGTGGGCATGGCATCATCCACCCCCGGTCCATTCCCTGTTGCCCGGTGTCACCGTGAGGACTCAGAGCCAGCAACATTGTTCATTTGGAGGGACTTGTGAGTGGGTCTCCCTGGGACATGCGTGGCAGGACCCCTGCAGACAGATTTTTCAGGACTGGGACATCCAGTGGGGATGGGAGCAGGGCAGTTTACCCTTCTAAAAACATGGGGTGATCACTCCACATGGTCGTAGCTGCTCAGAACCACCGACTTTGGAAGCAAAGCATCCTCTTGCTGGCCTGCTGCAGCTCTCCAGCTCCTGTCCATCTCCACACCCTGAGAGCAGAAGGAGCTCCAGGGACTCAGACTAGGAGATGCCAAAGGGTAACTGCAACCGTGAAATGCTAAGCTGGGCAAAGCCAATCTGCTGGGCAAGCTCACCACCTTGCTTTAAACCTTCTGAAGCTTCTGAATTAAGCTTCTGAACCTGAGGGAGAATGTAATTAAAATGAATAAAGGTAATAAAGGCTTAGGAGGGGGGAAACAGAGCAGCAAGCCCCAAACAAAGAGATGGAGACAAGAGGGGAAAAAAGGGCAGGAAGGAGTAAAACACAGGATTCATACGCTGGGTTTTCAGACTCCTTTCAGCTAGCCTTCTTTTTTAAATAGAGCGTGTCTGGGGTTGTATGACGGATCAAAAGGAGATTTCCCTGAAACCAGTGTCTTGGCACCCCACCGAGAGAGTCTGAGCTTCTCAATGGGCGCAGGAGAGTGAGCAGCACCAACCAAGCCCTTCGCTGGATGTGCGAGGGGCTGGGGTTTCCAGTGGTGGCCTCAGGATGGAAACCTGACACAGTTATCTCCGTCTTCCTGCCAGCTGTCAAGGTCATCGTCAGCAAGTGGGGTTTTTAATAGGGAAAGGAAAGGATTAATTGACCCTTGCTGTGACCACATCTTGAAAAGGGTTTGTGAGGCCACCCTGGTGCCTTCTCATGGGCTGCTATGTCGCAGTGATTGGTCAAGGGACAGACATCTTTAGGGTGAAGATTCAGCCCTGAAACCTTCCCAGCATTGGCCATCTCACTCTATGTGCCCCTCATGCCCCGCAGCTGCAAAATGGAAAGTAACCTCAAAACTTCTGTTACAGAGGATATGCAAATCTTAACTGCAAAACTTCCTTCAGAGATGTTTTCTCTTGTTCGTTTGACCCTTTTCAGAGCAGAAAGAGGGCAGCTCTGCAGTGCAGGGCTAGCAATGATAACCCCATCGACATCTGCTGTTATTCCATAGTGGACTTTCCTAGGACAAGAGATCCATACGCAGTTTGAAAACTGCAGCTCACTTGCATTATATGTGACTCTTAAATGGTGGGGTATTGTCTGAAAGTACCTTAAAATCAATTTTATAAGGGCTTTTCATTTGATACGGCAGAAAGAAAAGAAGGACTTGGAAAAAAAACTTCTTTTTCTCCCTCTTTTTAAATTTCTGCAGAAAGCAGAAGTTCCTGAATGTAATAAATTCAAATTGTGGTTTAACACCTTGAAAACCCCTGATGGGAAATGAAAGGTTACTCTTCGAGAGATGCCCCACAAGTCGGCAATTCTAAGTGAGGGCAGAAGCAATGGGGTGTCCTTCCTCACTGCAGCGTTAAGCACGGCTATAATGTTATCCAAGAGGGAGAACCTGCCCCGCAGTACTAAGAGTGCCTTAATTATGTGTATCTGAGCTTCTGCTGGATCATGAGCTCACCGCGATTCACGGCTTTGAGCTTTGAAGGAAAGCTGACTGCCGGCAGTGCAATTTGGAGAGCCGCGTGACGAGCCTGCTGAGACAAGCCTTTCCTCGTACTCTGCCGGGAGAGGAGGATGACGGTGAGGAATCCCACAGCCGGGGAGCGGGTCGTGTACCGCTGCACACAAGCTCCAGCATGTGGGGTGTGTTGTTTGGGTGCTTTGAACATAGTTTCGGAAAAGCAAAGGAGACTGACTCCAAGAGGCCGCAGTGTCTGAGCACTCAGATAATACACAGACTGCGTGAAAGCGCGGAGTGAGTGTAAAAGTGCATTTACCCACTGAAAACTCTTGCCCATCGCATGGTTTGCACAAGCCCCCTGGGGAGAAGCACTGCAGAAAAAGATAGGGAGGTAACAGGCAATAAAAAAGATCAGCGGGTTTTAACGACTGTCTCAGCTCCCATCGTTCACCATCACTCCGTGGCAGTTTTTCCTTCACACGCATTTGAATCCCTGCAAGCTTTGTTCGTTCGGTTTCCTTGACTGACAGGATACCATCTGCTTTATTTAGTGCCTCTTGCTCTCTTTGGGATTTGTAAAGGAAAACCAACTTTACATTGCGATTAATTTATCACCAGACATATTATCTTCAGATTGCTTCACTGTTGCTTCACTATAACTCGCTGCCTGTCTTGGGTGGGGCAGGTTCGACATGAACACGTCGATCCCTTCTTACTTGCCCTGTAGGTCTGTAAATACCAACTGGTCTCAGGAACCTCGTGAGAAAGCAGTTGCAGAGCCGCAAAGCGGTGTTGAGTCAAAACCTGCAAGCCCGGGCACTCATCAGGAATGTTATTTATGTGTGCCATTTATTGAGTTACGTGTGCTAATTTAGTCATAGAATCACAGAGCGGTTTGGGTTGAAAGGACCTTCAAAGCTCATCCAGTCCAACCCCCTGCAGGGAGCAGGGACATCTGCAACTAGAGCAGGGTGCTCAGAGCCCCAAGGTCCCACCTGACCTGGAATGGTTCCAGGGATGGGGCTTCTACCACCCCTCTGGGCAACCCAAGGCAGTGCCTCACCACCTTCAGATTTAATGATAGGGAGAGGCATGGCTAGTTAACTGGGACTGGGGCTGCTGGGATAGTCCAGCTGGTCTCCCTGCAAAGGAGGATGGAGCAAGACTTTGGCCAAGGCAACTGTAGCAGGGGAATTTCTTCAGAAAAACACCCAGGTCAGACCAGTCTGTGGGAGAGAGCCAAGCAGACCGTGGGGCACAGTGGGTCAATACCCATCACAGGTCCTTTTACAAAAGCATCATTCCAGAATATACAGTTGTAGCAGGGAAAACAGGCCATACCAAACCCTGACAACACCAGAGTGCCAGGCATTTGTAAGAGGATGGCTTGTGTCAGACTGCTGAACTGGTTGTCGGTGATTTTCCAGGCTTCCTCTAGGATTTGTTGAAACAGGCGCGATGGTTTTCATCACCAATAACTCCTCCAGGTGCTGGAGGGTGTCCAGAGAAGGGCAACGAAGCTGGTGAAGGGTCTAGAGCACAAGTCCTATGAGGAGCGGCTGAGGGAATGGGGGTTGTTCAGCCTAGAGAAAAGGAGGCTCAGGGGAGACCTTCTTGTGGATATGAAAGGAGGTTGTAACAAGGTGGAGGTCAGACTCTTCTCCCAAGTAACAAGCAACAAAACAAGAGGAGGTGGCCTCAAGCTGACCCAAGGGAGGTTGAGGCTGGATATTAGAAACAATTTCTTCCCCATTGGGGTTGTCCAGGCCCGTCCCAGGCTGCCCAGGGCCGTGGTGGTGTCCCCATCCATAGACGGGTTTAGAAGATGTGTTGATGTGCTGAGGGACATGGTTTAGTGGTGACTTGGCAATGCTGGAGGAATGGTTGGTCTTGATGACCTTAAAGGTCTCTTCCAACCTAAATAATTCTGTGATTCTGTGATGAAGAGGAACACTACAACTGGTGACGTTTTAAAGACTGGAGTTCAAATAGACAGTTTTAATCGAGCCCCACTTTTGCGGTGCTGACAGCAATCCATCACGTGCTGGAGCTGCTGGTGAGACGAGCACACCAGGTAGACACAGCGATGGGTATTTAGCTCAGCTGTGTCACACCGAATTGTCCCTTTTTACACCATGCACAAGTCAACAGTGAGGCTGCTCACCGGTTTTGTCACTGCCAAATCTTCGGCTAGTTGGAGGCTGAGGGTGGCAGAGACCCTGTGCCTGCATGGACCACACCAGTGACACCCATATCTTGGTGGTCCCCTGCAACCCGGAGACGGGGGAGCCAGCTGGGCAGCAGAATGCTCTCAGTGGGGAATGGGAAAATGTCGAGCACTTGGGGGAAGAGAAACATATGGAAAAATGTGTTTTGATATCTAGGAAGAGCAGTATTCAGCGTCAGGAAGCCATGGATTGTGCAGTTTATTTTGTCATTTTTAAACACATTTATTACACCATCACTCAAGAGAATTAATTTGTATCAGAAGTCCCCCACCCAGGAAAGCAACACACAAGAGAGCTGGGACAACAGGGAAACTGCAAGAGAGGGTGAAGTCACAGGTCATCCTCAGCCTGAGAGGATGCTGGGCTGAGTAATCTGTATATATCAGGAAAAGGTCATTCTGAGGGAGCATTTGCATGGGGGAAACTGGTTTACAAGTGGTAGAGAGAAATAATCCTTGCAAATCACTGGAGGTGATACAACCCAGCTGGGGCCAGATGAATCTGGGCAAAACCAAGATCTTTCTATACAGCCCTGAGAAACCGTAAAATCCTCCTTGCTGTTCTGTCCCACCTCCATGATTTGCACATACTCCTAGCTCACAAAAAAGTCTACTGGTTTTCATCAGTCCACACTAAAGGCCACTTTTTTCCTCTACTTAAAGAAAAAGTTTTGTTTCAAAACCTTTAACCTTGTGCTGGGCTAAACTTTGCGTAAGGCCAATAATTGTAATGACGTTTGGAATACATTTTATTTAAAAGAACTTGATTTAAAGGATTAAAAGATTAAAAGAATTTGATTTAACACAGAACTTTGTGTTGGGGAAAGTATCAGCCAACAGGCTAAGAGTCAGCCTAATGTACTGCTGCTTACTTCCTCTACTGGGCTCAACGGAACAGGGTCCAGCAGCTTATTGCTCAGCAAACTGCCATCAGGCAGCATCAAAGAGCTTGAGTTCCCAAGCTAACGAATAAGCCTGAAATATTCCTTCACCTTCCACGAATTTGGAAGAGAAGCGTGCCGACTGGAACAGAAAACGTCCAGAAATGTGTTTACCTTGCCTCCAAGAAAAGCTGGCAGTGCTGGGTCTGAAGGTAGGGAATGCAACCTCAGGAACGTTCCCAGGCAGAACCACACCACCCCTGATGCCTCCAGACCAAAACCTGCCGTCAGTTCATCGTTACAAGCAGTCCAGATGTGGGAAACACACCCAAAACTTCCCAGATGTCCTCAAGGATGGCTGAGATGCCCTGCGGGTAACATGGTAAAGCAGGAGATCCGTCAGAACGGAGGATGGCGTGGGCCATCAGCGAGGACAGAAATGAAGACGGTGAGTGAGATAAAGAAGGGGAGCTGGAAGATCTGCAGACCGCTCGTTCCCAAACCAAGGCGGTGTGTGCGCTGATTTCTGTGATCTAAACACAGTTGTAAAACATGAATATTATCTGATGAAGCTTGATAAGCCAAGCTTTTGTAAGTGAAAAAATACTTCAGGTGTGTTTTGGCACGGAGAACGAGATGAGTCATTGTTTCGGAGAGCGGCTTTCAATGCATGCGGGCGCTAAATGAATGATGTTTGATTACAGCTCCTCTCCTGAGGTATTTCTGGGTATAATGAGGCAGACCTTTCAGAAATTAAAGGTGACGAAGTTATAATGACTGACATTTTCATTTAAGTGAGGCTTAAAGCATATAATGACTAAGGCAGAGGAAGAGTCGAGGGAAGAAAAGACATCCTGGGAAAATCCTGGAGGAAGAAGAAATACAAGTGAACAGCAGAACGTCCGCTCCACATGTTCACATCTCCCTTCTACATTGGCCGTTGCTGTTTGCTACGCAGCCAAATGTACATCGCATTGGTTTATGTTCCGTATTTCCTGAAGGAAAATATTGGGAACCGCACTGAACCTCGTTGGGAGGAGTGATGTAATCGGACATAACATGAAAGGTCACTGTTCCCGTTGCTTTTACACATTACTTAACTGTGTAATCATGCCCATTACAGCGTCTGTGCTGATGATGGGCTCTCTAAGGAATGCAGATTTTAGAACAATTCCTGCCAGCTGCTTGTTAGCCCTCGGTATTTCTTTTTTCCAGCCGTGGAGCTGTGTCAGACATACTCAAAACACATTTTTATAAGTTTGTGCAAGAAAAATCCTGGTCACATCCAAACCCGCGTGTGAGCTGCCAGGGCTGTGAAGGCATGATTGAAGGTGGCACATAAATCATCTTCTCTGCATGGGCAACACCTTCTTTGAGCAGACTAGTGAACAGGTCATCAACAGTAAATGGGTCGGGAATTCCAGTTTGAGGAAAAATGAGATTATGTAGCAAAGAGAGGAAGCTTATCCTCATGGTATGGGCATTGCAAGAGACATAAGGTTTGGATCTTCCTAGTTCTACATGAAGGGGTGTTTCCACAGTGGGGCAGGGAATGGGAAAAAGAAGCTGTTTGGAGGTTTCCGGCCATATTTCTCGTGCGTCAGAGGTGTGTATGATGGTATTACCCCTTCACGTGACTAAATCTCATTTCTTGAAGCAAAAACTTTGGCCAGGGCATGGGTGCCATCTGAAGACATGGGTGCAGCTTCTCCGGCACATCCCAGCTGACCAAAGAGGAAACGCGGCCACCATCTTCGGGTCTTCTGGGACTACTGGGAAGCTGGCAGTGTGCTCCACATGTAAACTCCGCCAACAGAAAATCGTGTTAAAGCTGTGTTAAAAGCCGAAGTACTCAAGAATTAAGGCTAGAGTTGGCCTCCAGGAGTATGGGAGCTGATACAAACAATTAGCAAGATCACTTCCCAGCACGGTAAACGTGCCTCCTTCGCTGGCCACCGCCTGTGTGCGCTGCTGATACTTCTTACCAACTTCTTTCTTTTTTCAAAACCATGTGCCACATTTTAGCACCTTGGGAATCACTTGCCACACTTTCTGTTTCATGAATTCAGGAACAAGCCTGTGCCTCATCTCACCATGAATACTGCACGTGGCAGATCTCTGAAGGAAATGGAGAAGCGTGGTAAGCCCTGGTGCCTGTGTTTCATTTCTAACATCTGGCTCCCACGCCTCAGGGTGTCACTCCAGTGTTTTTGGGGCAGCCTTTGCTGAACCTGCTGGGGTACCCTGGGTTTGGGGCCACGCGTCCCCTAGAAGAAAGCATGGGTATGATCAAAGATGGATCAGGAAAAGGTTGATTAACATATGTGGATATGCCATCATCCCACAAGCCGTGAAGGTGGTCGGGGACTTGAGCACCTCTGCTGTGAGGACAGGCTGAGAGCTGGGGTTGTTCAGCCTGGAGAAGAGAAGGCTCTGGGGAGACCTTTAGTGTGGCCTTTCAGTGCTTAAAGGGGACCACACGGAAGATGGGGAGGAGCTCTTTATCAGGGAGTGTAGTGATAGGATGAAGGATAACAGCTATAAACTGAAAGAGGGGAGATTTAGATTAGCTGTGAGGAAGAGATTCTTCTCTGTGAGGGTGGTGAGACACTGGCACAGGTTGCCCAGAGAGGCTGTGGATGCCCCATGAGCAACCTGGTCTAGTGGAAGGTGCCCCTGCCCATGGCAGGCGGTTGGAACTAGATGATCTTTAAGGTGATGATCTTTAAGGTCCCTTCCAACACAACCAATTCTGTGTTTCTGTGTGATTCTGTGAGCCAGAAATCCTCCCAGGAAGAGGCAGCAGCCTGTGTTTGTTAGAGTAGTAACTAATGAGCAACCTTTGCCTTGCTAGAGGTGGTGGTGGAGACCTCTTGGCTCGGGGCTTGGAGCAGCAAGAACATGCTGCCTTCGAGGGATGGGGTTGACCTCAATCTATTCAGGACAACACTGATTTAATGCATTAGGCATCTTTCTAATAGCACATCCAAAAAAAAAGGTGAGTGATGTCTATCCAGAGGAGGCTTTGGGAGGCTAGAGCAGTCAGACAGGCAGCAACAGCTCTCCGTGAGCGGGGATACAAACCCCAACCAGAAATTAAACACTTGTAATATGAGCAGAGACAAAGCTGCTGATCCTAAAATAGCTCCTGCTAAGAAGGTGTGAAGTGGGGAGAGGCAGCCAGGCAGGGGGAAAGGCTGCGAAGAGCAGCTGTAGTCATCTGCTCAGTATGATCCACCAATGACACAGGCATTTTGGATGGGGAACAACCCTAGATCTCTGGTGTGTGAGGATGAGAGACTCATTCAGAGAGTGAGGATGGCTAGCAAAGGGTTAAGCTATCATACAAAAATTCAGACATCACATACTCAGCCCCAAAGAACATGTAGGAAAGCGTCTTCTACGTAAACCTAGCCTAGACCACATTCAATTCAAATATTCAAATATTGCTTTTGAGTATTATATTTTCTTTTCAGCCTTTCTCTTCAGCCCTGATGTATACACCTTTACCTGTGTTACCCCAGGAGCACTGGCTTGGCCACGGGCTGAGGGGTGCTCCCTGTTCTCCACTCATCCTCTGCCAGGGGATGTAAAGAGAAGAGCAGGAGGAACAGGGTGTCATAGCCCCTGAGAAGTTTCTCAACAACTTTTTCAGTGCTCTGCCCACACAGGCAGCCTTGGGCAGGAGCTGAACCTGCTGCTCCCACAGCAGTCTTCAAAAAGGGGCTCACCTTCAGGCTGAAGCACCCCAAACGCAGCCGATGAGCCGGAATTTCACATAAAGGCAGGACGACAGCAGCGGTGCGATGAGACCTGTGACGCAGCACGGAAATGAGGTTTGGGAACAATCAGGTAATCAAGCAAATGCTTTGGTTGTAGAAACCTGTGAGCAGCAGATCCCTTCCAATCAGCTTTGACCCAGACTTGTGCCGCTTTAAGCTTTTATCGATGAGCAGGAGGAAAGCAGAAAGCTTGTCCCTAATTGCGCTTGCTGACAACAGAGATTAGGGAGCAGATGAGGAAGAGGACACGTGGCAGAGGCAGCGGTGTGGAGATCTGGGTAAGCTCAGCCAGGAAAACCACCCGTATTGTACCATGATGTGACCTGGGCAGGCTGAAGTACAGACCCCTGTACTGGGGGCACTGGTGAGGCCACACCTCGAATCCTGGGTTCAGTTTGGGCCCCTCACTCCAAGAAGGACATTGAGGGACTGGAGCGTGTCCAGAGAAGGGCAATGAAGCTGGTGCAGGGTCTGGAGCACAAGTGTGCTGAGGAGCAGCTGAGGGACCTGGAGGGCTTGAGCCTGGAGAAGAGGAGGCTCAGGAGAG
Source organism: Bucorvus abyssinicus (assembly GCA_009769605.1). Lineage (NCBI taxonomy): Eukaryota > Metazoa > Chordata > Aves > Bucerotiformes > Bucorvidae > Bucorvus > Bucorvus abyssinicus. The sequence continues at coordinate 2,551,914 of CM020032.1, forward strand.
ACCTTCTGGCTCTTGACAGCTCCCTGACAGGAGGTTGGAGCGAGGTGGGTGTCGGTCTCTTCTCCCACAGAACAACTGACAGAACAAGAGGAAACGGCCTCAAGTTGCACCAAGGGAGGTTTAGGTTGGACATGAGGAACAATTTCTTCCCCGCTGGGTTTGTCCAGGGCTGGCGCAGGCTGCCCAGGGCAGTGGTGGAGTCCCCATCCCTGGAGGGGTTTCCCAGCCGTGTCGAGGTGGTGCTGAGGGACAGGGGTCAGTGGGGACCTGGCAGTGCTGGGGGAATGGTTGGACTCGATGAGCTTAAAGGTCTTTTCCAACCTAAACTTATCTATGATTCTAAGAGCCCAGCAGCTGCAGGGATCTAGCAGGGACCTAGCAGAGATCTAGCAGCCCACTCTGCCGCTGCTGACTATTAAAGCATGCTTTAATTTTCTGAGATACACCCTTGCCAGTTGCTGTTTGAATTCTCGTCTCGCAGAGGTAACTGTAAGATGCAGGCTGAGGGCTACAAGCCCATGGGCCAGTGGTTGCCCAGGTTGGTACGATGTGTTCTTAATGTTAATTGTCTGTTTGGAGCTTGCTAATGAGCAGGGACCATGTTCTATTAATAGGCTTCATTCTTTCTCAGTGACTAATCTCCCTCCTTTATTTCAAAACTTCCCAGCCACAAGATGGACTGAACTTAATTGTCGAGGTTCTGGCTGCTTGGTGATTTTTTTTTTAATTGCCTATTCAAATCCACCGTGACACTTCACCCCTCACCCCTGCGTGGGATATTCTGAGAAAAGTCACCCTCTCACACGAGGTTATGATTAGCCAGCATGATGGATTTATCAGGAAAATACCATGTAGATCAGTTTTAGTCCCTTCCATAGCAGATCGACTGTATCTGTGAACAAGGGAGAAGCAGCAGTTGTTGTGTGTCCTCACGTGGGGAAGGCTCTTGCTCCTGCTCTCCAAACTAAGCTCTGGACACGAGATCTGGGTGAAACCGTGGTAGGATCAAGTGCAAATAAATCTCTGGGCAGCTACCAACGGCTTGCTGGCAAAATGGGACAAAGCATCTAGGTCTATCCTGGACCCGGTCTGGGTGAGTGCTATGATGGTCCCCCAGGGCAGGCTAAGCTTGATGGAGCTGGGACAGGCAGCAGGTAGAAGACTGTCGGGGATAAAAGTTAGCAAGATCTTGAGAAACTGGAGAAAGTGGTGGCAGCAGGGACAGTGCTGAGCGTGACACTTGGGCAGGAATAATCAGTTGCATCGATAGACAACGGAAAACCAGCCATGGGTGGTTATCATAGGTAACCAGCAAGGTGCGAGTTGCGCTGTTGTAAAAAAAAAAAAGTTAAAAAAAAGAAAGTAAATACCCTGTTTAGATGTCTAAATAAGGACAACAGCCTTCGTGAAGGTGTGCTGCTGCTCCGTGTAAGCCCTGGAAAACGTTCATTTGAAGTCTGAAGCCAGTTTTGGAAGCACAGCAAGCGGAGAGCGCCCCAGAGAGCACCAGAAGTGCTGGGCAAGCTTGAAGACACAACATGGGCAGGATTGTTTAGCCTCAAGTGAAGAGCGAGGGGGCACGTGCTAAATCTTTAAGAGGAAAATAAATTGTTCTCCAAGGCCTGGGTGATAAGAGCAAGGAATCGAGGTGGGAGATGTTGGCCCAGACCCCCTTGGGCAGAGGAGGGGAATTTTTCAAGGATTCCCAGACTTGGGGAGAGAGCACTAGCCTGGGAAGCGTGGCCGAAAAGAGCTCTGTGACCTGCTGCCACTGCCAGCACTTTGTTTCTGCTCTTGCAAAGCTTCTTCATCATTCTTGTGCAACCTCAGCTAGCCGTGCTTCCTCCCACCCAGCTAGTCCACATTGTCACATCCTCACCACTTTTTTTGGTTTTAGATAAGTGTCGATCATGTTCCAGGTTTCTCCTAAACTGGGAAAGCACATTATCAAAAGAGCCAAAATTTTAACTCTGCCAAGAGAGACCCTCAGGACTCTCTCATGAGGCAAGGCAGGCACAAGTACTTCTCTGGAAGTGCTGGTTTCCACCCCAGACCTTGTTCCCCCTCTGCTCATTCATTTTACCTTCAGTTCTGGATTGAGATCTTAGTTGCCGCAGTCACGCAGTAACGTCAGCACAGTTGCTTGGGCACAGTTGACCCAGCCATAACGAGACAAGGAGAGTTGTGCCCCGTGGGGAAGCAGGACCCAGGCATCACTATGAGTGTCAGCCCTTCTTTTTGGTTTTAATTTACTTGTTATTGGTTTAGCATGTGACCACCCACTAGTCTGCAGAAGAATAGTGTGGGCAGAGGACTAGATTAAACCAAAACATTCCTGCCCAAACTCATGTCGTGTGAATTACAAACTGGTGACTGTCAGCTTGGAAAAAGCCATCCCCATCCATCTCTGAGCACCCTGCATTCCCCAGCCCTCCACCACGGTGCCTCCCCATCACCGTGAGGGGTCCGGGCTGCAGCGAGCATCCATTTGGAGGGCCATCAGGAACACCTCGAGACTCTCCTAGAAAAATCTGGTGACTGGATTCCTTGACCACAAAATAAAAACACTCACAGAGCTGAAAGCGGCCACGGGTGATGAAGTTCACCCACGTTGCCTAACGATGGGCTCCGCTCCGCTGTGGCTCAGGCCTGGGGGACATGAGTCCCTTAGAAAGATTAGAAAGCCTCGTTACATGATCCCAGTTCACCTCCACAGTGCCACAAAGAGCAGGGTCTTTCAAAATTACATTCTTTCATGAGCTCCTTCTCCAGCAAGAAGCAGCTCTGCTTGGAGAGGCCACTCTGCACCCCCCTGATGTCTTTAGCGATGCAGGTATCGTCTGCTACAAATGCAGTGGCTGCGCAGGAACGCCTGCCCAATTTGGCTTTAATCTTGTTTTCATTCTTGTGCTCTTGAAGGTTAACTTCAGAGCTGGGAGCTCAAACCCGAGCTCTTTTGCTCAGAGCCCGTACCGCATGCGAAAACACCAGTGCCTTTCTCACACTGCCTTTAACCTTGACGTGAAGGAACTGTTCCTGCAGATGAGAGACATCAAGGAGGGTATCAGCAAGGCCACGGCTCTGTGGATGTACTCCAACTGCCTGACATTTGTTGCAGTCTAGACAACACAAAAAGTCCTGATTATGTGATTCTGGTCCATGCACACACACACAGCCTCCCCCAGGGACAGCCTGGGGCAGGGACACAAAGTGGGGCGATGCTTTTCTTACCACAGCATCATTTTCCCTTTATAATATTCTGCTTTGTTCAATCCAAGTGTGCAACCCTGCACGTGTATCAGCATTATTTACATGGGCATTGCTCACGTGATGGTATTGCTTAGATGCCCGAGGAGGAATCACCATCCTGTCATGCCAGGCACAGGGCACCTTCAGAGACGCTCACTGATGTCTCAAGAGCCTGTAGTCAGGCAAATGTGGTGGCAGAAGGAAAGCACCAACATGATTCCTTGTCCTGTAGAGGGGGAAGGTGCTGTGCTCAGCAGCAGGGCTGTGGGACTCATCCTGCATGGAGCTGGGTGATTGTCCACCGGTCACTGCAGTTCCTCGGGCACCAGCTCCCCAGCAGTGACCTGGGACTGTCCATCACCCCCTTCCTCACCAGAGTAGCTAATGAAACATTAACTGCTATGGACTCCCCGGGAGGAACTGACCATCACAGAATCAGAGGATCATTTTGGTTGGAAGACACCTTTAAGACCATCAAGTCACCAGTGCCCTGTACAGGGGGACAATCACTTCCCTGCTCCCGCTGGCCAGGCTATTGCTGATACAAGCCGGGATACCGTTGGCCTTCTTGGCCACCTGGGCACACTGCTGGCTCATTGCTAATTGAATGGTTAACACTGTCCCACTCCTTGGGCAGAGCCAGCAGCCAAAATTCAGCCTTTGGGGGTGTTTTTGGGGGTGGAAATGAATGAAGGTCCTTTTTGCAGAAGGTCTGCCATTCCCATGGTATTCAAAAAGGCTTCCAAAATACCAAGTAAGTCCTATTTAATGGTGTCTGGTGGTTGTTAAGGGTAAAAGATGAAAAACTACAGGGGGATACTGGAAAACAGATGCCCTTGTCACAACGCAGAAACCTACAGGTGCAGCAGGTAGCAGCGGTAAGGGGAACGCTCCCATGCATCTTCTCACGCAGTGGTCTCAGGATGATTTCGGAGTGTCAAGGGAGCTCCCAGGGAAGCTGGTGAGGCTGACGCTCCTTCAGCACAGCCCTAACTGCCACGTTCCTTAATACACCTCGACCAGGCATTGGCTAGTGTGCCAGCAGATGAGGAGAGATGGAGGAAATGGCACACCGCTGCCAGCCCTGGACGGCCTGTTCGAGCCACGGTTTTATTCCCTACATAAAACCAGGCGCTGGCACAACTAAGGCAGGGCAGGCTGGGTGTCTGCTGGAAATAACCATGGCAGACAGGACAGGGAACTCAGGGCTAGGGGGTCACCTACACCCTCTCACGTACGGTTCCCTCTGCTCTTTCAGGCTGAGCTGTGTGACTGGGCCAGCCTTTCCCCTTTCTCATCTCGCAGCTATTCCCGATGACTACATGAGCTCGAGGATTAGGTCTCCCATGTGTCAGACCCCAGGGACTGGCTGGGAGTTCACCCAAGGTCCAGGCATTTGTTTGGTTGTGCAAAGGGTCAATATTCTTGAGGGGGTTTCCACGCAGCCCGAGACATAGCAGATAAAGAGGATTTTATGGAGGAATGAGTAGGAGTTGCTTTTTACCCTTATTTATTTGGACTCGCACCAACAACAGCCCGGGGATTTTCCAGACGGCACAGTCTCTGCTCAGATTTCTCCAAACAAGTGTGAGCAGACAGACGGAGAGCGTGAGGGCAACAACTACCCAACAGGATCCATTATGGTCACCTCTAATCTGCGCCCACGTGAGCATTGAGCACGCTGGGCTACGGGGTGACACCAGGCTGCCCCAAGGATGCAAAGAAAAGCACGATAACTTGTGTGGGAATGAAACAACAACGGAGTGTTTAACCAGTGGCCCGAGTCAGCAGCTCTTCCTTGACCCCCTGAGCGATCTGACCGCACCAGGCTCCGATAACTCCCTCCAGCTCCCCCGTGTTATACAGACAAAGCAGGACAAAGAGGTACCACTCTCAAGTGTTTGGTGCAGACGCCAAGACCCCTTCCAAGCGATGGCCAACCCGGCAGTTTTGTGAGCTTTCCACCAGGGCACTATGCGGGATTTTTAATTGCTCCATAGCGCTGGTCCCATTTTTTCCTTGTCCGCTTGTCCTGCTGAAGGCTGAGCGCGCCTCCAGCAAACACCTCCTTTTACTGCACAAACCCAGCAGCTCCACCTGGTTAAGCTGCTCACTCTGGATTGAAGCACCACGGGGAGGCCCAGGGAAAGCAGTTCCCCAGTTTGAGGAAATACTTAATATTTTGTGGCAAACCTCCACCTCCTGATTTGCTCTACTTCAGTGCTGCGAGAAGGAAAGCCTCTTTTTTTTCTTCTTTTCAGCTGTCCCCGCATCCCTGCGCTGACAGCTATGAATTACTGGGTGTTGGCCACGTGAGATACGGGGATTCTTGTACAACCCCCTTCGCACAGCGCAAGTTACGCCTTTGAGATAGCGCCCAGAGATGAGACTGGAGTTTGTGACATGTTTTTATACCAGTAAAGATCAAAAACAAGCCCCCAGGAGCCACAAACTCCACAAACTCCCAGCAGAGCTCTTAGCTTAAAGGTGAGCTACTGGCTCCATCTGCTGCCAGAGAGAGGGAGAAGAGAAGGGAGCAAGAAGCAGCTACAGCCAAAAAAAACAAAAAACCAAAAAAAGGACACAACTAAGGCCTGTTTTTCTGCTCAACTAATCCATGAACGTTGCTGTTAAAGGACAAACAAAACAGAGACTGCTTCACTATGGAAACTTCTAACAGGTTCAAGACGTGCAGCTCTTTCCCAGGTCATGACCGACAGGCATGTGGCTCCTATTAAATCATCTATTTTGGTCATGTTTAACTTTAGAAAATACCGTTTGATGACATAAATTCATGGGGTTTGCAGCTGAAAAGAAGCCCAGATAAAGGACAATGTCATGAGCATGGCCAGGGAAAGGGAAAGGGGAAAGGGGAAAGGGAGGAAAAAAGGGGGGAGAAAAACCTGCACTGTGGGTTTTCCAGTCTCCCCCCGTTCAGTGTTGCTCTGCCTCTCAGTGTTTCACATGGCGCCTTTAAATCTTGGTCTACATTTATCCATAAATAACGTAATACTTTTTTTTACACAAGTCTATACATTCCGTGATTTCCTGCCAGAACCCACGCACGCTTCTCTTGCCAAAGCACACAGGTGCCCCGCACAAACAGGCATTATTTTGGCAATTGAAGCTGCCAGCGAGGCCAAGGGCTGCCCGGGGTGTCCCGGGAACGCTGGTTTGGCTGGTGGGCACCTCCATCACCTCCCAGTGTCTGCACAGCCCCAAGCACTTAGAAAAGCATTTCTTATCCCTGATGCAAAGAAACATCAGAGGCTGCTCCACAAAAAGATGTGCAGGCGATGTTAAGCCTTTACAGCCGAATGCTTAAAGCAACATTCTGTAGTTACGTACCTAAACGTACCTTTCTAAACCTTTAGAAAATTTCACTGCTGTGCAGCTCTCGTCAGAGAAACCTAAACCCTCTGGCCAGACAATACAGACCTCTTTCAAGTGCCATTTTAAAAACGAATTTCAATTACACCAGCAAAACGCATCACCAAGAAATGCCACTTGCACACTCTCATCTCGAGCTGCTACAAAGAAAAGGACTCGAGAAATCCTGGGAAGGCTCAGAAAGGGCATCCACAGAGCTTGCTGTCCTCACTTCCTCACCTCCTGCAGAGCTACCATCCAAAAACCAAACTCAGACGATTTTAAGAAATGGCTTCTACTTTTTCTTAGCACGTTTCAGTGTATGCGTTACACTCGTTTGCAAATTACTTTCAAACGCAGCGTTGCTCAGCACCAGCATTCGGCTGAGGTACGTTCACTTGAAGAGGAACGAGTACAGACCCGAGCACTGAATCGCTGGCACTAAGCGGGTAAAGGGCACGGCAGTTGTCTGCACTTTTTTGGTCATAAAAGCCCTGAAGAAAATTTCTGAGGCTAATTAAGACCCCAGACAACAAAACCTGAGAGTGATTTATCAGCATATTAGTTTCACGAGCAGCTATATTAGAGTGCGAGAGGTTTCAGCAGTGGCACTGAAAACTGGCCGAATCCCAGTTTATTCTTGCTACAAGACAGACAACAAACCCACTTTCCATGGTAAAGCAAACCCTTCTTTGGCCCCTCTCTTTCTCAAAACAGACACGACATAGCAAAGGCAGGTGATCGCTCTGATAGCTTATAATTTCACCACTTTGCACCCTACAGAAGGAGGAGCTTTGACATTTCCTTCGGCCCTTTCAGCTCTTCCTGCTGTCTCACTGACAACTGCCAAGATGTTTTTTTATTGTTGTTGTAGCAGAGGTTAACTGGTGACAGGCTCAATTGTCTGGGAAGAGAAGTCCTGGGTTCTTCTCTCCACTCCTGAAATAATCTGTGTCATTCTGTCCTTGTCCTGGCATTGAACTGTAATTAAACCAAACCAGAAGGACAGACCGTGACAAACACACCCCCGTAGGACATGGGACTCACTCATTCCTAGACACCTCCCTATCAATCCAAAGGGTGAGAACCACCTGCCACTGCACCTTGCAAGGGCTCTGACCACCTGAAACGTGGATTTAGGCTCTGGATGTGCCTACAAGCTCTGGGGACTTTGTCATCCTCAGCCCTGTTCCTGAATTCCTGAGCTGCTCCTAGTGTGCACCCACCTTGCACAGATAGTTGTGACTGGGAGAACAAGGCAGCGTTGGGAACAACTTGGAGAACTTGCAACTTAAAGCAGAAAACTCATCAATTACCCAGTTGTTAAATTACGGCAATTTCGGATGACAGTTTTTGACTTGTCTTCAGAAAAGCTAAAAATACCTTGATTTTCATAAGCTTGCCAAGAAATTGAATTCATGAAGCAACCAGAAGCTGAATAAAAAGCCCAGAAACCAGTCAGCAATAATCTGCTGTAGAAAAAGGCAAATGTCTCAAGTTCTGAGCAGTCTTGGCCTGGGAAATCTGCAACCAGAAAATGGGTTGGACAAGATTAGAGCTCAAATTGATCACCAGAAGCCAGAGAAATATTCCCAGTAATCGAGGATGTAAGTCAGCGGACCAGATCACAGAATTTCATGTGCCTGTAAGTCGTGCTTATTACACAAATGAAAAAAATCGGGGGCAGGAGGAGACGACAGCTTTGAAGCTGTTCTTCGTAACGGTTTGCATGAAAAGGAGTCTGGGAGCACAGGCTGAGAGATAAAAATACCACGTTACTGCAGGAAAAGCCAAACCACAACATGGGGGCACAACCTGCGGCGCAAAGCCCGGGCACAGGAACTCGTCTAGCTCTGCTCAGCATCAGTGAGGGCAGACAGAGCAGTGGATCACAGGAGAACAGGCTCTAGAAAACGTTACCTCTTGGGTAAGAACCAGGATTTTAATCTGAGATGATGCAATGACTGAAACAGGAACGATAACAAACTTTAGCTGTGTAAAAGGCTGCTGCAGAGAAGGAAAATATCCCGTTCTGTGTCCTGTCGGGCAGTGAGAGAGACGGGAATACAGCAGGAGACTTGCTAACGGTCAGGACAGGGAAGCACTGAAACGAAGACTGGAGTCTCCTGCCCTACAGCCTTCCTGGCAATGAGGCAAATGACAGGGCTGTAACTGGGGCAGGGGAGCAGATCACATCCTTCATCCCTGACAGCCCTGTTCCCCTACAGAAGTAAACTTTGTGGCTGCTGAGGGTTTTGGGGGGTCTACCTTTTGGTTTCTGAAAGGACTCCAGCTGTTTACATTCCAATTCCTTTCAGTCATTTCACCCCTTTCCCCTCAGATCACATAAGCACAGCCTTCAGAAGCACCACACTTCCTAGGTAACATGTTGCTGCATTTTTTTTTTTCTTATCCCTAAGACAGTCCCAGTGACACACGACCCCTTGCAACAGCCTTTCCAAGCTGAAATCAGGCTTACTTCATCCACAGCAGATAACTACTCGGTTTGTCTCACCCAAACGGTTCTGCTCTAACCAGCAGACAGGTTCACTGCCATAAACTAAGTAGCCAGGGGACTATTTACCACTTCCAATGACATGTGACTGGATTTAACACCCACGCCTGGCAAAGAGAACATTCTGCATTAACACTGATTAATCAGGGTTTAGCATCCGCTAAATCCAGCTTAAGATACAAAACACAGCCTTAACGCAAGAATAGCAGCCAACTCCACAACGGCAGAAAAAACAGAATCGTCCTCCTCATCCTGTAGAAAAGCACAGCAGAAGCTTCCACACAGGGATTGACAGAAATACGTGGGCTACAAAGGCAGAACTTGCTGGGGCTCAGGACAGAAGGGCCTGCAAGTTTCTGTGGAGCTTGTTCTTCTTGAATACATCATGTCTTTAACTGCACATGAACTTTTTTTAATGCAAGGCATGGTTTAATATAAACATCCAGATTATAGAAAGCTTTATAACAGTAAAAACAGATCAAGATGGTCAGATCTATTTTACAAGATTGCGAAGCCAAACACTGCGACCAGGCTTGAAAATAGCATCTCCTGTCGTACAATCAAAACATTGTACATACAGCACACAGCTCGATGCTTCTTGAGCTCACCAGCCTAACACTCAGTTTGTCAAACCTTCAGTGTTTTTTCTAGCTACAAATGAGAAACAGAAATTCAGCCAGAATGACAAGCACTTCCATCCTACAGACAGCTCACCAAGGGGCAAAAATGCCAAATGGGATGTTTTGGAGAGTAATTGGAGAGTGCAAGACCACCCTTCCTAAAATAGATACATAAATTACATTTTCAACTTTGGCCAAGACTTTCAACAATTAAACAGATTTCTACAGACATCTCCCCTGGAACATTCTGACTTGGGTTCAGTAGGTACACGACTAGATGAACCACTTTATATTCAAGTGTTCCAAGATTGGAAACTCTTTAAAATCATTCTTTATTTTCTTCAGAGCCATTATAATTTAACGACATAGCTATGTTTGAAGAGTCAAGTCCTCTTAGATGAAAAGCATGAGAGATGCTTCCTTCAAGAGCAGGCCTTCACCACACATTATTTCAACATAGCACCTCAGGTCAAGCAGCAGATACACTTTAAAGCCATGAGTTTAGAAAGACAGAATGGTCTTATGAATTATTTCGATGCACTCTCTGATTTCATCCTCCTTAATCACAAGCGGTGGTGCCAGCCGAATGATATCACCGTGCGTGGGTTTGGCAAGAAGTCCGTTATCACGAAGCCGCAGACACACCTTCCAGGCGTCATAGTCTACAATTAAAGGAAAAAGAAGACACTTAACACTATAGCAGTAAAAGCATGTTAATCCCTAGAAACTTGTTTTCAGTCATTAGCTTTTTCCTTCCTTGTACCCTCCTGTATTCGTTGAACTCTTCTAACTATCCTGGAACAAAGGTCCTCAGCCAATCTTTCCCTGATCTGACAGAAACCACCTTTGCAGATCATAGAATCACAGAATCATCTGGTTGGAAGAGACCTTCAAGATCATTGAGTTCAACCATTCACCCTGCACTGCCACAGTCCCTAAACCACGTCCCTCAGCACCACATCGACACGTCTGTTAAACACCTCCAGGGATGGGGATGCAGCTGGTTTTCTTCACGTGAGGAGACAAAATGGAATCTGTCAGGAGCTACATTCACCATCAGGTCTGAACATTATCAAATCATAAAATAATTCAAATAATTTTAAAAAAGCCCAACCTGTTCAGACTTACTTAGTAAAAAAACCCCTATTTTTAATAGCACACAGACACTTCAGTTTACAGTACTACAGCCAAGATCCGAATCTAGACATGATGCCTATAAGCCATCCTCCATACTCCAGTAAGATACATTTGATTTAAGTTGAAAAATATTTTTTCACGCTGCGATTGTGCAGTTGATTTCCTTACCTTTGGTTTCCCGAATGACAATTGCATTTAACAGGCCTCTTCCTCTTACAGAAGTTACAATATCAGATGGTGTCTTCATGAGCTCCTGTCTTAGAATGTCTCCCATTATTTCTGCATTTTTAGCCAAGTCTTCCTCTTCAATTACCTACAGGGAAGTCAGATCTACAGTCAGCTGAAGGCACTGCATTTGTGTAACGTACCGCTGGAATGGATATGGATGACTAATGGCATCACAGCTGCTGAGATACCAATGCTGTGGCACCCCGAGGGTCACTGCAACGGCTGCTTTTCCAAGCGGATTAGTATTAAGCCTTTACTCATTCACGTTTACAAGAAACGATCATCTCTTTGAAATGCTCTTCTAAATTAACTGCTTTCCTTTGCCTTTATTTACAAGTAAACGCTAAACCTCTGAAGGCTCCTAATCTCTCCAGGTCCACATCCTGGGTAATGATGAGGCTTTCTGAGCGACTTGCATGACATGTGGGCAATTATGCAGTCACAGAATAATTAAATCTGGACTTGGGACAAGATATTTTACTAGCTTCTGGTTGAGCTCCAGTGGCATGTAAGTGTTATCGAGCTCACAGAGCAGCAGTCTCTGCAATATGGTAAATAAGCCTGTTTAAAAATGTTCTTGGAACTTCCCCTAGATAGATTTTGTTTTGTCATTTAAGACATTAAGGCCATAAGAACACAGAAATTAGGAGACATTTGCAGTAAAGACTTCAGAATTTTCATCATCTATGCAAACAGTAAACCACTACCAATTTTCCATTCTTACTTAAAGCCAGATTTCTACTTCTAGCATCATACTACTATTTACTTAAGCAAAGATCATGTCAGTGTGACACCCTTTACTTTTTAATCCAAATCTCTATGACAACGCACAAACCTCCAGCGCTGCCATTGCAACACGGCAAGCTAACGGATTTCCTCCAAAGGTAGATCCATGTTCACCAGGCTTAATGGTCAGCATCACCTCATCATCACAGAGCACTGCTGAGACCTGAAACGGGAAGGTCGGCCAATGTATTCACAACAGAAAACTTCAGTATCTCTGAAGCAAACTTTTCTTCAGGACAGGATCATTTTCAGCCTGTGGTAAGTTACATTTACACTCCCAGCTCTGTATAGAGGAGACGATCACGTAACAGCTTAACCTCTTAGCTACAGTGATAACAAAACATCTAAGGACAGCTGAGGGGCATTCCTCCAAATTGAATATTATTTCAAGAGTTTAAGCTTCAGTACTCTGTTTAACAACTCAGAAATGCCTTCCTTTGGCCAAAATAGTTCAAGGCATGTTGTGATTTCCAGCCTAATCAGCAGGAATAAGTCACTCCAAGAGGATAAAGTGAGTCACGCGGCCATGCCAAACAAGGGAAATAATGGCAGTTGTTCAGAAAGAGCTTTAAAATATGTTCTAACACACATTAGTATTTTTTTTCCTTTACAGAATTCATCTAGAAATTGATCACTGCAAGACTGTGACAAACTACTCTCCAGAGAGAGTACAAAAGACTAACCAGTAATTCCAGAACAAAAGGCTGACCACCAGAGAGTTATTTTCCTGACAGGATAACATAAGACTGAAGAAAACAGATATAGTGAATTTATTTAATTAATTGACATGGGCCAAAACCCCTAAAAAAATCACCAGCCTAAGAAGATGGCATCTAATAACTTGCCACCCCAACAAGCCAAGTATCAACACAGAAACAGCTGCTATACAGCTATTTCAGCTATAAAGGTAACGTTAGGGATTCTATTATTTTCTTAAAATTGGACTATCTGTGTCATAAATCATAGTTAATCTTGTAAACACCTATTTCCAAGTACAACAAACACCAGATTTACTGTTCTTCCAACTATTAGACTTTGAGTGTTAATTACTTGAAAATCATTACTCAACAAGGGGATATTTCTTTGTTACTCACGGGGTATAAGCCACCAGAAAGGGCCTTTCCAAGGAGAACGAGGTCAGGTCTCACATTTTCATGGTCAACAGCTAGCAGCTTCCCTGTTCGGGCTAACCCAGTCTGCACTTCATCGGCAATAAACAGAACCTGTAGAGAGACAGAAGGAAGAAAAAGCCACACCTCAGAGAAGCCTTTCGCTCCCATTCCCAGCTCAACTCAAACAATTGCACACGCCAAGCGCGAGGTGTCCCAGCTCCGTTACACTAAATCCACAAAGATATTTCCTTTAAACCTCCTGAAGACTTACATATGCTAGGAAATGTCAAAATATCCACAAACAAGCACACTGTCCTCTCTCCAACACCTTTAGCATATTCTCCTCTACATAAGGCATAGTCCACGTAGGGTTAGACACTACCCAACCAACACCTGTTTGTGATATAACAACGAGTGAGGTTTCCAAAACACTGGGATTCATCTTGACTCCCAGTGCCTCATTTGTACGCTGACCTTTGGAAGCTTCTGAAAAATGCCATTTTAGCAACTCTGCAGGGCTTGTAGTCTGGTGTTTCGGTGTCTAAATAACTCTGAGAACCTAAATCTAAGTTTTGGAGCCTGTTCTCCTAAGCTGCACAATTGTCATGTACTACTATTTGTAAAGTAGCTCTTATTTTTTCTGAGGTAAGTATTGCAGCAGTAATGAACGTTATTAATCATATGTCAATGCCCTCCTCTGAAGAAATAGAAGAAATGATGGGTATCCCTTGCAAATTAAGAATCAGAAATCTATTGCAGCAGAGATTGCTCATTCTTAAATCAGTCCGGCAACACGAAGGGAATAAAAAGCTGTAAAGCAGCAGATATTTTGTGGTTTTCCTTGTGGCCTGGGCCTGTGGGAGAGGCTGATCAAACTGGCCCTGTTTCATTCTGTGACTACCTCTTGGTAACACTTACGCACTCTGGCAACTCTCTTGATAGCAATGGCAGAACCACTGCAGTCACTGGCTTCTGGCCCAAATCACGTGAAAAAGAAATTAGAAATTAAATTGATGGAAAATAAATGCAGCTTCAAGAACATTCATCAGATACTTCAATCAGTGACGGCAGTCACTGATTAAACAGTGTATGAAGTCCTGTACCATGCATACAAGGATGACCTTACCAGATACGCCAGCAAACACAGTGTGCAATGTTTAAGCCACCTTGTTACAGCGAAGTCCTTACGTTGTGTTTTGTGCAGAGGTCCCGCACTCCCGTGAGATAACCTTTGTCAGGAACGACCACACCGGCTTCACCTTGAATTGGTTCAACCATGAACGCTGCTACGTTGGGATCTTGAAGGGCCCGCTGTCAAAATGGGTGTGTGGATAGGAAAGACAAAAAGAAAACACTTTCACTCAGATTGAATTTAGAACATCTGGACGAACACATGTAGCAGAACCCGGCTCTAGCCCTGGTGTTCTACCTCAAACAGCAATATCTACTCACCCTGTCAGTTATCCCTGAGGGCTATTTTGGTTCCAACACAGAAGCCTATGTTGTATTTGCCTCAATAAATCAGCTGGTGTGCTTGCTTGAGAAATTACAAACCTTACCAACTGCAAGCCCAGACACACAGATTATTGGAGCAGTTCACAAATTACCTCAGAAATACACCCAGTTTTGTATTGACCCACACCAGACAAACAATTGCTCAACACTTCCCCAGTGCACCTCAAACAAAAAAGAATGGAGCCTCTCCAGAACAATTTTGTCACCCTAAAGCAAAGTTCACAGCTACGTTCTTGCACCATCAAGTTCTGAAAGGTTTAGAAGTCCGAGGGTCTTGAGAGATGTGATGATTCCCAGCATGAATTTACTATAGCTTTCCTCAGGATTGCCCCATAAACAGAACAAAATCAGTTATCAGACTGATGGACATGGAGCTGAATTTCAGGTCTCAGTTAAGCCTCAGTAACTTTGCTGAAAGCCACTAAATACTTCCAGGGCTTTCACAATGGGCAGCTTTACGTAGCTTCAAATCTGAACAAGCTTTTCCACACCACAGCTGTAATACACTGAGAGACCTTTGTTTCCCATAACCGAACTCCTAGGAGTTGAGTCCTACAAACGCCCCAACCTCCATGGCCGACTCACATGTACTGAGTGGACCCAGCAGGCACAGAGGACTAAGCAGCTGTACCCAGATGACGGAGAAGTAGCAATGCCAACATTCCCAGTGCTTCAGGACTCTCTGTGTTCGCCCAGAACCCTCTTGCCTCCCGATGTCCAGTCCAGTATCCCATAGCTGCCATCAAGCACCCAAACCCACATTATGAGGGTGGGAAACACTAGACTAATCAAGGTCAACCTCCCCAACAGTTTGACAGGATACATCTCAGAAAACCCACGGAAACACAAAATCACTGGAGTTTCAGTAGCTAAAGTGAAACACAAAAAGAGCAGATCCATATCCCGGCTTTGGAGTGTACGCTACTGATCTGAAATCCCTGACGTTTATCTGCTGTTCTTCATTTTCACCCTGACATGGAAAATGAAACAGGTCACATGGTTTTCCTTTTACATCCTAAAGTAAAGCTGGAAACCAAAGCAGAATTTACACATATTTCCTATATGTAATTATAACATCTGTATTTCTTATATAAGTCTAGATACATATATCTTAATGTCAAAGCACATGCTTCAAAGGACAAACTTTGGATTCCCCTGCCTTGCTGTTTACCAAAGAGACCTTGTAAAATGATTTCTTACAAGAGAACAAAAATCATCAAATACCTCAAGAGCTGGTAGGTCATTGTAGGGGATCACTTCAAAACCTGGCATAAAGGGTCCAAACCCATCGTAGCTGGACGGGTCGGTTGAACTAGAGATAGCAGACATGGTTCTGCCCCAGAAGTTGCCAGCTAACGAAAAAGTAAAATAAAGAGGGAGATTGTTACAAAATACTAGTATATTAGCATCCTTCTGCTAATTGTCAGCCTTTTACATTGATGCCTCAAATACACTATGTCACTGTAGCAGAAGCATATATCAGAACCAAAAGAAAATTACAGTATAAAAGTGTACAAAATAATTTCCAAAAGCCTTTTTAGTAGTCTGAAGAATGGAAAATAACATCTTGTTGAGGAAGATGTACAGCTTTTGCATAAATATTACTCATTACATGCAGGAAAAAGTGAACTCCACCCAGAATTTAGGTCCTAAAGGTAAAGCTGCCAGTAAGCCTCAATCAAACTATTGCTGTGTATTTTAAAGTTCCCGGAGAACCCATTTATATTTGTGGAAATATTGTGAGGTTTCACTGTTTCATATAGAAATGTCATGACGTTCAAATGTCTGGGAACCAACTGTCACCAAGGCTATGATGTATTCACTGGAATATTTCTGTAAATCAACAGACGCCCAGCTAATCACTAATAAGGCGTTTCATAAGACTAAGGAAGATTAAGGGTTCCACGCCTTCACAGCATTACAACCTTTTCTTTCTTCCCCCCACCGATTTATTCGTGTAACTGTGATCCAGGGGGCAGAGGATGTTCTCCGTCTACAGGACATCCTGAAGTCAACTGTCACTGACGCAGGCAGCTTCAGGCAACCCCAGCATCACCCTGCTCACCGCAGCAGAGTCTCAGAGCAACCCCTGCCAGGCTTTGCCGACTCACACGCCTGTCACCTCAAGGTTATGTTAGTGTAATCCTCTGTATCCCAAACAAAGCCCTGCAGGCTGAACCCCAACGAAGCAGAGCGGTCTGGCTGCTGAGGGCAGCCTGTCTCCACCTCAGCGCTCCCACCTCTGTATTGGCTCGCTATCAAGCACAGAATTTACCTCAAGTTCAAGCCTGAAGTAAAATGAGAGATCATACCCAGTTTATCAAGATGAGAAAGCACTTACTAAAAGTCAGTTGTTTGAAGAGCAAAATAAAATTTATGGAAGAGAAGGAGGGAGAAATATATTTGTTCAAAGAATTCCCAGAATAAATAAAAAAATATCCTAATCCATTCAGTCCCAGAAGCCACAGCGCAATATTCAACTCTGAACTGCTGCCAAATGACAGTTTATGGTTCAGCTACTGTATGGACCAACAGCCAAAAACAGTATTTGCAGCTGTAGCAACTAAAATGAAAAGTAGTAAGTAGTAAGCCTTTTTCTGGAAGGTTTTATAAAACACAGAACTTTTGAACCCTGTTACAACTGACAAAAAATAGTTCACCTATAACCAAGGAACACCAAATGTAAGGTGTTTGAATTAGACATAATTTCTTTCCTGTAGCAAAGCACAACAGCCTCTTTGGGGGCAGATAACTTCTCCCTGCTTCAGATGAAAGGAGGAATCATAGCTTGTATATGATCAAGACTTCCCAGGGCCCCAGACTGACTTTAGCAATATCACTTTTGCTTTCATTATATGATCAAGACTACAACATGGCTTTAGTGGGTTAATACCAACTTCTGGAAGACTTCAGAAATGCAGAAGAAAACCACTGGTAGGGAAAGCCAAACTGTGGAATCTATGAGAGGGGTGGCAGCAATCTGAAGAACTAATTCACATGAAAGATATATAAAAAAATTAACCCATTAGGAATAAAAAGATACTGCAGCAGCGGTTAAAAGAGCATGGTTAAAGAAGACTGTCCTTCCCATGGGACTGCAGGCAGCCACTCAGCAATTTTTGACAACTAAAAAGGTTAAGTAGAACAAATAAGGTCTATTTGATATATTCAGTTGCTGGTTACAAAGCTTTATAAACCACTGTACTAACCATGGTTTCCTTCCTGATTTAAGTTCATTGCTGCATTTCCCTTGCAAAACCAGCCATTAGCAGCAGCTCCTGACAGAGCACAACTGTCCTCTTGCCTCTTGATGCAGACATCTCCACAAGGGAGAGGATCTGAGATGGCTTTGTCACAGGAATTCTATTCATCTCTCTCTCTTTCACAATCACTTCCGTTAAGAACACACATGTTTCTTAAAGGACATTACATTTAAAAAAATCTTTATAACTCATTGTCACCATCTCGGGTGAAAATCAAACAGCCAGAAGCACACACAGAATATTTTGCCAACAGAATATATTTAAGAGTGAACTTCACAATTTAGAAGGTGGCACTTAGGGTGCCATAAGCTCCCGCAAGGACTGTTGAAGCCACCACAGCAGGTTTTTTAATCAGAATCACCAGCTGCAGACACGTGCTAACAGGCTGAGATCTTAGCTTACATTATTAACACATCAAAGGCTACAGAAACCTTCCACAGACTTGTTTCAGTGAAAAACAGAAACCTTAAGAGAGGAGAAAAGAGTGCTACAGCCAGGGTCCAGAGCTCTCTCCCTCCTCAATGTCTCAGCTTGACACACACATTAAACATACCTGCAAAAATAATTTTTGCTTTGTATTTCGGAATTCCTTTCACGGTGTACGCCCACTTCCGAGCCAGTTTACAGGCAGTTTCTCCAGCTTCCACTCCTAAATCATAAAGCAGTGCCATTGTCACACCAGTCCATGAGACAGGCCATTGATGCAGCACCAAGTGTTATAAAACCATTGAATCCCACGGACAAGAAATAAAGTGAAAATAAAAACATTTTTTTACCTGTGTTCATGGGAAGAACTTTGTTATAATTGAACATTTTGGTGACAAACTCCTCATATTCACCAAGTACATCATTGTAGAATGCTCTGGATGTCAGGGTCAGTTTTTCAGACTGGGCTTTCAGAGCGTTCACAATCTTTGGGTGACAGTGGCCTTGATTAACAGCACTGTAAGCACTCAGAAAGTCAAAATACTTTCTACCTTCGACATCCCACACGTAAACACCTGGGAAAACAAAGGTATGATCAATACACACAACAAACAGCACCATTTAGTAGTATCTCATATCGTAAGCTAAGAGCTATGACACAACCTGGTCAAATACAATCAGTATTCTCGCTCAGGGCATACCTGAAAGGCCCTCGAACTAGAAAATAATCAGTTAACAAGGAGAGCACAAGCAACTAACTCGTACAGTACAAATAATGCCCAGTGAGGAATCAAGAAAAGAAGCATTTCCCATATAAAGCTGCCATTCCCCTAACAGGAGAACATTACTTCCCCTCCAAGTCCCTGTTTTGGGTCCTAAAAAGCAGATAGAGCCCAATACCTTTGTAAGAGAACTAATAAGAATTGGAGAACATAAGAGAAAGAACAAAACCAACAGAACCCAAATAGTGTCAAAACCTTCAAGATTGACAGCTCTGAGCTGTCAAAACAAGTACTCATCAACAGGCAGATCACTATGCTGAATTTCAATATAAACTCACAGAATTTCACCTGCACAAAAGCCCCTTAGAAATAATTAAGGCCAGAGTAAATTTAAATTAAAGAATAATACTGGGACAGCACACAAGGACTTAAACAGGGTTCCAATGCATCTTCTCACATTCACATGAACATTAAGCCTCTCCACAGAATGGAACAGAAGAAACAAGGTTGCTTGAAACTTGTTCTGAGTTATGAAGACAATCAGAACTTAGACCTCTTTTCAGATAACTCATTTTAGAGACTACAGTTTTATCAGGTGACCTTCTGCATAACGATCCAGCTCTTTAACCAGCAATCAGCTGTCTTTATTTCCTCAGTTATCTCAATCCCACCCACCCCACCTCTAAAAAAACCACCCCCAAAGCTTCAGATACTGCTTAGGTCAAAATCATTGTGCCATGGTCCCATCCCATTGATCTAGGGAAACCTAAATAAAATACCTTTTCCTCTTTCCAGAGCAACAGGTAGCGGGTGATAATTGTGGGCACCATATTTAGCCTCACGTTCAAATATGAACTCAGAGGTTGGTTGTCCTTGGATGGTTTTTTTAGTGGCAACAGAGGCAGCAGAACTCAGCGAAGCGTGAACACCTCGGCAGAGAAGAGCCATGTTCTGCGAGCGGGTCAGCTTAGAAAACATCATGGACTTCAGGTAGGCCGTCACAGATCTGGGGAAAAAACAGTGCAGAAAAACGTTAGTTAATCATTAGCACTAAGAATCTTTCAGAAGAAACGTATGACGTGACTGAAGTGATTTACTGCCAGGATGACAGGTTTCTCAACTCATTTGGAGCTCAGTCAAGAAGGTTTATATGAAGTTTAAATGAATGTGGTACTAACTTCAAAGAAAGTATTTTTTTCTATTTTAATGTACATTTACAGTAACAGAAAGAAAACTAAAATATGTGACTCATGGAGTCTATGAACCAGCCCCATAATTTTCCCTCCAAGTCTTCCTTTTTCCTCCGTGCCTCGAATTGGGACTAGATTTACTATCATAAACTACAACGAGGAAGGTAAGTTTATCAAATGTCTTGTGCTTTTGCAATACCTTTTGTCTAGGAAAGGTTTCCATAAGACAAATGTCATCACAAAATCAGGAAGTAAGTATTACAATACCGGAAAGAAGCCCCTGACCCAAATAATGATAAATGATTGATTAGTTTTAACTGAGATCAGCTGTAAGAAGCAAAATATGTGATTTTTTTTTAATATGCAATTTGCCTTCTTGATTTTAAAGTGTTGCCACCTACAAATAAAGCACTCACTGTTTGTAGCATTTTAAGACCATCAAAAAAAGAGATGGAAAGTAATAGTATGTCAGTAGTAGATGGAAAGTAATCAGATGTTGCCCCAAAGAGAGATCACAGATGACGATGATTGAGATTATCAGATGCAGCCTCCTGTGCAACACAAGCATTGGAACAGGCTGCCCAAGGCAGTGGTGGAGTTCCCACCCTTGGAGGTGTTTAACAGACGTGTCGAGGTGATGCTGAGGGACATGGTTTAGGGACCCTGGCAGTGCAGGGTGAATGGTTGGACTCAATGACCTTAAAGGTCTCTTCCAACCAGAGGATTCCGTGATTCTCCACAGCAAACTGCAGAGCTACGTAGCCTTGACACAGCTGCACTACCCAACAGCAAAAGCATACTGAAAACTTCACCAAAATACCCTTTTTAAACACCAACAGGAGAAGCAAAGATGCTTTCTCTGGGTGTTGTTATTTCAGGCCGTTTGCAGAGACAGAAACATTAAAGTAACAGATTTATTCTACATTTATTTTGGCAAAGGTCTGCACGCTGGACGTGTCACCTTAAACAGAGGCATCTTATTCAGAGGACACCTCAGGTATTCCATTGCCGCTCCTCATCTCTAAGCAAGGCCAGAGTCTTTTCTGCATCTACCAAAACCAGCTAATAAAATCCATGTCTTTAGGAATCAACAGTCTCCATTCCAGCAAGAGACAACCGGCAGCTTCACAGCTCCGGGCATTTTCCCAGCTATCAGCAATGCTGTTAAGTATTAGCCATTTGTGTTAATACTTTTCAAGACAGTTATTCAAAGATTTTGAAAATAAAAAAGGCAAATACTTCTCCATGCAAGAAAACTGTTTGCCAGAAACTCAGCTCAGCGGTGCCCCTCAAAATTACAACCTGCTTAACTCCAAAAATTGAACCGGTCTGGCGTATGCTGGTCCCTGGCACACCTACAGCAGAGCAGCTAACTCCATCACAAGCTTCTGTATTTCTGGAGATTTTCCAGACATTCCTGAAGTGAAATCTGTAAAGAAATGAAACTCTCATCTGCCTGTATCAGAAAGCTACCTTTCTCCATGAAGAATCACAGACCACCAACTTGAGGTTCTTCTTCCAGGTTAGAAAATAACAACCTGAAATTTTTAAAAGGGCTTTTCCCCTCCATGAGGAGAAATACCCTGCAAACTCTGCTAGTGAGGCCATGTCATTTTAGCCGAGGAGTGGGAGATCACGTGGAGTGAAGCTGAGAACTATGGATGCACCTGGAGTTAAAAGGTGAAGAAAAATGTGGGTTTGATGGTCAGCAAGACAAGATGAGCAGAAATTTCAGGAAAGGAAGAGCACAATAAAAAAAAAGAAAAAACAACAACAACCTAAGAAAAACCAAACTTCTTATTAGCTATGAGGAAGTGAGAACTATGATCATGCCCCGCAGCGTGCAGTACCAGCATGAGCAGCCAGGGCATTTCACCAAGTGGAAAAGGTCTCTTGCATCAGAATGGAAAAGCTAATGAAAACACAGCTGTAAAACATACCTGAACAACTCTGCTCAGCTGTTGAGCAAGAATATCCAGACGAGAGCCTGCAGACCTCACAGGTCAATCGAATGGTCTTATGTACACAGCCCCTGACACACACCCCAGGACAAGAGGAGAAACACTCAGATTCGTGTTGATACAGCGTAGAAGGATCTGTGCCACACCGCAGCCTTCACCAGCTGACTACAAAGGCGGTGAACGTTCAAGAGGACAAGCTACAGCAGGAGGGGTGTTAGTCTGGACATACCAAACTACCTTTCCAGACCAGCATCCCACCGGCAGCAGCAGCTGCGCGGGCCCCAGACTGGAACACAAGGCAGAGCATGAGACCCAGCGGTGAAACAGCAGAACCCCCTCGCCTTTCCCTGGCCAAGGCCACAGCCACCGCAAAGGCAAAGACGGACGGGAGCGGGGCTGACGGCAGGCACGGAGCAGAACGGTGACTCTGCCACCCCTCGGGGACACCCACCCAGTCACATCCCCCGCTCCCCGCACAGCAAGAGCGCCTGCGGGATGGGAGTTCGGCCGGCCCCAGCCCCATACAGGGTCTGGCCCTCTCTACGGCTCCCGGCCCCGCCGCGGGGAGCAGCCGCCGTAAGGCAGCCCAACCCCTCCCGTTTGTCTCGGCGATGGGGCCTGCTTGCGGCCCCGCCCGCACAGCCGGCCTCGCCCACACAGCCGCTGTCCCACCGCCGACGCGGGCCGGAACCCGGGGCAAGGAAGCAGCGCGGGAGGCAGGAATCACCCCCGCGGGCCGGGCCGGGCCGTCCCCGCCGCGCTGTACCTGCCACGAGCTGCTGCTGCTGCTTCCCGGCCCGGAGCCTGCGGCGAAGAGGCGGAGGCGTCCCGCGGCAACTGTCACCGCTCCTCGCTCCGCGGCGCGCCCCGCCCCTGCCCGCCGCTACAGCCGTCGATTGGCTGTCGCCGCTGACTGGCAGCTCCACCCCCACCAAGTCCCCCACTCCCCGCGCGGCGGCACCGGCCCTCCCACCCGCGGCCACCTGCTATTGGCGAGTACACTCCGCATTCAGCCAATCGGCTTGGGACGACGCCCTTAGAGCCCCGCCCCCAAGCCCCTCCCGCCGCCTTGGGCTGTCCCTGCAGCCGCCGGTTCTGCTCCTCGCTCCCGAATTGGGCCTCGGGGGCGATATTTGCAGCCGTAGAAATTTCCCCCGCCTCGGCGGGCTGAATTCCCCGGCCCTGCTGGTTCTGCGGGCCGGGCCGAGCGGCCTCCCGCCGGGTGTCACCGCCCAGCCGGCTCCGCCGTAGTGTCAGTCGGCGCTTGGCCGCGCTCGGCCTCGCCTTCCCGTCAGGGAAGCTGCTGTAGACAAGGGCGAGCACGGGAAAAAATTTAATAGGACTGGGAAGAAATCGATGAAAATGGAACGTTTGTAGGATGATTATGGGAGACCCTATAGTGGATGATGTGGGACACCTTATAGTGGTCTTCCAGTGCTTAATCTGGAAAGACAGGGAGTGTAGTGATGGGATGAGGAGCGATGGTTTCAAACTGAAAGAGGGTGGATTTCTATTAGCTATGAGAAAGAAATCCTTCCCTGTGAGGGTGGTGAGACACTGGCACAGGTTGCCCAAAGCAGCTGTGGATGCCCCATCCCTGGCAGTGCTCAAGGCCAGGTTGGACGGGGCTTGGAGCAACCTGCTCTAGTGGAAGGTGTCCCTGCCCATGGCAGGGGCTTGGAACTAGATCATCTTTAAGGTCCCTTCCAACCCCAACCATTCTGTGATTCTATGACTGTGGTAACTCCTGGCTGCTGCTTGCTGGCCTGTGGCTTCCCTGCATGGGCAGGTCCATCTGCAGCTCCTTGCTGCCCTGATACTTTATGAGAAGTGCTGCTGTGAGGATAGTAGGAGTTAGTCCTTTCTCTTCGCAAGAGCTTACTCCTTATCTTTTTATACTTGATAGTCTGCGGCTTACAAACTGTAATAGTCAGGGATTCATTAAGTTTGCCATTGAATCCCTTATGTAGCCGCTGGGGCAGCTGCTTGCTGTCTACATGTAGAGTGCCCCAACTTCCTCCTCAGCTCCTCCAGCGTGGTACCGCACCAGGAACGGGCTTCTGGTCTCCTCTGGTAGCGTGGCATTGACAGAGCCTTGGTCTTCACATGCTGCTGCCTTTGGAGGGAGGTCCACAGGGAGCAGGGGTTGCTTCAGGAGGGTCCAGCATGCCCTTACACAGAGCTGTCAGCTAGGAGCCAGCAGGTGAGCAAAGGCAGGCTGTAACTAAGCCAGCACAACCCCGACCTTTCCCCAGGCTAAATTACACTTGGAGAGGATTTTGCAACAAGAAAATCTGGACGTTTACAAGGAACTGTGAAATGTGTTTGATAAATACATGCTGGTTTTGATCAAAAAGAAAAACACTGAGAATATTTCACTTTTTACCTTACCCACCTCACTAAAAATCTCAGTCTTAGCAGTGATGACTTCTGGGTGCCTCTTGCTTCGTCTTCATAGGTTGTTCTGACAAGCTGATCAGTACTGGAACAGAGTTTAATTTTTTTCCACGAAGAAATCACGGTGTCCTAGGTTGACAGTACAGAGAATCTGCATATCTTCCCCGCACGAAAGTAGCCCTATGTTTGAAAATATTCCTGACTCTTGTCATATCTGCTAACCAAATTGCTCAGACCTTGGATGCGAGGGAGCAGTGTTGCTTCGGCATTTGCAGAACAACGCCCTCAGAGAAAATTTTCCCAGTGTGCAGTCAGCTTGATGCAGCAAGGGTTGGAAGCAAAACAGATGATCCCACGCATCCAGTTAGGCTCAATTTGCTAGTATCTTTATGTCTCTTACTAGCCTAATTCTGCCAGCAAATTGTGCCCTACATCTGCTGCCAAAGTTGAATGCAAAACACCAAAAAGCTGTGCCTTAGGTGCTAAATTGCAAAACACGTTTCGCTGTTCTATCTGTGCCAAGTTTCTGAAGTCCAGAAGCAGTTATTATCTAGGAGCTGTTGAAACTCCTTGATTTCTAATTAAAAGTATGATTTTTTTGTGAGATGCCTAAAATTTTAAGGCTGAAAATAAGCAGTGCCCCACCTGTTTTGAGTATTATACATGCTCCCAGTTCATATCTGGCGTAAGGGAAAAAATGCATCATTTTATTTGTCATATAGTTATGTGTCTTAAACACCCTCATTGGCCATGGGCCAAGGGCAGAATTGAGGATTAAACAGCACATACCACAGGAGGAAAATACACATCTGAAAAATGAAAGAATGCGAAAGACCGCCAAGATAACTGCTGAAGTGCTGAATCTCCTGTCTGAGATGCAGAGTTTCAAAAACAAACAAACAACCTCAAGCAAGAAAGGGCTTGGGTTGGTTTGGATTCTGCAAGGCCTGAAAGAAGAAGAATAAAGGTTTATGTGCTGAAATACAGACATAAGAAGGGCTGTACAGAAACTGCATGTCAATGTATTTTTTAAAGCTGTATGAGCTGTTTCTGGGATTAGAAAATGATGAGTATCAAATAACTCTCAACGGGAATCTAGTTATTCAACACTCGAGGGAAGAGTGACTTCAAACACCTTCTTGATGACAGTTTCATATAGGATCGGTGTAGTCCTGCTGGGACTCACTTTCTTCCCTCCTTTGTTTTTGGTACTGAAGACACAGGAGATACCCACTTTCCTTCTTTAATTGCTATGAAGTCGGAATTTTAAATTGTTCACATTGTGCACAGTGGCAGCTGTTGCTGTAGATCTTGGAGCAGTTGCTTCAATGTAGTATTTCCTGCGATTTAAAAAAAAAAGAAAGCAGAAGCTTAATGAGCACTATTTAGTTACCTGTAGATACCCGAAAGACTCCACATGACAGTAATCAAAACATGAAAAACAGAAGACATGAAACATTCACATTTTACAGTAATTTGCCCTGCAGAAAAGATGAAAATCCTGACCTACTTGAGGAAAGAGGGTTATTATATTCATTCTGCTTATCCAGAAAATGCAATTTGACATGTGAGTAAACCATCAAGTTATAAGAAGGAACAAGTTAAGTCATGCCAGTCGTTAGGAGTAACTCTGCAGCTCTGTCTCCGGCAGAAATGCTCATTGAAGTCGTTGGGAATTAGGCATGTGAAGAGACTGAGGAATTGCATCCCAGTTATTGTGGTTATTTAGAGGTGGGGCCAATACAAGGCAATTGCAGCTCCGGCCCCCTCAATCGGTTTGGCTGCACATGCACAGTGTGCTCCCGGCATTAACATGCTGCTCATGGGAGCTGCTGAAGGCACTAGTGCAACCGCAGGGTTGCAGGACCCTTTCTTGAGTTTAACACGGTCTTAGGTCTGGTGCAGCAAGGGTCCAAAGCACCTCGATAGCTGCTGCTTAGGCACGAAGCACCAGTGTTCAGTTCTTCAATGACATGGTTGGAACTAGATGGTCTTGAAGGTCCCTTCTAGCCCAAACCATTCTGTGATTCCACGGAAGTTTCTTACTCAGTTCAGAGGAAGAGTTCCTCACCTCAGAGCAAGAGCCAGGCCAGGCAGCAGGTTGGATGTGGAGTCCATCCACAATATGAGGCTCAAGGTGCAAGTTCATAATTAGCCAATACAAGTCCACAGTGCTGACAGAAAGACAGTCCCACCCCTCTTCCCATCTCTAGGAAAGCCACAAGTCTTCACCCTTTCTCATTGATACTGCTGCCAATGAGTCAGAAAAAAAAAAAAAAATTACGCTTCTCTGAGCAGATTTTACGTCAAACCATGGAGAACTCAACCTACAGTCCTAGTCTGACAGCTGTCTCAGTGCTTCAGACCGAACAGCTTCCCATGAGGAAATGGCCTCAAGTTGCACCAGGGGGTGTTTAGGTTGGACATGAAGAAAAATTTCTTCCCCGAAAGGGTTGTGAAGCCCCGGCCCAGGCTGCCCAGGGCAGTGGTGGAGTCTCTGTCTCTGGAGGGGTTTCACAGATGTGTTGAGGTAGTGCTGAGGGAACAGGGGTTAGTGGTGACCTGGCAGTGCTGGGGGAACAGTTGGTCACAATGAGCTTAAAGGTCTTTTCCCATCTAAACAATTCCATGATTCCATGGTTCTATGATTCTAATACCGAACATGCACAGGGGTCAGACTTTGCTGTGGCCAATGTCTCCTGTTTGAAAACATGTTTGGCAAAGACCTGAGAAGGTGGTAAAGGTGCTTTATTACTATGGTGAGAAGGTACCAATGGATAGATGGGTTATTTCAAGAATTTTCTACTTTTACGCTTCAATCTTACATTTTCATCCATGAGAGTTGAAGTTCATGCAGAGTTTTGATAGTGACTTATATAGAAAAATGGTTTTCCATGGGCCGTGTTCATGTTATTCTGGTTATTTACTGACAGCAGAATTCTACTCGAAGGCATTTCTTGCAGGAGAAGAAACTTCAGTCTTTCCTGCAGCACAGGCAGAATATTTTACAGCGCAGTGAGTCAGAACAGAGGAGTGACAAATTGTACCACATGCGAAGCATACCTGCCTCTCCAGTTAGGGGTTTCTTTTTCAGCTCAGATCTTTCAAGATGGTTTGGCAAAGCAGAGCACGACCCCCTCGCGGTAGTGCTGTTTGATTGGGTGGATGTCAGTTCACCCAGCTCATGGCACCATGCACAACCCTTTGAGACGATGTTCCTGTGACGGCATAAACCGCGAGCTGTAGGTAATACTTACCCTCCCTGATCTGGATGTGCACAAAGATTTCAGTGATGTTCTGTTTGTTAGGTGACAGCGTGGATAACTGATTTAGAGAACCAAAATAGTTTAAGTTACTCTGTTAGGCATCGTTTCCAATGTTTGAACTTCCAGTCGGTTACTTTCCTTTGCGGCTTATCAATGCCTGCGTCCAGAGCCTTCTGCAAGGGAGATGAGACATTTTATTTGTAGCTGAAACCCAGATTTGAAGGTAAATTATAAGCTCTTCTATTTCCTGAACTTGTAGTGAATGCAGTGAAAGAGCCTTTCCACATACATTTCTGGTGAGCATCACGTTCCTTGGGCATCACCCTACTGAGAAGACACAAATTAGAGAGAGTTTGGGAAAACCACCTCTCAGCTGTACCAGGGCAATTAAAAGAGCTGTATATCTTCAGGTTGAGATCTTTCTCTAGTCCTGACATGCAACTGTGGCACTAGTGTACCTGCAATTCCAGCAGCAACACTATCCGAGTGTGAGATCCATGAGAGCAGAAAGTGGGCAAGAGCCTGAGACTCTGCAGGACCCTGATGAATGGTATAAAAGGCAACGACTTTATCTGCTCTCCAGGCTTTCAAAGTCTGACCCAGATGGCAGCTATAACTGTCATGGGAGCACACGGAAAATGGACATAAATACACCAAACTGTGAATAAGAATAAATCTCTTGTCACTTTGGTTAATCTCAGGGTTGAGCACTGAACATCTGGATACACTTTATCTCAGGAGCTGGAAAACTTCTCCAAATCCTGCCACAGCGCTGGCCCTGCTGTTCAAGTGACTGACATCACCACAACAAAGGTCGCTAACCGTGCTACACGGTGAGCACTTGTCTGCCCAGGGTGCTCTCCTCCCCAACTGAAGAACTTACGTAACGCCTTGACCAAGTCAGACTTTAACTCGGCGTCATTGCAGTGAAAGATTAGCAAGGTAACCTATTGCATCACCTGCCACTTAGGACCTTGGGATGACGTGCTGTTGGTTCCTGAACTTCCCCAGTCAGGACTTTAGCCTTAGGTTTTCTGGAATACCAGCTAATTCAGAAAAATACAGGCTTTCTTGAGACATGTTAGGAGAAAAGGCTTTGCTTTAAAGACCATTGTTCTAAACCAATTTCTTTTACAATAATTGCCTTTAAAAGTCGCACAACTTGTGCTATCACAAATGTGGAGAACATGGTGCCAGAAGGAAGGAGGATTTTCAGAGATCTTCAGAGAAAGGTCTCAACAGAAATGACCTCCTGGTAAGCTATCCTATGGCTTTTCCTTAGAAGCGACAAAGAAACTCCTAAAGCATTTAACCCATTCTTTGCTCTCTGCAGCTTGCTTATATTTTCTTCAAACTACTGCTCTCCTGTAGCAATTTCAGTGAAACGCAGCATTTCCTGAGCTCACCGATAGCTGTGACTGTCCCTGTAACTCAGTGGAAGGGGCTGAAGGATGAGAAAAGCCGTCAGCAGTAACAGCTGCCCACAAGCGCTGCCCAAGAGGTGTCAGCGCTGCTACTTGGTGTTGGGACATCATCATGGATCTGACCTAACCTGAGAGGACACCGTTTCAACTCAGCTGACTCTCCATTTGTTGTGTCAGGTGCTTAGAGATCCACCAAAACAAACCCCAACGTCTTTTAAGGTTTCTGTTTCGCGAAATCTCTCTCTGTATATTCTCTTCGTTTCTAAAAAAATGAATGTTTAAGGCTGCTTTCTTTAAACAACAGCAGTAACATAACTCCCATGATCAAAGCTACTATAACAAATCAACCTGCGGAAAGGAGTAAAATCTTTCCTTTGTATTGATCTTGTCCATAGATCTGGCACCTTTGAAGTGTTTTCAGTGTGTCAGAGGCTGCTCGGTGGAAAAGCATGAAGCTTGACTACTACTGAAATCCCTCGGCCGTGCTACAACCCCAGGGAATGCCACATTTTTAATTATATTTTTCATGTGGGATTACACAGAACATAGAAAACGAGACTATCAGCTTGTGAAAGAAGCCAGCTTGAGAACTGTCCGGTGTTTGAAGGGGAAAATCTAAGAGAAACCGGGTTTCATATTTGTGCTGCAGTGGTAAGCAAAGGTAGTGAGTGTTGCTACAACCGCAAACCAGCTCCTGCCGATAAAATGGCAAAGATGCCAACTCGGGGGCTGAAGCAGACCTGTAACATGCAGACAGTAAATTAGTTGCACTCACCGTTATCTTCCCAGAATCTTCTTCCTGAGGACATTTCCAGAAACAGGGCCTGGAACATGAATTTTCCCTGTCACATGCTGTAAAGACCTGTTCAAGGTGACTTCAGCTGATACTGGAAAACACAAAATTGTGATGCAAGAATCCTGTTATCAATTTCTCTTCAGGAGGATCTCACCCACCAGGTATTTTGCTAGATGTCTAGTCTGCCTGCGAGTTGTAAAGCTGCTGAGAATCAGACTTTGATCTCATTCCTTACCGGTGGACGGGACCAAAGGATTGCTGCTCAATCATTCCTGAGTCACCTGAGCACTTAGTGGGCAATGAGGCATTTAATAGATCAGCTGTTAGGTTTTGTAAGGCCCTCGATAAACACATGGGTCCCTCGACTTCCAGTGCATGGTCTCGAGCGGGCAGATCGCACTGGTTTGCACGTACCTGCGGTTGTACCGTCTGTCACAGAAAATGATGTCGGATTTGATCTCCCGCATCTTTCAAAGGGACTCACCCTGCTTCATGGGTCAGAAATGCTGCTGCCTGGAATCAAGCCCGCAGCAACTCATTTTGAAATGTTTGGGACGTTTCCTGCTTCCTAGTCAACACCTTCGGGGGTAAGAGCAAGCAGTTACAGTCCAGGGGCAGCTATCTGGGTGATAAAGACAATAAACCTCCGTGTTTGTGTCTCCTGTGCATCAGCCCTTCCACACAGCACAGGCGTGTCTTGGGTGTGTGGATGGCCCAGAGGACATCTGTCAGGAGACATTGCTATGGACCTCTGGCCATAAATACAACCTGTGCTGCCATCAGGAGGTGGGACTTACACGTTCCACGCTGACAACAGCGGTCATGTCTCTTCTGAAGGAACCGTTCTGCCAGAAGCAAGGAGCAGTAGAAGACGTCTGAGCTCCCTCTCTGCCTTCTCCTTGTCTTGGGTCATCCCTGGCTCTCTCTTGGTCCTGCTTGATCTCAGTAAGGAGAAACCGGCAGGTGGAAACCAGGGGATTCTATCCTCAGCTCAGGAACCTGCATGTTGGTAGCACATAGCTTATTACAGATGTTCTAGCAAATATTAATAATGGGGGGGGGGGGAGAGATCGCTAGGAAGGAAATAGACTTGAGTTTAATTTTTTTTTTATTACACAACAAATCCTACTGGTTTTCTTCATGAAGGATTCTTGGTCCCTCACATTTCAATGACTATGTTTTATCCTTTGTTCCTCCATTATTAAATCGCTCATCGTATTCCTCAGACTTTGCAGACCCAGCTGGGTGAGTTTCCCTGTTCTGTATGAACTTTCCTGTTCTCTCTGGAGCATTGGAATTCAAAACTCTTTTAATTTAACATAAATACTTTTTTTTTTTTTTTTTTTTTGCTTTTTACACATGGGACTTACTTGCGATTCCCTTTAACATCTATATTCAGCTGTGAGTAAAGTTAATTTGTGTCTGTGCTTGGAGATATTGCACCAATCCGTGATCAGCACGGTTAGAGATAATGGATACGCGGTGGGGCACTTCCAGAAGTGTTACCGGTGCAAATAGCACTATCTGGACAACGCAGCATTTGACGGCAATTGCTATTTCCAGGACTGCTTTGAATTACAGCTGTAATAAGCAACCGGTCACCACATCCCTACCTAGAAGCCAAAGAGATCACCCACCCGAGCAGCCGACCCCTCAAGAAAGCATGGAGTAGAAGGGGCTGTCTGAAGGGATTGGGAGCATTTAGCCAAAAAAGCTTTGGTGGCCTGGGACCAGGGAAATCTGCAGCCCCGTTGCTATGTATCACCCTTCCAGTCCATGCAGAGTGGGAACCATGACTGGTATCTTCTCTGGAATGAACTGTAAAACATTTTTGTGAATCTGGGCTATAGAAGTGACTAAACAGTGGCGGAAAAAAAGGGCTGGCATTTTTTGCACAGGAATTGAGCATTCAGACCTTCTACAAAGCTAATGTAGTTTTCACAGAACCACAGGATCACAGGCTGGTGGGGGTTGGAAGGAACCTCTGGGGATCACCCAGCCCAACCCCCTGCTAGAGCAGGGTCACCAGAGCAGGTTGCCTAGGATGGCGTCCAGGTGGGTTTTGGGATCTCTCCAGAGAAGGAGACTCCACAACCTCTCTGGGCAGCCTGGACCAGGGCTCTGCCACCCTCACAGCAAAGAAGTTTCTCCTCATGGTCAGGTGGAGCTTCCCATGTTCCAGTTTGTGCCTGTTGTCACTTGTCCTGTCACGGGACACCATTGAGAAGAGTCTGGCCCCATCCTCCTGATGCCCACCCTGTAGCTGTTGATCACATTGAGGAGATCCCCTCTCAGGCTGCTCTTCTGCAGCTGAACAGCCCCAGGGCTCTCAGCCTTTCCTCGGCACAGAGATGCTCCAGCATCTTCATAGCCTCCACTGGACTCCCTCCAGTAGCCCCTTGTCTCTCTTGAACTGGGGATTCCAGAACTGGACTCAGTACTCAGTACTCCAGTAGTACTCAGTACTAGGGTAGAGTAGAGGGGGAGGAGAACCTCCCTCAACCTGATGGCCACAGTCTTAATGCACCCCAGGAGACCATTGGCCTTCTTGGCCACAAGAGCTTATTGCTGGCTTATGGGGAACTTGTTGCCCACCAGCACTCCCAAGTCCTTCTCCCCAGAGCTACTTTCCAGCAGGTCACCCCTGACCTGTACTAGTGCAGGGAGTTGTTCCTCCCCAGGTGTAGAACCCTACACTTGCCAAAGGCAAAGCTGCTGGCAAACCACAGCGCCTTGAAAATGTTTATGAGCAGCAAAACCACATCTCAAAGGAGGCAATTTCTACTATTGCTGTTACTTTCACTTGTAACGTTCCCTGGTTTTGGCTACTCTGCACCTCTTAAGGAAAAGAACTCATCACACGGCCAACGACAGGGCACCTATCTTTTTTTCCACCAGAGATTTCAGTGCAGTGCAGGTGACCAACCATCTCATGCTCCGAGAACATCTCAGAGCGACAGAAACATCAAATCAAGAACCAGTTTTTGCACGTGCAGTGATGACAATCACAAGTAGGAGGCCACAAAGAGGTCAAGAAGATTTAGGTCCAGTTAGTCCTAACTTGAGGCAGGGAAAATGGACCAGTAGAGCCTGCTAGAACACCTTTCCCTTCCTGCAGGGTTTGAGCTCTTAACTGAGTACCAGCAGCCAGAAATGGACAACCGGTGTGTTAGCTGTGCCGTATCCAATGGCTCAGACACCGGAGACTGCTAGATCATCAGCCAGAAAAGAAGGCAGCGCTGGATATAGTCTGAGCGGCTGTAATGACCCCCCTGTCTTTTGTCACTCTGAGTCAAATTAGAGTTCAAAAGTTTAATTCATCTGAAGGTAAATCCATTCATACGGTAGTTAGGACTTCCAAAACCACCACCTGAGGCGAAACCTTGTGTTAGCTACCCGAATAATTGAGAAGACGCCAATCCCTCCTCTCCAGTCCAGCCCCTCCCCAAGCCTGGCCTTGCTGGTTCCACACTCCCCGCCAAGCTGGGAGCCAGGAAGGCGATTTCCACAAGAGAGGGGTGACCCTAGGATCCCCTTCTCACAACTGACCCAGGGGAGGTGGGGTACGCCCCGCTGACACAGGGTGCTGCTGAGCTCCACACCCATGGGGGAAGCAACCCACGAAGCTGCTTCATCCGATTAAAAACATTAAACATGGAATAATTTAAAAAACCTTTTTATTTAGACAAGCACAAGAAGAGCTAGATAGGAGTTATGAGCTAAGTTGTTTTTTTGGTTGGAGAGCCAATGTGTACTTTAAAGCATCGTAAGAGCCCGAGAGGATCTGGTCTTGAACAGCGTGTTGTGATCATTTATAAAACTGCACAAGACAGATTTTTTTAAACCAATTACTTCCCGTCTGCTCAGGGACGGAGAAGCCCCCAGCTAAAATTCCTTTTCATTCCGGTGCTTGTAACGATGAAGATGAAATCTGATTTTCCTGTCTAACAAACGCTCCAAAAAAGAAAAAAAAAAAAAAAAAAAAGCATTTTTTTCTCTATGATGGAAAATAGGTCTCGGCATGCTGGAAATTCTGCGTTTTACTTATTTTCTACCACAAATGCCCCATTTTTAACGAAATGAATAATGTAATCATTTCCTCCGATTTATGTTGTCTTTTCTGCCTCATCTGGCACGAACGCTGGGTTATTACAAGAACAACTGTTCACTGCAGAAAGAACAATCTTTTGACATCTCACCCAAAACCTTTGAAGTCCCTGGGAGTGAACTGAAAAGAAGGGGCAGAGAGGCCATCTACGATAGCAGCGCATTTTCTACTCCTCGCCTGATGCCACAGAGCCGCAGTTTCCTCCACAAAAACTCCCTCGCAGGTAGCTGCCAAGTACACGGGTTGCAGGTCGCAAGTCAAAAACACTAATAAATGTGGGTCAAACAGGGCACAACTGAGTCCCACGAGCAAATTCAGAGCCTGGGGACGTCTCCGCTGGCGAGCGTCGCTGGGATCTGAAACGGCTGGGATCACTGGCGTCAGGAGAACAGCAGCAGTGACGGGTGCCACAGCGCCCGAGCTCTCGAGGTTTGGACATGTGCTGGCAAGCCGAACGGCAACAAGGAGTCTTTTAAAGAGGACCTTGGAGAAGAATCTGGAGGGAATGAGTGTCAGGCTCGTGTAAAGAGGGTTACTTTTCCCCTCTCCAACGCCTCTAATTACATCTCAAATGCGCTAATAAAATCCAGTGGTTACAGCGGGGTTTTCTCCTCTTTGCCAAAGTACGTACCTTAAACATGCTGCGGTGACACCCAGGGAAAAAAAATCAACTTTCTGTCACTTCGAATCGCCATGCAACCACCAGAAGCGAAGACGTCGTGCCCTGCTCGGACAGCCGGGCCCAGGCCCGTGCCCGGCTCCCGTCGGCTCTGTCCCCCTCAGAGGTGCGGGGCGTAGAAGGGGCCGAGGTACGCGGGGCCGAGGAAGGGCGCGAAGGGGCCCGCGGCCAGCGGGAAGGCAGCGGCCGGCGGGACGAGGACGTTGGCGGCGGCGGCGTAGGAAGGGAAAGTCTGGAAGGGCAGAGGGCCGGGGCCCGGCGGGCTGGGGCTGCCGCCGCCCGCCGCCGCCGCCGAGGGGGATGAGGCGGGGGCGGCCCCGTCGGCCCCCGGGTGCTGCTTCTTCCACTTGGTGCGTCGGTTCTGGAACCAGATCTTCACCTGCGTTTCGGTGAGGCTGAGGGAGAGCGCCAGGCTGAGGCGCTCGCAGACCGACAGGTACCGCGTGGCCCGGAACTTGTTCTCCAGGGCCACCAGCTGCTCGTAGGTGAAGGCCGTCCGCGCCCGCCGCGGCTTGCCGCACCCCGCCTCGGCGCGCCGCCGCCGGGAGCCCCGCGGCGACACCGGCTCCTCCGGACCGGGCGGGCGGGCGGCGGGCTGGCTCCCGGCCTCGGCCGCGGTCCCGTCCCCGGGCGGGCCCTCCTCGTCGCGCTCCGGCCCCGCTGCCTCGGCGCCGCTCTCCGCCGGGGAGTGCGGATCTACGGGGAGATGGCGGCGGTCGTCAGGTCAGGGGGGACGCGCCGCCGGGGGAGGCCGCGCACCCTCCTCCCGCCCCTCGCCCAGCGCCGAGCCGCCTGCCTGCACCCCTCGGAACCCGGCTCTTCTTCTCCGGCATCTCCCCCAAACGTAATAAAATAAAGGCGATCGTTAAGATAAAATGGGGGGGGGGAGCACCATCCGCACCCCCGCTGGGCCATCGCATCGGCGGAGAGGAGGGGGAGGCGTCGATAGGGATTTCTTACCAATTAAAAAAGAAGTTATTAAAGTCCCCTTCTAAAGCGAAATAAATCCCCTCCCCCCCATCCCCGCGCTAATGGAGTTTCAGATTTGCGAGGGCCAGATCGATAGATGTCATCTATTAAAGGTAAGTTTTAATCGAACAATATTAGGACGAGGCCGGGGGAAGGAGGTTTGAAGTGGGCACCTGCAAGCTGCGGGCAGGAGATAGGCGGGAGTCGGTAATAGGATATCGATCAGCGGGAGCTGAGGCATCCTCCGGTGGGGACGGGCTGAGCAATTACCCAGCCGGCCGTCCCGCTGCCGGCCAGGGCCAGCCGGGAGGCTGGGGCAGCCGACCCCTCCCGCCCCGGGGAAAGGGGCTCCGGCCGGCTGCTCTGCTGGGGAAAAAGCGCCCTGTGCTCTGCCCTGGGGCCGCGGCCAGCATGAGGCGGCGGCACGCCCTGGGATGCCCCGTCCTCCTCGGGCGGCGGCGGATGCTTCGCACGCCGGGAGCCGGCAAGATGGGGGGCACACCGAGAACTTTTCCGTTTGCATCATCGAGACTTAAAATACGGCTCCAGCCCCCACCCCCCCCTTCCTCCGCGCTGCCCGTTACAGCCTCCTGCGGGAGCCCCGCACCCGCACGGGGAGCGCACCCCGCCGGGCTCGGGGTGCCGGGGGTCCCCGTCTGCCGGCGCCTCCACCTGCTCGCCGCGCCAGCGCCGGCCGGAGAAACTCGAGCGCGTTCCTACCATGTGCCTCTAGTTTATTCCTCCCGCTGCCGGGAGCAGCAGCGTCTTTTCCTACTTCAACTCTTCCCAAACTTTTCTCCCGCTCGCCCGAGCGGGGGGCGTTGCCCCAGCTGCCCGCGGCCGGTTCGCGTCTCCTGCTGAATTTCTGGGGATCCAGGATGTCTAAGATGGAGAAGGAGATTTTATGATGGATGGGGGCCGCCTTGGCCCCGCGGTCCGGGCATTCCGGCATTCCCCACCCACCCCTCCGCGCTTCTCGGAGACCTGCTGGCTCCCAGCGCGGAGCCGGCGGAGGGGGCTGCGCCGGGGCGCGGAGTCGTCGAGGCGTGGAGCCGGCGAGGAGCGGAGCCGGCGGGGCGCGGGGCCGGCGAGGAGCGGAGCCGGCGGGGCGGGGAGCCGGCGAGGAGCGGAGCCGGCGGGGCTCGGAGCCGGCGGGGCGCGGAGCCGGGCCGCCCTCCCGAGCCGCACGCGTCGGCGCTGGCGGCGCGGAGTGAGCGGCGGGGAGGAGGGTCGGGCGGGGAGGGCGGAGGGGCCGGCGGCGGGGTGGGGGCAGAGGAGGGGGCAGCGCAGCCATTGGCACGCCACCCCCCGCGCCCCCTCCCCGCCGCGCTGGATTCATCCATCCCAACATCCCAACCTCCCAACCTCCCAGTGACGGGGCTTTCCCGTTACCTGCTCCGGGTTAGGGAGGGGGAGATGCGCAGCGAGCTGGGCCGGGGGCGGCCAGGAGCCCTGGCACCAGACCCGGGTGCTCCGGCGGTGCAGGGATGCGAGGGCACATGGCAGCCCGCCGGCAGCTGCTGTGCCCGGGGTCCGGGGAGCCCCCAGGTGCCTCTGTTCCCCCCCGCCCTCCGCTGACCACCTGCAGCTCCCCTGGCTCGGTGGTGGTCCAGAGGGGTGAGCCTTGTATCTCAGAGGGACCCAGAGAGGAGGGACAGCTCCTGCATCCTGCTACTTAGGAGCAGCGGGGCGTAGTGAGGTGGTGTCGGTCTCTTCTCCCAAGTGCCAAGTGACAGGATGAACAGAAACGGCCTCAGGTTGTATCAGCGGAGGTTTATATTGGACATGAGGAAAAATTTCTTCACCGAAAGGGTTGTCAAGCCCTGGCCCAGGCTGCCCAGGGCAGTGGTGGAGTCACCATCTCCAGAGGTATTTAACAGCCGTGTCGAGGTGGTGCTGAGGGACAGGGGTCAGTGGGGACCTGGCAGTGCTGGGGGAACCATTGGACTCGATGAGCTTAAAGGTCTTTTCCAACCTAAACAATTCAATCAGTCTGTGATTCTACACTGCACTGAGCAGGCTGCAGGCTTGAAGCGCTCCCTCTGCCAGCAGCCACTGCTTCAGATGTGAAACTCCAGTGTGGTCCCCAGGGAGAAATGAGCAACTTCTCATTTTGGAGCAGCTCAGGGTCAGTCTGGTTCAGACTCTGGACCAAGGACTGGCCCAAACTCCTGCAATTCACCAGTGGCATTGACGCTATTCCCAGTTAACAGGCAGGGAAACTGAGGCGTGCCTCTGCTAGGGGAGTAGCTGCCTCACCGAGCAGCCCCTGACTAACCCTCCTTGCCTTGAGTGGAAGCGCTGTTGCCTGTTCATACCTGTAACTGGGACAGGGTAGACAAGAGCAGGCCAAGCCCCTCCACCCTCCGCCAGCCCCGTGACCATGCCCACTTCCAGCCAGCCGCCCGCGTGTTCAGGAGGATGATTTCCCCTCTCTGCTGGTTTTTGTGTCTGTTGGTGCCACGAATCAGGCTGAGGTGTAGATGAAGGAAGGGGCGTCCGTTTCCCAGCTCAAGCATTAAAATTCAGCCCGAGTGCTGTCTTTAAATTGCTTTGATGCGAGGTGGGCTTCAACCCTGACCTGTCCTGACGGCAAGCGATGGCTGTAACAAGCCGCGGATCAATATTCATCGCGGGTGTCCTGGGCTGATAACACTATCCAAGACAATGTTCACTATCGGTGGAGACAGCTGAGACATTGCGCCATTAGTGATGTTGTTTTAAATAAGCTGATCCATTTCTGGGTCTGTTTAATGAATTTCAGGGATTAGATATTATCTTTAAGGAGAAGCCAGAGGCGATTCCAGAAATGGCGATGCAAATCGATGCTGCCAAAGCTCCTCTGCTTTTCTTAAAACAAAGTGGACTTTAATTCCGCCGCAGCTCCTTAGACATTCTGGGACTCGTGACACGCTATTGATAGTATGAGCAGTAAGGAAGTATTTGGACTTTATCAGGGGAGAAAACAATATTATCTGTAAAGCTTGAACACAGTGGATAAAATCTTATCTGTGATTGTAAAATGTGGAGGATCAGTTCAGTTCTTTATGATGGGCCATATTTTTTTTCTCGGTTGTCTATATGAAACGCCGGACATGTACGAGAAGATACCATCAAGGCAGGGCACGGCCCTGTCAGCATTTTGGCTGAGCTGACGCGGGCCTCCTCCAGCTCCTGCTGCTGAGTCAGCACCTTGGTCCCCAAGGGGTGAATCCTGTCCCGCTTCAGTTCCTGCAGACCCACGGAGACACCCACGGGTGCGCGGCAAACGCGAGCTCTGCAGCAGCCGGGGGAGCGGTGCAGGAATCTGCCCTTGCACTGGTGGCCGTCCCACCGCGTTCCTGCTCCCGAGGGAAACTGCCCAGCTTGTCATTTCAGAAGAGTCTGACCTGAGTGTTGAGGTGACTGAAGCATCTCTGTGCCGAGGAAAGGCTGAGAGCCCTGGGGCTGTTCAGCTGCAGAAGAGCAGCCTGAGAGGGGATCTCATCAATGTGATCAACAGCTCCAGGGCAGGTGTCAGGAGGATGGGGCCAGACTCTTCCCAGTTGTGCCCAGTGACAGGACAAGGGGCAATGGGCACAAACTGGAAAACACAAGTTCCACCTAACATGAGGAAGAAATTCTTTGCTGTGAGGGTGGCAGAGCCCTGGCCCAGGCTGCCCAGAGAGGCTGTGGAGTCTCCTTCTCTGGAGAGATCCCAAACCTGCCTGGATGCCATCCTGGGCAGCCTGCTCTGGTGACCCTGCTCTAGCAGGGGGTTGGACTGGATCATCTCCAGAGGTCCCTTCCACCCCCACCAGTCTGTGATCCTGTGAAATTAAGACCTGGGTGCCTTTGCAAAGGTATCGCCGAGGGTCTGGAGCCCTTCCAGAAATGACAAGTACGGTGTGAATTTTAAAGGAAACACATACGTCGCCGTTACTTTCGACAGCGCCGGTCTCGGGTGACGCGGGTCGGGCAGAGGATGGACGTTTTTCCCCAGGAACGCGATGCCTGAGGGAGTTTATTGCGGGACAGGGAGCGAGCCCCGGCTCTCGCCGACTCGCTGGGCGGCTGTTGCGCTGCCGATGCCTCTTGCCGGGCTGCTGGCCGGGGGCAGCCCAGGCGCGGGGCGGCAGGAGCAGCCGGCCGGGCGGGCGGACGGAGGCGCCGGGCACTTGCCGCGCTGTGGAAGATGCTCCCGCGGTTGCCCGGGAAAACCGAACTTTGTCCGTGCGACCACCTGCTTTAGAAAAATGGATGAATTGAGTGAGAGGCGGCGCGGGGGCAGGACGAACTGCGCAAGGGTTAATCGCGGGTTCTCCCTCCCCTGCCCGGACTCCATTTCCCAGCGGCGCCCGCGGCTCGGTCTGGCTCGGCTCGGCTCGGCTCGGCTCGGCTCGGCTCGGCTCGGCTCGGCGGGCAATGGCGGCCTGGGCGCGGGCGGTTCGGGGGCTGCTGCTGGACATCAGCGGGGTCCTCTACGACAGCGGAGGCGATGGCGGGGTGCCCATCGCCGGCTCGGTGGAGGCGGTGCGCAGGTGGGTGCCGGGGGTTCGGTGGAGAACGGCCCGGCGCGGCCCGGGTTCCCCGCCCCGCCGGGAGGAGGTGGCCGAGGCGGGGCCGATGGCGTGAGGTGCCTGCCGGGCCGAGGGGAGGGGATGGGGTCACCCCGAACCCCCAGTGCGGGCCTGGCCCCGGGCTGGGAGCTGCGCCCGAAGGCGAGCGGGGATCGGCAGTGAAACCCAGCCCGGCCGTGCAGCCCCCGGTTCGCTGCGTACGGTTGAGCGGGTCTGGACGAAACGGGAGCAGTTCGGTTCACCTTGGTTCACCTTGGTGTTTTTAGGCTTATTTAAGCTGTGAAGGAGCCCGCCGAGTTTGCAGGTCTGCTGTCCCTGGGCTGACGGGCACAGGAGCAGCTGGACAGATCATATCCCGCTTGATTTTGTATTTCCCGTCGTCACCGCACACGTAGCAGCAGCAGCAGGCAGTGTATAAGAGGTCTGGCACGTCCCCCCGGTGATGATTTTTGAACTATTGCCCGCACTGTCATGGTGCTTATGTGAATTGATGGGCTCTGCTGTCACATCAGCTGGGGCGCCTTGCAGAGACCCTGGAGCCCAGCAGAAGTGGAGGGTTCCAGCGCTGCAGCTCACCATTGCCCAGCTAACGAGTGACTCGGCACGGTACCGCAGCAAGTTACTGCCCCGTGCCCACAGGTAGCGAATTCTTTCGCAGTGCAGTGCCATTAACACCAGCTAAGAAACCGCTGCTAGACAGGCAGTGATTCAATTCCTTTAGCTTAACTAACTTTAATTAACTAGGTTGACTTGCCAGTGTGTCTGTGTCAGCCCTGCTTGACCCGAGGAGCAGGATGGGGCCAGGGGAGAGCAGTGGCCACATCTTTGTTTAAAGACAGGTATTGATTCATGGGTCTGCCCCGCTGGAAGAGGTCGCGGGTTGCTGGAAGAGCCTTTTGGCTCGGTGTGATGTTTCACTAACCCGCTGCAGAACATCCAGATCCCTGTCACTGCTGCGTGGACCCCACTGGAAAAGTTTTAAATGTCAAAATACTGAATCAGTGTGACAGCCTCTTTGGCAAGCAGCTCTGCGGCTTCTGCCCTCTGGGGCCACTCAGCATGTTCACACTTGTGGCGAGTGCTTTATCGAGCAGGGAAATACACAGGAAGATCTGTTGAAATCACTGAAATTAATCATAGGGGTTGAGTTAAATATGTGCCTAAATGCTGGTGGAGCCACCAGGGAAAAGGCAGAACTGGAGATGGTCCAAAGGTACTGGTAATAAAGGATGTCTTTGCTGCTTTTTTGTTGGTTTTATTTTAAAATTATGTCTTTGTTGTTATTTCTTGATACACATGCGGCAGGCACATAAAGTGTCATCGGATGAATCTTCTGTGTTCGACTACAAGATCAGAGTTTCCAGCGTTGTCAGAAAGCAGCGTTTGAGGCAAGTTTAAGGCTTGTTGAGGCTCTTGGCCCGTTTGTGGTGCTCAGCTGGCCCCAGCCACCCAGGAGAAGCTGTGGGTGCTGGAGCGGCTGACAGGAGAGCCACGCGCCAAGGGAATTCAGTGAAATTAGGCAAAGGGAAAAGTTGCTTTTATAAAGACAAGGTGTTGAAAGCCCGTGGCATGTGGGTTTTCCAAGGGATCGCGTATGATTTCTATCCCCGTTCCTCCGTGTCCCCTTTGTGCAATATTTCAGCGTGGTTTCTGAGCTGTGTGACAGGCTCAGGATTCAAGAGAGACCCCAAAGAAAGCACTTGTTTTCCCCTGGGTGCATAGAGCAGCCTGTTTGCTGACTGCAGAGGAACAGACACTGCCCAGGTGTCCTCCGCCAGGATTAAAATCCCTTGGCTTTCCCTCTTGTCTTGCTCAAATCCTCCTGATAATACTGGTTCTCACTGAGGCTGATGCCTCTGTCAGCCGGTCTGTTGGTGAAGGAGTCTTCTCCTGCTCTCCATCTTACAGGAGAACGTGTCTTACGCCCTCCTCGCGTTTCTTGCCGACTGGCACCTTCTGCCAGGACCGTCGCGTATGCCGGGTTTGTGCAGCACATAGCATGGGGTAGCCCAGCTCGTAGCTGAGGCATGGCCAAACCTAAATAACAGTAACTACGTAATTACTGTCGGAGATCAGATCATGCCTTTAAAAACAAGGATGTAGTCAATATCTGCATCGTCGTTTGCCGGATGCTTTAGGTGTTTTTTTCCTCTGAAGGTTTTAAAATTTATTTTCCTTTGGGTTTCAGGCTGTTGTTTAATAACTTTTGTCACTGCATTTGCTGAAACCTCCCGTGTGGAGGAGCAATTTAACTGCAGTTTAACCTAAACGGCAGTTTAACTTACAGCAATATCAGAAATATGCTGATGAAACAACAGTAAGACTCTGGCCTTGGGCTAAATGTAAGTTACTACGGGCTTTCTCTTGAAATCCTGGAAATGTCTAAGCCCTTGTTCCTCGTTAGGGGTTTCTGCAACTCAGCAGCTAATCCGACCTGTCTGCAGGGCTCTTCGAGGAGGTTTTTGAGATGTGATGCAGCAACAGGCTCCTGAAGAAAAGTCGAGTCTTGTTTGGGCAGGATCTGGTGAGCGTTGGCGGGAGTCTGCGTGCCGTGCTGCCTCCACCGCGCTGCACCGCTTCGGGGGCTGCTGGGGGGCTTCTCCGCAGCTGCCTGCAGGAGGCTGGGAACATGATGGTTGTTTTTAGCATCAGGGCTCCGAGGAGTTTCATGTCAGTGAGCAATGGAGAAGTGGTTGCTTATGGCTGTGGAAATTAAGGACAGCAGAAGAGAGTATGGGAAAGCGCCAGGAAGGGAAAAAAACCCTCAAAACATTTTGTTCAGGTCGTTCAATGTAAGTGGTTGAGAATAATCGTTTTCCTTGGGTAAAGTCAAGTAGCCTTATTTATCTGCCGATTAGGTTGGTAATTGTTCTAGCCCACACCATTTAAAATCTTTATTGACTCATTATCCTATTGCCAGTTGGTCATTAATATTTGTGTCTGCGTCACAGTGCAGCTCGGTGGTTTCAAGCCGATGGATGAAAGCTAAAAGCAGCTCTTTTTTCAGTGAATTCATTTTTGTATCAATTAAAAAGTCATAATTGCAGATAGCTGGGAACTTTATAACTAATTCAATTTGATGTGACCTTTTACTAGAAGAGATGTCTAAAATCTTTCAGTGCCTCTATCTGCCCAGTAAGAGTCTGAAATACCTTTTGATAATTCATACCACAGATATGGACTCTGAGATGACAGCTGACCTGTTCTCTTCAGATCATCTTGCTACATCATCTCCCACCCCATTACAGCAATTAACTTCGTGTAACAACGTATAGAACATACCAATACAAACCATCAGTAAACATTTTCGTTTGAGGTTGGTTTCATATGACTGAAGCCATTTTGACACCTTAGAATGGTATTTGCTGCATTAGTTTTCTCGTTTTCAGCCAAATTCTGCTATGCAGTTATTTGAAAGAGGAGCTGTGTGACTTCTGCCAGCAGCATTTGGCCTGTTTTGTGTTTATGATGGCTGCAGGGGGGTGATTCTCTCTTGTTGGTCTGTTTTCAGTTAGCAGTACAGTCAGATGGAACAGAAAAATGACCAAAGCAGCCGATGGACACTGAAGCATCCTGACATGTGATGACATTCAGTAACACACTTCCCAGTGCTGTAGAGACCCTCCTGAGCAAAGCACCAGTAGGCACTATCCATGTTGGTATAACTGGTGATGAAACACAATGGGGAGTGCTTTATTTATTGCTAATGTACCTGCGTCTTGGATGGATTTATCCTGTGAAGTGTCATAGGATTCGGTAGGCACTGGAAGGGAACTGGTGGATCGGCGGCTGAAAGGGTGAACCTCAGAAGTATTTGTTGTGCAGAGCAGACTCCTTCTGCGCTCCAGTCATGAGAAGGTGAATCCAGGTCCTTCTGGTTACTCGCTGGACTATGACAGACAGGGAGCTGTGTGCCTAAGGACATCGGCACCTCTGGTTAACCCAGAAGCCCGGGTGGCAGGAACGTCATCAAATCCACGGGGGACTGTTATTGTTAACTTTAACTGGGGATATCAGAGTGGTGGGTGACTAGAAAATCCAAAAGCAGCTTGATGAGGTAATTTGGCCCTTTAAAACTTCTAACCCATGACATTTCTTGATTGTTCGGTTTACCATGGCATACGTTTGTGATGGTTTTAAAAAAATCCTTATACCAGAGTTAAATAAAACACGTCTCTTCCGGGTGTGTGCAGTTAACTGACAGAGGCTGCGGAGCAGGTCAGAAAGCCTATGGGCAAGATCAGAAAGTCCATTAGTGACTTAAAGGCTTCCTCTGGAGCCAGCCTGAACAGCGCCTCTGTCCTGCGCTGTTAGTGTCGTAATTGATTTACGGAGCGTGGGCACGAGGTGAGCTGTTCGCTTTTTCTCTTACAAATAGCAGGGATGGTCTCTTACAAGACAGAAGGTGGTTAAACCTCCATAAAAGATGCTGGGCCTGTGCTCTGTGATTTGCATTTACAGCCGTGTGCTGATAGCGTGTCCATTAGCATATCCATATGAAAAGCACACAGTAGTTGGACCTTTACAACATCCTGTTGTTTGGCCAGGATAGTGC
Organism: Bucorvus abyssinicus; assembly: GCA_009769605.1. Classification (NCBI taxonomy): domain Eukaryota; kingdom Metazoa; phylum Chordata; class Aves; order Bucerotiformes; family Bucorvidae; genus Bucorvus; species Bucorvus abyssinicus. Next base: position 2,596,760 of record CM020032.1, read on the forward strand.
ATCTGTTAGCCCAACTTTCTACAGAGTCCTTGAAAAGGGCAGCGGAAATCTGGGGAGCCGGGAGGCTGTGGAGCAGCTGGACAGTCGCGTTGAAATAAAATACCTGGAGAGCCTAACAAGGCGACGATTGCGAGGGGAACGAGCGGAACTGGAACCGTAAAGCAATTCAGCACGCAGGGGTTCGGGTGGGACAGTCGGGACGTTACAAAGAGCCATCTGAAAGCGTGTGCGGCCAGGAGGGGGAAGTCTTTGTTGTCACAGAAGTAATGGAGACGTGGCTTAGCGCAGTGGGTGCAGATGTCCGGGTTTCAAGGCTTCCTTTAGGACATGCGATAGCAAAGGAGTTGTTCCTAGAAAGAGACTTCCAAATAAACTATACGAACTCTTGTGTGAACATCCATTCTTTTGTCTTCATGCTTGGCTCTGTGCTTGCTGCCCATGGATCCCAAAGAAGGGGAGGTGTCACCTGCCCTCCTGAAGCAGCAGAGGCACGAAAAGATGCAGGAGTTCTGTGTTGTCATGTAGCTGTTTGCTGGCAGAACCAGACAGATCCAGGAATTGACCCTCGGTGGGTGCAGAGTTGTCATGGCCTCAGTGCCTGCGAGCAGAGCACCTCCTAACCCGTATTTGCTTTCATGTTCAGCAACCTTCATTAGTTTTATTAAAAGATCCACGTCCCTGGAGTTGTGGGTACTCCAAGTGCTGCCTACACAAACTGCACGAGTAAGTGGAATTTAAATGTCATTAGCCTTTAGGGTCTCGAGCTACTTGCTGTCCAGCAGAACCATTATAAGCTGAACAAATATTTACCAATAAAGAGTAATAGAAAATACCACAGTGATAGCCACTACCTAACGGGGCTTGTTCATCCACTGCCTTGTGTAAACACTTATTAAACCCCTGGATGAGCAGTTTTGACTGCAGTTTTAATGGCATCGTTAGCAGCTTCGGAGGCAAAAAACCCAACTGCTTTTAGCACAGAATGAAAGCTTTTGGCCTATCCTTCATTATATTGTCCATACAAATGTTTTGCTTAATGCAAATAAGTATATTCCAGACCTGTTCATGCTAATTGAATCCCCAAAATTCAGCTTTTTTTTCTTGACAGCCCCAAAGTGGAGAGTTACCAAGAATTTAAAGTCCACCAGAGTTTAATTGTGTTACAAAACGCACCCCTAAGCTTGAATAAGGCATCTTGTTACTGAATGTGACGTAAAGATTTTTCTTCTATTTTCTTTCTATTCTGCTTTGTGCTTCCTTGGTGCAGAGTCACTTCCAAACACGTATTATTTTTATCAAATACTTAATTCTAGATTTCACTGTAGAAGGGTAGACAATAGATATGTCTACCCTTCTGCTCAGGCAGGTGGAATATGATTAATGGCATCAATTTGTTCAGTAATTCTGGTGTCCAGCTGTATTTGGTGGTCAGAGACAGGCAGCCTTTGAAATACCTAAATAAAGGTGGTGGTAGGGTTTTGAAGTTTACTTTGAACTACGGTAGTGATTTTTTTTTTTCAGTTTTTGCTGTCAAACAGCGTCGCAAAGTGGTGTTTCCAGAGTCTTTAGTTTTATGACGGTACCTTTTCTTATTTCACCCTTTCCCACCCTTAAATAACTTGTCCTGTGGCTCCTTCGTATGTGCCTATGAATCTGCCTTCCTCCCTGTTCAAAGGTAACGCCCTCCGATGGATTTTAATCCCTTTTGCCATCCCTCCTTTGGATTCCCTCCAAATTACCCGCTTCTATATATAGCGAGAGGTGAGGAGTCTGGAGAGGAAATGGTGCTCGTGAGATAGCAGATGTAGAGATGAGTTTCAGACACAAGCATGCAAGAGGGAGCGGGGCCAAAAAGTGCCGTAGGTAAGGATTCTTCAGGCCGCCCCGCTATATGGAGTGAAGAGCTGGACCACCAGACCTTTCATGAGCTCGGCTGTAGGCGGGACCCATGAAAGGACATCAATGAATGGAAACACCAGGGCATGAGGGGACAAAATAGTGTCAGAGATGCGACAGCACGATTTAAGCAGATTGGACGTACCGTGAGGATGGCAGAAATCAGAGGAACAGGAAGGTTTGGACACTGCGATGGAGAAGGGACAACCAGAAGGCAAGGCAAGGGTGTTGTGTCTACAGCCCTCTGATCTCATCGCACCCGCTGAGCAAAACACCGGGAAGTTCAGTGAGAACATAGAATATGTTGTTGCCATAAAAACACTTTTTTAAGCAGAGGGCACATAAAGCAGAGGGCACATAAAGCAGAGCAAATTTGTTCCCCCCACACAGGCTTTTCCCCAGCTGGACCCCAGAAGGGGTTATGGCTTTCAGCCAGCGCTGAGCCAGAAAACCCTTTGGCATCCTCTCGGGTGTGCGTCCTGCTCCGGCAGTGGGAGGTTCTCCTGGGAAAAGCCTGCACCAGGGATTTGCATTAATTCATAAAGGTAACGGTCTGACACTTCAAGGTATAATCTGGTCGTGCTGGGGGCTGGGAGAGGGGCTTGCCCTCGGTGTAGAGCAGTGTGTGACCTGCTGCAGCAGGGCCAGCCACGGAGGCTTCCGTGGGTAGTGGAGAAACATCCCACTGCCTGTTACTCAGCGGTGGATGAAGATTTTGATACCTCCTTTTGCCCTCATCACTCCCTGTTTTGTGGCCAGGTGCGGTTTTACCCACCGTTGCGCAGACCGGTGAAGTCTAGCACTGCTCTCATTGTAAAACCCCTTTTAGTTTGGCGTTTTGAGGGTGATTTTTAGATGCTGGCTGAAACCCCATCATACGCTGTGGTTCTCCGTCAGCCAGGCAGGCTGAAGAAGTGGGATAAATTGCTGCTCTTTTCAAACTCTTCTGCATTGACCTTGAAACTAAGCAAGTCATTCCTACTTTTGACCATTATGCTGTTCTTTTCTTGGCTCGGCTTCATCTCCTCCTGACAGGAGATGTTTTACGTTAGCCCTGCCCAGACGGGAGGACGGCGTTCCTGCCTGAGTCCTGGATTTACTTTACTGTTTGGTTGCAGGTGGATAACTTTCCGGTACCGTTATCTCCCCCATGTTTCAGAGATGGTATTAGAGTGCTGACAAGTTCACGCTGAAGCACACCAGAATTCATCCGCTGATGAAAAAAGAGTCAAATAGCATCAGTGCTTAGCGCGCTTTCTTTTATTTTAAATTAGAAAAAAACCACTCTAAAAAACCAAGAGCAGGATAAAAAGCCAGTTCTGGAATTCTCATAACCGGTGCTCTTCCAAATCCCTTTGAAGTTGGCGTTGGACACTCGCCAGGCTCAGGCTTGTTGCCTCTTCCAGGGTTTCGCTCTCTGCCCATCTGCGCAGGACCTGCCGTCTGTGGGCAGGACTCGCCTTCTGCTCCCGCGTTGAGAAGAACCTTCGCTGCAACAGAGTGGCCAAAGGTGGGAATACTGAAGTTCAGCCTTACGCCATGTCCTTGGTTGCTTCTGCTATGGGCAGGACAATGTGCATTTAAGGAGTGATGGCTTCCAGCCTAGATTCCGGGGCTGTTTCTTTTCCTACTGGTGTTACAACCTTTACATCATCTGAAAGAATAGTTTTTATGTTTTATATGCCCACAGGCAGCCCATAAAGGTTGGCAAGGGCAGTTGGTTAAGTCTGCGCAAGGTCAGTCAGGATGTCTAATAATCGTCCTAACACTTTACCTGTTATGGAACAATAATGAGAGTTTTTTCATTATTTTCGGGTGAGTGAACCTGGCAGATGCTGACAGCCAGCAGATGTGTAAAGTTCGAGGTGATTTGTAAGGGACCGGCTCATCTGACGCACGGTAATTGCATTGTGGGACATTGTCACTCAGCATCGTGTCCTGCTCCGACAGAACGAGGTAAAGGTCAGTTCAAAGAGCTGGCGTAGCGTGAGGGGCAGCTCGGGGCTGAAATTAAAAGCCTCATTTCCATCTCTCTCCTATACGTGTGATCATGGCATGCCGGGAGCCGGGTGGGTGCCCCGGTTCTAGATTTAGTATTGTTTGGGTGATGGAGGGGTTGTTTTGATCTGGAGTGGGCTTAAACCCCTCCTCTGGTGAGGCTTAGAGAAAGTTTTCTCAGTTGGTGGCTTAGTTCGGTGCTTGTCTGTCCACTTACAATTCTGGGCTTGGAAGTTTCTTCTGTGGCTTGTTTCTTTGCTTCAGCGCCCGTGTGCCACGGCAGCTCCCCGGGCAGCCGGTGCCCGCGCTGCCAGCACGGGCAGACCCTTCATCTGCTCCCTGCTGCCCTCCACTCTGCCATCCCCTCCGAGAGGGGCTCCGAGAAGTTTCTTTCGCCGCAGAGATGCTTTTAGCTGCGTTTGCCAGTTGTGACACCCTGAACAGTCTCTTCATGTTGGAAACGGAGCGGATTGGTGTGATGGTGAGACTGCTGATGGCTCCCACTCAGGGAGCGAGAGGTGGCCTCGAGGTGTCCACAGCTCCCTGGACCACGCAGAGCCCCTGCAGCACAGTGCTGCCTGTCCGTGTGCTCAGCTCGCGCCCTGATCAGGATGGATTTCTGGGGCTGCTGGAGTTTGAGTGGGATCTTTATCGTGGCCACCAGGTGTGGGAGTCAGCTGAAGCCCTGGCTGACGGGGTTTCCTGGGTGGGCCTGCACTTCTGTGGTAGAGATGCTGATAAATCTGTAATTCACTGGAGATCTTGATAACGAGTGTGTTGTGCATTGCGTCTGCTGTTGCCTCATTCTGCTGAACTTGCTGCAGGTATCTAATCCCTTGCTCTTTATCTTGTAAGGCATCCCATTACAAAGGTTGTTCTTTGTTCTTCTCCTAACACCCCAACGCTTGTCAGCACTAGAAGTAGCAGGAACTTGCTCTGCACATGCTTCCTAAAGCGTGAACGCTGGTGGCTGGGACAGCTCAGTAGCTCGAGGTTTCCCGTTCCTCTGGGCAGTTTAGCAGCAGTGCTGACTGGCTGTGAAAAGCATCTTCCCTCTGTTAGACAGAGACCTTCAAGGTGTCTGTGAGTTCCTGCTGACCATGGACACCGAAGGAGAGTGTTTCCGTAAACACGAGCAGAGCCAGGATTTCCCCCATGTAGAGCTGGGGTTCAAAGCTCTCCCTCATTATTTCAGCTCCGAGTTAACGGTTGTTTGCTGATGTGTGTGGGCCTGCAGGCTCCGCTGCCGGTCCCTGTGCTGAGCATCACGGGATGGGTTTGTCCCCGTGTGTGTATAATCGTGCACCTACCAGTGCGTGTGGCTGTACTGTGCGAGGATTTGGTGGAGAGCTGGCCCAGGTCTTCCTAGAGGTGCTAACTTGGAAGGAAAAGGTGGCTTTTCATTGAAAAAATATTTTTGTAGAAGACTTCCCTGGAGTTCTTGATGACTTTTGTTTAGTGTTTCAGGATATTTCTGAGAGGCCTTTTCATGTTTCACCAGAGGACGCCCATTTGCTGACCAGCTTGACCTAACTCTTTGTATCCCTCACCTGATCCTTTGCTGAGGTGGTAATTGCTGGTGGCCACGAAGCCGGGAAGCAGGATGTGTCCAGACTGCTTCCACTTTGGTCAAGCCTTTCAGAACCATAACTCTCTTTTTCATCTAAAATTCTGCGAAGTTTAATTTGTAAAAACTGACTTTGCTTTGACCAGGCTGACCCATGAAAACAGTCTTTGCTTTCACCAGGCTGCTCGGTTGTCTGTGCAAGTTGGCGGTTAGTGTTGTTCCTGGATTCATCTCGTTGACCTTTAGAAAGAGAAAATAGATTCTTATTCAACAACTGTCTGCTTCCAGGCAGTGGTGAACACAGGACTTTTTCCCTAAGCGTGTGCAGATAGGCTTTGCATTTAGAATAAGATTTTTTTAACCACGACACACTCTATTAAAGTTTGTTATGTGTCCAAATTACGCTGCTTTGCTTTTTAACTACAGCTGAAACCGTGTTTCGAATAGCAGATGTGGAATACCGTCATCCCACTGTCACACCGATTGTTCATTGTTCTGAGAAGGTCACATCATAATTCATTAACAATAATTATTCCCTGGGTACACCCTGCACTTCTTCACTCAATTGCTTCATTAACTTGTGAGTGAATCTCACATTCACTGCTCCAATCAATGAAGATATATTTATAATGTACAAGTGGATGCTATTAGTTACAATATATTAACTGCCTAATTTAAAATAGAGAAGCTATCTTTATGAAGGGCAATTAACCACTAAGTGTAATTGATAATTCACATACCGATGATTAGGAAAGACAAATAATAAGAAAGAAATGAATCACCCTCATTATTGAAGAAGACACTGGTGTGCAGATTTAACGAGCTGAAGGGGCTCTCTGGGTCAGGACTGGATTTCTAAGAATCCTTTGGTGGAAAGTTCACCATCGGATGCGTTACCTCGAGGTGGCTCCGGTGTTTGCACCAACCGGTTGGGATCGTCTTCCCTAGAAAAGGAACCCACCACCCTTTCTTGGCTTGAGAATCAGTGCAGGGCCTTTCCTGATAGACAAGTCCTTTTTTCCTCCTAACACAAAGAATCTAATAATATTTTAGTAAGAATTTATGAACCTAGCCCCAAACTGAGCTAGGTATCTAACCTGTATTAACTTAGGTCTGCAAAGATAATTGCTTACAAAAAGATAATTGTGTACAAATTCACATTAAACTGATAAGAATTAGGTATTTTAATATATTTGAGGAGCTGAGTGACACTCCTTTTGGTGCATTTGATACATTTTCAATGCTTCCTATTTTCCACGGCCACTTTGAAATGCCTTGGTTCTCCCAGTAGCTGGCAACTCATCCTTGGAGAAGAAGCCTTTTTGTGACATCCTCAGGAGGTCACCACAGCTTGGAAGCCGCTCAGAGGCAGAGGACTTGCACGAGATTGCAAAGTACTGATGCACAGGAACCATGCCCTTGGCTCTGGGCACTTGGGGCCACGTTTCCTTCCCTTGAGAAGCCATTTCCCTGTAAACATTTATTAAAGAATCAGTGAAGTACCGTATCTTTCAGGATTACCCACCAAGTAACAGCACGGGTAAACACCTGAGACATTGAGTGCTAAATATAAGTGAAGCCCCGTGTAGATACACGCATCATTGCAATGAGCTGGCCTCTTCCCTGGAGCCTGCAGAAGCCCAAAGACCTTGCTGGCACCTCCAGGAGATCTCTGCAGCAGGAGATCAGTAAGTGGAAAGGTGAAAATCCGAGTTAAAATGCTAATAGCTGGTGGTATCACACCAGGGCTGGGCAGTGCCTTCAGGTCGTGTGTGTCTACATCCACGGACAGGTTTAAAGCAAAGGAGCTGGATTTGGGTTTTTTTTGATCTGTGGAGGAAGAGCGTGCCTGACGGACTGTGGTATCCTGGGTATGGTGAACATCACCGTGCTCAGCGTAGCTCTCTGCTTCCGAAGGCCAGTTCCATGCCATGGCGAGGGCCCTGCGCACGAAAGCTGCAGCTGTAGTGCCCATGATCAATATTTTAGGGGTGTCTTGGTCACAGGAAGGGATCCTGCTTCTGGTCTGGAATATCATCTTTGTGTTTTTATTGTAGTTATCCAATCTGGGGGTGGGACAGCAAAGCTGATGATACTCTCAGCTCTTTTTCTGTGTCTGGTTAACCCTTGTGTTGCTTTTACTCAACAGGATCAAAGCATCTGGTCTGAAGCTGCAGTTCTGCACTAACGAAACCCAAGAGACGCGGGAGAAGTTTGTGAAGAAGCTCCAGGGCATGGGCTTTGACATCTCCGTGGCTGAAGTCACTGCCCCAGCCCCAGCTGCCTGCCGCATCTTGAAGGAGCATGGCCTGAGGCCGCACTTGCTCGTGCACGATGGTGGGACAACGCTGTGGCAGATGCTGGGGCATGTGGGGGGACACCCCAGATTGATGTGGGCTTTTGCTATAGGGCAGTGAATTCCCATAGCTTGTGGGGAGAAGAGCTCCCAGCTGCTGCTTTCCTACAGGGAAAAGCTTTTTCCTTAGCGATGAGACTGTGGAATAGACCTTAGTGGTCTGGCCTGAGCGAGATCTCCATTATGGCAGTGGTACGGGGAAGGCAGAGTTCAGCAAGCACACAGAGGGGTCTGCTGCTTAACAACAGAGACTAGGAGATAGGTGAGGTCTTGTGCAGGACCTTACATTGTCTTTCTAGTCATGGTTTGAAGTTTAAAGTGTTTTCTTCTGTAGGGTGTGGAGAAAGGAGACAGATCCTGGCCTTACTATTAGACGTTTTCATTCAGCTACCCAGGAGTCTGCCTCGGGTCTGGGTGCCTGGGTATAACAGTCTGAAATATAACGGAGACCTGGGTGGTGGGAGCTAAGGCAAGGGTAGGAAATGGTTTCATTTGGGATTTGTGGACTTATTTTTTTTTTTTCCTCCTTCTGTAGATCTTGTCCCTGAATTTGCAGAGATTGATAAAGCAAACCCAAACTGTGTGGTTATCGGAGATGCAGCAGAAAACTTCACCTACGCAAACCTTAACGAAGCTTTCCGAATTCTGATTGAGATGGAGAAGCCTGTTTTGATCTCCCTTGGAAGAGGGTGAGTTAAGCACCGTTTGTTTCTTCCTCTGGTCTCTACATGTTTTAATTTCCCCCAGTGTCTTTGTATTTAATGGGGGCCAGGTATTGGTGTGGGCATTCAACCTACCAGCTTTTGAGCAGTTATTCTGTGTGTCTGGACTGGGAGGCTGATCTGCTCAGGAATCTGTCAATGAAGAGTCCTCAATGGGTAATTCAGTCACCTGACTTGGCCTCCTTCCCCGAGTTACTTACTTCTGTAAGAGCTGTAAGGGGAAACAGAGGCAATTACGCTGAAACAGGTCAAAGAAGGTGGTCTGGATGCTCCTGATGGGCCCCAGTTCAGTCCTGTGCTGATGCAGATTTGCCAAGGGCACTGGCAATCGCTGAATTAAATAGCTATAGTTTTGTAAGCCACTAGGGAAAGGACTTCTGTTGCTTTAAGAGCAAGTCTGAGAGCTGCTTAAAAACCCCACAGAGATCATGGAGGGTTTGGATTTTGATGTGTGCAAACCCCGAGCGAGTGAGTATTGCAAGAGGCCAGGAGGATTACGGGCACTGCGTGTCTTTTTGTCTTTGCCCCTCCAAGATCTCAGAGATGAGAACTGCTGGTTTAACTGCTGCCTGTAGCTGGGAGTTCCTGTCTGAACTGAAAAGAAATGATTTTTAGTAGTGAAAGAAACCCAAAATAAACAAAAAACTTACAACAGGCCATGCTTGGATAAAGGGCTGTTGGTGTGGATTTGTGATGCAGTTTGATCTTCCGGCATCCTGAAGTTACTAATGGAGAGGAGAATCCATTGGACCAAAAATTCTGTTTCAGCCAGCAGTCAGCCAGGTTTCTTCTTCCAGCTTCGAACCTGCCCACACCGGTAGTGGCCAAGAGGTGATACTGGCTGTGCCTAATGGCCCGTGTGACGTAAAGGACTCTTTGCTGTTTGAGTGGTGCTTAAAGATGCCGTCTCTGAAAGTCGATGTTAGCATCTCTGCAGGTTGAGTCATGTCTTTTGATACTTTGAACATCAAAAGACATTTTTAATTACTCTCTGAATGTTAAAGGTGCATTTTGACCTCCTGCTTTCACATGCAGGAAAAATCCAGTCAGGGAATTTGAATGTTTTTCTTAAAACAACTCAGTTAGGTGTATTCTGAGGTTTTAAGCAGGAGGCTATTAATGCCAGCGCTGAATAATGACAAATCCCAGTGGCCTTGAAGGAGTTTCTCTTATTTGTTGTGCAATGTATGGGCTTACAGAAGACTCTGCATGTTTAGCGTGAGGAAACCGTAGTGACAGTTTTTTTCAGTGGTTCAATAGACCGTAATGGGCATGAAACACCTTCTTAGTTTGTGGGTTATTGATCCAGCTGGGAGGAATTTATCAGCGGGAAGGAGCAGTTAAATCCATCGTGTCACCGTGCCTGACATGCTCTGATCCTACAACACTGTTTCTCGGTTAGAAGGATAAGGAGAAAATGTTGAGCCAGCGGCGGAATGGCTCCTGTACATAAAACAACCAAGTTTTGTGTTTGTTTCAAAATGAAATATAGAATCAACCTGTGTTTAAGATTTGCAATCTGATCAATACAAAAATGCCGTTGTACCCTGTGCGTGTATTTATGTATTTGCTCAGTCATTGATGTAGGCAGCTCTAAACAGACGAGCTGTTATTTTTTTTAATGCCATTTTTCATTTAAAAAATACAGATTTATGGATATTCTGAGCTCAGTTTTCACCACAAGCATGTTTTTATTTTAATGATTGATCATTTAGGTGAATGTGAATGTGAGTTCTGAACGAGTTACCCTAGTAGGTAAGTTCTCTGACTTGAAGAAGGGTGATTGTAAGTTGGATAAATTGTTCACCATACACAAACCCAGCCACGAGCCAGCTTCGTTTTTAATGTGCAGAGTCAGTGCGATTGGGTGGACCTTAACAAGGTGCCTGCCTTGGGCAGGTAGGTGGGTTTTGGTTGAAGTTTTAGTTTGTTCCATAGAAAACAAAGGTGTCACAGGCACTGAAGCAGAATGTCCTCCTCCTGAAAATGGAGTGATTTACATTTAGCATCTGTTTTGGGCTGAGAGTGGGAATTGGCTTTGTAATTTCTTCTGTCATGCCACTGTCAGAAAATTAAGCTGTTTACGCTAGACTATGGAAGGTTAATGGCTGTTCTAGCAAAGGTCAAGTGGTCATTTTAAAGGGAGGCTGCGCTGAATAATCGAAAATGGCAGAAGGATAAAGCATAAAATCTCAACTGACTGCTCATCCTACCTATTTTTCCTGTCATATGGAAACCTGTCTGTGCTCTGATCAGGAGGGCTTGGAAGACCTGAGCTAACGTGAATGGCTCTTCCAGAAAACCACCGTAAAGATACTAATTTTATGGGCTTCATGGCAATAGGAACATTTTTAGAAGGAAGGAAATGTAGCCTGCAGGGCTTTCTCGGTCCTGATGGCTAAGGGAGCTTTAACTGTGCCCTGGCTTTCCTCATGTGGGAGGCTGGTGACAGGCAATGGGGATCAACTGTTTGGCTTCCAGATGTACTGAAGAAGGTGTTAGAGCTGCTGGTGGGTGCCAGCCCTCATCTTGTATCTGCCAAGGGGTCTCCGTGACTGATTAAAGGAAGAGCAGCGTAACTGCTGTCCTTTGCGAGCAGCTAAATAAAATCAAGGCCAGGTTCATCCTTGATGGAAGCTGGTTGAAATCCCTTTGAACCAGTGGAGTTGCGTCCCAGATGCCAGATGGGCATCCGGTCTGAGATCTTTTCCCCAGCGCGGCAGAGCGCTGAGCCTGTCCTCTACTTAATTCCTGGTGTTAAATTAAAGCTTCAGAGTTTCTGATGACTTGACTTTTTGTTGCAGCCATATGGACATCTGTATCGGCACAGAAATAATAAAATGTGGTTTCTTTGTATTTAACTGCCCTTTCATTGGAACTTTATCACTTTCATTTCCAGACGCTACTATAAAGAAACCGATGGTCTGAAACTTGATGTTGGAGCATATATGAAGGCATTAGAGGTATTTTATAGCTTGCGTTATGCTTACTCGCTCTGCGCACCTTGTTAAAAGAGTAACTGGTATAAACATGGGTCATCCTCTGTAATTACTCACCTTGGGGGAGGAAATTTCCACAAATCGAAACTCATTTGCCGCATTCCAAAGGCGGGTGGATAGATTTGTTTTCTGGCTTCATTCATATTTTAACATTTTGTTTAAAATGTGCACTTTGACCGTGGTGGTACCTTGATTGAAAGTGAGGCCCTTGAAAGAAGGAGTCAGAAGAGAAAAATATGGAGTTTTGTCTGCAAGATACCCAAGAAAAACTAAAGGTCCGGTTTATGCTTGCTGTTAACACAGCCCTTGCCCTTCACAGTTTACAGCAAAAGGCCCTTACTCAGCAAGGTACTTCAGTGCAATCCTGTTTTTAAACCTGATTAAGTCTGTGCGGAACTGGGACCCGGTAGATAAGTCAACCTATGGGCTGCAGGGAGATGAAAAAAAATAAATACAGAGTGAATGCAGAGAATAAAGCAAAGTGGGGAGAACACAGGCACAGAAGATTGTGGATATAATCTACGCTCATTGATTTGTATCCATGTGAGTTTTGGGAAGTGCTTTTGCCTCCAAAATAAGTTCAGGCTTCTAGTTGTCTAGGAACAAGCTAGAAAGACCTTATTTATTCCAGCTTCTCAGCACACTGCTGATATTTAATTGCAGGAGAATAAGACCTTTTTAGCTCAAGCTGGTCACTGGAACCATTAACCTTGAACAAATCCTTTTCTGATCAGCATTTTTTTGTTTGTCTCTCTCTCTTTTTCCAGTACGCTTGTGATGTTCAAGCTGAAGTAGTGGGAAAACCAGCAAAAACGTTTTTTGAGTCGGCCTTAGCAGAACTGGGAGTTCCAGCACAGCAGGTAACATTTCTGACGCTGTGACCACTGCCTCTGCCATAGAGTTATGCTCACTGTTGCTTTTTACCTGGTTTGCTGTCTTTCACGGGAGGATACAGAAGAGGTTGAAGAGAATGTGGCCAGGACAAAATAACAAACTCTGAGAAATTTTTATGTTCAGGATCTTCCTATGAATTATTTAAAAAAAAAAAAAGAAAAAAATTTGAAAAAATGTTTCAGATGTTAAAAAATCCCCTATATTTGCCCATTTTATGGAATAATATGAAGTAGAAAAAAAAGACCAAAAGCCAAAGGGTGAATGCTAATGGGTGGGGTCCTGTTGAATTTCTTCTGCCCTGTTTGTACTCCCTACCCTCCTGAAAGGCATGACATTATTCTCTCTGCTTTTTTGAGGGTTCTTTTTGACTGGCTGCTATTTCCCTTTCCATTCCTTGTGTCTGTCTCTCTTTGCCTTGTGCCCTCCACACCTCTACCCAATTTAGGGTCTTCCATCCCCCGTTCTCTACAGTGGTTTCTCCTTCTACTTGTACTCTTGTGTTGTGATTTCTTATTCACCTTCCTCCCAAACCGTATAGTTCAAACAAACACGCACTTCTGTTACGAAATCCCTTTGTTTTTAGGTTAAAGAAAACAATACAAGAGAAGAAAAGTTACGTTCCCCAAGGAATTATGGAGGTTGTTGTGCCTCACAAGATGAGGCAATGCCTGGAGGTCCACTTGGCAACTGGAAGCTGCAGCATGGTGGGATTGCAGCCAAAACATCACACTGTCCTTTGGTCACACTGACTACTTTTATTTAGGGAAAAAAAGCAGAATATTTGCTCATTTAGGTGAACAGGAAGCACTGACTGACCCAAACACTCCTCCCGTGTTATTGGATTCATCACACTTTCCAGAAACTTGATGAATGTGTGATGTTCCCTTCTTAGTACAGCCCATTTTTTCCCCTCTCTGTAGCTGCGCTGGGATCCTCGTTATTGATTTGTGGTTATGTCACACAGGACATCAGGATGAGTATGAGATGACTCACGGACAGCAGTGAATTACAACGTAAGAGTTCCCTCAGGGGGGTTTGGTGACATTATAAACAACAGGAGAGAAGTTTGGGTGGCTTGTAGGTCCCTAGAGCCTGGAGATGGAATTATGGCCCTGTAATTCAATCTGTGCTTGGGTTTTGCTTTATTATAGAGTGGGGAGATGGAAAAGACCTAGTAGGCCACCTAATCCATCTCCTTCCCCGTGCAGGAGTGTTCCCTGCTCCACATTTATTAATGTTTTGTCTGGAGTAGTTTTCAGTGAACCAAACAACTGGGCTTCTCTAAGTTCCCTGTGGACAGTGTTCACAGCTGAGTAAGCCTTGTGGACAGGCAGGTTTTTCTGCAATTCATCGGGATGCTTCCCTTTGAAACGGCAACTCCTTATTTCTAGTTTTACTCCAGGTGACAACCAAAATAACTGCTTGCCTTCCTGGATATTTTCTCCCTCCAATTATCTCTAGACTTGCCATAGAATCACAGAATCACAGGCTGGTTTGGGTGGGAAGGGACCTCCAAAGCTCATCCAGTCCAACCCCGCTGCAGGGAGCAGGGACATCTGCAACCAGAGCAGGGTGCTCGGAGCCACAAGGTCCAACCTGACCTGGAATGGTTCCAGGGATGGGGCTTCTGCCACCTCTCTGGGCAACCTGGGCCAGGGTCTCACCACCCTCAGTGTCAAAAATTTCTTCCTTCTCTCTGGTCTGAATCTCCCTCTTTCAGTTTGAAACCATTACCCCTTGTCCTGTTGCTAAAAAGCCCCTCCCCATCTTTCTTACAGCCCCCTTTTAAGCACTGACAGGCTGCACTAAGGTCTCCCCAGAGCCTTCTCTTCTCCAGGCTGAACAACCCCAACTCTCTCAGCCTTTCTTCTTAGGGGAGGTGTCCCAGTCCCCTGATCATTCCTGTAGCCTCCTCTGGCCCCGCTCCAGCAGGTCCCTGTCTTTCTTGAGCTGAGTCTTTCTTGACTTGTTTTCGTTACAGTAGTTGTCTCTTGCTAAAACCACTCTCAGCAACTTCCTCTGTGACTTGGTCCCTCTGCACCCTGATGTGCTGCAGTGCTCTTTTCTGTACTCCCTTTAGTTTGTTGCTATCCTCAGGCTCAGGCTGGACATGACATCCCAGGTGCGGCCATGGCAGTTATTCAATCCATTCATCCAACCAACAAACCCAAAAATCCATTGGAGGCACAGCAAAGAAAAAAAAAGCCCACAGAGCTGAGCCCTTGGATACCATTTGTCTAAATCACACGCGTGAAAGTTTGTGTTTCCTTTCTGCTTATATCAGAAACCATCAGTGCAGAGGAGCAGGAGGGAAGGGAGTTTTTTGGGGGTTTTAATCCTTGTGACCCTGGTAGTGGCATTGCTTGGCTTCTCCATAGGTGGGACGGTGCCATTGTCCCCAGACACTGTTTTGCCCAGCTCAGGGTATGCCGGGACCATGTCAGCCCATGGCGCTCAGGGAGGGGATCATGACAGGGATGCGACAGGACAGCAGAACTCCTGCCTCAGAAGCTTTGCCCCAGGAGACAAATGTGATTTAATGCATCACCAAGCTGGCAAAAATGGTCCCTTAGGACGAGTGGTTCCCATTGACTTCAGGAGAGTTTGTTTTGGGTACAGAAAAGCAGTAGAAGTCCCCAGCAGAGATTATTTGTTCATTCTCTTGCCGTAGTGCCATAGTGCTACTGGTGACTAACTTGATATTTTGCCAGAGATTTTTTTTCCCATATAGTTTCTAGTGTTAAATGCCATCAGTTTGTTGTAGTAACATGTCTACAGTCTGTAGGTGTAATTTTTGTATTTGGAGGGAATTGAGATGAAGGGAGTATGTGCCTACCCAAGGAGGAGCGCAGCAGACACCGCTCTGTAATGGCACCAGTCACTCCGGGCTTCTGACTATGGGAAAAATAGTCATTATGGGAAAAAAATGAAACTACCTTCATTCTGCCATATTTTCTTAACTTCTGAGTGCTTGACCTTGCGACTTCAATGTTCATTTGAGAAGGATTGGCAGATCACACTCAATGGTAACCACTCCGCATACCCAGTTCAGTGAGCTCCTCGGGAAGGTGCTGGTTGGTGTTTCAGTCTGTCTCCTGGATGAGCTTCCCTGCATTTGTAATGACAGGACAAGGACTGCCTTCACCTGCCTTTACTTCTATAGAATGTTTGCCGGTAATTTATCCCCCCTGCGGAATGCATTTAATCTGTGCCATCACTAAACCGTTTCAGAGGAGCTGCGCTGTTGAAAACATGCGGCAATTTTCTTTCACCTGATTTTTAATGAAAAAAAACTTTTTAATAAAGCTGTCTCACCACTGTAATGCTGGACAGTGGTGAGTCTTAAATTTCTCAAGCTGCTTTAATCAATAAAGTTATCACCAGTCGTTTCCCTTGATAACTGCTTCTTACCGAGACCCTGACTTTGCCTCCTGCTGCCGAAGTGTTTTCAGCCTGCACTTAGAACAGGAGGAACTCCCCAAAGTCCAATTTTCACTTTAACCTTTCCTCAATGGCCTAGAAATAACAGATTGCCAGTATTACTGTAATAGACTGGGAATTTAAACCTCTTAGAAGTAACCAGACCTATCTTACGACTCGGTAATATGACAAAGAATAACACATCTTAAAGGTTACTTAAATGCCTAATTCACATGTTTTAAGGCAGCTGTAACAGTGGATGATTTTTACGGCTTTACAATAAAACCTAAATAATGTTGAGGTTCTGGTAGTTTTATATAATCGTAAAAAGTTCTCTCTGTAGCAAATTGTCCTGCTTTAATGGGACTTACGGCAGGTCATCCTGGAGTGCATAAACTAGTGGTAGTTAAAACAATTCCCAGTTCTGCCACCCGCAAGTCTCAGGTGGGAGTTGGTGACGCGTGAGAGCAGGGGGAGGTCACCCTGAGGGTGGCACCGAAGACTTACTGGCCACACCAGGGGAAGATTTTCCCTCTAAGAGAGCAGAGTGAAGTGTCCCAGTGAAGTTCCAAGCTTTAAGTCCTGCTGAAAGCTGGTTGAACCCTGTCAGGTCCTGCAGCCTTTGGGAGTCTGCTGTGGGGTTTTGATGTATTTCTTTGTTTCACCCACCTTCTCGTGCCCTTTCTCCCAGGTCAGAGGCACATGCGATGCCCTCTGCGTGTTTGGTGTTTGCACAGCGAGTAGTTCCAAGACAGGAACATAATTAACAGTAATACGGGAGCCTGAAGCCTGGGAGATCACCCGTGGGGCCAAAAATACCTAAGGTTCCCATTCCCCACCCTAACAGCATCTCTGAGGGCTTATTAGTGTTGGCTGCTTCTGTGGGTCAGAGTCAGTCTCCACCTCCGTTCAGCTCTGGGTGGCCCAGACAACACCAGTAACATTGGTGACCGTGATGGTGATCTCTGTGCCACAGATGTTTGTCCAGTGGGGATTATAATGTGCCTTCCCACCCCCAAATTCTCGGCGGTCACGTTCATCTCCTCTGTTATCATTGCTGCTCGGGGTTAAGTTTGATGGGAATGCTCCAAGAGCAGCTTTGGCACACGCGAGCTTTATTTACAGCATGGTGCAACCACACGCATCTTCTCTCACCAGCTATATGGGGTAGGAGAATAGAAATTACACCCATCTTAATTCTTGGACCATTTGTCTTTAAACCAGAGAGACTCTCGCTGCTCTTTTGCCCTTCTTTTTAGTAAATTTTTCGCTGATCTGAAAAAAAGTAACTTCTGCAGAATAATTGAAGAGATTAGTGGTGTGATCCTGCGTAAAGTGTGAACATGAACGGGGTATCTTTTAATTCTTGCTTTCAGTGGGTGTGTGACCTTTTGGTTTTATATCTTTCTCTCTCTTCTTACCATATTGCAGTCAGAGGGGAAGTTAAACCCAGGTTTGACAGGTAGAGTTTTTTATTTCCCTTGACAGTGCACCTTTTGACCTCTATCTTCTTGCCAATGATTTTTTAAATCCTAAATGATTTGGGAATAATTGCTCCTCCTTTAGTGATTATTGCCCTTCACCGATAGTAAATCTGCGAAATCCCCGGGGGCTGGAGTACATTTTTGTATGCGTATGCCACAAGCTGGCCCGGACAGGCATCGCTGCTCATCTGCAGCTGCACTTGCAGAGCTGCTGAGCATCTTGTGGGAAAACTTGCCTGGACAGGGTAAAATACAGCCCCGGCGAGCGAATGCTTGGTGGGCTGCCCCGCTCTGCCCTTCCCCATTTTGAGGGGAAATTCATTTGTAGGGTTTTGAGAACCCAGGGCTGAAACTGGCTTTACTTCAGAAATCTCATCCTGACCGTCTGGGTTCAGGATGAGCCAGGGTGCGTGGGTGGTGGAGGGCAGGTCCCCTCCTGGCGTCCCCACCGTGGGACTCTTCCCTGTCCCCCTCGGGGAGGTGTTGGGAGGAATTTGATAAGAAAAGAGGATTAGAAGCTATTAAAGCCAGTGGCTGGGAGTGATTAAACATCTCGGAGCAGCCATGGGGGGAAATCGGTAACGGTCGTTGGCTGGGAGCGGTGTTGCCAAGTTCTTTGCAGCTCTGGGTGCGACAGCAGGGTAGTTCTGTTCTCCTCATCTGTCTATACATCCTTTATTTACTAATTACTTAAAATTCCCCCATCAGTTTCTCCCCATTTTGTGCTGCACTGCTTGTTTGGAGGAGCGGTGAGGAAAGGTGAACTACCTACAGAGGAAGGCATTAATGAGGAGCACATGCATGTCCATGAGCAGGGTGGATGAGGAGAATGGACCAATAATGAAAGGAAGGAAAGGACTGAGCCTGCTGTCCTCAGCTGGCTTTGAAGCAGTTTTGTGCAGAGAGCTGGAAAGGCAGAGGGACCTGTCCCAAAGCCTGCTGCTGCTCCTTCCCTATGGGCACGGTTTCCCCGGCTCTGACCTCATCCCTCACGTGAACAGTATTAAAAACCAACATGGGAGACCGACCTGGTCTATATAATCTTCCACGCTGCACCTGATATGTCACTCAGCAGAGGGTTTAGTTTTTATCAGCTGAAGCTGGTCCAGATAGACGTGTTCGTAGCTCAGTTTGGTTCGTGAATGCTCTCAGAAAATCTTCGGATCTGCTGTGGCTTTAGGTATATCCCGAGATTTCCTTCCCATGCCTTGTAATAATTGGGAGCATCACAGAATCCTGGAGACGTGTAGGTTCGAAAAGACCTTTAAGATCATCAGGTCCAACTTAACCCAGCACTGCCAGGTCCCCACTAACCCCTGTCCCTCAGCACCACCTCGACACATCTGTGAAACCCCTCCAGGGATGGGGACTCTACCATGGCCGTGGGCAGCCTGCGCCAGCCCTGGACAACCCTGATGGCAAAGAAATTGTTCCTTATGTCCAACCTAAACCTCCCCTGGTGCAACTTGAGGCCATTTCCTCTCATTCCATCACTTGTGGAGAAGAGACGGACCCCCACCTCACTTCTCACAACACAAGATTCTGTGGTAATTAGATAATCAGTAATAATAACTCAGGAGCTTTAATGTTCTTAGACTTCTTCAGTCTGTGTGATTTAGTCCTGCCCAGCAGACCGCTCACAGAGAGGGAACTGGAGTGCGGGTGACGCGGAAGATGAACTGGGTCTTGGCTTGGGAAGGGTGAAAGCTGCTTTATTGCTCATTAATTGGCTATCACTGTGTTGTGTGTATGCTGGTATTTGTTGGAACTATAAAAAAGCCCCCTCCAGCCATTTTTAAATTTGAAGAACAAAATAAATGTAGTAATTTTTAATGCAGGATGATAATAAAATAATGAGCTTGATAATACACTTGAAATTTTGAAGATGCCGTCATTAATGAGGAAGACCCTTTGGTTGATAATGCCTCAATTTAATGAAGTTCTTAAAGACAGGAACTCTGAAGTGAGCCCGTGTGCTCTGTGTTTTCATCAGGCACTCAGACAAATCTTTGCACAGCCAGGAGGTCTCTCAGTTACATTGTTTTGTTAATCAGCTGAGTTTATTAGTATTTGGATAGACTTAAGCTGACTCTAACACAAACCATGCTGAGCCTGTACATATCACATTGTGCAAAAATAAATAAATTAGGTTTTACAGGGATTTTCCAAGTGTCTCTATCAGCCTGAGCACGGGTTGGGAGCAAGCTCTGCCAAGTTGCACATTTCAGTGACCACAAGCTTAAGCTTTTGAGGAGTTTTAAGGAAATGTTTAAAAAGTTAAGCTTAATTTAAACTTCTTGGAGCGTAAGGTAAATGCATCATTAGGAACAGAAGAGGAGTACATAAAATTCACAATTTCCTTTGAACTGTGCCCCATCCCTTTGGTTTCTGTGATTGATGATACGTTGTACTGGTGCGTACTGCATCGAGAAGCGATAACATGAATTGTGTTCAAGGTAGGATGACTTTTAATCAATACGGTGACAATATTATCTTGTTTAATTTGTCTGATGCCAGTATTAGACATCAAATCGGGCTGTTTGTTATGTCAAAGGAGTGTGACGTATGGCAGAAATAAAAGCCACCTGACGCCAGTTTTTCTGTATTTCATGCCTTTGACAGGCCATCATGATTGGAGATGATATCGTGAATGATGTCGGAGGTGCCCAGCGGTGCGGTATGAGAGCTCTGCAAGTGCGGACAGGGAAGTACAGGTCAGTGCACGCCCGACACCCCGCGCTCCACGGGGGCAATCGTGGAAATCACCGTAGGTAACGGGTGTTGTATTTACCTTGCTGCCTAAAGACGCTGCGCTCTGATTTCCTGACAACACATTAATTTCTGAAAGGAGTTATGGTTTGGAACCCGGTACACGTTCCAAGCGAAGATTTTTTCATGCCTTTTCCAGATCTTTTCCTGTTGGTGGCACAAATTTGCCGTCAATGAGCACGGAACAAAGCCCTCATTGTGCAGCAGTTAGGCTTGGATGGACGGTGACATTTCCAGTTGCAAAATGCAGTTTGGGAAAACACTGTGTGTATGAAAGCAGCAGGAAGGGGAAGACATATTGTCTTTGATCTTTCAGAGCAATCTTTTCTGTTACATTACTGCTATAATTTTTTCACCACAGCGCCTAGAACTGGGGTGTTTCTTGGGTTTTGCTTGTTCTGGTTTTTCTGCTGCTGCATGGAAGTGTTGTACACTTGATGTAAGACGTGTCTGAAACTTCTAGCAGGGTTACGATTATGAAATTAGACTGTCGACTCAGCGATCTGTAGGTCATATCTCACAGCTTTCTGAAGGACTCCATATGTCTGCTGTTTCCTCCAGACATGTATTCAGCACTGAGATGTCTGAAATGCGAGAGCTGCTTCTCCACTTCTCGTCTCACCAGAGCGTAGGCTTCTGCAGGCTCACTCATCTCTTTCAAATGACCCCTCAAACCCTTCTCCATGCAGGTGTCTCCATGGTCCTGTGCTTTCATTGACCCAAGAGCTACCTCCCTGCAGCTGTTGATAGACCTGGGTGCGGTTATAAACAGGGCATGGTCCAGGGTTGCCTGGTGGAAGATGAAGCCATCAGGTGGTGCTCAGGCCAGGTTAGGTTTGGGGTCAGCTCGAGGTGATTCTCCAAATCCAGCACAGACATCGGTCCCTACATTTAACATTTGGATTCCATAACACTCAAAATCTCCTCCTAACCGTAACCGTGCCTCCTTGTAGTAGACATGGCTCAGCAACACCATCTGTCATTTGACATAATTTATATTTTTACAGTTTTTCTTGGTTTTCTGAGGCTGTAAAAGTCTTTTTGGGAGGGATGCAGCAAGTGAGAATGGTGCTCGCCAAAAAACCCAAAAGTTATTTTGTTCATTTTCAAGTCAATCTGTTTCTCAATTCTCCTTTTAGTTTGTGTAAGGTGATAAAATAATACCCAGAGCCTTTATTCTAATGGACAGGTGAGAGATGATTTCTGAGGTAAAAAAGACAGATACAAGTGTATTGTATCTTGTATATTTTTGAATCTTTAAGATAGTACATCTCAAAATCAGTTATCCATCAGAACAAAGCTCCAAGAATCCCAAAGATTAATAAAGTAATGTATAGTTCGTGCTGTTGGGATTACTAATCTATAATCTGTGTAATCCCATTAATTTCCTCAAGGAGAAAATAAGGATTCAACAGTTGATTTTCCTCTGCTGTTAACGAGGTCACTTTGTGAACCCACATCGTAATGTCCCACCGGTTCGGTGTCAGTGGGGGAGGTATCTCTGCACACAGAGATAAACCAGAGCTTCGCTCCTCAACAAATATCTCCTGGGACGTACTTTGCCCATCATAAACTCTGCCACAGGTGATGCTGCATCCAAACTGGTCAGGCAGCTGACATAAATGGAATATACACACACAGACTTGTAAATATGTATAATCATACGCTGGGAAAACATCTTCTTGTATCAAATCATGATTTCAGAGCTGAAAGGGAGTCGTCAGCTGTTTGGATGGGAAAAAAAAGATTGCTTTCTCCTGTTTCCTGTTTCAGTGGGTGGTTGCTGTTAGCTGAGCTCGTGTGGTACGGCACAGCAATACAGATGAGCGTCTCCAAACTGAGCACATGGTGCCAGTCCTGTTGTTAGCAGTGGGAGTAACATGAAACAGCTCTTGTTTGCCAAGAGAGGTCAGAGATGTATATATTTTATAAAAATGGGTGATTTAGTACAGGGAAGGTCAAAACTCACAGTGAGTATTGAGAGAGACAGAAAAAACCAAGTGAGTGAAAGCTGATGGGTGAGATAAATTAAAAATAGCAGATAATTATTATTTTATGGTGGGTTTAGTTTAAGGTCTGATGTCTAAGGTGATGCATAGGGGCTCTTTTTCCCTCGTATGGTGGTTCTTGCTGGCTCAGAGCTGTGTGCTACACCCAAGTACCTCTGGATGGCACCATTAGTACGTTCACATCAGTATTAGCCGCAGCTTCGGGAGCTCTCCTGGAAGCTAAGGCAGTTTTTGCAAAAGAAACACAAAGCCCAAAGGCGTCGGGGTTTTAATGTGGACACCAAGCGCTGGTGCAGTGGGAATTCCCCGGGTTTCAGGTATGAGAGTCTTGCAGCTCGGGACATGGGTGATCACCCCAGTTGAGCTGTCTCTGCATTTCTACAGCCGTGAGTAGATTTTTCCATTTCCACCACATCAGCATTGCCTCACTTCAGCCAAACGGATGCAGAGCTGATTAGAGAATGAAATAACCAACAGAGGAACTGCCCCGAGGAGCTGATGCAGGTGCGTTTCACAGCACCCTGCCGGATGCGTGGAAATGACGTTATTTGCACAAGTTATCCCAGTGAAGGCATTGTGGATGTCGTTCTGTAGGTCCAAGGGATCCTGTTGTAGCCCTCCATCCTCACCAAAATGCTGTCTCCAGCTGGCAGACATTGTCACC
This sequence comes from Bucorvus abyssinicus, assembly GCA_009769605.1. Lineage (NCBI taxonomy): Eukaryota > Metazoa > Chordata > Aves > Bucerotiformes > Bucorvidae > Bucorvus > Bucorvus abyssinicus. Next base: position 2,619,538 of record CM020032.1, read on the forward strand.
TCCGGTGCACGAATGTGCATCAGGGCAGCTTTCCTTATTTCAGGGGCCATGCAGATTACATGCTCTTCTGTGTAGCCGTTTGAGGTCCGCTGCCCACCAAGGGCCACCAAGGGTTATGTCCCGTAGCCAGGGTTTACTGTGCTGTGTACTGTATTTCAAAGGGACTTCAGCGACCGCATGCAGATCGCAGGCTGCAAAGCAACTCGGTGTATCCTACGTGCAGGAGCCTTTCTCCACAGTGGTGTTTGTGCCGTGTTGCTCAGTGACGGTGGTGACGGGTGCCAGCTCCCCGCTGGAGTGAGGAACGGGTTTTGTGAATGCAGAGTAGGAGTGGCTGGCTTGGCAGGCGAGTTGAGGTCCAGAGGAGAAGCAGATGGGGTGTGCATGGAGAGGCAGCGTAGCCCTGGGGCTGCCTCTCTCCCTGGCGTCTGCAAGGTCACCTTCAGCATTGGCTGCTCCCAGGGTGAGATTTAAAGTGGATTAAGCTGCTGAAAAAAATTTGCTTTTACATCACCTTGCATGGACGTCCTGGAATTTACCTCCTTCATCTTGCTTCTTCTGGATCTTTAAAGTTTCACACAATTTGTGCAGCCGGTTTCCTCTAGTATGACAAACTTTGCATGTTCCTCGCTCCTGCATCTACACTTATCTTCTCCTCTAAAGCACTTAATCCTCCAGCAGGACTTCTTTGCTGTGAGGGTGGCAGAGCCCTGGCCCAGGCTGCCCAGAGAGGTTGTGGAGTCTCCTTCTCTGGAGAGATCCCAAACCCGCCTGGACGCCATCCTGGGCACCCTGTTCTGGGGACCCTGCTCTAGCAGGGGGTTGGACTGGGTGATCCCCAGAGGTCCCTTCCAACCCCTACATGCTGGAATTCTGTGACTTAATCTCAAGTGTTGAGCTGTTTCTCAGTAGCCACATCAGGCACAAATTAGTCCATGACATGCAATAAATCCTAGCTACAACACGGAATAAAATTTCTGTTGGCGCAAGGCAGGACGATAGTGGGAAGGCGGAGGTGACCTCAGCCAGCATGGGTCTCTGACATGGCCTGAGTACTTAGGTTGGCCATGCATAGCCCTTCTTAGGTGTAAAATCCTAATGCAAAGGGTCAGTCTGATCTGCAGGTTTGTCTGCTGTCAGTTTGTCTCATCTACAGGAGAGACCAGATTCTTGTGTGCTAAGGGAAGCTGGAGTCAGGTTTTAGAGCATTGGGAAATCTGATTACGACGTTCCTGTGCACATCTGTGTGGAGGCCCTTTGTCACCAACATCTTTCCCATCTCAGGAAGAACATGTGCTTGTCTTCCCTTACAGGGTATGTGCTAATTCCACTTGCAGCTAATTGGCCTTGACATCAAACCAATGATCTCCACGTAACTATTGATTCTGCAATGCTGTGTAATATCCTTGTTCCTCTTTGTAGCGTGCAAGTTAGAGCAGAGAAAAATTACTCTGAGGCTTTCCCAACTGTCTTCCCGTAAAATCGGAAGCTTTGAGGTGCGCCAGTGCGTCAGGTTGCAGGTAGTTCTTGGCAGGGTGGAGGAATTACTTACCCTTTCCTCTCGTTGTTATTTACAGGTCTTGATTTGTAAGTAAAAAGCAAAGAACTTTCCGTCGCTGCTGTGCGGCGGTAGCCAGGAATATTCATGGAGGTGGAACCCACAGCCCCTGCTCACCTGTGGGCTCCAGAAGGGTGTCGGAGTTTGGCAGTGTGGGTTCATCCCCCCTCAGTGCCCACGTGGGGTTTTCTTCATTTGATTAGGGATTTATCTCATGGCCATGGCTGATAGTGCAGCATCCCTGAGCGGTCCCGTTATGGACATAAAGGATACCCCAGGGATGGAGGATAAAAGGATCGAGGTCCATGAGAGCTGTCAGCTCCCACCAGCTCTGCCACTGTTCTCCAGGAGAACTAGGTCGAGTTACTTCGTGTTGCCATTATTCGGTTTCCTCACTTTGTAATTACCCTCTGAGAATAATTATCCTGACTTTCTTAATAAAGTGGCTTGTGAGGTGTTCCTCTTATCTGATCGAAGGAAACACACAGAATTTGTACAGATTTATAGGAATTGGCTTGCCAGAAGAATCCAGACGTAATCAAGGCAAAAGTTGTGACAGAGGAGAAGTCTTTGAGTCTGCCATTGTCAGCTGATTAAGGATGGTGAAAAGCAGGGTGGGTCGTTATAACAACCTCCTAGATGAAGTTATAAAATTGTTCTCAAAGGGTTTCCGCCCATGGATCAACTCAGAGCTGTCACTGTATCAACAAGTGAAAGCTCGTGACACCTTTTGCAAAGAAATAGTCCCATCTTCCTGCTCTGCAGAGAAGCAGCATCCCTCCACCCTCGCTTCCTCGCTCGCTGCGTTCCCAACCACAGCCGAGGGGAACAGTTTTATTAGTTCATTCGCATCTCCTGGGTCTTGACGGAGCGTACGAGGAGGGCATTATGAGAACAAACAGATGGTGGCACTCCCTCTGTGCTGAAACCGAACCAGAGGTATCGCGGTGGCCTCACGCTCGTGATAATTAAGCCTGTTTCAGGTATGAAATGGAAAAGACTTCCAACCAGTATTTCCACTGTAAAAAGCTGCGTTATCATTCACGTGGGTTAATGTCTGAAGCAATGTTTGTTAAAACTGGGTGTCAACAAGCCAGGTTTCAGGGTAGTGTGACACAGAAATTACAGATTTAGCATCTGGCGCTTTAGGAATGAGCAGCCTGTGTGAAGGTTTAAGTTCTTGCTGCTGTGGTATGGTGTTATAATGCAACAACCCAACCATCAGCGAGGTCTCTTCTCCCAAGTCACAAGTGACGGGATGAGAAGAAGCAGCTTCAAGTTGCACCAAGAGAGGTTTAGGTTGGACATTGGGAACAATTTCTTCGCGGTTGGAGTTGTCCAGGGCTGGCCCAGGCTGCCCAGGGCAGTGATGGAGTCCCCATCCCTAGAGGGGTTTCCCAGCCGTGTGGAGGTGGTGCTGAGGGACAGGGGTCAGTGGGGACCTGGCAGTGCTGGGGGAACGGTTGGACTCGATGAACTTAAAGGTCTTTTCCAACTTAAATGATTCTGTAGTTCTGTGATTCTGTAGGGTATGGCCAATCACAATGCAAAATAACATTGCATTGGAAATACGTTGTTGTTGATGTACAAGTGGTGGCCTTGGGAAGCAGAAGATTTTACCTTCTGACTCTAAAGAATCATCTTTTGTGTGTTTTGAGTGTTTCTGTTTCCTTAATTGAACACGGACAAGTGTTTTCTTTCCAGTGAAGTTACTCTTTGGTATTAGAAAAACCAGTTGGACTAGATGATCGTTGTAGATCCCTTTCAACTGAACCATTCCATGCCATGCCATGCCATGCCATGCCATGCCATGCCATGTCGTGCCGTGCCGTGCCGTGCCGTGCCGTTCCATTCCAAATGCGGATTATACCTGAGCTAAAACACACGTGAAAGGAGCAAGGGGGAATAGAGAGTTCTGCTGCATTGTAGCTAATGTTGCAAATCTAATTATCGTTGGCCTAAGAGAAATGGGAATTTTGGGGTTTTTTTATGAGCGGGTTAATTTATTCATTGTTAGCATAGTAAACCTGGGGGAAGCAGCGTGTGCTCAGGACGTAGCCATGCTAGGTGCTGTACATATAATCATGGGCTGTTCTCAAAAAATTAGCGTGGATATCAGAAAAGAGCTCAGTCTGTGAGGAGAGCAGGGGCAAGGAGTAAGGGAGGAATGGCTCAGGTCCGTGACGAAGAGCAGTATTGCTCAGCAGCCCCCACAGTTCTGCTCTCTGTCTAGCACCCCCTTTTCCTCCGCTGCCCTACTCTAATCCTCTCCCACATCTCAAACACTTGTGAAAAGAACCAATTTGCATTTTGCAAATCAAGATGATACTGACCGCGTCAACCTCTGCTGCCGTTCCACTTCCCCTCTTGCTTCCCATCCCCACAACGCGTGCAGTAGCAGAGAGCTGCCTCAAAGGTTTCCATTGCTCCTGAAGCTGATAAATAAAGGGTTGAAAGAGGAAGAGGTGGTACCAGTATCTACTACTAGAAGCGAGATGCAGTGGGACGTGGGAGGGCACGTGGCTCAGGTAGGTGTGATCTATGGAACTAAACCACTTCCAGACCCTCTCTGAAAAGCATCCAAAGCTAATGGCCGTTTTGCTTTCGTTCTCTTTCCTTTGGTGCCTCCATGTCTTGGTAGTATGTGCTCCTTCAGCCTGGGCTGGCAGCCATCCTCCACCCGACATGGCCATGCACAATCCTGCATCTCCATGAGTAACACCAGAGCCCTGGGCAGCTGCTTGTCCAGCGTGGTTGTTTTTGTCCTCCCCACAGAGACATAACTCATGAGCTGAGGTGGTGTGGCACGACCGAGTGAAGGGAGGCAGCTCAGGGGCTTTCTGAGGGTTCCACAGAGTGTATTCAACTCTGACAGCACCCACTGTCACTGCAGACACCCATGGCCACCCCTGAGCTACCTGTCTGAGGGGACCCGCAGCTCTTGGTAGGACAGGCCCACCTCTAGCTCCTACCAGAAGCTCCCTGGTATGAGCTCAAGCAACGCAGTCTATGAGATGGGGCAGGGAGCATGACCCTGCTTATTTTTATCTTCAGGGGCCTTTTCTCCGCGCCAGCGTAAGGCTACGGTACATGACTTCCACAGCAAAGCCGTCCTGGGAGCCGGCTGAGCGCAGCAGTGTTTGCCAACACTGGTCGCTTGCAGAACACTGAGCTCTATTAGCTTGTTCCACACTTGACAGCGGTGATGAGTACCATACCAATCGCTAACTACTTTATTTCCGTAAATGAGCGTGTTGAAATGTGCTGCAGACATGGCAGAGCTGGGACAGCTGCACAGTTGTGGTTTCACTAGAGATTTCCTTTTTTTTAAAACACAGGTTCCTCTTCTCTGAGTATTTTTTCCCTGTACTTAAATGTCATCCCAGCTCGCTTGGTGCGTGGAGTCCTCTCAGCGAGCAGCCCGGGGAGCGGGGCAGAAGGGGAGACTGCGCTGATGGATAAAGCCAAAGCAGAGCATTGTTTTCAAAGGGAGGGAGAAGCAAACAAGAGGCACGCAGCTCAAGCCAGCAGCTGATGTAACTCCCTCGGAGCAAATGGTTCAGTATCTGATATTTAATCTTCTGGCCTGGGCTCTTGCTTGCACTGTAAATGTGCTCAGGAGTCGCGGTGCTGGAGCAGTACTTTGTGCCAGCACCCGGAAAGCACAAAACAACCGAGTGTTCATGCTGTAACACTGTGCTGTGTGGCCCGTAGGTGCTGGAGGGTCACCTGCAGGATTACCTAGTGACAGTCGGGTTTTTAATAGAATCGTAGAATCATAGACTGGCTTGGGTGGGAAGGGACCTTCAACGCTCATCCAGTCCAACCCCCCTGCAGTCAGCAGATGCAACCAGAGCAGGGTGCTCAGAGCCACAAGGACCAACCTGACCTGGAATGGTTCCAGGGATGGGGCTTCTCCCACCTCTCTGGGCAACCTGGGCCGGGGTCTCACCACCCTCAGCATAAAAAATTTCTGCCTTCTCTTTAGTCTGAATCTCCCTCTTTTAGTTTAACCTATCACCCCTTGTCCTGTGGCAACAGACCCTGCTAGAAGGATTGTCCCTGTCTTATAAGCCCCCTTTAAGCACTGAAAGGCCACACTAAGGTCTCCCTGGAGCCTTCTCCTCTCCAGGCTGAACACCCCCAGCTCTCTCCCCTGTTCTCCCAGCAGAGGGGTTCCACCCTCGGGTCATTCCTGTGGCCTCCTCTGGACCCACTCCAACAGGTCCATGTCTCTGCTGTGCTGAGGAGCCCAGAGCTGGACCCAGCAGTGCAGAAGGGTCTCCAAGAGTGGATTTAACCAACACATCTAGAGTGGTTGCCTAGTCCCCAGCATGTTTTCTGTTCTTGAGGGGCTCTGTGTTCTTATCACACAGCCGAACTGTATTAGGGGACCTGGGTGCTCAGTGGTGGGGTGTGCTCAGAGGACCACCAGCCATCACAGCTGTTCCCAGAGCTGTGCTGAGGGCCCTGCTACAGACGCGTGGCTTCTTCAGCAGCCTCAGAGGTGATGGAGATGGGTGTTTTTTGAGCTGTATGGGAGCTGCCAGCCTGCTCAGGCTGAGAGAGCAGCCCCGAGACACGGGACTGCTGCCCCTCCAGCTGCCTATGCTGGTGGCTGGTTTTCATCCCCTTCAGGAGGCATGATGTGACTTGTCCAGTGTTAAAAAGGAAGCCCCCGGCAGTGCCACCTTTAGGTCTGCTGCAAGAGCTGGGAAGCTCCAATGGCTCCACACGTGAGTGCTCATGTACTGGCGGAGCAGTGCTCTTTGCTGGGGGTGGAGACAGCTTGCAGCTGGTGCTGGGACGTGACTCACGTTCACGCTTTGCCCTGGAACGATTGTGATTCTTATTTGTCTGTGGTTTGAAATAATTGTCAGCCGTGTATACGGTTACGCGTCAGCCCCGCGCGCTCGCAGGTTGCCAGAGGATGAGCTCGTTCAGCTCGCACGGCCAGTGCTGTTGCATGGGGTCCGTGCCCTGTGTTGTCTTTAAACTTGAGCCTTCCAAAACCAGCGATGGGTCGCAGGTCCAGGGAGCCCCAGCTGGGCACCTAATACTTAGCTAAATGCTGATCCCCCTCCAGAGACCTATTTCTGTGTGAATGCAATTTCTGTGGTGTCTCCAGGGACTTGCTCCAGGCATTTTGGATGGTGGTCTTGGCCATTCCAGTGTCTTTTCCATTCCCAGCTGTGCTCTGAGTGGCCTCCCAGTGTACGGGGAAGAGGAGGTGTCAGACGGGCCCTTCCAGCTCCCACTGTCCCTTGGTGGGAAGCTTGAAAGGCCATGAGCCATCCTACCCGGTTCCAGAAGCAGAGCAAACACCAGAGCTGGTCCCCCCGGGATGCCTTTTTGGAGGGATCTGGGCACATGTAAGTGTAAGACCTGTCACCCTAAAGCAGGCCAGGAGGATCTGGGTGTGCCCTGGGGAAGCTTCCTCTGCTCCCTGCCCAGGCTGGGCTTGGTGGGAACCAGCTCTTCCCGCAGCAACACATCACTTGTGTGAGTGACCGAAGCACAACACAGGCATCAGCTGATCAGTGTGTTGCGAGTAGGGAAATCAGTGCAAGGAGTTACTTTGCCACTAACGAGAATTTGGGGAGCAAGAGGGAGGCACGGCCGGGTGATGGAGTTAGCAGAGCCAGGCGGATGTGTGTTGGCTTACAGGCTGGGGGCTGCACCATACCCTGCGCTTTGCACACTGCAGCCGCAAGGCACTGCTTCTCCATCCCCCTCCCCAGCCCCTGGGATGCTGCCAGTTCCCGATTTGCACTGGAGGGGACGAGTTTCTCACTGTGAAACATGGGGCAAAACACAGTCAGGAGTGCTCCACAGCGCCAGGTCTAGTGCAGACCCTGGGTTTGGATTTACAGTTGCAGTTTGTGGCGGGTGGGAGGGAGCTTGAAGTGGTTTTCATCTTGGCGTGAGCTGCCAGAGCACTGAGCTGAGCAAAGCAGCTGCTGCCCGCCTTTAAAAGGGGCTCCTGCGCTGCAGAGCCCCTTCACCTGCCACAAAGCCCAGCTTTGTTCAAACCCCGGCAGGCGTTTGCCGTTGAACAACGTGAACTGTTCAGCTCGGCTGTTGGCTGCACGACACTGAAATCAGGCCTAAAAATAGGAGGATGTCTGACCCTGAAGTGAAGGATTTTCGCTCGTAACCCAGCCTGGCGCCCGGCCAGGGTGACTTCATCTGGAGGGGAAGTTGGAAAAGCTTCCAAATTTGCTGCTTTGCGCGGAGGAGCGCTAAACGCCTGTGTCAGCGGATAATCAGGCACGGGCATGTTCACCGTGGCTGGGAATCTGGGGAAGGAGGGAATGGGGAAGAAAAATCTTGAAGATGAAGGAGAAGGATTGGAGCTGCGTGTTGGAAGAGGGTTTTGGGAGTGTTGTCAGTGTATAACTCGAGGGGAGTTGATAGGAGCGAAAAAAGTCCCGTTCAGGCAGAGCCTGTCCCATTATGAGAGTTTTGTTTCCTTTTAGGTGTGCTAAAAGGTATTGAGCTACAGTCAAGGTTCTGACCATCATCCCACCCAGTGATATCTGATGATATTAGTCACAGTTGTGGTTTCAGGCTGCGTGGTTCAGACTTCAAGCGCGTGGATACTGCTCATGGTGGCCATGGAAGCATCTGGGATGGCCAGGGACTGAATGACCTCCCGTGGGTTCGGTTCTCTGATATTTGAAAGCAGCTTTGCCCAGGCTAACCATCAGGGATTTGATCTGTGCTCAAGTAGCACAGACGACCTTGCTGTTTTTCTTCTAAATCCAAAATGCTCGAACCCAGTTCCTCTTATTTCTGCACTAAGCTTCTTTGTCTTCTTTAAAAATGTATGAAAAAATGCAGTCAGCAGCTTTCCTCTGAAACTTGGCATCTTTTTCCCTCTGGATGCTGCCAGGCGACTCCTGTGCTCATCCTCTAACGAGGACACTTTTCCCTCCGTGCTGATGAGTGCACGCTGGAATTCGTAGCTCTTTTCGGATGGCAAGAGCTAAGTGTGATGTTTAGATGGGGTGTCTCCATTATCTGTTTTCCTTCTGCCTTTTAAATTCTCATTACATATTTATAATGCTGTTATAGCAAAGACGCCTCAAGCGCAACCGTGGGCAGTGTTTGGTCTCTGAGTCCCAAATGAAGCTGAAAAAACTGCTGTTGCTATGTAAACACTGTGTCAAGAGCTGATTTCATGCACCCTGCTGGGCATTTTTAACTAGCAATGATAATGAAAAGAGGGGAAGAGTTTTACCATATCAATGTCTGATCTAATATGAAACAAATTGACTTGCTTAGAGACTGAGGAAAGTGTTCAGGCAACCCCTTCTTGGGGTTTTCATACTCTTAGATCATCACAGCAACGCTCTTCCTGCAGACAAGCTGGTTTACAGACATCTGCCACAGCAACAGGCGCAGACGAGCTGCTTTTCACTTCATCAGCCTTTGGGCAGGATTTGTCTGACTAAGCGTGAGGGTATTTCTGGTTGTCTGCTGGGAAATGACCAGGCTGCGGCTCTAAAGTTGTTTCATTGGCATCAGCCGAGCCCGTGGAAGGCGGATGGTAGCCCAAGCAGGGTTAAGAACTGCCCTCCCGGACTGTGGTTAACTATATGGCCAGAGAGGGCCTTGGACAGTTTTGGCATGTTTTGCCCGTTTTTTCTGGGTAAAAGCTTGAAGTTTCTCTGACTGAGAGACAAATCTCTGTTTGCAGCTGCTCTGTGAAACCTCTTAGCTTCTGATCCCTGATACTTTTCATTAAGCACAGCCTAAGTGGAGTAACCCTGGGAAAGGCAGGGACCTAAACCTAAACAGCTGGAATAAATCTCATGTGCTCCAGCGGTGAGTGCCCGTCCCGCTGTAGGTCAGCTGCTCCCTTACAGACCCGTTGTTTCACACGGCATTAATGGAGCCGACATCAATGAAAGCGAGACACACACACTGGAAAAGCTGGCTTCTATTCTTGCAGTCGGAGCTCTTTATTTTTCCTTGCTGGCTGGGATGTTCTAGCAAACTCGACTTCCTTGTCATCTTTAAACTATGTGGAGAGGTGGGGAGTTGGCTTTCACCAAAGCAAATGGACTTTTGCTTTGAAAAGTCCCTTCCTGCAGTTTTTGGCATGACTGGTCACCCTGATCTCAACCGTCCCTGAGCCTCCTGATACAGTAGTTTTGTACAAAGCTGTATTTTTATGCACATAAGCTTTTAAAGCTGCTTTTGTTTGAAAACACGACCCTCGATAGTCATCCCGTAGTTTTACACACAGAGTTGGAGATGGGCGCAGAAGACTTATTTGGGAAGAGGGAGAGGGCTCGGGGATGAGGCTCTGGTGGGCACACATAGCACGAGTTGTCAAGTAACGTTCAGATAAAAATACTGTGTGTGAAAACAGATGAATTCAGCCATACTGTGCATTTGCTGTGGGGCGCAGTCCTTAATGAAATGCTCGCATCCGCTTCCCCACGCCGAAGCCTTGTCTCCCCATCGCATAGAACAGACACGGCCTCAAATGTGCTAGAATGTACAGAGGCACTTTTACCCCTCACCAGTCACTGGTTTCCATGTGGGTTTTTCTACGGTGTCTTTCTGGCAGTTAAATACTGAATCACAGAATCGTCTTGGTTGGAAGAGACCTTTAAGATCATCAAGTCCACCCATTCCCCAGCACTGGCAGGTCCCCACTGACCCCTGTCCCTCAGCACCACCTCCACATGGCTGGGAAACCCCTCCAGGCATGGGGACTCCATCACTGCCCTGGGCAGCCTGGGCCAGGGCTTGACAACCCTTTTGGGGAAGAAATTGTTCCTCATGCCCAACCTAAACCTCCCCTGGAGCAGCTTGAGGAAACTGTTGCTTGTTCCCGGGGAGAAGAGACTAACCCCCACCTCACTCCAACCTCCTGTCAGGGAGTTGTCGAGAGCCAGAAGGTCTCCCCTGAGCCTCCTTTTCTCCAGGCTCAACCCCCTCAGATCTCTCAGCTGCTCCTCAGCGCACTTGTGCTCCAGACCCTGCACCAGCTCCGTTGCCCTTCTCTGGACACGCTCCAGCATTAATGCATTTATTTCCGGAGCAGAGCTGTGAGATCTTGCCTTCACTGTGCATGCAGGGACGAGAGGCACAGAGGCTACGGGGTTGATTGCTCTCATGCTTAGTCTGAAAGTCCTTGAGCATTACACGTAAACATGTCTTGGAAACGCTGCGGGGGCATCTGTGTGGGCTCAGTCCTGCTGCAGATGGGCTCCCAGCTGGCCCCGGGCAGTGCCCAGGGGAAAGCCTGGGCATCACAGAGGAGCAGCACGGCTGGTTAGAGGGACAGTACGCTCCTCCACAGCATATTTGTTCATCTCTGTCTCCTTTCATCAGGCATCGGAGGTGCCGGGCTCTTTTGAGCTGGCTTGCGCAGGCTCTGCAGAGGTTTCTCTTCCCTCTGTCCTGGCTCCTGTTTGTGGAACGAAAGGACAGGTTTTGGCTGAGGACTCCGAGGCCAACTCCTGTGCATACAAAGCGGGTAGAGAGACCTCAGCTGAAAGGAAAAAAAAAAAAAAACCAACAAAACCTGTCTGCATTTAAATCAGCCTAATTAAAGTGGCTTTTTCCAGGAGCTGGCAGACACGCTGCTGCATCGCCTGCCCAAAGTGATTTGTGCAATTACTGCCTTTTGTGTTTGTCTGGTGGGGTTTTTTCTTACCGCCTGTTGCTCAGGGAAGATCACTTACGTGCGATCAGTCCTTTTGAGTTTAGAAATAGGGGGCTGGATTCTCACCTGCTCTAAGAGCTGGAGTAAATCAGTGGAGCTGTACTGATTTACATCTGCTGGTGCTCGGGGTGCCTGGAAATAGCTTATCAAGTGCAAAAGAAAAAAAATGGTTTTGCCATCCATCTGGAACACATCGCATCCATCAGGGGAAGGAGAGGCATTTGTGAGAGCAAACGCTTCATTTATCAGCGATTGAAAAGCCTGGATATAGCAGGGATAATTATAACCAAGATTAGTCTTCTCGGAATGGAAAAGTAATGACAATCCTAATTTTTACCAAATCCTCTGAAATTTACTGTCTATTTATTTAACACCCCGGACCCTTTCCTGCAACAGAGAATTGGCCTGATTTATGGAGGTGCGGTTGAGTCATTGAAATACTTGGGAGTTCATCTGCACGGCCCGTGGGCTGCTCTGGTTATTTTCCCTGTCACCACTCGGAGGCCATGGGTACTGGGAATGCAGGTGGGAGGCACAGGCTGAAAATCATCTGAAGTCAGTCAAAACGCTCTTCTCCTCTTGCTTCACAGGCGAGAAGTACCCGGCCTTCGTAGGCAGCTTTAGCTGGTGGTGCTCTTGGGAAGAGAAGGGAACAAAGTTCCATCCATCCCCTCTTCAGCAGCTGCCTGATTTTTTTCTGTGGGGTTTTTCTTGCATATAAGGAGAGGAAGAGGTGTCCAGGAATTCCCTGTGCAGGGAAGGTCAGAGTAGCAAGAGTACGTTTGAATTGGAGAGCTGACGGTACTTTGCCTGGGACAAGCCGTGGATGTCACCCATCCATCCTTACGGGAACTGAAAACCTCTGCTAGAAGCAGGTAGAGCAGCACAAGAAGGAAAAGCCTTTTGGGACAATACAGGCTTTGTTAAAAAAGAGAGATTACCCAGAATCTGTGAAAACGAAGGCAGGTGGAGGAGCCTGGAAGACCTTTTACTACCGTCATTGGATAATAGAGGAAAATGCCTGGGCTGAGGTTTAATAATTGCTGCTGGCCTTTTTTGTGGCAAGTTCATAATTGCAAGGTCTGTCTGCATTTGTGGGTTGATGAGCTGTGCTGCCTTTTGGCTGAGTGTTTACTCTTTTCTTACCACAGAAGTAGGTGTCTTTTCCAGCCAGCATGCCGTGCAGGGGTTGAAAGGCAGAGCCTTGACTTCCCATTCAGCGCTAAAGCGCTGGGGGATTTTAGGGGTGTTACAAGCGCACACAAAACCCAAAACAGCAAACCCTGGGAGGTGAAAATAATGGTCCGAAGAAGACAGCAGGAAACTTTCCTTGACTCCTTCTGAGTCAGGGTTTTAGTCCAAGGGCTTTGGTAGCACTGTAAGCCTTTGTGCTTCAAGACACAAGCCAAACTCTTACTAATAAAATTCAAACCACAGTTTTTCTTCAGGGCACAAATTCTCATGTAAAATCTCCTCCATTTTCCTAAGCCTCTGTCAGAAGCTGGCCCCTGTTGAAAGAACACACAATTAGATCAGGCTGCCTGTCTGAACTGGCGTGGCAGCTCTCCTGTGCTGCAGGAGCACACAGGAGGGGTGTGTTGTCACCAGTACTGCTGTGTTGTCACCGGGAGGGCCACAAGTGCCGGACAGGTCGGGTGATCGGGGAGGCAGGAGGGGAAGAGGGATTTGAATGTGTGTCTGGGGGTGTATCAGAACTCCTCAGTCTGTTTTTACAGGTATCCTTACAGTCCCGTGCTGCCATCCCTGCCTGCCCCTCACCTCGGGGGCCGACTCATATTTTTGCGTACACCCAAGACTTGCAGAGTTCGTGTAAGGTGTTGGATGGTGTGGGATTGGTGGTTTATTAGGGAGCGTCGCTGCTTTGTAGCCTGGGAGCTGCCAAACGGTTGACCTGAGCAAAACAAAGGGAGAAGTCTTTGCATGTGTGTGGTGGGACAGCGACACAAAATGTACCCTCCCACCCCTGTCCAGAGCAGAGCTGGTGCCTTTAGTGCCAGCTCAGCTCCACACTGAACCCTTCTGTATGGTTTTTTGCAGGCAGGTTGTCCAAGTGAGAGCCGACAGCTGCTCCAAGCGTTAGGAAATCAAAGCAACTTCCTAATGTCTTTGGATCTCACTGGTTTCCTGCTGCAGGGTGGGCAAAAATTTTACGAGTGGGATATCTGGCAGCAGGAGAGAGGTTTGGGAGGGCTGCTGGCTTGTGCTGCCAGCTGTGCAGCAGCTCTGGTGCAATCCGTACGTGGCAGCCTCATTGGGACAGACAACCATGTGCAGGTCTGGTCCCGCTCCAGCTGAAGCTGGTGGGAGCCTTTCCCATCACTGCTGAGGAGCTGAAAAGGTCTTCCGAATCCCACGTGTATCGTTTTCTTCCTGGGGTTTTTTATTACTTTTAAAATGCTGCAGACCCCAGTCACAAGTTCTTGAAATCATGACCCAGGATCTCTTTCAGCTACAAAAAAAGTTGTGGCGATATTCTCCGCACCACATCTCGGGAGAGCATTTGCGTGTCATGTAGAGAGGCTCTTGGAATGCTCTGGGAAGTGTGTTACAGGAGATGTTAAGTAGGATGGTCGCAGAGGGGGCGATGGTGGAACCTCCTTGCCTTCTGTCAATGCCTTGGACGCTCCGTTCCAGCTGCAGTGCACATTACTTAGCTCAAAATTGCCTCTTCTGGCACCTCCCACACACTTGTGTACTAATATGGCCGTTCTCAAGGGCTTTGTCCCTGCCAAAGCACAGCCTGTTACCAAAGGAAAAAGACAATTAAGAGGAAGCAGTGGAGTTTGCCATATAAAAGTTTAAAACTTACCCACGCTGAATAATAATGCAGAGCGTCGTTTCATCCAGACAGATGCTTCCTGGATCGAAAAGAGCAACTGGATCTGCTGGGAATGGATAAACAGCTTTGCAGCTCCCGGTTCCTGCAGCTCAGGTCCCCCGCGGCATCCCAGTGGCTGTCCCTGCCTGGCTGTGGGTCACCGCATTGTCATGCAGTGTGACTCTGCGTCAGGAGGCTCAAGTCAGGGGGTTCATGAGCAGCCCAAGTCCTAGTGGTTGAGGGATCTAAATGGAGACCTCTGTCCCAGCCTCAGCATGGGTGTTGCTCCTGCCAGGTTTGGTGAGGGTGCACATGAGCACACCGCTGTGCCAGCAGCTCCAGCTGCCTCCTGACGGTGGCATGCTGCTGGCTGCCTGCTCTCAGGCAGCGCCCAGCTTCATACGCCCTTGTCCTTGGGGCAGAAATCATCTCTGGGTGGCTCTGGGCAAACCAGAACAATCAAAAGCTTCCCTCAATCCCCTCCCTGACACTGGCATTGCTCCCATGCCTGCACTTCTCCTGCCTTCCTTCCTAGATCATCTGCTGCACAAGTTGAAGTCGCTGAGCAGGGACCTCCTTGCTGCTGATGGCTGAGCCATTCCTGCACGGTCCCCTTTGGATGGTGTGGGGACATCTCGCAGGCATCTCTTCCCAAGAAAAGCCAGACTTTTCTGAGCAGGGTGCTGTAACCCCCAGTGCCCCAGTGATGGGCTGTGTTGGCCCTCCTGACTTAGCTGAGGAGTGAGGCTGTGGTGCAAGCCTGAGGGGAAAGTGTAGGGAGAGGTTTGGGGGTAAAGCCAACCGAACCATCACTGGTTCTATAGGTGGAGAGGGATCTGGAGCTGAAAGCGGAGTGCTGGACCAGCCCAGCCTGTGCTCCAGGGCCCCGCTGCGCTCCCAGCAAACCCCGCACACGGCCAGGTGGGTTTTGTCCAAGAGAGCAGTGCTCAAGGAAAAACATACAGAAAAGCTGCGGTGCCTGTTCCAGCTCACGTGCACCCGTGTGTTCTGAACGGAAAAGTCCACAAGAGTCCTGAGAGAGTGGCTGGAGAGAAACCCCATCTGGTAGCCTTCTGCAAGGCTACTCGATTAGCGGCTGCTCCTCCTCTCCTCCGAGGCAGCCTAGCAGGCGGCGTGGAGGGGACCAGCCACTAAACTGGCAGGAGGTGGCAAGAAACGAAAAAGCAGCCAAGAATGTTGCTGTCTTACCTGACGATTTCTTTATTGGGTGTGAGGGTGTTTGGCTGGGACCGCATCGAGCGCAAACTCAGCACTGTCTCGGCCAGTCAGCAAACGAACTTGATCCTGGATGGCCATCATCTGGAAAGTGGCTGATTGCCAAGTAAACCCAGGAGCTGCTGTCTTTAGAGGAAACCCCTGGAAGATTGACTAGGCAATAAACCAACGGTTTTCTGAGCAATTACTCTGTGGGGAATTCCACCAGATCTCTGCGTTGTAAATGTATGGGACGTGCCTATAGAAATCCTTGAGAGCGCGATAGAATTGAATCAACGCCGTTAGTTTGTGGGGGGCGTCAGCCCAGATCCCTGTGGCAGATGCTCAGGGAACACAACCTGTTGAACAAAGGTACCTGTGGCCCTGTGAACAGAATACACCTAATTTGCCTTTTTTTTTTCCTGCGGTCAAGCCTTCCCCTTGCCGCATTCAGCCTTTGCTCATCCTTTCATTTCCCTCATTGCTTTCCTCCTCTGTCTCTTTGCCCCAGATTCCTGTCTTTATTTATTTGTTTCTTTATTTCTGGGTCTGCCTTGCATTCCTCTTGTGCTTCATTCTGTGCTGGGAGGCAAGAAGCAGCAATTGCATGTGACGGGGCTGTTCTGCAGCCCGGCTTGCTGCGGGTCCCTGCCGGAGCCTGGGACTGGGCAGGAGCATGAACATGCTGGGTGTCCTGGTGGGCTCCCGTTGCTGCCCTGTGATGTCCCTTCAGCAGCTCGTGGCAGAGATCTGCCCTGTGGGCTGGACAATGAGTCCCCCACCAGCAATGGGTGCCCTCCGTGGAGGT
The DNA here is from genome assembly GCA_009769605.1 of Bucorvus abyssinicus. Lineage (NCBI taxonomy): Eukaryota > Metazoa > Chordata > Aves > Bucerotiformes > Bucorvidae > Bucorvus > Bucorvus abyssinicus. Next base: position 2,635,643 of record CM020032.1, read on the forward strand.
GGATCTCGGCTTTGGATCCGTCACGCAAATCCTAAATGAATTCCTAATGGTGTTTTAAGGGTTTTTATTTCCAAATAAGTGACTGTTTCAGGCGTGTTTGTAATTCCCTTTGAAAACGCTCGGTTCTGCTGCGTGTCCAAGCGGCGCAGAAGCAACAAATCGTGATAAAGAACAACCTACTGGCTCGGTAACGCACAGGCCGGCTGGTGGGACTGGAGATACAGGCAACAGGGAAATACAAAGACCTGCTGGCAGTTTAAGCGTCTCTTCGGCCTGCTGCCTGTACAAATAACACGGAACTTTGGTGTAATTACAGGAGATTTGAGAAAAATTTGTCCTCTTGGTTTATCTGTTCCACGTTTGCGGTTTGCATACGAACTGCGTGTTGTTTGCCAAAGCTTCTACTGCTTCCCCGGTGCAGCTAATTCTTTTCCTCTCTTCATTTTCCGGATCTTTTGTACAGCAAGAAGAAAGAGAACCTTTCCAAAGGCACAGCACTATTGGACTGTGAACCTGCAGGAGGACTCGGGGCAGGGTGTACACTCCCTAGAGTGAGACAGAGTCTTCCGGAGAAGACAGGCCACTGTCTCCAGAAAGCCACGTAGCCATCGCTATGTTGTCAAGCTCGGTTCAGAAGACAGCGTGGGAGAAGTGTCCTTTCTACTGAGATTGCTGTGCCCGCTGTCCAAGTCAATGCTGGCAGCACATGCCATGTAGTTGGGACACTTGGCAGGGATTTCCTAACTACGAATCATAATTACTGGGACAGAAAATAAACAACCCTGGGCCAGTCTTGGTCTTATCTGCTGGAATTCTTAAAGAAAAGGCATAAAAATCTCCAAATAATCCCTCCAGGGGATTAAATATGGTATTTAACACCTTCCTAAAATAGCTAGGACTCCTAAAAGCAGCCCAGTGTTGTCTCTCTGTCCTGCAGAGTGTTTGCATAAAGCATCCTGTGGTAATTTGGGTGGTGCAGGCAGTGCTGGGGCTGTTGCAGAGTGGGGCATCTGACCAGCGTGTGAGGGGGAAAACAGCTTCAGCATCAGAAAAATTGAGGTGCGAAATAAGCAGAGAAATGAGCCTTGTTTTTCCTGTGATGAGCCTGTCTGGAGCACTGGAAAGCACGGAGCAGGGGAGGAAAACCTGGCTGGTGCTGTGGAGTGACTTGGGCATCCTCACAGGAAAATTCCAGAGTTTTAAAACATTGTGTCCAAATCTCGCTTCGCTTCTCATTTACAGGCAACAGCCCAGCTCTGCCTGATTTCAGAGACTAGAACCCACGCTGGGGTGTAGCTGGAAGTGAAGGAAGCCCTGCCTCCCTTAAATGGCTACTCTGGCCCTCCTCTCCCCTCCTAGGAGGACCATAATCTCCTGTAGACTGAACCTCATGGCCAGGGACTCCTTTGCCCTCCTTTCCCATGACAGTGCTGATTCCTTGGGCTCTGCCTTCCTGCCTGGTTTTTCTGGACATCTGAGGGCTTGCAGGACCAGGACACCACTTTTCGGAAAACCTGGGCTGTGCTGTTGGAAGCCCCACTGCATCTGTGGATCCTGCGGAGCATCCCTTTGGCCGGGCAGCCTTTCCGAGCCTGCATCTTGCTTGCAGCATCCAACTCGCCATAGGAGAAAGCAGTAAATTTTTGGTCTCCAGCAGAGCAGCAGGTCCCAGGTCTTGGAGCCACCTTTCCAGTAGATGGCATCAAAGACAGCGAGTTCTTCTGCCCGACCCAACTCCCCATCTCTGGCTGGGGAGGGCTGTTTCCCCGCAGTCCCATAGCACTGGAGCAGCCGTAATCTCACCTGAATGCAGGTGAGATTTGAAATTTGAATTGAAAATGCATTAATGAAAATTCCTTACAGACCTTCAGGTGCAGGTTTTGATGGCTTTATTTAGTTTACTTTTAATGCATTTGTAATTTTTGCATATGCAGTGCGCTGCATAGTAGGAAGATTAAAGGCATTTCATCTTCTTTCTTTCTTTATAAACTGTGAATAGACCTGATAGTTGTTGGATGTCATCGATCTACTGGATGTGAAGAAATCTCTCTTCTCGACTCCCTCCTGTAGGAATTCCTGTGATCAGCAGGTTTAGCACACTGGGAGACTCCACTGTGCTGGAGGTGACACATAACCTTTGAAAATCTGATCCTTGACTCACCATTCTTTCTGCTCTTTTGGGGAACATTTCCATAACTGGGCTCCCTACGTTAGCAGAAGGTCAGGAGGGGCAGGTGGCTGCGCGGTGAAGTTTGGGAGGAGGGAATGTACGTGTAGTTTATAGTTTTAATCTGAGACCCCACTGACTTTTAAATGTAATGATTGTAACATTCCCCGCCCTTGGGAAGTGTATTTAAGCTGCCTCCCAATGCTTGCAGTAGCCAATAGACTTAGCAGGATTTTGTGGATTTATTTTCAATTAAAAGGAAAGAGCTGGAATTTCTTCCTGCTGGGTTTGTCTTCTGCTCTATTTGTAAGTTAAAAAAACCCAAGCCCCTTGTCCCTTGTGAAGGACCTTTTCTCAGACCGATGGCAGAACAGTCCAGAGCTTGGTCTGGAAAGCAGTGCCAGGGCTTAGGGGCTTCTGTCCTTGAACTGGAACCAAACCTTCAGTATTTTGACAGCTGATCTGAACCTGGACCAAGGTGAAGGCAAAGAAATACTTAATGGGTTACCAGGTGAGAACAGCGGTTTGCTGTTCTGTACCTGGGAAGGCTGCAGAGGTTTGGTTGACTTGCTCAAAGATGTAAGGAGAGCAGGAAGAGTTATAGCATGGGCATTCAGCACCCAGAAAAGGAGGTGGGGAGGGGGCTTGCCACCTGTGCATGCACCTTCTGTGCCCCAGGCACAGCCTTGGTGCCCCTGCACCCCGAGTGGGGCCGTGCCCCTCAGCTCAGTGGGGCTGGCATCACGCTTGCGCCACATCGTAACCTGCTCCAGCATTAATGGTGTGAAGCCGAGGATGCTGTTGCCTGTTGCTGAACTGTTCCTGGCCTAACTGGGCATTTCCAGTCAGGGCTGAACCTGAGCTAGAAGCACAACAGAGAAGAGACTGGGGTGACTCCTTAGTTTTCAAGGGTCCTGAAGACTTCTGCTTTGAGAAAATAGAAAAAGACTCGCCATGGACTATCTTCCATTTTCCTTTTGATCAGGCCATGGGAAGAGATTAGGCTATTGCACAGCCATGAGTGCTGTTGGAGTTTCTCACCCTGGGACAGCAAGTCAAGTGGTGGTGCTCCATACCCTCGAGAAGGTCTGGTGGCTGTGCAGGAGAGCAGGCTGCTGCTGGCAGCAGCTCATAGTGTCCCCTGCACCATTCAGTGCTTGGAGAGCACAGTCCTGTGGTTCAGGAGAAGCACAGAATGTCATTTTTTGGTGTGTTTCCTGGGGTGAGCTGCCAAGCCTATGTGCAGGCATGCTGGAGGACAGGGGGCTTGTCTGTTCCGGGCAGTTTTTTGCCAGAATCCATGCTCAGAGCAAGGCCACTGCAAAAATCTTGTCAAACAGAAAGAGAATTGAGATGGAGCTTTGGTGGTGCTCAGAAAAAAATCAAATCTGCATAGGGATAATGCATTTGTTTCATTGATTAGATATGAAAACAGGATTAAGCCTTCCTGAGGGCTTCAAGGTGGCAAACAGAAAGCTCAGCCAGGCCAGCGCATGCTCCTGTGGCGAGGTCACATTGCACTGCTAGAAGTGGTCTTGGCACTGGTGGCACCTTTCAATGAGTGCTGGTGCCTTGGGGGACCTTTGGGGCTGCACGGGGCTGTCAGGCTGATGCCCCCCTGGGCACCTGGAAGCCTCCAGATGTGCCACTGGCCTCCATCTCGGGTGGGAAGCAAACAGCATCCTCCAGGATGAGGTCCAGTGATGCTCCTCTTGAAGCATCCAGGCTGCAGCGGGATGAGGGAGGGAATCACTGTGAATACAGCACATGACTTGTGAGGCACAAACCTAGCTGAGGATGTAAGTGGGTGCAAATCTGCCAACAGCGGTGACTAAACCCCTTTCACAAGGGCAAAGCTTGGCTGTGTTCTGCAGGTGTGATGGTACCACAGTGCTGCCTAATGTCACTCAGAGCTGCAGTGTCAGGGAAGAGTTTCCTTCCCAGGTTAAAATGAGGAAGGGTGTCAGTCACTTTGTTCCCGGGAATGAAATGATCAGAGCTGGAGGAACAGGCATGATGGGAAGAAGGGGGGAATAGGGGAGTGAAGTTGAAAGAAAATCAACCTGATGCTTTCCAGGAACAGATCCAAGACCATTCAGGAGTTATCCTTGGTTACGAGAGCTGGAAAGCTGAGAAGAGTGCTTGAAATGGGAGATAAGAGGGACCTCTCTAGATGACACTTCATGATACATAAAGACTTGGCAGGCACCTCAAGTCTCACTATTAGGATTTTTTGCTGAGAAGGGACAGGAGGGCATCCTTTCAGAATGGTAAACCCTCTGACCCAAACGTATTCCTCATGCGTAGCTTCAGGAAGTTTTATCTGTGCACTAAAACAACCCAATCCACAGTACCTGGGGACATCACCCCAGTGGCTGGTCCGCAGCCCTTACCTGTCACCTGCGGTCCCAGGAGACAGGCTTTGCATATGCTGACGAATGAACAAGTAATCCTTCCTGTCCCTGTACAATTCACCCCGAAATCCTGCATTCTGGTTTTCTGAGAGCTGGGAGCAGGGAGAGGGGGGTCCTCTCCATCGCTGCGTGGAAAGCCTTGTCCCAGGCACGGGGCAAAGCCTGTCTGATGGAAACAGCTAAAAGGAGCCCGTGCTCTGCAAAAGCCACAGGGAAGCTGCCCACGAGCAGCTCTTTTTCGAGTTATCCTTGTCTGGTTTCCCCAGCATTCATATCTATGTGAACAGAAAGGCCAGAAGGGCTTGGTTTTGCGCCAGGGCTACGGAAGGGCAGCAGGGGAGTCTGTTACTTGGCTCTCAGAATGGTTCGGCTGCTGCCCCATGGACCAACAGGGTTCACCTGTCGTGTTTCGTGCACTTGGCCATCGGGTTTGGGGAAGTCTGGAAAATTCACCTGCTTGTTTCAGTGAAGGCAGGACATTACCAGGCTGGAGCGCTGGGCCCCCAGAGGATGCTGCTTTACAAGCTAACCTGAGCAGCTTGGCCTGTATTTCAGATTTTGCAGAGATTTACACCAAAGCTTCCTCTGTGGTAGTGCCAGGGAGGTGCAGCGAGGGGCAGGCGGTGGTTCAGAGCCAGGCGGTTTGTGACGGGGCATCGAGAGCCCGAGGACGCGTGAGGACAGAGCTATGCCAGAGCTGCGCTCCGAGGGGTTACACCTCCCTTCCTGTGCGCATTATGAAATGTCAGAGGTTTGTTATAAGGGGCTGGGACTGGCCTGTTGACTTAAGGTTTATATAAACTTTTCAAAAATAACATTTAATTTCATCATTTTAATTACACAAACATCAACTCCCATTCCCGTTTCACAGACACTTGACACTCTTGGGAAAGAGCAGCTCTTTTTGCCCTGTGCAAGGTCTGTAGCTGCTTTTTGGGGTATGTACGTGTGCCCAGGTTCAGTTTATCTCGGCTAAAGTGGATTTCCTTTCCTTTGTTTTCTTTTCCTTTCATTTTTTTTTTTAATATCCAGTTTATGGGGCTGTGAAAACAGCCGTCCGCGGTTGCTGCAGTCCTGTTAAACACTTTAAGATTTTTTCAGCTCATCTGTTTTCAATGAAGCACTTAAGCATGTGCTCGGCTTTAACAAAGCCTTAATCTAGTCCCTGAAGATACAGACAAGTTCAAGTATCTTGTTGAAAAAGGAAAGATTTGCTCAATCTGTGCGGGGTTCAGTGTTCACCACAACTCCCTGAGACAGCCAGAATACAGAATACATTTTTCTGCTCCTGCTTAGTTCTCAGCAGAATCCCCTGACAGTACAAAACACAATTAGCAAGTAAGGGCTTCACTCGAAATCCCTATTGTCTGCCCCAGAAGTGGAGCTGGGAAAGGTCTCAGGGCAGAGATTGAGTCGGGGAGCAGAGCTGTTGAACGCCCATCCCCACTCCCCGCTGTGCTCCTTGAGGATGCGTGATCCAAAAGCGGGAGGCTTTAGCCACCAGAGCGGTGAGTTATCGCCCTTCCAATAGCTCACATCACTGTTCTACAAAAACCCATGGAAGGCTCTTTTTCTAAAAGCAGAATTGTATGAAAATTAGCTGGGGCTAGTGAAGTCGCATCCGTGTTATCTTTTTCTTAACCCCGCCTTATCTCCCCGCATCTCAACGTGTAAATCCAGTCGCTAATGGGATTTAGTGCACAGAAACCTCAGGAGCAAAATCTGCGGCTTTTGGAGGAACATCTCGCTTGGTGCTCTCAGTCAATCGTATCGCTCCTCCTCAGGCTGGGTAGCTGCAGCGTGCTTCTGCGGTCCGGTGCCCAATGACTTTCCTGGTTCTCGTCAGAGTTCTCTGGCAATATTTGTGCACACAGAAATACGGGCTCATGGCTGTTTGAGGCTTCTGCTCTTACATCCCAGAAGCAGCAAGGCCAGCAAAGGGAGGTGTTGAAGGTAGCGCCATTGTTAAGCCCACGTTTCCTTCCGTGTTGCCTGTGTGTGGTTGGTTGCCGTGCCTGAGTACAGCCTCTCATCTCACCACAGCCTCTGGCTTTGGGGCTGCCGTGCTGGGGTTTGGCTGATTTCGGTGGCGGCGGGGCTGGATGCTCAGTAGAAACTCCCAGCAACTTCAAATCTTCAGTGTGTTTGTTTTCTCCGTGGTAGGGCAGGGCGGTCATTGCTTTGTACCCTTACTCACAGCCTTCCTCCCACCCCTGCGGTGAGTGTTCCCAGCCTGCCCCACATGTCCATCTCTCTGCACCATGCCTCTCCCTCCCCTCCTGGGTGCCAGCATTTCGAAGTCAGAGCGCTCAAGTGGAGGGAACCTCTGCGTGGCCCTGTGCCTCTCTGATGGAGCAGCTGGATTTTTTGTCTATTCTTCCTAACAGATGCTGGGCACTTCTCTTTCTGACCGTTGCTGTCCTGAAGTGCTGTCTTTGTCCTTAAATTCGACTGAATCCTCTTCTCCTTAACCTCGTCTTTATTTCACAACGAATTTGCAGGGTGTTCAGTTGTTTGGACATGGCTACTTCTGGCTGCGGGCTGGCTCCTTTCTGGGGCTGCCAGCCCAAGTGATGTTATTCTAATGTGTTCACCTTAAAGTGTCTTTGGCAACCTGATAGGCACGTAATTAGGTTTACTCCTGGTGTTGTTTGTCCCTTCTGCTCGCTCGGTTGCGTATCTCTCTTCTCAGAGGTGGTGGTGGCAATGCAGCCCTCCCTGGACTCCGACCCTCTCTGCCTTGCTCATGAACTCATACCATGGACTCACACATCAGGCGAGCAGGATTTCTAAATCACCTTCCACATTCTAGGGTAAAGTCTCCTCCCTCTGTTAATGCAGGGCACACTCAGGTGTGCGCAGTCAAAGGCTTGATATACTGGGTAAACACCAGTTACCAGCTGGGTTAACGTGGCCAGTTAAGGCTGTCTAAAATGGGATTATTCTGGAACTGAAAAACTCCCAGATGTGTTGACACTGCCATGGCAGAGCTCAGCAGCGGTAGAGTGGTGTCAGGGGGTTGAGACGGGATCTGCTGATCCCAGACCCCCCTTCAGGCAATGATTTGGGTTGAGAGAAGTGACCAGAGCGGTCATAAAAATATTAATAAGCTGCTGTATCAGGGGGAAGACACATGGGCATGGCTGTAGCTGTGGTGGTGTAGGTGCTGTGGCACCAAGACCCGAAGGCTTTGCGTGGTCAGGCTTGTTGCAACAAGTCGCACATCTCCGTCGTGCGTTGGAGGTGAGGCGTTGCTACGTGGCTGTGCTGAGCACGGCTTGCTTCAAGTGTGACCCACATGAGATATTTTGATGGCAGGAAGCCTTTTGTCAAACTGGTCTAAGTGTCACCTCACATGCTGCTTCATGACACCTTGACTCATAACCACAAGCTCTTCCTGAGCTCACACGTTTTCCTCCCCAGCCCTGCCTTTGAGCAACTGCTGCTCTTACAGAGTCTCTCCGCCGCTCCTCAAGGCCAGGGGACCCGAAGGGAGCTGCACACTTCTCCCCACAGTTTTGTCCATCTGTCTGTTCAGGGGAAGCCAGGTTAGGGAGCAGGTTCCTCCCACCAGCTGTGCTGCAGCCCGGCGTGCTTCTGCTGGTGCCAGCAGCTGGGTGTCCAGCAGCGGGTCTGGCCTGACTGCTGGGGGCACCTGGAGCAGTGACACCAGCTGGGCTGGTTCTCAATGAGCAAGCCCTGGCACCGAATTTCGATAGGTGACGCACCAGCCTGTCCGTGCTTCAAGTGTCCAGGTCTGCCCTGTGGTTTAGGGACCTTGCTCCCCTTTGGAGGTAAATTTGGATTTCCCTTGTGCCCTTCCAAGCATCTCTGGGTGGTTTAGAGTCATAGAATACCTCAAGTTGGAAGGGACCCGTAAGGATCATCAAGACCAACCCTTTGTGTAGAAACAAAGCTCTTGCAGGAAGGGTTATTGAAGAGTGGCAAAGGTCATGGCTGGGAGAACAGGGATCACAGTTATCTTAAAATATTTTTTTGGTGGTTGAAGCGGTGACTTTTCGACTTTGCAAACGTGTCACTTCTGGTAGGAGCTGGGTGGAGACATCACCTACGGCAAATGGCTTTTTCCTGCCTTGGGCAGCCCTGATAAAAAAGAGTGAGCTGTGTATTTGTCTTAAAGTAGTGCAGAAGCAAGTGCTGCTAAAGGAGGGGAAGAAATTAAGTCCAGCAAGCACTTTCCAGGGAGAATGTCCTCTTTCCAATCCCCTCTTCATTTGGCATTAAAAAGTTGGCTTAAAGTAGGTCAGTTCCTCCTAGGGCTGCAAAGGCGAGAGGCGGAGCTGTAGCGTGGTGCAGACAAGAGCTGCAAACCCTTCCCCTCTCAGTCCTGGCCTAAACATCTTTTCCCCGTGGCAGCTGGAAGCAATACGTGTTGTTTGCTCTCTATCAATCTATACCAAGATAATGATGACCTCCCCACTCCACGCTTTGTGCCCAAGAGCGGGGTAGCAAATGGTGCAGCTCTTACTGCAGCGATATGCAAAACTCGCTTGCACCGTAGTGGCAAGAAATACGAGTTTTCCTCATCTCTTCCCCAAGCCACGGGGTCGGAGGGGACCGAGGAAGTCAGGATTTATTACTGGAGGGCAGAGGAGGGGTGGTGTGGATCCAGATCTATATTCCAGCTATTTCTGAGTGCACAAGAAAACCTTATCTGGATGCATCATTTGAAGTAACATGAATTGCACTTGGATGGAGAATCTAATTAAATGCTGCAGGCTTTAGACAACACATTAGTATTTTCAACCATTTGACCCCAAACAGCCGTTAAAACTCTTTCTGATGGCTCATCTGCGTTACACGTTTTTGTTTTAATTAGAACAAGATGGTAATCCGTACTTCAGTTAAGTTCATTACACTTATAAACTTAATACAATCCAAAGATCAATTGGTCATTAGCTAAGTAAGTCCACTGTAATTAACATTTACAGAAAACTTTTAATTGCGTGCCTGTCCTTCACAGCAGGCGATGAGGGCAGTGAGGCTTCTCTGCCTTCTGCTGTTGATGTGTAAATCCGGTTACAAACCCCATATCGTGTGGCCCTAACCCATAGCCAGCTAGACGCTGTTTGTAGAGGTGGGTTCGGAAAGGCAGCAGCTGGCCCGAAGACTCCAACACCCAGAGGGCTTCACGGCGTGGCCCGTCCTCTCCCCAAACATCTGGCTGAGCAGGACGGGGCTGTACGAGTATCATGGTGGTGGGCTGGTCCAGACCATGACCAGTGGTAGGCTCTGGCCAGATGTGCACAGTGGTTTTTTGGTGGAGAGTGGAGCTGTAGGGTGGGGTCTCCTCCCACCTCTGTTGACCGCTGGCTTTGGCCTTCTGTTGTGCCTGGGCTCTTACGGCATCCTCATCGTTCCCCCAAAGCAGGTTTCATCGGCTTGCGACCAGCGGTGCAGGGAAGGGATAGGCATGGGGAGAACAGCACAAGTGTTGCTGTATCGGGGGTTGCTCCAGCGATGCCCCGGGGTTGGTGACACAGAGCTCCACACATTGTTGGGTGGGCAGGTACCAATACCCGCACCGAGCGACGCGGTGGAAACCGTTAAAGCCAGCGAGCAGCACTGGCTGTTGGCCAAGCCGTGGCAGCAAGCTGTGCCTTTTTGCACTGGCAGCCCCTAGATCTTCTCCAAAATTGCTTGTCTGCAGATAATAATGAATAGTCCCTTTATGCTCAGTAACTGGGTAGTGCTGGTTTTCGCCTCCCTGAGAAGAATCATCATCCCTCCTCGAAGGGGCAGAATTACGCTCCTTTTTCCATAGGCGGGCTGCATAATCACTATAATTTTATTATCTCTGTGCACTCAGAAATACACCACATGGCTCTTCTGTAAGTGGAGAAGATAAGAGGCTATACCAGCATGAATTTTCTTTAATAAGATTACTCTATGATAATAGGCTAGCAGAATAATTTAGCTCCTAATGATTTTGTTCTTCCTTGCTTCCACATGATCAAGGGCCACATGCATTAAAGTTGCAGAGGCTATTTTAATTATGCAGTAGTAAGTATGTATTTTATATAGCAGCTTTAATGATTCAGAGGGAAATTTCGTTTTTCGTGGGAAATACTTCTTTGGTGTTGCTGTTTTCGAGGCGCCGTGTGTGTAAGCACATGCAGGTTGAATTTCTGCAGTATATCGGTGGTGTTTTTTGTGGGGAAAAAAATCCAAGTGTTGAAATATAGTGCAGCCAACCAAGCTGTCTGGAAGGGGATCAACCTCGCAATACTTTAATCTGATTTAAAAAATGGTAAAAATGGCAAATGATTTTTTCATGTGGATGAGTTGCCTAACATCAGGCATTCAGCTTAGGAAACGTTGGCTTGGCTCCCTCGGGGCCTCAGTTTCCCTTTTAGGAGAACAAATGAAAGAAGCGCCGGGACTTTTAAACCGGCTTCAGTGGATATCCCAGCCGGTTTATGGTGCACCCTGGGAGTGCTGAGAGATTTAGTTCCCTGATGTTTGTAGAACTCTCTCAGATCTTTAAGGAAGGAGCGCAAAGCCTTATTTTAACATTCCCAGGGGCAGCGCTGGGTAACGGCTGTCACCTGGATTATATCCAGTCTTGGGAGAGCATAATTTTAGCCATTGTCCTATCAGCACCGAAAGCTCTTAGACCTCCACGGTGGAGTTGACTTGGCCTTCAGCGCTCTCTGGACCTGCTCTGCTCCATGGCAGCCTCCCTCCTGCTCTTCTGGCCTAAATATGGCTTAAATTGGCCCAATGTGAACAACAGCTCTTCGGTTTGATTCGTATCAGCATGGTTCCTGACCTCAATGGGGAGGGTGGAGGTGCAGTGCTGCGCCTCGGTTAATGAGAGCTGGGTGTCGCTTTGCAATTCGTAGGTGGTTTGTGCAGGCTGGACTGGAAGGAGTCTCGTCTTTGCAATGAAAGACTTTTGAGATTTCCTCTGAAAAGGCTTGTCACAAGGGCATGACATGCTCCCCCACCCCATGGCCACGTCTTTGTGGCTTGTGTAGCATAACCGCAAGGATGGAATTCACACCAGCTGGTGGGTTGTGGTCAAAATTTTTCCCTTCTTCAAGGACCTCTCTGGCTTCTCATGGAGAAAGGAGAAAGAGACATTTCCACACATCTCATGAAGCTTTGAAGCTACATGAAGGATGGGTTTTTCAGCAGATGGTGTTTTCGCTGGGGTCTTCTGGTCTAAGGCTGCTCACCGTCGCCACTTGGGCGTGGTGGTGGGCATGATGGTTTTCACTTGGGCGTTGTGGTGGGAGACTTAATCTAGGTGGGACTTAAGGTTCAGAGACGGATGGAGGCCGCCAGCGTTTCAAACAGTGCCTTGCTCCGCTGGCTAGAAGAAGGTTTGTTATAACCCAGCGCTGGGAAACTCATCAGCTGCCTGAGCTCTGCCTGCGCTGGGTCTCTCGCTCCTTTTCCAGCAGATGGGAAATAGCAGCAGAAATTTTCCAGCTAGATGAGGCCATGGAGTTGGGGGGTCTGGGGAACGAGAAAGGATCAGGTGATTTTGCCCTTGCAGTGGCAAAGGCCTTTCCCCGCTGCTGTTAACCAGGAGGATTTAACGAGCAAGTTCTTCAGCCACTCCTCTGCCCTCGACCCCAGGCTGAACCCTTGGGTTAGAGCTGACTTTTCATTTGGGACTTTTGGGGCCTTATTCTGCCAGCTAAATCAGAGCCCAGATGGCTTAGAAAAACCCAGAGAGCTCCAACCTGAGCGCAGCTCTTGCCACGCACGTTCCTATGCTCTTTCAACAGGCTGCGGTCGCTCTGCCAAGAGTGATTTCAGAGGAAGCCTGGAAAGAAAGTCCAGCCCTGTCTGTCATCCTTTAATTGGCGAACTTCTGGTGCCTTTGCGATGGGCGGAATAGCCAAGAGGAAGGGCTTTTACAAAGCTCGGAGCTGGGCTTCTCTGTGTCTTGCTTTCCTTCTTCCTAGGATGTGTCCACTTCCTCCGTGAGTCACACCGTGGAGGAGAATAAGAGACTTTTTAGGACAAAGAGGACCGAACAGCAGAAGCTGGCTCTTCAGAGCTGTTGTGCTGTGGTCATTTGTTCCTGGATCTGCAAGCATCTGTCATCTCTAGCCTGGGGAGTTCAACCCCAAAGAGCTCCGGCGTAGTCCGGAATTACTGAATTACTTCAGCGTGTTTGTATGCGTAGCTGCACGCTGTGCCGGGTGGCTGCCTGCCACCCCTCGCCGAAGGTGGATGCCTTTCAGAAGTGAAGCAGTTTGCACGTATATAAATATTCAGTGCCTGTGGGTGAGCCGCGAACTGCGCCAGTCGGCACGTTGAAGTATTTCCTGAAATTCGCTGGGAGGGGTGGACGCTTGAGGGCTGCAGGATTTGCCTCGTTAGCAGTAAAATGGCAGTAAAACCCCTCCTGCCGTTGTGACACCTCTGCGTCTGGCCACGTCGCTGCAGACCGCGGAGGGGTCTCTGCCCCGGGGCACTGCTCTGACATCGGCCTTGGAGCCCCCCTGGGCTGGGAAGGGGTGTTGGGAGCCTGGTTGCCGCTCCCCGCTCCTGCACGGTGCTGTGTTTGCACGCCTGAAGACTTCAGAGGTGGCTTTGCAGGTGTCCATCCAGCCTCCGTCTCGACATCCAGCTCCATGTGCTGGGCAAGCACGCCTTGGCTCAGAGCTAACACCCCCGCTGCTGCTCCATCCTTCTCCTGCCAGCCGCTCGCTGGAAAACTTCTAATTAAAGCCAGATTATTGGTCTTGGCTCTTCTTGTTAGTGTTTTGGTTTGGGGTTTTCTTTTTTTAAGTCCCTTTAAAATGTCTGGATAGATGATATCGAGGTCAATTTGCTGGTGACAGAGGAAACGTTTTCACACGGTGGCTAAATGTTGTTGGAAGAGAGCAAAATTAATAGCTGCTCACTTAATCCTGATTAAACGGGCAGCTGGGAGATATTGATCAGCGTGTTCACAGCAAACCATCCCTCTCTAATGTGCAGGGTAAACAAGAAAGTGCCGGTGGTTACCTTAACCCTTCCCACGTCGGTAGCCTCATGCGCTGGGCAGGCGCCTGAACCAGAGCCTCACTCTTCCTGCTCCCCGGCAGAAGGGCTTTGTGCGGGGTTAGCTCCCCGGGAAGGGGCAGGAACGGGGTATAGCCAGGCTGGCTTTACCACAGAATGTGGGATTGCGGAGCAGTAACCCAGGTCTGGCTGTCCCCAGGCAGGGCATGAGGACCTCCCCTCTGCTGGGGACCCTCGGTGACCTCCACTTCCAGCCACCACTGCAGCCACATGGGGTACCTGAAGTGGATGAGAGTGTTTGATACAATCCAAAAAACCCTGAGAGAGTACCCAAGGGGTTAGCAGCGACCGAATTCAGGGGGTTAAATCAAAACCAGGGCTTGGCCAGAGCGGGCACCAGCTTGGACCCGGTCCCAGCTTTGCTGAGGTTTCCAAATCCTGCCACTTCCATCACTGTCAGTCGTTTCCCCACCCATCCCTTTTAATTTTGACATGTGCGGAATTTCAGGGCACAGATGGCAGGATAAAACCCCTGCACCTTCCAGCCCACCTGTTTGATCGTGCGCTCACCCTCAAACTCATAAAGCAGAAAGCAGTGGAGTTGCTGCCAAGAGGGGGAAGGAGGCTCAACGGCCCCAGCTTTCCTGCTCAGGTGCTTTGTTATTCTCAGCAAACACATGTTCCACATTAGAGGCGATGCATTCGTAACGCAGCCACTGCCCGGACGATCCAAACAAACCAGATTTGCTCTGGGTTGGGCCTGCCTTCAATATTCAAAAGGTCACTGCAGTTTTGGACCTCTGGCTGCTGCACTATGGTCAGGTTTCTTTTTTCCTCCAGTGCCTGTACTGGAGGAACACAGACCAGGTCTGGAAATACCTAGAACTGTCTTCAGCCTCCCAGGGAAGGAGTGGGACCGCTGGACTGGATGGGCAGTAATATGACAGGGCGAAGGAGCAGCTTTCTGGAGGCCACCCAGAAATGTGCTTTTCCCGAGGAGATCAGTATTGCAAGGGCTTAGTTTTATCCTGGGCAAAAAATTCCTTTCACAGAGCACAACTGCTGCTGTTGGAGTTATCATAACCATAACCAATACTAGGTTTTGCACAGAATTAATTCTTCATGGAAGATCTCAGTGCTGATCCACCACTCAGTACTTCTGGAAAAGATCAGTGTTTATTTCTTGAAGGTCAGAAAACAAATCTTTCCAGAGGGCGAGTGGGAGGCACGGAAGGGACGTGACCTCCCCAATATCTCAGGCAGCACCACTGCCAAAAATGGCAGCTGGCTCTCCCCACTCCCTCCAGTCCTCACCCGTGCTCTGCTTCTCCATCCTGCTGCTCCGCTCACCTCATGCTTGACAGAACGAGGGTTCCTCACCCTCCCAGGTATTGGAAGAGGGATATTTCTCCAGATGTTCTTCCTCATGGCACGTGACAGCCTTGCAGGAATGTCCATTGTACGCTATAGAGACTATTATAATCACTGTCCTTGCACAAACAGGCTCAGGCTTCCTGTTTTCCTCGTTACCCTCATCGCACCAAGCGTCCCCCCGTAGGCGCACCCACACCATAGCCGACTTTCAGCTGCACTTGTATCCTCTGCGCTCCGGTCCGGGTGATTGATTGCCGTTGGACGGCGCTCTCCGGGACGCCGATCGTCCTTTACGAAGTGTGCTGTCACGGAGCGCAAGGCCGGCTACCCTCCTGGCATCCAGGTTTATGAGAGACAAAGCCGTGGCAGATGAAAGCTGTCTGCCATGGGTGAGTGGAGTGAAGCTGTTCTGCAGCGGAGGAAGCAGGCACAAATCACAGTGGAAAAAGTGATGCGTTCTGGCTTTAATGCGGGGTGCTGCGATTCTCTTTTTCACACGCTTGAGAGCGGTGTCGACTCTGAGCTTGTAGTTCAGTTGTACGGTCAGGCTTTGGTGCCCTTGCTGTGCTCCCTGGGGTTGGTGGCGTCACTCGGTTCTCCTTTGGGCACACGCTTAACTCCCAGAAGCCACCGTCTTGGCAAACGTTCCTTCTGCCGCTCCCCAGGGGACTTGACTTCTACAAGCGATCCTTTAGCGTATTTGCATTTGAATTTTCTTCATTCCAGCCCGGGCACGTACGGGCTTTCATTGCTAGCTGTTCAGTCACCGAGCCCACTCAGAACTGACCGCAGCATTTTTTTGCTTTGCAGAATTCTTTCAAGTCCCGAGGAGATGCCGGGGTGAACAGTGGGAGCGTTTGCGGGCATCCAGAGCACTTTCACGCCTTTTGCTCATCTTTACATCTGAGTGATGAACAGGAGCCTGGGTTTTTTTCCACAACCCTTGCAAAATCTTGGTCCTTTGTTCTGTCCTCCATATGCTGCCTTATTGGCCTGAACAGAACAGCCACCTCTAACTTCTTAGTCTGTCTAAGGAGAACCACCACTTCGCAGAACACCCTCCATTAACCTTATCGAGTTACGCCTAAGAGCAAACCAGACCCACTGAGCTGCCGCTGCCCTTGTGTCGGCAGCTCTTCCCATGGGTAAGACAAGAGACACAGGTGGTGGTTGCTCCTCAGAAGTGGGGTTTTGATGTGCCCCTTTGTACATCGGAGACCGATGCTGCTGGGGGAGGCTGAGGATCTCTCGTACCCCATCCCTTTTCTGTCCTTTGATTTGCAAGTGCTTTGCAGTTGCTCGTTGTGTGTCCTTCCCACTCAGTTAAAACCTGAACGAGGTGAAGCTGCAGGCAGAAAACACAAGGGGCAAAATTGTTTTCCTACTCAGAAGTAAGAAGCGTGGAAGTCTGCTGTCACTCCACAACACTTGGTCTCCCCTGACTGGTAGGACAAGAGGCCCTTCTCTGGGGGTTACCTTACCTGAAACAGCTTCCCTGTGGGAAACCTGGTCCTCTTCCTCTCCTCCATTTTCTGGGTCAGAAATGGGGATGGGAGGGAGAAGGGTTTGGCCAGATGGACAGGATTGGGGTTTATGGGAGCTTTGCAGAGTCAGAAGGAAAGCTCATGAGTTGTCTCCATCGGAGATCCTTTCCTCTTGTTCTCCACCCACACCAAGAGAGGAGAGAGGTTTGACCATCCTCTCTATTGCATTTACAAGAGCAAGCAAGACTTGCATCGTCGCGTCCTGGACTATCACCATAGCCATTGTCCGTGCTGCAGGCACGTGGGTCATTTGGGCATCGCAGGCACTGAACTGATGCAACATTCTCCTATATGTTATGCTCAGATCTGCTTCCCCCTGTAGCTGTGTTTGGTTACATTTGTTTTCTGCATGTGGTATGTAATTTGGATAAATAAATGTATACATGGGTTGGTGGGCAGGTGGGAGGTTATTTTCACATCTGGGTCAAGAGAGAAATGCTCCTTTCTTTTATTATTATTATTATTCCTAAAGACATGGAGCAGGAGACTCTTCATTGTTTAATTATATATCTGTGCAGCCTTGAGGGCAGATCCTGAATCCAGCTTATGTTTGGAAAAATCTGGTGGAGTCACAGTGTGTGCCATTCAGAGTAAATGAGACCTAAGACAGGGGAAGGTAGTAGGCAAATTATCTATCATGCAGGATAGTATTTCTGGGGGAAAATAAAGAGGCTCCTGCGATTCCTGAAGTCAGTGAGTTATTTCTGCTTGTTTTACTCCTCTGTGACGTAACCATCACTGCTGCTCTCTCTTCTGCCTTGGGCGACACGTGTTTCATGGCCATGAAAAGAAAGCAGCTCAGTCTTTCATGTTCCGAAGTGCTCTTGCATTTCCCCCTTCTTCGTCTCGCAGCCTTGGTATCACTGATACTATGACAGAACATGTTCAGCGCACAGAACTATTAAAAATGTAGCTCAGATGGTGCTGATGGGAGGATGACATCTCCTGAATAATTTATTTGAACTGAAAAGATTTGTAACGCTTAAGTGTTAGCAGAACTCTTCATTTAACTCTTTGTGGGGTGGCTGCTTGTTGTGATTCGCTTGTGTGGGCAGGAAGAGGCTTGGCCTGTTCCAGCATGGCTTGGACATCTCTCGTCAGCCAGAGCCAGCACCTCCTTCGGGGACTGTCAAACCCTTGGTCATGGTCCTTTGAGGCTGAAGGAAGGGGATCTCCAGAGGACTCCAAGGGGAAGCTGGAGGTGTGGAAGAAGCAGTCACTAGCAGTTTGATTGCCCCAGCCTTAGGAACAGCGAGCTTTTTCCAGAGTGGAGGAGTGAAATAGGCCATAATTACTGGCTGCAAAATATTTACAGTAAGCAGGGAACGGCTGGGACCTTCAGTTCCTGGCAGCAGCTCCCTTCCTTGGGTGCAATGACTGTAAGTACTTGCGCTCCGGAGCAGCTGCTCCCATCCCTCTGTCCAGGGGGAACTAACCGATTGTTGCTGGCCCAGGGGTTTGCACAGGAGCAGGTGAAGCAGAAGGAAGAAGAACAGTTTACATGATCACAGTCCTAATGCTTCAGTCATCTCTAAAGCACGTTGAAGCCTTGGGAGTACCTGCAAGTGCTGTCGAGGTGGGAAGAAGGGGACATGGAGGATGCTTTCGTCAGCGTGCTGCTTTTCTTGCTCAGATCTTGGTTGATACCCATCCTGGTTGAAGGATGGGTGTGTTTGCTCTGCTTTAGACATGTTAAAATTGCAATGTAGACTAATTGGCCTCTGCAGGGTCACAGAGGTATCATTAAACATGGGTGCCAAACACACAAATTGGATTTTGATTCCAGTGTCTGTCATGGGCTGCCATGACCGCTACGCAGAGCTGTGCAGCTAATGGATGGGATATGGCTTTGCAGACCCAAGACTTGGTGTGCTGCAAGGAAAGCAGGGCCATTGCTTTCCTGTATACATTCAGTGGAAACTTTGTGCAGGTGACATCCTTGCACACAGGCAAACAACCCAAATTTCCACATTTATGCTGGCAGAAATGCAATCATGAGGCAGAGACCACCTCTAGGGCTTTCTACCAGTTATCATAGAATCACAGAATCAGACTGGTTTGGGTTGAAGGGACCTTCAACGCTCATCCAGTCCAACCCCCCTGCAGGGAGCAGGGACATCTGCACCCAGAGCAGGGTGCTCAGAGCCCCAAGGTCCCACCTGACCTGGGATGTTTCCAGGGATGGGGCATCAACCACCTCTCTGGGCAACCTGGGCCAGTGTCTCACCACCCTCACGGTGAAGAATTTCTTCCTTCTCTCTAGTCTGAATCTCCCTCTTTTAGTTTAACCCATCACTCCTTGTCCTGTCCCAACAGCCCCTGCTGAAAAGCCCCTGCCCATCTTTCCTGTAGCCCCTTTAAGCACTGAAAGGCCGCACTAAGGTCTCCCCACAGCCTTCTCTTCTCCAGGCTGAACACCCCCAGGTCTCTCCCCTGTCCTCCCAGCAGAGGGATTTCCACCCTCGGGTCATTGCTGTGACCTCCCCTGGTCCTGCTCCAGCAGCTCCCTGTCTCTGCTGTGCTGAGGACCCCAGAGCTGGACCCAGAGCTGCAGGGGGCTTTCCCCAGAGCACAGGAGAGGGGCAGGATCCCCTCTGTTGTCCTGCTGCCCAACGCTGCTGGGGATGAGCCCAGGACACAGTTGGCTTCTGGGCTGTGAGTGCACATTGCCGGCTCATGTCCAGCCTTTCACTGGTTTTTAGGCACTTTGGCATTGGTCTT
Source organism: Bucorvus abyssinicus (assembly GCA_009769605.1). NCBI lineage: Eukaryota > Metazoa > Chordata > Aves > Bucerotiformes > Bucorvidae > Bucorvus > Bucorvus abyssinicus. The sequence goes on from CM020032.1 coordinate 2,654,851, forward strand.
AGAAAGGCCAAGATCATTTCTGTGATGAGTATCTAAGAGGTCTCTTCCTCCCTCTTTTGTTTATGTACAAGACATTACACAGAGAGAGACAGATCCTGCTCTGACCTGTGTGGGACCAGTTCCTGCTCAAGTCAAAGGAAGCTGCTCATAGGTAGTAGAGACCTGAATTTGGCCCATGCTTCATGGCCAGCTTCACCGCTGAAGTTGCTGTGCCCGCACTGTGTGCCCCGCAGACGACTGCTCCTGCTCGAAAGAGCTCAGTGCTGATTCACAAACAGCTTCTCCCTCCTGCTCTCTCACCCTGCTTCCTCTTATTGCTGGTCTTGTCACTTGGTGGATTATTTCGTTGCCTCTCAGTGAATCCTCCAGGTTCCCACCAAAACTGAGCTTAACGGTTTAGATAAGATGCAGTCTGTGCTTGAAGAGCAGAGGAGAGGGAATGGAAAGCCAGAAATCCCGTTGTTTCTGGTTTACAGATGGGACGCTGTGATGTGGAAGGTGAAGTTCTCATGTTCTTGAAGTTGGTGCCAAAACCCATTTATGACTCCAGCTGGCCAGGGCATCATCCCAAACAGTTTGTGACTGATCCATCTTCTGGCCCCTGCTTTAGGGCTTGGCCCCAGATTCATCCATCCCTCTGAAGCGTATCCCCATTTAATCTTGGAGGGATGGGAACACCTCACTCTGCTATAGCTGGCTTTTTCCATAATGGAGTTTCAAGGTGCTTACACAAAGGAGCTAATTACTGTCATTCTCGAGTTTCAGTGGGTGAAGCCAGTACGCCGAAAGGCAAAGAGACGTACCTGAGGTCACGCACCAGACCAGTGTCAGGGGCAGGAGTCAGTTCTCCATGTCCTCCGTTCCTTCCCAGCCTCTCTTATAAGCCCAAATAAAATTAAACACTGGTTTGTACCAGGAAAAGTGAGATTTGGAGCTGCATCAGCTCAGGATCAACCAGGGAGTCACTGTGGCTCAGTGGAAACCCTGCAGTTACTGGCCTCTGCAAAACTGATATATTCTTGCATAACTAAATTCCAAGAAATAATTAAATCCCCCTTAATTATTGAGACAGGAACTAGGAGGAGAGAGGAGCCAGAGTCTTTAGGTCAGGTTGATCTTAATCCATTACTGGGCTTAGTAAAAATTTGTCTTATGAGTAAATATACCCTATAAATTAGTCCGGTAAATTTTCCCTATTGAAACAAGTTGTCTTCCTGCTTCGTGTGCTGTTTTAAAGGAGGGTAATTGGAGATGATTTTCTTCATCTGCAGGAAAACAGACATTCAAAATGAGTAGCCTAAATGTTAATGCATATATGTGTCCGCACGCATCTGTGTTTTGGGGATGGTGCTGACATCTGTGTAGGGCATGTTAGACTGAGACTGACTTGTCAAGAGCTGTTGGAGTCAACCTGGGGAAAATTGTCCTCGATTCCAGCTTCTTTGAGCATTAGCAATTACTTTCAAATGTTTCAAACTCAACAGCAGTTGCCAAAATCTGTGTTGCCTCCCAAGGAAACGCTCTTAATTTCTTCGGGTTGAGATTCCAAATACGCGGCTGAACTAAGCTTGAGGATAGCGAAGGTTTGGTTTTAGGCGGGTTGTGGGTGCCTGGAATACGCCCACAGCTGTGACCATGCTGGGTCTACGGCTGTGGAAATGTAGAAATACTCGTCTTAAGAGACATTCATCTTTGCCACGTTTCCTGCTATGGTTGGAGGTGATTTCCGCGTTGTTTTGTTCCTGGCTGCCTCAGTGCTCTGAGTCCTCCTGCCTGAGAGTCTCCCCTCGCAGTGATTGTACAGCCTCATGTGTTATGTACACATGAAAAATGGTGGGTTGAGTAAGAGGTTTCTTGGTTTCAACCAGAAAATAAATATAGCAAGGCACTAGAAAGTGGCTTTTATGAAGAAAGGCTCATATATGCCATAAAAGCAACCAGAAGGGTCTGTGATGAGATATAAAGGGACTTGCTGTGAAAGCAAGAAACTGGGGCTTCCTCTTTGATTTTCAGACTTTGGGGTTTAATACCTGTGAAATACAGGTGCCCGTACGCACCTCACGGGCTCTGCAAGCTTCCTGCTACCTTTTTACACCATGCTGCGCAGTCTCGGAGTCGCATTCCATTGTCAGATGCCTGAGGATGTTTCTTGCAGCCCCGTCCCTTGCAGCAGCGATGAACCATCGCTTGGGCTGGGAGGTGAAGGAGGATATTGCACGGCTTCAAAACCCTAAGGAGAGGGTTATAAAATGATCATGCCTGTCAATTCCAGATGTGAACCGTGCGATTGCAAAGCCCTCATCTCTGTCCTTGTGTAAGTGGTCTCTCTCCGCAGCCTCTTTGACATCTGTCTACCCCGAAAGCGCGGATTTCCCTGGGCTCAGTGTGCACCTCGTGCTGGGACCGAAAGGTCTTTTAAAAAAAAAAAACCAACATTACGCAACCGGTGAAGCGTTTCTTAGGTGCCGTGGTTAATACAAGCATTGAGAAGTGTCTCTGGCCACGGTTCTGTGTCTCAGTGGCCCCGTATTTCCTCTCTTCTGCAGACGGATGTTCCTCTGGTTTGAGTGGCTTTTGTCCTGTTCCCTGGGCACGCAGTGAAAGGAATCCTGGGCTTATAAAGACGGAAAGTTATGTGGCAGGGCTAAATATATCGGTATTTCTTGGACCCGACTTACCAGGGTACGCTGCTCCAGCAGCACTCCTAGCCCAAACGCAGGAGAGATGAGTCTGCTCGTAAGCGCTTCGGGGGGTCGTTGGAAGTCGGAGGGTGTCGGGGAAGGCGGGGGCACGGGGCGGCGTTGGGGTTGAGCCCCCGCCAGGCAGTCAGACGTGTGTCCTCTTCCCGAGAACGATCGAGTTACGTGCCTTCGGCTTTGCCGTAGTAGCAGAGGAAGGGAGAGTACAGAGGTTGTGGAAAACAAAACATTAATTATCTTGACCAGCTGCGTTACAAGCGAAGTGCAGCTTATTTATACCCCGGCGTAACCGTTCGTAAATCAGGCCTGCTCTCCAGCAAGGCGCTTAATGAGGACTCTTAAATGATTTCACCATGTCCTCATCGTTACCGTCTGATAAAAACCAGCGCTCCCTCCCAGGACCAGGGCTTTTCAACCGCGGCCTTTTACGCTGGGGGAAGGAGCTGGGGGGGAAACAAATTCTGCGAACGGCTCCGCGGGCACATTGTGTCGGGGGGATTGATCGCTCGCTCAGGCCGGGCTCGGGGTCTTGCAGCTTTTAATTAGGGAGACGGGCTGGTGACGTGAATGGCCCTTTGGTTTTGTGTAACACCTTTCATGTAGAAAATACCCGACTCTGATCTCGCCTCCAGCCACCAGCGCGAATCACGGCATCGCTGCGGGGTGTCACTCCCCGGGGGTGCCTGAGGCTGGACCCCAGCCCGCAGCGCACGAAGAAGCCGGGGAGCTCCAAGGCATCCGCGCACGGGCCCGTTGTGTCTCCCGCGCTTGCAAAACCAGGACGCGTTCGCTGTTTGTGTGAGCGAGTTCAAGCGGAAGGAGGGAACCCGATGGAGCGAGGATCCAGGAGGCTCCCCGGACCGTCGGGGCTGCGCGGGCTTGTCCCCGTGGGAGGGCACGTGCGCGGCAAGTGGGGCATGGGTCTACCTACAGCCCTCCGGCCCCCGCCCAGGCTGGAGCCGATGGCAGCGCAGAGCCCTGCGAGGGCTCCTTTGTCAAGGGCATACCCAAGCATTAAAATCACGGGGTAGCTAATTTATGTGAGAAGGTTTTCTAGGAATAAATGGGGAGGGCATTGCTGCCCAGAGGCTTGCCCCTCTCAAAGCGGTTAATTGCTAATCAGAGGCTGGGTTCGGCAGCTCCCATTCTCTGACACTTTCTCTCTCTGTCGACAAAACTGGAGGCGCTCATGCTTTGTAACAGAGATGGTTATCTCGCCCGAATTTGTGGGAAGCTCTCGGCGGCTGTCGTTCTGTACTGCATGGCTTTAGCGGGGTAAACAGTTGCTGTTAACGTAGTTTCCAGCCAGATTTTCTGAATGGGGGCTGGGAGGAGGATGCCTTAATTAATCCTTGGGGAAAGTGGTTGGGATTCTGGCTTGTCGGTTTGGGTGTGTATCTGAATAGCATCGCCCAGATTCAGAGTCATAAAACTCGGGTCCAAATGTCGCCTTGCATTTCTGCATCTCGCTGATGGGTAATTCCTCTACTTCCTTCAAGCCACCTGCCCTGTTCTCCCAAGTGAAGTTGTTGTTGCCAGCCGCTGAAGCCTGCCTCTGCCAGCATGCCAGGGCATCAGCAGGATACGAATATCCGTGGGCCAGCTTAAATAGTGTTTTGTTCTTCCTGTGAAGTAGTGCATGGTCATGGCTCCTGGCTAGTTAGTATAAATGTCTCAAGAGATGATAGTCAATGGAAAAGAGAAGGTCTCTGTACATGCGTTGGCTGCTTTTGGCAGGGGCGATTGAATTTAGCTTGGGAAGGTACCAAACATTCATATTTCTACCTGTTTTTCGTCATGCCGACAGTCTAGATACAGCAGCCGTATGGAGAACAGCCCTCAGGACAGTGAGATGGTCCCTGCATAGCACAGTCCCCGCAGGCTGAGGGGTGGGGTTGGGTACCCATGTGCCAGCAGCCCCGTGGTGCTCATCCTCCTCCTGCCCCGCTCCGGAGGGACCCTGGCCACAGCGCTACTGGAGGTTGGGCTCAGGGCTGGCTCAGCGCTGGGTCCAGCTCACCGCTCTGCATGCGTTTTACAGCCTCATTAGGGCTCATCACGCGGGTGGGTTTCCCTTGCGTTGTCTTCTGGAAGCCAACCAGGCTTGGAGAGCGAAGGAGCTGGGTTGCTTGAGCTACATGGCAATGGAGAGACCACTATTGATTATTTTTCCTCCCAAAGAAGGCAGTGCCCTTTCTTGGGGAGGAAATCGTGTGTGTGAATGGCAGCACGATTTAGCATTGACTTAAGGCTTGTCTTCAACAGCACATAATTTCCATTAGAGCATGATTTCACCGTAGTATTTACTATTACCTGCTGATAATTACCCGAGAACCCTGGTTTACTCCGCATAAATGTTAATTCAACATTTTTCAGGCCCTTTTTCATGTAACCATAATTTCCAGAGCTTCCATATTCCCTGAGCAGTGTTTACTGGGTTAGCTGCAAAAGCACAGAAAGACTTTGTCTGGAGTCAGGATGCTGACATGTGAAAGTCTGCCATAGGATATGAGCAACATCAGCCACAGAGGCTAATGAGTTAAAATCAGATTACGGTGGTGTAGGCGGAGGGAGTGGTCACAGGCTGGATGGAAAGCTTTCCCAAAGTGCTTAGTCCTAGGCAGAACCTGCCTGGACCTCACCGACATCAGTTCACTTCCAAAGGCTGGACAAGTGACTTCCAGAGTTCGGAGCTATGTTGAAGTCCCTGGAGCGAGGACTCGGGCAGATGCCATTCAAAGCCAGGGTTTGCGGATTGCCTCTAGCAATTCTCCATAGCTGTGTTTTGTAATTTTAATTTTAAAGAATGTCCCACATTTTTTATAACTAGAGTTAATGCCAGGAGCGTAACAGAGACAGCTGCTGGCCCAAGCCACAGGCCTGTTCTTTCCTTTGGTCTTTTTTTTTTGCTTGTTTGTTTTGCGGGATGTTAAGGCTGGCTCATGCTAACCTGATTGCCATCCACTCAAATTTTTCTACTGTAAATAAATAAAACCTCTCTTCACCTTGAGGGTGTTGTTTCCCCTGGGTCCCATCAGGTGGCAAAGAGCAGGCGCCTGCCGCAGTGTCCGTGCCCACGATGTCCCTGCCCACGGTGTCCTTGCGCATGGTGCCTCGGGAGCCTGTCTGATCTTTGCCCAGTAGTAGCATCTCCAGGCTAAAAGCAAGTTCTTGTGGAAGCCTGAAGTCCACAACAGCCTAGAGTTGGGTTTAGTGATGTAAAATTGGGCAAAAAGTAGAAGTATAAAAAAGGGGTGAGAGAAAGGGGGTGGTGGCAAAAGAATGAAGGCAGGTGCAGAGCACAGGAAAATATCCCTGCACCAGAATACCCAAAGTAACCGAGGCATCTCCCAAACGCTGGAGAAAACTCAGCGTTTCCTCCTGGTGACTTCAGAGGGCTATTTTAAGATACAGATGGCTTTGCTTTGTTTTTATCTCAGTGTTGTAGATCTCCGTAAGGGAAGGTTGGAAAATGACTTCTTGAAGGGTCGTGCGGGTGGCAGCTGCCAGACCTGTCGGTTTTAGGATTTGCACAGCCTGCGGGTTTTAACCTCCTCTTTGGAAGCCCAATCAATATTTTGTTAGGTTTAGCAGCAGAAGGATGCCTAGGGAGCATTTTTTCAGCGCTTTTTCTTCACACTGAGGTTCTGCAGCCTGGGTTGGAGTTAGCGCTCTTCCTCCGGATTTACCTGCTCTTGCGTGAGAAGATTTCACACCTGACTTTACAGAGCAGCAAAGTCGGCCGCTGGACTTTGTTACGAGTCAGGGCTTGGTCTTCAAGGGGATGTAGAGGAAAGCGTGCTCCCACCAGAGCCTCGCCAAAGGCACCAGGTTGTAGCTGTTCTGGGGGCACACACGCGTCTTCTTGGGCATTTTTTTTCAGTGATGTTATGAAATGCAAGAGGGCGTAGAAGGGCGACACAGGCGGAGTTTGAAGGTTGAAGGAAAGACCTTTTCACGCATGTGTTTGGGTGTGGATGTCGTTCAGCTGCAAATGAGGAGGGTTAAGGGATATGTCCCGTCCCACTGTTGTATTAGGTCACTGTGCGAGGCCAACCTGTACTGGCTAGTTATTAAATTCAGATATATGGAGTCATAAAACCTGCAGAGTGTTGGATGTGTGCTCAGCTACTCAAACACGTGCGATATTCTTAAATGTTCATTGCTTCCTGAAGACATGCCCATTTGTATGGACTTGGGACAACTCCAGGCTGCCTCGCTGTTTCCATCCAGCATGAACATATGAAATGGGGAGTGAGGGGCATTAATACGTCTGGAGGAAGGTTTTCCATTAGCTGCAGGTAGTAATTAATGGTGGGAAAGCAACAGGCAATTAAACCCCTTACATTGCTGAGCATTAATGTATAATGCTGTAAGTTAGAACAGTTCCTTAATGTTTTACTTAATGAAGATGAAGTCTCTCTTTATGATCTAGTAAAGTCCTTTCAACACAGATTCTTGAGTTTAAAAACGCAAGGGTTTGTTTAAAAAATGTCTTTATTATACTTATGTACCCGTATAGCACCCCCACGCACCCCAAGCCTACATTTCGAGCTACTGCTTCATTGTAGACTGGGGTTAACCCTCCACAGATTAACCCTCTGTGCTCTCATGAACGCAGTTTGAAAGGGATGGGGTTTGTTGGCTTGTCTTTAACTTCATAGACAAATATCTCCACGCTAAGATGCCTGGCAAGAATTTAGCAATAAATGCAGACAATACAGTCTGATGGGCTGTTCCATCTCCTGTGAGCCTTTAAAGTATTTTAAGTAATAGATTTTCTCAGAGCTATCAAGCATGCTATGTAAATAAACTTCAGTTCTAGCCAGGTTGGCTTCCAGAAGCAGCTGGTCCACAGCTAAAACCAGTATTATGGGCCTTTCATTCTCTAAAGGATTCTCTTCACTCGAAGCTAATGCAAAGGGAGGAAACTAGTCTCAACAGAAATGCTCAGATAGGAGCAAATACTACAGATACCAAGAAGGTGAAGCAGTCTCCATGCCGCTGTTCTTGTTTATTTGGGTTTTCTCCTCCTCTGTTTTAAAACTGTAAGTCTCTTTTATTGATTTAGTATTTCAGAAAGGTACCAAGTTCAGTCTGATCCTAAGACATACCAGGACCCATCCCTAAGCAGGTGGTGCAGCAGTGGGGGCTGAGCTGAGCTGCTGCAGTAGCCTTACTGGTGCTTTGAGGCCGTCGTTAGAAATGCAGTTCTGTGCTCTCCCATGACTTGCAGACTTTCAGTTTTTCCTTGGGAGAGGTCAGTTAGCTGCGATGGAAACATCCTTCATCATGCATTTCACTGGAGGTGGAGACCTCATTCCCTGTGGGCCCCCCCTTTCAGCTCTTCTGGGCACCTTGAACAGCCTCATCATTGGCTTCTAGGACTTGAAGCTCATGAAGAACTGACTCAGAAACCATCTTAGCCTTTTGAGGGTGAATGTGGCAGGTCTGAAAGCAAAGCAATGGCAGCAGCGGTGCCTGGTGCCAGTGTTCTGAGGGTGCTCGGAGTGGTACAAAACCAGTGATGACGCAAGTCCTGGTGATGTTGTGGTTCAGGCGGTGGTTTGCACGTGTGAATAACAGCCAGCAGTAAGCTGCCATAGAAAGTACCTAGTCGGTCCCACACAGCCTGGTTTAAAGAAGCTGTTTGGAGGTGGCCACAGTGTTTATTAGCCATTATACTTGGAAAGCAGTGGTTGGGGATCAAGGGAGCAGAGGGTGCTGGGAGGCTGTGCAAGTTGAACACAGGACGCAGACCTTACCTGTGCAGAGCTTATGGGCTGCAACACCCCGAGCTGAAACCAGTGCCCTGAATGCTTTACTGCTGAAACCTGAGTATTCATCAGTCAGTTGTTTCAAATTTGGGATTAATTATTTGGCAACGTAGAGCAAAATCCCCATTGACTTGACTGGGACTAGGTATTTAACAAAACTTTCGGAAGATTTCCGCGGGCCGGGGGTTCTTGCTGAGTCTGCACTATGTGCGTGCTATAGCCAGCAAGTTGGACACAACAGCAACCTTCATGTGAGGAGCTGTAACTCAAAGCTGGAAGGAAGTGGGTATAAACCTTGGACTGTTCTCCTGGTCCGAGCAGAGAGCTGAACACCTGGAGCGCTGAGGATTTAATCCTTACACTAACAATGTTAGCTCAGCATACTTTCCATAATCCATTCTTAAGCACAAACCTAGATGTGGTTTGACACCTTGAAAAATGTGCTAGCTGGCTTTCCCCAACCCAGCACTCCCTCCTGTGTCCTGCCCGGTGCGAGGATCAGGTGGAAGAGAGCCAGGAGGAGAAGGAAGATGCCGTGGCCATCCCTGTTGCACGTTTCCTGCTACGCTTCCAAAGAGCTTGAGATACTTGGACAAAGCACGATCCATAAATGCAGCATGTCATCACTCTTGGAACAGCTTCCCGTCTTTGTGAACATAATCACAGAGGACATCCTGCATTTCTCTGGAGGGAGGTAGCCTAGCCTAAGATCTCTGTTGCCAATTAAAAAAGAAAAGGGATCCAGTGTGGGCTTCCTATTACTGGTCTGTACAGGATTGTATTGTTTTCTGTTGATTTAGGAGCTCGCTCACCAACGGCCCCATACAGCAGCCCAGAGGCTGCAGGCGCACGGCACGAGGTTTATTTCATTACCTGCTCAGCCGCCTGGCCTGGTTTCCTCATTGCTGAAACAAAGCAAAAAGCAAAGCTGCTCATCAGCTCCGTCACTTCGAACCACTGATGAAGGCTCGGAAAAATAAATAGCTCCATGGGCTGCCACCTTTGGGGACTCGTAAGGCAGAGGACCAGAAGGAGCTGCTGTCTGGGGGATGTGTACGGAGCTGTCTAAGCCCTGCTTTAATAACAGCCACTGGCAGAGGATGGGAAGAGTTCAGAGTTACTTAAGAGGAGAAAAAAATGTTGTAGTAGAAGTTCAACATCACCAAGTGAATTGCAAGGATATTCCCTTCTCCAAAAGCTTGTTGTCTTTAATGCAAACAGTGTGGACACATCTATAGGCACGCAGATATTGGTGAAAGTATTCCCTAGGCAAATGAAGTCTCATCTCCTTGGCGCCGTGGTCGTGGAAGCGAAGGCAGGTATTCACAGCACGCGAACTTCCCAGGAGAAGATTATGAAGATCTCATTTACAGAGTGGCTTAGGCAAATGAGCCGTAATTTGGAATAACTGTAGCAAAGTTTCTACTTTAGAAGGGGCAGCAGTTTCTGAGGAGCACGCCCAGGTTATTTGGGCGGGCTCTGTGTGCTCGGGTGGCTCGGAGCCCTCTCAGAAGGCATAAATAATGCTCTGACTCAGTGCTTAGGCTGAGCTCTTGCTGGTTAGTCCAAATACGTATTCCCTTTCGTTGTATCAGCTAATGGCACGAACGTGTTTAGAAAGAGGTGGGTTCCTGACATCTTTGGGCGTAGTGAGGCTGGATGCTGTATTCCTGTCTGATCTGGGTGGAGAAATCAGACAGAGACTCGAAGGAGAGGTCCTGCTGTGCCGGGCTTGCTGCGTGACCCTGTCATTGCCTTGTCTGGGCTGAGCAACTCTGCTCAGATGCAGAGCATGCCCGAATTTTCCAAAGTAGGTGCTTTTTTTGGCTTCTTATGTGCAAAAGGTTTGGAGCAGGGCGGTCCTGGCTCCCAACACGTGCGTGAATTGGCGGTTCCTGCCCTTTGGAAGGAGAGCTGGCTGCGTGTGTGTCTGTGTCTGCATCTGCTGGGGTTTCCTGCGAGCGGCACAGGTATCTCATAGTTTCATTCTCCTTTAAAATGACGACTGATGGAGCGAGCACCATCTGAAGACAAATACTGTTCTCCTTAGGGTAGCTCAGATCCTTGTTTGGTGAGGAACAATCTTTTAATGCTGTGTCTCGTTTAGAGGGTTACCTTATCAGTGCAAATTTGGCCTCGTACTTTTAAAATTAGATGTCTCCAAACAGCACTTGGAATCTTAAATTACAGCTTCTTTCTTTTATAATCTGCAGAGCTCCTTTCTTGCTCATATCTGGATCTATCAGAGTTCTGCCACTTAAATCTCCATGCGATGCTTGGCAAGTGCAGAAGCTGGCATTCGTTTTACACGGTTCGTATGGATTTTGTAAGCAGCGTATTAAAGGGAAGCAATGAAACACTCTCTTAGGTTAAGGTCTTTAAGAGTGTCTAGCAGCGTAAGATGCCTGAGGGCTGCTGAGCTTCACATTCAGCCCTTGAAATTAATCTTCCCCACTCTCGTGTAATATTAAGTCCCATTAATAGCTAATGCATCAGTTGCATTTAAGATGCACATCTGTTCATATTATATGCACAAAGAAAATATTTACATCCAAATTCTTTCTCTGGGGCATTTAAAATTATTTTCTACTGAATTGAGTAAGGTCATTTGGCAAAGCCGCGCGGGTCATCAATAATTAATCCAAGCAGGCAGAGCTGAGTCTCACGGTGCTTGCAAACACCCTGTTAGACTGGATCGTTTGGCAAAGCAGGGGCAGTTCTCAGATTTTCTCAGCTAACAGCACATGCATGTTTAACTTCTGAGGGGGAGAGGGAGAGTTGCTGTTATTGGAAGCAGCTGTCCTTGCGTTGCAGCACTGGGTGCACCCGTATGTGTGGTGCAGAGCTTCTGATCCCCCAGTCCACCCTCCTCCAGCCTGGGGGCTGTTGCGCTTTAACAAGCCTATATGGTTCGTTCCCTCCATGTGCTCACAGGCTGCGGTAACGCAAGAGGTAGGATTTGTCTTGGTCAACTTTATCTAAACTTTGTTGAAAAGTTAGACCAGGTTGTCAACACCTAACCCTGGCTGTCAGAGAACTGGTTCTGGGGTATGGGCTCGTCGTCTAGTTTAGATAGAGTCAGCAGGGAAAAAAATCTTCTCTTCCAGAGGGTATTTCCTACCCACACTTGTCATCTAAGAAGATGGGATGAACATGGGATGAATACTCTTCCCTTTCCCCTCAGGGGGACCTGTCTGTCCTGAGGAGGAGGCTCCTGAAGAGGTTCAGGTGACCAGCCTGGGCACAGCATCTTGCTTTTGGACAGACACTGCTGGGTGAAATGGGTGAATGAGGGTGTTGGGGGTGATGGAGGAAGCCCAAGTGACCAGGGGGTGTATGTGCACCTCTGTGGAGGCAGAGGAGCATTTTGTGCTCTCAAAAGTTTGTTTCCTCTAGCTGTATCAGTTGGCCTGACAGAGAGCGTTGCACAAACGTTACCAATACCTGCCCTCACTCCATGAGAGTTTTCCACGAGGCTGAGGATGGCAGTCACGAATGCAGTAACCCCCTTCCACATGAGGCTTCTCTGAGGAGACCCATCAAGTATCCATCATCCCAAGCACAGAGCCAGACTGGCTTTTGAGCCATGACAGCTTTGGATTCAGGGTTGGATGGGACTGCAGCAGGTCCCAGCTCAGAGCCCACACGGTGCCTTCAGCACGGGCAGACAAAAAGGGGCCAGAGCCCCGTGTGGCAGAAGGGGCTGGTTGAGTGTCCCACCATCACGATGGCCACCAGGTTCCATCTCACCGAGCAACACCATCTGTCCCAGTCCGTGTGTGTTCAGGGACCAGCGGGCTGGGACCCAGTCCACAACCAGAACAGACCTGTGTGCTCTCCCTCTCCTCCACCGTAACGCTGGTACACACACTTCTAACGCCGGGGCCCTGCTGAACTGCTTTGGCTTTACAAGATGAGAGAGCTCTGCAGGTTTGACACGGGAAGTTGCTGCCCAGATGCCTGAACACCAGTGCTCTGCTTGTTTAAAGCCTCGTTCAAACCAGCTTGGCTCTCCAGTGCCTTTTTGCATGAAGGGTTTTGGAGGTGGTGGAAGGAAGTTCTAGCCAACAGTACCCTCTGTCCTGATGGCAGCATACTGCATCCCATCTCATCGCTGTTCTTCGTGCCTGTTTCTTTCTGAAGATGAATCTGAATATATCCTGTCCACAGCCCATACAAAGACTTACAGGACTTTTAATCTCCCAGACTCCTTCATCCGGTGTGTTCACGTGCTGTATTTCCTGAGAGAGAAAATAAATAGGGATGGGTGGAGGGAAACGGCTGCCTGTACCTTCCTCCTCCTCAGCGTTGTGTGTCCAGTGGCCAGTTGGCACGGCGTATCCTAAAGAAATGGCAGGAATTGGGATTATTCAAGGGGTAACGAACAACCGATGTGAGTAAAGGTGGTGCCTGTGAAGAGGAGTATTGGAAGTGTTTGTGTTGACCCTCTCCCAAGCTTTACATGTATTACCCAGGGAAGTTTGCCACTGCCAGCCTCCAGCTCGTGATCTGTCCTGGTCACCTCCGCTCCTTTTATGTCTTCATTTTGATGAAGCCCCACTAGCTCTCCCTTACAACTTCGTATCTGCCATTATGATCCCCACTCCCGACCTGCTCCTTGCTTCCCACTGTGATGTTCTGCACCAGATCTCGGCAACTGTCACTTTAAGAAGACCTGGCAAAAGTCCTGGTAGAGCACAGAGCAGCAAGGACACCAAGCGCTCCCACACTCCCCTGTTTTAGCCTTACCAGTACTCTCAGCATCCTCTTCTAATTAGTTATTCCTGGCATTGTGTCTCTGAGCTTATTAGTTAGAGCATCACCATGCAGCCAACTGATTAGAAACAAATTACCACAACACTCCAAAATAACTTTTCAGCACGTGTACATTTGAAGTTCACCCCAGGAAGAGCCTTGAAATTCAGAAAAACAAAGATCTGGGGAATGTTTCCTAAATTTGCCAAGCTTTTTTTTTAGGTCATTTATGCAGAAAGATAACTCCCTATCCCCTCAATCTTAGTATTTTCCTTTATGTTGAGGGATACTGCCTGGAGAACGGTTTATTCTGCTGGTTTATTCTGCTCAGTTAAATCAGTAGCAGTTTAACATAAACAGGAACGATTAAGAAGCCCACAGACTTCCTTCAGGTGTTAGCAAACAATTTGGCTGTTAATTTCTACCTGTTTGTGGATGCTTGAATTTAAATGAGTCGCAATTAAACACAATTAGCTGTGCGAGCAGCTCTGGGAGGCAAGGGGAGAGCAGTGGAGCTTGCTGGAGGTCTCTAGCATGGGTTTGGTTTCCTGGAGCTCTTGCAGGCACGTTGGCCAGAAAGAGATGGCATGGCAAGGTTGTCTCTAGAGGCCACCGACTTCTGCAGCGACGCAGAAGGTGTCCTCGGCTGCATGGCTTGTGGTTAAGAGTGTCTGTTGATGGTGCCCATCTCTCTGAGCAAAAGCATCTTCCCAAGTGATGGCAGCGAAGCAAAGGACGGTGCTGGCTGCTTTGTGAGGACAAACCTTCTGCCCTGGGTCACACACCCCGTCTCAGCAGCTCTCCAAAATCTAATGTTTTAACCACAAAATCCTCTCTTCCTACTCCAGGGACATCTCTCCACAGCGTGAGATGTGGCTCCAGCTAGGGGGTTCCCTGAAGTTCTGGGTCCTGCTCCAGCACTGGGTGCCTTTAGTGGCTTTGGTGCAGGTTCTTGTCGTAATGTCAGGGAAGGTGCTCTGCAGCCATTCATCAGCAGCCCGTCAGTGTGCTGTCAGGCGCTGGAATTTATTTGGGTTGTCGGTGCCAAACTGATTAAATTGCTCATTTCGCAAAAACAGGAGTTTCACTCGTGGCACCGAGTAAAATCATTGCATCTGTCCAAAGAAAGTAGCAAAGGTTACAGGGTCTGTTTACATTCCTCATAAAGAAAATCTTGTTAAACTCTGTCTCAGGTATTTTACAGCCGTGGCAAGAGCCCCTGAAGAACATACTGTCAGGAGAAACGGTTTCGGGCTTTGTTATCCCGTGTGATGCAGCACGAGTAGGTGCTGTTTAATGGGGGAGTTAGTGGGAAGTCTGTGGTGACACCAAGGGATCCCTCGTATGGACAGAGGGAGGGTTTGTGGGCGGTGGGGTTGACTGTCTCACAGAAACCAGTGCCGCTGGAAAGGTCAGCGATCGTGGGACACGCAGCGTTACACATCAGGTTTGCCAGAGGAGCGCAGCTCTGTGCGCTGGAATGTGAGCTCGTTTGTCTTTTTCAAATTAACTGTGGTGCCCTGCTTTGGCCCTGTGGGGTGTTTGGTCTACCCACTCCTATTTTTAAAGAACTGTATAAAAGCTATTTTAACCGGTGATACATGCGTTGATCCATCCCCATCTGCTCTCGTTCTCTGAAGTCAAGTTTCGGCAGGTCTCGGATTGAGCTGGATTCTGGGGCTGTTTCCATCCCTGTGGCCGTGACTGTCCCTGTCCATTCACCTCCACTTCAACTTTTATCTGCCAAATATTTTGTCCCCACAGTGATCCAGCTGTTTCCTTTTTGCTCTCCATATGTTTTGTTGGAAATGAGCACAAGCAAGGCGCTGAGAAAGTCATTCCAACCGGTACGTGAAGTTTCCTAAGGCAGCACGACGTGAGGGTTTGGTGCTCAGACCCCCCCTCCTTGCTCCCGGTGGGGTGTTTGGCTCCCAGCTCAGCAGGACACCCCGGCATCCAGCCACGTGTTTTCCTTTGCAGATGTTCTGCAGCTCCAATTCCTTTTGCAGCACTGGTCCCCGTTGAGAGTGCCATTCCGAGCCAGCTGCCAGCAGCGCCCGGTACACAGATCAAACCCAGAATCCCAACTGATATGGGAAAGAAAAGAGTTAATCCCAAGTCTGTGTTTTTCAGGGTGTCTTTTCACACTGGCCCAAGCATTGCTCTCGTCCGCATGTATTTGCTCCATTCACTTTCGAGACTCCTGGCAGTTCCTGCAAAGGACGATGCAAGCCAGCCTAGACCCCGTCAGCCCTCGTGGTGCACCAGTGCAGAAAATGACATAGCAGGTCGGGGCAATTGGAGACCATTCCTGAGAGCTGAGTCTAGGTAGGGGATTTAGCAAGTCAGAACACACCCATCCAAGTGGAATCTGACCCAGCCACTATGTGAACCTTCTTGTTCTTGCAGAAGTTGATTTTTCACTGCTCCTTATGATCTGGGCTTTGGGTTTATGCTTCACCAGGAGGAAGCCATCACTGTCTGCTGGAGCTTCTCTGGCCAAGTGACCAAGTGAAGAGTTAAAATCGCAGAGCTGTTTTTCTGCAGCACCCTGCTGTTTCCTCCATGTCTCGGGCTGAAGCACTGCTCGGAACTAACCAGTTTAGTACGGGCAGAGGATCTGGCTCAGAGCACATGGCGCTATAGATAGCTGCTCAGCTTCTGCAGCACTGACAGTGATAAATGGTCCCTGGGCAAGGAGGATGTTTAGTCATCTCCTGAGGATGATTTGATGGACGTGAGGAACTACCGAGCCTCAAGACCTCTGTCCGTGTTGCATCGTGCTAAAGATACTTCATGTCTTTATTGTGTTGTAATGTACAGATCATTTTGGACGGATTTTTCTTTTGAAAGAACATGTTCTCCTAACATTGCCCGGCGTGCAGAAGGGCGGCCACAGTTCACGAGTCCCTGTAGGGACCAAGAAGGACCACCCTGCATTTCAGAGGGCCCCTGCGTTAAGCCACGCCTTCCCTGACCACTTCATGTACCAGCAAGTTGGCCACCAAGAGGCAGTGCAGAAATAAAATGCCACATTCCACAGCCCTCATGGCCAGCTTGGGCTGCAAAATATTCCTCATGTGCACACCCGGGCTGTGGTGTCAGCCGCTCCGAGGAGTCCTGCGCTACTGATGAGAGGGTTTCCCAAGGCTGTAGTTGATTTTTCACAAGCGAGTTTGTGTGCTGGCCAAGGCTGCTGACAGCTCAATATTCAGCTACAAGATATAATTTTCTGTCATTTTGATTTATGTTCGTCTCTGCAACCAGAGTCCCACGTGAAAAGAAAATACAGAAGGAGTTTGTCTTGAAGTTAGCTCAGTGCAAGTTTATTCTTCAACTGACCTACCAAACTAAAGATATTTTTAGATTTTTTTTTTCATGTATTTATGGAATATGAAAGAGCAAAGTACTCAAAACTACCTGTCAGGTTTGGGACCAGCTGTTGTGGTGTCTGCCATCGTGCAATGGAAGAAGGGTCACGGTCACTGGAAGAGAGGCCAAGCTGAAACCACGAGAGCAAGATCTGCTCTTGGCTGAAGTGTCCACCTTCCTCCCCGTCCGGCGAGGCTCTGAAGCAATGCCCAGGACATCGGGGCTGACCTCCAGAGTAGTGCTCTACTTCAGGGTATCTTAAAACTCCCAGTAACTGGGGGTTTCTCCCCAGTTCTCCAGGGGAGAGGCTGGTCTAGAGCCATGGACTCCGCTCCCTCTGGACGGCAGAAGTAGGGCTCTTCCTCCAGCCTCTTGGGTTTGCCCGCGGTTTCATGGCACAGCTCTCTTCGGTCTCACTTCTCGCACCAGACTTGGGCTCCTGAATTGTTTCGCTGCATTTGGGGTGTTGCTTCTTGACATTAGTGTTTGGGGGTTATTGCTTGCAGTTTCCCTTCAACAGATGCTGAGAAGAGCAACACGGAGCTGGGGGGGGGTGGGGAGTAAGAGCATCGCTTGGCCACTTGTGAGCAGTTGGGTGAGTTACAAAGGGTTCTGCGAGACGAAGGAAGAGGCCACACGAAACAGCTCTTGGCGTGGCACTGGCAGGAAGAAAAGCTGCTCAGCATGGCCCTGGGAGAAGGCAAGAGAGCAGGGAAGGGTGTTCTGTGGCAGTTCTCTGCTTGCCTATGGAGTGCAGACCATTTTATTTATTGTGTTTCGCCCCACTTAGCGGCGATGAGCGTAAAGGTCATCTAAGCCATAGGATGTGGCTCAAAAATACATCTCCTAACTGTGCCGTGGGGTGAAACGATGTACACAAGCCAGTCCAGGGGTAGGGATGGCCAGTGTGGGGACAGTGTGGTGTCACGGGGCTGGTCCCCACCACGGGAGGGAAGCGGGGTCCCAGCTGAGCCGGGCCAGGCAGGGGAGGCAGCTGGGCTCTGCTGCACCCCATCTGCTTTGAGGGGAGACATCTGCACCATCAGGGCTGCATGTTCGTCTCATTTTCTTCTGGCTAACACCAGTAAAGTACTATTAAACTATTGAAACCCTTGTGCTGTGAGCGAGGCTGTCTGTCTGCAGGGTACCAGGAGGGTATTTTAGGGTTCCCAGCTGTAACCCTGTACAGTATCAGACTGCGAAGCAGAAGAGAAATAATCGGGCTTGGATGAATAATAGGGGCGCGGCTGATAAAAATGAATCCCATGTCCCCCCCAGCAGTCCGTGAGGTGAGGGTGTGGGGGTGAACTGGATGCTCCCTGGGAGCTAAGGTGGGTTTTAACAGTAGCCTCCCTTGGAGTCAGGAGTTGGTGGCTCCCAGGCTGTGTGTCATTGTCATGTAATTTGGACGAATGGGTCCTTATTTCTCAGTCTAAATAGAAGAGGGAGGAATATGAGACCCAGGCTCACCCAAGGGTGCTCCATCTGGGGCCGCCTCAGTGCTGCCCTGGGCTCCGTGAGCGCAGCAGCAGGATGGCCGGGGACATGGGACCTGTTTGGGAGCCCATCCTTGCTCAGCTGTGCTCTTCTGTCTCCTGTGCAGGCCTTCCGATGAAAACCACCCCCACGTGAAGCCCGATGCATACGTGAACAACCTCGCCGAAGCCGTTGACATCCTCCTCCAGCAGCTGTAAACTTGATGGCGCCATGGGCGATGGGAAGGGACGGGGACAAGGCCCCGCGTGCAGCCCCTCCAGGAGGCCACTTCCATCTCCCACCTCCATCTGACGTTAGCAGACCCAGACCCAGCCTCGCCCGGGGTGGTGAACGCCTGCGTTCCTCAATACTGCACCTAACGGTACTAAAATGTTCTGCTGACCTCATCAAAGGGAACGCCAACCCTGCTGTCCTCCGGCACGTCTCCAGTGTCCTCTCCTTGGTGCTGTACCCCTGCCAGCGCGGGCAAAATCGCCTCTCCCAGAAGTGCCAGGCTCTTCCCGGGCTGGGGCTGAGCCTTCTCTGCCCAAGGGGAGCCCTGAGGCAGGGTGAGGGGCCTCTATCTGCCCTGGGCAGTGCTGGGGGGTGGCTGTACCCCCTTCTAACTCTTGGCTCACACCAGGGACCCAGCCTGGAGGTGCCTGGGTAGGAAACAGGGGACCCAGCAACCATTCAGAAACAGGCTTTCCTGTTTGCCTCGCCCATACTGTGCCTTTTGGGGTGCCTGCAATGGGATGGGGGATGTCCCGGAAGGGTGATGGAGGCCACCAAGCCCTGGGGTGCACCAGCCCAGCCCTGCTCTGCGGGGTCCCATGTGCCTCTAGCTATGGGTGGCACAAAAACCCTGGGGAGGGGGGACAGCCTGGGCACCCATGACAAGCCGGTAGCTGCCACGGTTAGCCCCTGTCCATCACCATCCCGGGTTAGGGCTCGGGAATCCGGTAACGCTGCAACACGTTATGGAGTAACCACCACGTCCTGTCGGGAATAAACCTCATCCTGCAGATCTGGCCCAGGTGGTGTTGTGTTCAGTCACATCAGCGCTGGCAGGGGATGCTGAGAGGCTCTGAAATGCTTTTCTGTGGCTGGAATAAGCTGCTGAGGGCCGTGATGGGCTTTTCCTTCTCTCCATCTCCCAGGCAGACATGGATGTGGGGGGACACGCTGGTTTCCTACCCCTTCCCATTAAAATCCTGGCTGTAGCCCACGCCTGGGTGCTGTTGACATTGAGCCCACACAGCTCCAGCTGCCCCGCTGGTGGCTGCGCTGGTGGGGAGGAGCACGGCACGGCACCGCGGGGACGCTTGGCCCTGCCACGGAGGCCAACACGGGCAGCTCGACTCCAGCCGGTTCTGCTGCGCCTGGCTTTAAGTTTCCAGTCCCAACTGGGAACCAGTCTCCGTAAAGCTCCATCAGTCCTCTGCCACAGTTGGGTTAATGGTTGGACTCTGTGATCTTAAAAGTCTTTTCCAACTTAAACAATTCTCTTGGGCAGTCTTGCAACACGTGGCAAGAGCGCGGCAGTGACACGGGCTCAAACGTGGTAGAAGAATTAAAGATGAGGGGTTGCTCCATGTCCTCTGCCCCAGGGGAAGCAGGGGCCGCGCTCCTTCACCAATGCTTGCCAGCGTTTGCAGGGGTCCCCTTTTTATAGGTCCCCTTTTGACCCGCGTGTCAGCAGCTCTGCACCCCTTTGGGATTTGGGCAGGACTTTGTGCTTTAGACTGGAGTGGATCGAGACCGTTTGGGCTCTCACCTGCTTCAGACCTCCCGTGGGACCACAGAAAGGTGTGCCATGATGTCCGTGTTACGTGTATTTAGATCCACATCTGCTCAGGCAGCCTGCTCTGGCCGCTGGCTGCATTCAGCTACTGCTTTCTCCATTTGCAAGCAGGGGGTAAATAATTCCAGCTATGTTTCCCAACAGCTGAAGGCAACCTCGGTCACAGAAGGACACCGAAGTGATGCTCTGTGTTCCTGGAGCAGCCTGTGAGCGTTGGAAAACCTTGTTTTTCACAGCTACCAGTTGGCCGCTGAACTGCGCGGCACCCCTCGGGGACAGGGGGGAAAGTGGGCTAGGAGTTAAATTATGATAAAATAAACCACATCTGGGAAAATGACCTTAGCGCAATTTCTGGGTCTGTTTTTGTATCTCCTTGTCCTCCGGGTGGTGGTTCAGCCAAAGTGTACAGCACTGCGTGCACCCATCCACCCACA
The DNA here is from genome assembly GCA_009769605.1 of Bucorvus abyssinicus. NCBI lineage: Eukaryota > Metazoa > Chordata > Aves > Bucerotiformes > Bucorvidae > Bucorvus > Bucorvus abyssinicus. The sequence continues at coordinate 2,675,168 of CM020032.1, forward strand.
GGCGACGGGTGCCGCAAACCCTGTCCGACGCTGGGGCTGCGACAGCTCACGGAGAATTTCTTTTTTATCCTGTAATTCTTCCTTTTTGTTCTAGTGCACTAAACCTATCGCTTCGATCTGACAAAGTTTAGGCAGATAAACATCCTGCCATCTGTCATGAAACTTTTTAAACTGTTTGCCAGCTCAAGGAAATGCAGCCGTCTTCTTTTCTGGTTTAGGAAGGTATCACCCTGTTTCCCCAAGAATTTATTTTACACCTGAGTGCCCCTGCCTTGCTCCCATTTAGATTTTATTTTAAGGGGTGGGACAGTATCGCTGTCCTTGGACACAAAGCATAAGGTGCTACTTGGCACTTAAATGTTGATCTGCATTTTGCCGTTACCTCATCAGCCTCGTTACAGCTAAATAACAGCCAGTGTCGGGCTGGGGGGGCCACGGGAGATGTCCCCCACCATGGGGGGATGCACAACAAAATGCCCATTTTTCTGGTGCAACCCAAGGCTGGGATACCCTCACGATTTCCGACATGGACCGCTCGATGGAGGGTCCCACCTTTCTCAACCCACACCCGTTTTTGGGACCCTCCTCCTGCCCAGCGCCCACGGAGGTGCCCAGGAGGTGCAGCCAGACCCCCTCTGGGAGAGGAACATGGGGCTCCTGCACCCACAGCCAGCTCTGCCCCATCAAACCCCAACCGGTGCCACATCCCCAGGGTCAGCAATGTCCCCAACGTCCCCGACCCCGCAGCAGCACCTGGCCACAGGGCCAGCACAGAGAGGCGAGACGCCGGCCGGGGGTTCTTGAACCAGGAAGCTTTATTTACACAGTAAAAGTAACAAGCAATTTCCTGAGACTGAGCTGCTCTAGTGCAATCAAGTCATGGAGGGGGTACGAGCGGGCGGCCTCTTCGCCCGCCCGGGGAGAGGGCAGCCGGCACCGGCGAGGCCACCTCGGGCAGCCCCTCCCCGGGGACACGCACATCCCGCTGCGCTTGTGCAACTGCCAGCGGGACTTGGCTACTACAGGTCATAGCTTCAGAAGGCTTTTTTGTATTCTTCTGCTTTTCTGGTGGTTTCTTTTTGGCCATCCTCTTCTTCTGATCTCTTCGACATCCAACCCAGAAACGCTGTAAAGCACTGCTACAATCCTAGAACATCCTACGTGCGTCTGTCAGCCTGTCCAGCCAGGAGCTTTTAAACAATGCACTTGAAACACAACTTTATGGGCCAAAGAGGCTACGCTAGAACGTGGAAAAATTACAATCTATTTTACAAACACTTCTTTTTCACGTCATCGTTCATAGAACAGGCTCAAAGAGCTGCGCCTGCAACGCCCTGTGCACGCGCTAAGACTTTTCCTATTAAAATCCACTTTTTTTCAGGATGATGAACCCTTACGGCTGCTGCCCAGGCTGGGTCACGCCTCAGACAAGCCACCGAGTCTCTTCACCATAATGAGCCTGTTTGAGCTACCGAGCAAGGAATAACATCCCTAGTCTGCATAATACTTTAAAATCACATTCTGGCAGCCGGCAGGAATTTGCCGGGGAGGGGCGGGGGGTTACCAAAGCATCTGTGTAAGAGGTGAAGTCCTTTACAACCCACGAGCAGGACCCCCGGGGGGATACCCTGCTCTCCCACGGCGTAGGGTAGGGATCTCTTGGTGCCGGGGAGCCACGCCACTTCTGACTTTACAATCAACAGGATGTCCCCTGAATCTGAGGCACATGCTATATTATATTTAATATTTTTAATTACTTTATTTATATATATATTTATATATATATAAATCCACAAATGTTTTACCTCTACAGAGAGAAAAAAAAAAAATTTAAAAAGTAAGGCTTTCTTAAACTGAGAATAAGTACATGAAATCATACAAACCCAACAACGAAACCCAACAGAACACCACCGTGGCCTCAAAACCGTCGCTAACTGTAGTCTGTGCCTACGCTAACGTGCCCAGTGTAAGGCCATGACTCCTTGGAGAAGCGTCTTTAGTAAGGCAAACGGGTTGTGCTGCATGTAAACGGAATGCTACGGCTACGTCGAGTACAGCTGGGTAGTGCTCCATCGGCCACCTTCCTACCGGGGTGGGGTTAGCGTGGCACCGGGAGCAGCCCTTGGAAAGAAAACAGAAGCCCTTAGGAATGACAGCCCCGAGGATGTGCACGCGAGAGCCCTCCCCGAGCTCTGCGACATGGATTTGGGTGAATTTGCCCTTTTTCGGTCAGTCGGGAGCTGGCAGCTGAGGAGGAGCCTGTGGCCAGTGAGAGCTTTGTGCCCCGAGACCGGGGACGCGTCAGTGGTGGGGGGTGTCGAGCATCAGGAAGACTCCAAGCTGAGAACTGTGGCTGTGCCGCTGTGGGGACGTGGACTGGAGGGGTGGCAGCAGCCTGGGGAAACGCTGGTGTGGCTGGACCCTCCCGAAACATCTGGGATGGGCAGCGCCTTCCACTACAGGGGGGCTAAAAACGAAGCCAGGATGTGTTTTCTTCTAAACAACGCATCAAGCGACACTTCTAAAGGAGGCGGAGAGTTCCATGAAATGAAAAGACGTCCCTGTCATCCCTTCCCCAAATATTTGGGGCTGGCCCTGCCTGCCAGCACCCGGCCTGAGGGAGCGGACGTGGCCGGAGCCGTGAGCAAAACCTCTGCGGTGCCAGGACGGGGGTAAAGCTATATAACAGCTGATGGGCTCCACTGGGACGGGAGGCGCCACACGCATCCCGAACTGCTGCAGAAAAAAGTGCACTAACAGAACCAGAAATGAGGAATGAAATCTGTACCAGCAGCTCTCGGCCCTTGCTGAGTTATGGACTCCTGCAGGTTTGACAACAGGGTGACGAACCCCATTACAAATTGCTGTTGGTCTCATTTTTTCCTTTCTCGCTCTTGCAGAGCTCAGGAAATAAACCCTGAGCTTGAGGGAACCCGCAGAAGGTGCTGGAAGCCACTCGTACAGCTTTCCTAGAGCTTTAGACAAACAAACAACAAAAACGAAAAAGAAGAGGGAGAAAGAAACAATACGTGTCCTTCTAAACCTGTTAGCAAGTGGACAGCTTATTTTTACCGAAGAGAATTCATATCGTACAAACGTAATGGTCGCCACTTTATCTGTGCTTGAAAAAGGCACAGGAAGAGGAAAAGCTTTCAGTGCTGCTACCTGGATTTTCAGCCTTTTGCCAGCTGACTTTGTCAAGTAACCCCGCGGCGGGCCTCGGGCGCGCAGCCCCTTCACAGTAAGACAGAGCCAAAGAAAGAGGGGGGCAGCCGTGCCTCGGCTGGCACCGAGGGTCCAGCTGCTGGAAAAGGGTGCAACAGCCCAGCCCTGCTCAAAACTGGCTGCTGGGGACCCAGGTGAGGGTGCCACCGAGCCGTATCGGGGCTTTTTCCCCGATGGGTTTGAAAGAGGGGACTGGGAAGGAAGAAAAAAAAGGAAGAAAGGCATTTGAGCATCCTCAGGCAGCGCCCGCCGAGAGATGCTGCCCTGGATTGGAGCCGTGCGGGCCAGGGGTCCCTTTAATTCCTCATCGGGAAAAGGAAAACTTAAAAAAAAAAAAAAGGAAGTAAAAATCCAGCTCTTACCATTATTAAATTTAAGCAAAACACTTCACTTGTGATTTCCTTCTCAGGGCGCTCTCAGGGACGTGGGGAGCGAGGCGGGTGCTGGCGCCGCAGGGGATGCGGCAGAAGAGGAGCCGCAGCCGCGCCCGCAGCCACCAGCCAGCGCTTGGTTTGCCCATCTCCACATCCTGGATTTCCCCCGCTTTTTCCAGCCCCCCGGCTGGTGGTTTCTCCTCGTGCATCCCTTTGTGAACAGTGCAGGTAGGACCTGGGGGAGGGGGGGGGCACGGCCAGCCCCGTCAGCTCCAACCCTACGTTGGCAAAAGCCACCTTCTCACTGAACGCGGGTTTTTGGCGATCCCTGTGCCTGGTTTCCCCGGTCGGGCGGGCAGGCAGTCTCCTCCGACTAGCTGAGCTCTGGCTACAGTAGTTACAAAGAATTTCAAGATTTACACACGCACGCACACAAATTGCTCTAAATACCTGATGAGATTTTGGCAAAGCTGCTTCGTCCCCTCCGGCTGGCGGGAGCAGAGCCATGGCAGGACCCCGCAAACCCAGCGCTGGCTGCGGGGAGCCCTCCACAGCTCTGCTGGCAGCCCCCCGACCCCAGGACGAGAGGACCCGCTCCCTCAGTTGTTTTCTATCTGCTCGATATCTATCTCGCCGTCCAGCTGGAAGAGGCTCCCGGCGCCCGTCCCGCCGCTCCGCCACGCTGCCCTGTCCTCCTCCTTCCCGCCGCCCTCCTCTTCCTCCTCGCAGGAGAGGTCATCCCTGCTGGCCTGGTGCTCGTCAGCCCGCGAGCGCGGTGGCTCCGGTACCGGGGTGCAGGCGGGGGTCCTGCCCGGCATCACCTCCGGGGAGCAGGGGGCCACGGTCCATGGCCGGGGGCCGGGGAGCTGCTGGGAGCCGTCCTCGGCCGCGGCGCTAAGGCAGGTAAGGCTGTTGAACGTCTGACGGTTCTGCAAAGGCAAGGGGAAAGAGGCAGCTGAGAGGTGCGGGGACAGCGACTGGAAGGAATCCTGAAGCTGTGCTGGGGTAGAAGTTACACCAGGTGAGCTGAGAGTCCCCCTGAACCTGCGAGCCCCCCATCCCAGCAGAAAGGAAGCACACCAGCAGCAGAAACACTAAGCTCGCAGCCGCCTGGTCCCCGGGAGCTGGGCGGCCGCCTCAAATCCCCACCTCCCCATCCATGGCAGGTCCTGTGCCTCTCCCACTCCTGCCACGGGTGATGGCATCAAAAACACCTCCACCCTGCTCCGGGTCAGCCTCATCACCAGCTCCACCCCACGCATCTCCTGGTCACACGTGTAAGGCAGTACGGAGCTCCTCTGTCAAAAATAAATAAATGTTTCCAACAACTCCATTTATTAAACCCGCTAAGAGAAACTTCAGCTTCTTCACGCAGCTGGAGCTCATGGACTGCTAAACCCTCTGCTGTGACGGCTTATGGCTGTCCTCCCTTACTAAAGACCATACGAGGGCAGTTCTTCATCCCTCGTCTCGCTAATGAAGAGGCTCCATGGCTGGTTGCCCTGGCCAGAAACTTAATTTAGTTTATGTCACATCTTCAAAACTGTTTCAAGCTCCGACAACAATGAGGAGCTCAGAGGCACTCAAAACCCTTGGCAGCAGAGCAGACACAACCTCCTGGAGATGCCGTCTGACCACAAGCGTGCTCACCTGACAGGACATGCCTTCTACCCAGGCTCTTTTTCAGAAGAGCAAAATGAATCCTAATTAGTGAATGCCAATGGAAATAACGCGGCCATCCTGCTGGCTGCGGGGCAGAGCGTGGGCTCTGAGCAGGAGAAGACCGGGGAGCATCTCAGCAGCTTGTGTGAGCCTCTTGCTCAGTAATGAGGGTGGTGAGACACTGGCCGAGGTTGCCCAGAGAGGTGGGAGAAGCCCCATCCCTGGAACCATTCCAGGTCAGGTTGGACCTTGGGGCTCTGGGCACCCTGCTCTCGTTGCAGATGTCCCTGCTCCCTGCAGGGGGCTTGGAGATGGGGACATGAAGAAAAACTTCTCTAAAGGAGAAAAACTGCACTCCATGGTAAGTTATGGGTAGCTCGCATGTCGGTGGAAATACGGATCGGGGGGGATTGCCCAGAGGCTTTACCGGCGCCCAGCAGCAGCCAGTATTTTATTGAACAAGCCGTCTGGTGGGGTTAAACCTGCACAGACACCAGCAGCTCCTTGAGAGTCTAGAGCAACGAGAAGTTGGTAAGTCCAGTCGAGGTGACCTCCAAGTTTAGGAAAAGTGGGGTTTAGGCTGGAGACAGCAAGAGGGGGTGTGTAGGAGGGTGAGTTGTGTTTCCAACAGTAAAGACCCTGAAGCACTGCTAAGGATTCCTGAAAGCTGTAAAACCTCATCCCCAGAACCTGTTCCTAGAGGTTAGACAAATGTCGTTACACTAACGCGGATGTTGGGTTGCCTGGGGACAGCAGGAAGGTGTAGGGGAGCCCTGGGGGTCTCTTGCTCTCATTTATCTGGGGGAAGGCTGCTTCCATCACACCCTCTCTCCCAGAGCCTGGGCCAGACTGAAGCCGGAGTAACCAGGAGAGCGTCGGTACCCAACAGAGCATCGGTCACACGGAGCACTAGGGCTGCTGCCTGCGCCTGCTGCAGCTCAATTCGGGACCAAACCCGCAACCTTGCTCCAAACATCCCCACCGACGTCCCCAGGGCATTCATGCACATTTGTCTGAGGTTTTTTTTCTTTCAAATCCAGGTAAACTGGGACTAACTCCTCCAAAATAACTTTACCCCAGGCTGTAAATGAAGCAAAATCACCCCTTGACGTAAAACCCGAGGTCGAAGCCTCACCCACTTCACAATCCAATCATTCCTTAAGAAAACAGAGGTACTTGTGCTGAACTCGTACCCACTGACCACATGCTGCTGAGAGGCTTCGGGCGCTGCGCTAAATGACGCACCATGGTAAAAGGAGTCGTTGCAGGAGATGGCGTGGAGGCTGCTCTACCTGAAAGGAGAAGTTCCTCCTGCCCACAAGGAGGAGTTGGCCGCTGCCCAAGCATGGGGTGGGGGGGAGTGTCTACATTTCACATAGTCTCTGAAACCTTTCAAAACCCCACAAGCCCATATGAAATAAAACCAGGCATTTGTCCTTTAAAAATGCAACTACACCCAGTCCCCACGTCATCCCTCCTGTGTTTTTTAAACACCAGACGTGCCTCTCCGTGTGGTCTGTCTTCCCGGTGCCGAATGCGTAACAGCTTTGAGCAGAGATCTGCACGTTGTGGTTAATGGACAACTTGTAATTACCACGGCACTTGGAGAAGGCCTGAGGACACAGGAGAAATATTTTCTAAGTACTTAAAAAAATTTGCAAGCGTATTTCCAACAGTGATTTAGGCACTTGAAAGCCCAAGCCTCCTGAAAGTCAACAGCCCTCTCAGAAGTGCAAATCCCTTCTACAAACAGAACTCTGGCACTTCTGAGAACGTTGAGTTTTTCTCTTTCTGCTAATCAAGCTCATCTCCTGGCTCCGGCGCTCCCTTGGGCTCGGTACCCAGGCGCGGGCATGCCGGGCTGCTGCGGGTGGGCTAGAGCATCCTCTGAGGATGGAAGATGGTCTACAGCGCTTCAGAGAAGGAGATGGGTGATGCCTGTAATGATGAATGAAGGAAGATGCAACCCGGATAGGTCGGTCCACGGCACGCTCTTCCCATCCCAACAAAAAGTGTTTCCAAGCTTGGACTCATCTCGGAGAACAGCCATGAAGGCACTTGACTTGGCACTGCTGGGTTAATCCCTGGATTTGATGATCTTAAAGGTCTTTACCAACCTAAATGAATCCATGAGTCTGTGACTTGCAGAGAAATTTCGCATTTTATTGGACTTCGGCAAGATGGTCAAGCCAACAGCCTCACTTTCCCTGCTCAAATCCACACATGCTGCAACCCAACATTTTCCACGTACAGCCTTGAGTCATTCCGGGTAATATTTTTACCTTTCCTGCAAGAGGATGGAAAAACTCTTCCGACGGTCCCGTTGCTTCCAGCGCCTCAGCGGCTGCTCGTGAAGGAAGGCCACGTGTGGGTGCCGGGTGGAGGCACTCCCTCCTATGCAGGTTTGCCAGAGCTCGGCTCGGAAAGCAAGTTTTTACAGGCGCCGGCTGACATGACATCCCATGCCTCACCTTCCCGGGGAGGAGGAGAGCCACCGGAGTCGGCGTCGCAAAGGTGCGGGGATGAACGTTTTAGGGAAGGGCCCTCCCGAGATGGTGATAACCCAACCAGCATCGCCTGCACTGGCCACGGAGCTGCGGTGGATCAGCCACCGCCGTCAATGCAGCATCTGTTCTCAACCCATCGGGAGTTTTTTACTCATTTTTTTATTTATTGGGTGAATTTTAGCGTGTGCTGAAGTGCTGAGCTGGTAAAACCGGGCAGTCAAGTCCTCTATTGATACCGGCCAAAGAGCAGTTTTGGTGGCACAATGCGGCGCTTGTTCCCCGTGGCCAGGCAGCCCTGAGCCCCCTCCACAACCTTGTCCTTCAGCGCCAGACCAAAAGGGGTATTAGGCAGAGCAAATGTTGTTGGTCTCAAGGAAGCTATGAGAATCCAGACCCCCTCCTGGGTCTGACACAGGTGGCTTTTGGGAGACACTTCTGGCCATCCTGACTTCAGCCAGTGAGCATCTGTAATGTACCTTCCACCCAAAGCACCTTTGCTCACAACCACCAGAACCCATTTCTGACCATTTGAGGTGCTGGTTCTTCTTTCCCCATCTCGCCCCGAAGCTGCGGCAATCCAGCATGCGGGGCAATCCCTCAGGGAGAGGAAGAAAATGAGACGTAGCTAAAACAAGCACCTGAAAAATCACCCGACTAAGAAACCCTTGAGGCTGCCAGCCAACCTCCAGAGCAAAGCCTTTCTTGCATGGTGGTGACCAAGCCCAGGCTATGTCTCCTTCCCGCAGGGCTCTCAGGGTGCTTCACACCGTGCGGGGACCAAGGCTAAAAGCCGGTCAGGCTGCAGACCTGACTCATCCCCCACAACCATCCTTTTCCGCAGGTTTTTTCCTCCCCTTGAGCATGTGTCCCCACCGGGGATGGGGGCTGGAGGCTGGCAGCCCCGCAGCAAGCAAGCTGGAGAAAGCCCTCCGATATTTCTTCATGTAACTCTTCTCCTTGTAAAATAACCCAGCCGTGAGCTCTTCCCTGAAACGCGTCCCTGCAAACACGGTGGACCTGCTAGAATAAATATTAGCAGGACTGTGATCCCGCAGTGACCACGGCTTTTGAGCAAACACTTGGGGGTTTTTTCCACCCTGCCAGGTGACTGCCGCAATTTTCCTGGGGAAGGTGTAACGCTACAAGCTGTCAGCACCGCCAGCCCGACCTACCAAGCTGTCATCGCCTCCCATTAGCACACTGGGCTACAGTTGCTTCATAAAGCTGAAAATAACCCGGTGCCAGAAGGAAAGGGGGAAGCGGGCGGCGAGCGGTGCTGCTCCGTGCAGGGATGATGGCCTCTGCCAGCCCTCCCCAGCCAGCTCCAGGAACAAAGTCACCTCCAGTGGGGGCTTCTCTGCCTGGCTCAGGGTTAAATCACTCTCCGAGGCAAACATCTCCTGTAAAACACCTTCAGCCTGGGTTGTTATCTGCTGCTTTGGCCGTTGGCATCATGGCAAAGTCCTACCTGGTGGTCAGTGGGTCGAGGGAGGGGATCCTGCTCCTCTGCTGCGCTCTGGGCAGACCCCCCTGCAGCGCTGGGTCCAGCTCTGGGGTGCTCAGCACAGCAGAGACAGGGAGCTGCTGGAGCGGGACCAGAGGAGGGACACAGGAATGACCCGAGGGTGGAACCCCTCTGCTGGGAGGAGAGGGGAGAGAGCTGGTGGGGTTCAGCCTGGAGAGGAGAAGGCTGCGGGGAGACCTTAGTGTGGCCTTTGAGTGCTTAAAGGGGCCTGTCAGAAAGAGGGGGAGGAGCTTTTTATCAGGCCCTGTTATGACAGGACTGGATGACCTTGAAAGGTCCCTTCCAACCCAACCCATGCTATGATTCTATGATTCTACCTGTCATTCATGTCATGCAAAGTGATCTTCTGTGCTGCCAAAGAGGATGGCCAGGTGCTTGCGACTGGGCTTCTTTAGGCTTTGAAGTTCTGCAGAACTTCCTCATAGCTGTTATTCAGGCCAGGCTTGCACACACATACACACACACAGTCAACACTCAGGTTCAATCCTCTCCACTGCCTTTAAGGCACCTACAATCTTTTCCAACTGCATCCCCAGGCTGGTGTCCCCGAGGCTGGTTTCCTGGTGAGTGGGAAGGGGAGCAGGGATGATGGAGAGGGAGCTGCACCAGGTACCGCTCAGTCCTGAGGCTGGAATAACCAACCTCTCGTCTTTATAACCACGAGGAACATCTCAGGAGCTTTGCCAACGGGCCCGGGCTGCAGCACAATTACTCGGCACATTACCAGCTCAGTGGATACCCAACAGGTCTCAGCAGCTTCCCCAAAAATCAGAAGATGTGTCCATCTTGCCTCGGGCAGTGCTGGTGCCCGCTGCCTCATGCAGCCCAGCAGCACCAGCTTCCAAGATCAACACTGCCATTGGGGAGGAGGCCACAGGTCTTACACCGACCTGCGGAAAGAGCCTCTGAGCGATGAATGAAGTGTCAGGAAAGAAATGACTGAAATACCTGAGGAAGGAAAACACAGGAGGCAGTTATGGGGTAGATGAAATACAAACGGAGCTCGTGTGCGTGGTGCGGAGCCCGAGCTGAGTTATACATGGTGTTGCCATGTCAGGGAGCTCCAACTCATCCGCTGCTTTTTTTTTTTTAAGTTTTATCTATGGAGGCATTGAGTAGTTTGCAGGCACCCCCGCACCCTTCATTGGGCTGATGTGCCGCAGCGCGTGCCCGCAGCAGCATCTCCTGCACGGAAGGGGTGGCTCCCTGCCCTGCTCCAAGCGGGTACCACGATGCTGCCCTTGTTTTCAGGGTCTGCCTTCCCGGCCCTTCCCTTTTCATCCACTAATGAAGAATAATATTTACACAGCCTCAACCCTAATTTTGCAGCAACAGGCACCAGTGCATTGAAAGTCTACAGCTTTGGCAGATAATTCTGTTTTTATTCTGTTTGGTGTGAAAAACAGCTTTCACGAGCAGGCTCAGAAATATCTATTATCCTACTGAGTCACTTCACACCACAGTATTAAACAAACAAACCAAAAAAAAAAGGAAGAAGGAGGCTTTAAGTAATCAGTATTAACACTGCCTTTGTAGAGGTAATTTGGGTTTACTCTCAGTTTTGCTCCTTTGTGGAACTCTCTAGCCGCCCCAATGACAGTGAAGATGTTCAGTGAGTTTCCACAAATGCAAAAGGAAAAGCTGTTACATGCCCCACCAAGGGGAATCCCTCTGGTGCTACAGGGAGGTGCAAGAGAGACGAATCCCAGAAATCACGGAGAAATGCAGCAGGCAGGGCTGTGCATGGAGGCAGAGAGCGGTGATGCTCTCCAGGGTGCAACCATCCCACCCGTGTGCAGCATCCTGCAGCATCCTGCAGCATCCCACACATGGGGGCTTGGCCCCAGCGCAGCCACCAGCCCCATCCCCGTCTTTAATAATAATTGGAGGAAAACCTCATTTCCTGCCAAGAACAAACCTTTTCCCTAACAGACACTGAACCCTTCGCTATGAGCTGGAAGAATCTGTTTGCCCAGGCAGGTCATTAGGCAACCTCACAAGTGATTTATTGTGTATTTATTCAGTTATTTCCAGGTTGCTCATCCCTCCTGTGCTCAGCCTTTCCCAGCCTTCCCGGCTTCTCCTCTGCATCCTGAGAGGCTGCGGCACCACAGGGTGCTCATGTGAACACGCTTGGTGCTGCTGAGGGAGATGGTGACGTCGGGGTGGGGTTGCTCTCTCGATGATGCTATTGCAACACCAGGGATTTAAGCGGTTCTGACGTGAGCAATGGAGAGCCTGAACCCAGCGCATCCCCAGAGCTGCCAACACTTCAGGGTTTGGAGGGGGTCTTTGAGGAAATTCAGAGATGTTTGTCCTTCAACTTGTCCCACGTTAGGATGAAACATCACTAATATGGAAATTTTTAATTTTTAAACCACATTTTTGTGCCCTATTCCATTTTCATAGTATTTGCATCATTCCCAGTACAGAAATAATATTTCTATTCTACTATTGTGGTCTCACTTCATGCCCTAAATTATAAAGCAAGACCTTACAGAAATTAAAACCAAACTTCCAAAAATCTCTCATTCAATTCCTTTAGCAAAACACTTTCTGTGACTCTCTCAATTCACCAGATCAGCCCATTTCAGAGGAAACCTGCTCCCGCTGAACACTTCCACCTGACTTCTCTGGCTACAATTCACACAGGGCACCAGCAGGTGCCTGGCATTACATGCCACACCAGTCTTGTCACCAGCACGGGGACAGTGCCACCTCCCTGGCGGTGGCACGAAGCCTTTATTGGCACCAGCACTTTGATTAATATATGCCCCAAAGTGCTTGAGACAAACAGGTGACTCCACGCCGGGATGGTAGCAGTGCCGCAGGACACTGCGTCCTCCGTGGTGGGACGGACTGTAGCGATGGAGAATGGGGATGGCTCCAGGTGTGGAGCTTCTCGTGGCTTCAGCAGTGCCCTTAAAGAAACTACCAGCAAGTAAAGGGATAAAATCATACCATGGATGACCGTAAATCCAGAATTTATGGAAAAGCGGCACTGCAGTGTGTAAACCTGGGACGTCAAACGTGAGGCAGGATCCCAAATAGCTGCCTGTGCCAGCATCTCGCCTCCCTCAACACACGCAGAGCAGGCTTAGCACGCAGTGACTAATTTAAGGGGATGATGGCAGCCCGCTTTTCCCCGGGCATCGGATTCATGTTGGGTTGGATTAAAAATGCGAGAGAAATAAGAGTAATCTGGAGTCATGTACCTGTACCTGCTCCTGGGGCACCTGCACCCACCACTGCACCCGGCATCGTGGCCTCCTGCCAATTAAGGGCAGGCTGGAAGGACACGACACTTCTCTGACACAGTCTCCACTTCAGGCTAACCCTGAGCACCTTCCTCTTGTAAAGAAAACTGAACTGCTCTCCTGCTTTATTCATTTTGCATTAAAAAATATTTTCTACAAAACCACCAGCTGCCTGGGAGGCCACAGCCACATTGCCTCGTGCCCAAAGTTGCTGATCCTACCAGCACACTGGGCTTAGCTGCAGATCCAAAACCTGCACCCTGCTTGAATGGCTCCGAAACCCTCTGGCAGAAGAAGATGTTATTGATGAAGCACCTTGGAGGGGAGAAAAACTCGACCACCATCTGCAAATCCGGGTACCGCTGCATCCACCTGAGGCAGCAAGCCTGGAAATCTCTGGGAGCGCTGGGATTTGGGTGTTTCTTTTAAAAACAGGGTGAACAAACACTTGTGGCCACTGCTTTTGAGCGTGTCGATTCATTCGAGGATGATCTCTGTACTTTATAAAAGCCGTTCCTTGGGTTCACATAGCGTAGGAGCCCAGGGACTGGAGGGTTAAACAGCACGTGGTGGGTCAGATGGGCATCTCTGGGATACAATCGGATTTTGTCTGTGTTTGGGACAGACACTGCCAAGCTTTGTTTGTGTTTCCAGCCCTCTCCTCCCATGTGAGCGTGCACAAGGGCGCAACACCCGACTCTGCATCCCTGGACCCCACGGCGGGATGAAGCTGGGACCAGGGGGTGGCAGGGTACGGTCCCTGGGTACCACGGGGCCCTTCGGCACTCAGACGCCCCTCGTCTGGGCAAGGGATGCTGCCAGAGGAGCCCGTCCACGTGCACAAGTCCTGGCCCATGCTGGAAAAGTTATTTCACGGCAGCAACGGTCTGTTTCTGCTTCCACAGCTGAATTTATTTTCAGCCCATTGTGTTTGGTGAGTCACAAATTTATAACTGGGGCAGATGGGACCGTTTTGACTGTAAAATCAAAACAATGGATGTCATTGCAGTACACGTTATTGCTATTAAAAGCTCTGTCGGGTAACTAAAATAGAGCCTGCTACAATAAATCACCTCCTACAAGAGTCCTCTGAGGACTGAAGTACCTTGCCTGAAATGGTCACTCCAGAGCTGCACCAACAGATCAGTCTTTTATAGGGAAATGGATCTTTTTTGCACGCGACTCCTGCCGCAGCAGTATGACCGGGTCCCTAAGAGGTTTTGTTGCTGTACGGAGCACCCAGATGACATCCCACCTGAGCAGGCACGGCCTCAGGAGCTTCTGGACAAGGGTAGGAGAAAAAATGCATTGCCTTCATTTTTTCATTTGGGAAACTGAGGCAGGGAAACTCTGCCTGCAGGACATTTGCAGAGGAGGCAGGAATGGAGCTGATGCATACGAGGTCCAATCCAATGCCATAACTTGAAAAGAACCCATTCCTCTAAACATCTCGTCCCCTATACATTAAAAGTACCTGCACTCGGACCTGCTCAAACTCTTCGACCAGGGCAAGCTACGATGCCCAACAAAAGCTTTTATTTTTAGTGCAGCACAGGGGAAAACTGATGCAAAACATCTCTGAAAGCAACTGAAATGTTTCAAGGGTGAAGTTCCTCGCAGCGTGTGCGCATCGTGGCCTTGCACCAGTGGGCAACCTCAGTGAGAACCACTTGGTCTACCCTGCCTGGGGGACACCAGCCGAGAGGGGGTTCGTTTCACTTCAGTGAATACGGGGAACTGCTTGTCAAAGGAACAGGGAGGGGAAAACAGCCCATCCACAGTTCGTGCCAGGAGTAAACACCATTACGAACCTAATGTCCAGGATGCACTCCAATTTTTTTCAACCACTTCTGTTTTTAAATTAAAAAATACCAGGGCAATGAGTAACGATGGCGGCATGTGTAATCGTCTGACCAAAGCTAAAACCAGCTGGCCTCCGAGGTCCTCTGTGCCCTCCAAACGGAGTTACGTTCTTTTGATCCTGAACCAAAGGCTTTTTCCCACCGAGCCACAAGTTGACCTTTGCAGGCTCTCCATCGTGTTTATTTAAAAAACACTGGGGCTTGGACGCTGGAATCCGTCTCTGAAGTTACATCAATAGCAAACTATTTCCTGGGATACGTCTGGAATTTAAAACCTTCGGGTTTTCACCGGCCGCTACCTTTTGGCAATATTTGCCACCAGCTTGAGTGGGTAGTGACACCAACAAGGTCACTGCCGCCCCTCCTGCCCTTGCCAGCAAGCCTGAAAGCTGCTAGAATTTAAACACAGAATCTTCTTACATGAAAACGAAGAGAATTTTACCCCTCGTGGAAAGAGCTGGGTGGTCAGAGAGGAGAAGCCACTTCTCTCATCCTGCAGTTTGAAACTTCTCCCCACACCGTGTCAAGACCAGCCTGAAACACCTCCAAGCTGGTGGGCTGTTTACTGCAGCCTCGGGAGCGTACAGGCTCTTTCTTTCATGGATCCTCATGGAAACTGTCATTGCTTTTTAGTTTGGAAGAGAAAACAAGGCAGGGGACGGCCTGTCTCCCAAGCACCAGGAGAGCCCCGTTACACGTCCCCCTCCTCTGCATCTCCAGACCAGCGGAAGCCGATTTTAATCCTGAAAAACACAAGAACCACCCGTCCACATTTCAGGAGGATGCTCTTGTGATTCCTGGTGCAGATGACTCCATCCTGCAAAGGCACGTGCTCCTCAAAGGACAGTGAAGTCACCCCGTGAATGACGCGGTCTGCCTACGGCAGCCAGCGAGCAACATGAATAGTCCTGTTGTACCCAGCTCCAACATCTCAGCACCCTTCCTGCAACAGGCATCTTTCAGGCACAAAGTCTGCTCTGTAACTCTTCCTCACCAAGCACACCCAGTGCTTCATCCTCACCACCTTCTCAGCTGGTGTCCACTGCTGCCAGTACCCTTTCATCCATCCTTCACAGCCCACCCGCAGGGCAGACAGCTATCTCTGGTGAATTCATCACCATGGGAAGCTCTCCATAACCCCGGGGAGATGCAAGGGCATACTGTATTTTAATTGCCTTATTTGTTCCATAGCAATGGCTCTCCGTCCCATATACTATATGCCATATTATATAATAAAAGGACACGGTTTAGTGGTGACCTGGCAGTTCTGGGTGAACAGACTCAATGATCTCTAAGGTCTTTTCCAACCTAAACGAATCTATGATTCTAATGAGGAGCTTCATGGAGAAGTAGTTTGCCAGATGTCTGGGACTCCTCAGTGTCCACGGGTACAATCCTTGCAGGAAAGTAAATAGATGTTGGAGAAAACCCAGGAGGAGAAGACATCAGTAGTACAGTATTTGCTGCGAGACATGTAGCTCTTCAGAATGTAAATGCTTCGAAGGCTCACAGAGAAGTCCAAAACTCGTGAAGCCACCAGAAATGAGCCACAGGCGCCACCCCCAAGTCTTTGTTTATTACCAGGGCCACACGCATACACCTGGCAGGAACCAGTATCTCTCACGACGCCTGACCATTATTGCCAACGATGCTATGGCTTACAAAGACATTGTACCCTTCTCTACATGCCATGTTGCGTTTCCAAACACTACACGAGCATTCTCCATTTCCAGGGCTACCCCTGCTTGGGGTTAGGAACATGGCTGGGGTTGAACAAATATATAGATATATCATTTTATATATATATATATATATATAAATGATTCACTTAAAAAAAATCTGTGAAAAGGATAGCTGTGTTTGGAAATGTGTTAACACAGATTAAATCTCTCAGCAACAACCATATCAAAATGTTACAAGGCAGGAAACAGAACGGGCAAGAGATAGTGAGGGCTCATTCCGCCGTTGCCGGGGATGATTTCAAATTCTCATTCAGGGCGGCTGTCATCGGTGTGACAGACATGTTGTGTCTCCCTCGCAGCTCCCCAGAGCCTGTGTGAAGGAAAGCAATCTGCTTAGCCAGCACACACCCTCCAGCATCAGGGTGGGTGGCTCGGCTTCCCGTGGGTGACTCAGAGCAGCCAGCGAGCCCGGCGTTCACATGCCGCGAGGCGTTTCGGCACACAACACCCCAAATCCTGCAGGAAACGCTGACGCAGAGAAGTCGGAAAGCGGCGGATGCAGAGGTGGGAGATGGCACGTCCCCAGATAAGCACACAGCAAGGTGCCCCTTGGAGAAGAATCGCACCAGACCATGGGAAAGGAAAGCCAAGGAGGCTGTCTCTCCATCACACAGCATCTCTGGCAGACTATTCTTTTAGAAAATCCAGTTTTCTCCCCTAATATGCCCAGCCAGCTTCTCCTAGTGCCTTGCAAAGGGGGAAACCACCCGTTCCTGCCGAAGTCAGCCCAGCCAGGAGGACAGCTGGGGTCCAAGCCACCTCCCGTCACCCTTGCAACATTGCTCATGTCCCATATTTTTCAGGCGCACCAACATCAGGAGGAAACCAGCTCTTGGAGAAACCTTCCAGTTCATGGGAATATCTGATATCCTGACCATTTTTGATCACATTCTGCCGGTATGGACACAGTCCCCAGAGCTGCGAGACCGAGAGCACCGCACCTAGGAAGGAGACCACGTTGCCATGAGATTAATTAACATGCTGTCAGAACCACTGCCAGGATTTTGGAGGCTGGATGTTGCCCTCCTTGGGTGTGTGCTTCAATGTGGAAAGGGGGGAGAAAAAGCTGAAGCTGGAAGGCAAGCCCAAGCCCTGCACTGAAATGAGAGGATGGTTGATGTCCTCGTTTTAAGAGGCACAAGCGCAGCTGGAGATGCCAAACTGCACCCCCGGTACCCAAACCCTCCTTGCTTGGAGTGAAGAATAGAAACCAGCTTCTTCACGTCTCACCTGCCCCCAGACACGGCAGATAATTCAATGACACATCATCGTCACCCACTCGCTTGAGTACGACCCGCTGGGTTTTTACCCAGTTCAAAGGCGAAGGGGCACAAAGCGGAACGGTACAAAGAGCAGAAGGATTTTCATGGTGTGGTGGCTTTTAAAAGGTGTCGCTATTTCAACGGCAACCGCGTTCACGGTTTGGTTTCTGCCCAAAGTTGAAGCCTGTCTGCTTTGGTGCCGTACGAGTAAATAAGGGGAGGGATATGTGCTCACCTCCCCTCTCTGAGCTGTGGGAATTGCAGAGAGAAGAGACAAAACCAGCATTCGGAGGAATTCAAGGCAATGTTTTCCCAAGTATTTTCCCTCCCAGCAGAACTTTAACATTTAGGTCTCTCTCTTAATTAGCCCAGTTATGTGGCCATTTAATTGCTTCCAGGAGCGGTTCCCTCCCCTCCTGCCTGGCCTAAATATCCCTCCTGGTATGAAGAAAACATTTCAGGTCAAATTATTTTTATTTTGATTATGGTACCGGGTTTCAAGCCTATAAACACATGTGGTCACCAGCACAAGCCAAAAATTTACTAATCCGCTGCCAGAGCTGGATGATGATCCAGCACTCAGCACCACAGGCTCGGTCCCCAGCTCTGCTGTAGCCCCCAGGGACTCATGGCATGCCCCGTGCCTCAGTTTCCCCATCTGTACAGTGAAAGCTTTGAGATCTACTGGAAAGCCCAGTCTGGACACTTTGGGTTTCCTGTGCTTTGAATCATGAAGACCATCGCACACAAGCCGTTTCTACCCCATAAAAGCCAGGCTAGAGGACACATGCAGCCACGCAGTCACTTTGCCATTATTTCAGTTCTTCATCCGCAATCACCTAACTTTTCTCTCTCCTTCCTAGAGGGCATTAAAAACAGCCTGGGGGAGCACCCAAACCTCTGGGGTTTTCTCGAGCATGCTTATCCCCCGTGTCCTACTGCCCATGAGGAATTAGAATCACAGACTCAAAGATTCATTTAGGTTGGAAAAGACCTTTAAAATCATCGAGTCCAACCATTAACCCAGCACAATTAGTTGGTTTTCATGGCATTCCCACCCCAGGGAGGGCTCTGACCATGCCCCACGCCCCACCAAAGGCAAGAATGTTCACCGTAACTTGCCTAATCCTGCTCGTCCCTCGGTGCCAGTCCTCCCACGCGGAGCACAGGCTGCCAGCGCTCCTCTTCATAACTGAAGAGCTACGAAAACCCTGGCCCTCGCACAGCTCCCGGCTTTGCCTTCTTCCTGCTCTGTTACGGCCCCAAACCCAGCAGCACAGCCCTGCCTTGGGGGTCCACCCGTTGCCATGGACACCCAGACCCGGCTGGGTTTACTCCCTGGAAACCAGAGATGCTCCACGGGACACCACGAGGAGACAGCGGGACCTTTGAGGCTTGAAGCACAGCTGGGCTAGATTTTGCCTGGGGCTGGATCCCAGTTGCTGAGTTCCTCAGAGCTGGTGTGGTTGGTTGGTTGTGCTGGCAACTGCCACGTGTTTGGCAGTGACCCCAGCCACCCAGCCTGGACTGGCGGGTGACAAGAGGATGGGAAAAGGGGTGCCCATTGCTCTCGCTGCCACCGGCACTGGGGGAGATGCTGCACCCAGGCAACCGCTTCCCCCTTCCTACAGTGCTCTTGCCTTGCAGCGTGGTGCTACAGGACCTTTTCTTTATCTCACCGGTTCTTGCAGAGGATGAACCTCCCCGACTACTATTTTTGGCTAAACTCATGCTTGAGGGCAGCTGAGTAACGCAGGGTGCTCAGGCACTGCCTCCTCGCATTGGGGGATTTTTTGACGTGGAGGACAGTAGCCAGGGAAAACACAACTATTCCTCAAGCTGAAGGTTTTCCAGGAACATGGACTGAGCTGCTTTCAGACGTACAAACAAACTATAAATGTGTGCCTGGGCTCAGCAGCCACCAGAGAGAAAGAGAAGCTCTCACTCAACAAACTTTCCCCCTTGATGTGATGGGGAAGCTGGCTTTGCCCCACAGCATCCTCGGAGGGCCAGGAAGGTCGGTGCTGTGCCAGAAGAGCTGGTGTCACTGTCAGGCTCTGGTGCTCTGTGGGCAGGGCCAGCAGCTCATGGCTGCCCCAAGGATCCCACCTGGTGAAATATTTTGGTCAGATCTGATACAGTTGGGACAGGGCCAGCCATGTCCTCCAAGAGCCTCACTGGAGCCTCGAAGGAGCAGCTGAAGGACAGAAATGCTGGAAAATACTGGTCGAGCCCAGCCATAAGCGCTGCTTCAAGCCTCAAGGTCTTGCTGCCTCCTAGTCATGTCCCCTGTCCTGTATGGGGCCAGGATGCCAGGTTGGGGAGGGACCAAGGAGGGAGTCCAGGACCGCACTGTGAGCTCCAGATGGTGCTAAACCCTGATGGACACCAAGGGAGCCAGGTAGGACCATCCATGGGCTCACCAGGCTGGAGGACCAGCTGCAAAAAGAGGCTTTTCAGACCCCAGTGCAAGCCTTTTATTCTCCCAGCTCTGCAGAGTGGAGCACTGGCAGCAGAAAAATCAGCTGGACGTGATGCCCCATCCGCTCGGTGCTATGCTGGGATGGCATCCCCTACCAGTGGGATCCATTTAGAGGTCTGCCCTACCTGCCACACCACCTCCGTGCCCTTTGTTTGCAAAGGCCAGCAATTAAAGAGCAGAAAATCACAGGGAGCCTTGAGGAAAAAAGGGGAAAAAATGCTTCATTGGCATTTGCAAAGATAAAGTCATTAATTCTTTTAATGAGGGATCAAAGCCTCGGAGCCTGCCATGGCTGATACCTTGGGAAGAGCGCCCTCCGCTCCTCCTTTGCTCTCCTTTGGTGCTCCTGTGAGCTGGACCAGCACAAAGCCATGAGCAAAGAAGAGCAGATGACTTCTGCTCTGCCCTCCCAGCACTTCCAAAATGCTCATCTTACCATGGCACAAGCACCGCTCGGAGACGGTAACCATCGCACAGGCTCTCAGAATAGCCAGGCGAATAAAAACAGTCCTGTCCCTTTGATCTCTTCCCTTTGTTCAGCCATGAGCACTCCAGCAGATGCAGCTGGACCACATGTGCATCGACCATGGCTTTGCAACTCATTCAACATTTCGGTCTCATCCCGAAAGGTCTTGATGATCACCTCTGCCTCCTCCCGAGGTGCTGAGCAGCTTGTCCAGAGGGATACGATGGGCACATTCAGCCTTGCAAGACCAAACCACTGCTCACAGCATGTGCACAACCAGCTCTGCGTGGGATTTTGTTACCTGCGCACCCACACAACCACGCACACGACTATCATGTTTTCACGCCAAATTGCCCAGATGCAACAAAACCCCATGAGATGCAAACCTCCCCCTTCGCATGGCTCCTCATCAGCCTTTGCAGACATGCCTGTATAAATGCACGTTATGACTTGTATTTCCAAATACAGCCCCAGAAAGTGCCATCAGAGAAGGAAATGTGGAAGAGAGACCCTCGTGATTTATCCCTGCAATCCCCAGGGCAGATGCTTCCAACACGTCTGGGATGAAGAGCAGCAGCAGCACATCGAACTGAGAGCACAGGGTAAGTTTTCTGGCTGGCAGAAGGTGACAGCCCACCCTGGGAGGTGGCCTGCTCTCGCAGTGGGAGCCCTGGGGTCTTCAGCACCCCCGTTATCTCCATCCCACCCAGAGCCCGCGGTGTCATTGACTTTACAACTGTAAATTATCAATGTGGGAAACGCTGAATCATAAAACTGCAGAAAAAAGA
This sequence comes from Bucorvus abyssinicus, assembly GCA_009769605.1. Classification (NCBI taxonomy): domain Eukaryota; kingdom Metazoa; phylum Chordata; class Aves; order Bucerotiformes; family Bucorvidae; genus Bucorvus; species Bucorvus abyssinicus. Next base: position 2,696,320 of record CM020032.1, read on the forward strand.
GATTTTATGAGAGGGAAATGGAAACGCTGCTCACATTGTCCTTCGATGCAGCCTCTTGCTAAAGTCCAGTCACTTGGTCTTACAGGGAGAGGACCAGGGAGCAAAATCCTCCCCGACTCGCACGTCACATCTGTTATCTGGGTCTGCACAGCAGATTGAAGAGGCAGGTTGTGCTCTGTGTTTGCAACTGAAAATGAAACACGATAACATCTCCAGAGTGGAAAATTACAGGGGCTACGAGCAAGTAAAGCCCATAGCGGTACGAATTCGGCGGTACGAATCCTGCCAGAGCCAGGGATAGGTGCCTCGGGGTGCTGCCTTCACCTCACCACGGCGAGCCCCAGGCTCCTGTCTCCTGAACTCAAAAACGGGGGTTTAACATATTCCTACTTGAAACGTGTGCCAGGCTGAAACAACGACACGGTGGACTCGGCATGCAAATATCGGTGTGAAACAGAAATGCGGGCATTTATTAAAGAAATCCATTCGGGCAGGAACGGGTTTTCTGCTTAGACAAAAGGATGTGCTTTCCCTAACGCCCGTGTTACTCTGCACACCGCAGACCCCCCTCGGGAGGATGCTAAAGAGGTTTTAGCAAAGCAGAGAATGGCACCACCTCGCTGCAGGGCCTTCGCAGGGTTGGCACCTCCGCCTCTTACCTGGGTCATCTTGGCGAGGTCCAGCGAGGGCCGTTGCTCCTGAACCTCCTCCGGTCTCCGTCGCTTGACCCCAACTTTTTTGTCGTTCAGGACACAGGGCTGCGAGCGGCTTCGGGAGAGCCCGCCGGCCCGTCGCCCCAGCTCGGGCGTGGAGGCGGGCGTGCTGCTTGCCGAGGGCGGGCAGTACTCTGATGAGGAGAAGCGGTCGTGCGAGCAGGAGAGGGACCTCTGCATGTCCACCCAGTCTCCCCCCTGCCCGCCGGTGGCCGACTTCCTCGGCTGGCATCCCAGCCGGCTGCCAAGGGTGGGATGCTCACAGGACAGCGGGTTGGACCGCGATGGCAGGCTGAAGCTCGAGCTCCTCTGCATGGTGGCAAAGCCATTAGAGTAGCGTTGCACGCTCCCGCCGCTGTAACACCGCCGCTTCTCGACCGGAGTCCAAACCTTTGAGCCTAAGGGTCTCCACGAGGTCCCACAGCTTGACATTTCATCTGAAAATGACAGCGAGCGGCACTGGCGCTTGCTGGGGGGGGCTGAGGCGTTGCCGTGGGGGTCACTGAGGCTGAGGTCTTTGATCAGGTTGGTGACGGAGCAGGTGCTGGCCGTCTCCCTCGGCCAGTGCGAGCCCTCCTCGCCCTTGTCCGACAAGCAGTCCCAGATGCTGGCGCCCGGCTGTTCAAGCTGAAGTGGACATTTCCGACTGAGATCTCTCCATCTGTCATTTTCTGGTTCAGAAAAGGAAAAAAAAAAAACTAGAACACACGCACAGGCATTAGCGTTAATTAATTCTGCGATTCACTTTCTAAGTCCATAAACAAAAAGAGTAGCATATGGGACACTTTCCAGTACAAATTAATTAACTCTTGGAATATGGTTTTCCGAACTGCCAGCAGAGCGGTTGCTGCGGTGTAGATGGAGAGAGAGACACAGTGATAATCACAGCAGGAGCAAAACTGCGAGAAGAAGAGAAAAACCTGCCTTTGAATATCCAGATTGCACTAGCGAAGGGAAATTCAGCAATATAAAATGGTGGGGCCATTGCTTCATCTCTGCGCTAAATCACGTCTCAGATGCCTGCGGTTTGTCCTGGGCTCCACAATCAATAACTGGAAGTGAGGAGCACAAAGCTGTAGAGCTGCTGGGGTGAGATGGACCTCAGGGAACCAGAAGGAGCTGAGATAGCAGTTGGCATGGTCCTAACAGAAAGGGCAGTGCCCCCAGGTATCAAGCTGCATGTTGTAGCAGAGAAATCCCAACAAGGTCATCAGAGTCCACGGGAAACCAAAAGCCATCCTGAAACCCATTGGGCTGTCCAGCTCTCAGCCACTACTAAACCAGCACTGCTCCAATGAAACCAACTTATCCCCACTAAGGCTCGGAGCATCTCTCCCAAATCAACCCAAAGACAGCGTCTAACAAAAGTCAGTGCACACAGCAAGCTCTAAGATGGCTGATGCTATAAAAGAGGCACAATAAACCTCCAGCAGTTCTTTGCAAGATGCTGGTCTTAGGTCCCTGTTGTAAGGCTCATCATCCACGTCCCCTCCATCTCTGGGGCCACCTGGCTGCTTGGGCCTTGGTGTCTCTCTGCACAGTTACCCGCACGGAGCAGGAATGTGCTACAGAAACCAGGTGCCCACACTCTTCTGGGCAACCTGGGCTTAGCATCTCTTCAGGGTTGCCTTGAAAATCCCAGTTGTACCTAACACAGCCAATCGCTGGCTTTTCTGTAACAAACATAACACGGGGACAATCTTTTCAGCAGGGGCTGTTGCCACAGGACAAGGGGTGATGGGTTTAAACTAAAAGAGGGAGATTCAGACTAGACAGAAGGAAGAAATTCTTCACCGTGAGGGTGGTGAGACCCTGGCCCAGGTTGCCCAGAGAGGTGGGAGAAGCCCCATCCCTGGAACCATCCCAGGTCAGGTTGGACCTTCGGGCTCTGCGCACTCTGCTCTGGGTGCAGATGTCCCTGCTCCCTGCAGGGGGTTGGACTGGATGAGCTTTGAAGGTCCCTTCCAACCCAAACCAGTATGATTCTATGATAATGCTGAAGCGTTTATTTAAAGGATTAAATCACTTAATAAGTTCACTTTTTTTTTAATACTCTTTTTAAACATTTTCTCCCTCTCTCTTTCATTCAGCTTGTTTGCACGGGAATTTTTTCCCCTGCAAATCTGGCTTGTGTTAACAGTCTTCTTTTGCAGCATGGCAAAAGATGGTGGTGATCTGGTGCACGGTTTCAAGCTTGGCATAAAGGTATTCCTTTTATCAGACGGGTTTTGCGGTGCCTGGGTAAAACCTGCACCTCCAAAGACGGTGGGCTGAAATGTATATGGCTACAGGCAGCTCCATGTAGGAAGGCTGCAAATCTGGCTACAGCTGTATTGAGAAACCCCACTGATGATGACCACGTCGAAAGAGAGGATTAAGGGTGATGATCTCATCCTCGCTGACAATAAAAGAAGAAAGCGAAGTATCACCAAGGTCTGGCTCCCCGACGCAGGCGAACGGGGCTCTCTGCAGAGACGCTCAACAGGAAAACCATGGTAGGACAACCCCATCAGCTGCTGCGGTGGAAAAAAGTAATCACCCAACAGACCTTCTCGGTGACTGTTTTTGTCGTCGGCTGCTGCAAACAGGGGCAAACCGTGCTCGCTAACCGTCGCTGCGAAGTTTCATATGATCGTATCTAATTCGTGCAATGTTTTTTAGGTGTTTTTGGGTTTTTCCACTGAGGCAGCTGAAGGATGAATTAAAAGCCGTACCCAGCCCGCAGCTGTAGGTACCAGCCTGATAGGGAAGATGCAGCGGTGCAGAACGCTTCCGACCGAGTCTCGGTTTCAAGTCAGGAGGTCAGATTTGGGGCCCCTGACACCACTCTTGGCCAGTTTTCCCATTTCTCCCTGCATCCAGCTGCCACCCTAACAGCTCCAGCCACGAACTGCCTGGCTCTGCCCTCAGTAACCACACGGCATTTTAACTGTTGCTGTCCTCCTTTTAATAAACACAATGAAAAGTGAGAAATCTGTGCTAAACAACTACATCTATGTTTAGATCTTTACTGTTTTCCCTCTGTATTATGCTGCCAGCAGAGAGATTTCTTGGGTCAGGTCAGCAGACAAAAGAAACAGAAATAGAAGCTGATTTTTCATGGCAAGCTGCCACAATCCTCCGGCCGGAGATGACAAAAGGCCTTGGTGAGGAGGATACGAGACACCTTCCTCTTTCAGCCCTGCTTCGGCACAAACAGCTATAAATCTTCCAAACCTCACCAAAAAATCCGGTAATTGCACCGTTACCCCAGCACCCGCTTGGGGTTCTTTGCTTTTCCCCTTGCAGGGTGGGAGCTGGTTTTTTGGCAGGGCAGGGAGGAGACCTTGGCACCCCCAAGGCCCCCAGCACCACTGACCGCTCCCAAACTAGTAGATAACCTCAAAAAACGGGTTTTCAGTGCAAACAGAAAACTATTTGCCCCACCACAAATTGAAAAAGGGGCAGTCTGAGGGCTGAGGGTGTAATTACCAGACTCGGGGAAGCCTTATTGAATAAAAGCAGCTTCTCTGTTCAGTTTTTTACGGCTAAGATTCACATCCTCAGCACGCTGATAACGATAATTGCAGCGGAGCCATTAATAACTGCTGCAGTTAAGCGTGTATTAATTTTCTTAAATTACAAACCTCAGCCTGCTGTACCCCCCAGGCAGTAATTTGTTCCAGGATAAAACCCACCGTGAGAACCCTTCGGTTCTCAAGTGAGCTGCTCCGCTGGGAAACTCTCCTTTGCCTATCGGAAAAATGATCGGGGAGCATTTACAACCAGAGCAAGCGCGGCACGAGGGGCTCTGCCACTGGTTAAACTGGTCCTTCTTGGCTGTTAGCGTCCTTGGATGAAATAGCATCTTCCTTCTGGATTTAAACTTAAAACTGCAAAAATACACATCTCAAGGCACTTAGCGGTCACGTCCAGCAAATTTCTTCTGAGACGTTTTGATCTGCAAATCTGCATTTCCAGGGGGACGCGACACAAAATGAATTTTCTGGCATCTCTTTGGTTGTGAAACTGCTTTCGAGCTCTCAAGACACAGTGGGTTGTTATCAATAGCCTGGGGGGGACTGAATTTCTTCTCCTGCCCTCTCTGACTGCGGCAGTGGGAGCTTGAGCCTTCCTGCAAACCACACGTGAAGCAGCAAGAAATTCAGGTTAGAGCTGCCCAGCCTCAGGGGGACCCAAACCCAGACTATTTCTGCTTTCCAAAGCCGGGCTGCGATAGTTAGCTCTGGTTCAGCCCTGGAAAGAACAATCGGAGTGTTCCCCCCAGGCTGTATGTCTTCCCACCGTCCTGCCTGGCCTCCAGGAGAGTTTGGTGGCAGAGCCGCTGATGCTGAGGTAGCAGGGACCAGCCCTGCCAGGGATGCTCCAGGAGGGACATGTTGGGTGTCAAACAGCTGGCACATTTGGGGTGCAGGTGAAGAGCAGCCATCGCTGCAAGCTGTAGCGTCTGCTCTCCGTGCGGGGCTAGTGCCTCGCCAGCATGTTGCCAGGCTGGGCAAGCAGCAACAAGCCCCAGCAAGACCCAGCATGTCCCAGGCTCTGACTGCTGGGCCACCCCCTATTTTCTCCCTCTCTCCTATTTTCAGAGACAAGCCAGAAGCCACCTGCGTGCAAGCACAGCCCAACCCACCCTGGGATCATCCACAGCACGCTCAAACACCATCATCACCGCTATCTACCCCTAAATTTCCTTGGGGCAAAACCAAGACATTCACTTTTAAGAATAAAAATAACCCTTAACAACGTCCATCTGTTCTCCTGTGCAACCTTCGCCACATCAAATGCGGCCAGCGGTCCAGGGCACGAGGCACTCGTGGGCTGAAGTCCTGTCCCAAAATCAAGGAGATGGGTGTTGTCCTCCAAACATCTCCGAGAGCTTTGTGCAGGCCCACGGAGAACAGGATCCATCCTCAGAGCCAGGTTTCCACATGCTGAGCTCCAGGTTTTGCAGCAGCAGCTTTGGGATGGCCACAGACTTCTTAAACAACTGGTGACACAGAGTAAATTTTAATGACCACGTTCATAACCACAGAGAAGGTTGTAAAACCAAAATGCTGACACAATTTTAACTACAGCAACGCAAATGTGCTGCTATAATATTTTTACAGTTCCTTTTTATACATAATGCATGATCCTTCTGCTCAAGTTTCCTCTACGTTCTTTTCCTGTGAAATAATTTACATTAATACATAATTTATTACAGCAACTTGTAAAGCAATTACGGGTTTCAATCAATTTTTCTTCTCCTTTTTGGCAGATAAATTCTGTTTGGATCGTAACCCAAACATTTCTCTTCACACGGGTGCACGTCCAATTCCCTCTTTTCACATGTTGTTCAAGCCGAGTTTTGGTCTCCCAGTCACGGTGTATGGGAGAAAAGGCAGCCTGCATTTTCCACTGCCCCCTGTTTATGTTCAAGAGATAATTTCTAAATGTGGAACAAATTTAATGGTTGTAATTAGCCGACAGCAGTGCCACGGAGCTTTTCCATTGCAGAAATAAGATTAAAACACAATGCGGGGAGCTGCGCTTCAATGGGAACTGAAAACAACAGCCCCCAAACCTTCCCCCTGGAGAACAAACACAGCACTGAGCCGCGGGCTCCTCGTGCCAACAGCCGGCACGGGGCAGGGAAATTCCCCACCTCAACGGCGAAACGTGCCCTGCTCTTCAACGCGCTCCTCTGTTGAGGTCTCCCTCCTCCAGCTACGCCTTGCCAGCTTTCCCTGCGCACCATTGTCTTCTTGAGGGTTGATCGTGCTTGAATGTGCACAAAGACGCTGCTCTGCACTGATGAACTTCCCCAAAAAACCCCGAAATCCCAGGGAATCCCAGTTCAGAAACGAGGTGTGTGAGGTCTGTGGATGCTTCGCTCCCTGTGGGCTGGCCCTTCTTCTGGCTTCTTGGCTTTCCTCCAGCACCCATACAGATGGGTGACAGGATGCAGGATGGCTGATGACACCCATCTCCTTGATTCTGGGATGTGGCTTCAGCCCACGAATGCCTCACGTCCTGGACGACTGGGCTTGTTTGATGCAGTGGTGGCGTTTGATTCTGGGGGTGCTTTCCAAGGGAAAACGCAAATGACGGTTACTTTTAAAAGAGGATGTATGCAGGCTCCGTCCCCGAGGGGCTCAAACCCATCCTCCTCGTCCCTTTTACAGGCAGGGCTGTGCATATAATGCCCGCCACACCAGGACTCTGATCCTGCGGCCAGGACTGCACTCACGAGCACCTTGTCAGCCTCAATAAAACCATGCCTGCAGTGGCCTCAAAGATAATTTCTTGCTTACACAGAAAACACGAGGCCATGGCTGTCAGCATGACCCTGCTGAGTTTCTCCTAGAAGGCTGGACTAGTGCAGCCTCCGGCACTACCTACGTAGACATTGAGTGCTGCTTACAGAACCACACAATCGATATGGTTGGAAGAGACCTTTAAGATCATCAAGTCCAACCGTTTCCCCAGCACTGCCAGGTCCCCACTGACCCCTGTCCCTCAGCACCACCTCCACACGGCTGGGAAACCCCTCCAGGGATGGGCACTCCACCGCTGCCCTGGGCAGCCTGGGCCACATCTGGACAACCCTTGTGGGGAAGAAATCTGTCCCCATGTCCAACCTAAACCTCTCCTGGTGCAACTTGAGGCCATTTCCTCTCGTCCTGTCACTTGTTCCTGGGGAGAGTAGACTGATCCCCACCTCACTCCAACCTCCTGTCAGGGAGTTGTCGAGAGCCAGAAGGTCTCCCCTGAGCCTCCTTTTCTTCAGGCTAAACCCCCCCAGGTCCCTCAGCTGCTCCTCAGCGCACTTGTGCTCTCGACCCTTCACCAGCTTCATTGCCCTTCTCTGGACACACTCCAGCCCCTCAATGTCCTTCTTGGAGTGAGGGGCCCAAAACTGAACCCAGGATTCGAGGTGCGGCCTCACCAGTGCTGAGGGGGACAATCCCTGCTCTGCTCCTGCTGGCCATACTGTTGCTGATACAAGCCAGGATGCTTCTTGGCCACCTGAGCACACTGCTGGCTTGGCTTCAGCCGATGGTGACCAACACCCCCAGGTCCTTTTGCCCGGGCAGTTTCCAGCCGCTCTTCCTCCAGCCTGGAGCATTTCTGCGAGTTGTTGTGACCCAAGAGCAGGACCCAGCGCTTGGCCTTGTTGAACCTCATATCCATATACCTGCTAGGGAAAGGTCAGGTGATGCTGCCAATGCTTTGTTAAAACATTGTAAATTTTCTTCTGCCATCCACCCAAAGACAGAAAAATGTCACCGCAGGAAGTCAAAAGCAATGTCCCAAGTTTCCAACATTCCACCTTCTTTCTCTAGCACAGTCACTGGTATTTTCACTGGGGAGCAACGGAGGCTGCAGGGGAAGGAAAGGAAGGAAGGAGAAAAAACCCTATCTAACAATGGGGCAATTCTTATACTCCCAGATGTTTCAAGGACCCATCGAGGAGAAGGGAAAAAAGAATTTGTGAATTTATAGTTTGGGGCATTCCACCTTTTTCCTCCCAGCAAAGGCCTATATAAAGGTAAAACCCAATCTTTTCAGTAATATTATCATCACACTGGCAGGATTTCTTAAAAATCTAAAAATCAAGATTATTTAGGTCACTTTGAGAAGTGGATCTAACATTGCATCATCCAACATATCAAGTCTTTAACAATGTTTACTCATAGATTGAATTATATTACAATTGATTTTCAGAGTCTTGCGGTGTTTAGTTACTTACGAAATACCAACATCTACGATGTATGGGCTTCACTTTACTCTTTTTCCCCACATGATGTCACAGGTAAGCAGGACCTCAGCCTTGCCATCTTGGGCCAGCTGGGTTTCTTGGTCATGGGGCATTACACACCCCTTGGGGCTCATCTGCTTCCTGGAGATAAATGCTCCTGAGCCGATTCCTGGAAGCTCCAGCATTTGGATGATGCTCTCCCTGGCAGCCTGGCCAAGGCTGGGCTTCCCTCTGCCCCACTGTCCCATGGCCACCAAGACCACTCACAGGCTGCCTTCCTGTCCAAGGCTGCCCTTGCCCCCAAAGGCAACTGGGAAGTCCCTGTTCTAAGACCCTCAGCCTCTTCAGTCTAAAAACCAAAAAAATTCAACGAACTTCCCTCCATCTGCCCAACATCATACTTGGGACTATGAGTCTTTGCCTCCCATTGGCTACGCTGCCAGTCCAAACTTCACCGTGTTTATTTATCTCAGTGCTTTCCACCAACAGGGACGTGGCCCTTTGACCTGAAATATTGCCCCAGTTTTGCATTCGGTGTCATTATAACCATGGGATTTATTTAAAAAGTCAAGCAAGTTTTGACTCTGGGTTAGTCTGTGATTGTGGCCCATGCCTGGAGACATCCAGAAGAACGCTCAGGAAAGACACCTAAAATTAAACTCAAGCCAACTGATGCCCTTGCATGCTGGAGAGATTGGCTCCTCTTGACTGGGCATGACGGAGACCATTACAGGGCAAGCTGTGATCAAGGAGGTCACATTTGGTTCCCTTGGAAAGAGGATAATTTGGAAGCCTAGCACAGCACTACGAAGACGGAAGAGCCTTTGTAAAAGCTCTTAACAAGCTGCTTTTCAATTAGGCGTAGACTCTTCCTTTCTGTTGAAGAGCCCGCCAGCGCCACAGCACAAGACAAAACCATCTGACTGGGTTCCTTTGTTCCTCGCTCACGTTTGACAGGCAGGAGAAAGGGAACGGGCTGTCTCTACCCCTCCTCGACTTCGAAGTTTGTGACTTTCATCTGAAAAAATCCAAATGCTTTCCATCTACCCCCACCCCCAATGACTGGAGTTATCAGAGAGTTTGGGAAATATCTCCTGTCAATGCATGTGCTTGGCTCCCATTAACGCTAATGAGAGTTGCGTCCATGAAGAAAAGGGGCAGCCTCTTTGTCTGCAAAGGATTGGCTTTCATAGCAAGTAGCTTGGCTCAAACTTGACCTACAATTTTAATTGGGTTTTGAGACTTCGCCTAGTGACTGGCGTCCTCCCCACAAACCCCAAAGAGCACAATATACCAGCACATCCCTCAGCACTATCAGGTTTTCAGGATCATTGGTGAAGGCACCAATCCCTCATCAATTCCGGCGGCTGTTCAGCATAAAGATAGCAAGCTCTGACATAAAAGGTATTAAACATCCTATACCACGGTTATTGTCAAAGGCAAAACTACGATTTTTCCTTATTGTTTGAGGCCTGTCCAGACACTTTGTGCCAAGTGATAGAACATTTTAGTGATAATACTGATAATTTATTACTTGCATCGTGCAAACAGTCAAGAGTCACAGTCATGGGCTGGATACTCAAACACAATCTCAGGCCCAAAATGCTTGTAATCACAACTGTATGAGTTACTCTAAAAATCAGCAGATATATCAAAGGGGAGGGGAAAGGAGATAATCGATTCATTCAGCAATGGCAATGGGGCAGGACATCACCCACCGCTGGGAAGGAGGGTGACACGGGCATGATGGCCACCACTAGCGGGTGGGTGCCCCTCCGTCCCCATTGCGTGGGGCAGGGGAACGTTTTTAGGGGAGATCCAACTAGTCAGGACATCTTCCCTCCCATCGCTACAAGGAAGTGGGAGCACAGGTGGAGTAAATACAGACAGAAGTTTCTGTTACTTACCCATCATGCCACAAGAGAAGAGGGTAGGTCCTTGACTCATCTTTGGAGTGTGCTGCAAACAACCAGAAAAACTATTCACTTCTCGCAGACTCGACCTGGGCACCAGAAACCACCCTGCCTCTAGCCTCGGCAAAGCCATGTGGTGGGGAGGAGAGCCTCGGGCACCCGTGACAGTCCTGTTTTGACAGGGACCAGGGGCCAGGCTCAGTCATCTTCCCTCAACGAAATAAAATTTAATTAAGTGCTGCGGAGAGTCGGTGTCAAGGCTTGAGCTTGAAGATCATGGCTCCTGCACCTAGTCCTTAGCCACAGCAAGGTCCCCAGCTCAGGGACCCAAAATACCAGAGAAACTAAACCAGTGGAATTCGGTGGTAATTCTGGATTGGGCAAGTAACGGCAGCAGTCGTGTGTGAACCCCATCCAAGCCCATTAAGGCCTCCCATCCAGGTAAAAAGCAACTATTTAGGTTTTTTAAACATAGAGGGTGTTTCTAAGGCAGGAAACCTCCTCCTGGAGGTTTCACTCCATCACTTCTGGGGAGTTCACGTTCAGATTGTGCTGATTTGCACTAAAAATAGGGAAAAACACCACTGTGTGGGGACGAAATAATCCCGGTTGCTTTTCACACTCTTTTATTCCAAAAATTTTCCTCTTGACAGCGTAAGAGCCACCATCGGACTTCTAAAAATGGGCATGGACAGTTTTATATACAATAAAGCAATATGTCATCTGCAGCTACGTGCTGTTTTAGCTATGTCTGCAAAAAACACACTTCCATTCTAATTCTTCTTTTATTATCCCCCCAAATATCCCTGTCCTGCTTCTGAAGTGTCTTTCCTGGCAACACCATCCCATCTGACCAAGGCTTTACATCGTCTGAGGGAAAGCACCAGCACGACCTCCCCGTTCCGCTGCGCTGCCAGAGCTGCGTTTTATCTGGTGGTAGGCCACCGCATTCACGCCTTCTCTCCTGATCCATGGTTTTTTACACGTTGCTTGCTCACATAATGAAGATAATAATAATAATAATAATAATGTACCAAATGCTGGCACCTGCCTGTACAGAGCAACCCAACAGAGGGATCCAACTTCATACACAGAATATTGTCAGTATTGAACAGAGGGATGCAGAGGCAGAAAACAACGACGGGGCGCAGGTGTGGGGAAGGTAAATAAGGGTTGGTCACCTTCTTTGGAGCACGTGGCACTTTCCTAGGTGAAGTCAGGCTATCTCTATCTGCCAAGCTCCACCTTACGAAGCAGCAGAATTAATCAGGAGGCAGCAAGGACAGGCAGCTGTCTCCAAAGAGCGGCCAAAGCGGAGCCACGATGAAAGTGGGACAAGCCCCAGAGAAGGCAGCGGTTGCGTCAGCGCCCATCTGCGTGCCAGTCCCAGAGACCAGCTTCTGCCTGCAAACGTGGGAGGAACACCTTTAGGTGACACATGTCCCATATTGACTATAATTACCATTGTGTAAGAGTTTTGTCATAACACCAAACTGGGAACTGAACTAAAGGAGCCCATCTGGTGTTGGTAGGTGATCCTGCCCCACTGCTCAGACATTTATTTCCTTTAGATCTTGCTTTTTTGGCCTTTCCCATGAGGTCAATGGAAAAACTCTTGCTTGCTTTGGTGGATCAGTCTTCTTGTGAACATCTGCCCCAATTTAACAGCCCAGACAACCCCGCAATTCAACTTGTGTAACCAGGACTATCATTGCACTATTGACTTAGCCCCAGAGCTGTGGGAGGCACCCAGCAAACGCGTGAGGGCAAAGTTTCGCGTCCCAGCTCTGCACCTCCGCTGCCTGCCATCGGACTGCCTGGGTGCCCATCCCTTCCCGTAGCAGGAGAAGAAACTAAGTCTCATCTGCCCCTCTGCAGCAAGTTCCCCTCCACCTGCCCCACACATCTCCTGGGACGTGGCCAGCGTTGGATGTTCAGGCTTGCCCCTCACAGCAGCCAGGGGAGATGCTGCTTTCCCAGCAGAAGCCAACACTAGAGCAAGGATATTTTTCCAATATATCAATAGCCTTCCCTCCCAAATTTCCCTCTTTTAAGGTAGGATTTAAAGCTGCCTCTGGCTTGCTTGCCTCCTCCTCCACCACACACTGCCAGGGCAGCCTGCCTTCGCCCCAGCATGCTGCACTATCTGCGTGGGAAACCCAGTCAGACAGTTCTTCATCCTCAGCAAACTTAGGCATTTATACTTCTTTTATGCTCAAAATGTCCATTTATGGCTAATCCTGCCAGATCCTTCCTGCTGTGTTCCTGCACACCCTTATCTAGGATCCTCAGCACACCCTGCAAGGAAAAGCCTGTCGGTCTAATTTCTTCTCCTGGGACTATGACCATCTCTCCTGGAGGACGCAGGAACAAATATCAATGACCAGCCTTGCTCTGGGCTTTCTCAGACAGCTCTCCATCATCCCACACCTCCTTCTCCTGCCCCTGCTTCCCATCCTCGCTTGCACTGACACTGCCCCACACAATGCATTGTCCCTCATTTTCTACTACCACCAGCACATTCAGCCCCACAGCCTTGCTTGCCCCGTCTGTCTGCTGCTCCTGATGTGGGTTTTTTTTCTTGCCTGCTCATTTGGTGTGGTTGGATTTGCATCTCTCCAGGCTGCCAGCGAGCCTGTTAAGTATCACAGCACTGCCCTTTGCCATCTCCCTCTTAATCCTGCTCCCCACTTGCTCATCCTCCTATTAATGATGAGCATCTGTTCGCTGCCGGTGAAGCAACTTCTCGACCGTGTTATTCACGGCGTTGATTTTATTTTTTTCTACTGTTTATTCCATTGCATGCTCACTGAAATTCACATATGCAAAAGCCACAGCACTCCAATCACTTACTAATCACCTGCTCCTTGGATATTAATACAGCTCAGTAAAAATCAGTGCTATAAACCATCTAAAGATCCAGCTCTACAGCACAAAAAACCCCCTTATTATAAAGCTACGAGCAAGAGAGTTTTGAATAAAAATTTCCTGAAGCTTACCAGCTCAGTCCTGCATGTTACGGAGTCAGCACCTTTGTTTTCCCGAGTTTTGGTTAAGATCATCACCATGGTAATGCAGTCCTGCCTCAGAGTCCATCAGGGTCCAGGCAAGGGGTGCTGGCAGCCGTGGTCTGGCAAAGCTCCGCTTTCAGTCCATGTTCCCCCAGGAAAGGCTCGGCCCCGCCGGCTCCTCGGGGGAACACGTAGGAACAGCCTCTGAGCGTGGAAAACTCCCTGCACACACAGAAAGAGAGGAACAGCTTTAAGGGACTCACCTGGGAGGATGGAGGGTGGGCGTGCTGGCCAAGGTGCGAGCGCTGCCCCAAAACCACCCCAATGGCAGGTACTCCAAGGGAGTGTTTATTTTAGACTCTTCAATATTATTGGTGTTCCTCTGTATCTCACCAGCACAGAGGTGTTTCATGGGCTGGGCACTCGCACGAGCTGTTGGAAGCACGTAAGGTACACAAGGCGATCCGGAGGGACAGAAGTGTTCCAGGCAAATAAATAAATAAAGTTTCCTCTGAATTCTCCCTTTGAAAACTGGAACTCACATCCCCTATACCGAAGACACCAAGGCTCTGAAAGAAGGGCTCATTAAAGCCTCAGGGATGATCTCACAGAAGCCCTTGTCCCCCAGCCCAACTGGGAGCAGATGTCCAGCAGAAAAAGCCGCTCCAGCATCATTAAGGCTGTGAAATCCCGTGGATGCCCCTATATCACCCCAGTTATTCCCCGATTCCCAACCCACGAAGAGCCCTTTGGGAACAAAACAAGGCAAAGAGTTGCCTGCAAGGAAGGACAGAGCTCCCTGCCCTGAAACTCTAACCACACCATGCCTCTTGATCCTTTTCTTAGGTGGTTTTAGGTAGGAAAAGCTAAAGGCAGCGCAACAAACCGCGTATTAAAAGACAAAGGGCAAGCCAGGCTCATACGGCACCGCGCAGACCTGACCATGAGCTCTGCCTCGCCTCCCGGCATCCTCTCAATAAACTTGCTCCCGTGTCAAAGCAGACAGATTGCAACTCAAATCTGATTACAGAAATCAGTGTTTTCCCTAAGTCACCCCTCTAATCCCATCTCACTATTGTTGCCTTGCGGTTAATGCAAACAACCAAAACCACCATTTGCATGATCCCAAGAGCACAGAGCACCGATCTGGTCACAAAAAGTCAAAGCCCAACTGTGATACTTAAGGATCATATTTGAGAATATGCCACTATGTATTAAACCTCGTTACTGATACGGCTTCTCTTCTCAACTCGTAAATCATCTTTTCTGCGTTTACTTAGATTAGGGCTTGCGACGGTGTAAAGAGCAGCTCCCTTCAAGGCCAGCTGGCTGGTCAAGAAAAATCACCTTCTACAGTTTTCTAAGGACAAAGTTCACTCAGAGTGCAGAGCCAGGACTGGCAATCAATACATTTTCCAAAGATTTACCGTTCCCAAGAGCACCTGGTACAGTCTCCAGCTTCTTATGGGACATTGGTAGGCTTGTGAGACACAATTTACTGGCAGCTTCATCATAAACCTCTGGACAACTCAATGACAAAATGGAAACCATCAAATAGAAAAGCAAAACATTTCAGACCATCAAAAGGACACGTAACTTGCGAGCCCAGATCACGTATTTGTAGTAAGGACAGCGTGGGTTTGTGAGACAAGCGCACGACATAAGCGAGGATGGGATGGCTGGAGGACCAGTTGACTAACAGCAACGTGCTGCCATCACCTCAGGGCTGCAAACCCCTCTGGCGATCCTGGAGGCAGCTCAGACACCTCTGTTACAGCACACGGACCCTTAAGATTAAGCTCAGGAGGCTCCCCCAGTCCTGTGCTGGGACCAGCTTGGGGACATCAAGCCATTTTCCAAGAGCAAGCAGAAAGAGTCACTGTACGGTCATTACTGGGCTCCACAGGAGTTTCACATTTCTGCATTTTGACGGTCTTTACATCAAATGTATTGGTACACAGCAAAACCCAGAGGTCCTGTTCAGGAGGAATGACTGCTTACACCAGGCTCTGGACAAACACGAGGTGAGGCGGTGCTCCCTGAAGAAGGCTGCACGTAACAGGGACAAATGAAATACAAATAAATACAGCTCCCATTCCCCAAGGAAAAATCCCCTCCTGCCAAACTTGTGGAGCCAGCAGCCTCCTGGAGACCGCTGTGTCCATAGATGCCCAGAAGCCAAGAGGTGCTTAGACCCCAGGGTGTCCCTCAGAGCCAGGGGAGCCGAGCCAGGTTTAACCCCCTCCCAAGGATGAGGAGCAAGGGGCTCTGTGGGAGGCTCCAGCCTGCCCCCAGCACTGGGGAAACCCCCGGAGCAGAGCTGGCAGTGCCCTCCTGCTCCCTGCGCCATACCGTAGGTGGCTAAAACACAGGATGGGGGCTAAAACTACGTGAGGTTTATATTTTGATCCCACCTGCAGTCTCGTGTTCAGCTCTGGGTCCCCTAGTACGTGAGAGGCATGGGCCTGCTTGAACTGGTCCAGAAGAGGCCACAAAAATGATCTGAGAGCTAGAGCACATCCTCTAAGAGAAGCTGAGAGAGTTGGAGTTGTTCAGCCTGGAGAAGAGAAGGCTCCGGGGAGACCTTATAGCAGCTTTCTAGTACTTAAAGAGGGCTACAGGACAGCTGGGGAGGGGCTTTTCATCAGGGAGTGTAGTGATAGGACAAGGAGTAACGGTTTTAAACTGAAAGAGGTGGGATTTAGATTAGATATTAGGAAGAAATTCTTTACTGTGAGGGTGGTGAGACACTGGCACAGGTTGCCCGGAGAGGTCGTGGATGCCCTGGCAGTGTTCCAGGCCAGGTTGGATGGGGCTTTGAGCAAGCCGGTCTAGCGGAAGGTGTTCCTGCCCATGGCAGGGGGTTGGAACTAGATCATCTTTAAGTTCTCTTCCAACCCAACCCATTCTATCATTCCATGATTTTTATCTGCCATAATCTTGGTTGTCCCTGATCCCAATGCAGACACAGGGATGCTGCCGCAGGGCCAGACTCGCTGTGTTTGGGAGGGTGCCGGGGCCACTGCCGGCGCGGCAGCAGCACGGGGAGCGGAGATCAAACAAGCGTTCAGAGCAGCATGAAAGCGGTTAAGCATGGTTCCTCGTTAAGAGGGTATGATTTCTTCAGGAATAATTATCTTTCCCTAAGGTAATGGTTAACGTGGCTGCAGCAGACTCCTACACACACCCCGGCGCGCGGCAGCGTACAAGTACAGGCAGACTCTCCCTGCACACCACCTTGCACCTCCCCTCTCCCTGCTGCACTGCATCTCCTGCAATTAACACCACCCTAATGACACCGCAACAAACCGTCGGGTTCGAGGTGCACTTTTAGGTCTAGGCTCTTCAAACCACCGCTCGGTTGGGTTTTGAAATCCTCCTCACCGAGAAACTGCAATAAAAAGGAAAACTTTCCAGTGAAATATGATCTTTGGTTCCCCATCCTGCTTCACCAGCCTCTTGACACACGGCGTAACCCAGCGCGGTCCTGCCCCGTCATGTCCTACCGGTGCAAACAAGTGGAACATAAATGCTTCTGCAGACCCGGGATGTTCTCCCTATCGTCTCTGAGGAGGAAACCACTGTGTATTTATAGACCGGAGGCTTTCACATACACATGCTCATAAAAAGATACTCCTTGGGGACCATTCATTATTTTTAAAAATGGATTTCCTCACTACAATCAGATAAAGGAACTATCTTCATCCCTCCATCAAGGTTAAGTTTAGACTTGGGCCATGGCCACTGGAATCTCCTGAGCTGCATGGAGCGCCCATGAGCAGCACTAGCACATGGAAACCCCCAGATTTCAGCAAACCATGCTTTTTCCATGGGTATTGCTTCAAAATACAGACTGAGCAGAAGCCTGTGTGATCTTTGCAGTTGCGGAGGTGGAAAGAGGTTTCTCTTTGAGCTGCTTTCTGGACATTACCACAGCAAACAGCGTGTTTAGCTTGGAAAAAAAAATTACACTGCAAAAAGCTTCATGAAGACCAGCATCACACTGATTTCCACTTGCTGTAGGACCACCACCCTCTGAACAGAAAACACCCAACCCTGTCCAGCTCCAATACTCCATGTCCAGACACACACACTGACACAAAACCTGTTTACAGGCAGAGAGGGCACACGGGACCAAGGAGTATTTCGCATACTGATACACCTTGCAAGCAGCATGGCGGGATCGCTCTCAGAATATAAATCACTCGCCCCTGCTGAATTTTTCATGCTGCTCAAAGCCTTCAGTGACAAAGCCACAACCTGCACAGGACCTCGTTTCCTACCCCGCATCCCAGCACAGTTCCCCGAAGAAATACTCGGGCACCCTTTGGACTGCACAGAAAGTTTCCTTAAACCCCCTCAAAAGGAAAAGTGAAGCATTCCTGACCTCACTTTCTGAACAAAACCGAGAGCTGTCCGTCCTTCTCCGGGCAGAGGATTTCCAGCCACTTCCCAAATCCCTCCCAAACTCTGTGAAAGGAGGAAGGGCAAACATTGGGCCCAGCCTTCATCCTTGGTATAGCTGTGGGCTTGGCTCCATCACCACCAGCATCATCATTTCAAAATGGTATGGTGCAACCAAGAGCACGCTTTGGGCTCAGCAAAAAATTTCCCCAGGTCCAGAGAGCCAAGGCTGACGCTACACAAAGGCACGAGGTGCTTTGGGAGGCAAGGCAAGCTCAGCACATTTTCTGGCAGCTGCTGCCCTGAGGTTTATCCCAGGGCAGGAGGGTTCAGAAGTTGCAAATGTCACCACAGGAGTGACAAATACGAGTGAGGACAGATGCAGCAGTTTGATATAAACAGCTCTTGGAGAGGAAAAGCAGAAAATGCAGTTTGGCTGTGGAAAAAGCCAGCCTTGCCTCCTCTGAGTGGACAACAACAGGCTGAGCAACGAGCCACTGTGATCCCAGAGCTTCTCTCATGCACTTTAGACCCACGTGTCTGAAGAACCAAACCTAATCCCTCCAGGCCAAACTCCGAGCTTGTTTCAAAGGTTTAACAGCCCTCCACCTCTCACCAATTAAACAGAAATTCCCCTCCTGCTAATGCAGATCCCGCTTTCTCCATGCGGACAGACCGCTGCGGAGCCTGGGCACACCACAGCCGGACAATCCCTCCTCCAAAACCTGTGGGGGACTTTCAAGGAACTGGGGGAAAACAGCCGAAACTGGTTACTGCAACTGAAAATGGTGGGGTTTACAGCTTTCTATAGAGCATCTCACCACAGTTTTTATCCAAACTAAATATCATGCCCCGCCTCCGCCATCCTTTCATTTCTTCGGAGGGGTTCAGGGCTACATTGAATCTCCTCGTGGCACAGCCCGTCTCACCACCAGGGCTTCAGACAATGCCACCAGGTACACCTTCAATTTGTTGACGTTGCATTACAAATGTGGAATGCAGCTAAGTGTGGTTCATTTCCTCACTTGGGCAATGATTTGTCTTCTGCAGCAGAGCTGGGCAGCTTGCTCCCTTTACTTAAGCACTCTTCCACATCACTAGCGAATACTGGTTTTATTTATGGGGTTAAAACCTCCAATAAATGTGGAAGATGCCATTCAGGCCCTGAGAAGAAGGCTTTATGCTCTGAAAATGCCCCGTGGACTAGTCCCAAGTAAAAAGGATCATGAGTCAGCGCACGTGACTTCGAAGGACAAAGCTTCCACCGATGCAGCCGCGTTGGGATCATCCCCTGGGACTCCATCAGGAGGAAGGAGCTGCTCCAGGCTGCCCAGCCTTCAGAGCAGAAAGGCTGCAGCACTGTCTCCTGAACCTGCAGGCATCTCCTCCTGCCCCACAAGCTCTTCCCCAGCTCCTGGAAGGGCAGAAGGCCTCTGGTACAGGAGACCACACATCCTGCACCGTGCTCCCCGCCTGCCTGACACTTGCCTGGCAAGGACTTGTGCTCGCCATGTGCTCCAGGTACTGGGGAAATTATCGGCCACAGACAAGGAATAAAGGAATGTCCTCCTCTGCCTCCTGCTTGCAGCTAGACTAGACTTTTCCACTGCTAACAAGATAAAGACAGCATTAATTAGTAAGTAAAAAGACTTGCCTACACTTAACGTTTGTAACAGCGGGCATAGCAGAGGGGAAAGCAGTACAGGTTGTGTTTAGGATGAGCATCGCTCCGTAGGTCTGCACGGCTTTGAGAACCGCATCGCCTCATTGCTTACGACCAACAGCTTCACGCAGGAACGGAGGTTCTCACCGACACAGCCCAGCATGCTCATGTGCCGCAGAGCTGCCAGTGCAGGACAGCCCGGACAGAGCCAACCTCTACAGCCACGCTAACAAAATCCACAGCCAGAGCCCGAGGTTTACCACAACAGCACCCATATCTCGAGGGGCTGTGTTAGGAACAGAAAATAACATGTGCAGCCACTGCGACAGCCACACAGGCTGATGGAGGGCTGAGGTTAACCCTCACTACGAGGAACAACAGATGCACCGGGGTCCTGCCCACAACCATAAATCAATTACTAAGCAAATAAAACCCTGTAATTTCAATCTGATCCACGGCTCCAAGTGCCTGGGCATGACCTCAATCCGACACCCAAGTCACACAAGGCAGCGGGTCCCCTGCACCCTGAGCTCCAAACCACACGTCCAAACACCCCCAGCTTCTAGGGAGAGCCTGAAGTCCAAGCTCACACCCAGATCTATATGTTTGGGTTGGGCCTCATCTGCAGGCAAGCTCTCACCAAAACGAAATAAGAGCCATTAAGGAAGATCACACACCATCTAGTTGAGTAAAAGACATCAGGTTTATTGCCCCCATGCTCTCGGGAAATAGGAGTGGCAGGGGAAGGACTCCCTTACACACGAGCGGCAGAAAGGGACTGCAAGGACAGGGTAGGGGCAGAAGTGCTTTGTCTCAACATCTTAGCTCGAAGAAAATGGTGATGGCAGTGACTTTCCCTTTTCCTCCCTGGCAACTGAAAAGGAAAAGAAGAGAGCAAAATTAGTCATTGCAAAACAGCAACCAGCAAGCGAGAGGTGCTAACGAGGAGACTGCTGGTCTCCAGCGGAGAGGTGCCAATTGGACGAGCAAAGTGACTACACAGGACCCAGCTCGCTGCACGGAAACTTGTGTACAGTAGTTAGAGAGAAGAGCACACCCGTTTGGAGCACTAACATGGGCTCTTCAGTGTCTTCTGGTGGAACACAAATTTTCACAGAGGACCAGCATCAGAACTTCAAAGAGATCGCTCCTTAATTGGCCACGTGCAGCTCAAGGGTGCATCCCCAGCACATCGCTGTGCCATGGAGCAATGGCAGGGCCAGCTCAGCTCAGACCTGCTGTGGCAGTGTTCATCCCCACGAGCTCAGCATCCTCCTCCACCAGCAGGACTGGCCCCAGGGGAGCCCCACAGCCCTCCCAGCAGCCACGCTGGCTTGGGGATAGGCATTGCCAATATTCCTGCATGGCACAGGGTGGGCCATGTAAACCTACCCTACAGGATGCTCTTAGTCCCAGCGACCCAGAAACAGCACATTCTCTTTGAGCAAATCTGTAATCATTGCCTAATCCGCTCATTAGGGGACTGCTGCTAATTTTGAGTGGTATTTCCAAGGAATATTGGAAATATTGGACCAAGGGTTATCTCTGGAAAGGAGCAGCTGAAGCAGCAGCAGCAATCCAGCCTGCTGCTCCAACGAACCATCTCACCTTTCTGCTTTTCTTTTCCCCAATTGTGAGATTTATTACAAGAATTTGCAATGGTCTGTGAGACACTGTGAGTGTTGGCCACACTCCCAAAAGCTGAGGAATTGCTGAATTGAGAATTGCTTTGGCTGCTTAATCTCAACAACTGGGGATGCTGAACAAGCCAGCAGAGTCCAGGTTTACTTTTAATTACCGCTTGGAGTGTGCTGCTCTAGTAAATAGACACAAAAAAACAATTCTCCTTCCTTCCTTATATTCTTTTCCCATATACGACTTGAAACGTCCGAGACGGAGACAGCAAACACAGCCCCACCGCGCCAACTTTACAGACTCGTTTCCCAAGCGTAAACCATTTCAGACAGCACATAAACCCATCTTAATACGCACCTCTCTAACACAACGTCCACCTTTTTCGAGGCTGAGGTGGAGAATCGGTAGAGGCTGACAGCCCTTTAAATTCAGGCCCTCAAACCAGGACAGGCCCCCTACAAAAATATCTGAATTTAAAGCAGGGAAATATCGGATGTATGCATCGATTGCCAGATTTTACGAATAAATACCCTAAGACTGAAGAACCCTCACGTGAAGCCCAGCAAAATGACCACTTAGGACATTCCAAAACCTGAAATTATTTACCTGAACTAAGCAGGGAACAATCTAAGAGCTTCAAAAGCTTTCAGCGGACGGTCTCTGTGCCCACACAGGGTACCACACGTGCCCCCCGCCACCTGCTAACCCTATGAGACCACTGCTTGCACTAGCCCAAAGTACTTTGGCTCAGGGAATCTCCGGGGTTTCATTCCTCAGCTGAGAAATAGCTTTCAGAGAGCTCCCCGGCTCCTGAAAGATGAACCCAGAGCCTTTATTAATCCTCCTAGCAACTGAAAGGCACATTTCCCTGCTCTGTCCATTCGTTGCCATCAACATTGGCAAGAGGAAGGTATGGCAGGGGCGCGGCCATGGACGGAAGGAGTCCTCTGGGGCTGGGGAACCTTTGCCCACCTCTACCTCTCCCACACGCCGGGAATAGATTTCCAAGCCCTGCACCTTCCATAAATCTCTTTAACAAATGAGGAGCCGAACATCTGTGAGTTGTCTGAATTAACACGAATTTGGCAGACTGAACAGCAAACTTGTATTGCCCTGCAGCCTTCAAATTTCTTGTTTTCCTCAGGTTCATTAAATCCATAACAATCTGTTACCAGAAGACGGCTCCTACGTGCACGGGCTACCAAGGAGCCAGTTTTGATAGCTCTGGTGGAGCTGGAGGAACGTGTGAGGAGGAGAGGGGGACTCTCTCTAATGCAGCAGGGGAAGGAGACGATGGGCTGCAACCATCCTGTCATGTCCAGCAACCACCCTCCACGCAGCAAAGGCTGTCTCCAACATGTAAGCCTGGTGCAGCCAAAGCTGGAGGTGATTTTGGGAAGCTTTGAGGGGAACAAAGTTTAAGAGCATGGGATAAGCAGGGGGAGGTGCCTTCAAAAGCCAAGGATGTCCTACAGCATAGCCCCAGCTGGGTGAGATGCCCATACCGCATCCAGATGGAGAAACTAGGCTCTATGAGGTTGTTCATACCTGTGAGGAGAGCCTTGGGCATAAGGTATCCCCAGTACTCAGGGAAATCAGGGTGTTCCCACTGCTGCTGAGGCAAGCCTGGCAATCGCCAACACCAAGCCGCAGGCAGAATGGTCTGGTGCTGTGATGGGGAATAGCACCAGAGGCTTCACCTTCCCTCAAAGGAAGTCTTGCACTATGAGGAAGAAGTCAAAGCAAACACCCACTCACTGTGTTTACCCATTTAAATCAAAGCCAAAGCAGTACCCAAATGTGCCTGACAGCATTTCCACAGAGTCATTCATTGAGAGTTTGGACTTGGGATTCAGCTGGTGCTTTTAACATCGCAGGGAGACACTTACAAGGCTGAAATAATACAGAATCTGTTGCTATAACACACTCTCAGCTCCTGTGAGGTGTCAGCAGCACGTAGAGCCCAAACCTCCTGCAGGTTTGGCTCCTTTAGGGGCTCCTCGAGGGCCGGGCAGTGAAACATTTCCCGCTGTGCTGCTGTGAGCCTGGGGTGCAGCTCCAGTGAGACAGCTCCAGCTGCCCCGAAGTGAGGCACCCGCCAAGGAACCGCCCAGCCAGAGAAGTAATGCCTGCAGAGGACAATTTTCCAAGTGTTGGGATGCTTCATCCCTTGGAGGTGCTTAATTCCTTTGCAGCTGGAGCAGGGCAGGATGAGCCCCACTATAGCTTGGCACCCATAAAAGCCCAGATTTTGCAGCCTGTCTCGGAGACGAGAAAAAAAAAAAGGAAGTGGAAAGGAAAACAGTCCCTGCTTTTATTTGAGCTGGCAGAAACACCATCCTGCCCAGCCTTCCTCGAGCTCATTTATGACAGTGTGAACATGCAGTAAAGGGGAAAAAAATTTTTTTAAATCTGCATTTTCCACCCCAAGAGTCTCCATATCTGGATACTCTCCATACATCCCTTTTCTCCCCACCCCGCAACTGAAAATCAGGAGGAGAAACAGATTCCTCGATGCTGTGGAAATGAGAAAAGGACAGAGGGGTCGGTCCCAGCAGCAGCATGATGTGAACCACGAAGCCCCCTCCCAAAACGGCATCCCGAGGAGAACTGACCTACATGCTGCATCCCATCCCAGCTCCAAGCTGGCAATCGGGAAGGGAATCATGCCAGGTAGTTTGTCAGTGCACAACCATGAATGATTGCCCAGTAAAAACAGGGCAGCACAAATGTCCACCTTCACCACACAGAAAAATAGGTATCAACTTGCCACGCTAATGAGCGAAGGAATTAACAAACCCTAGAATTTCTAAGTCATTATGAAGTCCCTAAAATAATGACACCACCTTAAAATGAGTTAAACATCGGGCTCTGTTGGAAAACAACATACAGGGATTTTTTACAGATATTAAGGACAAGAAGAAGTGGCATTGACAACATCGCTCCAGAAAGAACAGCAGGAACATCAGTCACGGTGCAGAAAAGGGATAAACAGTCACTATATACTTTAACCCATCCTCAGGAGATAGTAAAACGTTACGGTCATGTCTGACAAGAGTAACCTGGAATGATATTAAACAGCAGGCACTAAATATAGACCTTTTTTAAACAACAACTCCAAATAACTTACACCTTCAACTTTTATATCATCATGCCAAGTCTTCTGAGCCATCCCGCCAATGCTGCCAGAGGACAGGCAGCGTGGTAAGTGTGATGGCCCCGAGAAAAGGAGCCCTGCAAGGCTCCGGTTTCAGTCCAAGGACAGAGAATGAGCAACACCGAGAAAAGAGCTCTTGTCTCACTCGGTGCCTTTGTGCCGGTAAAAGGGAACGCTGGTCAAACAGACTTGATTAAAGCACGCAGAAATGGATGGAGTTATCGATAACTAACTGACACATCTCAAACAGA
The DNA here is from genome assembly GCA_009769605.1 of Bucorvus abyssinicus. NCBI lineage: Eukaryota > Metazoa > Chordata > Aves > Bucerotiformes > Bucorvidae > Bucorvus > Bucorvus abyssinicus. The sequence continues at coordinate 2,720,808 of CM020032.1, forward strand.
CCTGAAAATAAACTAGCAATGCTGGCTTCAACAGAAATGCCATGTAATATTTCTGGCAGTAACTGGGAACGACACAGGAAAATCAGTGCTGTGTAAGTGCCTCAAGACTGGCAGAGCACTAAATACAGAGAAGAACAACTTGTCAATACAGAATGGAGACAAGCAACCAGCACAGTTATTAACTGAGATGTTATGATACACCTTAAAAAAATAAATTGCTTAAAAGACACTCACCTCGAAGGCAGCGGCACGTCCCCAGGCTTCTGCACTGTGCAGTCGATTATCAAGGCACATGGGCTGGATAAATTGGGGATCTCCAGGAGAAGAGACTGTATTGCCTCTGTGCTCTGCACTCCACAACCACTATGGGCATCTGGAGCCTTCTGCCACACCTGATTAAGGTCTGGAGAAAACCTCAGGATTAACCGAGGGACTTGAAGCCACACGGACGGGGCAAGACTGGGGGAAGGCAGAGTGGTAACTGCTCAGGAGCGACTTGGCCACCTTTGGAGTGGGAAGGAGATGCCGAGCAGGTCCTTCAGCCAGAGCAGACCAGCTGTGTAACACCACCCAGCACTGTGGGAAAATGAAACTACGCAGATTCAGAGCAAGGGAGCAAGGGCAAAGTGCAATTTTCTTCCCGAACACCATGGACAATAATCACTGCGATAAGTTACCAGCATCATAAATAACTGCGGTGGGTTCTCAAGCCTCACTACATCTTTATCTCTGTGCTGGATGGTGCTTCTCAAAGACATGCTCCAGCAAGAATTTATTTGGAAAACTACTAAAACTGGTGAGACACAGAGCAGAAGCACAGCTCTCCTGGCTCGCTGTCCCACACCTCATGCAAGTTGCTGCACCCCCGTGCCCAGCAGCCCCCATGTCCCAGCGCGAACCCCAGGTCCCTCCATGGGAAAAGTAATCTTCTACCAACCACATAAACCACCCACAACCAAAAATGTGGGTGATAGTTTCTAAAGGAAGCTACCGGTAACTGTAAACCTTCATTAACCACGATGCTCTCGCTCCGAGAAGTACCATCCATCGCATTGTACTTCAATTATACCACCACGGATAGGCCAATAAAGAGAGGATCTTTTCCTGAACTGACAGAGAGGCTACAAAATGGATATTTTTAATAATAACAATAATAATTTTTATAATTGTAACGGATCTTCACTTCTTGCACACAATTGTAGCTTTCAGCATCGATTTAGTAGTATTAAAACTTTCAAAAATATTCTGCAATATTCATTTGTAACGGCTGGGACAAAAAAAAGAATGAGAACAGGGTTAATAATATATACATTTGAAGTCATTTTATAGCATCAACAACCATTACCCAGCACACCAGGAGGCTATCTTCAGTGACATTAAGGTACACAAATACCTCACAGTGATTGTGACTTCCCCATATCACTTGAAGGGAGAAATTGCTACCGCTAACTGCGCTGCGAGGCTGTCCTAACCCGAGACGAGTTGTCTTCGTTAACGCCATTTTCCTTTCCTAACCCAGCGGTGCAGAGTAATGACGGTGGTTGCACAACTGGGGAAACTGAGGCAGAGGAGCACGAAGGCTTCTATCAGGTCACAGCAAGAGTCAACGAGGGGAAAAGGACAAAAAAGGTATTTCTGAAATGCAAATAAGTGCGTAACATGCTTTAATTTGCCCCTGAGGAGACCTTGGACTTAGGAGCAGGATGAGGGGTGCCTCTCTTAATCTCCCCAGTCCAGACCGGCCACTGAGACTGCAGCAAGCTGCTGGTGCACCTGGAGATCAGTGTCATTCTGTTCCACCACCGCCCAGCGCCGCTTCTCCTCTGCCATCAAAAGGATTTTCAGTCCTTCCTTTTGAGGGCTGGTTTCGAGCAGGTTTTCCAGCTGCCAGACCGCAGCTCGCCAGGTTCCATTTTTTACAGACCCTGGAGCCGTAACAATACACAAGACAAAACAGCCACAAAGCGGGACTCTTCTTTCACTATGGTCCCACACCTACCGCACAGCACAAGCCCTGAACTTTGGCTGCTGAAACCAAAAGCTGTGGCCAGGATCCACAAACACAGGGAATGATACAGCCCAAGGGATACCTCAGACGGGCTACAGAGGACAGACACCCATGATGCTGCTATATTTAATCCTCTAAAAGCAAAACCCAGGACCAAGTCTCCCTTGGGCATTGGTTTTTTAGGGGGGGACTACAGAAACTCAACCAGTCCTTAAACCGTTACTCAAATACAGTGATTACGGAGCCAAACTCGCCTGGGGACCCCCCACCCGCCTGCATGGTGACCCGCAGCCCACGGTGCTAGGAGCAGCCAGGCTTCACATAGACTTCGGAGCTCCTCCAGACCAGTTCAATACAGTTTCCTCCTCCCTTGCATTTCAGCAGAATCTTCTAAAGCATCAAATCTTATTTATCTCCCATAGCAAATGTTAGATGTGATATCTTACATATCAAATGTCACCAGTGCATCAACCATCTGAAGCCAGGAGAAATCCCAGCTGTAAATTAATTGTGTGATGAAACTTTTTAGTTTCCAACACCCACTTCACCTGCTGATGGCTTGTGCATCCACAGCCTGTGCTATCAGCGCTCGCACCAGCTGGGGGGGGCTTCAGGAATACGCTCTTGCCTGGGAATTTTTGCCTCTCTAAAGGAAACCACCTCATTAAAGTTTGGAAAACCAGAACAGCCTGAGGATCTGCTTTCCGGTTCACTGTACCAGCACCACGTTCTGCATTGCTGCTCTAAGCAAATAGCTGGGTCGCGGGCAGCCAGGCCGCGACCACGGACGCATAGCGTGACCTTGGAAAAGTCCTTTTTCATAATTATAACATGGCCACTGCTCACAGGGATACTTGAGCACAGAACCAGAGCTCCAGGGCTCAGGTCTGCCGCTGCCCCGACCGCTTTCGAGGAATTTATGGGAGGTCTCAGCATTGAAGAGAGCAGCGGCACTTGAGCCGTGCTGGGGTCGGCGGGGAGCAGGCTTGGGCAGGGAGGGCTCCCCATGGGGGGAGGCTTGCAGACACAGATGAGTTGCACGGTGGAAAATTCCCTTCTCTTTGCCCGATTAGTTTATATTTAGCTCTCTGGGGAGCAGACGTGCTGGAGGAGCTGTTGTTTTTGGTGATATTTTTGCACGGCCCCACGGGGACCCCTGTGATGCTCACCACGGCATGCTGGGGGAGGCTGCCAAGAAACGGCTATCGCCGCCTTGCTCCTCCACCACAGCGGACCAGCACGTGAGACCAACGATAGTCACAGCCCTCTGCTACCCGTCAGACCTCCTTTTTTTTTTGTTCTGTTTCCTCGAGTCAGCAGGCTTGCTTCCTCTTCCTCCTCCTCCCCATTTTGGGAGAGAAAGGAGCAAAAAAGAAAACATCAGCCACAAAGAGAGCTTGCTCGAGGAGCTACGAAGGAGCAACCTCTCAGCATCTCTGCTGGCCTGGTCCTCCACGGCCACAGGAATAAAACGTGGGCTTAATCTTTCTGGAGGTATTTTCAACTAGTTTTGGTGAGGGCAGACCAGATGCAACGGCTCTGCTTCCCTCTCCCTCCCCTGGGATGTGGGGAGCAGATCTGACCCCTCCAGGCTGAGCTCTCCAAAGAGCTATGAGCATCTCTGGCACCTCGCCCTGCTCCAGCCCACTGGTCCAAAGTCTGCTCTGCCAGAGATTAATAATGTTCATTAGGACTATTTCCCAGCAAAATCATTCTACAAAGCCTGCGATATGGGAGAGGGAAGGGAACAAAACCAAAATCAGCCCTTTCGACCTGGGGTGTCCTCTTTTCTACTGACAATTTTACAGGGGAAGCACAAACCACCTCCATCCTGATGATCAAGAAAAGAAACTCTATACAACATCACAAAAGAAAAGGTAGAATGCCCTCAAACCACGCAGCTGTCACTTGAGAAACCAGAAGTCAACCACTAATAATAAAATGGACAAACTGGATGAACCTTGCTCCCCTCCATCCCCTTTCCAGGCATGGTCCATTGTGCCTGGTCTGCGCAAAAATACAAGTGTTTGAGCAAAAAGCTGCATGTCTCGTTCTACCGATATCTTTGCTGTAAGTGAAGCAAGCCTTTGATACTAAAAAAATTAATTACATATAATTAACTGAAATGGTTTGGGCATTTACATTGGTATATGTTTACCTATTTGCATGGTTATGAACATGTATTTTATTTATGCAGGTATCCATAACTGAAAAAGAGCCTACCCCACTGCTGGCTCTGTCCCACAGCCTGCTTCATCTCCATATATACGGACCTGGATCTCACCCACAGAAATCAATTATCTACCGAATCGATTTCCCCTGATTTTACATGCAAAGTTTGGCGTTCGGCAGCCTGAGCTCTTCCTGATCTGCCTCCCGAAGGCCATCTGCTTTCTATAACCGAAGCGGTTCCTGGAGACCTTGGCCCTGTGCAGAGCTGGAAGTCGCTGAAGTTTCCCTCCCTCCCTCCTCTGGGTTTAACCTGGAAGTGAGAAAGTCTGGATCCTGGGATTGAGCCGCAAAACCACCGGCACGCGGGGCCGTGCTCAGTGGGGAGAAGGAACAGTTCCATAACAGGCTGGTTCTGGTTGGGTGTTTTTAGTTGGGTTTTTCCTCCTCACTTTTGAAAGCGAAGAGGCTGTGTCCTTCTCCCAGTAAAGTGCCTCCAGCATGGGATGAACAGCCCTAATCCTGCACTCCTGAGGCCAGATGGGTCTAACATAACACACCCACCACCACAAGCATCCTCACGCTCTGGAGGACTTTTAAAAACAAAGAAATAAATCAAGAGCTCTCTTCAAACTTACAATGAGCCACGACAGGTGAGGACAGAGCAGACCACTCTGAAATTCAGGTTTTTTACTATCGCTCTAATTCATCTGTTTTGTGACCCACCCCAAATATTTTCTCTAGAAACATCATCTACTTTGTCTGGGGGTTTCTTTATTTCTATTTCCAGCCCTCAGCCAAGCCCTGGTAAATACTTCTGCCTGCATCAGAGGCAGGCCAAGGGAATTGGCGCTTTGCGATGGGAGGGAACGCAGCAGCAGCAGCTCCTGGGCTCGGAGACAGCCGATACTGGCGAGAGGTGGGCAGAGACGCTCACAGCCCTCCGTGCTTTCAGCTATCGCATGACACTGCTACCTCTGCAATTTGCCAGTAGTCTTGAATCTGTCAAAATGGACTTTTATTATCGTTTGAGGATTCAAAAGGAAAATATGCACATCTGGTTTCAGTCGCAAATTGAAGTTTGGTCTATCAGCCTATTTCATAACAAATTACGCTCACTTTTTACTCCGGAGGATTTCCTCAGGAGCAGATGGGCTGCCAAGGTACACCAGCTCTGTGGAGACTGCACGGCACCAAGAGACAGCGGCACTACCCAGGGACAGGCACCGTGCTGGTGCAAACTCACTCTCTCTGCCAAGTAAATTACAATTATTCAGGAGAAAACCCTTATTCATGAAATCTTTCCATACAGCTATACGTGAAATCTTCACATACAGGATGATTTGAACAACCTGATGTCAATGAAACAAGACTTACAGACTTTCTAGGACAACTTGGCTGCCAGGGCACCTTCCATAGCAAGGAGCTGCCCTGTCGTTCGGTGCTGGAGACCCCCCCGGGGGGCACAGGGCAGCTGGTAAAGCCCCGCAGCACAGGCCCTCACCCCTCCCTGGCCACCCTGAGCTACCTCGCACATACCAGATGTGAAAACCACGGCGAGGTGTGTGCGACGGCCCCAGACGATCCAGAAAGAATCTCTGCAGTGATGCTCAACCGCATCCACTGCTCCTCTGGGCTGCAGCCCCCCGTCAGACCCCGAACCTGGGAAGTTTAGCACCAAGCTCGCCGATATCCAAGTTCCAGCCCCGTTAAACATCACTCTCGGCCCGGAGAAAGGAAAGCACGTGTTGATCCATTTGGAGGAAGAAATTAGAGGCAGAGGAATGTGAGGAGGAGTGGAACGCCCCGCACGCTAAACTGGGGAGAGGCGACCTTCCCCCCGGCCAGGCGACCTGAGCTCGTCCCGAAGCGGTTTTCTCCTGCGGCAAAGCGCCCGGCATCAGCGCAGCAGCCCACGCCGCTCCCCGGGCACATGCCGGGAGCCATCCCCGCTGCACCTCGCTCCCTCCCGGCACTCGAGGGCGTCCGAACCGCGCAGCACCGGGGTGCCCTGAGCCCCCGGCACCGCTCACGCATCCCCCGGGGTGGGGGGGCAGACCCCGGCGGCACAAAGGCGGGCAGCCCCCAGCCCCACGGCCCGGGCGGAGCGCGGAGCCCCGCCGGGGCGACGATGCGCAGAGGCCGGCGGCGGGTCCCCCCTCGCTCCAAACCCCTCCGTACCCCGGGGCAGAGCGCATCGCCGCCCTTTGTCCACACACAGCCCCCCTCCTCACCGGGACGGCTCGGCGGGACCCCCACGCAGGGGCAAGAGGCCGCGAGTGACAGCGCAGCGCGGCCTCGCCCGCGCCGGGCTCTTACCGTGGTGGTGGCGGCGGCGCGGCCCGGCCGGGCCGGCTGTGGGCGCCGCTCCGAGCCGCGCTGCCTCCGCCGCCGCCGCCGTGCTGCGGGCGGGGCGGGCGGAGGGAGGGAAGGAGGGAGGAGGAAATGCGCTTGTCACTTCCTGAGCGGGGCCGGCGGAGCCAGGGCCCGGCCCGCACCTGCGGAGCCCAGCGGAGACACCCCCCCCCCCCCCCGCACCCCGCCTCCGGCGGGGACCCACGGCCCGGGGGTGTGGGTGTGAGGTGAGGGGGAGGAAGGAGCCCCGGCTGGCGTCCTGAGGGGGCATCGCCGGGGTGAAACATGGCCCAGAAAGAGCGTGTGGGGGAGAAAAACCCACAGAAGTAATTAAAAAAAAAAGGGGGGGGGGAGCCGAGGAAGCGATGAGGTGTTGGCCGGGGGAAGGCTGGGCTCGGCGGGCACTGCTGCCGGCCCGCTGCCCGGCCTGCCAGAGGGGACGGGCCGGCGGGGGCTCCGCGGCCCCGTTCGGAGGCCGAGAGTGACTCCTGGTGGCACGGGGAGCAGGAGGAGAGCGGGACTCGGTCACAGCCCCGGAGGGGTCCCCCCAGGAAGATTTTTTTACAATTTTTTCTTACACTGAAGGTGGTGAGACCCTGGCCCAGGTTGCCCAGAGAGATCGTTGATGCCCCATCCCTGGCACCATTCCAGGTCAGGTTGGACCTTGGGGCTCTGGGCACCCTGCTCTAGTTGCAGATGTCCCTGCTCCCTGCAGGGCGGTTGGACTGGGTGAGCTTTGAAGGACCCTTCAACCCAAACCAGTCTGTGATTCTGTGAGAAATGGAGTACATCCCAGATATAAACCATCTCCGCTGTACCCACCAGTGGGATTCGGCAAAAAATCCCACTCTTTAATTTCCCTCCGTTTTCCCAGCATTTCTTTTGGGAAGAGGCATTTGACAGAACACAAGCTCAGCAAAATACTGCTGGACTGAAGGTGGCCGGGTGTCCTCTGCAGTATTCAAACCCACATCTGCTTGGCTTCACTTGAGAGGGAGGCAGCCTTTAGAAGCAATCTGCTCCAACAATCACATTTTCCATCCAGTCAAGCTGAACCACGCACGTAGGCTTCTTCTGAGAGCAAGCGTAATTAGTGAACGAGTACATGACAGCTAAAAGGAAGATTTAGAACTCGTTACAAAACAGAGCCTAAACATTAATCTTGAACATGTGCAAGCAGACAACGCAGATGTCATCAGGAATGAATCTGGGGCTAAACTTCACCCACCCGGTGGGATGGACGGGCACGCTGCTGGGATGGCAAGTGGGAACGAGTGAGGGCATGTGCACCCTGAACGGCAAGGGAGGCTTCAGCTGGGAAACTCGGCAGCGCTTCGGGTGTCCTGCCCCGCTGACGCACGGCCCAAGACACCAAATGACTGTCAAGGAAGACTATTGGTATTTAATGTACTAAAGAAGAAGGGAGGCAAGTAAGCAGAAGTAGCGGGAGGAAATTTAACTGGGAGCACCTCCTGCTGATGGAGCGAGGACTAATCTCGACAGAAGTGGCTCCGTACTCGGTACATATAAAATGAGGCAGGAGTGGCTGGTGTGAGTGGACTACCAACAGGAAAAGGGCTTGATGATGTGAAGCTCCTCCATCCCACTTGGTATTTGCTTTTCTTATCACGTATAGAGACTGGTAGTAATAAAACTCTCGCAAACGCCTTTTCCAGAACTTCAAGAATCAAGTTTGAAAATGTTTTCTTATGGTTTCCCAGCTAAACATTTCAGTAATAAAGCTTACAGCGTAATTGAATCCATTCCTGTGGCAGCCTCGCGCGGTGCAGGCTCGGTCTCCAAGAACCAAGCAGACAGTTGCATTCTGTCTGCTTGTGCAGCACGGTCCAAACCCAGCATTTTCTGCCTCTATCCGCTGTGTTTTCCGACAGATGAGCTGGCTGTGGAGCGTTACCGGCATGTGTGAAAGCCTGTTGCCAAAGCATAAACCTGTGTTTTCCACATGCAGTATTTTCAGAGATGTCGTTTAAATGTAAAGGCTGGCCAGAGGTTCCTGCTCTGGTGACAGTGTAAAAAATCTTTGTCAGAAGGGGAAAGAACAGAAATCACTTTAAAGACCCGGGCATGAGAGTTTAGTCATGAGAAAATTCATTCGGTTAAATTCTGAGCTGATCTGTGTTTTTGTCTTGGGTGTCAGTGTCTTTGCTACCCACTGACTAGGAGCCTTCCTTAAGGAGATGGAAACTGGGCAGGAAAAAAGCTAACGATCCCCATGGTCCTTCTGAAGTGATACTGGGGTCCAAGTCGTTAAAACATTTCGATGTAACAGTGCTAAGCCCTGCGGATAGACACGACTTCCTTCACTTCCAGCGCACAGGATTTGGCTGCAGTTCCTGCTTTCTGGGCAGCCTTTCTAACGCTTCGTTGTCTGCTCCAGTTGGTTGGTTTTTGTCAGGCACCACGGTTGCTAATAATGTCAGAAGTGTCCTTTTCACGATGACCTACCGCTCTGCGTTGTTCTCCTGAGCAATCTCAGTTATTCAGGGTTTTATCCTTCTGCTTCTGCTGCCAGGCATGAAACACAGGTAAATGACTTGGCCAAGGCCAAGCAGAGAGTCAGGGTGTCCCAGTCGCAGGCAGATGTTCCAACCACCCGACTGTGCTCACAGGAACATCTTGGCTCCACCAAAGGTCACCAACAGCACAAAATGGAGACCAGTTTCATAAGCCACACTCTGGTTTCAGGGGAAATCCTGAAATTCTCAGAATCTAAATAATAACGAGCAGAAAGTACTTTTACCAGGTATTTCCTACGCAGGGAACAAGCACATCTCTGTAATATGATCATCGTGTTCTAGGTCAGAGAGTATCTGAATCATGGAGACCCGATACACTGAACAAGTGAAATGTTGCTGTGCAGAGCGGGTTGTCAGGAGCAGTGTAGCTCCGTGGCATATGATGGGATTTGCACCAAACCTAAAAGTCCTCCTTTCATGTCACAGCTTTGTGTTTCGGCTCCCCCCTTCGCTTGCTGCCTCCCTCCCTGCCTTGGGAGAGCACACGACTGCTGAGCCACAGGCTGCCCCAGACTAGGTGCAGGGAAACAGTTGACGGATAAAATAAATAGACCATGAAATACATATGTGAACCCTCCTCTCACTTGAATGCACTAATGGCTTTGTCAGCCGTGTTTGTGTCTGAATCGGCTTGAGATAAGCCAAGAGTTAGTTGTCACAAAACCCGAGGCAGCCCTGGATGTGCCCAAAAGCAGCTACATTGGATAAGCAGACCTGCGGTACCCACGGAGCGTGGGTGCCCGAGGGTAGGGCAGCAGCCAGCGAGGCTAATTACTGCTGCAAACTGGGGCGAGAGAGCCTGGATCCTTGTGCCTGAAACAAACTGGCTGTTTAGGGGAAGCGTTTGAGGAACTCTGACAAACCTTCAGCCTTGGTCGGTGTGTCAGGCTGGATGCAGGCTTCTCTTTGCGCTGCTAATGAGAGCTTTCAGTTCACGACCCTACCAACATTTCAAATGTCTCAATAAATGCACATTCTTCCCACCTCTGCTTGACATGTGACACTGTCCATGAATACTTGGCTGCTGGAGTGAGTGTGCTCAGGCTTGTTTCTGTTCTCTCCCTGGTGTTTATTAGCTCTGGCTCTCCAGCACGGGCTTATGCTCTTGCGATTATCCAGAATTTATACACTACCTTGCGGCTACATCATTTGTTTGCCTGACAGCACTCAGTTTAATTTCCAGTCACCTAGAAATGGGCTCATTTCAAGCTATACTATTACCAAACAAATGGAAATTAAACCACAGATTGGCTTTTCCCTTATTTGTGGCCAATAAAACACACCACTTGTCCTTTCCCTCCTTTGTCTCAAGGCTATAACACCTCATCCCCGTTCACTGAAAACCCCAGGTATCCATTAATTGTTCCTCAATTTAGCTGCAACCCACAGGGTTAGGTCCTGCCCAGCATATTTCCAGCCAAGCTACAGGACGGAGCCATCCCCTCCACAGGTGTCCGCACCACCCGTTCAGCCAAGGGGCGGGTAACGCTCCTCCTACCCCAGGAAAGGCAGCGAGCGATGGGAATGCAAAGCCCTGGCCCGTTTATTTTCTATGTGCTCTCCACGTATTTTACAGGAGATGATTTGATACATTAAAATGCTTAGAGGGCCTATAAAATAAAGCCGTTATGGTTGTAGCGAGTTGTATTCTTTACCTTTTGGCATGCCAAGATTAGGAAAGCAATGCGAGTGCCAGAACACTGGGAATTTTGCTGTATGTTGCTAAATACCATACTTAAAGATTTTGTCTGGTATGAAATAACATCAATTTTGGCAGTGTTTTACCAGGCACCCTGGAACACAGTAGAACGGACATAGCAGGGTGTGTGTATATATATATATATATGTATATATATATATATACACACACACGCAGATTTTCCTTACAAAGGCTACAGTGCTGCCAGTGCATTCCTGGAACGTGAAAATACACGGAAGCCAGCGTCAGCGATGAAGGAAAGCATGCTGTGCCTAATGGACCGGCAAAGCTATTCAAGAGCTCATCCTCACGTAAAAATAACTCTGAAGAAGCCGCCAAGATCAGTGTCAGCTCAGCTTCGTAGCTTCATGGGTATCTATCTACCTCGCGCATGTGGCTTTGCCCTGGCCACCCGGACACAAAGCCCAGTTATTCCAAGTGAGCGGTTTCGGTTCATCACCTCATTTCCCCAGTCAGGCCTTTGACCCTGCAGGCCCACAGATGTCACAGCCTGCGCAGAACAGAAATAATCTGGATGAAAATGATATGAGAGAACATCTCCATTTCCAGCCATGGGCATGTTCCTTCAGAGCAGAACTTTCTTCATTGCTTAAAGACAAGGATGATGCAAATGCTGTGAAGGAGTGAGCCCTTCTATTGGAAGGATAGAAAGTAAAAAAAGCTGAGAGTCTCCTGTTATTATCAGTGTCAAATACTCCAAATCCTCTGACACAATCAGGGCAGCTGGCCATTCCTGGGTTCCAGAAATGGTGCTGCAACACTGGTTTTGAAATGGAGAGGGTGAGCCCATCGTGCCAACAGTTATTTCAACCTGATGCTCTCGATAACGATTTGAAGAACTATCCTCCTGATGCGACAGAAAGCTGTCATCACATCCTTCATCATTGCTGGCCCTGTCTGGAAGAGCAGCTGCCGTAATTCTGTTAGGTTTTCTGATGCAACCCAACAGCTCTACAAAAAAAAATTTATAGCTACCAGAAATTCTTCATTTTAGACCACAGAATTATACAGAAGTTCAAGAACAGAATATTAATTTCGTATCTTCTAAGCCTTGCAAAAAAAACCAATCAAACAGAAAACATGTAAAAAACCAGCCTACAGACAGCACTGTAGTTGACCAAGAGGACTGTTAAATGAACGTACTTTCTTATAAATACCATGTTGGTCACCAAGAGGGAGGTCAAGGAGTAAGGGAACATTATCCTTCCCTCTGAATTTTCCGTGTTCATTCAGTCATGTCATGATTTTCCTGTCTGGTATTTCTCACTTTTAAACTTATATAAATGTGATTATAGAAGTATTTACTTCATGAAAGTACTGTGACGCTGAAAGGGCAAAGGCTTTTGGTCTTGAGAACCTATTTACACTGCACTCTAGCAGAGTCCCACATGTAGAAACTCCCCTAGATCTGACAAATCAATACTTACCTCATTAATTTCACTTGGTCTCCTCTTTCAGGTATTTCACCCTGACAGTTCACTTCCCTGATACACCCCGTAAAAATCCAGGGTAAAATGCTTATGTGCTAAAAGGCATGCTCCATCTTCCTGGAAGAAAAGGTCAGTACGGAGGGAGAGGCTGCCACAATCCACGCCACTCAGCTCAGGACTACCAGTTCCATGTAGTTCATGTGTCACTGGAGTTGCATACGCTACCTCTGGAAACACGTGACTGAGAAGATGAGATCCGATCTTGAGGTTTAGTTGCTTAGGAAGAATGGGAGAGACTTCACTTCAAGGCTCTGGATCCCTGTGGCGGACACTGGCTGACACCTCCCTTCCCCTTCCAGTCTTTCCAGGATTGTGATTGAGTTTGGCATCTGGCTCATGACGCCAGATGTGAAGCCCACTGGCACCGAGAGAAATTTAATCCTTCAGCGTGTTGTGGATCAACAAAGGAACATAAACCCCTTCTGTTCTACCTATGTATTACGTGAAACTATACATCCAGACAGGAATGACAGCTCTGCAGTGCCATCCAACTCGAACTCGGTACTGCAGGAAGACTGTGGGCTCAGCTGCTCTTGAGAGCCATGGAAGATGTTAGTTTTACTACCCACAAACCTCATATTTGACAGCAGAGTCAGATACAGACCTCAGACTGCAAAGCCATAGGAGCAGAACGTATTTCAAATGCTGCATTGATTCTCCTGGTGTTGCAGCTGAAACCAAGAGTCACACAACTGGGTAGTCATGAAGACCCCAGCCTGCATGACCTACCATGAAGCACTCCCCAAACGACACGCAAAGACTCTGAACTCACTGCTTATTCCTTTGTCTCTTTTTTTTCAAGAGCATTTTCACTGAAAAGAGTCAACATTTACAGATCATACCTTCAGGAAGAACCATCCAGCAGGATGAACTGCCCCAAATCAAGGACATTCCTTGATGTGCCATTTCCAAATCCTACTAGTCAGAAAAAAGCCATTGCTTAAGCCAGTATTGGAGCTGCTACCTAGACTCCGTTATTCCTTAAATACCAGGTTACCACAAAGCAGATTTTAAATAGTAATCCTTTGGTCGTTACTGCCTTAAAATAAATCCCCTAAAAAATGTTTTACAAGCATTTTTCTACTCTCCAGTGATACTTGAAAGTGCTTGGGCCTGTGAAAGAACATGCAAATGACAGGTCAGCACAGAAATCCTTAGTTTCAAGCAACAGCTTGTGTCCTCGTTTGAGACTGAAGAGGGGCCATGACAAATTTAGGAAGAAAACCTTTCCATGTATGAGGGCCACTCTGTTTTTCCATTCCCTACACATCTTCCCTGGAAAACCACCTATCTGCAGGCTTGCTCTTTTCAGCTTTATTGAGCATTTTACTAGAAAACTTTTATCTGGACCTGAGAAGCAGATAGACACATGAATTCTGCCCCAGACCAGCACGGAGATGTGAAGATGACTGCCTACAGACCCAGCCCACACTCTTGTCCATGGGATAAACCCAATCCTGTCCCAGACTCCTTCAGACAACCAGCATTTACAGCTCTTAACAAGAGGCCCCTGACATCTTTGGGCAGCAGGATGACATTTTAGTGGTGATGTTAGAGTGTGTATCTCCACCTTTTGACACCTTATCTCCACCTTATGACAAAAAGAAATACAACAGTTGTCGAGAACATGTGAAAAACAGCAATGTGACAGCAAACTAGTGAATCACTGCCATTGCTTCCAAATGCTTTGCTAAAAGTACTAACTGAAAGTGGTCGATCATACAACTTGCATGACACGTTTACCATTTCTGATGCTAAAAATTGTCGTATGACCATTTTAGGAAGCTTATTTTTAGCTTTACAAATGACACAACCTAGACAGCAAAATCTAATAATGATCAATCCTATGAAGAGGAGAAAACAATTCCTGCCCTGACCCTTACATATCTTATGGAGTGTGAATCTATAGTTAAATTCCTCCCAACTGATTAAAAGAAAATCCATGACAGCCATAACTTTATTTTAATTCCATGATTAAATATGTATCAAGCCTTCATTAGCAAAAGTTACAGATGGGAATAAAACAGATGCCCTAAACACATCCTGCCAGAGTACTTGCCCATTAAAATTGGCTTGTATTAACTGTACCTGATGCCAAATTGGCTACAAAACTGCCACAGTCTTTTTATTGAGGTTGTTATCAGTAGTGTACTTTGAATCCTTTGTACTACTCCATCAAAAACCTCCTCTGTCTGAATTACCACCCCCAGTTCACAGCTCTCCTGTTGGCTGCTGGAAGCCAGCTGGGCAGAGGGAGCACCTCGTACTACACCTACCCAAATGGTAACAAGTCCGTGTTTTTGGCACTTGAGTTAGGAACCCAAGCCTGACCAAACATGCAAAGAGCTTTCACTGGGACTACACTTTCCCACCACCGCTGATAGACCATTCTTCCAATGGAACCAGGGTATCCCAGATGCAGAATTTAGGATTTGTACCTTGAAGACATCACCAGATGGATCACAGAGGGAGGACTCACAACTGTGCAAATCATGCCTTATTTCCTGCTCTAGGAAAGGACTAGAAGTATTTCTTGACCCTGAAAGATCTCCTGAGCCCTGGGAGTAGGGGAAGTCTGGAAACAAGAAGCAATTCTCTGATAAGCAAACAAGACCTTGACCATGATATAAACGCCCGATTGCCTAACAGGGCCTCCTCGATGCTTGAAAGAACAAGTTTATTCTCACCTGCAAATATGTTTGTCAAGGCATAAAGAAATCTCATGTTCCCACCTTTCAAGCAACAGCAGAATTCTGAAAGTACAAAACGATGAAAGAAATAAAGGCAGAGGAATTAAGCATAAGGATCACAGGCAGAAGTTTAAATAAGTAAATAAATAAATAAGGAATGGATAGTTATGCTTTGAAGTCTTTTGGATTTATGCAGCTAAAATCCCTCCTGAAAAATTCACTGGAAAAACATAGTCATTGCTGGCTCTTGCTTTTTGTTTTTCTGATAGAGAAATGAAACTCCAGATGATCTTTACGTTCCAAGCACAAGTATCATTCAGTTGTATCCATTTTGTATTTAGAAAGCCTTGTATCTCCCTTACCAACTTGCAGCTTCTCTGAAACAAGTGAGGTTGTAGCAAGGACAAAATTTACGGGCAAGTTATGGAAAGCTGAAATGTTTCTAAGGCGATGTTTTATAGTCCCTTAAGAGTTCCATGCAGAGTATTTTACTGTGTACTCAAAGAGCAGTTATTTACACACGTGTCTGAGGGTTTCTGTCAGGTTTAAAGTTCAGATTTTTCTCAACTAATCTAATCTGTCCAAGATGGATGGTCTCAATTTTTTCCTTTGGAAAACCAATGCTGTTACGCTGTTCCCAATTCTTCCTCCAAAGCAGAACTTGGGTGTTGGCAGCTCCTCCAGAATTTCAAATCCTGCCAGACAGAAATTAAAATGCTTTTATTAGGAGGAAGTAACTTTATTCTCCTCTTGGATAACCCCTTCAAACCATTCTTTATTTGTCTGGAAAACTCACAGGTCAGTTACTCTGTAAGTTTATAGGACTGTACTGTTACACCGCTGTTTCATACAGCTGAAACCCTTCCACAGGCAATAAAAATCTTAGCTGGCTGACCCACATGAATTAACAGCAGAAAAGATGCCAGTAATTTTAGTTCTGCAGAAGGGACGGTTGTTTTAGATCCACACTGAGTTTCAAGCCTCAGGCATGAGGTTCTGGAGCTAACTGGCATGTAGAGAAATGCTTTCTGGGCAGATCAGAAAGGTCGCTGAGGAGGTGACGTTAAAGGTCATGGTTACAGATTTGCCAGTTCCCCTTAATGTGGGTAAAAGCAATCGGATGGGTGAACTGGGTCTGGTACTAAAGGACCTTCACCTTGTCTAATCCTGATCTGAGGAAGTCAATACACTAATACAGACAGTAAAATTCACCCATCCCATCCTTGAACAGCCACAATATGGCAGAGGGCTCTGTTCAACTGCTTACCTTCTCTGAACTCATTCAACAGCTCCTCCTTGGTCCAGTTGCACGATGTGATGAGGAAAAAGCCCTCTGGTTTCAGAACACTGCAGAGAGATCTCACGTACTGCTTCCTCCTTCCCACCGCGTCGTCTGGATTAAGGCTTACAGCATCAAAAGTCCCCTTGTCAATGCAAATCTCAAATCCTGACAGCTCAGCTGACAGATCCAGGAAGTCTTCTACCTAAACCAGAAGTCTACAACTGTGAAAACAGTCTTCTACTCAGAAGCTCCTGAATCTTTAATGCAAACCAATACTTTAAAATAAGCCTCAAACCTGACAGTGTGTTTAGGAACGGGAAACTCGCAGGCTTTTCACATGTAGAATGCCATGCTTGCTGCTTTCTGCTCTATGAGTTCTGTGGTGACTTGCTGTAAAGGCCATGTATATACCTAACCGTTTACAGCCCAAACTAACATATTTGAAGTTCATTCTTTACATCACTCTTTGTACTGTGATCCCCGGTTTCCTCTGCTGCACAAATACAGAGGAAGAGACGGTGCAGAGACTACAACTGACAGAACAGAGACATGGCACAGGTATGGAGCTGGAGGATAAACCAGCTTAGAGCGAGCGAGCTCAGAATGACCGGCAGTCACAGAATCACGGGGTGGCTGAGGTTGGAAGGGACCTCTAGGGGTCAGCTGGTCCTGCCCCCTGCTCCAGCAGGGCCTCTCAAACTCCCTGCTGCACAGCTACTGGAAGGTTCTATCAGTGAAGGATTTCATCCTCTACCTCAAATCTGAAATTCACACTGTAGCAGCTAAAATCCAGAACTCGCCAAATGGCGAACAGCTATTCTGCTCCCTGTGAGGAGCAGGGAAACCTCTTCAGCCCTGATGACTGTTACAAACAGGGAAAAAATAAGACCAAAAATCTTCTTGTAAGTAAATTTATTTGGTTAGAGTTCTCTTACAGAGGAACATCAAAAGACATCATTAATAACGTACCCTGAGCACATCTGAATATCAATTAGGTCATTTAATCTCAGGTTCAATTGCTTTCTCTTTCCTCAGTAAACTTTCTCTCAAAACTTACCTTGAATTTAATGTTAGACAGCCCTTCCTTCTCTCTTACTTTTTCTGCAAGTTGTATTGCAGAAGGAGAGTAATCAATCCCAGTGAGATTTGTGTAGCCAGACTTGGCCTAGACAGAAGCAGAGAATCTTGATCAGCATGCTAGCAATTTTTTTAACCAGCAAGTGTATTCCCCATCTGCAACCCATCTCGTCTCTCCTCCTAATGACAGAAAAAAACACACCCTTTTACTCATTTTTACTCCTGTTACCATTACAAGAGCTAAATAGCTGGGGGAATGAGCTGAAATAACTCCATTCTGCCCAATTCCTCAGGAAAAGAAATCCGGACTGAAAGCTGGTTTATGTCAAGAGGAAAACTGAGCAGAACTGTGGAAAGTAACACCCTGGAGGGGAACAGGCTCTCTTACCTGCTCCAAAGTAACCTCAAAACCAGGAATTTTCAGTGATGAGAACACGTGCCAATGCCAGATTCTTCAAAACAAGAAGAAAACCTCTCTGAGAGTTACATAACATTTGAGACTGAGCAATTATTTGGTTAATACCCAAATTGTAGGAGTCGAAATGTGCAATACATTTTATTAGTACCGAGATCCACTGCAAAACTGTACATTTGTCTAATTGTTCATTATTCAGTCTATCTGAATGTGATTATTTGTATGCTACGAGGTCTCTGCATCAGCGATTTTCAGGCAGGTTCTGCACCACGTGAAAGAGCACACACAGCCTTTCTGTTAATCTGACTCCTGAGCAAGTAACGATAACCCAGCTCAGCAAACAAGGGCAGGGGGATCCCAGCAACCCTTTGGCCAAGCAGGTGGGCACCTTGCTGGAGCTGGGCACGTGGGAGGGGAACAGTGACATCTTCTCACTGTGAGGTAGAGGCTGAAGTGATCAGATCTGGGTATCACGTGTGTCAGTTGGTCTGGGAAGAGCGATGATCTTACGGCCAGTTGCAGTCAGTAAAAGCAGAGAGGAGGAGGAGAACTACAGTGAGGATGTTTTAAATGGTCCTTCCTCCTTCCAGCAGCCTGTGTGAGCTCAGTGCTGGCCAGCTGGCCCTGAGGACTAACGCCAGCTAAACACAAAGACTCTGTTGTTTGCCTTTGATGGACAACAGCGTATTGCTCAGGCTCCTGCCCACGTTCCTCTCCAGAGCACACCAAGCTTCCTGAGATGCCTGTGCTGAAGACTTGGGCGTGGAAGAGTAGTTTCCACAACAGCTCCTCTGGAAAGGAAGAGCTTGAGTCACTTCAGGGAGTTCCCATTCACTCCTATAGTCTCCAGGGCAGAGGAGTTTCAGGCGAAACAACATTAAATGCTGCTAAACAAACCTGTACGGCCCGATTACGTATGGCCCAGAAGGGATCATTTTTTCAAGTGCCAAACATGATCGTGCTGCATCCCGCAGCTGGACTCCTGACCTGACAGTGGCATTTATGAGCACTCTGCGGCTGCTTGAGAAAGCAGGTGAAATAGCAGCAGGTAGTTTGCAGCACTGCCCCATCTTTGGGCCTCTGGTGCTGCCAGGCAGACCCCTCACTCGGGTGATGAGTACCCTTCACTTCAAAGATGTTTTTCAATACTGTCGCCTCCCACAGTGCTCAGGAAATAAGAAAAAAAGAAGTCAGAGCTTCACATTACCTTAGAAGAGCAGGAATTTTTGGAAGGCAAAAGAATTAGGCCATCAGTGCAGCCTACCAGGTTCCTGAAGTTAGCAGGGGTAGGACGATGATCTACTGCACATCTAAAACCAGCAAAGGGTCCCATTTATGGAGCTGAGATCCTCAAAGCAAGCAGAAAAAAGCCAAGAAGCCTCCAGCAGCATTTCTCGTGGAGCTTAAAGACAAGCAGACCCCTGCAGCGAGCGTGTAGAAGACATTTAGCAGCGTGCTGGAGGTTTGGCCGTCCAGCTGGGCAGTGGGGCCAGTTTACAGAGGACACAGCTATGTTTCTTGTTTTCACTTTCTTCATTACCCCCTTTTCAGATGGCGGTTCTGCCTCCTCTCTGTGCAGTATTCCCTGCTGCAATTGACAATGTCTCACCCAGACCTACTGCATTTAAGAGTCATTTCTTACTATACTCCCACTTCCTATTCTGCACTGTTAATGGCTCACCAGGGCCCTGTATTCCCCAGCAATCTGTACTCTGCAGCACCTCTTCCTGCAATGATGACGGTCCCATAGGTACCCTCAAGCAGCTCTTTTAGTGAGGTGCCACTAATGTCCTGTATGACTGAAGTCTGGCTGCCTTTTTCAGTACTGCCATTTCTTATTGCATTATCGAGTCCAACTCCAGGACTGTTCTATGGTAGCTGATGTGCTTGCCAAAAGAATCCTTCATTTTCCAAGCCTAGCAGCTAACATCAAAAAAATGTCTTTTACATCAAGTAAGGAAGTGAGATCCTGAATTATTTAGCAATGATAAAACAATGTAATTTTGGAATTCACTTTTCAAATGGGAACTGGCCCAAAAATTTCCTTTTCAAGCAACCACAGTACTTTGAGGTGCCTGACGTAAGGGGGGAGGGTGCTCTTACAGCAGTTTAATATTTTTTCAAAGCCAACAGGCTGTTCCTTTCCCATTACAGAATGAAAATCACTTTCAGATTTGTAAGCAGGGCCAGTACAAAACTGAAGCCTTATATGAATAAGATTTTTCTGTTGGATGTTTCACCGATGATCGAGTTAGCTAGCATTGCATTTAACAATCATTACTGTTAGGCTAATTGCTCTTAAATACCATGAGCAATCACTGCTTTTGATGATAGAATATCTTCTGCCAAAAACATCCCATCACAAACCTTTGACTACCAACCCTTTCAATTTTTACAATAACTAGAGGCGAATGTAGAACAGAAACGGTGACAGTAGGAGAGCTCCTGTGGCTGCCAACTCTCCTGTAGTGTTATACCAAAGCACTCAATCAAAAATAGGAAATTTGGACTCCTAAGCATCTTGCTACAATGATACCAGCATTGTAACACCTCCAAAGGTACCTGGTAAGGGGTTCCCACCCTTACCGAAATGGACAAGGACATTTTAAGTCATTTACATACAAACCTTGGGTTTATCCACGTTGTACAATGACAATAAGTGTTATTATCAGAACCGAGTGCGGAGAAAGGGTCTGGTTTAGCATGTGAGAGGACTTTGTGTATTGGTCAACTTAAATTCCGTATCTGGGGGTGTTTCACAGATCAACGGGACAAAATGCATTTTAAATGTAGCCAAACAGAAAGGTAAAATTAAAATAAGGGGTACTCGGGCTGATGGATTTAAAGAAATACTGTAAATTCTGAAATCTGAAGTATTGGCACTCTGGGCAGCACCAAGAATTGAGAAGCTGGAGCAGGTCTAGCACAAAAAAAGTAGTTCTTTCCATCTGGCAGAACACCACACACGTCCTGTTCCCAGGGCTGCACCCCAATGGCACTGCTGGCCTGGCAGTGACACACTGGAGTCCCACCGGCAGTCTGGCAGCCACCTGCCATTATGCCTTGTCTCTGTGACAGGGTGTTCTTTGAGGCACATCGGCAGCACTAAGTTAATTCCACTCATACTCTTAAACCGAATGAAAATATAAATCCTGATGGACAGTAACTGAGGTTAAACTGCTCCATTTGGAGCACTGCTTCTGCGACAAAAGCACCAGCTGTGCCATATACCAACCAGTTCAACCAGTAAGACACCGTTTCCAGTTCCAATGTCAAGCACGGAGCTGTCAAGCAGGACCTTTTGTTTTTCCAACCACCTGATTATGCGAACCATGCTTTCTTCTCCGAACCTGTGAAAAACAAGAGCTCAGGTAATTAAGACAGCAAAAACACACAAAAGGTTCAGCAAACTCACTTCACCGCTCCCTGTCTCCGGCTTTTGCAAAGCGGCTCTTACTGAAGCACTTGCTGCCATAGCTCATATCCCATGTTTGCTTTGTTTAAATCAACATTAATCACCTGGCCTTCAAATTCACCGAAACACTAAGTCTGGGAGGTGATGCCCTCCGTGTATTCAAACAGGCGACAGCACTGGCAACTTGTGTAGCTAAACCTGAGCTCAGGGATAAAAAGCACCTTTGTCAACAGTTGGACTTGACAATCTTAAAAGTCTTTTCCAACCTAAACAATTCTGTGATTCTATTCAAGACTAAAATTCCCCATCATTTTGCCCACATCCAGAACCATTCAGTAACCCACAGAATCTCTGGCTGTGTTTTTACAATGTCAGTTTTTATAAAGAAATAACAAAAACATTCTGGCAGAGTTAGTTTTTATTTACCATATTTCCCCAGCATCTCCAATGTCTTCAAAAGTTTGCAGTTCTCTTTCGTAGGCAGCATCCCAGCTAGAGTCGGGGTTGGGGGAGAAAGGACAGGAAATTGTGATAAATACTGGAAAAGACTGAGATTAAAGAGTGTAGGGAAGAGTGGGCAAGGAGGCTGTATCTATGCAGCGGTGCCACCTCGTGTCCCCTGCATCATCTAGCTTGACAAACTGCTCGGGAACACGCTGTCCGCCAGACACCGAGCTGGCGATGCCCAGAGCGAGAAAGCTGAGGGTTACCAGAGA
Organism: Bucorvus abyssinicus; assembly: GCA_009769605.1. Classification (NCBI taxonomy): domain Eukaryota; kingdom Metazoa; phylum Chordata; class Aves; order Bucerotiformes; family Bucorvidae; genus Bucorvus; species Bucorvus abyssinicus. Next base: position 2,742,682 of record CM020032.1, read on the forward strand.
GTACCTGGGTCCCAGCACGGGCCTCCTGCTCCCCGGGCAGGACCAGCGGGGAGCCGCCGGGAGCAACCCCGCTTGGGCCGCCACCCGCCCGCCCGCCCGCCCGCGGCAGCGGCCCCGACACTCACTGCTCTCTAGTGCCCAGCACCGAGGGGCTGAAGGGCTCCTCTCTGCACCCCAGTCCCGGCCCCGCGGGGCGCCCGGGCCGCTGCCCCGCCACCGCCATGCCCGGGCCGGAAGTACCTCGGTACCATAGAGAGAAGCTGCGAGAGCGTCCGCCCGCGGCCGCCGCTCTGGCGCTTGGAGGACTCCGGCTCGCTGCCCGGCGGGAGATTTTTGCAAGATCTATCAATGATAGGTTCTGTGATTTATTTTCAAACTAGTAATAATTCTGGCATTCGAAGCAGGCCACGGGGCTGTACTCGTACCATCCTGCTGTGCGGGGAAATGCCTGTGCTGGGTGAAACCAGCAGGCACTGGTGAAGCCGTGAGCACCGCAAGGTGCTGTCAACAGGAGCTGGTTTGCAAAATCAGAAGTGACACTTCCTTCCTTTGCGAAGTAAAAGGAGGAGAGAAGAATCCTGGGGGCTTAGTAAGGGTAAAACGAGCCATAATGGAGCACCCAAACGGTAAACTCGTGCAGGGGTGCTGGTGGGTGAACGGCTGGCCGTGAACCGGCAATGTGTGCTCGCAGCTCGGAAACACCATCCCAGCCCCCAGCCCCAGCGGCCTGGGCAGGGGATCCTGGCTCTCCGCTCTGGGGCGCCACAGGAGGCCACAAAGATGATGCAAGGGCTGGAACCCCTCTGCTGTGAGGACAAGGGAGAGAGTTGGGGCTGTTCAGCCTGGAGAAGGGAAGGCTCCAGGGAGACCTGAGTGCGGCCTTTCAGTGCTTAAAGGGGGCTGTCAGAAAGATGGGGAGGGAATTTTGAGCAGGGGCTGTTGTGACAGGACAAGGGGTGATGGGTTAAACTAAAAGAGAGAGATTCAGACTAGGAAGAAGGAAGAAATTATTTACATTGAAGGTGGTGAGACCCTGGCCCAGTCCCGAGGAGGACCCACCGGACTACACTTCCCAGCAGCCCCCGCGCCGCTGCCGGAAGTGGGCGGTGCCCCCCGCGCGCGGTGCACTGTGGGTGCGGCGGCGGTGGTGGTCTCCATCATGGCGGCTTCCATCTCGGGCTACACGTTCAGTTCCGTCTGCTACTTCAGCGCCAACAGCAGCGCCGACCACGTAGGTGCCCGGGGCTGACGCTTCCCGGCGCGGCGAGGCGGGGCATCCCTCGGGGTCCGCCGTTCGCCTTCCTCCCCGAGCAGAGGTTGGGCCGGGCCGCCGCTGTTCGGGCCCCGGCCGGGGATAACGGCTGGCGGGAGCGGCCCCACTCGGCTTCGGCCGGGGCCGTAGCGGTGCGCCTGGCCGGGAGACGTGGTTGTGGGGTGCGGCCTGGTCCCAGTTTGGGAGGGGTGGGGGCGTGGCTCGCAGATTCGCCGGGTCGCGTTGCCGGGTGGCCGTCGGCCGCCCTGCCCGTCTGGGGCGTCGCTGGGCTGGCCGTGGGGCGCTGGGGCTGCACCCCGCTGATGCGGGGCTCTTGTATGACGCCCAGGAAACGGGTTATAGGCAGGAAACGCGTGTGTAGAAGCTGCGTCAGTGTGCGGACACGTTGCGGGAGCGCTGGTGTTCAGTGCCAGTATCTAACCTGGTCACAGTGCAGAACCGGGGGGGCTCTAAAGGCCTCTGTTTTGTTGACAGACTTGTAGTCTGAGCCTTATCTCTGCACCAGGGAATGATGCACCAGCTGTTTGAGTGCTTATGCCAAAGCACCTGATTCCTGCTTATTCCTTCTCATTTTGGGCCAGATTGGAGAATAAAAGACGACTTTAAGTTGCCTTCTGAGTTTTGTGATTCTTGGTCCAGCCTAAACTCCACGTGTAAACTTGAATAAGCCTCTGCAGATGTAAACTCCCCTTCCCCTTAGGTTTGAAGGAACAAGCAACACTGGTGCAACTAACGGTTGGAGTTGATGATCTTAAAGGTCTTTTCCAACCCAAACGAGTCTAAGCTCAGGTCTCCTCCTCCTCACCCACTGTGTGCCTGCATGGCTGGGGCTGGAGGCAGAACTCTCCTTTATGTAATTGTGTTTGTCTGTTGTGTGTTCCCTATGCAAGCTTTTGGTAGAATAGTGGTTTGGGAAAACCTGTTCCTGTAGTGTTGGTAAAGATGTTGGTAGATCAGAAAAACAGCCTCAGTAAACCTAAGGAGAGGTTATACCAGCTCATATCCCTATTTCAAACTTAAACTTTGTTTTACTATCTTTGTTTAATGCTGAGAAAGTTACAGTAAATGACTATATAGTGGGTTTTTCCCTATCTTTAGTCTTTTTTTTTTTTTATTTAAAATTATAGGAAGGATTTCTGCTAGGAGAGGTGAGACAAGAAGAGACCTTTAGCATTAGTGATTCACAGATCAGCAACACTGAATTTCTACAAGTCATTGGTAAGTAATAGAACTGTGAGAAGTTCTGCAAGAAGCACTGCAGTTTTTCAGTACCGTGGTTCGGTAATGACTGCCCTTGGGAGACCAGCACAAGATGTTCCAGCCTTTCAGAATCACATTTTCTACAGTATTTGTGTATTCATGGTTGAGAGGTGAGGAAAGGAAACGGGGGTGGTTTATGCATCTCCTTTTTTGGAGAAAAGGCCAGTCACTGAAGATGTTTATCTGCATTTCACGATGGAGAAATTCTGTTTGGCTTTTGGTCCTGCAGGGAGTTTCCTGCTTGATACGGTTGCCTAAATACAGGTATGGCTTCTAAGTAAAATAAATGCATTTCTTGATTTATTCATACTGGAAGGGGGCAAGTTTCCAGGAGAGGGTTTTGCTGTCTGAGTATTACGTACAGGCAGGCAGCGGTGCCTGCTCAGATAAAACTAGACATGACTCTTCAGTGGTGACTGCTTGTGGTTATTGCTGACAGTGTCACAGGAACATCACAACCGCAGCCTCGGCGCAGTGTCAGAAATCAGGAGGTGGAGGCGTTAAAAATCAGCCCCTTTTTACATAACTCTTTTGTCACATTCTTGGTCACAATTATTTCCTGAAAAGGGCAATTACCCGCCCCTGGAGATCTTCCAAATATTTTTTATTTGTTTACCAAATTTTTACTTCAATATTTATTCATCAGCATTAAGTCTTGAACTCATATCACGAGGAGTCCTTGGCAGGGTTTATGAAGCACTATGCCTGCCACGGGTGTCCAGGGCTTTGATTTGAGAGCAGCTAAATGCACTGAGATGCTCATGCATGTAGTCTGTTGTTCTCGGGAACCGTGCTATGGTTCTGCCTCTGCTGAGGTTGCGATCACGAGCAGCCCGCAACGCTCAGAACGGCGGGTGGTGAGTCACTCTCCAGGAAGAAAGAGTCTTGAAGTTGTTGCTAAACACTCCAGCGAGGTTCTGATAGAAGAGCTTGAATTCTTCTTGCTACGTAAGTGCTGTTCAGTATGAGCAAATGCAGTTTCAGACAGAAGTTTTGTGATCAAGGTGTAATAATATGAATAAAGGATGAGCTGTGGTAAAAAGTTGGAGGAGAACTTTAGAGAAGCACTAAACACCACAAAAAAGTAAGTTGTGTTTGGTGTTGGGGAGAGTGTGGATTGAATTTTTTCTCTTTTCTCATTCTTCTCCAAGATTATTGATGTGTTATAACCTTTGCTGCTTAAATAAGCATCTTAGCATTTAGTACAACCTCTTCAATGAAAAAAAATACTGCTGTGACTTTTTAATACTTCATAAAATTAGAAATTGCAGCTAATCATTTTGGAGTGGCATTTTTCTCATCATAGATTCTATTTGCATTTTTCTCATCATAGATTCTATTTGCATTTTTCTCATCATAGATTCTATTTGCCTTGCCTCTGTATAACATTTCAGTGATCCCTTCCCCATCCCTTTTTTTCATTCATTGCTGCTGTAATAAACAGTGTGTATGAATGCAAGAAAACTGTTGTGAAAAGGTGTATCAAAAAGAAAAAAAACCATAAATGCCTTGTGAAGAGGTTACAACTGTAAATGGTATCAGAAGTGTGTATTCGAAGCTCAGCTCTGTGTGTATCTGAGCAAGTGTATGTCCTGCTGATTGCTGAAATATTTCCTCTGTAAAACAGCAGGTTAGAAGAGAAGCTGGTTTCCCAGGTGTGGTGCTGTGTCAAGTGTTGTTGAGACATTACAGGCAGCCTGTGGTCAGACACAAATGTTTATTCGCTCAGTAGCTGTGATGTGGGAAGTTTATGCCACTGTCATTTCTCTTTACCTTGAGCAGTTGGACATACCTCTCTTTCTTTTGTTTGTTGTTGCAGAAATCCATAACCATGAGCCCTGTTCAAAACTCTTTAGGTAAGCATTTTCTGATGTCTTCCTGTGTTGGCTGCAGAATATAAAGATAGGCAGCTCGCTGCAAAATACTAGCATTTCAGGGTTATTTCTCTCTCTGAATTTCCACCTCATGTAGTTAGTGGAGGTAGGGTAGCGATCAGATTGAGTTACATCACTGATAATTAGGATTTAAATTACTATAGTCTAGGTGAGCTCTGCTCGGGTCTGGAGGGCCACAGAACACCTTGCGGCCCCTAACCTTAGTAACTTGCTGGGTTAACAAGTTGTTTTGGAGTTAGTTGTACTGACTTGCACAAATTAATTATTCTGAAACTTCCAGCTTACTTATTTTTGGCTTCTGATCTCCTGTACTCCAGAATTTAAGTTAAATACAGGTCTATATATTCTACTTAGCAGTTTCCATCTATCACATGCAGCTTTTCTCTAGAGCCCCTGCTTGTTTTACAGGGATGGCTTCTAAATTACTGTCTAGAAATTCTTTTCAGAAGGAATTCCCAATTAATCTCCTCTTGTTTTTATTTAGAGATTTCCAGCCTATTAAGACGATACGGCCCTTAGATGCTATGATTGACATTGGTCATGTTAGAGAGAAAAGCTGCAGCCTGTCTTTTGCTGTCTGATAATTACAGAGAGGGTCCCCTAACCCAGTGATTTCAATGCTGGTGACTCCACATGAAGATAATATCCCAGTATCTAGTAGAGTTTCTCTGTGCAGTTTTCAAATAAGGGTGTTTTTTTATGGGATGAACAATTAGTACGTAACAAAAAACATAAAGCATAGAAAGAATCAGATATCTACGATTCACATTCACAATATTTACATGTTCTTGTAAGTAGCAAAGTTTATGCAAATAGTACAAAGTATCTCAAATTAGTAATTAATTGTAGTCGTAATATTCACAATAACTTGTGTCTTGAAACAAATTTTATTTCCACGCTCATTTACCAGCCAAATACTGAGCTCAGGAATTTTTGTTCCCCTCAAACACGAGTTGAGCTCATAGACCTCTAAAACAGGGTGTTTTCCTGCACTGCTTTAGGTCTTAGTGATAGCAGCTCTTGAAAGAGACTAAGGATTTGGCAGGTAAGTCGAGGAGGAATCTGTTTTCAAATGTTTTTCTTTTTATCCTGGAGTGTGATCTACTTGAATTGATAAACCTGTCTGTGTAGACAGATTTATAAATTTTTGAAGCTGTCAGGTCCTCTAAATAACAGCGTGTCAGGGTTTGGGCCTCAGTTCTGTAAGCAGAGCCCTGTGGAAAGACCGTGATACTTTGGATTCTCGCTGACCTCAGTATAACTGGTTTGGTTTCAAGGGTCCAGTCATGTGAGTCTAATTGCAGGACAGGAGTGCAAGAAATTGATTTGTAGTTGCATGTAAAATGGCCCTGCTTTCCTTTCTTCCTTGGCAGGCCTCTTCTTGTCAGAGCAGGGTTTTTACAGAATGCATCTATTCTTAAAACACTCAAAGTATAAATTATTTACTGTAAGTATAATGTGTGTGTGTAAACTGTACCTACCTTTCTCTCTTCCTTTTTTGGTTCAAGCTTTTATGACTATGCAGGCAAGGTTAATGAGGAAAGCTTGGACAGGATTCTTAAAGACCGAAGAAAAGTAAGTTTTCTATCTTTTCCTTCTCTTCTCATCATTTAAGCCTATAATTAGAGCGGTTTTGGAAAACAAACAAAGGTGGTTAACTGGAAGAAATGTTTTCATTCACCGCTCTGATGGTTTGTTTGGACTGAAGGTTTATCCTGTACAGAAGCTTTGTTTGTTAGGTTGAATTAAAAAACAGATTTGTTTGTTAGGTTAAATTGGGGACAGTCTAAATTCCCTGAAGAAGTGCATCAGATTTAAGTTTAGGTCTCTAAAAGTGAAGGGCTGGTACTAACCCACTCAAATTCCTGAGCTAAACACAGAACGTAATGGTGGTGTACTCTGCTGCTGAAACAAAACCGGAGCTGATCTGAAAATCTCTTCTAAAGACTTCATTTAAATGAGTTGTGTTGATACAGACTTGTACTTGCAATATTTGCCCTGTCAGTTTTAAACTGGAAAAACTGTTCCATCAGTTACGTCAGGTGTTGTCACAGCTTTACATCACGCGCATGTCGTGAGTAGCACAACTGGTATTAAGGAAATAAAATTATACTAGTTATTTGGAGAAGGGCCAAACCTTTTCTCAATGTTTCATCTCATTCCATACTTCAGAATCGACTTGATAATTGGGAAGTTCTCCTGAACAGATACAGCAAAGAGCAGAGCTGAAGGCGTGGGTCCTTATGCAGTGAAGTGAACCCAACCAGTGACTTGCTCTGGCAAAAAGATGGGTGACTGACTTGTGTGGCCCAGTTTGTGGCAGCTGTGGACCTTGTTAGACCCAGCAGGAAAGGGTCACCAGTACCTGAATGTGGCTCAGGGGATCTGGTTAGTGCCAGCAGGGGTAGTTGAAACAAGGGTTTTTCTTGTTTTATTTATTTTACAGAGAAGCAGCTCTGAGTAAGGATTCCTACCTCAGGAATTAATCATCATTATACAAAGTGTGTGATGACATTGCTCAGTTGCTGTTTTTTGCTGTCTGGGCTCTGTGTTCATCTCACCCACCTCAACTGTGGACTTTTGCTTGCATACAAGGCTTAGGCTGAGGCGGCATCTTTAGGGAAGCAAGTCCTAAATCTGTGCAGCCCCTGCAACACTGATCATTGTAATTTTTTTCTCTTACTAAGTTCCCTTTCAGGAGACAAGACAAATCCCATAATTTAAAAATGCTCATCTCCCACTAATTTTTAGTTGAATTTTATTTTGTTCAGCCTTACCTTGCAGGGAGCCTCTGGCAAGATGCATTATCTGTGTGTCCCGTTTCATTAATCTCTGAAATTAAACATTAGTTTACATGAAGGAGTTTAATGCACGTCGTATTCAAAATAATCGTTGAATTAGAACAGGAATTACTTGATGTGGGTATGAATCTTTCACAATCCACACACGAGGAGGTCATTTTATTGTTGTACACAGCAGATTAGTCCTGTATGTCTCATGGGCAGCCGTGAATTTGCAAATACGTTTGTGAAGCACAGGAAGTGTCTTACAAACCAATACAAGTGAATAGGCAGCTGAAGTATTTCAGCTGAAGAAAACCCGCATCTGTTGTGTTTGAAAACAGCTCAAGTCTAATAATTTGATGATACTCCAGGGTTTATGGGTAGAATTAACCGTGTGAAGTATATTGGCAGTGTATTGAATGCCACTGAGGACAAGCAGGTGTTCGTAGCACAGTGAGGTTGAGCAACTGATGAGTCGTGTTGTAACAGGATGTCACTCGTTTCGGGTTATTTAGTAGGTTGGAGCCTCTTGTAATTCAGTCCAATTTTGTAGTTGTAAAACTCCTGGCTAATTCACGTGATACCACAGTTGTAGCAACTTTCTTATCAGAAGATAAATCTGTATCTCTCAGTTAATACTTGATTTTTTTCTGATCTGCTTTCATTGCAGAACGTTATTGGGTGGTACAGATTTAGGAGAAACACTCAGCAGCAGATGTCCTATAGAGAGCACATCATTCACAAACAGCTGACACACATCCTTGGAGTGCCTGACCTCGTCTTCCTTCTCTTCAGCTTCATTTCCACTGCAAATAACTCAACACACGCTTTAGAATATGTGCTTTTTAGACCAAACCGAAGGTAAACAACCTCTGTATGGAACCAAGCCCCATTTTTTGTTCTGCTTCTTGTTGCTACTCTTTACTTATTTTTTCTGTGCAAGTAATTTGTAAATTGAAGTTTTGGGGCAAACAAAAGTTCTTTTCAGTCTTCAAATCTTCAGATAAGAAAAACAACAAATATTTTAAGAGAAATCAGATGTCAGTACCATGTTTCTTATAATAGAGCTGAGTGTAGCTCCACCCTTTCTGTGAAGGTAATTTGAATGCACAGTTAAAAGGTTCTAAGAGGTACAGGGGTAGGTCCATCTCAAGGGAGTTTTTTGATCACGCGTTTGTTTTGAACACAACTTCTAATATTTAGCAGCTTTTATAAGGCCAATGCAGAAGCTCTAAAATTAGATGAGTTGTGATCGTCAGAGAGGTGGGATAATATCAAGGCTGTTGTAAATAACCTAAAGTCTTTCTGAACTTTCTCTACAGGTATAATCAAAGGGTGTCGCTTACTATTCCTAATCTAGGCAACACTAGTCAGCAGGAATACAAAGTTTCTTCAGTGCCAAATACTTCTCACAATTATGCCAAAGTTATTAAGGAACACGGGTAAGGATTTTTCCTTTGCAAATGAAGTACTGTCATCAAGCTCTATGCTCTGCACCTTCCAAAGAATACTACCCGTACACGTGTCAAGCAGGAAAACAACTAGTCCTGGAGGAGAATGGCCAGTTCCTAGTGTTCTTTTTTCCTGCTTAAAATTGAATCTTTGGGAAGAACAATGGGGACTTGGTGCACTGGTCAGAAAAGCAGAGTTGGTGTGGCCACTGGGAGTTGGGGGCCTTCTGGCTGGAAGTTCCTTACTTGATTTCCACCCTCTCACCTGCCCCAAGGAATTCTCTGTGCCAGCTGGATTTAAAACTTGAACTCTGACTTGGAAGTGTTGAAGTCTTCTTGTTTTTCTTAAGTAATTTTAGTTAAATGCAAAGTAGCTCTTCTGACTATTAACAATGAAATTATACCTTAAAGGTTTCTGCACAAGTTTAATCTCATTCAAATGGGACTTCATCGTCCAGAAGGAATTTTGGTATTGGGTATGCTGCTGTTGAAATTTTGGTTCTTGAGAGTGTGGTACATTTTTAGCAATATAAAATAAATTCTAGAAATATAGCGATAGATAATTGCTTAACAGCAATTCAAAGACAGCATGAGCTAGAAACTTGTGTTATCTTTTCTAATCTAAATCTAATGATTTCTGCTTTTCTTTCTTAGTACTGATTTTTTTGACAAAGATGGAGTGATGAAGGACATCAGGGCTATATATCAGGTTTATAATGCACTTCAGGAAAAAGTACAGGTAACTTCCTTTACTTAAAATTGCTCAGTTTGTATGTGATGTCTATTCTTTGTCCTTTGGTTAAACCAGGAGTGGAAGAGGTGGAGATTTTTTGAGCTTATGAACGATTTATCATAACCTGTAGGGACATAAGTCTGGCTTTATTAATGTGTCAGTTTCTGTTTAATGTGTGCATTTGCAGTGGCTGCTGTAAAAGCTGTTGATAAGAATATCATCAACTCTTTCTCTTGCAAGAAAGAATGAGTTAATGCTCAGGGATTTCTGGGAGACATTAGTTATTTTGAAGCAGAGGGGCCTTGCTGAAGGCTGTGGGGATTTGCATGGGTTTAAAGAGTGCCTCTGAGTTTAAAAATGACTCCTGGCTCTTGGCATGTAACACGCAGCAAAAAGCTCCATCTGTTAGCTAAAACTTGTGAATGTTTTGTGTAGAGCATGAGTGAATCCTGCTCCAAATGTGGCGAAGCATCCGAAAGTGCCTTGAGTGTCAAATCTATTAAATGTAAGCTTGTCAATTCAGGGCTCGTCCTGTATTAAGAGCAGCATAGCTGGGCTGCCTCAGGAGCCCTCACATCTGCTAATTGTGCTGTAGTCACGGCTTTCCCCTTGCATCTGCCCTAGAGGCATTTGTGAGTCTGCCTCAGCTTAGATTTGCTGCTTGGCACATAGAGCAGAGAACAAGGCAGTGATCGCTCCAACCATCCGCTGACCCTCCTTGCACAAAACTGCTGTTTCTCAGTGGAAGTTGCTGCTTTCTAACCTGCCCCATGAGGTGGGTAACTCAGCAAGAAGGCAGACAGCTTTGCTGCTGCCTCAGGAGACAGGAGAATTTATTTTCAGAGGTCTATCCCATTAGCTAATGGTATTACTCTGTAGCGCTGGTGTAGCTGAGAGCATGTTACATCCTTCCGTGCTCTCGCTGTTTGGATTGGCGTCTGGCAAAATGGAAAACGTAACCTCATCAGGGAGTTGTCTTCCTACCTGTTAGAACTATGACTTTGTTGTATTTCACCGTGTAAATCATGCTGCTGCACATTGTTCACAGAGCTTAAAAGTAACTGAGGTGTTAGCTAACTGGAGCTTTGGTCTGGAAGGCAGCTGTTTCACAGAGTGCTACAGGAACACAGAGAAGTTTTCTGGTAAAGCAGCTGAGACGTGTGTTTGCATTATTCACCAATGAATTCACCAATTTATAAACTTCTAAAAATTAGATGTATTGCTGAAAGCATCTCTGAAAGTGTAGTTAATGTTTTTCAGCTCTGTAGGTAAGATCACTAATAGAAACCTTCTGGAGAAGAAACTAAATGGCTGGTGACTGTTTAAGACTCACCAGCGCTTTTGGAGTTGTACACTCCAAAACTGATCATGTTTGCTGATAATGACCAACGCTTAACTTCTGGAGAAGTAAACAATATCTAGTATAATGTGTTTAGATTAAAAAATAAATCAGTATTATCCAGAACTGGTTTTAAATGTAGATACCTCTATGAAAATTTCACATTCAATGCTACATTTTAAAATCAGGCTACTATAGTGTCATTATTGTGCTACCAACAGTGTTATTAAAAAATAAAGAGAAAGATCAAGTCTCTTCCACCAAGTAGGAAGAACTAACTTTGGATCTTATCATTCCTGTAATGATGAATGATTTGGAAATGCTTTTGTTTTCATGCGGCAGTTGGGAATTGGCAACCACCAGTAAAGGAATCGATCTTCAGGTTGAATATTATGCTCTTAGTTTTGTGCTTTTAATGGCTTCTTGTTTGGAAGCACCTTTTTAAATGTTGTCATAAAAGTCTTTCATGTGTTTTCGCAAAATCTTCTCTTTTTCTCCTAGGCAGTATGTATAGATGTAGAGAAAAGTGAACGTGTGGTTGAGTCTTTTCAAGCCGATGTAAACAAGTTAAAAAGGCAAATCTCACAAAAGAAGAATGAAAAAGAACAAGAAATAAGTAAGTTGCCTTTTTTTTGTTTCAGAAGCAGATGCTGTAAAGACAATCTTTTTTTGGGATTATTTTGAGTTGTATTTCTGATAGCTCACAGCAAAAGAAAAAAGAAATGGCATTGGGAAGCACATGTGATGGATTTACATGGAATGATACCTGAGCTGTGAAAGTGTGTGCACCGCGGATATTTCCGTAGGAGTCATCCAGTGTCTGCAAACTTAGAACACAGGAGAGAGCCAAAGCTGTAGAGAAGGAATGAGACAGTCAGTTTTGGAAATAACACCGGAAAAGATCGGTTGTAGGAAAGGAAAAGTGGAGCAAAGCCAGGAATGGGAAAAACAAATCTGAACGCTGGAGAGGCTCCTCTTGAAGTATTGCACAGAAACAGAGTACTGCACTCACGGGCCAGTATTATTCCCTTCCTCGCTCCCCAGCCCTATCCCCAATGCAAGCCCGGCACCAGTGAAGCTCAAGTTCAGTGATGTTACTGGACACCAGACAAACTGGGCGAAGGAAAATGAGTGCTTAAGTGGCACGTTGATGTAGATCATCTGGAGCGGTGTCAGGATAATTTTTAACCTTGTAGCTTTTGGTGGATGTATCAAGTTTTTCACAGCTGATTTAGAGGAGGCTATCTATGTTTTTATCCTGCTCTTCCACTTCGTCGTTACTGAGTCCTACTTCAGTCAGCATTTTTTGCGTTATTTGCTGACTTAGTGGTGAACATGATTGGCACTGAAATACTATTTTCCTGTGTTGAACGAAATCTTCCCAAAAGTCTGTTTTGAAGTTGTTTCTATCTTCAGGAGTAGAAAAAATCTATTTAAATGCAGAATATTGATGGAATTTGCCTACCTATTTCAAATAGCACGTTATCACTGATAGGAATTTTAATCTGTATTAGTGTGAATTCCACGAAGCTACTGAAATAACGTCCTTGCAGTGTGTTGGGGGGATTCATTTTAGGAGAAGCTGAATCAGGTAGTTCCTTGATTTATTTTAGGCAATACAAGCTTGACAGTCCTCTCTCTAGTGAAGCTCAGAATGCAGGAATGACACTTCTGCTGTGTTTTGAAGACTGATATTAGTGTCGTGTTGATCGGGTTTAAGTTTCCATGGTTGAGGTTCTCTGAACCTCAAAGATAAGGTGAAGAGCCAGCATCAGCCCCAGACCATCTGAAAGATGCAAGTGGCGTGAGTCACTGCTGTTTCCTGCTTGGCTGCAGATGAAACAGCCAGGAACTGCTACTACGCAAGAGGTAGAGATGGGTATTTAGTGTGACTGGAGCTGATCCCAGCCCATATGGCAAAGGATGGGTGGGGGAGGAGGAGGAAGAGCAGTCAGTGCTAGCCTCAAGATTCTACCCAGTGAGATGCAAATGCTGGACTGAAAATTTATGCCAGAGCAGATAATCATGTGAGGGGGCTGAAACAAGAAAACATGCAGCTTGTATCTCAGCAATATTTTTAGACATGAGTAGTTAAATACTGAGGCTGCCCTTCTGTTCTCTCGCTTTCTCAGTGTCGGGAGAATTTCCTTGGTTTTAGTGAGTTAAACGTTCCAGTTAATCATTCTCTGAGCTGGAGGAAGAGGGAGCATTTGACTCAAATTCCTGCAGTAGTGTTGTGCGAAAGCTTGTTACTACCAATTTTTGGTTAATGGGTTACGGCTTCAACACTGAAGCGTACAGTCAGTTGAGACTTCACTCGCCAGGTTCCTGAAGTAATTTGGTACGTGTAGTAGCATATTCTAGGGTACAGCACTTCCCAGATGCCAGGAAATCTCCCACGGCAGTTCTCGTATTGTGGCTGTTGTGTAGCCACTTGAGGGAATATGCTCCGTTTATTACTGAAGTCATTGGAGGAACTCTTTGGGCTGGATATTTTGCCCTTTCCAGAAGTATGGTGTTGCAGCAGTAGAGCTGATACCGTTTTGCCGATCGCCTAGCTGCAAGGCAGCTCTGCATATACCAGCGTCAAGTCTGACGGATGTTTGGAGGTTAGTAACCAGTCAAAAACCTAGGTCTCTCCCAGTGCTTACAAACCTTCCTGCATAGAAGGTTTTCCTCAAGTCTAGTGTGTACTGCTCTAATTTAAGCTGCCTTCTGCTTACCCGTCCACAGCAGCCTCTTACATGCGTTTGAAGACTGAAACTGTTTCCTCAGGCTTCTCTAATTTATCCCAGTTACTGCATTCTTCCCTCTTAGGTTGCTATATGGAGACCTTTAATAAGTCCTTTTCTTTTGTAGAGTTTTTCCAGTTTTTTCCCTATTTCTTAAACTCTTGTGTTCAAAATTAGGTAGAGTATCCCAGTTGTAGTCTTAACCATTGCAGTCTACACTGAAATAATACCTAACCTGTTTCTCAACTGCTGAGCACCCTTATTCCACGTTGATATTTGTAGTTCACGTAAATCCACGCTAAACCATGTTTCTTTTCTGCAGGGAGATGTAACTGTTCCTCTTTGTGCAGTTCATTATTCATGTCTTCCTTAAATCTTTTTCCAAATTATCCCATTTAAGATCACTCTCAAACTCCATCCTCTTGCAGTGTAGTGCCATCTGTAATTTTAATAAGCATGTGCTGACTAAATTCCATCACTTTGGTTGTTCATGCATCGAGTATAGTTCCAGTGCAGAGCTGCGGGAGCTTCATCTTGACGAGTCTTTCCAATGTGGCTGTTAACCATTGTAATTGTTCTTTAACCAGTTCTAAAGCTATATTCTCTTTTTTTTTTTTAAAACCTTGTAGTGCTTATGGTACTGTCTATTCATTTAGAAACATGGAGAGGCAGTGGAATCATAGAATGGTTTGAGTTGGAAGAAACCTTAAAGATGATCTAGTTCCAAGCCCCTGCCATGGGCAGGGACACCTTCCACTAGAGCAGGTTGCTCCAAGGCCCATCTAACCTTGCCTTGAGCACTTCCAGGGATGGGACATCCACAGCTTCTCTGGGCAACCTGTGCCACTGTCTCACCACCCTCATAATGAAGAATTTCTTCCTAATATCTAATCTAAATCCCCCCTCTTTCAGTTTAGAACTGTTAGCCCTTGTCCTATCACTACACACCCTGATGAAGATCCCCTCCCCATCTTTCCTGTAGCCCCTTTTAAGCACTGACAGGCTGCACTACGGTCTCCCCAGAGCCTTGTCTCCTCCAGGCTGAACAATCCCAACTCTCTCAGCCTGTCCTCACAGGGGATGTATTCCAGCCCCTGATCTTTCTGTGGCCTCCTCTGGACCTGCTCCAATGGGTCCATGTCTTTCGTGTGCTGGGGGCCCCAGAGCTGAACTCAGCACTCCTCAAATCCTTTAAGTTGAGACAGATCTGTGGCTTTCGGTGTTGCTTTGATTGCTAAAACCACATGGATTGGAAAGACACCCTGTCCTTAGCAGACAGGGTTTATTTATAGCAACTGTCTAACTGTACAATTACTTCAATAAAAGGCACAACAGGGAAGTGCTGGGTTTACCCGTCGTGTGCAGCTGTGAACAGGGAACGGATTTCAGTGATTGTGTCAGACATCATGATTTGAGGGAAGAAGACAAGGTAACTTCTCTGCTGGTGTTTGTGAGATTTTTCCCTAGCACAAGGGGCATTGTAACAGTTCAGAAGTGGGATTATTAAGATGTAATATCAACAGTAGAGCTGATTCTGGTCTGATCAAAAGTGAGTCAGGCTTGCAGTAGTGAGCAAGGCATAGGTGGAGGGGAGCGGGCTGGATGAGCCCCAGCATGGCTACTTTTTGATGTGAGAAGGAACAGAGACATAGAGAGAAAAGACGAGGTGAAAGAGCAACAGGTTATGGAAACTTCCAGTATCTGTGTTTTTAGGGGACTTAAACTGGAGGAAATGAACTGTACAGGATAACTGTGCACATAAAATGAAGCATACTTGCAATTAGAGAGTTTATTTGCGTTCTGACGCCTTTTGTTTCTGAAATGGGATCACTAGGGTAACACATTGTGCTCATCCTCAGAGTTTCATGGACATTCTGCTGAATTTGGGGAAGATTCTTTTTGTCAAGCTCGAAGAGTAGGATGTGGTAATAAGCAAGGCTTGACATGGCGGTTAGGGATAGTGTCTTAGTCATCCAGGTGAAATAAGACTTGCCAAAGGTGAGCGTTGTGCATTAAGCGCGCCGGTGTTCTTTGCTTTTGCAGGAATGCAGCAAGCCATTTTAAGCAGGCAGATGCCAACAGATAACTTGGAACCCATGTTTGTTCCACGAATGTCCTACACTGGATTTGCTGTCGAAGGCTGCACACTTGAAGATTCCGATGTCTCTGATCCTCCCCCTCCCTACTCCGATTTCAATGCTACCAGTCAAGACAGTGCTGTCAGTCACGGTCTCCTGGAGACCAATGTCTTCATGCCTCGACCTCAAGCAGTAGGTTCTTCCAGTTACATTTCCACGAACGCAGGATTGAAATATTCTGGTAATGGAGCATCCATGCCATCTTCCCAAAGAGCGGTTGGTGACAATGTTGACGAATCAGAAGACAGTGATTATGAAAATTTGCTCGAACCCACAGAGTCCTCTGACAGTGAATACTCACAGACAAGGGATTCACGACCTTCAGCGCATCCCGATGGTGATTCCAGGAACACTCAAACTTCTCAGATTTGATGGGGGGAAGGAAAAAAAAAACAAACCCCATGACACTGTTTTTTCATAATTGTTACAGAGAGATTTTGGGGATTGAGCCTGGAGGAAATGAACTACACAGGATTCCTGTGCACACAAACCGTAGAAGACTTGCACTAGATGGTTTCTTCACCTTGTGATACATTTTGCAAGTTTTATAATGGAGTCATTAGGATAATCAAGTTGTACTAATACTGATGAGGTTCATGGATGTACTGGTAAATTTAGGCAAGATGAAATTTATAGAGATCTTGTAGCTTTTGTTGCCGTATTTTCTTTAAGACAATAAATTGGGATGTAGTAACTAAGCACAGTTAGTCTACAAATAATGTTCTCAAATCAAAACTTACCTCTTGCACTATCATGCCTTGAATTTTAATTTTTGAAAGGGAATAAATCTATCAGCCGCCTTCAGGATAGCTTTCTGTGATAAGCCAAACTGGCCTTTGCAAGCAAAGAAGTTTTGATAATGCTGAGAAGGTGGGAACGGACGTGGTCTACCTTCTTCTATCGGCATGCTCGTTTGGCAGAGAAGGGGTTGGTTTCCACTTTTTTTACTAGCAGAATGTGTGTATCACTTAAAATGATGGTTGCCTTTTTTTCTGTAAAAGGGGTAGGGGGGGAGTGGGATGACTGGGAAATCATCCAGATGAATGTCATAAAGATAATTACTCCAGTTTCGCTGGGTTTACAGTGACTTTATGCCACACTGGCCTCATTTATTGTCTCATTTGTTATTTTAGCACCAATACGAAGTGCACATACAGGAACAAACGACTGACAGAAGTAGTAAATCCCATCACGATTGGACTTTGGAGCCTGCAAATTACATCAGAGACTGCTTCATGCATTTTATTTGCATCTGAATATTGGATTTATGCTTCTAGATGAGTTATTTTATGTAATACATAGGGGCTGGGGTAGGAGAGGATTATCTGGAGAGTCCCCTGGGTTTATTACCTCTTTTCCTCTGGGTGAACTGTATAAATGATTATTTTAATTTGAATTACAGCTCTCGTCAGAAAATTGCCGTTTGGGATACATGAAGTGTGGTATATTTAGAGAATTTCATGTTTGGATGCACTTACTTTTATTTAAAGACCGCCTGTATGCTAACATTGCCCAAAATATGTGAAATCGTGCCACTGAGACGTTTGTACTATTGGACTTTATCCCTGCTCTGTAAATGAGAAAATACCTGTTTTAAGATGAGGCATCGTAAGCATTTATGGCTTTGAGGGGTGAATAACCGTTTCTTCGGTTTACACCCAGAAGAACAAAGCAGTCGCTTAAAAGTTTATCGGCTTTACGAAAGACTCAGATTTTGGTATGTAGCGTCTGGGTAGGGAGAAGGTTGTGCGTTCCCTCTCCTTCCCCGTCCCAAATTAAACAAAATTACTTTGGAAAAGCCTGAGGTGTTGAAATGGCCACTGCCCTATGAGCGTTTCCACCTTTAAACACCTAACGGTCTGTTTTAACTGTTTTACATTATTCTCATTAGCCTTAACTTGACGCACTGTGTCTCTGAGTGTCTCCATCCATTTAACAGCGAACGTGCTCCGGGAGGTCGAGACGCGTGTGTGTGCGTGTGTGTCTGTGGAAATCAGAATGGACTAGAGGGCAAGGACCGTTTTTATTCTGCACAGAAACCTGCAAAATGTACATCTCTGACAAAACAGTTAAATGTGACAATAAAATCTTATTTAATCCTGTAATTTATATTTTAATCTTTGTCAGGTTCCACGATAGTGAGATAACTCCCGAGACTACAAGAGCGCAGCTCAAAACTGATGAGTTGGTCAAGCTCGTGGGGCTCAGAGAGGGATTGGCGGAAAGGGGAGAGGGTTACACTATACCCTGCATATAATGTACCTGCAACGATTGTGTCGGTACAGAAATCCTTGAGTCCTGGGATAGCTTAATAACACAAAAAGACTTAAATTCTGCTTGTTTTTATATACAACGTGTAGGTGACTGGAGGTGAAACAAGTGTGTGATGGTGTCCTCTAGCCAGCGCCTATCTGCAGGTACCTCCACTGACTGCTGACTCACGAGAACAAAAGGTGTGTTTTTATTAATTTTTTTAATTCATATATCATGTTGATAAAAATACATGTGAACGGCCTTTGCAGTTTTCACTACAGTCCTGTTAAAAATAACGCTCTTGGGTTGTGATCCGTCTGAAGGCAATAGGGAGCTGCCCCCATCCTAAAGAAAACTGGAGCTTCCTACCCATTAGGTACCAGGTTCCACATCTGACTCACGGAGAGTTCCTTTTGGTGATGCTCAGAAGCACAAAAGCCAGCAGCAGGTAGGCAGCATCGAAGAAAAACCACTGAGAACTGGCATGTCTGCCTTACAGATCAAAATCCTGTAGTTCCTCTGGTACAGTGAAATATTTTCTGTTTTATCGTTGTGAGAAACAGAATTGCTGTTTCCTTTATTTCTGAATTTACTTTGATTTTCCTCTCCCCGCCCCCCAATTGTTTATAGCCAGAACAGGAATGTAGCAGATGGAATTTCTCAGTATGTCAGAACTATCGCATATGTTAACAAAATAAAGCGTCACCAGATATTTCTGAAATTAGCTGGGATCGACGCTGTGGGAGGCTCCAAGCCCTCCGTTTGCCTATGGAATGGTGCATGTTGGCAGCCAGAAGCGCGAACGTCTCTGATTGTGGCATATTCATGACTAGGCAGATTTTGAGTCTAGCACCTCCTAAGTGCTTGGGGACATTTTGCTGGCTCTGACCTGTCCTGAGTTTAAAGGGAGGCCGGTACTGTGTCGTGTAGCAGCAAAATAAGCGAAGACTGGTATCCCGTTCAGTGGAAAGATGCTTCCGGCCATACTTGAGGTAACTAGCATGAGCTCAGCACCCTTGAGGTAACTAGTATGACCTCATCACACTTCATATTCTGTCATTGAGTCCCTTTTGTTTAGATTTAGTACCTTTGACAGCAGTAGAGGGGATTTAAAGCCCTTGGTTGGTGCTTGGTTGGTGCTTGTCTGTCTGGTTTGTCAGTCCGGAACTTTGCTTTTCTCTGTGCCAAAGGCACCTGCAAGGTTTATTTTAAGCCTTTTGGTTAAAATGGTTCTTCCGTGGCTGCCTGTGAGTGGTCTGTAGATCAGCTTGAAAGGTGTTGATCTCTGGTTTCCTCTGAGAAGACTCTTCCCCTCGCTTTCTCTTGGTGTATAAGACAGTGGTGGTTTCACCTACACGTTTCTCTGTCCTACGCACTGGTGTATCTGGGTTGTACATACACCTTTATACTGCTCACTTCTATAGTGAAGCAGGAGGAGAGGAAGAAAACAGAAGCTTCAGTAGAGTTTGATTAGTGAATTGGTAAATCCTTGGACACCCACGGTCAGAACAGGGACCTATCGCATTGCGTGGATTTGCGTTTGTCACCTCCTGCAAAGCTCTCCCCTGCTTCGCGTTCACACCTCAAAGTGTGAACATCCAACAAAGGGTAAGGATGTTCCTTCAAATGCTGACTGTGTTTTCTTACTCTTCACGCTTGCTTACCTGTAAATCACCTTCCGATGCATAGCAGCATCTCAGCTGAAGTTGCTGATAGGAGAAAGGAGAGATTCCCTTGCTGTGGACAAAACAACCCACCGATTCCTCACTGGGAACGGCTTGTGTTATTACCACTGGTGGAAGTGGAGAGCACTGTGTCTTACCAGCTTGAAACAGAATTGGGGAGGGAGGGGCCTGATCACTGTTCTTGAGGGACAGAGGGGCTTGGAACAGCTGACAGATCCCGCTGTTATGAGGAAACCAGTCTGTGATGCTTGGATTTGTTCTGCTCCCTTCCCTGTGATTAGCCAGCAACTGGTATGTGCATCCTGCCCAGCCTGACAGCCTCATGTGGTGTGTAGCTCACTCCAGTACTCTGCCAGTTTAGGCCAGTGCTTTGAGATGACCGTTGGCAAAGACCTTTGATTCCTCCCTGGATCTAGAACAACCAAAGGATGGTCCTTGCACTTCATATCAAGAGCAGCTGGTGACCTTCAGGCCCAGGCGTGCTGGGAGGCTCTGCCGGCACCAGGGCTCTCGGTGTTCACCTGCGACCCAAGAGAACGGTTGGTCATTTGTGCACCATACATTTATTTCCTCTGGCTTTACTGGAGGAGGTGTTAGGAAGGAAAAATCTGAAAATCCTCAAGAGACAAGTCCGTAATAGAATAAACATTCAGGTGGTTTGAAATTCTTTCACTATAAGCAATATTTCTTTTAAACCTTCACCAGAGTCATTTTCCTGCTCAGCATTTTACTTTCAGCAATTTTTTTTTTTTTTTTTTTCAAAGGAGGGAAAATAGTACTAAGGGTTTTCCCTTCAGAAGGTCTATTTTCCCATCCGTTTGCTGGGGATCGTTCCAACAAATTTTTGGTGCCAGTTTGTGATTTCTAACACATTTTCAAGAGCGAGAGGCTGCTATAGCTGCCGTCTCAAAGCTGCGAGCAGAGATCATTGGTGGTCTGTAGCACTAATGAGGAATAGCTAATTTTAGCCATAAATGGAGCCTTCTTAAATGAAATGTTCTTATACAAGACTCATGGAAAAAGTTGGTTAAACAGAATTGTAACACTCAAACGCTGTGGTTGTAACTTGCTACTCTGAGCAGCAAGAGCTCCTGGTTGAAGGGTAGCACTAAAGGCACTGCTCGCTATTTGGCTAGTTTTTGCCTTAAGCCTGTAGAGAGCCTCGAATGTACTCCTCCAACATGTGGTGCATCACCGTGAGGTCGTCCGGACACCTCGTACTCAATGTGAGGCGCAAACGCTGACAGAAAATGTAATTTATCTCTTAAGCAATTGCTTCGTAGCTCTGTCAGACCTGAGGATGACTCTGTGTTAGCTATGTTAGCTGGGTTTGGGATTTTAGTGCTTTTATTTTGTTAAAAATCCATGTACAAGGCTGGTGAAAGCATTGGGACTGGAGATGTTGGTGCTGGACTTGCCCTTGGGCAGCTGTGGTACTTCTGTGGTGCTGGGCAAACCGACACCACAGTTACTCTTCTCAGACCCCACTCTCCCACCAGGGAAAGGCAAAACCTGCGTCATCCACCTGCGACACCTTGAGGTATGAAGTCAGGGAACTTCCGAAGCACAGTTTGGCCTCAGAGCTGGCCATGAACTAGGAAACATGTATCTGTTGTGGATTCATCTTCCAGAAGCGCCATTTTCTCATGGTCTGTGGGATTTTGGCAGGTTAGTTGTTAGTGTCGTCCAGATCCTGGAGTGCCGTTGTGTGGCTCTCGGATACTGTATAGCCTCACAACCAAAAGGCAAGAATATATTCAGTTGTGATGATCGAATTGACTATCTTTGGACAGAAAGCTTCCAGGCCAAATGTATTTCCTTGTCTAGAATCTGTCTAGAGGAGGCTGGAAGCCTAGATTAGGAATTTTTTTTCCCCTCACTATCAGTTTGAAGAGGCTGCGCAAGCACGAAGGTGAGTATGCAGGAGTGGAGGAGCGAGGATTCTGGTTGCTTTGAGCAACAGTTGGACCTGAGAAGTTCCCAGGAGTTGGTGGAGATAGAGAGGGGATAAACTGCATACATTGATTTACTGAACACTTTGGAAATGGGGCAGAGATGTGGAGTCATGCAGGAACTGGGTGGGAAATGGGCAGTTCAGGGACAAGGCAACCCGATCATGGGGAGACCTCAGAGGATTGGGAACCCAAACCCAGCTGCTTGTTGAACATCTGGAAAAGGGAGTGTGAGCAGGACCATGACCCCGACTTCAACCAGTAGTAAACTGACATGATAAGCTTTTATTTGGTCCCAATTCCAGCTGTCAATCAAACCTCCCAGCTCTTCGTTTCTCTGAGCCCTTGCAGGTCTGGACCGTTCATCTGCTGGCTGTCACACCAGTGAAATCATACAAGGCTTTGGTGAGCAGAAAGATGAATGCTTTGCTGACTTTGAGTTTATTAAACTAGCTGTCACTTGCTAATAATAACTCTTAACGCAGCGATGTTAAATGTAAAACAGCCCGAACACTGGAAGGAACGGAAAGCTGAACTTTCCATGAGTACTGGCGTGCATCAGCCGTGGAGCTGAAGATGGGAGGCTTGGGTGAGTCCTCCCTCGGTCTCTCCTCACAGTCTGTCTCTTGCATTGCACTTCCCAATATGCTGAGGACATCGTTTCCAGTATCACCCTGCTGCCTAAGGGTCTCAAACACCGCACGAGCAGCCACAGAAAGTTTTAAAATCCATCTGTGACGGAGAAGCTGCATTATTGCCACAGTGCAGGAGGTGGTGGTTGTCTCTTGCCAACCCCTACGTGGCAGGATGGTGATGAACCTCCCTGCACCTCCCAACTGAACCACTTGTCCCTCTCGTTTAGGTAAGAACTATAACTGTTGTTCTGTTTTAATCCTAAATCCTGCCTCAGATTTCCCAGTGCTGTGCAATAAATCCCTGAAGAGAAAAGGAGGAGATAGTCTGACCAGAGGGACTGGGGGACCGAGCTCCCACGGGTGCCCACGTCCTGGACCAGCACAGCCCTCACACTCATCCTGTTGGAGAAACACCAGTAGAATGCAGAGAGGGATGTGCCAGTTATCCTTGTAAATGGGGGTATTAAAGCTGTTAGTTCAGCAGCAGGTTTGTCACCGATGCCTGCTGCTGGTCAGTCCCTTGGCTGCTCAGTGGAGGTGGCTGAGGAACGGGGTGGCTCTTGCTCTGCCGTTTGTCTGTGGTTGCTAATTGTCCAGATCCAGATGAGGTGTTGGCTTTGGCATGTTTAAGGGACCAACCATGCATGGTGCCTTTTCCCAGGAAATAAAAATGGGCACATGATGATGGACGTGTGAAGCCCAACACTGCTATTCCCATGTTTAACCGCTCTCCCGTAGGCTGCTATCAGGGAAATGTTTGTTTGCATCCTGCTGAGCCAATGATTTTGGACTAAAATCAAGCTTTTATACCCAAATTCCAACTCTGCCGGTTGAGTCCACCTCCAGACGTGCCCGTGCCTTGCTGCTGGAAGAGCTGGGAAGTCTGTCAGACTAAAGGAGCGGGTTCTGCTTTGGTGCAGGAAAAGACATAGTCGCTTTAGCAGTGATTCAGGGAGCATCGCTGTGAAAAATCACTCTGTAGCTGTGGCAGTTCATAGCGAGCTACTTCCCCATGCAGCGGAGGAGCCAGGGAACTTCTCAGTTCATTTATCAAAGCGCTCACAATTCAAAGCAGGTGAAGCACTAAAATATCGAGCGGCGAGAGATCATTTCTACGGTGCAGGTAGATGCTTTGTGTGCAATTGATGGGAACAGGGGATGGGACTTAACCTCGGTCGTTACTTCTGCGCTGACCTTCCTGAGGAAGGCAACCGATTTGGTGAGGCTTAGAAAATGGCCTTGGCCTTCAGTGTTGTGAGAAGGGTCGTTTGAAAATTACTCGGTGTTGAATTAACCCCCAGGCTTTTGATGGGCTTGCCCGCTTTGAGTCAATGACTTCCAGACCCCAGGAGCTCCCCGTGCCAGACCCCATCATGCAGTAAGTCCCTCTGTAACATCGGAGCGACCACAGCGGAGGAGGAGGAGCAGCAGAATTGCTTTGATCTTCAGCTGATGCAGGTTGTGGCCTGTATCAGCAGAAATCCACGCTCGTAATACCCAGCATTGCGTGGAAAGCCAAGGGATTCCCTTGACCCAGTTGTCCTAGAAGCTCTACCGTAGCTTGTTTCATCCTTTGCTCTTGGGAATCATGTCCGAGAAGTCCCTCTTCAGCAAGAGAAACGGGTCGGTATTGAGTCCTTGTAACCATGATTTCGCAGCATGTGGCTTTTCTACTTCGCTCCGATGTTACCTTCTCTGGTTTATTGTTCATGTCTTTGCCATTAATTAGAACTTACTGATTTCATTTTTCCATTTTGTGATTGGCTTTGATTTGAGGGCACTGCGGTCAGAGGGGTGGGATGCTGGATGGATCTTTCCACCCCTGCCCTGCTCCACGTGCGAGAGACTTAAATGTCCCTTTATCCCTGTTTTGCTTGACTGCTCCTTGCTTTGAAGAGCTTCAAATGGTCTGTCTTTGAGTCCTTGAATTGGGCAGGCCCTCACTCTGTTGTGATGCATGTAATAAACGTTGGCCGTTCATTTTCAGAGCTCATGAATACTGTCAGGGGATCGCGGCAGGAAGAATGAGGCTTCTCTTGGTTGTAACATGAGGCCATGGAATAGGGGAAGATTTTGTCCCCGGCAGAGCGCAGTGGCTGTGGAGACGCAGAGCAGCCGCCCTCTGAAGCTGTTTTAATTAAATGCAAATGAAGCCGGAACAATCGCACCCGTGAGCACAGCTTCCTTCAAGATGCAGAATTACTTTTGGTTTCAGGTGAATGTTCATGACAGTCACTCACGGAACCCAAAGCCCACGGGAACCAGGCTCCATCCACCCTCGTCCACATGAGTGCCTCTTTGCTGGCGGCTTTCTGTGAGCCCCCAGTCTCGCCCTCCCCGCAGCCACTGGACCGGCCTGTGGATGCTGTGGAGATCTGTTACCAGCTCACCGGAGTTTGACGGAAAACCCAAACAAGCTGCTGAATCAAACTAAGTGTGTTTTTTCAAGCTTAACCTAATCCTTTCTAGAGCTTTATGAATGCCGAGTTAAATTCCTGCCTATCTGTTTATTTCCTCTTAGGCTTTATTCCTTATTTGTCCGAGTGAGTGAGTGAGTCTTGGAGGACTCATTGATACCTTGGCTCCTGTTCAGAAAGGGAATTTTTTGAATCCCCTGCAAACCCATGAGTTTTCATTCCCTTTTCATTTAAAATACTTCCACGATTTCAATTTAAATTTTGGGTACCAAAACCCAGCAGCATTTCCAGATAGAAAGAAACACGTCGTGTTCGATCAGAGGGGAACTCCTGCTTGCAAAGCGATGCTTTTGCTGCCGTTGGGTGCACCTCTGCCAGCCAGCTTTAAGACTATGCTTTTTTGCACATGTATGTGCTGTTACGAAGCGGCAGCTGAGCCTACAGGGATATAGCCGTGGTTTTATCCACCACTGAGGTGGACCACGCAGGAGCTCAGCAGGATGCTGGTACTGAAGCATCTCATTCAAACGCCTGGTATCTGCTGGCAACAGCCTAACCTTTTAATGGCAGCAAGAAGGACGTTCCTTTCAGACTTCTTCTGAAAACTTTCCCTCATACAATCTTTTCTAGCCTTGCATAGTCTGACTTGTATCTGCTCCAAAACTTTATTATTTTCTTTTATTTTTTACTATTTGTGTCAGGCTTGCAGAGAATGGGAGGTGCCAGACACTGCTCTGTGAGTTACGATGTCCCCCAGATCTCTGCAGAGCAACCTTGGAGGTGCTGCTCAAGGATGAGCCGCCCGGCTGTCGGCGCTGGGGTGTATATGTGGGTTTTCTCCTCCTTTCAGCGTGGGTGATGGAGAGGAGGTGTTGGCCAAGAGCCTTGTGGTGCCGACATCCCTCCGGTGTGCGGGAGCTGAAAAGGCAGATGAAGGTTTCTCTAACCTGGAAGCTCTGCTCCTGTGCCCTGAGCCAGGCAAGCTCCGAAAAATCCAGTGTCCTTGTACACGGTGTGTTTCTGTTTTAGCTGACTGCTTCCTAATCCCGGGAGATGCCAGGGAGACGCCCAAGAGGACCCGGTGGGATGCTTTCCTGGTGACGGCGGGGCTGGCTGAGGCCACCAGCAGCTGTTTTCAAGCCAGTTTTCTGCATGAAAAACCCCATCAACAACCTTGCTGGTCCAATGCAATGAGGGAAGGAGGGAGCACTGCTTGCAGCAGCAGCAGGCTTGGCTCAGCCTACTTCTTCCTCAAGCTGTGCCAGGGGAGGTTTCAGTTGTATATTAGGGAAAATTCCTTTACAGAGAGGGTTGTCCAGGGCTGGCCCAGGCTGCCCAGGGCAGTGGTGGAGTCCCCATCCCTGGAGGAGTTTCCCAGCCGTGTCGAGGTGGTGCTGAGGGACAGGGGTCAGAGGTGACCTGGCAGTGCTGGGGGAACGGTTGGACTCAATGATCTTAAAGGTCTTTTCCAACCAAATGCTTCTGTGAATGCATGTGCCATGTCTTGGGGAGGGCGTGTGTGACATTTAGCATAAGAGGCTCAAAGGCAAAACATATCCCCTTGTCCAGCCTTGAGCACAGAGCAATTTAGCCTTCCACCTCCATCCTTGCAGAGGTTTGAGAGGGGTCATGGCCCGTCTGCCGAGGACTTGGCCAGCAATTTTTGTCTGCTGAGGACTTGACTGTTCACCTTGTCTTTGTCCATGCTGCTGTGCAGGAGCTGTGCCCCGGCTGGGCTGCAAGGCTTATTACTGGGGGATTAGCATCTCCTACACACACTGTCCTGCTAATCGTGTCTCACCTCCTGCTTCCACGCACAGCCACCCCACCCGGCTCTCTTCTGGCTGCACGCGGCCTCGCCACGATCTCATGTTCCTGCCGCAGCCGCAACAGGCAGGTTTGGGGAGCGAGGCCACCGAACGATGATTCCCCGCTGAAGGAGCATCCCGCTGTGGTTACCATGACACCGCTGGCATCCTCTGCCTTCGCTTTTGTCTGCCCGGTCGTGGGTGCCTGAACACTGTCCTGCACGGGCAGGCAGCACCACGAGTGCTCTGCTCGTTGGTTTAAAAGACGCCTTGCTCTCCGCTGCGTGACGGCTGTGTATTGCTAAGCGTATTTCTCCTCACAGGACAGCCCCGTGCGTGCTTTCCGGTGTGATAAATCATGAAGCAGACCGAGGTTGGGCTCCATCGCAACGTGTGCTCTGCTGCGATTGCTGCAAGCACAGAAATGACAGCCAGGACTTTGCCTTTTGAGCTGCCCCCCGCAGCATGAGGATGTGGTTGAATCTCAGTTCATTCCTGTTTCTCTGCTAACAGCTCTGACCCGCTCACCAGGGATGCTGGCAGGATCCTCAGGAGGGTTCATTTGGGGGTTTGGGCTGTTTTTTGGTTTGGTTTCCACAGTGCTTTAATGCATTGCAGATATAGTATATTGCTTTTACCAAAGCGGGACACTTAAGTTAGGATTGTGGAAATACCTTGGGGGCTGGGGAGGACGTTCCTGGTGGCACGGACACACAGAGGCAGCCTAAACCACCAGAACTCAGTCATTTAAAAGAAAAAAATCCTTTTCTTTGAAATTCCTCCTGCAGGATTTGTGAAAGCAGCCGTGTGGAAGTGGAGCAGACCCCGATTATCCGAGAAACCTCTTCTCCGAATGGCCAGCTCCTGCTGAGGGGTCAGCAGTGCAGAAGGTGGTTTGTAAAAATCCTTTTTGAGTGCACACAGCAATACTGGCCTTCATAAAGGAAGAAAAAAAGATGTGCTCGCACTTATTTGGCCCCTGAAATTGCTCCTCGAGGGTGTTCGAAGGCCCCCAGGCACTTCTGCTGGGATGGCTCCCGGTTTTCCAGGGCCATCCTGGCAGGGGCTCAGCTGCACCCCAGGGGGAAATGCCCCCGATGGGGGGTGCTCACCCCTGGAGAAGGGGAATCGATGGTTGGGGTATAAAGTGAGAAATGTCTCTCTCAACGTGCCTGTCTGGTAAACCAGCGCTCCCTGCACGGCAGGGGTCAGGGCTGCTGCTGTGATGGAGCCCAGCTCCTCCTCCCAAAGCCTCTCTGCCATCGCCCCTCCAAGCCAGGAGGCCATTCACGTAAAATGCTCCCAAAATAAGGAAGCGCTCTGCTTCTTGAGTCCAAGAGATGGCCTCAGGTCATCTGTGCAGCGTGTTTTTACTGGTGGGGCTGTGTTTAGTTTTCCCTCCCCAGCATCAGCAGTGCTGTCCCAGCTACTGGTCGGGCTGGTATGAGCATCTGGAGTTGAGATGGTAAATTGAACAGTGTGTGCCTTTGGGATGGGAGGAAAATATTCCCCCTGGCAAATGTTGACCTTCCCTCCCAGGATGCTGCAGCAAGCGGAGCTTTTCCCTCTGCTCTCACACATCCCACCAAGGCTGCCTGAGCCAGGGACACTTGCAAAAATCCCAGGTCAGCTCCATCCCCCTTCTGCACAATTCAGCAGTGTGCCCAGGTGGCCAAGAAGGCGAACAGCATCCTGGCTTGTATCAGCACTGGTGCGGCCAGCAGGACCAGGGCACTGATTGTCCCCCTGTACTGGGCACTGGGGAGGCTGCACCTCGAATCCTGGGTTCAGTTTTGGGCCCCTCACTCCAAGAAGGACATTGAGGGGCTGGAGCGTGTCCAGAGAAGGGCAACGGAGCTGGCGCAGGGTCTGGAGCACAAGTGTGCTGAGGAGCAGCTGAGGGACCTGGCGGGGGTTAGACTGGGGAAAAGGAAGAGGAGACCTTCTCGCTCTCCACAACTCCCTGACAGGAGGTTGGAGCGAGGTGGGGGTCGGTCTCTTCTCCTAAGGAACAAGCACCAGGACAAGAGGAAATGGCCTCAAGTTGCTCCAGGAGAGGTTTAGGTTGGCCCTGAGAAACAATTTCTTCGCGGTTGGAGTTGTCCAGGGCTGGCGCAGGCTGCCCAGGGCAGTGATGGAGTCCCCATCCCTGGAGGGGTTTCCCAGCCGTGTCGAGGTGGTGCTGAGGGACAGGGGTCAGTGGGGACCTGGCAGTGCTGGGGGAACAGTTGGACTTGATCTTAAAGGTCTTTTCCAACTGAAGCAATTCTATAATTCTGTAATTATTTTCCTTCTGCATTTTCCCTGGCTGAAAGGAGAGCAGAAGCAGGGCTGGCATTTCCAGGCCAACACTGAATCATGAGTTTCACCTTACCCTGTGCACTGCGCTGGGACAGTTTGGGTACTTGAGGGGGGTGGTGGTGCGTGCCGGAGTGTCTCACTGAATCAGGGCCTATATTTGGAGATCAACCACAGGAGGCTGCAAATAGCCTGCATGCTTTGAACGTGGACTCGGGATAAGGCGCTCTTCGCCTTGGGTGACCCCAGCGCTGCTCTGTCTCGCAACTCCTGTCTGCTGGTGGATGTTCAAGGAAGATCTCTTTTTCCAAAACAAAGTCTGTGCCAGCCTCCTCTACAACAGCAGACCAACGTGCTCATGGAGCAGGAAGGAATCTTGCAGGGCAGTGGAAGCTTATTCCCAGCATGTTTTTGAGAGAGAAATTGAGTTAATTCATGAAGAGCAGCCTACCCTGGTCATCCTTTCAGCTGCAGGCTCCAGTTGGGTCGGGTAGCCCACATAATCCTGTGAACCAATGCATTCAAAACCTGAATTTTCTTCAAATAGATGGGACTTGGCTTTTTTTCCCAGCATCCTGATGAAGGTAGCACCACAAATTTTCCTTCTGAATGGGAATAAGTTTGGGGACATTTCATTTATTTCTATTTATGGATCACTACGATGGTATTGACAGGGCTCCAGGGTATAAGATTGTGGTAGCAAATAAGCTTTAAAGCCAGCTCAGGACTCACTGGCAGCTCTTGGACTGCTCTTTGATGAAGTTTTACATCCATCAAGTTGGATGAGCCTCGTGGATATGTGAGCTGAAGTTGCTTTGTTTTAACTTTGGGTGGTTTTGGGGCTAATTGAGTGATCTATCAGAGCTGCTGAACTGCACTCAAGGCAGTTTCTAGCAAGGAGGTGGAATTTTGCACGTGACCAGCTGTTTATAGGTCCATGTAGTTACTTTGATGGATGTTTTTTGTAGATGGAACTGATCTCTGGAAATAGCATTTAGTTTTCTGTCTGTCACCAGAACAGGTTACAACATATGTTATGGCTGCAGGGTGTTGCAATTGCAATTTTAATATGATGTGAGTGAAAGATTCAAGTGTTAAAATTATCCACTCAGGTCCGAAGTACCAGCTTAGCTCTAATTGAGAACAGAGGCACTGAAAAATCGATTTTCTTTGTGAATAGTGTTTTGAAGTTGCATTTGCTAGCTGCAAAGCAAGAGATGAGAGGTTTGTTCTGGCATTTGATGACCTGCCCAAAGCTGCTGGCAGGTTTCAGGGTTATCCGTGGTGGACTGGTAGCATTCAGGAGAAACTCATCTATGTTTTGAGAGGCAATAGAAGGGATTGGGTTGGAGATGACCTCGTTGGACCCACGGGCTGCTGAGGGCATTCGATGAAGCTGTGTGGGGTAGCAAAGCTGCTTCAGAGAGATTTCACCCATCTGTTAGAGCTCCTCCCCACAAGGGTTTGTATTCATCCTCTTTATACTCACCTTGATTTAGTAAAAAGCCTGAAAAGGCTAATTTTTGTTGGTGTAGTTTTTAAACCTGTGCTTAGGTTTCTTTTCTTTTTCACTGCCTGGATCACACCTGGAGCCTACATGGGCTGGAATACTCTTGAGACAGCCGAGGAGCAGCTCAAATGTCTTTAACTGGAGGCCTTGAAGCTTCTCCAATGGGCAAAGGAAGATAAACTTTACAGTTTTTCAGAGCAACACAGACCACGTCACCTCGTATGTCCACAGATTTAGGTCCTCATGTGGGGCACAGAGGTGCAGTAGCATCCTTAGGAGTCTCCCGCATGGCAGTGAGCTGGGGATGAAGGCGCAGATCTGAACCTGGGAAGCTGACCGGCGGCTGTGAGCATGGCTGGGCAAAATTAAATTATCTGCAGCTTGCGAGGCAGGCACAGAGCAGGATGCAGCTGGCTTTTTTCTGATTTTCTCTGCTGAGCGATGATTCAACTCCAGCACAGGGAAGCAGGCGCAGATGGGCTCTGCTCCTCTCAGCTAACCCTCTTGACCAACTGGGCTCTGCTCACCCAGGACACAGGGCAAACCTCACGCGACTTGCTCCATGCAGACTGTTCCTCTGGAGTACTCCCAAACTTGAAGAGTGCTCACGGGAGGTTTGGAGACATCCAGGCAGAGGTGAAGGGCTTTGCAGGAATCATCTTCAGTCAGTGGGTAGCGAGGGATAAGAAAGCCCCACTGATGGGGAGGCACACAGAGCTATGGCGTTCGGCATGGCGAGTCACACCGTTTGCCTGGCCCTTCATGAGGGACCTTTGGGGTGTGCGGATGTTGTGTTCCTGGACCTCGGTGGCTCTCACAGGGTTGGGGTCGGAGAAGAGTGGTCCTGTGAGCTCACCGGAGCAGCCACTCTCAAAGTCCCATTCATCGTTTAACCATTCAGCCCTTCAAGGGTTGGACTCGGTGATCTTAAAGGTCTTTTCCAACCTAAGCAGTTCCATGATTCTATCATCACAGACTGTCTCAGGAGGGAAGGACCGAGCAGGTCTTTGAGGGTGGTCTCTGTATGTGTAACCACGTTTTTATTCCACTGGCTTCAGGTCATGATTCTGCCTTTTTCTTTTTCATTTAAAATAGGAGATTTCATTTTTAAAAGAATTCCTATGCAAAGGCTTGGGCTAGATGATCACTGTAGGTCCCTTCCAACTGCAAATATTTTATTCTAAAGAAAAAGGGAACTTTTCTGTCGATGCACTGACCAGCAGCAATCAGAGGACTGCGTTTTGGCACAGTATTGCCAAGTGAAAAAGGGGATTTAGTATCTGAAAGAGGAGCCCGAAGACAGAGAATTCTCGCATGTCATCTGGAAAAAAAAAATATGTGACCGTTTTAAAGGGAATGCCCAGCAGCGGCAAACTCCAGCCACATCGGTAGCCTCATTAGTTCCATGAATACAACGTGATTATCTTATGGAGGCGGATAGCAATGATCATTTCTAACGCCTTTGAATAATTCTTAGCTGTAACTGCAGAGTCATTGTGGGGGGGAATTATAATCAGAACGGCTCTGATATGAACGCTCTGTGCTTTTCCCTTTGCCAGAAATACCTGCGCAGACTGACACCCGCTATTGTGCTGATGCTCTTTTTGCTCCATCAAACTTCTCCGCAGCTATTTCATCTCCTCTTTTTTTAGTTACAGTTACAAAAGGCACTGACTCAAGTCTTTCAGAGTTGTCATCTCAGAAATGGATTCAGAATAACAACTAAAAAATAAATGTTTTTGAGGGGAATGCGAGAGAACCCAAAAAGTACCAAATAGAATAAAGTTGAGGGCAACTTTCTAGCAGGTGCTGGAAGAGCAGATAGACACATTTCTCATCCCTTTGGACTCCGTCTTTCAGGATGTTTTATGCACAGATAAGACCTTGAGGAAAACCAAGCTGTGTTCAGGAAGAGCTGGTGTTGACAGCCTACCACACCGCAGTCCGGCCAGCCAGACAGTGCAGTCAATCAATAATGGAACGACTGAGAGCTGGGACACGCGGGAGAGGGTCCCTGAGGAGAAGCAGGTTGGGTCCTTGCTGGGTGCTGACTGTGGAGGGTGCACAGAGCCGAGCGCGGAGTGACGTGACGTGGGCAGCCTGCCCGCTGCGGCCAGCCCGTCGGCAGCATCTGCCGGCTTCTCCGCCGGTGAAACGTAACGTGCTGTTTACCATCTGTAAAGCATTAAATGACCCAGCCCCTGTTTAAATCAGAGGCTGTCTTGACAACTGCTGTCTGCAGCGCGGCTTGGGCTGTCTTCCCTTGCGGGGAGGCTGGAGGAGCGCGAAGCGTATTCATGGAGAAGATCTGCTGGTGAAAATGGATGAGGGGTTTTTAAAATAGAACAGCTGAAGTTTTTTGAAAATGTTTAAAGCTATTAACATCATTTATTCACTAAAAATCCCAGCTGCAGTTTTCATTGTGTTTTCTACATTTTAATAAAACCTTCAGGAAACATTTCCCTCAATGACACCAACTGGGATGAGTAGAGAAGTATTTCAAACACCAGGGAATGGGATCTGTGTGAATACACAAGGACTGAAGATTGGCTGCTGGCCACAGCTGGGAGAAGGTAAGGTCTCTACGTCGCTTGGCTCATGTCTGATGATGGTTATATGCACACTTGTTTTCAGAATGTGACCTGGCAGTTTCTGATTTCATAGCTAGAAGGATGGATGAGA
The DNA here is from genome assembly GCA_009769605.1 of Bucorvus abyssinicus. Classification (NCBI taxonomy): domain Eukaryota; kingdom Metazoa; phylum Chordata; class Aves; order Bucerotiformes; family Bucorvidae; genus Bucorvus; species Bucorvus abyssinicus. Next base: position 2,775,526 of record CM020032.1, read on the forward strand.
TACTGAGTCTTTGGGCAGCTTCACTCAGTCTTGGTACCTCACTCCAAGAAGGACATTGAGGTGCTGGAGTGTGTCTAGAGAAGGGCCACAAAGCTGATGAAGGGTCTAGAGCACAAGACCTATGAGGAGCAGCTGAGGGACCTGGGGTGGTTTAGCCTGGAGAAGAGGAGGCTTGGGGAGACCTTATCAATCTCTACAACTACCTGACAGAACACTGGAGCGAGGTGGGGGTCGGTCTCTTCTTCCAAGTAACAAGCGACTGGACAAGAGGAAATGGCCTCAAGTTGCACCAAGGGAGTTTAAGTTGGACATGAGGAAGAATGTCTTCCTCGTTGGGGTTGTCCAGCCCTGGCCCAGGCTGTGCAGGGCAGTGGTGGAGTCCCCATCCCTGGAGGGGTTTAACAACCGTGTCGAGGTGGTGCTGAGGGACGGGGCTCAGTGGGGACCTGGCAGTGCTGGGGAAACAGTTGGACTCGATGATCTTTGGTCCTTTCCAAGCAAAACAGTTCTGTGATTCTTGGAGCTCCTCATTGTTATGGCCTGACCCCTGCCATCCCATTGCAGTGGGACTAGATGATCATTGTAGGTCCCTTCCAACTCTCCTATCCTATCCTGACACATCAGACTTGGCTTTACTGGGATGCCAATGAGCACAGCATGTAACACAGTGCCCAGGCATCTTGTAAGGGTCTGTACAAGCCCCTGTGGGCTCCAGGGAGCTCCAGTTGTGTGACTGATGGAAAAAGAAGGACAGACCGTGAAGAGCAGAGCCTTTGGCAATAGGCCACGTGCAGCAGGATCAGGGCCCAGGAGGCAGCTAAAGCAAAGGAGAGAGAGAGACCTTCAAACAGGTGAAATGTTCATCGTTGCTACTGGCAACATCTCTTGATCGCACAGTATTTGATAAGACGTGGGAAGTTAGGGAGGAGGTTTCTCCATCCATCCAACGCTACCGTAGGATGTGAATGCGTCTACCACCCATTTTCAGATTATAGAATCTAAACTGGCTACTAATTTTCTACTTAAACCATTTTTGAAAGAAAAGCCTTTTCAGCCCAAAGTGAACCTTTCCTGCCCTATTTTCAGGTTAATCATCAATTCTCATCCTTTATGAAAAATAACCATAAAACACGTCCCCTCTTTTAACGCAGTTCTCTCTCACTTGGAAACCTTCCCCACCCCTTCTCTTGTCCAAAGCAAAATAGTTAAAACCAGAGGTTGATTTTCACCCAGTGTAGCTAATTTTTCATGTTGATGGGTTTGGGCAGTTTCTCCCGCGCGCTGGGGTGATGCCACCCTCCCAGACTTGCCCTGGCAGCCGAGCCCTGAGCTCACGCCTGCCCCAGCCCCGTGCCCTGCACAAGGATTCATCTTTCGCAGTGGGCTGAGGTTAAAAGGTGTCGCGTGGATCTGATCTGTGCTATTGAAGGTCAGCAGAAGCTTTGGGATGAGGAGGGGGTAGCAGTACTTTAAAAAAAGAATTATGGCTTATTTTTTTCAAATCTAATTATTTTCCAGAAGAACAGCAAGTTGTTTCAGTGTGACAGCCATGGAAGTCGATCCCCAGACACGCAAACCCTGCGTGACTCAACGCCTGCATTAGCCCTAATGCTTTCTCTCTTCAGCACTTACATTTCTGCTTGCAAAACAGTTTATAGGAAGCTCTGCAACGCATAAATATTAAACCACAGAATCAGATGGTTCCCTCCACGTTGCCTTTCCCTTTCGCCCACGGACGACTTCACTCGCAGCAGTGGCACAGCCACGCAGCCCACTCCAGGCCACGTGGCCCCGGGCTGTTCGCCCCACGTAACCCATGTAACGCGTGTCTGTGGCTCGGACATCACCTCCTGCGCGGTACCTGATCCGCCAGCCGATTGGTTTTGTTTTCAGTCCTCGACACGGACACGTGGGCGCTACCTGGCTAAATGTGCCCGGTGCACCCCAGCGCACCCCAGCTGCCAAATCCAACCCACGTGCAGTGGATCCGTCTCTGCTTTTGTCCTCTGAAGGAACAGGCAGTCCTGGCCCCGTGGGCGCTGCCGGTGATGGGTATCAGTTTGTTGGAACACGTTGCCCATCGTCTCATTGCATGCTCTGCATTATTCATCAGAGAGATTAGAAAATGGAGTAGCTATTGTTGGTCCCATTTAGCCGCCCCGTTCTGGCGGCACTGGAGGGAGCGGTCTGTACCTGTCTCCTCTTTCAGCGTGGATCCAGTTTGCCGGATGCATATTTCCCGGGAAGCCCCACAGGGCTCCTCGGGGCCGGGATGATTTATTTATAGGAGTGACCTTACCGCCACTTTGAAGATTTTTCTGCTGGCATTTGTGCGCTCTATAGTATTTGTGGCAAGAAAGTCTCTGTATTTCTAATTCCTCTTGCACGGTGTCAAAGCTTTTGCCATCGGCTTTACCTTTTGTTAAACTCCGGAGCAAACCATGGGCCAGAGTCACAGCTCGGGCACCGCTGTGGCTCGCTCAGGGAGCAAACGTCTCCAGGGACACGGGGCATCACCCAAAGCTGCGATGCCTGTTCGGGCTATGACCCAGGCAGAGGGATAAAGCGCAGCTGCATGACCCGTGGGCTTGGCCACGCAAACCTCCGGGGATGTTCTTGATGAGCAGGAGCCTCTGTGCTTATCCGGGCAATGTGACCGTCCCTTTTTTTGTGTCCCGTTTATAAACAGCCGGGCTGGGCTGGCCCAGAAGGGTTTTGTTTGTACCGGTGGTGCGCCGGTCTGTGAAGGGCTTTAAATAGCTACTGACAATTATTTTAGGGTTCTGAACGGGGAAAGAGCTAGTACATGTCTTTTGGAAAAGGTCTGATTAATGCAGCGGAGGGGAGCGGGGAGCCGGGCGAGGGAGGCGTGGGTGCAGCGGCACGCTCGGCTCCCCGCGTGCGATGGGACGTGCAGTTAAATTACACTTCTGCCCATTGCTGTGCGTTCTGCAAAGACCAACTGAGGGCTGATTCCTTTGCTGAAGCTATTAGACGTCTCCAGTTTGGGATCTCTTAGTGAACCATCTATACCCTTTGTGTCAGTAAGAGCAGAGAGAGGAATAAATTACCCTAAAACTCATCACTGAGTCACTGCCACAGCAGGGATTATGATCTGGCAGCCGATGCCCACCTCCCCCTCACCGAGTGCTCCTCCTCGGGGCTCTCAGCAGTATTAAGTGTCCCCAGGCGTCTGACAGACGTGGCACGGTGTCTTTCTGAGACCCTGCACCGACCGCCTCCGTCCGGGCTGCGGCTCCCCAATGCCATGGGACGGTCCTTGCACCTCGCCTGCCCTTCACTGGGATGAGCAGAAACCCAGCCCACTGCTGCTTCAGCAGAGAAACACAGGAGAAAATATTGAAGCCCCTCACAGACGGATGGGAGAGTCAAGCAGAATGTTTCAAACTGCAGCTTGGTGCAGCTGCAGAGAAACTCCGAGCGTGAGGCAGCTGATGGTGGAAATAAGGGTTTTATTCGTAGGGGGAGAAAGCGGGGACAGCTAAGGGAGAGCAAAGCAGAAGGATGTGGAGTGGCAGAAAAGCTTTGACGAGGTGTCTAGGAGCACAGGTCCTGCAAGGACCAGCAGGAATTCAGGCTGCTGGCCAGGGGAACATGGAGCTATAGCCATCATTTGTTTATAGGGTGGTTATTTACAGCCCTCGTGTCAGCCGGGTTATTTCCTACCTTGATTGCCCAAGGAAATGCCACTGGGCTCACTGCTCCCCTCAGGGGCCTTCTGGACGTGCTGCCCACTTCAGGTGGCTGATGGAGAGGGAGATGCTCCACCGTGTGCCGTTCCCAGCGGTTTTGTGAAAATCAGTGATGGATGAAGGCGAACGGCCCTACCGCAGCCTGGGAAGGAAGCGGACCCACACTATCTGCTGCTGCTCGCCCAAGCCTGAGCAGCAGGCTCTCCCAGCACCGCACCACAGCCTGCAAACGAGCCAGCAATGGCATCTGTGTGACCACCACTAGTGCTATCTATAAGCCAAGCCCCCCAGGCTGTTGCCCATTTATACATGTATCACCGATCCCTCTTGAGCACAAACCCCAGAAACCTCAGAGGAACCTGCAGGCACCCATCACTGCAGACGCTTGCTCAGGGGTTGGCAGACCTGCATCGTGCTTGCTTGGGAAATTCGCCAGAGTCTGATGGACAAAATATCTTCTAGCCAGGCGCACATTTCGTGAAGGGGCAGGGACTTGCCCAGGTATTGTCCCCCATCCTCCCCGCTCTGTTCCTGCAGGACCTCGTTGGTGGCCCGAGCCATTTAATGCTGGGATAATGTGTGTTAAATTTAGCAGCCGCCCTTGTCACCCTAGGCTCGTTTTGAATATGGGGTCTGATGAAGGCTTCATCCCGTCCACAAGACTCCCGGTGAAAAAAGGAGCTATCTCAGAAAGGTGTCTCTGAATTTTTTTTAGGCACTCTGTACCTTGCAGCAGCAGGTGAGATGGTCCACGATCAATAAATACCCTCTAAGATGTCTGAGTAAGAAATGACAGCCATGTTTTGATTTAGGTGAGGCAGATAGTGGTGGTTGGGCTGGAAACTTTCTGAAAATGAGATGAACTAAACATTAAGTGACAGCGTGTCAAAATGATGAAAGGATTATGAAATCCTGAAGGAGTGGGACCGGGTCTTGACCCTTGGGTCAGTACGGGGTTGTTCAAATGGTTTATACTAGAGCAAAGGGAGAAAAACTCCCGAGCTGCAGCCTGGACCAGGGGCGGGTGTTAGCTGAGAAGCTGTAGTCTGAAATCTCCGCAGCCAAAGGGAGAGCAGATCTTTTAAAGCATCACGCTGGTGCCTGGGACACGACGTGCGTGAGGGAATGGAAGTTCAGCCCTGCAAACCAGCTAAACATAACAACTGCTAGAAGAGAGCCCGCTTTGTGGAGGAAAGCAGGGAGGGTGACCCTACAAATTTGTTCTCTGCACGTTCTGCATCAGGTTTTTGGAAATGCCCATTTACACGAAGCGAAGGGTAACCCTGCTTGGAAGAATCTCCACAACTCTGCTGTGCTCCAGGTCCCCCTCGTGCCTCTGCGTGCTTAAGGGTTAAAGCCTGACACCCATCTCTTAGCCAAGGGTCTCGACCGCCTTTAAAATCGGGTGAGTTGGACTTGGGACGGTGCCTTTAAGCCCTTCATCGGAGAGCAGCTTCCAGGCTCTTCTCAGAATTTCTGCTCAAGTATGTGACTTGACGGAAAGTCTGGAAGCGAATCTTTTCCCCAGTTTGATTTACAGAACATATCAAAGTATTAACGGTGGCCTTGGCCACACACAGATAGCGGGGTAAACAAGGGAAGATTAGCTCACATCTGACCTTCCAGGGGTCGGGGTGACCTACCACAAGGTTTGTTTTAGCGTTCTGCTTTTCACGAGTCATAATTCTGGGTCTTTCCTTGCAAAGCTGTCTCTCTGCTTAAGAAAGCAGAAGCACAGAGGCACCCATCCACGACTGTAAGCGTACCACGGAAACCCCCGCAGCAAGCCGTGGTTCCCAGTTTCACCCAGAGCAGGCATCTTTACAGACTGGGCTCATTTATCGTCTTCTCAGGTGGGGTTTCCGTAGGGCTCCCCACCTACATCAGAAGAGAGGGGAATTTTCCTCCTAGTAACAAATATTCCTTATTTCAGCTTCTGGTCACCACAAACACTTAACCAATAATTTTTAATGAATTTTGACTTTTCTGTGCCAGGCTTCCATGTTTCCTCCCCTCGTGCTGACTTTTCATGTCTACATAAGATTCATTTAATCTTTGCCAAAGGAGTCTAGGGAATTAGATTAATGAGGCAAATTAATAAACTATCATAGCTGGGAGACCTCGTACATTACTTACCAAGAACAGCACATCATGCTTAAACTCAGAGGACCAGAAAAAGTTGTTGATGAACTAATATTGCCATTCTTGGCGCTATGTGGATACTGCCAAACAGGGACTTGGTGGCCGCACCCTGGGTGCCGAGGCACTGGATGGTTACGGGGTGCTCTGCCATGGCTCGAGGGCATCGAGGTGCTTCTGCTGCTCTGAATCTGTGCCAGGGAAATGGACTGTATAGCTGGAGATTTTATCACAGACCATTGTAACTCAACAACAGCAAAGCAATTAGAGTTTGGCCATGAGCCTACAGGGCGTGGAAGGATGATGGACCTCACCTTTGTGGGGTCTAACAACAAGGGTTTGTTCCTCTGTTGTGGCGTTAGGGTGACTTACCCTCCCACAGACGCAGTAAGGTGAGTTTGGGGCTATGCTATGCACCCTTCTCCCAGGGCAGAGGGTTACCCTACCAGCCTTGGTTCTGTCCTTCAGCGAAAAGCACAGGCAGAGTTTGCGGAGGGTTGGTTTCAGAGCAGTACCTATCCACACCCTCTCAACAGCTCCAGGCTTTTGGCCGGAATGGGGTGGAGAATGCTCGATGTGGTACAGTGGTACAGCGGTACAGCGAGCTCTGCCTGCATGGAATGCGTCTGTGCATCGGAGTCTGTGTCTCGGCGCAACCGTGGTGGGATGCTGTGTGCTCTGGACAAGCTCATGTCCTAAGACGGGGCTGGAGACCATGGATCTGGTATTGATCTTTGTTTAATATAATAGACTAAGCAATGTAAACAGCGGGCACCTGGCAGTGCTCTTTGGCAGGCAGCCGATGCTCTTGGGAGCATCATTTGCAGCGCCCTGCCCCTGGCTCCTCTCTGCCAGCACCCTTGGGGAGAAGGACAGAAAGTTGAGAGGGACCCTCCCCCTGAGTCCACCCCCCCCCTCAACTGATTTCCTCTGAGCAAGTGGGGGCTGGAAGATCTGGGGGGTTTTGTACTAATATTGCCTTTTCTGTGAGCTTTTTCCTCTGGGATGAGGCACAGAGGGAACACCGGGGAAGGCTGTATTCTGGCAGGCAGCTGCTTTTGCTGCCCAAAGCAAGGAATGGTGAGAGATGAGGAGTACACAAATCCAGATGAAACTGGGCTTTTACCAGTGGCTTTCTTCCAAAGTGCATCTGTGTATGTGTGGAAGTTCTAAAAGACCCGCAGTTCTCTGAGCACGGGGAGGTGAGACAGAGTGGGGGCTCCCGTCTGTCCCGTTTAGGACAGGCTCCTGACCATGACAGCGGTGATGCCATTCTCCCAATTCACCCAGTCTCTGCTGGCACAGGATGGGGAGGTAGGCTCCTCAGAAACCCGGAGATGGCAATGCAGTCACTGCTATGAACTCCTCGTCTCGGTGCTGGTGGTAGAAAAGTCAGGAAACACAGCGCACCCGCTGGGAAGTGGTGGTCCTGGCTGTGGTTTAGTCAGACCCTAAAGCTTCACCCAACCAGATGGGAGACAGAAGCGTTTGTCTCACCAGGGAGAGTAATTTCTGAGCATCCTCTAATCGGGGAATCCCACCTTTGACAGGGAGAAGCCTAACGGATCCAAGCACCTAAGAGCATCCTGAGAAGGGAGCAGACTGGATCGCTGTCTGGGGCTCCGGCAGCCTCGAGCTTGAACGCCTTCCCAAATTCCTTTATGAGCAGAATTTTCTACTTGTTTATGTCCATCTTGGCATGTGCGATCTGTTTGGCCTGCCTGGGGGAGCAGCAGGGCGCTGATTAATTAATGATCACAGGAATGACTCACTTTCCTTGTGCCCTCCTGTGGCACCTTCTTTGTCACAGGCGGAGGCAGGAGCACAGATCCTGCTCCAGACTGCTCTGGCTTAGCTCCTGTACATCCAGCAAAATTTACAGTGACTGTGCAGTGTTTGCCACTTGCCCAGTGTCACCACAGAATAGCACCAAGGGTGTGAGCTTGCTCCACGGATGGAGATTCTTCTCTCACTGTTCCTGAGGAAAGCTGGAAAGGTTGAGATCATAATAGCATCAGGATTATGCTGGCTGCTTAAATGAATATGATAGCTCTGTAATTGGTGTGACTCCCTGAACAAAAATGGGGAAGCTGCTTGCCCTGCTGCTCAGCAAAGAGCTGAGCCTGGTCCTAACCAAGCTGGGCAGTAAGGCTTGTACATCACCGCTGCTTCCCCCAAATGCAAAGTCCTGTAGAAGCTCCATCACTTGTGTGAAAGCTGCCACAGTCTGTGTGCGGGCACATGGAATCCCTGAGGGTGGGAAGTCCTGCAGGGGTTAAAATTCTCCGCCCACCCATGAGCTGGGCTATGGTGAGAACACCGAACTTAGAGCACGTTTAGGACAAAATAAAATGAATCCAGTTTTGATGACCTGGTCCAGAACAGGAGAGAGCGGAGGATGCTCCTGCATTAGCAAGCTCTTGTGTGCGGTGCTGGGACGCTGGAGGGAGAAGCCATGGAGGGGGCAATTGTATTTGTGGGTGGGCAACAAGCTATTTGTTGTGGGCAGATTCCCTTCCCTCTGAGATGATCTCAGCTGAGAGCCCTCAGCCGTAGCTGCATTCTCCATTCCCCGAACAAGGCTCGGTCACATCCTCTTATGACAGCTTGGAGTCTGTTGTTACTGTTTATTGCCAGGCTGCCCGTCCCTACTGCTCTGCCTGCAGCCACCACAAGCAAGATGAATGCAGGGTTCAGGAACTCCTGCTGCCATTAGAAATCCGGTAGAATAAAAAGCCTCTGAACCCCAAACCCACGACCACCATTATCACTGTGCCAAAATAAAACACCTATGTTTTAAATTCTATTTTATTAAATTGTTTTCTTTTTTTAACGGAAGGTGAAGATTTCTATGTAACTTAGCTCTGAAAAACAGACTGAGGAGTGGCTGACCGAGCCCCTCGGAATTCCCCTGTACATCTCTTTTTCATGCTGCACTGTGCAAATGTAAGGTTAAACATCCCAGAGCCTTCTTTGGCCCCTGGCCAGGCAAAGGTTAGAAAATAATTCCTTTTTTATAGACATCTTTATCCATCCAGCATGTGTCAGTTTAGCCAAGAAGGATGTGAGCACTGCAGAGAAACCCATGTCCAGTAAAACACCCCCCCCTACCTCGATGCTCTGGTTTATTTTCCTAAGGGTATTGATGAGAAGCTTCAGATGAACCGGAACCAGCCCGTGTGATCCAGCTCTCGGCAGCGGCGCTGAGCTGAAGGCTAAAGTGGATGTTTACTTTCCTCCCGTGTACATCTGTGACCTGGCGCTAGGAACGGAGATTCAGTTCCCCGTTTGTTTAATGGGAGATGATGGAATATTTCAGGATGCACAAGTGTTCTGCCAATTCATAGTATAAACAGACAAAATAGTTCCTGGGGCCGATTTCAGAAGAACAGCTGTTCTTTCGGATGCTGGAGGTAACTTTCCCTCCAACTAATTTGATCAGGACTTTAAAAAAAACTTCACAAAATAAATACTGGACGGCTCAAGCAGATCCTGCGGCTGCCGGGTGAGGAAGGCTTGAGTGATGAAAACGGGGAAATTGCTACTCTACAGGAAGAAGCGACCTAAATATTTCCTCTGGTGTGGGAAGTGTTGTCACAGCGATGGAGAAAAACAGCGCACCCAAGGAAATGGGTACCAGGAGGAAGGGTAATTGGTGACTGGCAGATCTAAATAATTTTCCTGTGTGTTTGGTACTAACCCTTACAGACAATTACACAGGATCAGGACTCACCTTTGAAAAATAGTCTATAAAAGGAGAGGAAGAGAATGTGCCTAAGAATATCAAGAGGTCTTACTTTAACATTCTTTTACCATTTTTTTTCTTCCTCTCAGTCATCGGTTTTGTGGCTGAATGCTCTAATTTGTCACCACATGTAGCTCAGGCTCCCGTCCGTACCAGTAGCCTCTGTTGCTTTTTCAGTTTTAAAACTATACAGTGTTTTTTGAGACCAGTTATTTAAAGATAGCATTTAAAGTGAAGGTGGTCGCATTACACGTAACCCCTGAGAGTGCTGTCTGGAGTGCTGCAGAAATTACAGCCTCTGCCACCGACCGTTTAATGTAAGTAAGATGGAAAAAAATAGCATGAAGATGATGACGAAAGGCAAGAGCATTTTTCAGAGCTCAAGGTCTTTGCGCTAATAGCAAAACATTCCTTGTCTCTGCTGGGGGTGACCTTGTAAAAACCAGCTTGCCCGTGTATCTCAAAACATCAGCACTAAATTAGGTCTGCGTCATGTGCCTGGAGTCGGAACTAACTGTTCCTATTCCCCCGAGGGGTCAGTGTGCCTGGGATGTCACTTGGTTAGCCTAGTTTGGATGCAGTGAAATGAACTGAGAGGTTCTCAGGTGTGGTGAGCTGCAGATGGTGCTTCCTCCTGGCACCTAGAAGATAGGACGGCTCAGAACAGCTCGTAGGCAAACGGCTGTAGGTGATAAGCAAACTACTTCCTTTTAGATGGGAACTATTGCTCGCTTGGCACCTTCCAAAACTGCAGACCTTGTGGTAAACGGCGGTTTGTTGAAACCAAACCCTTTTGCACAAGCTACTGAGTTTCAGCACATTTTTCAGCTACACTAACAAGTGCTGCCAGTTTGCCAGGAGGGCCAGGAGGTGGCCTGGGCTTGGAGCGTATCTCTGGGGAAGCCCCCTGTTATGACAAGCTATCCCCATCACTTCAGAGTCCATCTCTGAACCAGCCATGCCGGGCTCCTGGGCATCCTGGCTTGGACACTGGGGACTGGAGGAGATCGCCCAGAGCTTTGGAGAGCGAGTTCCAGGGTTCCTGGGTAAATTACAAAAGCCCCAAATTCTGTGATCATTTTATTTTTTGTTATAAATAATGTTGTTCTTTTTCTGGTGAGTTTTGAGTATTTTTTGTTCTGTAGAATTAAGTATTTTAGAACTTTGAAAATTCAAGGAGAAAGGAAATAATGGCTTTTAATGAGTTCTATGATAAATATCAATTAAATCATTTTTGTCATGGCCTCTCCAGTATTAGGCTGGAAGAAAAAGAATCTAAAGCTTTTGTTGGTGTTCTAGGTTATAGTTTATGTTTCTAATCTAAAATCTCTTTTATTTCATGCAGCCTCAGCAAACTCAGGGCTTCATGGTCTCTGGACACATTATCTCTCAACAAAAAACAACTGTATTAAACTTCATATAGGCTTATAACACTGAAAAGAGACAGAGTGAACATGTTTTGGAGACAAATAGTACAAACGTAGACTACATATTAGGAAAAAAAAATAATTCAGTGTCAGTCAGAGAAGCTGCAGGATCTCCGTGCTTGGAAGGATTCAGACTCAGCTGTACAAGGCCCTGAGCAACACAATCTGACTTTCAAGTTGGATCTGACTTGCAAGTTGTCCCTGCTTTGAGCAGGGGGTGAAGCAGAAAACCTCTGGAGATCCCTCCCTACCAAGTCACTTTATGATTCCTTGACATTATCTGACACACATTTAACACCAAATCTGTGAAAAATGCCTACAAGTACAAAAAAATGATTGTAGCCAGAGCTATGGCACAGCCATCTCTGGGATGGACTACCACAGCCATGAGGTCCAAACGTGATGGCTGATGGTGCGGCAAGGAAAGGAATATGTCGGTATTCTCCTATTAAAGAAAATTAGCTAAACCCAAGATGTAACCCAGAACATCCTTTAATATCCCTTATTTTTCTTAGCATGTTTTAGGAAGACCATGATTACTACTAGGTGAGAGGACCTCAGCCTGAACGTCCTCTTGGAGAGAGCAAATCTACTCGTTCCTCTGAACTAAGCTGGGATATTAGTCTGGCACTGGCACAAAAAGAACTGTCTTCTGTGTTGTGGAACTGGTAGTCAAAAACATTGGGGAAAAAAACCCGTAACCGAGCTGTCATTCTCAAAACCAGCCGAAATGTATTTTTTCTATAGAGAGTTTTAGGAACCAGTATTTGTGGTTCTTTTTTTTTGTCTTAACTTCCAGTTTCTGAACCTTCAGATGGCACTGAGGTTATATTTAGTCCATATTTTATGCTTTTCTTCACTGCCCTGATGATTAGAAATCTCCTTTGAAAATAAAACCTCCGAGTGTAACTCAATCACTTGACTCTAGAGGCAGGAGGTCTAGGACAGAAAGCAAATGTTCCAGGAGAAATATTAAAATACTGAGAGCTGACAGCACTGTGATTTAACAGTGTTTAACTGAGAAGATCTAACAGGACCATATGCCGAGGCAGTCACCAGCTCCGAAGGGAAGTCAAAGTCCAAGGGACTTTTCTCAAGGGGTTATCACACTTAAATAAGATGAAGCTATTTTGATTTTGAGCAATACACCAGCAAGACCTTATTTGGAATATTCTCTGATGTGAGAGGAAGACAGCCAAGAAATTCATACGGTTCAGCTTTGGAGATGTGTGCTCTGAGGGAAGAGCAGCTTCACTTGACCTCGTCACTGTGTGCCTGAGAACAACGTGAAACCTCTTGAAGACTAAGCTCTCTGCGCAAGAAGTATACTCCGAGTAAGAGAGGGGCACATTCAAAGCCAGGATGGCAAGATAAGAGAAACAGCACCAAGATGAAATGGCAGAGTTCTGCTTCTTCCACAGAGCGGTGGGAAAGCACTAATCCAAACAGATTTTCACTCCACTTGAGAAATAAGCTTCCTAATTTGCTGCTAGTAATCAGCCCCGTTCATCTGGGCAGTCGTCTTCTGCTTCTGACATGGGCAGCCTGGGTTCTATCTACAGCAGTTGTGTAATAAATATTACTGATACACTCGGTGTAATGTGATTTTTCTAGACCAACCAATCAAACATGGCTTGTGGGCAAAGGTCCAAATCTGGGCTTTCTCACTGGGCTGTGGGTGTTTGCCCAGGTCCCTTGACTGTAGCAGTTGACTTGACAGACAGATGTATGGTGGCAAGTCTTGGCGTGACATGAAACCTCTGGCATTGTGCGAAGAGCCATGTGATGTCCCCGAAGAGAAGCACGTGAATCCCCCTGGTCAAGGATTTCAATGTTTGTAAAGGTTCAGTCTCCGGCGGAGGACTGTGACCTTCGTGAGACCAAGCAGCTTCACCAGTTCCCAATTCTTCCAGCGGGAGCTTAAAATTTTGCATAGATTTGTAAAACAGGTTTTATTGATCACCCTGAATCGCACTGGGCAAACGTAAAGCCAATGTCTCGCCCTCTCTGCTTCTGTTTTGCTTGGCCAGTAATGAGATGTACAGACAAATGATTACGCATGGATCTGGCTGGCTTATGACCTCAGTCGTTGAGACAGGCGTTTACTCCTCAGTTAAATATACTTCCGAGTTCTCTAATACTCCGTCCTTACTCCGACCCCTGCGGAAGATCGAACTCGTGGCAATATTTAAGCAATTCCAGCTGTATACGACCCCCATATACACTCTAAATTGTCCCTTTGTGTTAAAGCCCTGTAAATTTAAAGCCGTCCCTGGACGAGGGCTGTTCCAGAGCTGTCTGTCTGATGGAAGTGGAGGCTGTGGAAGCTTCAACTTTCCTCCGAGAGCTGAGGCAAGACGAACTCACGCGCAGCTGAGACATGCCGTTGGAATCCTGAAACGACACATTCCTGAATCACTAATCTGCATTTCTCCGGGCGGCAAGGATTATTTGGGAGGCAACAAACATATTTTTTATATGAAAGCAGAAAAGCCTGCTACAAAAAGGCTATTTATAATGCTGCTTACCTACCAGATAGCCACATAAGAGCTACCAACGGGAGAGAGTTCTGACAACAAGCTAATGAGCTCCTGCTGCTCGATAAATGTCTCAGCTTTGCTTCAGCACTTCTTTGTGCAGTGGGAGGCAGACAGTGATGCTAGACAATGTTCTAGGGCAATGATTTTATTCTGTTTCTACCCATCATTTTAGCATAACCTACAAGAGAGGAAGCTTTTGCGAAGCCCGATACAAGTACACAGGAGTTGCTCGATGTATAATTACCGAATTACTTTCTTTTAAAGTTAGGAATAAAAGCAATCAAAGAACTGTCTTTCCAGGAGAGTGATCTGGTTTGAAAATGATTTATTTTTCTGTTTCTCTGATGTATTTTCCCCTTGTTGTACCTGTAAATAAGGCATAGCGTCATGCGGTATCCTGCTAAATGGCTTTCTGTAAGATTAAAAGTAGGAGAAAGATTGAAAGCTACTTTTCATCCAGTTGCTGAAGCTGCCTATTTGTGACGAGAAGCGCTGGGAGAAGGCAGAGATTTTTGGCAGAACATATCTCTAAAATAAGGCAACAGTATTAAAGTAATAAGAATTTATGGCCCAGGCTAGGCCTGCATGAAAATAAAAATCCATCCTCTTCCAAAATTCAGGACTTCCCAGAAAACCATCCTTTCCACATGGTAATTCAGACTCGTGTATCCCTTAGCTTCATCCGTTACCTCCTTTACAAGGTCTCCATCAGTAGCATTAAACTGTCCCTGGTGCTACTGATACTTTACACTATCTTGCTGAACCAGTCGGGTGGCAACGGGCGCCGCTCCGTAGGCTGCGCTCCCAAGGAGTCTCACTCTCACCTGTTTTCTTTTCTGGTTTTTATTTGAACCGTATGTGTTTAATCCCAGATTTGCTCTTAAAAAGGCTAAGTCTCAGTGAATAGGCAAGGGGAAGGCTTCTGAGACACACAATGAACATATCCAGCGTCCTTAAGCAGTCTATCGGTGGATTACGTCAACTCGAAGATGGATTTTGCTCCCTCTGGCTCATCAAATAATCTGATTAGCTGGCGCTGATTATGCTCGGCATGATGTACTGTGTTCTGCAAACCGAACACAGAACGTCCCTTCCCCTGGTGCCTCGCGCGCTTCCCAGCCAAACCTACGGCCACTGAGTTCAGCGTCTCTGACTTTTACACGATGTCTGGGGAGGCGTGATGCCATCGGTGGGCTCGCAAAAGCCGGTGCTCAGAGGAGGAAGCTGCCAGACCCAGGCACCAAATGCAGAGGTTGTGTGATGGGGTATTGTTATCTAGCCCCAGCGAGTGGCGTTGGAGGAGTCGGTGTTATGCTCACCCCACATTTCTGTCAACACTTCTGCGGGCAAGAGCATTTCGGAGGGGTCCTGGTCTATGGCAGCAGTTAAATCGGTCACTGTTGAGGATAACATAGATGCTGGCCATTGCACAGCGGAATCCAGCCTCTTTTGGCCTGACAAATACAATTAGTTTATGGATTTAAGTCCATTTTTTCTGACGGATTTTTCTCTCAAGTCCTCACAAACATCTTACATGCCCCTAAAGGGACTCAGGCTGCTGCTTCCTTTTATAGCCGCATTGTTACTTGTCATTGTCCTTCCTCATGACTTTGTTCAAGAGGGCATTCAAAGAGCTCTTTCCATTTTCCTGCTTTATTTTTCCTTTCCCTTTGCTTTCAATACTCGGCTTCACATTTTCCTTCATTCTCTCCCTCTTTTTCTCCTCTTTGTCCTCCCCCCTGCATTCTTGTGCTGTGACAAACCTGCTGATGCATGCTTAGAGCAGCGGCAGCAGCCACGCTGTGCTCACCATCTGGGACAGGCAGATCCTGCAGCCTCCCGGAGCCTCCAGAACCATAGTGAATGTGCGTGCTGGACTACAGCCATCCCATCGCCTCCCCGTTTCCCACTCTTCTGTTGCTTTTCTGTTGCCCAGCCAGCAGAGGCTCCTTCACCTACTCAGCGTTTGCCCAACTAGGAAAGTTCCAAGATTATCACGTGGCTCCAACCCTTCAGCTGGAAAGCCCTGTCCTGATGGATTTACTCCTTCACCCCCTTCCTCTGCTCCCTGTGGAACCAGAGAGAAAGCCAGGAAAATATGGTGCATGTTGAAGCTTCCAATACCAGTTCTCCCCGCTTTTAACCTTTTTGCTACTGAAATACATTGAACTAATATTGAACTAATGAAGTTCAACAAGGGCAAGTGTAGGGTCCTGCACCTGGGGAGGAACCACCCCCTGCACCAGTACAGGTCAGGGGTGACCTGCTGGAAAGCAGCTCTGGGGAGAAGGACCTGGGAGTGCTGGTGGGCAACAAGTTCACCATGAGCCAGCAATGAGCCCTGATGGCCAAGAAGGCCAATGGTCTCCTGGGCTGCATTAAGAAGAGTGTGACCATGAGGAGGGTTCTCCTCCCACTCTGCCCTAGTGAGGCCACATGTGGAGTCCTGTGTCCAGTTCTGGGCTCCCCAGTTCAAGAGAGCCAGGGAACTACTGGAGAGAGTCCAGTAGAGGCTATGAGGATGAAGAGGGAATTGAAGGGTCTCTGTGCTGGAGAAGAGCAGCCTGAGAGGGGATCTCATCAATGTTGATCAATAGCTCCAGGGTGGGTGTCAGGAGGATGGGGCCAGACTCTTCCCAGTGGTGCCCAGCGACAGGACAAGGGGCAACGGGCACAAACTGGGACCCGGGAAGTTCTACCTGATCATGAGGAGAAACTTCTTTGCTGTGAGGGTGGCAGAGCCCTGGCCCAGGCTGTCCAGAGAGGTTGTGGAGTCTCCTTGCCTGGAGAGATTCCAAACCCGCCTGGGCACCATCCTGGGCACCCTGTTCTGGTGACCCTGCTCTAGCAGGGGGTTGGACTGGATGATCTCCAGAGGTCCCTTCCAACACCCACCAGTCTGTGATCCTGTAATTTCAAAATGATTGAGGAGATAACAATTCAGTACATACTTTTGTCATATTTTTGCAGTTTTCCTAGCTCTATTTGTTTATTCTCTGTATTTCCTAGCTATTTTGTCCCTGAAACAATCACCCCACCACTTCTGCTGGGCATACACCATCTGAAGAGCCCATGGAGAGCCCCGGTGCTTTTGCAGTAGGGCAGCCCCACAGCTGAAGAAAAGGAGGAACGTGTGGGTGAGTGTTTCTCTGTGCCACGTAGCTGCTCCTACCTGTGTACCCTCTGGGCTACCTCTTCCCAGGGGTGCAGGCAGCGAGGCAGAAAGGACCACTTTCCTCTTCAGCTGCTCCTTCCCTGCCCCTTGTGCGGGTGCGTTTGGTGGCTCAGGGGAGGGGATAAACTCTCCCTTCTCTTGTAGTAAAAAAGACCAAATGGAGAAGGGCTTGATCCACGTGCATGACATCCCTTCTTAGCACAAAGCCCCTGCGGAAGCCAGAGGAAAACTTGTGACTCTGAGAATATTTTCTGAAGGATGTTTTTTTTCTTGAGAAACAGCTAAAATCTGAGCCAACAGAACGGGTAGAATTAGCGAAGCCTTTTCCCACTGGATGCAGCCACGAGGCCAGACTGGAGCTAGTGAAAGGGCAGTAACTCTCCCATCACCACCAGGAGCATGTGGCAACGACGGGGAAGGACTCTGCCTCCCCTCCCTGCCCAGAGGTCAGCTGCAAATATTTGAAGCTCACTCACAGGTCTCAGGGTGGCAGCCTGTAACAACAGCCAGCAGCTGGGGCAGGGAAGAACGGATTCGGTCGGGGCATCATGTCTTCTCTGACCTCATCCTCGCCTGGATGCCGGGGGATAGCGATCTAGCTACGGATGAATATTTTTCTGTTTCAAACTAAAATGAGAAAAAGAGCCACAAGCCTGACATTTCCTGGGTGCAAAGGCTGAGGCTGACTCAGAGAGAGGATGGAAGAATTGGTAACAAATCAGTCGACCATTTAAAATACCCTGTTCTCAACAGCTTCCAGTCCCGTGCTCCCTTTGGGGTGTTGTGCATTTCTATCCCTCACCCTGTATCTAAGCGTTTCAGTTCAGTTGCAAATCTTCCTTGACGATAAAAACCCAGAATAAAGCACCAAGAGCAGGATCCGAGGAGCTGGTGTGAGCATATTCAAAGTTCAGCTAGTGAGAAACAACCATCTGGTGAGCAGGTACTTCTCTGCTCCCGGGTGAGCCAGGGATGAATTGCCTGACGGGAGCCAGCGCTCTGCCTGAGAGCGAGTAGTTACCAGGGTAAAGAGAATTACGTAAGAGCGAGATCTGCACTTACCCATCACTAACTAGCTGTAATCACTGCACTCAGGCTGAGGCAGTTCTGCCGCAGCACAAAAACACTCCACGCCAGCGTAAAATCGTTTGGTACTTGCCTTTTCGCTTACCCGAAGCACAATTTTGCTTCCCTGAAGGACAATTTTGCTTCACCAAGTCCCCCAGCTATTATGTGCAGCACCTGGAAATACGCTGCCGTGAAGTGTTTCAATGCTTTCTGTCTAATTACAGCTTTCGGTGTCGTTCGCTTGGTTATAAGGAGGGTGAATCAGAACAGAAACATCAGGGAGGGTTGAGGGAAGAAAGCTTTTCCCATCAATGAGCACCAGGACAGGAGAAATAGGGCGTTTGGTGGTGTGTTGCGAAGGGCTTGTGTTTAACAGGAGATAGCGGGAATTTGCCATTCTGAAAAAATCCCAAATTTATAAATTCTATGCAGAAAAGGAAGGGAACTTCCCCGCCATCTGCCTCGCTGGCTGCCAGCAAGGCTGGCACCTCGGAGGCACAAAGGGTTCCTGCCTCAGGCAGTCTGTGCCTGGCTGGCTGGGGCTGCAGCTCCCGGCTGTCAGGAGGAGGAACCAGGTGGGTTTCTTAGCTGGGTTCCGCTGAAATCGCTGTGGAATTGCACGGCTTGTTTCAGATTTAATCAAATCTGTGAGTTGTGACGAGGAAATTTACTATCGGTTCTTTCCTGAGAGCAGGAGAGAGCTGCTCTTTCCTGGGCAGCTTTTCCTTGTTCAAGAGGAACTGGAAGGAAAGGAGAAACCTGGGATGGCTGAGGAAGCTGGAGAGATGGCAGCGGGTGTTAGAGGAACGGGGATTTATGGGGGAAAAAAGCAAGCTGGAAGACTTATGTGTGCAAATTGTATTTTTAGATGTGAATGAAGGCGCATAGTTTTGCTCTGGGTTTATTCTGAGATTCAGAGGGCAGTTGCACACCCCGTTAGTGAAGGCACATTGTCGCCGAGGCATGAGCGAATTCAGCTCCGCAAAGCGGAGCTCCCAAAATAACATCCGAATCTGTAAAACGAGTATGGCTGTTCCAAATGACTTACTAGGGAGTTAAAAATTGTCCTTAAGCTGGGGGAATAAAGAGAAAATTTGGGGTGGAATAGAGGAACATGCGTTTGCCTTCACGTACTGTACAGGGTTCACTTCTTGGGATGCTTCTGTTCTGCAGGACTATGCAGATAGGAAAATCACTTAGTCTAGAATTCGTAAAAAATCTCTTTTTTTTCCAGTTGGTCATAATTTTTTTCTTACCTGTGTAACAAGATGCCGTGAAATGGGATGAGTCCAGCTTCATCACAGCTCTTTTTTGTCTTGTGGAAGTATTTAGTGCTCCTAATGTGCTGCAGTGCCCATTGTTCTGTTTAAAATATGTTTCCCTGATCACCAAATGGTTTTCTGACAGGTTTAGGAAATATTCTGGGCCCAGCTTGTTCGGTGGAGTCAGAAAGAATTTAGTAAATAACTACTACATCACATCACCCTCCCCCCAAACAGTTGTGGATGTTTAGAGGGAACTAATTTAATTGCAAATGGAGACAAATGTCTATGTCAGTGCAAGTAATTACATTTTGCTTGTCCTGGCTCCAGTTCTGGCTGTTTGCTGGACAAAGGGGTGTTCTCTAGCACAAGGCTCGAACAGCTCGGGTGCTTTTCTTTGAGCAAAAAGGGACAGATCCGGCTGGTCGGAAGAGGACGAGTTTCCCAGTACAACATCCAGCCCAAGGACAGAGTCCCCTCTGTCACCTCGGCAGGGATCAAGGAATAAAACCATGGAAATAAAAAGTGCCACAACATCTGAGGAAGCCTGAAATTAAACGGTAGGAACTGCAGTGGGGAAAAAAAAAGCCAGGTATCAAATGTTCTAAGACTCATGAGGGAAGAGCGAGGATGTGGGCAAAAACGCTACAAGAGCAGCTTAGGTATGATGCAGACTCACGATTTTTGAGTAGAAAGCAAAAAAATTGATTGTACAGCCAGCACGAGGCCTGAACCCACGGGCTGGGGGAGCAGTTGCTACCGGCCCTTTCCCCCCAGATGAGGAACAGGCTCTGCGCAGCATCGCCGCGCCTTGGCTGGAGGCCTTCGGGCCAGGGTGAACGCCCTGAACTCCAACCCCACGCAGTCACCGTGCTGAGTTAGGAACAGCCGGAATCGACGCGTGGAGGAGATCCTGATGGTTTATTACTTAGCAGCGCTCAGGGAAATACTTTGCTGTGGAAGAACTGAAGGAACTAACGGGAATCGACCAAAGGCCGGGGGCTGTACGGCCTGGGCGAGACCCTCCATCGCTGTGTTATTCACCGGGGACAGGAGTGCTTCAAGGGCTGCTGCCTGGCCATGTGCCATCGCCAGGGGTTTTAACGAGGGATTATTTCCATAGGAAACTTTATGTCACTATTAACACCCACGATCGTGGATGTCAAGCCGAGTGGATGGTCTCGCTCCCACCCCGACCCCTGCCGCTGCTGGCCGAGGTGGGTCCGGGGCTCAGGTTCGCCCCCGGCAGGGGGCGAGCGGCAGCCGAGGAGAGGAGACCCCGAGGGGACCGGGCTCCCGAGGGGTAGCAGCCGGGCTAAGGCGCCGGGACGGTAGCCGGCTCCCGGGCAACCAGCGGGGCGAATCCCAGCACCACGGCCGCGGCGGGGATGACGTCACCTGCTCTACCCAAAGAGCCGCGCGCCGATTGGCAGAGGGGCAGGCGCGGGCTCCGCCAATGGGCGCCGGGTAGGGCGGCAGGCCGGGCTGACGTGCGTGCTCCAGGCCGTATGGGGGTTTATTTTGCTTTGGGCCGCTCCAGCAGCCGCCATTAGAGGAGCCCGGGGAGCGGGGCCGGAGGCTCCCCCCAGCCCCCCCCCCGCCGCGCC
This sequence comes from Bucorvus abyssinicus, assembly GCA_009769605.1. Taxonomy (NCBI): domain Eukaryota; kingdom Metazoa; phylum Chordata; class Aves; order Bucerotiformes; family Bucorvidae; genus Bucorvus; species Bucorvus abyssinicus. The sequence goes on from CM020032.1 coordinate 2,796,202, forward strand.
GAGTGGGAGCGCCCGTGCCCGCGGCGGCCCGCCGCGCCGTGGGAGAGACCATGTCCTGAGCGGGGAGAGGACGCCGCAAACCAGCGGGCCGGGGGAGGGGGGGGGGCGGCGCGGGGCGCAGGCGGTTTCCAGCGCCGAGCGTGTGTGCCCGAGGGACGGCTCCCCGCGGCGGCGAGGTAAAGCTCCTCTCCCTTCCCCGGGCTGCGCTGGGGGACGAGGCGGGGGGAACGGCCCGGCGGCGGGGGCCAGCCGAGCCCGGCCCCCGGCGGCTCCCCGGCTGCTGACCCGCCGGGATTCGCCCGCCGGTGGGGCGCCGCGGGGCCGGAGGCGGCCCGGCCGAGGGGCGGTGTGGAGAGTCGGCTCCTCCGTGGGCGGCTCGGGCCCCGCTGGGGTCACTGTCCCGCGTGGAAAGGGGGAGGGGGGTGTTGCTTCGGCGGTGAGCGCAGGCTGCTCGGCTGCCGCGGGATGCGGCGGTTCTCCCCGCCGTCCCGGCACCGCTTCTGGAAAGCTGCCTTCGAGCAACAAGAGTCTCCGTACAAAGGCAGGAAACTCTGATTTTTCTCCTGTGGCTGCTTCTCCGAGCGCTGGGCTGCAGTACCTCGGGCTGCTGGGGTGAGATCATGCCTCTGCTACCTCCCACTTCTTTCCCCCCCTCCTTGTTTTTCTTTTCGGATGTGCCAGTTGTGGTCTCTGTGCCGTGGTACGGGGGCGATGGGAGCTGCTTGCTTGGCTCTGAATTTTGGGTAGCAGAACTTCCATGATGCTGCCGACAGTCCAGTATCACGCATTGTTGATAGTGCTTCCCACGCTGTACTTTATTTCCGATAAAGTATTTAAAAATCGAGCTTGTTCTTGTGAACTGAAGTTTAAATACAATCAGAAAAGCTCGATTAACGAGCGAGGCAAGCCTTGGTTGTCCACGCTCCCAGCGCTTCTCTGAGCCTGCCTGCCCAGTCCCACACTGCGGCAGCTTCCAGCCAGGGTAAGGTAAACTCTGCGGAGGTCACGGATGTGCCTGCAAGTCCTTCCTTCGGCGTGGCCGAAGATATGCCAGCCCTCAGCCCAGATCTGTGTCCACACAGTGGTCATGGGTGGGAGAAATGGTGGGGGAAGATGAACCTGGGGCTCCTGGCTGGCAGACACAGCAGGGCTGCTGAGAACTTTTTGTTGCCATGGTGGCTTTCTGTGATGACAATAATGACAACTTTTTCTAGAATTCTTGGGAGTCAATGTAGTAAACAAGTGGTGTTTGACAGGCTTTGTGCTGTGCCTGAACAGTCTCTACTCACTGGCTACCTACTGCGTTGCAAGTGGCGAAGCTGGCATGTGAGTTTAACCCGCTGATACATTTGTTGATGCAAAAATGGAGAGGTGGGATGTCTTCTGTGTAATATATTAACTTTAACACTGCTGCGTTAAAGCTCATTCGGGTGTGAGCAGAACCTTGTAAGGGCAGTTCAGGAGAGGTTAGTTGCCCTTAGATTTGCTTTTCCTTCTACTCATCTAGCATTTTGTCTTTGGTGACTGCCGGAGAGATTTGTGAAGCCTGTTTCTTTATTCTTTTCCTTTTTCAGTGGTTAGTGAAACAGGTAAGCAGCAGGTGGGGTTCTGAAACTTGTATTCGCCTCCTTCCGAAGGCGAGGTTGAGCTGGTTGGTGTCTCGGTGTGTGGAGTCAAGTGTGTCATACATGAAAGATCTTTTCTGACTTGAGTCTGTTGCGGTGTTAAAAGAGAATAATGTGTTGCATTTTGTAGGATTTGTGAAACTCTTCATTAAGTTGTGTAACTCTCTTGAAGAGAAAAGAAATGATTGCCTTTACTTTTCTTATGCTGCTTAAGTGAGGACAGGCAGATGGGGCTGACCAGTGAGGCCATAATCTGTCATTGTAGTCTTGTATCCATTAGCATTTTCTCAGAAGTATAATTAAAAATATTAATTTAATTGGAATGCTGAGCGGCATGAACGCATCAATGGGATTCATCACAGAAACATGACTTAAATTGGAGACTGGTTAAAACGCAGAATTGGTCAAGGCAACAGTTTCAGTCTTATTTAGCCTCGTGTATGGCCACTCTAATTGCACATCATGTGGTATGTAAATTCCTTGGGGTTGGGGAATCCCATCTGTCTTTGCTGTTCTTTGCAGGACAGATCCGTAAATAAGTCAGAAGTGTAAGTAGAAAATACTTCACTGATTGTATGGGAGGTTATTTTTAATACAGTCAATCAAATAATCAAATGCACTCTCAGGCACTTTAACGTGAGATTTACTGGCTCCTTCATGTGGTATTACCTTGGGTGTGAACGTTTCTCTTTCCAGCATCTCTTTGCCTTATAATTTCTGCGTTGAGTTGAGACTCTGCAGAACTTTAGATCAATACATTCTGTATCGTGATGTACCATCCACCCAGCGCAGCATTTAAACTGCTACTGCCAGTTCAGTAATCTCATGCCCCTTCCTCCCTCCAAAATTTGTAGACTGGACTATTTTGGGCTGTTCAAAATTTATGTCAACAAATAATCCTCATTTTAACTGTATGGACTATGATCCACAGTCTTCTGGTACTAAAATGGAACAAAACTTTAGTTTGGCAGCTGAAAATGGCTGGCTTGGCTGTAACAGAGTGCTTAATTTTTTATTTTTTTTTAAGTAGTACTACATATGAAATGAGGCAAAGTGGAAAAGAGTTCTTTTCAGCACGGCCTCGTGTCAAAAGGCACAGCTTAGTAATATCAGTTAAATAACTGATAATTATAACTTTGTAATGCCAGTTGAATGGAGTTAGTTATACCTTAGAAGACGTCTATCTTCTAGTTAAAAATCTCAAACTTGAAGGAATTCAGATGCTTTCGTGGTACGACTCCTTTCCATAGCACTTTTCGCCTAGCTGACATGGCTTTGACTTGTGGAGAATCGGATTGACTTTGTGACTGTTCATCGCTGCGTCATCACTTGCTGAAGCACAGCTTCTCATGCGTATGTAGTCAACTCTTTTGGACCTTTCTTGTGTTTCAGGATTAATAACAGGACTGGTTTTGGTGTCTAGCAGTTAACATACTTTCAAAGAAGAGCAGTAGTACTTCAACATCAATTCTGAGAACATGTCAGTCTGTAATAATATGGATGATTTTGTATTTCCTTCTCCTGTGGCATGGGCAGGTTTTCAGAAGCTCTGTAGTCCCACTGGAGTTGTATCCACCCGGCATTTTCCAAAACACCTTTTTTCCTGTACTGCTGTCCCATTTCTGCAAAACCTCATTTTGGTGAAAACCAGAGAGAGGAGAGTTGTGGAGGGGATGACTGCAGAGATGTTTGAAGAACGAACTGTCTTCAGGAGGGGCCTGATACGGAGACCTGGGTTGAAGAAAGCAGGAGGCATGGTAGAAAGAGTGGCAGTTGCCTACGAAGCAGCCAAGTTTGCAGCCGTTTTGCATCTTGTGCTGCACAGCAGATATAATTGAGTTGGCATTTTTCCCTTTGGTTGTTTGGATTTATCCTGATATAATCTGTTCTGCTTGTTCTTAAAACAAAGATACTCTTACATTGTTATTATTATTTATTTCTAGTAAGGCAAATTTTTTTTTGCTGAGAATGGCTGCTAATTTTGCTTGTCCTCACATGTGCATTTTAAATTAATTGATTGGTGCTTCTAAGACAGATGCTGGAGGAAGCACAGAATTATGCATGTCTTTGAGTTCAGAATTGAACTGAAAACATGTGAGGAGCTGAGAGTATAAAACGAATAGCAGGTGTGCAGCCCGCTGCCCAGGGGATGGACCTCTGTCTCTTCGGACACTTCTTTCTGAAACTGTTGTATGGAGGCTGCAGTCTTTCTTCTTCTGTTTTTTTTCTTCTCCTTCCTTCTACCATGCCAGAAGCCAGTACACAGTGATATTTGGGATTTCTTGGTCATTGTTTCTGTAAGCAGATGTTAAGGTTTAAAAATCCTCCATGTGATTCTTTGACTTTGATTTAATTTACCATTTAGTCTTGAGTAGCTGTTTTTAATTAAACCAAAAATGTCCGAGTTACTGGAGAGTTTACATTAGGAAACATTTTAAAGTTGTGTTGGTGTTCTGCTGCCTTCTAGATGTTCAGGAGTTTGCTTTCCTGAGTTGAAGAAGGTTCTCAGAACCATGGCTGAGGGGACTCAAAAGAAAAATAAACTCGAGGGGTCTGTTTTGTTTTCGGTAGATTAGAACTACTATGATCAAGTAATGTTTTAGTGGCTTTGAAGTTGCACACGCTTCGGCAGGTCCATGCCTCTGAATACCACGTGACTCTTGGTGCATAGTCAAGTTGATTATCTGGGAAGAAAAATGACTGTCATAAATTCCATAAATGTGGGTGATTCTAGCAAAAAAAAAAATGGGAAAATTGCTTTGTGAAGATGATTGTCCGTTTATGAGAGAATCCTATTTCTTGTGGTCATGTGGACTGTAAGCGTTGACTTTACATCTTTCAGGCTGATGGGCTTGAAAGCGTTTCTGCTGTCTTCGTTCATCTTCCCAGGACCCGAGCAGGGGTTCAGCAGAGACGGCTGGCCTATGTATTAGTTGCTGCTCTCTCAATTCTCCCCTGGAACAGCTTCAATCTGCAGGTCTGAGTCTTAACTCTTCTGCAGTTTGAAGTGTTGAGTATATACTTGTTTTCATGTCTCTTTTTTTTTTTTTTTTCAGTTCCCAGTACCCTGATAAGTCAGGAGTACTTTGTACTGGGTGTCTTAACAATGTCTGACTGTCATTTATGTCACTTACGGACTGGCCTGTGGGTTTAGATTTTGGCTACAAAGGCTTCCCCTTACTGCGCCCTTGTCGGGAAGCTAATTTTTATCTAGCTGAAGGGTCTGCTGGACTGTTTACATCTTTTTTTGACCTCTGCATTGCGGTTTAGCTTGGCGGGGATAAAAGTCATTGTCACCTCATGGCTTGTAAATGGTTTATTTAAAGAAGTTGTTCAGTGTTGTCTCTAGCAGAGACAACTGTTGTCTCTTGCTGTTGTAGAGCGGTTACTCTGAAACTTCTTAGCAGCTCCGAGTAGTTCTCAGTGATTAACTTGGAGTGGTGGATGTGTGTTATTAGCAAAATACAGGTTACTAATCAGAAGGTAAGAAAAAAAAAGACTGATATGATGTCTTTTCTGGAAGAAGTTTGAATTTGTTTTCCCTGTGATATTTGATAGTAGTTCTTTGCACTATGGTGAGCTGCAACATACCCAGTGGTGGGATTTGTGTGCTGTGACAGCAGCATTTTGGCTTCTCTTTCACTCTTTTTTTCTTTTTTTGATACTTTGCTGTCTTGCCAGTATCTTAAGACGAGCTGGATAAAATCAGTGTAGCTTGAATGACTGAGCTGAACTAGAACTGGTCTTAACTATAGCCCAATTGCAAATGTGTGCACCAAAGGTGGCCCTTAACTGTACCTGGAAGTGGCTTGCCATTAATTAGGAGGAAACTGCACAATAGCTGATGCTGAGCGTGTGTTTCCTTGGTTCCTTTGGAGGCAGGTGGTTGTTCTCCACCAAATGGTGGCTCTGTCTGCGTGTAGCCATGATCTAATTTATGGTCAGCAGTAGTGAGGAGGTCCAGAGGATAATTACTAGAACTTGGTGTCAAACGTACAAGCCTTAATAGAATGTTCCTTGGTTGTTGGACAGGTTTAAGTGTTGTTAAGTTTTGATGTCTGACTCTACAGTGTGTTTTCATTCAAGGCATGACATCTGGCTTTCCTCATCTTGCATGAGGACGGCTGAGATCTAAACAAAAACGAGTCTCATGTTTTAGGCACATAGTCTAAACACAGATAAACTGTATTTTTGTATTTGACCTCACTTTTCATAAAGAATCCTCTCGTTCGACTTCTGTACTTTGTTCATTGCAAATGTCTTAAAAATGAAGTTTTACCAATTCCACTGTGTTTTGTTACATGTTTGTTCCTGGATTGGACATCTTGAGTCAGGATGATCGCATTCATTAAATGTCGCTGGCTGTATTTATGCGAATATCCTAGCATAGCTCATTATTTTGAGTCACTTTGCTTGGTTTTTGATTAGTATTGTGTGGGAGATGCTGGGTATTATGTAAGTGTTGATCTGCTTACTCTCCCAAATGGTATTGGGTTCTAAGTAAGCAGTCGTATTTAGTCCATCCTAATGTGCAGTAACATCTCATCTAAAGAGTTGTTTGCTTTAATTGGGTTTAAAACAAACCCCCCCAAAAATGTAACTCTCTCCTGAAATGAGGACTGAACTGCAAGCTGCTGCTATTGTTTTTTTTTTGGTTGTTTTCAGCAGTTAAGGTTTTCCCAGCCTTTACTCGCAGATTTAATAGAGCTATATGTAGTTGGACCCATCTGAGATGAGCAGCAGGTAAAACGGAAATTTGTACTTTGCCAGTTACACAGCAGGATTCACTGAGGTGGTTAAGAGCACAGAAATGCCTCACAGGATAAACATCAAAATAGAAGACAGCAGAACGAGCGAATGTTGAGTATTGTCAAATACCTGTTATTTCTGTTACGAGTTTAGAGCTTCTGCAGAAGTTTATGGTTAGGTCAACATCCGAACCTGAAGTTCAATTCTTGTATTTCAGATGTCTCCTAAGATCTGTAACCTCCTGAATGTTTGACTTCTTACTGCATAGAACACTTGCAAAATTAGGCATGGTCTTGCATTAGAACCACGTATAAATTCTCTTGCTTATGACAAGTCAGGTTTTCAGGTTTATTTGGAATGATAGCAGTTGGATTGGAAGTGTGGATAGAATATTGAAAAGAAAGCTGAAGCAAAATCAGTGGAATATTTCTGAATACCATAAATACCTAATAAAGTAGGTTTAAGATGCTTTGAAATGAGATACGAATCCATAAATCAAAATGAAAGCAGTTTTTTATTAATTGTATGTAGATGAAGCCTGTCAGAATTCACCCAATGAACAGAATTCTACATGTTTTCAAAAGTTGCTAGTTACTTTTTCAGAATTTTGTTTGGTTAAGAGAGCTGCACTTCTTGCAGCTTGTTTCTTTGTGGAAGGTGAAGTGTTCTGGGTTTTAACTAATTGCCCACTTACAAGAGTAGGTGAAGAGTTGTATGTAACGAAGGAGGGAGTTCTACGTAATGAAGAAAAATCTGGCATACAGGGTGTTTATTGACAGCCTAGAGTATCAAAACTGAAGAAACGTTAAAAATCATTTAACATACTAGATTGTAAGCAGTTACTTAAAATATTTACTAAAACCTGTAAATATAACTAAAATATTTTCCATTTTTCTGTTCTCATGCACCACAAATGCTATAGTTGGTAGATTGTGTTGTGATTTAGCAGTGATTTGGTCTTTGATAGGAGTGAGATTTGTGCCAGTCTTAACTTGATGGTGCCTCTCAAGACAGCAACATTCTTCCTGTTACCCGTGCTACTGGGAGCACAGGAACAGCTCTACTACTCAGAAGAGCAAAGATGATCCTTGTGTGTTTCGAGACCAACCTCTTACTGGGATGAGGGTGGGAAGGACAATGTGGTTTGACAAAAGCCTCTGTCTTCCAGCATAGTTCTTGCTTTGTATCTTGTGCGAAGGGGGTTTCTGCGTTCTGTGGCGATAGCCGCAGAATGAGACCAGTTCCTGCGGTCTGGACTGCAAGTAGCCAGTGAGTGTTCTTTACAAAAATAAACATTTTAAAAGCAGAACCCCCCTGCTCGTGGAGCAGCTTGCAGAACTTGATTCCAACACTCTCTGCGTGAAATGACAGTCTATTTTCCTCTTTTTGCTGAGCTGTTTGGGACAGTGTCCTTTCATTTTTCAAGAGCTGTCCTAACAAGCAGAGCAAACTGGGCTTACTCGTTAAATTCTGTGCCTTGGTGTATTCAGGCTAATACGGAAAACGCTTCTGCACTTGTGCCTTTGCAGTAATCTTTCTGTTCTTTATTGTAACACATAGCTATTGCCCTTACTGCAGAGCTTCCACATTGAGCGCTGATCTCTTTGGTTGTCCCAATGACAAAGTCAATGTTCTTAATTTGTTTTTTTAGAAAGTAATTTGCAGAGACAACAATGGAACTTGCTGTTAGTTCCCTTCAAACAATAGAAGACTAGGTTCAATTTTTATGCTTTAATATACTGATCTGTTGAGGCTTATGCTGAATTCTTGAGGAAGCAGTCGTGTAAGAATAGCAGAGAGTTGGAGGTGGAGTAAGTAAGTTTAGTAAGAGAAGAAAGCGTCAGTAAAATTCCACCTTAGAAAATTTCTAAAAAGCAAAGCAAATTTCATGTGGAAATCGGTTCTTAATACTTGGCGACAAATTTCAAGCAGATTATATAAAAATCTAAGTTGTTTTTGTTGAAGCGAGTTGATAGTGTGATACTTCGCAAGGATTCTTGGACCCACGAAAGTGAATTTGAGCCAGTTCAATAGCGCTGTCTTTTATGTCAGAAATCCCTGAGGAGGTTTTTTGTATTGGTGAAATTTTCCTTTGAGTCCCTTGATACAGCTTCTGTGAGCTTTACAAAGACGCGGTGGTTAGAGTCAGCAGCAGTGGCAGTGCTTATACGGGGAATTGTTTGGAAACAGCAAAATCAAACCATTGCTTTGTTTCCTACTGTGAAGAGTTGACTCAAAGTCATCTTGTGCATCTTTTAAAAATGTTCCTCAGTTTTACAGAACACCACCAGCTACAACCATCTGAATTCAGACTCATGCATATTTTACCGTAATGGTTTAAGGTGATAATCCAGATGTGTGACTTTAACAGGTTTTCCTTTGACAACTTTAGTTAGAAGCTTTTTTTTGTGTATAAATGAATGTCAGTTTTTGAAGAAGTATGTTAATTTTTTATGGGTAGTGAGAAGAGAACTTGAGGTAGTGACGTACAAGGGGGAACACTTTGGAAAACGCGATAAATGATGCGGGGTTAATCATAGGGATTTTTCTGAAAAAGCTGTTAGTCCATGGTGTGTACACAGAAACTTCACAGCAGCATTATCCAGCTGTTGTGAGCAATTATAGCTGTCAGGTGGAGCCCCTTTCTTGGTAGATGTAAATTTTAATACACGAAGAATACAATCAGTGAAAGTGCTGCTGTTTAATCTCAGCTTTGACTCACAGTCCTGTTCCTCTCCACTCCTTTTTGTGGTCGGATGTGTGAAAGGTGTCACTTCTACACTCAATCTGTTAAAAGATTCTGCCTTGGGTTAGAGACCTTTCTCTCTTTCAGAACAAGATGCTTCTGCTTATTTTGTTCCTCCAAAACGTTGCTTCAGTGTTTTAAAATACACCCAAGTAAACCAGCCTGCCTTTCTTTTTGGAGCAGCCTGAGAGAGGCAGCTACATCGGGTGGAAGGAGCCTGGATCTCTTTTGCCTCCCAAGACTTGCTGCAGGGTTGATCCCTAAGCTCCCTTTTCCCTGTAAATACAGAAGCAGTTAACGCTGTTCGCAATCCCTCCAAATGAGCAAAGCGAGGTGAGGTGGGAACACTGATTTGATCAGTATAATTACATAAGGTTTCTGCCAGCACAGATGCCAGCACCATCCCAGCAAAAAATCTGTAGTGTAGACTGGTCTAAATCAGCGTCTGGCCTGTTTACAGGGAAGGGCTTCATCGTTTAATGAAATGGAGCTCCATACTGTTCCTTGTTTGAGCCAAAGGGAAAAATAACTTCTGGACACAGTGATTAATAATTAAATTGAGGGGAGTATAAATATATCCTGTCATTAAAATGTTATTTGAGGACTTCAGTGTTTCTTTCCCATCTCTGTGTGCCATTTTGTGGTTTTCCCATGCACCTCAAAAGAAGAATATTCTTAAAGTTGAAACAAAGCAAAAGAAAAATTTGTGACTGTTCTAGGTAACCTTTTCTGACTGACTTTATTTAGTAAAAAGGTAGGCTGGTAAGGTTCTGATTTTTCTTCTTGATTTATCAGAATGTAATATATTCTCCTCTTTAACGTACTGAGTTACCTTCTGGACAGACTAGTCATTTAGCACACTGTATGAACTGATCGACTGGAACTCGCTTGGAGTTTTGTGGGTTTTAATTTCTTGTCTGCTCCTGCTTTTTGGACATTAAGGCATGCACCTGCACCTCACAGTCACTGTTGTGCTATTTCTCTGCGAGAGGAGGTACTGCATGATTCAACTTCTCCTCTGTGAAGAATCTAAAAGAACAAATTAATTTGAAGACTGAGAAAGAAGGAATTCCAAAAACATGTGACAAGCTTCACACTGCTCAGAGGCTGGATGCTGCTGCTGCATCACCAGTAAATCAGAGGGTTCTGGGGTCCCGGGGCTGGGGTGCAGTTGGGGGTCACACCACTACCTAAAGGTAAAAAAAGCCCAATATGTGAAAGCAGCATTTCCTTATCCTGCTGTGCTGTTGTGAGTGTTGGCAGAGCTATCAAAGAAGAGAAATTGCATTGCTCCATCACTGAGCCTTTTTATATTCTGTGCTTCGTAATAACCTGAGGCCTCGCGTTCGCAGGTAGTGAGCTCGTATCTCAGAGGCTTTCAGAGCTGCAGATACTCAGCCTCTCTAAGAATTGCGTCTGAAAGCATCTAGCTTTTTAAGGGGCGCAGAGAATAATTGCAGCTAACAACCTAATCTTAGGATACATAGGGAAGCTTTTTGGTAACAGGGTATGTACTGTGCTATTTAGTTTCCTAAGTAATATCTCAGTATTTGTTTAGATTGGTTTTGCAACCAGCTGCTTCTCAACTTGAGCAGTAATCTCCTTTCCCAGCCTTAGTGTCAATAAAACAGGTGATGTTTTGTTTTCTTGCCCTGTCCCAGGTGTGGGTTGGGATTTGTTTGCAGTGGGACCTGCTCTGTTTAAGGCTTTACAAACTAGGGCAGGGAAGAGACCAGTTACAGTTACAGATCCCTCTTGGGCTTCATCACCCATTGTATGCAGATCTGCTTTTGATTGAAAACATTGCCTGCTCAAAACACACCAGCTTCTGCTGGGGTAGGCGTTATTCTCCAGCTTGTATTGGGCATTGAAGTCTTGGGACAGTTGATTTCAGGTTGTCCGTGGTGGCCCAAGCGAAACTGCTCGTGGTGGTTCTGTTGGTGGCAGTTGGCAGGTGCACGGACGCCATGCTGCTTCCTTCTCTTTTCTGCAAACTAAGCGTAACTGTCCTGCGTCCCTAACTAGGAAACATTGCTATCTCAGAAAACGCTGCTGTTACAGAGAGAATAAGCATGCTAAGAATTGTTATTAAAAAACGTGTTTTGGGAATCGAGGGCGGGGGGAAGCCTTGACCAAGTGGAGTAGGTAAATCTAGCACATAGTGTCCTCATATAGGAGGTGTTTTAGCAAAGCTTTGGTTTGTTTATGGAGCAGAGAAACTTTTCCCTCCAAGTTTCTGAAGAGTCTTCTTTAGGAAATCATGCTTAGTAAAATCAAGTTGAATTTGTATTCTCATGATTGAGCGTGTATTTTACATCGCTTTTATTACAGATATGGGGACCCCAGCATGATCTTGCTCCTTTTTTCCCATTATGCATGGACATGGACAGCTATGAGGAGTGGTGGAGGGGAACAGTAGGAAGTCTGATTGCCTTCTCAGCACATTCCTTCGTCTGACACAGCTTTATATCATATAGGTGGGAGTGAAGCACTCTGCAGGCTGTTCAAACAAGTAATGTTAGAGCTTTATGAGAAAGCGGTATGTGTTCCTGATTGCCCATCTGCTTTCCTGCAGCATAAATATGGCTGGTGGCTGAAAAGGATAGTCCTGCCCTCTTCTCTGTCCTGGCCACGTGATAGTCCCCCATTCACACAGCCACCTGATCCGGTGAATAGATCAGTCGAGCTCTTGGAAAAAAAACCCTGCTGGAGCCCACAGAAGGGAGATAGTGGGAACAAGGGTGACAGATTTAAGTGGACTTTTAGCTATGCCTTGGTAGAGCAAGGTGTGTGTGAAGGTATTTCAGCGAAGAATGTCCTAACTCATAAAACATTTCCTAATTGGAGAACAGGTACAAACTAATTCTGAGTTTGATGTGTCTAGTTTTGAGTTTAATCCTCTTGTGTAACTTCCCTTGTGAGTTTTTGTTTACTGGACCCTGAGTGGTTTTGTTAGCCAAGAGAGCTGCAATATGATGAATGAGAATTGTCAGTCGGTTGATAAGAGAAATTTGTATTTTTAACAGTTTTTGCATGCTTAAAAATAGCACATAATTGAGTCTATATGTTAGGTAGCTATTCTGTGGTAAGGGAGGAAATAGACTGCATGCGTTTTTCTCTTTGCCCTTATCTACCTGCCTCACCCTTTCCCTCTATTGTGCCCTCTGCACAAAGCTTTTTTTACTTCCCCATCCCAAGTTTCAGATCGCAGTAAGACTGTCGATAGATGTTTTGGTGACTTTGCCTGGATCTAGTTCTTTTACTTCAGCAGGTTGATCACTGGTGTGGCAACTGGTTCTTTAGCAATACCGGTTTATTTTAACCGGTCTATATGTTAGTCTCAACAGGTCATGACTGAGTTTAAACGAGTCAGTTGTGATCAGCATAGGTGTGGCATTTAATAATTAACTTTCTGGTTACTCAGGTCCAGTAGGAAACCTATAATGAGTCTTATTTTCATTTTGTTTACAGGAATAGTTATCGGCTTAGCCTCATCCTTCCTGTTTGGCAATCTGAGGAGAGGGTCTGAGCCAGCATGAAGACAGAATCCCCTCTTCATTAGAGAACAAGTGAGTTGAAATTGGATTGAAATCTGGATTTGTAGAATGAAAATGCTACGTTAGCTTGTCAAAACGCACAGCTTGTGCTTGCTTTCAAGTGGTATCTTAACTCTGTAACGCTGCTGTTAGGAGTGATGTCCAGTCAAGGCCTGCTCTTGGTTAAGCACACGTATAACAGTTTCAAATGTGTGTATTTTGTGTAAACTCCTACACTGTCCTTCTCCAAAAGAACTGCTTACTCATTGTGTAACTGCCCACTCCTTCCTTCCAAATCCTGTGAGGTCTATTACAAGACCTCACAGAATCCAGACTTGTTGTTCCTTTTCTTGTACTGCCGTTTTATTTGAATAATTTAATATTCGTGGCTTGTTTCTGTAGCTGTACTGGTCTCATCTCCAGTATTCTCCGTGCTTAATGTGTATCTGTTTTCTAAATTTGCTTTGGAAGCCTCTGTGCAAATTTAAGAAATTTCCAAGATGCAGGGCTGAGTTTTCATTTCATTTCTACTCTAGTAAATCCTGAATTCTGGATTTAAAATGCTGTTAGCTCAAGTCTTGTCCTTTTCATAGTGGTTTTTCTCCTCCTAAATGTTCTAATAGTATCAAGAAAAAGAAGATTGCCTGTTTGCCCAGCCTGATTTTTATATTTAGTGCGTAGACATCAACTGGGTTAAATCTCATGTACTTTTCTGTTTGGGGCAGAGCTCCCATGCAACCGTTGTGTACTAATGATGTGTTCTGATTCCTTCAGCTTTCTGCCTGACGCAGTTCATTTCAAGAAGTACACGATGACAGAACGTGGAATTAAATGGGCTTGTGAGTATTGTACATACGAGAATTGGCCATCTGCAATCAAATGTACCATGTGTCGTGCTCAGAGACCTAGTGGAACAATTATCACGGAAGATCCATTTAAAAGTGGTTCAAGCGATATTGGTAGAGACTGGGATCCTACGAGCACTGAAGGAGGGAGTAGTCCTTTGATATGTCCAGATTCTAGCGCGAGACCAAGGGTTAAATCATCTTACAGTATGGAAAGTGCAAATAAATGGTCGTGCCACATGTGCACGTACTTGAACTGGCCGAGAGCGATAAGGTGTACGCAGTGCTTGTCTCAGAGGAGGACCAGGAGTCCCACGGAGTCTCCTCAGTCTTCAGGTTCTGGTTCAAGACCGGTCCCTTTTTCTGTTGATCCGTGTGAGGAATACAATGACAGAAACAAACTAAACACAAGGGCTCAGCACTGGACTTGTTCTGTTTGTACATATGAAAACTGGGCGAAGGCCAGGAAATGTGTTGTCTGTGATCATCCCAGACCCAACAACATAGAAGCTATAGAACTGGCAGACACAGAGGAGGCTTCTTCGATCATAAATGAGCAAGACAGAGCTCGATGGAGAGGGAGCTGTAGTAGTGGTAATAGCCAAAGAAGATCTCCACCTACCACCAAACGTGAATCTGATGTGAAAATGGACTTCCAAAGAATTGAATTGGCTGGAGCTGTTGGCAGCAAGGAAGAGCTTGAAGTTGACTTCAAAAAGCTAAAGCAGATAAAAAACAGGATGAAAAAGACTGACTGGCTGTTTCTAAATGCTTGCGTTGGTAAGTTGTTTGCTGCTGTCTTACACTCTTATGCCTGTGGTTTGGTATTTGGGGAGAACAAAGAATTAAATCAAACTCGACATTTGATTTCAGAAAAACTTTTTTTTAATCTCTGCATTTTTCATTTTAAAAAATCAACCAAATGTAGAAGTTCCTGAAATAGCACCTGCTGAGAGAGGGTGCAGAGTTCATCCATCATCTGAACACGGGGTTAGACGTGTTTCCTAGCTGTGCTGGGTCTGTTTTGACCTTTTGTAGAGATGGATATCCTTGTAACCAAATCCTGTCATTCCCTGTAGTTGTCAGAAGGTGGAAAAATTTTGAAACCGGTCTACAGAACCATAATGCATGTAGTACTGTAAAAAATGCCATTTCTGGGTAATTAGAATTACTCTTCTTTTTTGCGATGGCAAGAAACACTAGTGGAATCAGCAGCTGCAGCTTGGGAGTATTTGTAAACAGTGTAGAGCTTGCAACAGTACAAGATGCTCTGTCAGATGTTAAAAATAACACCAAAATATGTAGCTCCAAGAAACTGCATGTGTAATACTGACCTTGAAAGTAATAATGTTGTATTAATCCCAATACTGTGCTGTCACTGTTTACAGGCTTTCTGAAAGTATTTCTGTAGTCAGCTGCTTCAAAAATTCAAGTACCGATTTTGTGTTGTATTTTAGTGCTTTCCTAAGGAAATTGTGGATGATTCTCCCAATGCTGTTAAAGAACCAGAGACATGCGAGAGCAGGGTTTTCTTCAGTTATTGACCTTGTGAGTTAACTTTTGTGCTGTAACTTCCCAGAAGCAGATATCTTGTACCCGAGCATACGAGCAGGTTAAACACTTGAAATACACAACTATTTTTAGAGTAAAACACTTCATTTGAAACTCCAGCACTACTAGTATGTCTCATACTGTTCCTTAATGTTTCATTGAGTCACTTCATGATTGTTATAATTGAAAAACTAATTTTGTGGAGCTGCTTTAGGAAAAGTGAATTTTTTTTGCTATTCCGGTTCCTTAAAATGTTTCACACTCTCAGATTTAATCTATGGGAATGGCTGTGTTTCTATTTAGGAATGTGAGTTTTGCAAGTATTTAATGGTGCTTGTGACTATACAATTGGACATGAAACCCAAAACTATGTTCATAGCAATTCTGTGAGGCAAAAATGATGTGGTTTTTTTAAAATGAAAATAGTTTGAAGGGATCTTGATGAGAGAGCCAGAATGCAAATGGAGTCGTGTGCTATTTTTACTGCTCTTCTGCTGAAAGATTTCATGGATTTCTTTCCATAACTTAAACACTTACTTAACTGAGAGGAAAAAAACGGCAACCAAAGCTGTTAATTATCAGTCCTTCATTTCCAAATTTCATTTTGTGTATCACAGATGTCATATTTTTCCAAATACCCCTTGTAGCAGGATTAACCCTAGGAAGATTGATGAAAGCTTCATAGATTCTTTTGTGATTCTTCGTGATTCTTCTATGATTCTTCATAGATTCTCTGGACGTTTTGCAGTATTGGACAGGTCTACCAGTTTAACCAGTCATTTTAGAAGCAGCCACATTTGTGCTGATTGTTTTGTTGTCGTAGTGTGACATAGTTAAGACAATTTAACTGTCAATTAGACAATTGAACTGTCATTTAACAATTTTTCTTGAAGCGCATGTTCTTAACCACTGAAATCAAGTGAGTTACTGTGACTTGGAGTTACTGTTTGTCAGCCAGCTGGAGCTCTTGCGGACTTTCAGCTGAGCTCAGGGCTTGTCAATCCTTAGCCAAACACAATTACAGGTCAGGTTCATGTTAAATGTCAAGTAATTTCTTGAAAATTGGTGGAGGGAGACTTGGTACGTGGTCTGTTATTGTAGCCCAGCTGACAAGCAGTGGCTTGTTGGGATTCACTGACTTCGCACTGTGTGCCTCCAAATTTAAGCTCAACTAGTAGTGGAGGGTCCGTTTGTTTGAGCCTGTCTTACATGGCAGAGATGTATCAGTTTTGAGGTTTTTGGATGCACAAAGCGAGGCTTTCCCTGAAGTTAAAATTAAAGATCAGAGTAGTAGGAGTAACTCTTGGCAGACTGTATATTTTCCTGGTTATTTCCGTTTCTCTAAGGGGAAATCCTTTCAGAAGGTACCCAGGCAGATGTTTCATTCTTCAGGACAGCTGTTTAGTTGAACTCCCTCTTCGCCTCTCAACTCTAATTGAGATCATGCCATCAAGGCTTCTATTCCTTGTGAGTCTAAGCTGTACAAACTGTGATGAGTGCAACTCCTGCATCTCCGCATGACCAACTGCCTTGATGGAGGGGGTTCTTTCTGAATTGGGAGGATTAGTGGCATTTCCCCTTTCAAACTCTGCCAGTAAACGTGCCTGAATATTACTTGTGTTAATGACTTGGGTTTTGCAGCAGTGGATGCATCCGTCAAATGATTCTTTCTCAAAAGGGTGAGATTTTAGAACTGGTTCATTTGGTTAAAACTTATTAAAACCAAAGGAGAACATCTCCTAAGTGTGGCTGTTGAATAGTGTGGCTTGCTACGAATGCCAGTGTGAATTACAATGAGAATGTACAAATGGCTTTCGCAAGGACACCAGTGGCCTAGCACAAGGTTAATGTGAACTCCAAGGTGACTCCTTTCTTGGGGGAGGGGGAAGCTAATGTCTCTTTAAAATTAAGCTCCCTGGCATCTGTGCCGAAGAGACTGTAAGAGAGGTTTGGTGGCCTGTGGGGCTTAGGGAATCCGATGTGCAAGAGCAGCAGTGCTGCTGTGGGGCCTGGGGAAGCTGCTTACAGCTGGCTGCAGATTTAAGTAGCACAAATGGATGAAGAAGGTCATGACCACAGAGCGTTCAGAGCGTTCAGAGTTTGCTTGGGGCTTACACTTCAGCACTTGCTGAAGCTTCCCCTCTCCTGGCACATCAGGGCTGGGTTTTATGGTGGTGCTAGCAGGGTGTTTGCTGCAGGGTACTGCTGGGGACCCTGGGTTTGTCTGTTCAATTCCTGAGCTTGAACTGTAGCCCGTAGATTAAAAGTAAACTGCATTTCTTCTCCTTTTCCTTTCTCCTCCAACCCTGCTTATTAACTGCTGCAAGAGAGTATGCTCTTCTCTTTTGGTTCCAGTCAGTAACGTAGCTGCGACCATCACGGGCTGGACTTCCCTGCTGGGGATGGTGGCTTTGAAACCGAGTGGACCCGCATTCTTCTTAGCTATGGGAAAGAAACAACTAGGAGTGTGTTTTTTAAACAAATCCAAAATATTTACAGCAATCTGTAGTGAATCTGGTTTTGCAGTGCATGCTTAAAAGGACTGTTAGTTCATTCCTAGTATTCCTACATGTGTGCCTGCTTCGCTTTTCCTTTGTTGACTGCTTTATCTCTCTCACAGGGTTAGTTTTTTTTTTTTTTTTCCCCCTTTGTCCTTACCTCCCTTCAGTCTTCTGAAATAGTGGAGAGTGGAGGTGGAGGCCACCTCCTGCTCTGTGTCTTGCAGAGCACGTGGCTCTTTGCTGACAGCCTGGATGGACTGACGTACCAAGGGGCTTCCAGCTGGCCCTGCCACCCACAGTACTCTGAGCTGCTTTTCTGTCCTCCTGGCGTGTTTGGATACGAGTGTACAGCAAAGTGCATCTGGAAACTAATCTTGCTAAAAATGAAGCTTGATTACGGGGTATTTTTTGTGGGGGTGTGTGGAGGAGGCTTTGTTTGTTGGTTTTGCTGTTTTAGTACAGCCAGACTGGTTTCCTCATCCACAGTACAGCTAAACCTCGATGGGGATGTTCCTGCTGTCACAAGGGACTGGGAAGTGTGTGAGTGGGAAGAAGCTGCTGGAGGCGGGGAAGGGTCATGCACCGTGCCATGCTGGTGTCAGTTTAGGCTGGTGTGAACTGTTTGGGGAAGTAGAGCATGAATTCGTCACTGACAGGTGGTTACCCACCACGCTGGAGTGATGTAAGCGTACAACTTTCACATTGTTGTATTGTCATCTGTGTCCTATATGCTATCAGAAATGCTTCACATTTCTCTGTGTGTGCGTGTGTCCACCTTTCAGGGTAGGTAGAACTCTGCGTGCCTTACTCCTTGGTAGAAAATCCTCACTCCTGAAACATACTTGTACTCTGAGTCTCCTGACTACTTTTTTAAAACACTCAGTGGTATTTTATGCTAAAATTAATTGAATAAATGATCAAGTTAAGAATAGTTATTTAAGTTTGTCCTGGAAGCACTGATGATTAACTTAAAATCCTGAATGGTATTCCCCCTGTCCAGCCTCCCTTTAGGGTGCAACCCTGCGAGCAGCTGATCGTCTGTTAACGCTACAAGGGGTGTAGATACCTCTGACAGATAGGAGGGGACATAAGGACATCTTTCAACAGTTCTTACATGTGTGCTGCTTTCTCTTTCAACGATATGTTAAAAACATACTTCATGGGCTGTATGTAGGGTAAGAGCTGTTTGCATGGGAAAAACAACAGGCAATGGTCGTACTTTCATGCACTGGATGGCTTCAGCTTTAAGGTTCGTGTGGTCTAGGAAGATATTTACTTATTTTTAAGCTGATGCAAGTTGCTGAGCTTGAATTTAAAAAATTTAGTATGCACAAGGTTCTGTCTCAAGCTGTCGTTGCCTAGAGAGTGATCTGCTGTTGATTGTGTGCTAATCCAGAGAGGTCCTGGAGATGAAGAGGGAGGAGAATGAACAGAAGGGTGTGGTGAGGCCCATAAAGATTTTTCAGACAATCCCTCTCTTAAATATTTATCATGTGTCACATTTGCTTGCAAGGGAGTTCTTCCTCTAAGAGCAGAAGTTATTCTCAGACTGAATGTTTTTGGTGCCCCGAATGCTGAAATGGAGTAGTTATTGATAATAAAATGTTCTTTATGGCCACCTTGAATGGCTGGGAAAGGGTGAGGGCTGAGCTCCGGAGAGTGCTGCTGCTTGCATGGTCAGCCCACAGGTCCTCAGCGCGCTTTATGCTAGAGGAGCAGTAAGATTTTCAGCAAGCATCAAAATTGGGTTTTAGTGGTCAGTTGATCAGCCCCTCACTTGCTGGAAGGTCACCTTGGCACTTAAACCACTTAGGATTGGTCTGTAGACAAGTAAATGAGAGCATGTATATGATGCAGACCACTTGAAATTTTATCTGCAGCAAAGCAGAAGCAGCGCAGGGCTCCCTGTTTCTGATCAGAGACAGAGGGCTCTGTCTCTACTTCTGACTTCTCAAATGTGTAATTCGGTTGTTTGAGGTACTTGCCTTCTATTGGCAAGCAGTTCAAGGAGTTCAAGGTTGATTACAATCGTTCCACACATGAGGCACAATGACCTCCTTAAGGTGAAGTGTTTCCTTTTGTAGCCCACTCAAATGGGAGAACACATCGTGTACTGTACCGTTACTACTTCCTTGAGTCAAATCTCAACTCTTTGTGTCGTTCTTTAGATACTTTATCTAAACAGAGGTGTCTTCACACTCCTCCATTAATTTAGCAAAAAATGTCTTTATTTTAGCAGGTGTATTATTGTTTCGTTTCAGCTTAATCCCGTTCAGCCTTTTCAAAGATTCAGGATGCCTGCTCTGTAGTATATGCAGAGCGTAAATGCCTTTTATACAGTGGTGTTTTCACAGGTTTTGAGGGTCAGGAGCCTGCTGCAGAACCAGCTGCTGTTGGCTGCCTGATCCACTGCTTTTTGCTCCTTTGTAAATGCTCATTTGTCTCCACAGCAGTTCAGCTGAGCTGTTGGTGAGGAACCTTCAACTAAATCGACAGCACACGTGCTTGCAGCAAGGGTTACTATTACCTGTTCTTGCTTTTAGCCTCTCTCGCTGCATATGTAAACATTCCTGCTCTTGGGAACTCTGTGGAGCTGGTGGGCCCCTGTCCTGTCCCACTAAGGCAGTGCTGCTGCCCAGTTCTGTCTACCCCAGCCTCTCTGCTGTCCCACACATAAACTGCATCACTCTGTTGGAAAGAACTTGCCTCTTTCCTTTGCAGGTTGTGCCAGCCAGTGTGCTCCAGAACCATCAGACAGATAGTGAAGTAAATAAAGGCTGCTGCTCTAGTATTTTCTCTGGAAACTTTTACATCGGCTGTTCTGAAGTCACTGGGACTGTGCAGTTAGGGCAAACGGGATTTAGGTTTCTAGATGTGCTTGTAAGCCCTTGGGTATTTCCCAAGTTTACTTAACTGCTCTAAACCCTATAAATATTTACACTTTTGAAAGAATAAACTTAATAGCACCTTAGCTGAATTAGTCTGGATTTAGCATCTAGGCTTATTATGAGCTTATTTAAGTATGAGCAAAGTTAATATGGATATCTAATAAAGAAGATAGTTGGAACAGTCGTAGCAGGATCAAGAGATGGTACAAGGAGTCGTTATCAGGTGAATAGTATCTTTTAAATTTAGTCTTTTTAAATAACTTTCTTAATTTCTCATATATCTTGTCACATATATTGAGATTGCATATTCCTCATCAGTGCTCTCTGTAAGAGTTGGGGCTTTACTAGAAAAAAGAAAAAACCTCTTGTCTCCTGCTACCATGAAGGAATATTCCAGTAAGAGGAAATGCCTGAACCACAAATGGGAGCACAGCTGAACCTGTACACGCAGAATGCTGACTTGCACTTGTGTTTTCTCATGACTTGGGTGCAGCGCTTGGCATTCTGTCCTGTCACTTGGGGTGTCAGGCCATAGTCATGTGTCTGGGCATTAAGCAAAGCAAAACTTGCTGTGTGGACACACACACACGGATAAGTGTCTTCAGCTGCAACACCAAACTAGTGTTCCTGGAGCCTGCTTCAAAGAAAAGCTGTTCTTACTGCGAATCAGAAGTAGATGTGGAGCTGTAAGGATTTGTTTGCAGTTGTGCAGCTCTAGTAGCTCTAGATCAGAGCTCTGCCCTCGCAAGAGGTCTGGCTGCTGGCGGGCACACGGTGCTGTGTGGACAGTCTGAAGGCAAATGCCGCTCTTGACATTTTAACAGTCTGAGGAATGCGGTGGGTTTCAGAGGGGGACAATCCAACTGGCACAGCACTGTATCAGAACGCCATTCAGAGGCTGCTTGTGGGAGTCATCAGGCGCTTGTGTTATGAAATGTAGTGAATTATAACGTCAGTAATTATTGCTGTAATATTTCTGTAAATAGTGTTTTGTTAAGCTTTATTTAAATAGACTTAATGAATTGGAGGCTCTCCAATTCCAGCCCTGCAGCAGTGATGCTCTGGGTACTGGGGTCACAGGATTTTGATGAAGGTTAGTAGCAGCCTATGGAGCAAGCAACAGGTTTGCAAGAGGAAGCTTCTTACACAGCAATAGATTTGTAATGGGCTCTGTGCAAAAAAGTATGCAGAATGAGCTCTGTGCAGTTTGATTTTGTGTGTCCTGCTTATCTGTCGAGACTCAGGTTAGTGCATCCAGAATTTTCTGTGATTTGATCTAAAAATCTCCTGATGCTCCCCTCCCCCTACATAGTCCCTTGGCTCTTAGGGAGTAGAGGATCACCAGGTAGGATGCATGGACATGATCACATCGGCATCCCTCCGCGAGCTGCAACTGTGCATATTTGGTGGGTCCTTCAGCAGACCAGCACTGTTCTTCACTTCTAGATAAATATTGCCAGCCCTGTTCCTAAACCATGTTTACAATATCCATTTTTTTAAAATAAGGTGTAGAAATCATACACAGTTCACGTGGTTTTGTTGTGTGTATCGATCTGTAGCTCCAAGTTTATCAGCAAAGTTGAGAAAACTACTTGTTAAATGACAGCTTTTGTAACATTTTCAGTCATGAATTCTAGGACATGGGGCTTTTAGGAGTGTCAAGTATTGCAAGACGTGGGAATCAACTACAAGAACTGGCAGTGCTGCCTACAGTGTGTCACTGATTTGGGTCCTTATTGCAGCTTGTGGTAGTTGGTGCTTGAAGGCATTGCCAGACCTGGCGTGATCGCCTCGCAGCATCAATCCTAGACCTCCGTCACTGCTGAGGTTTGGTTAAGAGTGGGATGGTAATAAGCTGGCTTAGCGGCTGAGGGTGGGGTTTTAAAATAATAATGACAAGTATTAATTGTCCCAGCACTGACTTAAGGTGGTAGCAGCGTGTACTACTGTGTAGTGTGTACTTGACAGGCTGGCCAACTGGAGCTGTTAATGGGGATTTGGGTCTGATCATCTGTCAGTGAAAGATCATTTTGGGGATGTTTGTTTGAGGTTTTTAAAGTAGTCTGGGGTATTTGGATTGTCATGGGGGTTACCAGCCAGTCTTGTGTGATCTTTGGTATGTTTATTGTAGAGTAGTGTGGTGGAAGGTGCAGATAGGGTAACTGGAACCATTCCCCTGTCAATAGAAGTGGTTAATGCATAAAAGGGTATGAAGTAGCTATTAGTCTTTAACAAGATGCCTTTCCTCAATTAATTTAATAATAAAAAGTAAAGGGTGTCCTAAAGTAGCAGAGAATCTGCTCTTACATCAAGATTCTTCTTTCCCTGTGGATTCTTGGATATTTGCTAATGGTGATCTTGTGCCAAAGCTGTAGTAGAATTTGTTTAAAGAGGGCAGATCATGAGAAATTGTCTGACTTTGATATCTATGTGTATTTATAAACCTACACCCCACCCCCCCAACAAGTCAATTTGCTGCATTGATATCTGGAACTTCTCTGCTTTAGACCACCATTGAAATGAATAATCTAACTTTTATCTGTGGAGGCTTACTAAGCAGAGCTGATAACTTTGTAGAGAAAAGTCTTGCACTGTTAATCCATCACTCCCCCCGCATTTCTTCTGAAAGCTTTATAATCTCGGCATTGAAAATGAGAGACTTTTTGGCTGAGCTAAGAATGCTTTCCTAAATCCTGGATTAACCAGCAACCCAGTGGTCAGGGTGCTGCTCTGGTAGCAGGCAGTTCGGTTTGTTGTGCTGGGTTTTTTGGTTCTTTTTTGGGGTTTTTTTTTTTGGTCCATCATTTGAACCTTAGTCCTGAGTGGGCATGAGTGCCCTGATGAAGAGTTACCTCTTTCTAATTAATTTCTAAGATTTGGTAAGCAAACTGAGTGAAGGATAGACTTGAGTCTCGATTTCTAGCCTCATCGCCTCTGGTCAACTGCCGGCTCTTAGGAGTTGACAAGGAAGTTTAGTCACAGAAAACAAGGGAGAGTTCTCCTGTTCTGGAGCTGCTGCAAATAGGGCTACTCCTAGATAGTAAATTAGAACTGTTCTGTGTACTTATCTATTAAAGATGGCTTTAAGATCACTTTTCTGTTCCCTCAATTTAGCGCATTACACTAGTCTTTTATGAAGCATGTATCTAAACCAGAATCTTTATATCTGAAAGAATTTCTAAATTTAGGAAGTAGTATACTGGAACTGATACAGTTAACACCACCACATGGTGTTGATGGTGTATTCTGATAGTTGCAGCTAAGGAATAGATTCAGCGTGAGTGGTCTTGGTATGAAGCGTGAACAGAAGTTAGAGACTCCCAGGGACTCTAGAAGACTAACGATGGGGTTTCCCCCCATCTTGCTTTAGAAAGTACACTCAGTGTCTGTGTGTAATTCCTCTTTGATTCAGTTTTAATACAGTACCCTGAGTAACTGCGTAAGTTCAATTAGTAGCAGAGGTGGTGGGCTGAAGAGAAACTTTGTGCTCTGTTCCCTCTTCCAACACTCTTTTAAATCATATTTGGAGGAAAAAAAAAAAGAATTTTATTCCAAAACCCCTTTAAGAGTTCTATTTCTTAGATCCAGGAGTTTGTTTTTAAGATGTTCAAAGGGAAGATAAAATAATCAAAGTAATCTCTACTGTGAATGAATGACTTGTTCCTCAGTACTGCTGATCAATGAAATGCTAGTATGTTACGCCAGGTATTTCATGAAGGGTCCTCAGCACCTCTTCAGAACTGACTTTTGATCTGTCATATCTTCCAGCCGGTTTGCATAGCGGAAATGGTCTCGGAGGTGAGGTAAGTGTAAGTATTTTGTAGTCTTCTGTTTTAAAAAAGAGAAAAATCTGCAAGTTTCTTGGTATGCAGTTGATTTTATGTTTGTCTGTATGAGAATAGGTAGAGGTGAACTGTATTAGATAAGGTAGCTTGATCCAGAATGGCTCATTCACCAGTTAAAATGATTGGTTTTGTTTTGTTTTTGTCAGGAGTTGTAGAAGGTGATTTAGCTGCTGTTGAAGCTTACAAGTCGTCAGGAGGAGACATAGCCCGCCAGCTTACTGCCGATGAAGTACGCCTGCTAAACCGCCCTTCTGCTTTTGACGTCGGGTACACGCTCGTACATCTGGCCATACGCTTCCAGAGACAAGATATGCTCGCCATTCTGCTCACGGAGGTGAGTGGCTCTGGCCCTTGTGGGGCTCGAACCTTCTGTAACTGCGCCATTGTTTGCAGCCAGTGACATGGAACTTCATTTGCCAGAAGGTAGAGGCTGATGTTGTTAGAATACACGGGTTGCTGCTTTGTGCCTTTGTTGATGTTTCTCTGTAAGAAGCGAGTTTACTTTCAGGCTCCGTCTTGAGGACGCTCCGTTTTCTCATTAAGGAGCAGGCTCGGACCCTCCTGACCTCACCGGCGCTGGTAGTGAGCTATTGTAAGGCTTCCTGTGCTTTGGGTGTGGGAGAGGAAGTGCCCTGAAAGCAAAACGCTGCTGTCAATGACAGCATAGTTTTTCTGAGCTTTGTTAACGACTATATCTACCTGGTCTTTCTTCTCTAATTTTTCTTGGGAACTTCTCTTCCCGAGAAAGGCAAATCTCTTGCTTTGTGAAATTGCCGCGTTTTTACCACTTTTCACCTGTTTTGTAGGCTGGTTGCTTCCTTCTTGCTCCTGCATGTTCCATTTCCTTGTATGGTTTTGTACAGCCCACCTCACTTCTGGCGATGTTTTTGCCCTTCTCCGTCTTTTTGCTCTCTTGCTATGCCCATAAGTAATTCTGTTTCCCTTTTTGTCTGTTTTCTTCTTCTCAGGCTTCTGGTTCCTCACCTGATCAGAGCCAGTTTTTTATTCTGCCGCCTCCTCTCTTTTGATGCTTAATGCAATTCTGAAAATGTGCGGTCTGATAACAGCAGTGTTTCTGAGAAGCACATAAGGATGATGGAATGTGTAGGGTTGAGTAATTAAACAGAGCAGGTGAAGCAGGATGAACGTAGCTAAAGCCTAGAAGCATATGGATTTGTGTGGCTACTAGTAGCAGCTCTATGCTGCTTACATAGCTATCTGGGCGGATGGAGTTAGACGTTTAAAAACAAGTTAATGTGCTGAAATACTGACAGATTTCTCTCTCTGGTTTTGTTGAGGTGTGTTTCCTCTCCTTATCTAGCCCTTATCTGTTTGGTTTTGTTTTCCTTTTCCTGCTGGAAGTGGTCCCTTGTTAATTCACTTCTTTGATTTAAAGGGGTTTTTAACCAGCTTTGTGTTATGAACTATGTGACAAATGAGACATTAATTCATTGAGCATGAGTAAACGTTTAATCTTTCAAGGCACTAGTGTTTATACTTCTCTTATATTACTTGCTAGCAAAATACTGTCTGCCGGTGGTTATCGTTCGCAAGTCTTTGTACTGAACTAGAAACAATAGTGAGTGCAGTAACTGTGTGTGTTACAGGTATCGCAGCACGCAGCGAAGTGCATTCCTGCCATGGTGTGTCCAGAGGTCACAGAACAAATTCGTCGTGAAATCGCTGCATCTCTTCACCAACGGAAGGGAGACTTTGCTTGCTATTTTCTGACTGACCTTGTAACGTTTACGTTACCTGCAGGTACCTACAAAAATCATCTTACTGATGGAACATTTATTTTTTTGTGTCACCTAGATGAGAATTGCTCGGTTTGGGTGTATGCTTTGACTTCCTGATGGTGGTGGTGTTTGTGTATCGGTTTTATTAAGTTTTAATACCTTAGGTCAGCTCTAGTAGTTGAATTTGCTTATTAATATTCAGTTTTTGCACTATTCAACCCATATGTTGTTCCTGTGAACATCTATTGTCCTCTTTAGACATGAGGAAGTTGAAGAAAAGTGATGTATTCGACAGAAAGGCTGTGTTTAAAGTTAAGGATGGAGCCCAGACGTTTCTGGGCTCTAATGTGACTTTTCAGATAGCTCCGTTAGCTTTCAGTCCTTTCCGCTGAGGCCCAGAACTATTCTTTGCGCTTGTACCTGGTTATAGCAGTAACACTTTTTGAATACTTTTGAGGTACTCAGCAATCAAGAGTGTTTGTCTGTTAACAAAAAACTATTAGAAAACTTTTCATCTCCAGTAGCTCCAGAAATGCCCTTTGGTTGAGTGTTGCC
The DNA here is from genome assembly GCA_009769605.1 of Bucorvus abyssinicus. Classification (NCBI taxonomy): domain Eukaryota; kingdom Metazoa; phylum Chordata; class Aves; order Bucerotiformes; family Bucorvidae; genus Bucorvus; species Bucorvus abyssinicus. The sequence goes on from CM020032.1 coordinate 2,822,782, forward strand.
TCATCTCCTTCTCTTCAAAAAGTCTAGTTAATATTTACCACTTGTCTGCCAACTCTCTGCTTGAGGTGCTGTATTCAGTCTTACTCCACGGGTCACAAACGGAAGGCAGGCGGTGTGAATGAACCAAGCGTCTAGAGAGTCACACTTCGTCGCTGTTTGGGGGAGAAAAGGAGAGAGGGACAACAGAATGACTTTGTAACACCCGAGAGTAATGCTGCCCTCACCAGAACTGAGGGATTTGCGCTGTATTTTCAAGAGATGGGTCTTAAACCACTGCGCAGCTTTTTGACACATGTAATAGCCATTAAATAAACAAGGACTAAGAATGTTCAAAAGCTTCTGTGTATCAAGACTGTCAATTTCTACTTCCATCCCACTTAGTCAGCTGAACATCTCTTGTAGTCAGCAGTTAGTGGTTGGTCTCAAGACAGCCGTTTCCAAGGGTAGTGGTATAAATGGCACAATCCTATTCAGGTATTACCTACACGATGTAGTTTAGGAACGAGTTTCCACTCGATCTTTCAAATGAATGGATAGGATCCTCCTGATGAGCCAGGAGTTACAAAAGAGTTTTGCCCATTACACAGTTTCCTGTGTTTTTTGTTTTGTTAGAGGTGGGTCCACAGTTGCAGATTCTGCCTGTGAAGCTCTTGGAACAGCTGTCAGTAGCAGCTTTTCTGTGTCATAGCTCAATAGTTTTCTCGTTTCTTTCCAACCTGCAAACCGTGGCCTGCAAACTGCTGGGGTTCTCTAACTGTGTTCTGCACAAGAAGTCTCTTAACAGACTGTGCCTGTCCATTGGGGGAGACCAGGGAGGGAAGGCCATTCAGATGGGTGGAAAAATACTGCTTAGCATTGAAGCTGTCCTAAATATAGTAGGGTTGAAAATACTTTTTTCTTTTTCTCCACCTCAGAGTGGTTCCCTTCCTCCTTCAGCAAAATCCATTCTTACCCTACACGTGCTGTGATGTGCACAAAGGGTATGGCAGTCAGTCTGAGGTCCACACCTACTGCAGCGTGCTCTGTGAAGCCAGTGGTCACAAGTGACAGATCAGAAAACAGCAGCTTTTCAGAGGAGACGTTAGGGGTGGTAGGGCGAAAGCTGTTGCGTACGTTCTGAGCACCAGCTGGTAACGTGTCTCTCTTACAGTAACATCAAGTGACTTTTGTGTTTGCTCTCTGTTTTTCCAGATATTGAAGACTTACCACCCACAGTCCAAGAAAAGTTATTTGATGAAGTACTTGATAGAGACGTTCAGAAAGGTAAAAGCTCTGAGAACGCCGAGAATCAATCCTTGCTTCTCTTTAGAGACTGTATCTGTGATTAAAAAAAAAAAAGTGCATGTGTGTGTATATATGTGGCTTCGTTCCCTGAATTTGTTCTAAATATAGATTGGATGCTTTCAAGTTAATCTTTACCCTGGAATTATTTTAATTTTAACATTTACAGCCTATTTATGAGGTAGAGAGAAAATGGAGTCTGTAGAAATGATGTTTGTAATGTATCTTTGAATTGTAAATGTTTTTAAAGCTGTACAGTTTTCAGTCACAAGCTCTTTAAAGAAAACTGAATAAATCTTTCTACTTCAGTAACAATCCTCAGATGATGCAATGCTTTGTTTAAGGCTATGATTTGGTTTGGGGTTTTTAAACTTCTTGACAGCATTTCGCCCAAGGAATGCCTTTAGCCATTGTAGTTCAGTTATTTTTGGAGCATGAAGGAAAACTTACTTTTACTCGTGTAAATGGGTAAATTGTTGAGCTGATGCCATTACTGTGCTGTTCAGATTCTCTGAGATTTCAAATGAATGTAGGTTTTAAAAGAGATTATTGTCATGTTGCAGAGCTAGAAGAGGAATCTCCCATCATTAACTGGTCACTGGAACTGGGTACGCGCTTGGACAGCAGGTTGTACGCACTTTGGAATCGGACGGCGGGGGACTGCCTGCTCGATTCCGTACTACAGGCCACCTGGGGCATTTATGACAAGGATTCAGTGCTGCGGAAAGCTCTTCACGACAGTTTACACGACTGCTCACATTGGTAAGGTAGTTTGTGATGTCAGCTTTAAAGATAGCTCTCTGTGTAGCACGGTAGTTGATTAGCGTAGCATTAAAAAGACACACAACCACCACTGCAGCTTATTTTAAATGGGAGCACTGGAAACTCGGACATTCTGAACTCAACGGCGGTATGTGATGTTAAGCAAATAGCATTTAAAGCAGAGTAAAGTATTTTGTGCTGTGTGCTTGTCAAGATTGCGCTAACCACGGTTATTTAGGCTGGAATTTCTGTGGGCTTGCAGTGTAAATCATGCACATGCCATGCCTTGCTGCTCGGTGGAAGCTTTGCAGAAGATGGTTGATAGAAGATAGGCTTTTATTCCTCTCTAAACTTTTCAGTATTCTCATTCCATCTGCTTAGTTACAGCTTTTTTTGGTATTGCTCTTTTTGTCCCCGTTCTGTCTGCTAAAATAATGGCAGTAAAACAGAGTGGTGACATTTCACTAGTGCTGTCGCTTGGCCATAGAATTAATTTATCCCTCTGTCAAATGCCTTTTGTTGTCTTACACTGGCAGCCTCCTCTAGTCCAATGCCGTGGTTTGCCTCTGCTAGAGGGAAGAATTCTTACAGCTGGACCCCCAGCGTTGTCCAGAATCTCTCAAATGTGTAATGGGACCAAGGGAAGGGATTACAATAATGTAAGACAGGTGATTAGTTTATGTTGTTGTAGTCAAGGACAAGGGAGAGGAAGAGCCTGTCGCCTTGCTCTGTGCACTGTGCAGGATGTCAACAGCGAGGGTTAATTTTGGAGGTACCTGTAAGTAGCTTTTGTGATTACTGCTGGTGGGAGAGAACTCCCAAAGTCAGCACCCAGAGCTGGACTCCATAAAGTGGAGAATCGGTAACAATTCTCCCGAGAACCGGCCTGCGAACGGATCTGTCGCCGCTTTGGAGTTGTTTATAATGGAGCACGCATCTCGCCCACGCAGGAATGTCCCTGGCATCACACGCAGTTCCCCTGAGGCCAGAACAGAAATTTATGATAGATCAGGTTTTGTTCTTTATGGTAACAAACCCCAGCATGGTATCCAAAAACGTGCTGCAAACTGTTGAGGTTTAAACCAGTCTTTCAGAATGTTAGTGTTAACTGTTGTTGATTTACTGTTGTAGCTAACAGTATTTAGAGTGTATTAGATCTGGTTAAGCTTCTTAGTTCACGTTCTAGACAGAATTTGCGTTTTACTCTGAATTTACTTTATCCTTATTGGAAGCACAATTTTTAACTGATTCACGTGTTCCTTGATAGTTGTTCGAATACAGTTGCCTGCCCGCATTCTGGATAATCTTATTTTCTAGTTTGTTGTTGGAAAAATTAGTACAAGTTCTAGTACAAACGTCTACAGAGCTACATCCTTAAAAGGAACTGCTCTGTCTGCAGAGGCTGCTAGTGATGGAAATCCTTGAGGAATCAGCTGACATGGTGGTGGTAATCCTAGATCAGACCTGAGTCACGACCCCTTCAAAGAACTCCAGATCCAGAGTGTGAGAAGTCTTTAAGTTCTGTGGTAAAGTGATCATCCCGTATGTCCTATACTCGCTGTATAGATTCTGTGCAGGAAGAGACATTTAATTTTGTGGGCTAGGACCCGTTGCAGATAGGAGGTGATGTTGTCGTCACTGGCTTTAGTGGTAGTTGCCGAAGGAGGAGGCTCTTCAGTTGCAATCACCAGTCTCGAGAAGAGTATGCTTTGACTTCTATCTAGAGGAATTGTTCTTCAAAACCTTCAGAAAGACACTTTAAAACCGGGTGTTTTATAGTCAGACACAGAACATTCACATAACTCATTTGGCCTCGTTTTGTTATGTTTGGTTAGATGCTGAACAAAGAAAAACCCATTTACAGAGACAGTCTAGTGTCTGGTGCTCAAAAAAGCTCAGTAGTGAGGATCCCAGAGGCTCTGGCCTGCGGAGTCTTTCCCCTTTTAAATGACTACGCTTTTTTAGTCTGCTCAAAAGTATGTTCTCATCTGTCCCTTTTTGTATTCCACTGTTAGCTGTTGGTGGAGAGCGGGCAAATGCCCTAAGTTGCCTTTCAGAATTATAATTTTCATGGCAGATGCATTCAGTTCTCTCGTGTTAAACTGAAAAGCTTGTTTTAAATGAGATCACAATGTCAAGCCTTGACTCTGTCGACAGGGCCACCTCCTGTGAACGTCAACAGGTACCTGTGCCTGACGAGCTCAAGGAAGAAACTTCTTTAGGAAACCACTTCTAGCACAAGGTGTTTGGTTAGAGATTTCTGAGGGAAAACAGGCAAAATGTCCCTCAGCTGCAAAGACGGAAGCAGTCGATGTATTTGGAAAGAGGCGGGAGTGTAGATAGACCCAGAAGGTTCCCTGTGGATGAATTGCAGTGAGTGAGCACACAGACCTGTCAGAAGGTCTTACTAATTGGTCTTCTCAGCCATGGGAAGGTTTTGGTTTGGGAAAGCCTGGCTGGCGACGGCTCTTAGGCACACGGAGATTTTAGGGCGATTAACATCGTTATTGAAAGCATAGGGAAGGTTTCTCCTACGCGCACGCACTGTGTCAATTTTCTCAGATTTTAATTAAATGAGTTCATCTCAATGACTTTTTTAATAAGCTGAACTTCAGAATGGTTTCTTTGTATTCACAGTAGAGGCCATTGTTTAGAGGTTGGCTTAGCACTCTTCACTAACCCCGTAGTCCTGATGTGGAGTTTGGGGCCTTTCCACAGTGTGGTGATTGAGCTGAGTTTAACATTTTAAAAAGCTTTTTAATGTGTAGGTCATTTTTCTCTGTAATTGATTAAGGAAGATAAACTAGTATACAAAAATGCTAATTTTAATTTAAACAGAAAAATAGAAGTCCTGTGACTTGAAAACTTTGTGTAAATGGGATTAATCCCACTTTCTATATTCGATTCTTATCCATAAAACTATTCCATAGAATGTGAAATTACCGTACTCTGCTCTAAAACCCGATATAAACCAGATTCTGCCTCATAACCGTGGTCTGTTGGAAGTTGGTACTCAAGTGCTTTGGAGTTAATTGGCCCATGATACAGTCAACAACAGAGAATACCTGTACTGTCAGCGTGAGAAGAATGAGCAGCATCTCTGGTGTGAGATGTTACGTTCCCTGTACGTCAACACTTAACCCTAAAGAAGGTTTCAAAACACCAAGAAGAATCAAACTTGCCAGGAGCCTGTTAGGAACTTCCATCTGTTACAGCATGTTTGATCCCGTGATTTCTTAAATCCTGTCCTGTCTCCTGAAGATTAAAAATCCTGTCCTGTTAAATCCACATCCTGTCTGCTGAAGATTAAAACCAAGGCAGAACCCAGTTATCCTGACACAGGCTCTCTTTCTTCCCCCTCTTTACAGACTGGGGATTACAAGGGTTAACTACTACTATCAGGTGTATGATTGTTGAGTAAGTATTTTTGTCTTTACCACTCTGTCTGTCTCTCTAATGTTTCAGGTTCTATACACGCTGGAAAGAGTGGGAATCGTGGTATTCCCAAAGCTTTGGTTTACATTTCTCATTGCGAGAGGAACAGTGGCAGGAGGATTGGGCATTCATACTCTCTCTTGCGAGTCAGGTAAGGAAACTTCTGTATAAGATGGCCCTTAGAAAGGATATTTTAACCATTAAATGTCAAGAACTTGAAGTGTTCTTCAGGAATAAGAATTTTCATGGGAAAAGGAAAATAACTTCTCTAAAGCTAGGAATCCTAAAGTGGGGTTTTCTGCCAAGATGGAAGGGTCCATGTAAAAATCCAATTTTTGAGCTTACCTTGAAGCAGTACAGGACACAAAATTATGGCCCTCTGGCTGTCAGAGGGAAGTCTGTAGAATAAACTAATACACAATTGTCTATTTAATGTCCTGCAACACTGACCTCCTAGAACATACCTGCAAATCTGTGAGCTTACACTGCTGAAACTTCATCGAGCTGCTATTTCATAGCTCCCCTCCAAAATGAGGTTTGCATTCCTATAAGCTTCCAACTATAGAAATATTTTTAGCTCCTCTTTTAAAGTATAAACATGATTTTGGTGCTATTTGCTTGTGATTTCTTTGGACGTGCTCTTTTCCTGTCATCAAGAGGTATTTACCTTAACCTGACCTCCGATGAGTCAATTAATTTTAGACTAAACGTTATGTAGAGTTTCGCTTCTAACTGGGGAATGAAATACGTTTAATTCAATCTGGGCAACAGGACACAGAATTATTACTGACAGATTAAGTTCTTGTGCAAGCTGAAATGTTCTTACTTATTTCCTACTCGTACATAATAGTCTTCCAGTCTAAGCCAGATCACTCTTAAGCATTTTCCGTCTCAATTTGGCAACTGTTTTTCAAATTTTCACGTAGAGAATGGTGAGTTCTGTTTCAAGTGATGTCTGTCTTTTGTGTTTGGTTCAGCCTGGATCGAGTTTGGAGCAGACACACATTTTTGTACTTGCACATATTCTTAGAAGACCAATTATAGTTTATGGAGTAAAATATTACAAGAGTTTCCGAGGAGAAACATTAGGATATACCCGCTTTCAAGGTAAGCCTTTAGTTCCTGAAATTTAGTTCTTAAAAAGGTTCAGCTATAAAGCGTAAAGGAAGCTGAGAGTGACATTAAGCTGCTAGCTGGAAGAGGATGGAATGATGTTGCAGGTGAGTTTTCGTTAGCTATTCACAGGAATGAAGCAATCCCCTCCAAACCTGCAGTTTTTCATGGTGTAGTGGGCACGCTGCCTGTGGCCACAGGAAAAATGAGTTTTGATCTCCACTCCACATGCCTTTAGCCTGTAACTGATTTAAAATATTCTGATGGTGTGGTTTGTACTGCTGTAAGACATGAGAGGCCTAATAAACCGAACTGGACATTCCGCTTGCTTGTTACTAACAGCTGTTCCTTGTAGGAACCAACTGAATTTAGCATTTCCTGGAGGAGGCTCATGAAGTCGGGGCGAGGCAGGCGGGAGGTGTTTGTGTTGGTGTAGTGTCTCAGCAGAGTGACAGCGGTAGCTGCTGGGTGCTCTTTTGGGAGGAAGGGACCTGCCTTGTCGCTCCGTGGCACTGCAGGAGCCGGTTTGGGAAGCGGCCCTTGAGGACAGTGAAAAGGAGCCAGCCTTAAAGCAAGTGGCAAGGGGGTACAGGAGGAGGGTAGAGAAACTGAAGTAGGGTGGGAAATGATGAAGTTGTGGTTGACTTAAGGATGTAAATACTGACCTATTTCTCTAGGAGTGCTACAACTCTGCACAGCTCGATCAGGTTCTTTCCAACTGCTTCTCCTCCTGGTCTCCTGGGCAAACAGCCCAACTATCCTTCAGATAAACATGAAGATGTTTAGCTGACTCAGTCCAATTTTGCTTAGACGTAGGTTTCTAGAGGCGCATATTCAATTTTGCAGGCCAACTACCCGCTTGAGTGACTTTCCTCTGTATTACAGGCCAACGCTTTATTATGTAAAGAACAAAAACCCATGTGGAAGGTGCTGTTTGACCAGGCGCTGCAGCTGTGTTACAGGGTGTCAGGGCATTTGTTTTGCCTATGGTTCATCTTCCTGGCCTCAAGTATATCTGCTTGACGGCTACCCTGCAGTTGTTTCACCAATACATCACTTGATTTCTAGCTTAGTAGAGGACTCCTGAAACATCTCCGTGTGATTTAAAAAACAAAAGTATGCGAACTTTGGAAGGAGGCAAACCCATAGTGTAGAGAAGAACTCCAAGCTGAGGAGTTAATGTCAATATAACTATTTAGAGTCTTCAGGAAACTCTTTGGCATCTCATTTTGGGGCAGTGACAGACCTTCTTTGTAGCGAGGAAATGAAATACTTTCTTGAAGGGTATAAAAATTTGTTACTCTTTGTAGTTGTGTGTTATCTTTTTATTTGAGATGATGAAAGGATGGACTGGGAAAGAACAGTTACTCATGTGATACAGATCTGACACTTAAGGTTTGTGTTGCTTTTAACTCAAAGGCTTGAGCAGTTTGCAAAACGTTTTTATTTTATAGATTGAGTGCTGAGGCAGACAAGAGTTACATGTCCTAAATATGCTGAAATTGTTTTCTTGCTCTGTGAACCAGAAGGTAACCAGGTGTCTGGGACGACCTTTTGCTAGACACACGTTTCCAGAGATCTAGTCAGACAAATATTGATGACTTGTGATTTGCTTGCCCCAAGCCACATCCATCCATCCGCAGAAACACGCTACACTGCGAACAGGTGAACTTGGGAGTCCTGCCTCAGATTACCTGGAGTTCCTTCTGTCCCTGTCTTAACTGCATTTTTGTGGTTAATGTGTGGTAATTAAGTACCAGCAGCACAAAACCAAACAAGTGTTGGACTCGGAGCAGCGTGGGCTGCCAAGGCAGGTCTCCTGTAAATGGCACAAGACTTGCTGTTCTGGGCTTGCGTGTGAGCTTTGCTCAGCACCTGCCCCTTCGGTGAGGCTTGAAGGAGTGCTGGGGCGACTCTGAGTTGCTGTGTAGCACCTTGACTGTGTTTAAGATGACATTCATCAGGAAAGAAAGAGGAAGGATTGTTCCTTAACATCATGGCTCAGTTTGTGACACCTTGGAAGGTGCTGTGAACCCCCTGTCTGCCCCCAAAATCTTCTTCCTGATAAGAATTCTCCAAGGATACCTTGTTCCAACTTGGCATCCTTGCTGTAACTGCTGTGAATCCCATAACCAACAGCCTCCTTGTTTCCTGACTGTTAAATATTCTTTGAGTATTAAGGCTTGGACAGAGAAAGATCCATTTGCTCTGCCTTAACTATGTTCCTACTCTAGCTGCGCTTATTTAGTGGCATGAATCTATAGCTTGTAAAATTAAACAGGAAAAAAGGCAACAGACTGTAATTATCATCAGATCAGGCTGGACAAGCTAAATCCTCTGTGGATGGTGTCCAGGGTAGCCCAGATTCTTTATTTTCTGTGGCTTGTGTGTATGTCAACTGGTTTTACACTACCTTCTCAATTTATATTTTGTAAATTATAACAGCGCTACATAATTCTCCCTGGACGTCATTAGCGTGGAATTTTTACTAAAATAAAACAACGGTGAAAAAAATTTCCAAAAAGCTGCTGAATTTCAGTGTAGAGATTATGTTGAGGCAAACAGATTAGTCCCACTCCTGAAAGGTCATGTAGCTATGCCTGACCCAGGAGTTCTGTGTTGTTAGCTGAGACACGAGATGTCCATAGAGATGAGACCCTTTAGTTATCAGTGATTCGGGTAGTGCTTGGGGCCAAAATCTACCCCCAGTTTAGGTCAGCAGGGCATTAACTGACTATTATCTGGCCGTAAGTTAAATACGCTTCCCCAGCCGGAATCTATTTTGTCTGTGACAGTGACTGGTGAGTGATAGCCCTGTCCTTATCTCGACCCATGAGCTTTTCATTGGGTCCTCATCTTGCCAAGGAGGAGAGTGAGAGAGTGGCTGGGTGGGTAGGGCCAACCCACCGCACTAGTGTGAGTGTCCTGAGGAGCTGGCACAGCTTGTGAGAGGGAGGAGGGGTCCTCTTGATACCTCTCTGTGATCATAACTTGTGGAAGAGAAGAGGGACGTGGTCACCGTGAGGGTGCTGATGCTTTCAGTTCTGAACCACCTCAGCAACCTAACCAACGTGTATGTAGACAGCACCATCATCACCTTTAAACGAAGCACCCACTGCTGATAAATTAGTTTCCAGCCCTCCATGTTTGGTGGTTTTGCTGATGCTTCAAAATAAAGCTTGGAAAAAAGTATGAAAAGTTCTTTGTTCATGTAGGCATGAAGAATGGATTTCCAGGAGTTAAGGGACTGTCTTCATGACTTCTGACTGTTTGTACATTATTTTCAGTGTACCTTTGAATTTTGACCAGATGTTCGGTTCCTTCCCTAAATGTAAAGGCTGGAAATTTTTTTGTTAACACACATCCCTTGTTCTGCATCTTTTGTGTGTAGCATTGAGCTACAGCGAGACTTCTTTGTAATGGAGATGGGAGGAAGGGAGCGCTAAGGTATTAAATGGATTTGTCCTTAGGTTTAGAAGTTGTAAAAACGTGTGCTTCTTAATCTGAAAGAAATTGAAAGACTTTTAGGTATTTGACTGTGAACTCAAGAATGGGTAAAAAAGGGACAAATATTCACCTGTAAAAACCACTAATTTTTGTCACAGCAAAGAAAGCTGAGTTCTAAATGTAAATAAAACCTCCAAACCCAGGCCCTGGGCTCAGTTTTCCATTTCAGAGTTGCCCTTCCATCTCCATGGGCGTTGGAGGAGCAGTGAAGTGCCTTGTTTTGCCGCAGCGCCTGTTCCCAACGTCCTGGCAGCAGCTGTACGATGAAAGGTTGCTATGCTACATGTGCTCTTAAGTTTACGCGTGGCTATTTTTAAGCTGTCACAAGGTAAGGCTTCTGCTGAAGTTGTCTTGCAGCAGTACACACCAAGAACTGCTTATGTTCCTGGAAGAAAGGAGTTCTAGGCTTGTTTTGAGACTTGATCTCCCTCACATTAAGCTCATATCAATTAGCTGTACTGAAAAGTGTGACCTATACTAGTGGAGACCAAACCAAGTGCGTTTTAAATGCCTGTTGACGTGCTGCTGTTACTGTGTTTAGCCAAAAGCAAAAGGTTTGTATCAAAATTCTTCGCCATTGAACACTGTAGTCCCAAGTCTCACCCTTTGCTTTAATTCCTCCTAGGTGTGTATTTGCCTTTGTTATGGGAACAGAGTTTTTGTTGGAAAAGCCCCATTGCTCTGGGCTACACCAGGGGCCATTTCTCTGCTCTGGTTGCCATGGAGAATGATGGTTATGGCAATCGAGGTGCTGGTGCTAACTTGAACACTGATGATGATGTTACCGTTACTTTTCTACCGTTGGTGGATAGCGAGAGGAAATTACTGCACATTCACTTCCTTTCTGCTCAAGAGGTAAGAAATAGCTGCGTGGTTGGTAGTCCCTGTCACAGCTGCTTGCTGAAGCTGTGGCCTCAGCCATCTCTTGCCCCACATAGATGAGTGGACGTACATGAGTGGACAGTGAGGTGCATCGAGAACTGGCTGAAGGACAAAGCTCAGAGGGTTGTGATCAGTGGTGCAGAGGCCTGTAGCTCACGGGGTTCCCCAAGGGTTGGTACTGGGTCCAGTCATGTTCAACGTATTCATCAATGACCTGGATGAAGGGAGGGAGTGAACCCTCAGCCAGTTGGCTGATGATGCAGAACTGGAAGCAGTGGCTGATGCACCGTCAGGCTGCGCTGCCATTCGGTGAGACTCATGAGCCAGCAATTGGCCCTTGTGGCCAATGGTCTCCTGGGGTGCATTGAGAAGAGTGTGGCCAGCAGGTTGAGGGAGGTTCTCCTCTCCCTCTACTCTGCCCTTGTGAGGCCACATCTGGAGTCCTGTGTCCAGTTCTGGGATCCCCAGTTCAAGAGAGGCAAGGAGCTACTGGAGAGAGGCTACAAAGGTGATGAGGGGGCTGGAGCATCTCTGTGCCGAGGAAAGGCTGAGAGCCCTGGGGCTGTTCAGCTGCAGAAGAGCAGCCTGAGAGGGGATCTCCTCAATGCGATCAATAGCTACAGGGTGGGTGTCAGGAGGATGGGGCCAGACTCTTTCCAGTGGTGCCCAGGGACAAGACAAGGGGCAACAGGCACAAACTGGATCACGGGAAGTTCCGCCTGAACATGGGGAGAAACTTCTTTGCTGGGAGGGTGGCGGAGCTCTGGTCCAGGCTGCCCAGAGAGGCTGTGGAATCTCCTTGTCTGGAGAGATTCCAAACCCGCCTGGGCACCATCCTGGGCAACCCGCTCTGGTGACCCTGCTCTTAGCAGCAGGTTGGACTGGATGATCCCCAGAGGTACCTTCCCACCCCCACCAGTGTGGGATTTGTTTTGTAGTTCCAAGAACTACAGGAGCGCACTGGTCTGTTACTTAAAACACCACTCCCCTCCCATCATTCCAGGTGATTCAGAAGGATATTTTCCCACAGATTTAATGCTTATTTATAGCTCTGTAAATTGAATGTGATGTCACTGTGCATGTGAATACAAGTGTCCCTCAAAAAGGACCTGGGAAGAAGGATTCTGACACGAACACAAGACTGAGATACGCCTTTTTTTTAAAGGATGCCACACAAACATTGGCCAGTAGTTACAGCAAGGTCTGCCTCTTCCTGTAATGAAACTCACCTTGTTTCTTCTTTAACAACCATGACAAAGGTGGGGGACCACCAGTACAGTGTGTGCAGAGGGGGGAAAGAGAGGGTGGGATGGAAAACCTGGAGTGACGAGTAGAAGAGAAAAAATATGGGCTTGAAGTCTAGAGAGAGCTATTTTTTCAGCAAGCCACAACATTTGTTAGTCTTACAGGAGGAAACACTTCATGTCAAGAGCTGCTGGACTCCTAAAAACTGCTTTGTAAAGCTTGAAGGCTCGTTTAGGACTTAGAGTAGGCACCGTGTATAAGGAGGGTGAGCAATGAGTTGCTCACAAGTAACTGAAATATAGGAAGGGCTATATGGGAAATGCAGCTCTGAAAGAAGTAGAAGGGAGGAGCAGCTGAAGAGTATTTCCAGGGCCTTCAGGTCGTGGCTGAAAAGGCAGCGTGCACTGGTTGGGCTTTCCACGACTGCCGGCTGCGGTGCAGTGGTACCGTAACTGTGGGCTCCGAGAAGGAAGCGCATTGCTCCCCTGGCCTGGGCGTTGTAGAGCTTTCACTTCCAGTTTGCTGGTGATGTTTCCAGCTTCATTCTCGGTCTGTTTTCCTCCCTTCCCCCTACCCGCCCCCCCCCCCCCCCCCCCCCCCCCCCAAAGATAGGTAACGAGGAGCAGCAGGAGAAGCTGCTGCGGGAATGGCTGGACTGCTGTGTGACGGAAGGAGGGGTTCTTGTCGCCATGCAGAAGAGTTCTCGCAGGCGCAATCACCCACTGGTCACCCAGATGGTGGAGAAGTGGCTCGATCGCTACCGACAGATCCGCCCGTGTACATCCCTTTCTGACGGTGAGGAAGACGAGGATGATGACGATGAGTGAAGAAACGGGATAGAAAAACGACCAGCGCAGAGTGTCTGACCTGGAGTTTGCGTTGTGCTCTAGCAGTTCGTTGTGGAACGACCCAGTGCTGGGGGAAATGTGCTGCAAAGGATTTTTCTAACCAGCGTGGAGAGAGGCTGGAAGCTGCTGCGTGGAGGGAGCAAAATGGGCTGGACTACCGTTTGTATAGACACAAATAAAGAAACACAAAACAGCTAATTTTATTATCAAGATAGAAAAACCCCCCGTTTTTCTTTCTGAGTGTAAATCTGTCTATAAATGTACCGCATGTGGTTGTGTACGAGGTTGTGTAATAGGAAAATACCAGCATCTTAATTATTGCGAAGAAGTTCTTCAGATGAGGGCACTTACGAAAGCACACGGTAGGTGGAGATCTCTGCCCTCCCAGAGTCTTTTTCAGTAGAACCTGGTTCTTCTACATCACCTTTTAGACACTCTGACACGTCTCCGTCAAAGGCCCTTTTGAGGTGAAATCTCACTAGTGCCCAGGTCAGGTTGGGAGGTTTTGTTTGTTTGCACAAAATACCCACAGCAAGTCCTCAGCCGAAATACAGTCATTATTTCATTGGTATTTTAGTTACTGCTGTGCCCGTGTAATAAAATCGAAACTCTATGGAACCAGCTGGAAGAGAAGCTAAATTTCATTGAGTGATTTGTTTTCTGAAAAAGTTTGGGTTTTTTTTAATCTTTTTTTTTTCTTCTAATAGTTAATAGATTCCTTTCAGTATACCTAAGGGTATTTATTCAGAGAAGTGACCTAAAATATAGGGATTTTATGCCAGTGAGCTTATACTAAACAGTGCGAAATTTGAGAAGTCAGGACATGATGAAGATCCAGTTGCCAGAACTCATCTTGCTGTGACCCAAACTATGTATCACTTCTTTATCATTTTCATCAGCAAACGAAAAGCCCCCTTTTTTTAAGGGATTACTGCTTGGTTGTTCGATCTAGTGAGGCCATGCTCGGCAGGTGAATTCAGAAGGAGGATCTAGGCTGAGGTGGTTTCTCAAAGCACTGTGTGACATTGCTTGGTATGTGACCCTGGGGATTTCCTGCATGTGGATTGATGTGGCCATACTGCAACTTCTGTAAGTTCCTGAGGCTGGAAGTTCAGAGTCGATCCTCCAGTAGAAATTTTGTTCTCTTTGATAACTTTAGCCATGTAACCTGAGCTGGATAAAGTTCATCTGAAGTTTCTCTCGCTGAAACACTACAGGTTAATGCCAGTTTTTACGTATGCGGTGCAATTCAGGTGGTCTTGAAAAGCACTTTTGATGGTGTGGTGGGTGAATTGAGAGATTTTGCAGTAGATGAAATGGTTTTAATTAGAATTTGGAAAGAAGCCCCGTAGCACCTATTTTTATGTAGTCCAGAGCTATGGAAACCCTGAGGAACTTGCTGCTTTTTCTTCCAAATGCTGCTTAGATGGTGTTGAAATGTGCACAACTCCTACATAAACTTGGTGATGACACCAAAAAGTATAGAAATAATGAAGTACTGTATTAATGAACTGAGCAACTTTCCCATCACAGATTCCATTGCGGTTTATTATGAAGTGTCTTTACCTTTCTCTGGCTGTTGGTCCCCTCCCACGGGCGCCTGCGCAAGCATTCAGGCAATGTCCCTACCATCTTCCTGACCCGATCAGGCAAACCGCAGACACTAAAGAGGTTCTTCACAAGCAGATGGTCCTGTTTCGAGTTTGCTTTCTAAACTGGTGTATTTTTGGGGGGTCCTTTTCTTCCCTTGCAGTGAAATCTTCTTACTCCTTGTCAGCTGAGGATGTGAAGTTTTTGTGCTGGGGGAACAGAATGCGGAGTAAGCTGGGATGAGAATTGCCCTGAACGGAGCTGGTCTGTGCTGGTCAGCATTGCTGTGGTGTAGCCCAGGGTGCTTCTGGAGGTCCTTCCAGTGCAGGACCAAGTGTGCCAGCTTTAGAAGTTCTTCAGTGACCAGATGGCTGTAAATTCCCATCCTGGCTTACCCCAGACTGGCTTCCCTGGGCAGGCCACCGTGTGAACGGACAAAAGGTGGCTTCAAGGGGTTTGCTGGGTTTTAAGACCCCCCTGCCCCACTGCCTTCTGCAGCCCTGTTCTGTTGATGGAAGCAAAGCTTCCTTGTGACATGGAGGGAGACTAACCAATGTGAACCTCTACCTTGAGCCAAGCTCAACAAGCACCATCCCTTCCTTCCCGCCCCTCCCGGCGCTGGATGCGGGCAGCCCGGTACTTCAGCGCTCTCAGCTTTCCCGACCGTTCAGTTTTGTGCTGTACGATGGTATGTTCAGGTGAAGACGCTTCACGGGCTGTTTCAGAACCAGTGAAGCATCAGACTCAAAGTAACGCAACCCTCATGTACCAGCAAAGTAAAGAGCTGCAAACCCTCGCTCCGTGTAGCGCTGTGCTCAGTGTGTGTTCGTGGGGATTCTCCTGCCGTTACAGGCTTGACCGTTTACACATCCTGACGTGAAATCGCAAAGGCTTCCTTGCGGCTTGTCGGCAAGTTCTGCTCTTTTAGCCAAGTCTCTATAGACAGAAAACCAGGTTTCTCGATGTTATTTCCCGCCTATTATGGCTCGTGGCAGCACATGCTTTCCTAGCACAGAACTTGGCTTTTCAGTGCTACCTCCTTTACATCTGGTTGGTTTTTTTTTTCTGGTTTTATTTATGAATTCCTCAGTGAAAAATCCGTGTATTTCTTTTGTTTTTAATATATTAAAATTTAGTAATTCTGGATCCTTCCCAAGTTCTCCTGCATGGCTTTCGGCAAATCCTACTAGAGCAGGTTGACTCCAGTCACAAAATTGGTTTGTGTGCGTTGAGAGACCCTTATTTAACTGCCGCTTTTCCTTTTCTCCCCTTTTATTTTACATTTTATTTCGTGTCTGTCACCTTCTTTTTTTTTTTTTTTAAGCTCCACTGACCTTCCTCATCAGTGGAGGCCCTTGCTGCCCACCTCACACGTGACTGCAGCACTGTGGCTCTGTCGGCGAATGATCGGCATTGATTTCTCAGCACCAACTCTTCCTCTCCCGTTTCTCTGCCTGCCTCCATTTTCCATTTGAGAGTTGCAGCTTCCTGGTGCTTTAGTGTCTCATCACTATGATGACCCTCCTCCCTTTCCACCTCCCCAGAGCTGCTTGTTGTGTGTTTCGCTGGTGATTGAAACCCAGCGGCTGAGGGACCTGCTGAAACTGCAGCCTTTGACCAAAACATGTCCTTTGATGTGTGGCCCCTGCGATGGCCGGAGTTCCACTCTCGAAGCGCTCAGTACAAGCTCTCTGCCTGTGTTTGCATCCTTCTGGGGTTGCAGCTGAAGGGGAGGTTGGGTGCTGAATGAAAACCCCTGTGGGCTGCAGGTTAAGCCTCTCTCACTGACCCTGCGTGGAGCCCAGCACCTGAGATCCTGCAAACCGGGGAAAGCACTTGCCCTCATCTGGGATGCAACCACTTATTTAAAACCACGTTGAAGCACCAGAGCTAGTTTGGTTTGAGAACAACTCTAAACCTGACCAATGAAGTGTTTTCCTCTGGGTTTTTAATTGTTATTTTGGTGTTTCATGAACACCTCCCGTGTATCTGACCTGTTTTATCCTCCTGGTTCCTGGTGGTGCTCATGGCTGGTCACTGACGCAGGGGTCCCTCAGCTATGGACGGTGACCTCTGTTTTAACGCGTTTGAAGCTGGAAACTAGTTTTTAGTTTAATTTTAAAGCAAACAAAATACAGAGTTTTGTAACCTACAGACATTTTTTGGTTTCAGCTTTTTTTTTTAAGTCCCTTTCCAGCCCAAGCTCTCTGCCCCATTTAACACCTGGCACTTTGACAGGGTGGAAATGGAAGATGATGCCTCGTGCCTGGCAAGGCTGGGAGCTGCAAGCACCTCTGGAGCGTGTTTTCAGCCTTGTTCCCTGATGGTTTGTTAATGCTTCATTTCTTCAGCACGTACAAAAAAACCCATTTGAGCTGCTCTTTTTCCACCAGGGCTGCGGCTTGTGCCCCCCTTGGTTTTAAATCCAGCGCATTTCCCAGCAGAGCTATTCTAAAGCAACCCGCACACAGACACCGCCTTCCCGCAGCGGTTCTCAGCGCCTGCCGCTGGAAGCCGGGTCCGATGCCCTGCATGGCTCTCGGGGGTCACCAGCAGGTCCCTGGTGGGGCAGAGGGACTGAGGTTGGGCTTGAGGACCACTCACCTGAACTGGTGTTTGGTGTTGGAGGGCACAGTGCAGCCAGCGTTCTCTCTCTCTGCCCTTTCCGTGGCGTTCTCACTGTCCTCACCCCGCTGCGTTAGCGCCCAGCGAGAGCTCTTCCCATTCAGAAATTACAGAAATTTTATCACCTTTTATTGAAAACTGCACCGAACGCTAAATGTCCACCTTTACAATAAACAAATACAGGAACGGTAACACACTAACCCAAACCATACTGCTGACCGCCAGCGGGGTGGAGGTGGGTTGGCTGTTTGGGACAGCTCACCATTTCTTTTTTTTTTTTTTCTTTTTTTTTTTTTTTTTTTTTTTGCCACAGAAACAGGACTGTACCCCCACAGAGCGGCTCAAACCAGGCCAGCGCTTCAAACCCAAAAAAAGGCGAAGAGTCACAAAAGACTATGAATATAACATGGGACTAGTGGATACAAATCTAACAGGCTCTGTTAAAATCAGTCACAGCTAATACCAGGGGTGGAAGTGTTCTTGTATAAAATAGCACGTGAAGAAAAGAAGACTTTATCCATGTCTAAAAAAGTGGGGTTTGTTCAGAGACAGTCTGACAAGTTACCATAAAAAGTGTTTCCTGAGACATAAGGAAATGCAATGTTATTCTTGAACCCTTTCCAGCTCAAGACTTTTTTTTTTCCACTTCATAAAATAGCTGCAGATTTAAAACTGAGAAAATATATTTGAGTACAAATAGTGTGTGAAACTTAATACTTTCTTCTTCTTTTTTTTTTTCGTTTTTTTCTTTTTTATCTTTTTTCCTTGCATCATCGTAGGCGAACGCACAGCTGCTTTACTCAGTGTTGGGCAGGGAAGAGCCTGGCGCTCACTTTTTCCTTCGCCTGGGAGGGCTGCGGCGGTTGCCAGGAGCCCCTTCTGCCCTCCCCATCCTGCAGAGCCCAGCTGCAACGGCAAGAGCTTGAACCTGGCAGGCGCCCGTCTGTGACACGTCGCTGGCCCTGGTTGACTGCAAAAAGGATGATGATTATTATTTATCTTTATTTCTTCCTCTTCTAAGCTGGTGCTGATGCCTCCCGTTAGAAAAGGGAACCAGATACAAGAGTAAGGACAGGGCTGAAGCCCATTTCTGGGTTCACGCTGACGATGGCTCAATGCGATGCTTTGCCCTGTCCTTCCCAAGAATTGACGGGGGGAAAAAAATCTCTTTATTCATGTGATTGATTGATTGATGCACAGATGAAGGAAAACTTAACACACAGTAACAAAAGTTGTTCATGAACGTATCACATCGTCGTTTTTCAGCGCCTCACTACGCAGGGGGCTTCTTCGGGGCCTCTCCCCGTCTGTGTGGTCAGCACTGGAACACCAACGATGCGGCAGTCCAAAACCAACATTACAAATGCCATATCAAATGCCTTTTTTTTTTTTTTCAGTTCGTGTATAACTTCTTTTCCAACGTCTCTTGGTCCTAAGTTTATTGAATGGTTTTTAAATTATCTGCTATTGCTCGTTGGGATGTTCCCTGTTGTCCCCGTGTTTTGTGGGCTGGTTGGGAGATGGAGCTTGGGAAGGGTGTGCCACGGTGGGAAGGTTGTGAGTCACAGGGATGCCGCCGGGAATGATGCCCTCCATGGCGGCCGGTATTCCTCCTGGGGCAACACTGACCATCCCAGGCGGGTACCTGGAAGAGGGGACAGAGAGAGGCGGGTTTGTCACACAGACAGCGCGAATCGCCCAACCACTGCTGCAGAGAAAAGGAGCAGCAACAGGATTCTACTGCTCTACTAGAGCTGAGTTTTGTTCCTCTTTAAGGGCTGGCTCAATGTTAAACCATTGCTGCTGTCTCTAGGGCAAGTGTCCTCCACTACGCTATGGGACTGTCCTGGGCTGGACCTTCTGGCAGGTTGTTGAACCATAAGGAAGCCTTTCTCTGGAAAAAGGGGTAAGGAATCATCCTGAGTGCTCTCAGAAACACTTCCGTGCTGCCGTCGCCATCCCGTGAGCACCTTCCAACGCCTACACCTGGGCTGTGTTTTCTCTCTGCGGAAGGTGAGCTGCACTTTCCTCACGTAACCAGAATGCCCAGCTGAGACATGAGGTTGGACCTAGTCCACCTTCCTAAGCGCGGGGGGAGTTATATGTATGCCAAGAAATGACACTGAGTTGAGAAAGGAGAAGAAACAAGAATTTCTTGAGCTCTCTACAGGGAGGGCATGACGTGGGGGCAGCGAAGCCAAAACCTTCTGGATGGCTGTGGGACACGGGCACTGAGGGCCACAAGACCCTCCCTGCTGCTGCCACGGCCTTAGGGAAAGGCGGAGGGGAAAGCCAGGAGGTTCTACCTGCCCATGAAGGTGAAGAGCTGAGCCCAGCTTACAGGGGCACCGGGGCCATGGCTCCCGAGGAGCTTAGCGAGGATGAAGCACCCTGCAGCGGTTAAGCCAGGAAGGTTTGTCCTCAGCATCACGGCAGTGCCCACGTGCTTCAGAGTGGGCAGGAGCAGGACCAAGGGGGGGCTTTCCCCAGGTACGGGTGGTTCGGTCTAGGCGTTCTGCTGGTCCCAGTGAGCCGTCTGAGCGTGCAGGGCCATGGCACACACATCACTCGGGCCTTGCCCTCCCAAGGGCTCGGCTACCAGGCACGCTTCTGCCTGTGTCTGCCCTGTAACGCGACCGGATGTGCCTGCAGCAGGTTTTTTTTTGTATTTCAGGGTATTTTTGGTGGTGATAATATCCTGAACGCTGCCCACGCTCCAGCTGAGTCCTTGTGCCTCACGGCTCCTATCAGCACGCTTTGAGCTGGCCAAAGCGGAGCAATAAATAACCCTGGTCTCAGGGATTTTGGAGGAAATTAGGGCCTGTATTTGGAGTTTTTACCCTGGATTATTTATTCACAAGCCAGGCTGGGCTCACAGCAGCCAGTGCACGGACAGAAGCACGGAGCAAATCTGCCATCGCGTCTCCAGTTTAGCAGTGATGTCCTGCTTGTTTACTGGTCTGAGGGTGGGGGAGGACAGGGGTTGTCCTTCCAGTCAGGGAGATGCTGCCCGAGTGCCGCTGGCCCACCAGAATGAAGGCTTTACAACCAGGAGCTTAACTCCAGCAGCGTCAGTACTCCCAGCGGTGGGACTACTGGTCCCCGGGGAGGGGGATTTCAGCAGCCCCGCCAATGCAGCGGGTGTTTCTTGGGCTTTCACGTTCCCTTTGCAGGTGGCATCCCACCCTGCGTCTGCGGGGGAAGCCGCGGTGGCGGTCCCGTTCTCCAGCTTACCTGTACGTGGCACCATTGAGCTCTGGATGAATCGCCTGCTGATCTATTACTGACCACGGAGCTGTTGTGACAAAGAATTCCTTATTCACGCAGTTTCTTAGGCTTTCGGGGATGCGTCCTGGAGTTGGGAATAAAGGCAAGGATGTGTCAGGCGGGTCTACGCTTATCACGCTCTAATAAGCTGCAATGTTTTAATTTCACTGTATTTGTAGTGTAAAGGAGCGGGGGAAACCAACAAAATCCCACATCCCTTGTTTCTGGGCACCATTTGGCTGTCCCGGAGGTGCAGGGCTGCAGACGAGTTTCCCACCCGCAGTCCCAACTCTCTGCTTTCAGGAACCTGTTCCTTTGAGCCCACCGCCTTCACCACAGGGCGGACGTGACGCTCTGCCTTCCACCTTAACGAGGAGGGCAACTCTTTGGCCAAGAGAACCACCCATTTGCTGGAGTATCATGACACCACCTTGGAGCGAGCTCAGTCACAGCAAGAGTGGGATACGAGCGCCTTCACTGCTCTGGGATTTGGTTTGGGTGTGCAGTCAGCTACGGTCTGCACCATCCTTTGGGTCAGCCCCATCAAAAGGGGCAGCAGATATTGCTTCACTATCATCTTCTTCCCCATCACAGATGCTGGCCTTTGCCAAGCTGCACAAGTGCCCCATTGATTTGTAAAAACCAAACCCTCACCCAACCACAAACGTGTCCAAATGACAGAAGAGTAAAGTTTGGGGTCTCAGCTCTTTTAGCTGGGAAGAACATCAGGGTTAGACACCTTTCTCAGTCTCCTGCGGAGCCACGGGCAGAGTGAAGCTCCGTGGCTGCCCCTCCTGGCTCACAGTCCAGGCACAGACACAAGCTAAGGCCCGCTTCTCCGCCACGCTGGGTACCTGTGATCGCACGACGTATTTCAGTGGCAGCAGCTTCCCTCATCTCCAGCGACGCCTGCTCGCTGTACCAAGCGGTGTGTGGAGTGCAGATTAAATTAGGAGCATCTTTCAATGGGCCTTGAGCAAAGCTGGGAGCAGTGGGGCAAAGAAAGAAAGAGTAATTGATGTTTAACGAGAGGATAAAAGGTGTTATGCTCATCAGAAGGCTCATGGCCTGCCGTCTGCATACACAAGCCCCAGTCCCCAGCACCTTGCCCATGGCACCAACAGCGTCTTGCCAGCCTGAAATGGCCATGGAAACCCTGGGGAGGAATCGTGGCTCCAGCACAGGGCACAAAGTGAACATGCACCAAAAAAAAAAAAAAAGCCAAGAGGGCTGAAGGACCGACCTGCTGGGTGGTGCATAATGTACCAACAAGAATGAACGCCTCAGGGGTGTCACTGCAGCAGCGTGGGGACAGGAGGTGGGTCACCCAGCCCAGGATGGGAGGGGTGGACATAGGGGTTCCCCCTCTGTAGAAGCACACGTTCTTCATTTTAAGAATTGTTTCTAAGAACACAAGCAACTCACTAGCCCGACCCCCATCCCCAACCTGCAGTGAGAGGAGCTGCTCTCCTCTTATAACCGACCCCTTCCCAGCTAGCAGCAGCCTGCAGGCAAAAATACCCAACGCAGTAGTTGTGTTCTTACACACAAGCGAGCACTTTGTGCTTCATTTAAACCTCGGGCTGAGTCCTTGTTCTAAGCTCCCAAGTGTCCCTTTGAACACCAGTAACCCCAGTGGCAGCTCATGCCATGGGCTGCTGCGAGGAGCCATGGCCTCTTGTTTGCAGATGACGCCAGGTTAGGCAGGAGTGTTGATAAGCTGGAGGGTCAGGAGACTCCACAGAGGGATCTGGACAGGCTTGATCAGTGGGCTGAGGATCAAAAAGGCCAAGTACCGAGTCCTGCACTTGGGTCCTAACAACCCCATGCAATGCTCCAGGCTGGGACAAGAGCGGCTGGAAACTCTCCAGTGGAAAAGGACTGCTGGGGGCCAGCAGCTGAAGCTGAGCCAGCAGTGTGCTCAGGTGGCCAAGAAGGCCAACAGCATCCTGGCTTGTATCAGAAATAGTGTGGACAGCAGGACTAGGGCAGGGATCATAAGCCTGTACTAGATACCAGTGAGGCCGCACCTCGAATCCTGGGTTCAGTTTTGGGCCCCTCACTCCAAGAAGGACATTGAGGGGCTGGAGCATGTCCAGAGAAGGGCAACGGAGCTGGTGCAGGGTCTGGAGCACAAGTGTGCTGAGGAGCAGCTGAGGGACCTGGCGGGGTTGAGCCTGGAAAAAAGGAGGCTCAGAGGAGACCTTCTCGCTCTCCACAACTCCCTGACAGGAGGTTGGAGGGAGGTGGGGGTCGGTCTACTCTCCCCAGGAACAAGCGACAGGACAAGAGGAAACGGCCTCAAGTTGCCCCAGGGGAGGTTGAGGTTGGCCCTGAGGAACAATTTCTTCCCCGTTGGGGTTGTCCAGGCCTGTCCCAGACTGCCCAGGGCAGTGGTGGAGTCCCCATCCCTGGAGGGGTTTCCCAGCCGTGTCGAGGTGGTGCTGAGGGACAGGGGTCAGTGGGGACCTGGCAGTGCTGGGGGATCCATGATCTTAAAGGCCTTTCTCAAACCAGCAGGACTGTCCCCCAGTGCTGGCGCTGTGGGACAAGACGCATGGCTGTTGGGTACCCTGTGGACACGCCGCTACAGACAGCAACCCACGGAAACGCTAGAGCTTTACCTAAATGGTTCAGACTCGTGCACGTCAAGCGCAGCCCCTCGTATCCGTCCCTCCTTCAGGGCTTGAGTTAAGGCCTTCTCGTCCACCAGCCCCCCGCGTGCCGTGTTCACCAGGAACGCTCCCTGCCTCATCTGGCGGTGGATGGATGGGGAGAGAGAGAGGAGAGTGAGCTTGGTGCGGTGACCCGGTCCGACCCCCACCCCGATGCACCCCGCTTTTTGTGCTGAGCAGCTCAGCTCCTGCCCCAGAGCAACCTCTGTCCCGGAGCACGTGGGTGTTCAGTGGCAAGTCCAGCTCTGGCTGGTGTCGGCAAACAAAACCTGCTCCTGCTGCGGCTCCACACCATGGGCTTAAACACCATGGGGAGACAGCGGGGCTGTTGGGGGCGACCACCTATTTTTGAGGTGAGCTGTAGGCACTGAGGCAGTGGCTTGTGGTGGCCGTGACCACAGAGGGACCCACGGCCAGCCCTGACACTCAGGGTTTGCCCACCGAAGAGCAGAGCACTCCACTCGGTCCTAATTACCTGCTTAATCGTGAAGTCGTTGATAAGGTGGTGGTTATGTTCGTTAAGGTTACAGTGCAACGAGACGCAGTCGCTCTGGTAGAGCAGGTCCTGCAGCGTGTAGACCCGCTGGACTCCCAGGGACCGCTCGATCCCGTCCTGTAGGTACGGGTCATAAAATATCACGTTGAAGCCGAAGGCCTTGGCTCGGACCGCGACCGCCTGCGCAGTGCGACCTGCGTGCAAAAGAAAGAGAGGGGTTAATTTAACTGATTCCCATCTCCCCGGCACAGTCTGACCCTGAGCCTGGCCCAGGGACTGCCGTGGGGGTCTCCTGGGGACCTCCTGGGCTTCCACTCCAGCCCACAAAGGGATGCTGGCTGGAAGGCAAACCCAGGCCATCTTGAACAGGGAGGGCTGCACTCAGCTCTAGCGACTGAGATGTTTGTGTTATAACTGAAAAAAAAACCCCCAAACAAAATGCAGAGTGAGGCCATTAGGCACCGGCCAGCTCATGGCCATTTGACCACCATGGGTGGCCATGCAGGTCTGGAGGGGGAGGCATGATGGGTGGCTCAGCCCCACTGATGTGCAGCTCTGGACCCCCTCTGCAGCACAGCGTCTGCCATGAACGCCAAGAAAGTAAAGAAAGACAGACATGGTGTCTTTTTTAGGCCACTTGTTTGTGATGGGACGCCTGATACTGTCCCGGAGCCCCAGAGATGCACGGTTGACTGGAGGACATCAGCTGGGTGCCTGCATAGATGTCCAGCTGTAAGCACACAGCTGGGCACACGCTGCTGTCCTCACCCTGGCCCTGGCAGACAGACCTGGGCTAACCCGGATCTCCTGCTCTAACCTCGTCCACCCACCTTGCCTCAGTTTCCCCATTTAAACAGGCTCACATACATTTTGCACTAATTGGCCTAGGGCTTGACAAAGGAGCAGCATGAAGCAGGTGGAGAAAACGGCCGCTGTGCAGAAAGCCAGTGGAAATACTGCTGCCACATGTGTGACCCAGCACCTGCCTGGTGCTGCCTCGATAGCAGCCACAGCTGCTGGGGGCGCACAGGCCTGGTAATGCAGCCAGAACTGCTCCCTAAACCAGCACCGTGCCAAAACCTCCTCTGCTCAAGCTCTGTCACTTTGTGTGTCTCTAGCCACCATGTGCTGGGTGAGCTTCTGCTGCCTGAAGAGCACCTCCTGAACCATCCTACGATGGCTGGACTTTGCTCCCAAAAGGGATGTCCAAGAGTGCTGTCAGCAGAGGTGCTGAAGCTACCTCTGATGCTGAAGCTCTCCATAGCTATGGGTGAACTCAAGACAAACTTTGTTTTACACAGCCCTGCCGCCGCACAGGGCAGGGCGGCTCAGGAAGAGCCGGGCTGGTGTAGCCATGGCTGAGGGACAGGCTTTTTTGGGAAGGACGGTAGCACTACCAGGTGTGGTCCCTCCTGGGACACTGCTGGGTTTCACCAGTACTCCTCCAAGGACTCAGCTCCTTCCCCCCAAAATCAGTGTAAGATGTTCTCCCTACTTCCCACCGATCCACTGTGGTGGTTCTGCTTTGGAAACTGCTCGGTTTAGATCCTGCCCAGAGCAGTGGTGACGAGCCTCCCTCAGAGGCTGAACACCGCTCGCAGGCTGCCTGCCCCTCGCCAACGTACCGAAGCCGATGAGGCCGAGCGTCTCGCCCCTGATGCGGGCGGCGCCGGAGGCCACCTCCCGGATCTGCTCCACGCTCTGCACCCGCGTGCCTTCCCGCAGCGCCTGGTAGAGCCACGTGTTCCGGCGGTAGAGGTTGAGTACGTGGCAGACGGTGGAGTCGGCCGTCTCCTCCACGGCGGCCGAGGGGATGTTGCAGACGGCGATCCCTGCGGAGGTGACACCACAAAGTACAATGGTACTATCAGCGTGGCCTCCATCCACCTCAAGCACCCACCCACACTCCTAAGGAGGAACCGATCGCCCCTGCCACAAAACCTGGGGGCTTTCCCAACCTTTGGGAAGCGTGGGGAGCACAGCAGTGTTGGAGCAGCTCTCCCACCCCAGCACTCGGTGCGGGTCTCACCGACAAACCTTTTGTTCCTTTGCCACAAAAGGTTCATTTTAAACCGCTGTGTCCCTACTTGGAGCTGCAAGTATTAAGCTCATGGAAACTGCCTCTCTGATCGTTGCCCCATCCGGGCGCTGGCTCGGTAACGTGTGTCAGGGTGAGCTTAACTTCAGGTCTGTTCAGCAGAGCAGTTAAGGACACGCTCACACCCTGCCAGATCAACACGATTTAAACACATCTAAAGATGGGTGTGTATTTAAGTGCTTTGCTGGGCTGCGGCTTTCAGGAGAGACCAAAAAAAAAGTGGGAGATAAAGACAGAATATGACACTCAGAAAATCCCCTCCCATGGTGAGGGGCACTGATTCAGAACCCAAAATCTGTTTCCTGCCATGGTTCCTTGTCCCTTTACTGACAGATGCTTACGGAGCTGGATGCCACCACCTTTCCCACCAGCTTCTTATGCTGTCATTTACTCCTCTGCCCCCAGGAGCAGGAGCTGCCGGCGCTGGGGGTTAAACACCCACAGCGGATGGTTCAACACCAGCATCTTGTGCTGGGGGTCGAAACCAGTCCCACCAGTGTGTAGCCACTGGTCATTTATTGACTGTGCAGTTTAAACCCACCTCATGGAAAGCAACAGCAATTAAACTTTATGCTGCGTTGGGGGGTAGTCATTATATTTTCTACTCGAAACCACATTGTTTGGCCACCCAATTGCCAAGTATAAAAAGAGGGATTATCCTGCAGTATCCCATTACTTTATTCGTTATGTTTTTCCTTTCTTGATGTTGAAAGCCTCAGAGCATTGTTATAATGGATAATAACAATAAGAGTTAAAAACATGAGGAAACCATTACATCGAGCAGATACTGTTCTTGGAAAAAAAATAACTCACTCTACTGAGAATTGCTTTTTTAGGAATGACTATCTGAAACTCTCTTATTGCAATTATCTCTGTAAAACGGCTCACGTGAAATGGTGGCTATTCTTCACCCCCCTAGAGAGAACCTTTAATACCAGGTAGCCTGAGCACTGCCTGAGAGACTGAATCTCGGCATCAGAGCTTCGAAACTGGTAGCTCTGTGACCATCCAAACCAGTGTGGAAATGGGGTGGCCCCAGCACCGCCCGACAGCAACGCAGAAAAATCCCATCGCTGGACATCAAGGCTCCTGTCTGACAACATGACCCTCTGTGTTTCAGCAGTCCGTGTAACGGGTGCCCACAGTAAACGTCTTTTTTAAGGTCCTGAAGAACCTTTCACGAGATGGCAAAGGAGGCAGCAACAACCCAACGCACGACTCCTGCTCCCCCGTCCGACGCGTTGCCTTCCCAGCGCTGTAGGCAGGACTTGGGGAACCAGATCAGAGCAAGCGACTGATCTTGCTCAACATCATATAATAAACGCCCTCCCTTCAGTTTTTCTAAAGCTAGATCAACCCTCCTGTCCCAGAAAAAGAGCAGCCGTACAAAACCCCGTTGGTACGAGAAGGCACCTGGACAAGGGAGAGAGCAGGGACGACAGACTCAGACGGGGAAGTTCTAACGCTGTAAGAGCCTAAAAGCTGCCTTCCAAATTTACTTCATGGTCAAGGTTTCTTGTCACAACATTCTCTACATGTAAAAGATATAATTTTAGGGGCTGAATCACCCCTCCTCAGGAGGTCCTGCTTGACCCCTGCTTTGCCAGCACCTCCCCTGGGAAGCAGCAGGTACTTGTGCTCATTTTAAACACTCAGGAGTGACCCGGGAGCGAATTGGGGTGCAGAGCTGAGACCTACCAAGCTCCCCTGCGGCTTTGATGTCAATGTTGTCGTAGCCACTGCCTATTCGAACAATGACCCGTAAGGCCTTGAACTTCTCTAGATCTTCTCGAGTCAGCGTGATGGTGTGGTACATCATCGCCCCAACAGCTTCATTTAATACCTGGAACAGAACAGAGTTGTTAGGAGTCACCAGGACACCTGGAGGGGACACCTGCAGCTCCTGAGTCAGGAATATTACGCAGTAAATTCTTCATTTTTTCTGCTGACCTACTGTCTGACCCAAGCATGGTGCAAGCCAACACTTTCAGGTGTCACCGAAACCATCAGGGGTGTGACTCGCCAACACCGAGGCCATTCCCTTTGGGAACAGACGGGATGGGTATCTGAACTTCACGACGTTACATCTGGGGAGACAAGGCAGAGGAAAACCGAGCCAGTCGTTCACTCAGACTCTTTTCCTGGTTGGACAGGGCTTTGAGCAACCTGGTCTGGTGGAAGCTGTCCCTGCCCACGGCAGTAGGGTTGGTACTGGATAATCTTTAAGGTCCCTTCCAACCCAAACCATTTTATGATTCCATGATTGCCCCATATTTAATATTTGAAACACTGCAAAGACCAGCACTGATACTACTTGTAGTTCTCTTTCCCAGACCCTGGCAGTGATTTCTAATCCCTTCGAACCTGATTGGAGTTACCTAAATGTGCACCATGAATGCTTTTAAAAGAAGTATTTAGAAGTAGTTGAGCTTCCAGGCAGAAACACCCGTCCATACTGCACGGATCTGTCTGCACACTGCCCAAACCTCCCCACTCGCTGCTGGGGAGGAACAAGCTGCTGAGGTGCAGCCAGCACCCGAGGAGACCCCTCAGCTCCAGCGCAGGATGGTGTTAGCAATGCCCAAGCAGCTGCGCCGCACGCCGGGGAGGTGCAGAGTGCCATTACTGCTGCACCGAGTAACCCGACTTCACAAAACAGGAGAAACGGTAATAATATTGATGTAAAAAACCTGATACGAAGAGATAAGGTGACTTTTTCTTTTCCAAAATAACATCTAGTGTCTAAAACAGCCTCGATGAATTTTAACCTACAGTGACTTCTGCTGGTGTTATCTGCTCATCGACTCAAAGTGCAGCTTCCTACACTTTTTGCTCAAGAAGAACTGGAGGAGGAAAGCCAGGGCACATCGTCCCCCCACCCAACCCCTCGCAGCTCCCCTTACCTTCTCGTGAATCTCCTGAGTTGATTGTGCGTCACAGAATGCAACCGTCGCCAAGTCCTTCAAAATGGGCATCTCCACCGTACAGTCCCTCCCGTCCAGCAGTGCCACCAGGGGCCGGGGGTGCATGGGGCCGTTCATGATTTGAGGGCGAATACCTGCAAGCAGAAGGAGCGCAGCTTTAACACCAGCGGCAGCGGGAAGGTCCCCGTGGCAGCGGTGGCACCTGCGTGTGATTTCTGTGTCAGGCGAGGGGCAGCGGCACGTGGGTCCAGCTTGAACAGCACGTTTTGGGGGGTGATGGCAATGCCACGCAGATTTTAGCACAAGGTCCAGATTTCTCTCTGGGAGTACATCTGCGGTTTTTCCCTGGTTGGAGAGAAAACCCAGCGAAGCTTGTTCCCAGGACAGGGGTGGACAACCCCATTCAGCCACCTGGACCTCATGGAGGTGTGTCTGCTGTGCCGATCCTCGCCCCTCGCCGACACAGGCCCTGTTTGGAGCAAACCACCTCAGCCAGGGCTGCCGGCCTCTTCAACCCGTTCATTCACCATCCTACCAGCCAAACCCAAGCCAGCTGTGATTTTTTCCCCTGCCCACAGAAGGGCCGGGATTTCACACTGCAGACATACGCTGGCACTTGTTGTGTTTTCTTAAGGAATGACTTTACCATCTTGACCACCTCAGAAAGGCAAGTCTGAACTGACATCCACTAGAAAACCAGCACTTCTGGAAAATGCACAGAAAGAGCAGGACTCCAAAGACCTCTTTAGCAAGGTGGGAACAGCAAAGCTCAGCTTACTTTGTGAAACCAAACCCAGATGCTCTGGGATGTGCAGCTGGACCCAGCGTGAAGGACCAGCATATGGGATGAAGAGGCTGCAGACCCCACTCCGCCATGGCAGCGAGTGCCAGCGCAGGACACTGCTCTTCTCGCCCTGACATACGCCTCGCCATGGGCTGCTCCCTGGAAACTGTATTCCCCATCTCCTGTGACCACTCAGGAAGGGCATTTATTACCTTAGGACTGTACAAAATATCTCAGCTATCATTTTCGACCCAGGTAGTCTCTGGAAATAGTGTAGCTGGGGGAGCAGGTGCTCTGGGCACAAATCAGTGTTTTATTTCTGCTGCTTCACCATGAGATGGCCAGGCCTGGAGTGTTTGGGTTTGAACCTTCAAATCCCCGCACAAGCAGCTCCACTAAAGCCCCTCTTCTTACCAAAACCCTCCTTCTGTGCAAGAACCTTTCAGGGCTACCAGCCAACATCTGTCTGGCCTTTAAGCACAGTGGTCGTGGGATCCTGTATTGAGGGGCTAACAGACACAGTAACTGTCTTCTGCTTCTGGACCAGCGCGTTTTGCCCTGCCACACTGCATCACAGGTGCCTTGCGGTGAAACTGCTGATGCTGCTGAGATGGACAAGCACGGCGCCAGGCTGAGGAGTTTTTCACAGAATCATTTTGGTTGGAAAAGACCTTTAAGCTCATCGAGTCCAACCGCTCCCCCAGCACTGCCAGGTCCCCACTGACCCCTGTCCCTCAGCACCACCTCGACACGGCTGGGAAACCCCTCCAGGGATGGGGATTCCACCACTGCCCTGGGCAGCCTGCGCCAGCCCTGGACAACCCTTTTAGTGAAGATGTTTTTCCTAATGTCCAGCCTAACCCTCCTTTGGCACAACTTGAGGCCGTTTCCTCTCGTCCTGTCACTTGTTACTTGAGAGAAGAGACCGACCCCGACATCGCTCCAACCTCCTGTCAGGGAGTTGTCGAGAGCCAGAAGGTCTCCCCTGAGCCTCCTTTTCTCCAGGCTAAACCCTCTCCAGATCCTTCACAGCTGCTCCTCAGCGCACTTGCGCTCCAGACCCTGCACCACCTTCATTGCCCTTCTCTGGACATGCTCCAGGCCCTTCAACATCCTTCTTGGAGTGAGGGGATTCTTCCTGTAGTTTTTGGGGGTCAGTCATCTCACATGGAGCATTGCAGGACGAACACTACTGTCTGTGGTGCTGTTTGAGTAAGTCAGATTAAGGCCAAGAGCAGGAGGCTGCTTTGCTGGCCCTCACGTGCAGGGCTGGGTACCAGCCTCTGGACTGCGGTCACCACCAGGAATCGTGTCACTGCAGCCCCACGTGCCAGAAAAATGACAGTATAGGAAAGAAACTAAGAAGAGCAACACACTGATTTCTTCTTCTTCTTCTCTCGTGGTTTTTTTTTTTTTTTTTTTTTTTAAGGGAAAATTAAATGTGCCTTTTTGTCCAGATTGCTGTCGGGTAAAGTATTAGCGAGGTCTCCACCAGCTGAAGTGTATGTGACAGACAGAGGCACTACGGGCCAAAGCAATGCCTCCCAGACTGTGACGGCGCCAAAAGCATCGCCCTGGGAAGGCATCTACCCTGCTGCGTATGAAACTTGGGATGGCACGTAGTTATTTAACATGGGAAAAAATAACCCCATGAAAACAGGCAGGATGAACGGAGTGGGTTGAATGGTTCTCTGCTCCTGTTTTACTGAATCTGCTTTAAGAAATGAAGAACCAACCAACCCAGCAGACCCGACTGAAAATCTTCATCGTTACATGTGGATGTTTTTGGAGTAGGTCCTTCTCGCTGTCCTCCCTACCGAGATCTCCATGAGCACGGACTCGAAGTAACACATGATGTTTGCGTGCATTCCATCCAGATGGAAGTGCAACTGTGTCAGTCGGCGGGGCAGAGCGCCGAGACGATTTGGATAACCCAAAGAAGCTTCCCGTAAGCAGATAAAGCAGAATAAAAACATGTACAAATCTCAGAGCGCTTACACAATCCTTTTGTGAAGCACCATGCCGCAGCTGGATTATTTTCTCAGGTTAACAAGCGAGTGAATTATAACACTGACTTAAATGCTTATGAACGTGTACGATCTCCAAGGCTTAGAGCATCACCTATCAGCCTCACTCCGCAGCTGTAAATAAAGAGGAGGTTGTGGTGACCACTACTCCCATCCCTACACCACGTACCCATAGCCGTATGCCTCTGAGCTCGGTGCCCACCAAGGACCAGGACCATCCTTGGGCAAAGCAACGGGCACAAGAGGCTGGTGGTGGCTTCCCGCGAGCATGGCAGAGGGAAGACGAAACCACAGGTTATCTGAAACTTTGACATTTAATCCGAGCCCCCAAATACCAGTCTTATTATGCTGCCATTACATAAGCTTCTTTGAAAGTCAAACGAAACACAGATTTTTTTTTTTTTTTTGAAACAGCATCTGTGTCTTTGCTCAGGATTAGGGATGTAATTGTGCACGACGACACAGGCTCCTTAGGCACGTCACCCTCGCCCGCACACAGCAGCGCAGTGGCCGACGGTGAATGCTGGCTGGAGACCGCCAGGTAGCCAGAGGAACACCTCTCACTTCTCTCGTTACAATGAAGGAATTTACTTCAGCTCAACAGGGAAAGTTTTGAAGGAAATCAACAGGAGATGCAGCACATAACGTGTGGAAATTACATTTTAATAAAAACTATTGGCAGGTTTGCAACTTAAATCACCGTGTATTTTCCTCGCTTGCCTCTCTCAGTGCCTCCTCACCACCCTGCACCTATTCTTCACCATCCTGGTACCCACCTCCCGTGTAAACACACTCAAACCAAAGCACTTGGGCTGACAGAACCAAGCTGAGCTCAGCCCGCTTTTCTTTTCCCCCAAGCTCACGCGGCACATTTGCTCTGCGTGCCACTGCTTCATTAAGAACAAGGTATGCCAGGGATCAGAAAGTAATTAAACAGCCAGACACTCGCCCCTAAATTCTGATCAAACATCGCAGACGTTAACCCTTTCCCTCTGCAAATCCCCCCTCTGCCGAGGGGCACAAGGTGGCACAGA
This sequence comes from Bucorvus abyssinicus, assembly GCA_009769605.1. Classification (NCBI taxonomy): domain Eukaryota; kingdom Metazoa; phylum Chordata; class Aves; order Bucerotiformes; family Bucorvidae; genus Bucorvus; species Bucorvus abyssinicus. The sequence continues at coordinate 2,855,375 of CM020032.1, forward strand.
CCGAGCCCATCGCTGCGGGCAGCAGAGCAAGCTGGGAGGCAGCGGACCGGCTCTCCTTGGGGTGGGATCAGCTCTCCCACCCAACAGCCTCACAAATTCAGCAGCTCCGCCGCCATCTGAAGCCGATTTTGCCGATAACCCCCCAGCCGTTCTTGCAAAGTTGTGACAAGTATCGTTCGATATGTATTTCTTTTTAAGGCATTTTTGGCTGCCCGCGGGCGCTCGCCAGCGTTGGAGGGGGATCTTGCTAAGGGAGAGGAGGAAGGGTTTATGGAAAAAAAAAAAAAAAAAAAAAAAGCAAGGTTTTGCAGCCACACCGAGAACTCAAACTCCACCCCGGCTTACAGGCAGCGGCGCTTGTTGCACGCAGCCCCGCGTATAAAGTGCTTTTGTTTCATTTTTAATACACAAAGCCTGCTTGTCCTCTCCTGCCGCTCCTCCCCTTTGCCACCCACTTGTATCCGATCCCAAAGGCACCCCTGCCAAGAGAATTAGGGAGTGCTCCCTGCTCAATGGCAGCCTTTGTGTGACCGCAAGACGGCTGGTACTATCTCGCAGAAACAAAAGCAGAAGCCATTTGCCTAATTCTTATTAATCTCAGTTGCCTACGCCACGCAGCATTAAAAAAAAAACAAAACAGAAAGAAAAAAAGGCTTTAAACATCTTCACTTGCAGTATATAAAAGTGCATCAAGCAGCAATCCTGACACTCGCCCGAATTACCCCTTCACAACAAAGTAGCTACAGTTTTACAGTCAACTACACACTTTATTAAACAAATAGAAAAGAAACAGGAAATTTCCCCTTGCCTGGAAAATGTTGCCTCCACATTCTTCTTCTTATTAAAAACCACACATGGCAGTGGAGGAGGAGGGAGGGAGGAGGGGGGGGAACCCACACACGATAAAATACTACCACTTTTCAGTGCGTTGCCTCTCCTCTCGTCTACGCGGGGGGATCTTCAAACGCGCGGTCCCGCGGCCCACAGCTGCACCATCTCAACACAAATGTCTCTTTGAACACGGAGGGAAAAGAAAAGGCTTTTGTCCGGAGCCACGGAAGAATAGTCTGAAATTGCGAGAGGAGTTACGGTCACCTCTGCGCGGCTCCCAACTCCTCCGAGCACTCCCTCCAGACTTTGCCGAAGCTTTTAACTAATCATAGTTCTTTCCCAGCCCTTGAATAAAATCATGTGAGTGCCAGCCAAAAAATCTTATGCTATGCACACTAAAGGGTTTGTGTATGTCACAGTTGCTTTTCCCCCTTCCACTCCCCTCCCTCCTATTGACTTGCACATACGGCGGGGTTTTTTTTGACCGGTCTCCAATGGCTTTAATCGGTGCCACGCTGCGTTTTATGTTTGTTTGGGTTTTTTTGTTGGGTTTTTTTTTTAAACTTAAAAATGAAACCTGCCTTTCCACACAGAGTATATCGAACGAGACTCCAGAAACAGGCTGACAGCCTTTAGCAACACCGCGGACACGAACACAAAGCACTCGGGGAAAGCAAGGCTGTGCTGATCCCATCTAGCACCTAGAAACCAAGGGCCAAATTCTTTCTCGATGTGTAAATCAACTAGTTTTCAGCCTCAGAAAAGACACTCACTTTCTGGCAGGATTCACATCTTCTTGGAGATGCTCATCTCCTGCCCAGTTTGTCCCAAATAGGTAAAAGCAGCCTCATACCTTGCTCATCCCAATCCCACACTCCTGCGGAGTGGGAAGAAGTGCCGCTGTGGGTCACGGCGAAGGAGGACAGGTCAGACCTGTGCTACGCCCTGTCTCCAGAGCACCCAGCAGGTCACGGCTTGGAGCAGTTGGTTTTTCTCTTTCCAGTCATCATCATTGCCAGCAGCAGCAACAGCTACAAACAATCCCCATTCAAGAAATAAGAAAAAAAAAATCTGCTTCTCACTCCCATTTAATACTGTTAGTGCTGCGTCTTACTCACTCCCTGGCTACAGAGCAGTTAGTAAATGGAGGGCTCTAGGTGGCCTTTAGGCAAACTGGGGTGCATGAAGAAAAGTGTGGCCAGCAGGTTAAGGGAGGTTTTCCTCCCCCTCTACTCTGCCCCAGTGAGGGCACATGTGGAATTCTGTGTCCAGTTCTGGGATCCCCAGCTCAAAAGAGACAAGGAACTACTGGAGAGAGTCCAGCGGAGGCTACAAAGATGATGAGGGGGCTGGAGCATCTCTGTGCCGAGGAAAGGCTGAGAGCCCTGGGGCTGTTCAGCTGCAGAAGAGCAGCCTGAGAGGGGATCTCCTCAGTGTGATCAATAGGTACCGGGGGGTCAGAAGGATGGGGCCTGACTCTTCTCAGTGGTGCTCAGTGACAGGACAAGGAGCACAGGAAGTTCGACCTGACCATGAGGAGAAATTTCTTCACTGTGAGGGTGGCAGAGCCCTGTCTCAGGCTGCCCAGAGAGGTTGTGGAGTCTCCTTGTCTGGAGAGATCCCAAACCCGCCTGGATGCCATCCTGGGCAACCTGCACAAGTAGAACACGGGGTGGTGGTCTCAAGCTGCAGCAGTATCACGTGCAAGCAGAAAAGCGTAAGCAAGTTGCAAAGGTGCCATTGCACAAGTGTTGAAGGAAGGTTTTGGTGAGGATGGGGATGTTTTTGGAAAGAACTGGAGATGCTGCAGGACTGAGAGGACCACTCTCCTCCACTGCAGCACACTCACATGTGATGTTCTTTCACTTAACTTTACCTGTTAATAAGTGCAGGAAAGGAGGATGATGGCAAAGTGGAGGTGACTTCCAGCCTGCTGGGAAAAGCCACAGGTCCATGGCGGTCCCCTCCGGCAAGGGCCATCACTCTTCAGAGAAACTCACAAGCTCCAGAAAAATGATGCAAGAGGCAGCAAGGCCCATCCTCCCCCACGAGGGGCAGGGTCCCAGCCAGAAAGGAGAAAACTCGTACCTGCCATCAGGAAAAGCCTGTGCAAACTGCTGAGCTCTCCAGAACACTTCCTCCTGTTAGCACATTAAGAGCTGGCTGTTGGCCAGTTCCCTTCCCAGATAACTTTTCAGGGCTTCCTTGAAGAATGTATTTTTAAAAATTCATAGGAAATTCCCACATAAAACGACATCCTTACTAACCAATACAAACACCACGATTACAGTCCCCAGCTGAACCACAGAACCAGAGAGCAACCACGAAGAAATGCTCAATAAAAACACAGGCATCTTCTTCTCTTACTGGAATTCCTGTAGGTACACACACCAGAAACAGACACACCTCTTCACCCTCCGTTTCCGTACTCCCATTAAAGCACCGAGACACGTGTAACCCACTGCCAGTGCCACAAGGATGCAGGTTTCGGGCAGGAAAACCAAGCACAAGCTTTGCAAAACACCAGAGCACACTAAGAAATAATCTGTGGACTGAACTAAATCTCATCCAGGAGCAGTCCAGATACAGCAGCAAGAATAGAAGCTGGTGTAATACAATAAAAAAGTAATACAACAGTGATACGTGGCCTCTGCTGTATACCCGCCATATCAAATTGTCGGTGTTTTGGCTATTTCCAGGCTGCCAGGCAGGTAAATCTGTGTCTATGAACACCAACCTGTGACTTTCCACCCCAGCTCACCGGTGGGTTAATCAGACCGACTTCAAGAGGAGCTAAGCAAGGTCTAAGAGTGAAGCTCCTCATGGCCATTCAAGATGACGGGAGATGGGGGTTGCTGAGGGATGCGCTGGACCCCAGGGCCGGCCAGGGGCCCTGAGAAGCGGGAGTGTGGAGCAGGGGACAGACGGATGGGATGGCCAGGCTGGGGAGGCAGCGGGAGCTGCCAAGCACGTGAGGATGATGGCAGAGCAGGTGGTGAGGGAAGGACCAAGAGAGCTAAAGGAAGCACCTGCTTGCTCAGAGGAGCTCAGTTTGTTGAATTAATATTTTGCTGTTGTTATTAAGAGAAGGATGGGAATAAAGGGGAAAATCCCAGTTAGGGGTTAGGGATTCAGAAACAATACGGCCTCTCAAACCATCCCACCACCCAGGGCTGAGCTTTGCAGCTCCTATCAAAAACGACATGGAGAAGATAGCAGAAAACCCAACCAATTCTTCTCGAACATGCTCCATTACCAAGCCCAGCACTGAAAACAAACTGTATCGGTAGTGCTTCACGGACGTCTGTCTTGACATTATCCAGAATCCTGAGCGAATACCTTCTCTCCGGAGCTGCCACTTCAGCTGCAGTATATATTCTTTACGTTTCATATGTGTGACGTTCGCCTCCCAGACACACATTCCAGCCATACGGCATCATGCAGGAGGGGTGACATCCCGCGCCAGCTCTCCTTCAAGTCCCTCCCTCGCCTCTTTATCCATTTATCTTTTCCCTTCTATCCAAATGGAAACAAAGTACAGCAGTAAAAAACAAATGAGCTGCTCCAGGAAACGGACAGCTTTTTATTTAAAATAAATAAACCCAAGGAGAACGATGCTGATGCTTTACACAAGGACGCAGGGGAGAGCTGCTGATATTAACCATCTGGGCAGGAGGCTGCTCGGACTTCAAATCACCCCCAGGGCTTCAGAGGCTGTAGAGACGTTCTGCAAGATGAGATGTAAAAATCCAGGCTGAAGCTGAGACTGCTGACAGTCAGCGACAGTCCTGGCATGGGGACAGCCTGAAATGCCGCTGCCCCAGACCACCACGGGACCAGCAGCGGGGCTGCTGACAACATACCGGCGATGCGGGGTGCAGCCTTGGTTTTACGACACAGACAAACACAGGCAGCCCTGTGGGTCAGTCTGGAAATCTCCCTCGAATGAAAAAACCAAGGTCACTCATCAAAGCAAGCACTTGGGTTCAGCTTGTGGGAAGCAAGAGGGCTTCAACCACACTGGCTGTCCACGTGCCACCGGCACCTCTGAAACTTGTGTTTGCACATCGATACCGAGTGATGCTGAGTGGAAAACAACGACAGTGCCGTGTTTGAGACACGTGCAGGAGGAATTCAATTACGCTGGGGTCAGTCACACTGACATTAGTCCTTCCCGTTATGCTGGGCAGAAAGCGCTACCCGTCTTGTAAGGCAGATACACACAAGGCTTTCTACACGCTGCTCTGCTTTGCTGCTGCCATTTCTGAGATCTGCTGGAGGTTTTCTGTAGATCCCAGAGGAGGGCTGAGATGGTCTCACAGGAGTTTCTGTGCTGGGGGGACAGCAGGTGCCGGTCACTGTTGGCTCAGTGTTCCCCATACGGTGATGCTCCTACTGCACAGATGAGCAAGCTGGTGAGACAGGACCAGGGTGGGAACCTGGGCAGCCTTTTTGAAGATAAATCCTCATCTCCACGTCCACCTGTAGCTATTGCCATCTCAAATCATTCGTGTACAGAAAGAAGAGAGAACAACCCACTGAGGAACCAGCCCAGGCTTCACCTAACACTTTTTCCACAAGGGCCATGCAGGAGCCTTCAGTGACAGCCCAGGTTGGCTTTATAAGCCTCCCAGAAGCAACCTTTGGGCAAGTGCAGTGTGCCAAAAAAGGGCTGGCAGCTGCCTCGGTTCCTCCTGCAAATGCCACTGATGAGCCATGGGCAGGAGCTGTGACCACCCAGAGAGCACTTGAGGCCCTGCCCTGGGACACAGGATGGTTTCAGTCCTTTAAATCCACCTAGACATCTCCAGCGTCTTCATTCAAAGTGATAAAAGGCACAAAACCTTCAAGCCACGGGAGGGAGTGACACCGTTCGCAGTGATGCATACCAGCAGAGAGAGGCACGAGGGTTGTCCCTGCGTTGTCCCTGAGCCCTGTGAGCCACATCATGACTGCTCCTGGGGGCTCTTCCACAGCTTGAGTGACGCCTGCTAGCTACTAAAGGAAAAAAGATGGTGAGCTCACTCCAAAACCCACAGGTCTTGCCAAGGCCTTGTCCCTTGTAAGACCTATTAAAATAGCTCCTGGGCACTTGCCAAGCGCACAAGCCCAGCTGGAACCGTCTGTTCAGTGACCCTGTTGCAAGGTCATCCCTTCTGGAGACTGAAACAGCCACTGTTCGACCTATGAATGTGAAACGTTTCTGCCGATGGTGCTGGACCTTTGATAACTTTCTCCGTTCCTGTCGCTGCTCCCCCCTCTCAGATCCCCACCCCTCTTCCACGGTGAGGATCAGAGGAAGGAAACCCCGGCGTGGAGAGAAAGCCCAGCCACCACCACGTTTCCAGCTTTTCTGCAGCATGTTCATAGCCCGTGCAAGGCTCCTGCTTTTGTCGTCCTAGTTTCTTGCTTTGTTTTTTTCCATTTCCATCCCAGTCCGCACCCGGAACCCTCCGTGCTCTCCTACCGCTCTTCAAGGAATTTGAGAGCAGTTCTGCTTCCAGCAGGAAGGATGGCAAAATGGAGGGAACAACCCTGGAAGGACCTGGGAGGTGTGAATGCCTGCAAATCCCACTCGTTTCCCTAAGATAAACACCTTCACTTCCCTGTAGCGCAGGACCTAAGTGAGAAAAAAAGCCTCAAAACTAACATTTGAAAGCACTCAACTACAACCTACTTGCTGTTAAAGTTGATTTACTTTTACAACCAATGCTTTACAAGTATATCGTAGGATTTTATCATGGTAACCCTGAAAAAAAATGGGCACACATTGAATTCCTGTTGACATTTAAAGCAGCCCAGAACCATAAAACACGGCAAACAAAACCTGAGACTTGGCAGCGACCACCAAATCCCACCTGCTCGCCCAGGGTTAGCAGACAAAACCTGCACCTCAGCACTTCTGCAGCCCTAAGTGTGGTCCCAGCCCGGGTGGGAGGTCCCCTGGCACGCTCCCTAGAGACAGGGTGCCCATCCCCAAGCTCCCCAGCTCCTGGCCCTTCTGTTCTCACCCAAAGAAGTCACTGAGGCCACCAGGAAACCTCCCGTGGTGGAGGACAACCCTCAAGCACGTACTTCAGCTGAGCACATGTTCTGGTGTGTGCTGTCCTGAACGGAAACGGTCTCTCCGATTGGGCTGATAACCCCTCGAGGTGCATTATCAATTCCTTGCCAGGTGAGAAGGTGCATTGTCATGGAAGATAAAGAAGATGACTGCACCACACAGCCCAGGAGAGCTGATCTTATCATTCAGAGGAACAGTTTACGGAGGGAGGCTGTTTACCTCATGGGTGTCCCCAGTTACGGAGGGTAAGAGAAGCAGCTCATCCAGGAGCATCGTCCCCTGGACGCCCCCGTCCAGCAGCTCTGCCTAGGCATGGTCCTGCAGGCAAAGGCTGTGCTGGGGGAACCACTAGCTGACTCTTGTGTTATACCTGGGTTATACCTTCTGAATGTTACCCAATGTTTTCTGGGTTTTTTACTACATACTGGAGAAGACCTTGGGCAGGATTTACAGGTCATGACTGTGTTAAGACGACAGAGCTCTTCATATAACGTCCTAAGAAAAGTATTGAAAAGAAACTCATTCCTGCTCTGACCCATGTCCCTTAACTAATATGTTCTATTGTTTTTATTGGTGTGGTAAAGCTGTCTCCCCAGATACATCAGTAAAATGAGGACGGATCCCACCCTGTGCTTGCAGCCACCTTCCCAGAGGAGCATGGTCTGTTGGAGAGTCCCATAGGAATGGGATGGCACGAGGTCCAGCAGCATCTCCCGCCCTGACATCTCTCTGAGGCACCTGTGAGGCTGCTCACTCAGCTGGGAAAAAACCCGACCCATAACTCACCCCTCCTGCAAGAACCCTCAATCTCTTTATCCATCTTCTCTGAAAAAACATTTTAGAGATGCCACACAATGCAGCCCTTTTTAGCCCTCTGTGCCCTCGAGCCATGCATTAATACAGCTGAGACTAAGCTGGATTGAGGGAATTTTAAACTGGCGTATTGGACGATGTAGAAGGCTACCGAAAAAGAAAAAAAAAAAAAGCACTCCAAAATGAAAAAAGGAAACACTCAGTGCAGAACTGGGTTGTGAGCTGCAGATTTCACGAGGTCAGGGTGAACGTACAAAACCTCTCACTGGAAATGTTATTAATAACAGCATCTTATCTCCTCTCACACAGAAAGCACACTGATTAATAACAATACATTGACTAGGAATAAACTCCCAGATCTCAGAAGATTATAATTTAATCGCAGGGCTTTTTTTTTTTTTTTAGACTGACAGAAAAAAAGTGGTGGTCAGGGCAGAGAACTCTGTATTTAAACTCACCCTTTTCAAACCTTCTGACTTTGCACCTTTGCACAGCCTTCCTGGCTGCTCACAAATAACTGCTGCGGCCCGAGAGCATCTTAAAGTTACACAAGGGCATTGAGGGTACTTCAGAAAGCATAAGAGCGTGTCCATATGACAACTTCTCACATAAGAACACGCTTTTGAGCGTGCATGTAGAATTTCTGACTTCATGCATACAGTTGTTGGGGTTCTACTAGCGAACTTCAAACCAGAAAAGTCTTTTGCAATTCAGGGGTACAAAACTTTTCTTAAAATGTCCAAATCAAATTAAACCAAATGAGGTATTTTTTTGCGAGTTGCTTTTAAATTCAGTTCTTTCAAATATCCGTTAAAACCTTTTGAAAATTAAATGGATTTTTTAATGCAATGTGCAGTTGTGGAGATCTGAAGAAAAGCATGTGGTTCCAAAAGCACGTGTGTTTTTCTAACTGTACAAGTTGGTTTAATAAAAGATATTATCTCTCCCTGCAAACCTTGCCGAGCTCCCGTTTTCCTGGCTGAATAACGATAACAGAAAAAGTTTAATGATTAACTTCCACGTTCTCTATTTTTCCCCTTCATTGGGCTGTTCCTGGCCGCCAGCATTCCTGCCTTGCTGCAAAACACCAGCTGCAGGTCTGGGGGCTACAGGCACCCACCTGCAGGCAGTGCTGGGGACCTCAGCCCCAACCACCACACGACTCCTCCTGATACATCACCACCTCGGCAGCCTCTGGACCCTAAAGCGACCGAACAACCCAAAACTCTTCCAGAAAGATCTAATAATGTTGGAGACGTGATTTCTTTTGCTATGCTGGAAGGCAGCTCCGAGTAAGGACTGGGGAGAAATCTGCGGTGTCTCCGGCCACCCCACCTCGTCTCCCTGGTCCTCTCAAGGACCTGTTGGAGCGGGTCCAGAGGAGGCCACAAAGATGATCAGGGGACTGGAACACCTCCCCTAAGAAAGGCTGAGAGAGTTGGGGGTGTTCAGCCAGGAGAGGAGAAGGCTCCAACGGAGACCTTAGTGCCTCCCAGTACTTAGAGGGCCCTATAAGAAAGACGGAGACAGACACTTCAGCAGGGCCTGCTGCTACACGACAAGGGGTGATGGATTTAAACTAAAAGAGGGAGATTCAGACGAGAGAGAAGAAGAAATTCTTCACTGTGAGGGTGGTGAGACACTGGCCCAGGTTGCCCAGAGAGGTGGGAGAAGTCCCATCCCTGGAACCATTCCAGGTCAGGTTGGGCCCTGGGGCTCTGAGCACCCTGCTCTGGTTGCAGATGTCCCTGCTCCCTGCAGGGGGTTGGACCAGATGAGCTTTAAAGGTCCCTTCCCACTTAAACCAGTCTGTGATTCTACGATTCTATCATATTTTTCTCTTCCCTGACCCTAAAGACATTCTCCTCTGATTAGTGATAATCCACAGTCACACATTTCACATCATAAATTAGGACAGCTGACCAAGCAACGCATGCAGAACACCATCACTAACTTTAGATGCCAAAAGTACCTCTACTCACCCTAAGACACCACATCTGAAAACACGAGTGACGATCACCCCATCGAGGGTTTCTGCATGGGTTTTCCTGTGCACCCAGGGTGGGCTCCAGTCAAGGCTAGGTTCAACACTCATCGTTTTGCAAATCCTACCCTTGTAGCTGCTTCATCTCCACTTTTCCCACGCCCAGCCCAGTCAGCCACACACAAGTGCCTTCTGGTTTATGGAAACCATGTTCAATGTCCAAATATTGCACAGATCCTTGAATAATAGAGCTTATAACCTCCCTAATTTATCATCAGTGTTTAAAGTAGTATCACTAACCCTCACAAGGAATGACGGATGAAAAATTTCTCTTAAACCAGAGCTATTCAAGCTATGATAATTTAGAAAAATCTTTGCTAATCTGCTCCATCTTTGAGCAAAAGAAATAACACACTCCCTGGGTGTCGTACTAAACCAAAAATGAACTGGCAGAGCAAGCAAAATCATCTACAAATACAAATCAACCTTTTCTCCTTGTGAGCCAGAGTAGCCCAAGGGATAACGGCGCGATCATGCTCCTGATGTATTTATACAGCACGTTTTGTCTTCATTAATCTAGATAACACACTGGCACATTCTTATTTTTCCATTCCAAGAACGACAAGCTATTTCTGTACTATGGCAGTTCAACACCCTCCTCTCCCCCAACCATGCGGGGCCCCACGGAGTTCTCCTGCCACCACCCTAGAGCACTATGGGTCCCTCCTTCCTACCTTCCTGCTGCCTTGGGAAGGGGCTGTGGCGCGGCAGCCTCGGCTTGTCCTGGCTCCAGGCTGTGCCCCAGCAGCCCCTGAAGTTCACCACACTCATTTGGTCACAGTGTGGGGCACGAAGGACCTCCACGAAGCATGGAGCAGCCCTGCCCTTTCCTTCTCCAGCTCTGACATGCGGCTCTTCACATGGCGACAACCTCAGTAATGCAACAAGAGCTAAAGGAGGGAGACCAGGATGCTGCAAGGGTGATGCTTGCTCCTGCAAGGGTCTGGGTTTTCTCGCTGTTTCTTGTGAGCTGACATTTTGGTCAATAATCTATATATTTAAGGTGTCTTTTTTTTCTTGTGCTTGCAAAGGATAGCTGCATGGCAACTCCTGCAGCTTCTAGGAGGCATTTCCTACAGACACGCTCAGCGCATTAAGCGATGGGTAAAATACAAACTGCAGAGAAACTGCCTGCTCTTGAAACCACGTTAAACTATAATGGGCTGAAAATGTCTTCATTTTTATGTCTCTTCACTGTCACCAAGAAAGCAGTCAGTGCCAATGTAGGTAAGCACAGGCTACAGGCTTATCTAATAATGTATACTGAAGAGAGTGAAAAATATCTCAAATTTGCCTACAGTTATAAAACTGTAAATCACACTGAACAATATCACTGCAGTAAGCCATCCTCTAACTGTTTTCTGTATTTTATAGGTTCAATAAACCCCATCACCAACCAACCAAAGAGCTGTAGTTATACACCCTGTGGTTATTCTCAATTAATTAATTTTTTTTTTGGTTTTAAAATTGTGCCACAAACCCACCAGAAGAGAGAGGTATGGCCAAAGGAACTGATCAGGTTTCATTCCTTTCTCGGGAATGAGGAGTGGGGGCGGGGGGGGGGGGGGGGGGGGGGGAAGGGAGAGTTTTGAACCGAAGTTTCAGAAAGCTGACGAAGTTTCCTGCCCTACAGTACAGAGCAGTTGGTGTGGATGGGTGCAGACGCATCATACTCCTGTCTTGATAACATCACACAGATTACAAAACATACCAAATGAGGGAGTGAGCTGAGAAAACTCCCTGGGATCCTGAAGATCTGCTGCTCCTGCAGCAACAACACCCTTATGCAGTGCCTGCGTCCCAGGGGATGAGCTGCCACTGACATGAAACCACCCCGCTGGCTGTAATCAAGAGGTCCAGGCTACATGGCAAAGAGGTGAAGTAAGACACGGTACTCACCAAGGACCCCAAATAAACGAGCATCTTGCAATTCCACACACAAATACATCTGTGTTTTCAAGGTTCACTCCACAAATACCCAAGAGGTAAATGTAGCACTCGGTGCAATCCAGTCCTCTAATTAATACCTCTGACAGTACAAAGAAAACCCCAACATTGTGAAGAAATCTGTGACACGTGGCCAGCTGACTTTCTTAAGAATACTTTAAGAATACCGAGGTGGCTTCATAATTACCCCCAAACCCTTTTCCATTTAGTGGCATTACTTTCAGCAAGAGTTTTTTCTCCCTGGTTCTCAGCCCAACACATGGGTTGTCTTCCTTGACCTGTTGTCTTCTCTCTGCAAGCAGACAAATTCTGTGCCCACTTGTGTCCCTGAAATCCTCTTCCTTCAGCAGGAAAAAGGAAGGTGATTCTTCTACAGAAACTTGTTAGAAGTTGCTCTCAACAGAGAGATCACCTACAAGAAGTCACAGGATCTGGAAATGATTTCCTGAGTTTGCTAAAACAAACTGTTTTGTTGCTCCTCAGAAGAAGTGGACCTTGAGAGGGGTGCACTGAAGCAGATCCCTCTCAATGCCTTGTTCAAGGTCTACCCAACTGACATTGATGGGCTTCAAGATTATGGTTTATTGCTTTGTGTGTCACACAAGGGTCACAACTCTTGGAGGACTCCTCTTCGAGCTCTCATCCAATGAGCACGATGGAACTTCTGTACCAAACACAGCCATGCTGCTGTGCTATCCTGGGACCCTGTAGGAAGTGTGGGAGAGGATGTTGCACAGATACCCATGGCAGAAACACGCCTCACTGTCTTCTTCAGACTGAGCTGGTGAACCACACTGCTGCCAGCATTAGGTACAGAGTGCGCACCAGGACGACTCCTGGGCACGTGCCTGGATTCAAGCCTTCAGCCAACTTGAGGCTGCTTCGCTGTTTGTACCCTGGTCAGGCACATAAACAAAAAAAATCAGTTGCAACTTCCTTGCAATTCTCATGCGGAGTGCCTGGAGTCAATGGGTTTAGTGTGGGGATCATTCAAACCAGCTGCGGCCAGTGAAAAGAATCCATTCTTCATTCCTGCGACCAGGCTTGCTAGAAAGTAGGGAGCAAATGTTCCACCCAAAATAGTTTTGGTCTGAGCACAAGAGAAGCTGTTGGCAACAACAACGTTGAAAGAAAGCATGTCTTAGCATCAGGCTCAGATGCCTTGCAAATGTATTTCGTGTCCTCTACCCCAAACTGTATTTCTTTTTGCCTGTAACAGACTACACACTTTAACTGGTGCTGGAAGATTGCTGAGTGTCTTTATTTTGGCTGGTAGAGTGCTCTCTTTCATATGGGACCCATCTAGGATGGAAAGCTGATCTACTGGGATGGAGAGCCCAACCCCAGATTAGCACTGGCCCTCCGCGGCCCTCCACAGCAAACCCACGTCATGCCGGTGTCCTGGGCAGAGGGTGTGCATTGGGCAGTTCCTTGGCTGCTCACCTTTTCTGGAGCCACACATCCAGGCAGGGCCGTGGGTGTATTCCCCCGTGCTGGCCATGAGTATGGTCATCTCCTGGGTATGCTCTCCTGCCCCAGCTTCCCAGTCTGCCCGCAGTGATGGTGCAGAGCAAGCTCTGGGCAAATCCTCCTCCGTGTTGTACGCTCCTGTTACCATCCCTCCACATCCAGCTTTACCAGTGCGAGGAGGCTCTGACAGCACTGCAACAAATGCTGCTGTTCTCACAGAGCTGGAGCCACCACAGTGACCAGATGTCAACAGCTAGGTCGTTGCGGTTCATTTTTAACCTACAATGAATTCGAAAAGCAGAAGGTGCTGCTGTCGCCAGGGACACAAAGGTAGAGCAGCAGACACGACGAGTTCCCTCCGGGTGCGCGACCAGGCCAGATCCGAGCGTTTCCTCTGGGTTGACTGGCAAGAGCAATTCACTCTGACGCGGTGCATATGTTCTGAATTTTGTGTACTTCAGAAACGGAACAAGAAAAGAAGTTGTGCTTCGCTGTGAAGTATTAAAAGCAGTGAACTGCGGTGCATTAACATGGCATTGTCTGCAGGGCTCTGGCCTGGCTCAAGGCTGACAGGAGGAGCTGGCACAGCCCTCAAGAAGTGCCCGTATTCTTTCCTTGCACACCCAGGTTCATTCGCACGGCACAATAATGCATGCGAATGTCTCCATCCTCTTCCTCCAGTTATTAGTGTGGCCCGAACTGAGGACAATGCCCATTAACAAAAGACACAAGAGAGGATAACAACCAAGATTAAAAAGATTTGCATTTATAAATATCACAATATAAAGGAAATGATAAAACCCTGCAAATTCTGTTTCTAATTTGGTCTTAACCTCGCTGGGCGTAGCTGCGCCAGCGCTGGCTGCCTCTCCGTCTGTCCCAGTCTCCTTTCCACTGGTCAGGACAAGCCTCTTCCCAAAACACAACAGCTGGCGGGAGCAACCCTCCACCTCCTCTTTCTTGCTACAACTTTCCCTTGGAGCGTGACGACTTTTAAATCCTTTTGGGCTCAAAGCCCAATAAACAGTAAAGCCCAGCACAAAGCGATATTTATTTCTCGTAACTACTTTGTTGTTACATAAGAATCCAACAGAAAAATAACCTCAACAGTCTTTGTCATAGCCAGAGGTGGATTTGAAGCACTGACAAAGTCAATGTGCTTGGTGCAGCATGCCTGCTTCTTAACAGACGTAAAGGAAGAGCCTGCCCCAAGCTGGAGCTCCTGTGAGTTAAAGGAAAAGCCTGCCCTAAGTCAGAGCTCCTGCCTTCCTTCAGCTGTAGAAAGGAGTGGCTTAAAATTGTTTGGGGAGCTGGAAACTTCGGTACGGACGGAGAACTCCAACGAACAGCCACAATGGCTGCAGAGTGGTTTCCTTAATTAGAAAGTTGGCTGCATTTGTAAGGAGGAGGAAAACAACACTACAGCCAGCCAAGGCAAAGAGCAAGTAAAAACTGTAGCACATGCAGCTCAGGAGGAAACAGAAACCAGCTCTATCAGCCCCCGGGATCCTCCAAAACCACTTGTAATTATTAGGCTGAAAATCAAGCATGGTCCTGCTGCTGAATCACAGCAGTACGAGCTTGTGAATGGGACTTGGCCTTAATTAATTCATTTTGACAAAGCTCAAAACAATCCCCAGGCGATTTAAGGCACCATAAAAAATCAAGGAACTGACAGTTTTTGACCTCAAGATGTCAAATTCAGAACTGCTGTCTAGTTTTGACGAGCTGTCACTCTAACCCCTGGACATCCCTACTGCAGCTAAGCATTTGACGTCATGGGCTGCAACCACACAATGTGGTCCACGACACTCCCGGCATGTTCTCAGAGCATCAGTCAACCCAGCATCTGAGAATTCCTGCCGGTACAGTGGCAGCGGTGGCCTTCTCAGCCCTCTGCCCTGCTCTGGCACTTGGCAATGGGCAATGGGAGAGTATAGAGGCACCCAGCACTGTGCAACCAACGGCAAGGGAGCCTGAGAGTCCCACACCTGGCTGGCTGCTTGATGGCCAGGTTTGCTCAACTGTCCTTGTGGAGACCTGTTGGGCAGGAGAACTAGCAAGTCACGTAGCAAATGGAATCACAGACTCATAGAACCGTTCTGGTTGGAAAAGACCTTTAAGATCTTCAAGTCCAACCGTTCTCCCAGCACTGCCAGGTCCCCACTGACCACTGTCCCTCAGCACCACCTCGACACGGCTGGGAAACCTCTCCAGGGATGGGGACTCCACCACTGCCCTGGGCAGCCTGGGTCAGCCCTGGACAACCCTTTCAGGGAAGAAGTTTTTCCTACTGTCCAACCTAGAGCTCCCCTGGTGCAACACTAACCAGGAAGGTTGTGTGCTTTTATAAACAGCAGACCAGATCCCAGCTGAAAGCATGAGAAAATCTGGAAGAAGACACATTTGAGACCATGCACATCTCTTAAGCCAGCACAGGGTACATCCCAACAGAGAGATGGGAAACTGTACAGAAAAGTGAAGAAAACTACAGATAGATGAACTGCAGCTTTCCCCTGTGCTGGATGCACGTGGGTCTGCCAATCCAATCAGCACCTGACACCCACAATCAGAAAGAAGCGGATACCTGTCATGCTGAGACAACTGAGCATCCCGCCATGGAAGTTCAAATGGTTGGTGCCAAAACCACGCTCCCAGGGAGGAGGCAGCTGTGCCATGTGTCTGGGGAGACTGGGAAGGCAAAAGGAGAAACCACCTCCTGGCTGCAGCAGAAAACCCCTCCTGATGCCTCTCCTAAGCACAAGATGTTAGAGAAACATGGGGCATGAACTGTTTCCAGAGGTGCACTTGAGATGCTCCTACTGTAGCTGAACATGAAGCTGTGGCCTGCCAGGGCAGCGCAGGCTCTGCGCCACGGCAGGCTGACGCCCTGTGCGGCTGAGCACGGAGGGTTATGTTTTTCTGCCTCAAATCAGCTGTCAGAATGAAACGAAACACAGGTTCTGACAAAGAGGGAGGCTGAGGAGCACAGCTGCTGTGGCACCACAAAGGATGAGTTTTCTGAGCGTGGCTCCAAAAAGAAAATCTCAGAGAACACCCTTGTGACCCTATTCCACGCAGGAGATGAAAAACAATCATCCCAAACTGGACAGGGCGAGGTGCAGCATCTCGGAGGGTCTCTGCCCTGAACACCTCTGCAGCAGGAAGACGGCCATCGCCCCGGGAGACCTGCAAAATTACCTCACAGCTGACACCCAGGAGATCCGTGGAGCTTGACACAAAGCAGCAACGCACAGGCTACACACTGTTTACGCAAAAATTAATCTTGAACGACGCAGAATGAAATCTTGGATCAATTTTAACTTGCCCTTTTGCCAAATTCTGATTGAAAATCCTTGCTCCGAGCCTGAGGGCTCACGACCCACTTACCAAACGTGGCCCTGCTGTATTTGGATGGACTCAAGTTAGGCTACTTCTAACACCACGAAAGGTAGAAGCCAGAGGCAAACAAACAAAGCACGTAACCACGCCAACTTGAGAGGAGGAGCGTACAAAGAATCCAACACACGAACGTTTTGTGACTGTTACCGGCAGCGTTGCTCCCAAGCCTGGAATACTTTCCTAGAAACCGGCTGCCTTTAGGGCACCGTCTCTCCTGCTGCTGTATTTGGGTTGGCTTACTGCTGCTGATTGCGCTGTTTCCTCCTTTCTTCTCCTCTCCCACCTCTCCAGCTGTGTTTGGACTGAAGGAAAGCTGCTCCCTCTGACTCTGCGGGGCAGTTTCCAGCCTTGCCTACGCCCAGAAGTACTTGCAGCCTGGCTGCTGCCTGGGCTGTCCAGCATTTCTTTGATGCACCTCTTTTTCTGTACTGCCGTGCTTTGGCTACGTGTCCTGTGAATGGATTAAACTAATAAATAGGCAATGGGTGTATTAACTCAGTGTGCCTAATAACTTCCCAGAGTGGGAGTAAAGGAAATGGGAGATTGCCCAGGAAACTTGCCCGGTATGCAGAGTGCAGCCAGATTCTCCCCGTTACAGGGGGCATCACAGAGAGGAACCCTGAACAGGCAACCTGGTGCAGGCAACCCACGATTGGACTGTAAAACCACCAAAAGCAAGAGGAATTGCACTTGCAAACTGCTTATCTTCTCAAATCTAGCTGCTGCCCTGGAGCCTGAGGGCTCTGGGAGGACTTCGAGAGGCTCTTCAGAAGGAGTTACAGCAACACTCTTCCTTACTGCCACCTGACGGCTCTTCCTTCCTGGAGGAAAAGCAGCTCGCTGTCCCCTGGCAGAATGGTGGAGCATCTCCTTGGCTCTCACTAAGTGCCCTGTAACTTCCCGGGCCGTAAAACCAGTTGCTTAACACAAATCTGCACTGTGCAAAACCTCTCGAGCACCGAGCCCTGCAGGAGCCAATGTTGTCTCTCCCAGTCCTTCTGTGAGATCTGCTTCCCATATGTCTCTGCTGATGCGCTTGCCTTCTTCACGACTGCGAAAGACCAGTCTCCGCTGATCCTCCCCTCTCCCCGCCTCAGCCCACCTGCACATGGACGGGGACCAAGTGGTCGGGTTCGCTTTTCTCAGCACCGCTCTTCTCTCCAATGCCACCATGACTAAGGACATAACACCGTGTCTCCAATCTCTGCTCGAGCAGTCCCACCACTGTGCTGAAGACAGCAGCCACAGTAAGACAGGACTTCCCTTTGCATTTCCCAGGACAAAGCTCATCTACTACCATGAAACAACCACCAAGAGAGGAAAGCTCAGTTTCAGAACTAAGCCCAAGCTACAGAAGTCATACTGGTAGTAACCAACTTCCTAAACCCCCTCTTTTCCACGTGTCGCCTGAGAAGAACAAGGCAGTCCAGGACTGGATCTGCTCTGGATTTCTCTTACACACCCTCCCCGCTGAAAACCCTTTACAAGGTGATTCTGACTTAGCAAAGCACCTGTTTTGCACCCCAAGCACCACCTTCCCTCTGACAAATATCTGTTTACAGTCTGGAACCTTACCCTATTGAGCCACGATCAAATTCCTTATCTCCATACTCTCCTGTCAATATTGCACAACTACCCTTTCTCCTTCTCCTCACCGCTACCACGATTCTTGCTGCTCTCGTTAGCTCTCGCAAGTGACCTTCTTCAGTTTATTGTAGCCCATAACATCACTATCTTAAAATTATCCCCAAATACAGCCAGATATGCCAGTCTGATGTCTCCTGCCACTTCTGAGGATCTTACTCGAACCCCACTGTAAAACAGCCACCGCTGCCCTTCCAGCAGGACCCCATCCCTCCTTCTCCAGGGAAGAAGCCTTTTCTGTTTCAGGCCATTTTCATTTTCTGAGGTTTTTTTCCTTGAGAGCAAAGCTCAGTAAGAGCTGAGTAAACCAAAAACGTGTAAAGTTGCCTAATCGGAACAAGGACAGATGTAAGACTTGAAATATCAGAAAGGAAGGAAAAAGGAACATTCAACCATATGCACAACTCAACCAATTTTAAATGGCAAATGCCCAAACCAGAACAATGGATCTTAACTTGCAGCCAGCACCGCACGTCAGAGTCAGGCTGACCACACAGAAACAACCTAAAACTGAGTAGAACCCATCGATGCCGATCAGTTCTATATTTACAAGCAATCTGAGCTTCAATAATTGAACAGAATTTAATTTGCCGGCAGTAAGAAGGGTGGAATTTGTTCTTTTTCCAAAGTGTGACGTGGGTGGATACCCGACCTCTGTAAGGTACACCCCGAGTTGTAGCAAGTGCCGGGCGTGGGGCCAAAACAACACACACAAAGCCTTGGCGTTCTCCGGATCAGACCCACAAACCGAGAGCAAGCACGAAACCCTCCAACAGGGTCAACACGCAACATCTGAAACCGAGCAATGATATGGGTGCTTATTTCACCCGTGAGCCCTCTATTAGAATTCTGTTCAAGAAATTTTCAGTTGCAAACTTGCAAGTGTCGGGTGGAATTCCGTTTCATGTCTTGCTTCAGCCTGTTTGTTAATAACAGCTCCGGTGCTAATGACCCAACTCCTGAATGTGCAGAGGAAAAACAGCGCTTCATGAAATATTGATACCCACTTGGAAATTTGACAATTATCTCCAGAGCAAATGGGTAAAATCTGAAAGCAAATAAATAGCAAACGTTCCCCGTACTCATTAAAATACTGAAAAACAGAGAAAGAAACCTACTCGTTATCCATTTGACAAATATAACCTATTATTTTTAATAATGCACAGGCATTCAATGCATGAAATTTAGAGCTTCTCTTGCTTAAAGAAACCTTTGGTTTTGCAGATGTAATTTTAAGAAATGCAATAAGTTATGTGGAGCCGGCGGCTTTTGCAGGAGAGAGTGAGATAATTCTTCTGTTGAAACCAAGATGGAAGCACAGCTTCACTCACTGCCCTGTTTTGGAAGCTGCTTGTCCAGAGAGAAATTCTCCAGAAATTAGAAATATTAATTTTGTTGGGGAGCTGAAAACAGGAGTTAAAAAGAGCCGGCCAGGTGGGGTAACCAAAGCTGTGTTTCGGCTTTCCTCATTACTTCAGTGTCCCAGCAGGACAGTCTGGATCCTGAGAAGCTCTCTGCTGTCCACCCTGATTACTCTGTCTTTCATGATACATATTAATCAAGACTCCTTTCATCGACAAAGCAAAACACACGCACTTGTGTGAACTACTGCACTTTTTGAACGTTCATTTAAAACTTTACAATACAGCATTCAGAGGAAGGTAGAGAAGACGACAAATGACTGCGTGTGACATTTTCCATTCCCTCCTTTTTTTTTTCTCCCCACTCTGCAGGTGACAGTGAGAGGCTCCAGTGAGAGCCTGGACCATCATAAGAAAAGGCAGATAATCTATCGGGTCACTAAAGGAGTGTGTAGGAGGCAGCTTGAAACTGCTCAGGGATTTACAGTGTTAGAACAAGGATCAGGAAACGTGTCAGGGTTAAGAAGACGAGCAAAGAAGTCAAGGGGGCATTGCCAGGTTCTTGCATCCCACCCACCCTATGACTCCTGATGTGGCTCCTGGGCCTGGAAGTAACCCACCAGAGATACCACCTTCCCATCTGGAAAACACAAGGCCACTGTCTCAAGGGGACCTCAGTTCTGATCCTCCTTTTCTGACTTTTTTTCCTAAATTATTACTTATCGTTGTGTTTGCTGGCTGAACAAAGTCCCATCTGTTCCTTTACTTGCCAAGTCAGTACAACAACCTAGGAAATAATAAATGGCTTCATAGCCAAAACAAGCCACTTCTGGAAGGACGGCCACAAGGAAGACTCCGCAGAAGTACTGATCCCAACGGGTAATGACTGATACACTGATTGTATCTACATATATAAATAAAACACGAGAATGCCATCTTGGATGTTCAACATCAGTATTCATCAAGTTCAGGTAAGCCCTGCTGGTTTCCTTCTTATAGTTACAACCTCCCTATCTCTTGGATTACAGAGCCTAAACCACGCTCCTCCCAGCAACTACAACGCTTTTAGGAGCTGTGGAAAGAGTACTGAACTTTCACTCTTCTCCCAGCCCCTCCCTGGCCAACTCTGACTCCATGTGCAAGATCACAGAATCACAGAATCATTTTAGTGGAAGAGACCTTTAAGCGTATCAAGTCCAACTGTTCCCCCAGCACTGCCAGGTCCCCACTAACCCCTGTCCCTCAGCACCACCTCGACGGGGCTGGGAAACCCCTCCAGGGATGGGGACTCCACCACTGCCCTGGGCAGCCTGGACAGGTCTGGACAACCCTTTCGGGGAAGAAATTTTTCCTCCTCTACAGCTTAAACCTCTGCTGGTGCAACTTGAGGCCAGTTCCTCTTGTGCTGTTGCTTGTTCCTGGGGAGAAGAGACTGACCCCCACCTCAGTCCTACCTCCTTCCAGGTAGTTGTAGAGAATGAGAAGGTCTCCCCTGCAGCTCCTTTTCTCTGGGCTAAACACCCCCAGATGCACTTGTGCTCCAGACCCTTCACCAACTTCGTTGCCCTTCTCTGGACACACTCCAGCCCCTCAATGTCCTTCTTGGAGTGAGGGGCTCAAAACTGAACCCAGTATTCAAGGTGCGGCCTGACCAGTGCCCAGTACAGGGGGACGATCCCTGCCCTGGTCCTGCTGGCCACACTGTTTCCAAGAGGCCATTTCCCTTGGTCACCCTATGCCTGGTGGTTGAGATGCACCCCCAGGACCTCTTGGGATGCTCCTGGGAGGGAATGCCACAGGAGGGAAGGGACCACAAGCCTCCAGCACTGCCCCTAGTGCTGGCATCAATGGCACCGGCTGTTCAAAGGCAGGGCACGCTGCTTGTGCGTCTGGCAGCAAGGTTTGCAGACCCTCCTTGCAAAAAAGACATGAAATTTATGCCTGGCAAATGAGGTTAGGTCAACATCTTCTAATATACTCGAGACCTGAAGCCATCACACTGGGCAACCAGCCTTGCAGGAATGCTGTGTCACCCAGCAAGGGGCACAGGATGGCCCCATGCAGGCAGGGTTAGGGCCGTGTTACGTCATGCCATGGGACCCATGTTTAAGCCGATTGTTGGCCTTGACAGCCTTTGCGCTGGGGGAGAGGGCGGAGGAAGGAAAGCTCGGCACTAATCCGCTCCATCTGCTCCGGAGCAGCTAATTGGATTGGGAGTGCAGAAGCTAAGGCCCCTGGGCAGGGTGCTGGTGGTGCTGCCGGCCAGGCACGGACACTCAGAAACCTCCTATTTTGCTAAACAAAGCTGCTCTAGCGCAGAGGGCGAGGGTCTCGCTAGGCTGCCACAGACACCTCTGGCCAAGCCCTTCCTAAGGAAGCACCCAGCTGCACCGAGGCAGGGCATGGCTGACCAGCACCTCTCTACTGGAGAGGTGGAACTACGTAACGGAAAAATGACACACATGAATCCTGCCCCCAGAAGCAACATTTCATCTTCAACAAAACACTGGAACCAGCAGACAGAAGAGATTACAAATGAGCTTTCTTTACCAAAAGCCAGTGGAATGCTGTCAGCGTTGGGTTATATTTAGGTGCAAAAGTCAAAAGCTCATCTGCCAGTTGCTATATATAAACCTTACTAATATAGGTCCTACGTCTGCAACATTTATTCTACATCAGTGGCTTAATGATGTTGGTCTTCTGCTTTTTAAGGATTCAGCTCGGCACCTACTTCGCTTTTAAAAATAACAGACAATTCAGCTGTGCAGCATTTTCATTAAACCGATCTGTAGTGTGAAGCTACAAGAAAGCCAGGAGCAGAAATATAAAAGATGTTTAATACAATAATGATCAGAAACCTTTAAATTTTTTCCCCTCTGTGAACACTAAGTAGCTATGGAAACTACTTATGAGAAAGCTAAAAAAATGTCAGCAAATATAGTCAGAGAATGATCTGGATATATGAAAGTCCTAACAATGACAGGGAACTGCAGACACGGGGTAAAAGGGAGGTGTAAATTGAAGATGACAATGCTTGTGCAGCTGACAACACGTTCTCCTCCGACAGGCCAAATTCGGTTTTATTGCCATGGCCCTAAAGTCAATGAATTGCAACTGGAATGAGTTCCACACTTTATATTGCTTTTGATAAAGCCATTATAAAAAGCGTATTTCAACCTTTAAAAAAGTATTTTAACAGTGTATTCTCTGCAATCAGTGAATCGTGCGTGCGTATTGGCCAGGACAGTCAATATTTTGCCAAGGTCCATCGAGAGCACATCTCTGGCACGCTCTGTTCGCCAGCCATTTACCCTGCTAATGCGAGCGGTTCGGATGGCTGCAGTTTTAAGGTCCCCACCTGATACACATCCGCACGCTCATCTGCCCCGGGGAGGTTGCTGAGGGTCCTTATGAGCCTTTCAAAGGCTTTCCCAAACTCACTGCGGGTATTTCCAGCGGTGCCCTTAGCATTTTGCATATCAATGCCTTACGAACGATGCTGTGACCATCAGGACAAGACATATCTGCTTATTTCCATCGAGTATTGTCGTATGGAAGTTCCAACCCCAGTCAGAAAAAATCATTAGCCTGTGGTATTCCAGTGAATGCGGTGACTTACTTTACCTGGAAAAACACGTTAGCTGGGAATGGCTCCAAGGACTTGCTATGGTCTGTCAGGTCAATGTGCAAATTACAGCAGATTTATTCAGTACATGGCACATCCTTTGGTGCTGTTTCAGTCTGGATTAACTGAGCTGCCCCATGTATATGCTCTGACTACATGCTACAGTCTGTACTGGAAACAGAGCAAAGAAATCAGGAGTTGATTTCTGCACTGCCTGCTATATGGTACATTGGGCAACGAATAAACCAACATCCACAAATACTCCTGAAATTTATACAGTGTACCAAATATCGCCAGTAAACTCTCTCTGCCCATAGAAAGCCACGACAATTTCAATGTGATACTCTTAAAAAAGGGGCAAACGTCACTCTTTTAACCAGCCCTGATGGGCTCTTTTAACCGTCCTTGAACAGCCATCAAGGCTCTTGCTCCTGACTGTGCCCTCTCCTCTTTGGGGGTCGCCCAGATGAAGAGCTTCAGCCTGCGACTGATGTGGGGTTATCGCAATTTTTATCTGTCACAGGGTGGAAAATGCCAACAGAAAAGACTCGCAATCCAGTGTCAAACAGTGTAAGCGGAGCTGAGCTAATCACAGCGAAAGGCATTTCTAGCCGGGCTCTAAGCTGATAAAAGACTTGAGTCCCCTTCACACTGGAGAGAGCTGCTTGTCCGAGGAAGGCAGCTACCCTCAGCCTGGCCTTCCCTGCTCAGGAAAAGGTCAGGCTTTTAACCACATCTTACAGCCAAGGAATTCTGCTCCTCCTTCCTTACGATACCTACCCAACTTGTACGGGGCAGCCCTGTTCCCCATCCTTTTGCCTTCCTATCTTCAGATGCAAACTAGAGTTTGAAAAACCATCCAAGACAAATATTTGCAATGAATCACCGTTGCTCACTGGAGCTCCTCAAGTCCATCATCAGAAACAGAAATCTGGACCAACCCCTCACTTGGGAGATGACTACAAAAACACAAGACTTCTTATCAGCCAACTGCTTTAAGACTGAAACACTGGATTAAGAAGATACAAATCAAGTAATCTAATAAAAATACCAGCAAACATAGAAATTTGAGGCCATGGTTTGCCCTTAGCAGCTTTGCTGACCTACACTATGTATTTCCCAGCATTACCGCCCATTTCAGAGAGGTGGTAGCCAATGAGGCTGGCCACAAACCTGCCCTGGCAGCAGATCGCCAGCCGCCACGGTTTTGTTGCTCAGACTTTGCAGGGTTTATTCCTCCTGCTTGCCTCTGTGATGACTTGGTGGCACAGCTACTGATGGTGAAGCAGCAGGAGCAGCCAGCTCCAAGGACATTTCTCCTCAAGGAAGCCATTCCTGACAGCTTCACGGACAACATCTCGATGACTCTGAGAGCGGCAGCTTTGCCCGAGCCGTGGTTGGGGAGTTCCCGGGATGGGAAGCCAGCTCGGCTCTGGAGATGTTGCTCTTGCCTCCAACACCCCACTCACTCTGCTGCCACAGCAACAGGTTTAGTGTGCTCGTTCACCACCTCCTCTTCATACAACACTGTGATTCCCAGGAAGGGCTATTTATCTCACTTCTTAACAATTATTTTATGAAATGCAAAGAAGTTGCAGCAATAAATCTCGCTGCTGATTTTCCCTTATCTAACTGTAGAGGAGAGAGAGGCCAACAAGCACGCAGCACGTTCCTGTATTCCTGCCTGGGATGCTACCTCTACCACTGGAAATACTGGGCAGGAGAAGTCACCTTCCTCCTGCGAGCCCTCTGCCCACATTCCAGCAAACAGCAGCTGTCAGAATCTGCACGGAGTGTCAAAGCTCAGCACAAAATCACAAATTTAGAAACAACTCCCTGTAGAAAGACTGCAATGCATAGTCCAACAAGGCTTCAAAAATAACCAGAGTGATTTATTCTAAACCCCTACCCATATAACAAGCTTCAAAACATCACTGGGCTATAACATGTATTTTATATAACCCTCTGCTGCCTGAGAAGACGTTAACCCGAAACAGAAAATATTTGCAGTCATTTGGAGACGGAGTTTAATTCTGAACTTGCTTCCACCTTGCAACTCAAGAATTCACAGCCAAAGCTACAGCCAGGAGAAGGCTCGTCGCTCTCTGGCTCTTCCTGCTGGCAAAAACCTTTTTCCTGGATTTAGTCAAGTTTCTGCCATCCACTCAATGTTTTAAAAACACCTTAACGTATTTGCAATCTTCACTCATCACCTCCCGTGTCAGTGCAAACGCTCCTTAGCGATGGCGTTCCTTAAAGAGCAATTCCTCAACGCATCGTCTCCAAACCGCCACGCCTTCCGTTTGTAATCCGCAGCCTTCCGTTTGCCATGTGTCTTACCTTGGCTTCTACTCTTAAAATACACTTTAACGGGAAGCAAACCTCTCAGGCTATTTGGGAAATAAAAAGGGGAAATAAATAAAAATGAAGACAATTTTACAGGTCCTACTTCAGCTAAACCTTTCAGGGACTTCAATGAGAAGATAATCTTTCTGTGATTATGGCCAAACCCTCCCGTTGCTTAGCAACGCATAATTAAGGAATATGTTTTCAGATCCGCTTTGCAAGCTGGCCATTATCAGATGAAATTACTGGAGCAACAAATGTCATCCTCATGCAAATGAGTTGGTCGTAGGCAAAAAGAAAAAAAAAAAAAAAGAAGAGGGTTGAGTAGCGAGGAAGAGCTCAGCAGCACGGAACCGCTGCCGGCTTCCTCTTGGTGCGCACCGGTAATTCTGCTAAAGGGAAGGGACGACATCTAGATTTTTAGAGACAGGGTTCGCAGTCGATACGCGAGACCCGCGGAAGGAGGGGTCTGTTTCTCGTGCTCCCAGTGCCTGTGTTCCAGCGGTCCGTCGCCCCGGGCCACTTACAGCGTCGGTACTGACCGGCTCAATGCGACGCACCATGAATAAATGAGGATATTTGTGCTCCCCGCATTATGCCAGCTAGTCTTTTTTTTTTTAGGCTTTGGGAAATTGTTTATTTAAAAACACTGCCTGGACGTACTACTTTGGCGTCTGATGCGCGTCAGCAGGGAACGCGTTGCCTGATGTTTAAGCATTTTGTAGCAATCAGCACATGACACCAGCTACATAAAGGGGGCAGAGAAACAGCAACTACCTCCTAGCCGTGCAGTGCCGGTAAGCCAGGGAAAGGGGCACGCCAAGCGTCTGCGTTTTGACAGCTTTATCATTTCCACTCACAAAATCATGCCTTATTCAGATTCCTGTGGAATGGCATCACCTCTTTGGCACCGGCTCTATGCCTATAAATGGTATCCTTTTATTAAAGCTCTGCGCGTGTGCGCTGGCACGGCACAGCGCTCGAGGCGTGTTTGCCTGGGAGCCCAGCTGAACGGCACGGGGAGAAACTCCCCGCTCGCAGAGCCGCTACCAGGACAAACATCTCAAGGGAGTTCTTTCCACATTTTCCAAACAAGCCGAGCCACAACTGAATGGGTTTGCCCAATCTCCTCGTACTCTGCAGCGTGTTTTCGGGGGGTTAGTTTCTGTCAGGCTCTCAGTGTTACCATCAGTCCATCTCCGAGGTGGAGGAGTGGAGCCTGCTCAGCTTGGCCAGCCCCACCTCTGAGCGGCTAAGGGCCTGAGCGCTGCTAGAAGGGAAGGGAAGACGAGGAGCCACCATTCATTTTTATCGTTCTAGTGCTTAATGACAGCCTTTTCGTTTTAAGCACAGACCTATTACTTTAACAGCTATATCGCTTCACTTACAGGCATCTCCAGGAGGAAATCAAGGGGTTTATTTTGTATGCCTGA
Organism: Bucorvus abyssinicus; assembly: GCA_009769605.1. Lineage (NCBI taxonomy): Eukaryota > Metazoa > Chordata > Aves > Bucerotiformes > Bucorvidae > Bucorvus > Bucorvus abyssinicus. Next base: position 2,882,355 of record CM020032.1, read on the forward strand.
TAAAACAGCAAATTAATAATAAGAAGAAAAGACTTAGGTAATGGCCAAAGGTAAGTCGATTCTCGAACAACACCATTAGCTATCTGATGAATTTAGTCAAAACAATGCTAACCATTTCCTCGGAGAAACACATTTGCGCCTGATAACAGCGGTAAAAAGTCAATCTGCAGCAAACCCTGTCGTCCTAATTGCTCAGCCAGCGCAGTATCTAATCTCCCGTTCCCCATAAACCACGGCAACGGCAAGATTAACCCTGGAAGCACTATCTGAGATACCGCTCACTTTCAACTGGAGCTGGCTAAGCAAATAAAATATTTGGCATTTAACCGCAGAGAACCAGCATCCTCAGCTCTGCGTAGCCAGCGCAGCCCTGCAAAGAAATGCCGTTCACCTCCTTTTCTAAACAGGAAATATGTCCCATACGTCGGCACGAAACCCCAATATATTTGACTGTGGTTTTTTGGAGGGGTAAAGCAAGCAACAAGGTGGTTCTAAACTACCGTATGGGCTAAGACCCTTTGGAAATTACTTGGTTCAGGCGATGCCATGGTGGAGACGATGACGGGCGGCCCCGTGCGCCTGCTGAGCTTCGGGTACGGGGAAAGCTGGGCAGGGAAAGCGGGTCCGGCGGGTGCCAGGCTACCGTCCCCCGGTGCCGCTGGCCGGCGGAGGAGCTGCGGGCTGCCGTGCGGGCTGGGTGCCGGTGATGCCGCCGCCGTCCGCTCCCTCTTCATCAGCTCCATGGGCACGGTGTAGGTGGTGGAGTAGGCCGTCTTGGGGCTGGCGTGCGGGTTGGCCGTGGTCATGGGCATGCCGGCTGAAGCGGAGTAGGTGGAGGCTGGATGCGGGTGTGTGTTGCAAGGCAGGGGGGTGTTGTATCCAGATCCAGGGAGGAAGTGCGGCCCCTGAGGAGCCCCCGCGGAGACGGGGTAGGTGGTGGTCTCCAGCAGGTGCTGGGTCGGGGCGCTGGACGGCCGGCGATGCATCTCCCCTCCTCTCGGGGAGATGGGCTGCAGCGGAGGCGGGGGCTGCGGGGCAGCAGGGCCATCCGTGGTGGGCCCTGAGCCGAGGGGTATCCCGTAGTCACCCGGCAGCTCGCTGCGGTGGCTGAAGCTGTTGGAACGGGTCCTGGGGCGCAGTGCCCCGCTCCTGCGCTCCTGCCTCTGCAGCTGCATCTCTGCCTTGTAGTTGTGGGCGATGCGGGAGAGCACGCGGGCCTGCCCCAGGTTGGGAGCCACGGACTTGATGTCGTTCTCCTCCATCATGGCCAGCAGGTTCGGGGAGTCGAAGCCTTGCTGCAGCAGGGCGGCGAAGGTGCTCTCCGAGACGCCCTCGGCACGCAGCAGTGCCACGAACTCAGGGTCGAAGCTCCTCTTCCCCTCTGGCCCGGGGAAGGCGGCAGGCACTGGCGGGTGGGAAGGGGTCACCACGGCCGCCTCATAGCTGTCGTAGGGTCCCTTGCTGCCAGCACACTCCCGGCCCGGCGCGTAGCCGCTGCCGGCACTGCCGGTGGGGTCCACCACCAAGCAGGTGGGTGCAGCCTGCCGGGCCCCTGCCGGCTCGGGGGGCCGCTCCGCCCCATCACCATAGCCCTGCCTGCCGGGGAAGGCGGGCGGCTCCGCTGCGTACCGTGGGCCAGGAGGTTCCGCACCGTACCGTGCCGGGGAGACGTCTCTGCCGCGCATCCGCTGCCCGTCCAGGGGCATCTTGGGGTCCCTGTAGAGGCGGGTGGCCTCCGGCGGGGCGGGCAGGCGTCCTGGGGTCTGGTCCCAGGACAGACGGCTGCCGGGCGCCCCGTAGCCCGCCAGCGGCCTGCTCACCACGTGGTCGCGGTAGCAGCGGGGGTCCTTGGGCGACCTCGCCGCCAGGGATGGGTCGCTGTAGTAATCCTGGGGGGGCAGGGAGCCCCGGCCCGCCATGGCTGCCTGCCGGTCACAGTAGGTGAAGTCAGGGACGGAGCCCTTCCTGAGGGGCCCCGGGGCGAAGGTGGCATCCTGGTACGGGTACGCCTCTTGCTTCAGCTCTGCGCCGCCCTGCAAGATGATATCGTTCGCTCGCGGCGGCTCATACCAGCCGCCCTCGACGCCGTAGGTCAGGGAGCTCCTCCGGCCCGGCAGCCTTTGGTACTCGAAGGTGTTCTCGCTCTCCCAGTTGCCTTCATACCAGCCGGCAGCGTCCCAGCTCTGCGAGCGGCCGATGTTGGGGTGCTTGCTGGGGATGGGCATCGCCACGAGGCCGCTTGCTCCCGCCGAAACGGAGAAGAGGGGCCACCTTCCTTCTCAGCGCTTCTCCGGCGTGCATCAAAACCAGACCGCACTCCGCCGGAGCCCTCCCGGGACTTCAGAAACCACCGGCAGGCGGTTTTGCCTTTCAAAGTGTTGCCTGAATTATTAATTCTTCGAAACCTTAGCAGGCAAAGCATGCAGCGGCCGCTGCCGCCCGCTCTCGCTCCAGGTCGGCGGAGGGAGAGACCCTTCCCATGCAGTGCAGCCGCAGAAGAGGGCGGCCGCGCTCAGCCCAGATGCTTTATCCTCTGCCGCTGGGGACGGCGCGCACATGGACAACTGGCCGAGCAGTGTGCGGGGATTAGGAGCTAAATAAAACCACTAAAGCCCTCGTTCCATGTGACATCACTTCAGCCCGATGAAGTCTCCCGCGCCGACCCAGCCAGCAACCACAATGCAATTTCTCCCCGGGGAATCATTTTTTTTTTTTTTTTTTTTTTGTGTGTTGGTTTTTTAACACACGTTTCATCTCTTTCGGCCGTCTCCTTCCTCATTAACTCAGGGCTGCCATCCGCACCCGCACCCGCCGGGAACCGGCGGCGAGATAACGCAACGCGCACGTATCCGCTTGTCCCCACAAAAATAAAAAAGCAAGCTTCAGTGTCAGCTCAATCTTAATCCACCCTGATGAAATGCTAATCCACTGCACTCAGCTAAGGACAAATTAAATGGGAGCGAGCAGGCAGGCCTAAAAAAAGACCAATGCACGATAGCCAAGAACACAAGAGCGATTAGAAATTAGTTAGGTACCTGTTTAATGCTTTCTGAACACTGCCATTCGCTTTGGAAACTGCATCTTTTGTTGTAGCTTCAAACTAGCCGGACTAACTAGGCTCCAAAAGGCTTCTTTACATTGTCATCATAATACGCAAATCCTTTCATCATCCCAGGACAGAAAATTGTGGAGGTGGAAGCTGGAATGTATAATTTTAAGACCCCAAGCGGAGGTCACGGAAAAGGAGCGGAGGATCTAAAGCCTGGACTTACAAAGCAAAAAAAGGAGTAGTAGACTTTTGCCTATTATCTCCAGCTTCCTTTAGAAAAACTACATGTTCGTGAGACGGGAAAACACTCAGGAACATCAGACAAAACTCAATTTGTATCTAGCGGTACTTCAAAATTCATATGGATAAGTTTTTTTTGGTGGTTTTTTTTTTTTTTTTTTTTACACTTAAGAATAAGCAAAAGGGTTTAGATGGAATTGCCCCACAGAAAATTGTTATTTGGGAATGTAATAAAAATTTCCATATATACTTTTCAGAGGAGATATTAAGATGGCTCCCCAAAACATTTATCTTAAATTTCCACATGCCGCTCATGCTCAAATACTCCTTTTCAAAGGAGAACAGGTCAACCGTTACTTATTTTGCGAACCACTGCTAGTGAAGCAGCATTTTCCTTTTTTTAATTAAAAAAACCCCTCAGACAGAAACGATTCTGCCTTTCTCTGCTGCAATCACCAATTTCTTCACCTCCAACATGCCCCTTCCAGGATGGAGTAACAGTCACCTTCCCCGGTCCGTCTGCAAGACAGCTTGCGCATTTTTCCCCACTAATCCACAATAAATGTTTAGTGCTCCGGCCATCACATGACAGACTATTGTGCTATTACGATCGCTAAATCACTAATACAGCCTAATGCTTGGACTTGCCTAACGTACTAATACCTCTGGGCTGTATTTCTGACCCAAATACTGACAGGATCTTTGAGTAATCCCTAAATTTCTTTACTGCAGTAAATATTATAAATCCTCTCCAAACATTCTCTCCTCCGGTTCCATCCCCAAGAACCGCAGTCTTTAAAATGATCCTGGATGTTACACAGACATGCAAAACATGGGCCCCAAAAGATGATTTATGCAATTCTCAGAGAATATCTGATTGGCATCATATTGAATTAACTAACAAACTTAAGGCGCATTGGAAAATTTCTTCTTTTGTGAGAATCAAAATGGGAAGACGCATTTGTGGCTTATAAATAAAGCAGAGCACATTTTAACAAACAAAAACATTTTATTACAACAACATTTTGCTAAAGAATAAAATATATTCCCAACTGGATACAGTGAGATCTGTGCCATTTGTTTGTTCCGAAGCGGCACAAGAAAGCTACCAAAAATGTATACAAAAAAAGTAATAAAATCCTGGTCTATAGATCAAGGGCATCTTCCACCATTGTCTTCAAAGGACTCGCTAATGAACACAGCCACCATGTTAAGCCCTGGTTGACAATGGAAAAAACAACTGCAGGGGAAGTCAGAAGGGAGCTTTGAGCATTTACTACCTCTGAACAAAACAAGAGCTAGCTTGAATAAGCCCTTGGGTCGCATGACGGACACACAAAGGAAACCTTGCCCAAGCCAACAAATCTGTAACTGGTGGCCATGCCCTGCCCAGCTCCAGTGCACACATGGGCGACAGCAGGAGCAGAAGACCCACCTCCAAGCTCCCTTCAGCCCAGACGCAGCGCATGCCCGGGCTCCGACCACCACCCAGGCACCACGGCACAGCCTGCCCTCGCATAGCCCTCGGGCAGAAGGACGTGCTCTTCTCGCCCGCTTTGCGGGAGCCAGGAAACTTCAGCTGCAGCCCCGCACTGGGAACGCTCATGCATGTGGATGATTTATCCCACATACACCGACCTCAATGGAACAAACTAACTATTCCTGTGCCCCAAGCCAAGCAGAGGTAAACACCTGCAGGACCCAGGGCTGTGAGAGTTGTATGTTTCCCTCTTCCCTCAGATGTCCTCTTTGGAGGGCTCTGCTGGTCCCTCTTCTTGCAGACCAAGAGCCGCCACCAACCCCGCAGACAGTGGGAAGACAGCCCCAGGAGCCGTGGAGCTGGGCATCCTCCCACACCACCATGGCAGCTATGGAAATGTTACAGCCCAAGTGAGTAAGAAATGAGTAAGAAAGGATGGGGATGAAATATTGATGGACGGGCAGTAAAGGTCTTTTCTTTTTCTTTTCTTTTGTCACTCTTAAAGCAGCGCCTACGCAAATTCCTGTAACTCTGCAGCTATTGCTGAATGAGACCCAGGCAGCAATGGCCAAGAGAGGACCTGGAGGTACCAGGGCACGACCCGACATAACCGATCTCATTGTGCTTCTCGAAAGCAGAGGAGGTGTTGGCGTTCCCAACATGAGGGGGAGATGAAGGACTGTTAGAAAATTTATTCTCCTTTTATCTTTTAATTCTAGAGGTATTTGGCGGAAAAAAATCCACACATAAAAGCAAAAAAAAAAAAAAAAAAAAGCCGATCAAGAGATTAAATGCTCTGGTATTTCAGATCACGTGAAAAACACACAGTTTTCACTTAATACTCTGAGTTTCAGTTCAGTGTTAATCTAATACAAGGTAAATTGCACTATGATACAACTGTAGAAGCCTGCTCTGAAGGAAAGGTAATGATGGAGCAGAAGAAAGGTGGGCCCATGGTGTGAGCACCACTTTCAAGAAAGGATGGCATGAAATCTGGTTCTGGAAACAACTCGCAGTGGATATGAAACAAATATCTCGCATGGTGCTAGAAAGTGCCTTCTCCTCACGAGGACGATGTGTTTTACATATAAAACCCATGCTAAGAAATCAGGATGCTAAATCTGTCACACAACTGTGTAAACAACATTTTTTTGGTGTCTGTAGCACTGACTCAGGAGAGGATGGATGTGAAATTTAATTCACATTGATTCAAACCATTTCATTACAAATTTTGAAAGCCAGTTGCTGGAAAAAAATACCTCGCATAACAAAATAGTGCAGATTGGTTTTAGTTTTGCTTTTTATTATTTTAAAATGCTTTTCAATTACAAGTTTAAATCTTGTTTCTATTGGAAAAAATTATTTTTAATGTAGCAAAGTGTTGTTTTCTCCCAAATCATTTTTCCTTCTGGGAGAGTGTGACTGAAACAATGGAGAGAATACGCCAAATGTAATTGCTGGCACACACCGTAAGGTGCATCAGCAGTGGAAAGGCTATTTCTCTTTTAAAGGCAAAAGAATCCAACCTCCAGTAGTGAGAACTCCTCTAGAGAACAAATACATCTCCTGTTAATGGAGAGAGCAGCAATCAGGACACCCAGCTCTGCCACTGTCAGCGAGTAAATTGCTTCATCTCTTACTCGTAGACTCCCCTTCCATCAAGCAGGATATAATACACACCTATCCCATGCAGATGGCGTGAAGATTAATCAGGGTTTGTCACAGGTTTTCAGGTGACATGGTACAAAGCTACCAGCAGGATAAATTTGTCCTCACTGCCTGGGCTTTCAAGGACCGCGTGTGATTGCGCCTAACGACCTCCGAAGCTCAGGGAGCCTTTTCGGAACATCATCCTCCCACGTTCTGCCTGTAGGATGCCGGGGAAGCAGAAACAGGCTGGTGCTAAGCTATGCTGTTGTACCCCATGGATGCTATGGAGAGGAAAAGGAAATAGCACGCTCCACAAATAATGCACACACAAAAATTAAAAAAAAAGAAAATTGGGAAAAGAAAAGCAGGAAGAAAATGTTCCAAATCCTTAGAAATTACTGCACTTGCTAGAATTTGGCTCCGCAAAAATCTCTCTCACAGCGGCAATAAGCACTCTGCCTAGATGGACTTTCTAACGGTCTCCTGAAATTAGAGGATTACAAAGAGAAAATTAGCAGGATTGTGCTGGAATCGTTTTCAATAATCAAAGGAACAGAACGGCATCTGAAAGCACTTGGCGCTTGAAGCCAAGCCACATGCTTTTACCAATTTCCAAACCCAAAGCAGAGATGCTTTGTAACTTCAACAAAACGCTCTCAAATACCAACTCGGTACGTTACAACAAAACGCTCTTGACATCCCCCGATTATTAAACAATCATTGCCTCGTGCAACTCCCTATTTTGACGACTTTAAAGCCAAAAACCAAAAGCTTACGTCCATTTGTGACCCAACCTCCGCGGCGCCGGGATAGAAATGTGCCGTAATCGCTGGTTCACGTGCGCCACAAGTTACAGAATGCACCAGCACACGCTGCCTCCAAACGTTACGCACAAACTGGGATCTGTAACTGGGTTCCGTTGTCGTTCCCGCTGGCTGCACACCAATGGAGCCGTGTACATGGAAAATAAAGGGTCAATATCGTACCTAAATAAATGTGGAGGTGCAAAGGAGCCTTCCTCCCACGCTAAATACAGCAGAGTTTCCTCTGCAAACTGGCAACGCAGTATTGCAGCGCTGTTCTGAGTAATTTCCCAAGAACCCCCCAAACCCCACACATCGATGTGACAAGAGGGGATGCGAAGCCTCTTCCTCTCACGCCAGCTGGCGTCAAGCTGAAAAGGCGCACGGAGGCGTTTCACGTTATGGAACTACAGTGGCCTTTTGCTTGATCGTACAGACCTGACCGCTCGCCTCTCCGCTGCTGGTCCATACCTACAGCTACGCTCAGGAGGAGACTGGTGTAGGAGACAGGCTCCTTCCCACCCTCCTGGCCGGACAACACCGTATCTCGAGACACTGCCACATGTCAACAGCTCTGGCTCGAGGCATTTCACCCGCCTTTCATTGAAGGGCACCTCCAACTACCTTGTGTTCATTGAGAATAAGGGTACGCACAGAAGCACCCCAACTAGGACACGGTAACTTGTCACCTCGTCATCCCGCATCCCGCATCCCTGGCAAAGCCCTGGTGATTTGCCGCCCGGGATTGCAGGAACAAACGCAGGAAGGCAGCAATCATCTAAAACACACCCGCAGTTACAAACAAGAAGCCCAGCTGTAAAACACACTTTGAGCCATTGGCATGAGCCCTATGAGCACTTGAAACTTCAATCAGAAACAATTTGGCCTTGAAGTATGGGGAGACTCCAGTAAAAGCTAGCAGAGACAGCATTGCCACATTCCCGCATCAACAAAGGGATAATAAAACTATCGGACGGATCCCTACACCACAAAACCGACACGCTTTCAGGGACCACAAAACGAAAATCAATCTGGATGCGAACGGCGGTCTAAAAGGCAGCAGACAAGGTTCACTGGGCACATCCCTCAACTCCTTGCAAAGATCTAATCTACGAATGCTCTTAAAAAATAATCCTCTAGAAATCACATCAAGCACCTTGTCTCCAAACCTGGGTATTAGACTTTGAGGTCAAATCTCATCATTTTTAATAAGAATTCAGGATCAAGATTTAAATACCATGTGTAATGAAAAGCACGGGAATTATCTCCAGCCCAGACAGCGGTACAGAAATCCATTGTTAAAGGAACACAGGTTGTAATTCTGAACTCTACCACGCATGTCTGGGCTCTGCATAAAAAAGAATTAGTTACCTGATGATGACAAGAGCTTGAAATGCAATAACCAAATCAAAGTCTCAGTCGTGGAGGACACACACCTGCAGGTGTGTCTTACTGTGGTCCCTCACCATCCATGGGGAGGGTTTGGGGGGCGGCTGCTCCCCGACGGGGATGACCCCGAGGCCGGAGCTGCCAGCCCTGCGTCCCTTGCTTAGGTTCGTTTGCTGATCAATCAAATACGTGTTATCATCAGCAGGCAGCGATGCTGTTTTCTCTCAAAAACGGATGTTCGGCAATAACTATAGGCTGTTTTGCGAACTGAAGCCATATATCAGTAAGTTTTGAGGTGCTAGATGGCAGCAGAGAGTGTTTTGCTTCAAAAAACTTAAAAAGACAGTCTAAAAAAAGAAAAAGAACGAATTAATAGCGTTAAGCTAATGAGCTACATAAAAGTGTCAGTAAGAGGTGATCAATGCCATTTAATATTAAGGCAACAAAAAAGCACAACCAACTCTAGAAAACTTGCCCTTTGAAGCAAGCTCTCAGATACAAAAGGCATAATCAAAACCTTCGCTGTTTTGGCACTTCGATGCATTACATCTGTTTGTGGATACCAAAAAAATCTAACAGAAAAGTTGTGTAATGTGTCTCCCTGCAGCTTTGTTTTAGAACAGCCAGATGTCCTACTCCTGTCAAAACATTTACTGGGAAATATTCACTAGAATCGGAACCAAACCTAAAAGTCTGGTGCAGATCCAAATGTCGTTGTCAGTCCTTGAGAGAGCCTAACCCAGGGGTTAGAGATGAGATTTTTCTGGTATTTTGAAGGAAAATCCATCCTGTTCTCATCCGTCCCCAAGGACCAATCATTTCCCATCACATATTTGGAAGAAGTAAAGCAGCCAACTTCCAGCCCCTGGATCCTGGAGGCAGCTTCTGCAACGCTCCCAAATTCCAGAGCTCGGGAATAAGCGGCAGGGCTGCCCCAAGGCTGCTGCTCCAACCACCCCTTAACGCGGCTTCCCGCTGCATATTCTGGGCATATTATCATTTTTCTGAGTCATCTTTGAATGCAGGGGAGGATTTAGAGTAAGGAGAAAAAAAAAAAAAACCACCCCAGATATGATGACAACATGTTAATCCTTAAACCAGTTAATTTACATGGGAAATGTGATGAGGATGAAAACGCGAGCTGATAGTATTGAAGTCATCAGCTCTAATTGTTTCTTAATTAATGACATGAAGTTATAAAGCCTGTTACATGGAACCTTAAGGCTGGGGAAGATGGAAAAACACTCTTTAACAATTAAGAGTTAGCCACGTATGAAGTTATCATAAACGTGGGCTTAAATGCAAGGAGAACACAACAGAAGTGTTTTTTCCTGATCCTGCGCAGGTAGCACTCAAACCTCAGGGAAAGCAGAGCTCTCCTTGCAACAGCTTGAGTCGTGTATCTATTGCAAAACAAGCTGCACGCCAAATTAATGACGCTTTGGTCTGTAACCTTCTCTAAATGCATCTTACTCTTTACCAGATGCCTGGATGGCCACTTAATACAGGGAGCTCTTGATTCAGCACAGCAAAAGGGTTGGAAATCATGAAAAGGTTGAAAATTACAGTCAATAAGCTTGAATAATGTCTGTGAACCCACTGAGGACTTTCTTCATTCATAGGATTCTGTCCAATTTTTTTAAAAAAATCTTAAAATTTTAACAAACCTATTAATGCCAACGGATTCCCAAACCTGCTCTGCCTCTATCAGCAAGCGGGTAATTCGGAGCACTGCTGGATGGCACCTCCCACTGCCCGCGCTGGTAAAACAAGGTGTAATCCAAATTTGAAGCGATTTTTTGAAACCTCCATGAAGGTCAAAGAACTTCCTATGGCCTCTCAGAAGAGGAAAACATTTGGAGATCTGACAGGCTAACTCTGCCTTTTCTCTAGGCAAAACATGGTCAGCAGCCCTTCCTTAAAAGCCTGATAGTTGCTTTGAGGTGGAAACTTAAAGTATAAAAAGCTTTATTGCGGGGGCGGGAGGGGGGAAATCCTTGTACTGTGCTTTATATTCATAGAACAAAGAAATTCAAATCCACTAGAGAAAAAAAAAGATCTGTATGTATTCTAAGTCACTTTTACTCAGGACAAGCAGTTTCTTCCACGCTTGATATCATCTTTACCTCATTGTTTCTCATCAAATGACTGGCTGTAGTAAGAATTTCCTGAGATAATAAGATTCTATTTCTCAGCAGCAAAAATAAGTATTATCAGATGCTACTTGGCATTCAAATTTGCAAGAATGGAAGAAAATTCCTCCACCCAAATATCAAACATACTCATTTTGGCCACTGTTACGTTAGACAAAGGAGCATGAATCGGATGCCGCCACTTTCCGGAGCTGCCCAGTCACTCCCGAGACCCTCAGACATGCGACGGTCTGGAAGAGAGATGCTGAGCGCTGAAACTATTCATTTTCCGGCATTACACGGCCCACGGTGTCTTGTAACTGGTTATTTCCTACACGATACCACGTTAACGAAACACTAAAGCCTGGAAATGGCCAGAATTCAGGCTGCTTGTACAACTTTCATTTTGACTGCTTAGAGTTTTTAAGCCCATTTTCCCACTTGCTTCCAGGAGCTAGGTTCCTCTGGTTTTCACTGCCAGTGGGCTGTGGATGTTGAATGAGAACCTATTCTGTATTCTGCTGTCGGCGGGGCGTGAGCCCAGAGCTCAAGGACGCACTGCTCAAACATGCTGAAGAGCCAGAACCATTACAGTTCTTCAGGGGCACTTTTAGTGCAGGTTTGGTTTACTTTAACAATAAAAAAGTGCACCACAAGCAATAACGGACAGTGTGAATATTAAGTCTACTTTTATGGATGAGAAAGTAAAATAAACAGCAGGTATAAAGCACCCCTGCCATAAATCCAGGTTGTATTTACCAGAGTACCTAGCATCACACATTCTATTTATTCAAGTATTACTGGATGTGGTTCGCATTGACTACATCACAGGAGGAAACGTGGAACACAGACTCTCTGCCCACCCTTGAAATGACTTGACCAGCCTCCTGCAGTCACAGCCGAAATAACTTCGTTGATGATGAAACCATTCTTTCCTTCCCCAAATACCCTCCTCCATTTCATAGACCCCTTCCCACCTTTGCAAAAAGATGAGACTGCTTTAGGCTCCCACCAGAGCAACCACCCTTCTCCCACCTCCTCTGCATCCCTGCTCCGCTCCCCAGCACCCTCCCTGCATCCTTCAGCAAGAAACCCCGACCACTAACCCAGCAGAAAACTCTCCAGATTTTTGGTTGTTGGGTTGTTTGTGGATGCTTCGGCAATTGCAGCTGGGAGAGTTCCCCAGCTCAGAAATTCAGAGCGATGACGGATGTGCAGCTTTAGGGCTGCGTCATCTCCTGACTGCTGAAGGACGCAGGGATTTTGCTTGGACCAGTAGCTGCTGACGTCAGCTCCTTTTCAGCCCGCCTGTACTTTGCTTTAACCATCAGGTGCTCTACGCTGCGACTCCAGAGCAGACACCCTCCTTAATGAGGGCTCAGTCAAAATCCAGCAAACAGCAGATACCACCACGAACAAATACTGAGCCATCAACCCAACCGGCTGCTGGAGGAACAAAGATGTTTCTTAGTTCATCTTGAGTTTCCTGCTTCTCCCTGAAAACGTGAGCACATCACTCAAGTGTGCCTGTTCCTCTTCCTTTGAACGGCCACAAAATCAGTGGGGAAACATGAGAACAGAGGGAAAACCACCATCCCAACTGGACGGTGTCATGCGGACAGGCTTGTTCAAGGTTTTCAGGGCGAGCTGTTGAGTCAAAGGACTCAGACCTACCAAAGTGGCATCAGTGTCCAGGATGGTGTCCCACAACCACCCATAAACAAGGGGATGTGGAGGGTCAAGGCCAGGCTTATCGAGACTATAGTCGGGTAAATACTTGAGGAATTCCTACAGGAAATAGGAATTATGGGTAGCACCAGAGAAGCCTCATCCAAAGGGGACACTAGGGTGCCACGCAGTCATAAAATCAAGAGGCTTTTGCATTTAGTGCTGAAAAGTGTTACGTGACTGTGCTGGCATTTATCGGCCAATAGATTTATCAAAGGACATGAAAGAAAACAAAGAATATGAACGGTTTGTGTGGCACTGCAAATAGTCCCTGCAGAGTACAGACAGCTGTGGTGCCACAAACTGAGGCGTAAGGACATGATTTCTCACCGGATAATGGCAAATCCTGAAGCAAAAACTCTCATCAGAAAACTTGGCCTTGCAATTATATTTTCTCTTTGCTTCTTGCTCATCTCAGGTCTGCTGCTTTTGGGGCATGTGTTGAAAACTCAAACGACTCATAAATGTCAGTGCAAACTTCAACCTATAAAGCCAGGTATTAAAATTTCATGGCAGCGGTGTTGAAGAGAGCAGGCGAGTCTTGCAAAGGTACGGAGCAGAGGCAGCACTTGGGATCCTCCGAGGGGAATTCTGTGGTGATGGGAAATCTGCATTTTACACACAGACAAGATGCTGCCATCCTCTACCCTGGATGTGCCACCACCACCGCCTTGTCCCCCTAAAGTGTCTACGTTTCACGTAGAGGAAACGACCACGCGACCTTGCACTCTGCTGTAGCACCTTCTCCTCTGGCTTCCCAGCCAGACTGCTCCCAAAGAGACCGCTGACAACTGCGGAGGGCTGCTCCTCACTCCCTGTCTAGCCCCTGGTACTATCTGATATATTTTTAACCATATTCACAGAAGCACAGGGTAAAGAACAGCTGAACAAGCAGCAGGCTGAGCAGCAGAAGTGATGCTTTGAGTTATCTCTTTGCATGGGAATGCCTTGAGTGAGCGCTGGAGCCCCACGGGAACGATGAATGCCATGTGCCGGGAGTGCCACGGTCTTCTCAGCTTGAGGTTTCTCGGAGGCACTACTGGACACCTTGTTCTAATACAGGTAGCACAGAAAAAATTGCACCTAATATATCTCTCTGTTATTGTTTCCTAAATGAAAGGCTGGTGAGCTTCTGCCCTGAGGGTTATTGCTGCTGATGGTTTGAAATCGCTGCTGCGACAAGCCACCTTGACCAGGGCACTGCGCAGCCAGGGACTCAACTGTCTGCGGCCGCATGATGGGGCTGAGCCTCCCTTCAGCAAAACAGCAAAGAAAACCGCCTATCAGCAACACTGCACGTCTTGTCTACGTTCTGTCGCCTTAGCAGGGCCTGCCACGGCTGCTCCTCAGCCTGGAGCTTCACTCACCTGCTGCTGCCCAGAGGGAGGCAGAGGAGGTTGGGAGGCTGAGAAATTGCCCCTGATTTGGGAACAATAACAGACATGCCCCTGACACCACAGCAGCTCCGCTGCAAAATTCAGACCCTTTTTATCCAAAACAGAGCAGGGGTATCGTGGCTTCCACGCTGCGTGGCTGCAGCACTGCAGCTCTGCTGCGTCTCAAACAGCAAAACCAACGTCCTTCTCCATCTCCCGCTCTATTTTTGCTGGAACTTTTTTTTAATTCACCCCAAGGTAAAAACTCATCACGGAACGGAAAATTTCAGCTCAAATTTCAAATGTGGCAAAATTACTAGCAAATGGGAACAAGATCTCAACCAGGGGGTGCTGGACAAGTCTAATTAGACACAGCACCAGCAGCTCCACCTCTAAAGCATATTTTGACCCGCTACATTATTAGTCACAATTCCACAAACAGGAATTATATAAACCACTCTACATAAATTATTTTCAAAAGCCCCAGCCATTGACTGGGTACATCTTTCCACCCACATGGATCCAGTTACAGAACAGGCACCCAAACTCTCTGGGACAACCAGAAAAGAAAAGAACGGGTAAGCCAAGATCACTCCAGCTTCGCTTCCTTCGGACAGGCTTCACAAACCCACTTAATTCTTAACAGACTCCTCCAAAGGTCTTCCTTGCAGGCTATTGCCCTCAAAGTCCTTTATCTACTCAAGTCTGCACCTTCATCCCACCCATATTTTCTATAGAGCAAATATCTGTTCCCTGGTGCAAAAAGCTCACCTCTTCAAAACAGCCTGCTCAGAGCAAAAAGACACGTCGTCAGACCAAGATGTCAGAATTCTATATTAAAAAAAACCCAGAGGAACTGGTCAAGCTGAGTAATGCAACGAGACTGAGCTGCTGCTCTTCCAGGAAGACTCATAAAGCTGCCTATAAAAGCTGTGAACCGGCGTTTTCAAAGATCCCACCCCCTTGTACGGCTTGGATTATTTTTCCACGCCAGATGCACATTTAAGAGAGTCATACAAACACCGCAGCTTCTTAATATACTCTTTTAATACGGTGGCACTTTGTAAGCTATTTCCCTCAACATGTGACTATGTGTTCAGCAATTCCTAACGGAAATATGAAGAACCACCCGTCTGGCAGGATGGACAGTGACTACAACATGTTGTTCACCTCCAGACCTGCCACCGTCCTGCTGCGTGGAATAAAGTCCGTTCTGCGCTAACTCTCCAGGGCTTGTGTGGTGGTTAGTAAAAGGGACGGTGCAGTGCACGCAGCTTCACAAAAAGCACACAAATCCACCTACAAAACGTTTAGGTTTTCATTGGGAAAACACGGTTTTGCATCCTGTCCACTTGTTTGAAGGGAAAAGCTGCCCAAGTGCTTCCGCAGAACAGGAACTTGTTAAAAGCAACTTGTCCGGACCATGTTGTGCTCTCCTGGACGGAGGGGCAGAGATTCTTCTCACTGAGCACTGTTCTGTCAGCAAAGACTCCTCTCCTCAGCCTGCTGAAGCACTTCCCTAATTTCTCATCATGTTTTCACTGACTATTCCACATACCTTTCAAGACAAAACCAAGAGAAATGCCCTTTTTGTTCAAAGTGTGTTCTCACAGCAGCTGGACTGGCCCCTCTTCAGTGCTTTACTATGCTATAATTCAAGATTAGGAGCCTATAATAAAAAATAGCCATCAGAGATGCCACTATAGCATACTGCTGTCCTACAAGCCTCCTATTTTGGCAACTCCTAAGCTTTTGGCATTTTTCAAGCCAATTTTTACAACATTGCTTATACTCAGTCCTAATCTATTGCTTACAAATACAACACAACACCGTCTTACGACGGTGAATTCCATCGTTTCAATCAAATCACAAAACGAGTGGCAAGCGACAAAGTATACTCAAAAAAGTTATGTCTTCTGCACATTTACAGATTAGAAAAGACTCTCTTTGGACCAAGAAAGAAGAAAAAAGCTCCTATATCAGAGGAAAATAATCTAAACTTCAATCACATCTAAAGCTCCGTTAGCAGGTTTGTCGTACGATCCTTTTGAATTTCTTGTACACTCAGCAGCTCGATCTGATAGTAAACATCAAACCGGGAAAGCAGCTTTTGAAAATCCAGGCTCAGCTGATACAACTCTTTTAAGTCAAGTTCAAAGTCAATTTTGAAGATGAGATCGCATACTGCACCTGAGTGTTCATGACATCCGAGGAGAAATCTGCCACGCCACGCTGCAGTGTACGCTGGATACTCCTTCCTAACTCTCACCTTCTCTGCTTGGCATCTCCCCTCCAAAATTAACAGAGCAAAATTAACTCACGGAGAGTTTAAAGCAACAAAGGAGTGTAACTTCAGCATGGTACAGTAAGCAATAGATAACACACGAAAATCAAGGTAAAACCACCCTGTCCTGCTGATCAGCTTTTTACACTCACTGGAAACTCCACAAAGTCCCCCCCATTTGGCTCGAATGGACGCAGAACAAACCCCCTGCGAGCTCTGTGCTCTCATCCACGAGCAAAAACCCATTCTATCTCGCTGGCATTCAACTAATACTGCAAACTGCTACCCTGCAGGCCACTGCCCACCTCCTTAAGAGCTGATGAACACTGGAACCCTTAATAAGAGACATAACTTAACATACTCTTCCTAAAACATCCCTCTGTTCTGCTTTTGCTGCTGATAGTGACATTTGCACGAGTCTGCACAGGAGAATTATCGGAGCATACACCAGGAAGTCAGAGCTTGTTTGCCATCACTTGATTTCTAGCACAAATCGCTATGTCAGCTGCAATAGAAAACATTACCTAAACACTTTTTCTGCTGGAAAACTGAAATAGAAGTTAAAAGTCACGTGTGCTGTGACACTGTATCGTACTATTATTAAAGAATGATTTACAGCCAACCTGCCTTATCACCACACACCAACAAAAGCAAAGCTGTTCCAACCACAAGCTCCAAACTGTAAGAAATATTCCAGGAACAACTTTTCAATTTTCCATCTATTCCTTGTAGAATGGTAGTCAACATTACAGGACACCATCTACTTTCACAGCCCGAGTGACGCTAGTCTTGGACACTGCAACTGGCACCTCTCGGAGCGGGAAGGGAAAGAAGAGTTATGGCACCAGCATCTGCATCCTGGCCAGAGGGACCTCCAGAAAGCAGCACGTTTAACAGAGCACAACCCTTCTCTAAAGACAGTGTAAATTTAAGCTGTCTTTCAAATTGGGACTGGATAGATCATTTCAGTAGAAATGAGGCTACAAGGAGAAGACCTGGTAACTAAACAAAAATCCAGTTCACAGGACTACAGATGAGTAACCTCTATATCCCTTCCCAATGCTCCAACATTGGTACGACCCGAGACAACAGAGAGGACAGTCCTGCACCTTGATCTCCTCATGTCTAAACACTGTAAAAACCAAGGAAAACTTAAGATACTCTACCCTAACCATCTGTCAGCTTCCACAGAAAAACTGGAGCGTACTCCTACCTTCACAGATTCTGTCCAGCCGCTGCCGCTTGACTTTGTGTTTATCCACAAGTGCCATTCTTGACGGAAGTTTGTAACCTTCTGATTCAAAAAGCAAAGCAGTCCCCCAGGAACTCAGGAGAACTCACAGGAGTCGGCGTGCATGCCGCCGCTGTCGATCCTGCAGAGAAACGAAAGGGTTCATGAAGATTTCCAGCACACCAGGTGAGACCAGCCTGTCCCCAAGCAGCAGGTTTCTGAAAGGACGGCTGCGAGTTCAGTGCTCCCAACACCAGCATCTCACCGGTCACACACCTTATACCGCAAACCGAGCTTAGAGCCCCTTGATTTTCCCTGCAATCAGAGAAATTGGCGTTGAACACGACAACTGCCAAAGCGCTGTATGGCCTTCCCAGTTTTATTTCTGTCTTGAACACCTATTCCTAGCAGATAAAATCCATTAAGCTATTCTGTAGGCTCAGAGACGCCGAAAGATTATTAGAGAGTATATAAAAAAGGGAAAGCAGCTTTTGCTCTCCCAGTACTTCCACACACGTACACACACACACAAACCACTTCCATGTCTTCTTTAAGCCTTGCCCTGTAAATGTCATCAATGGACCTTGAATTTGCAGCCGGACCTTGAATTTGCAGCCAGACCTTGATACATATTCCAGCTGTCACCATAGCCCAGCCTCATCTTCAGACTTTAAGGGCTAACATTAAACCTCAGGTGCCAGAGCTGCCGTTTCCAGTGCACACTTAAACACCGATGAAATAAAGCGATCCATAAAGTGGGACGTGTGGCTGGGTTATAAGAAATGCTCTACAAAGGGACAGCAGCTGCAGGCTCTTCTGCACCTTGGTGACATGGAGGAAGACCCTAAATGGATCCTCTTGGGTCTGATGCTTCTGTTCCAACAGGGAGCCAAAGGTTCATTTAATCCCCGAACACTCTGACCTGAGCTCAGGTGGCAGAGCCAGAACGTGCCATTGTGGCACTGTGACCCAACGGCTTTGTTACAAAATCCACGTACGAGTCTTTCAAAGCAAGTTCCACAACAGTAGTCATGAATGAAGACATACGAGAGAAGATCTCATGCTGACAAATGAATTCATCAACACTACAGGCACTGATTTTTTACCAATGATTCCACATTCTCCTTATAGTTTAAGGTGAAGACAAACGACCCTGGTAAGAGCTACAAACCTTCCAGGGATGGATCCTGCTTAACAGGCTCCTGTCCCTCACCAGCCATCCACCACCCTTTTAAGCCCACTTAAAGGCTCCAAAGGAGCAGAATTAGTGAAAAGCTGTGATTTCCAGAAACCACCTCCACATTTTCAGAGGTCTTGCAAGGAAAGAAGGGGCAGAGGAAGACAGGCACAGCAAGAAATCTTCTCCCGAGTGGCCATCCGTATCACGCTGCAAAGTCTCAACCACTCTACCTACAAAGTACCACAAATGGTTAAAAAAATAAATAAATTCTGAAAAAACAGCAATAGCGACAAACTTGGTACCACTCATTCAAACAGCTCCTCCGAGGTAGATGTATTTTCACACTGCATTATTAGCAGACGCACTCAAAAAGCTCCAGGACACACGAGGAGAAGACACCACAAACCAGGACAATCCAGGCTGATGCCCAGGAGTTGACCTTGGACTTCTGCAGAGCAACGAGAGCAACACTTAACCCATCCTCTCAAAACACTTGAGGTTCCTCATATTCACGTAGTCCAGCAAGGCGTTTCTTCCCTGCGTTTTATTCCTCCACGACAGCTTTCGGCTCTGGTAAAACCACCCCAGTGAAGCAGCCGCTGCCCAGAAAACCCAGTTAACAAACGCAATAGGCTGGGCTGAGCGGGCGAGGGGTAAAGGCTCTAACGCAGCCGCTGCAGAGCGAGATGACAGTTTCACGGAGATTATTGTTATTATTATAAATGGTTATCAATTATGCATCACATTGATAGTTAATTTATAAAAGGAGAAGGGTTGTGTTGGTACAACTGAGTTCTGACGAAGGGAAGAGAGGCGATTTCCTGGTAGTTAATGGCCGATTTCCCAGCAGCGCAACTGCGGCATAATCTCGGTGATTTATAGCAATAATTAATTGATTTTTTTTTAAACATAGGGATGCTAAAGAGCACGATTCCCACTCACATTAATAATTAATGCAACACTCTAAAAGAAGCAGAAAACTTCCATTCCAGAGGCAGAAGCTTGCTACGGTCAAAATAGTTTTTTACAACAAAAACCAAACTATTAGCATAGCTACAGCCAGAGCAGCTACCAGCATTTCCATGGGCAACGTTTAACAGTATACGTATTAATTTTTACCCTTACTACATCTCACTCCACTTTCAGGGAGAAACACCAGGTTATCAGAAAGTTGCATGGAGAGAAAAAGTTATAGTTTTGCTCCGAAAATGCTCAAATGGCTCATTATGTTGGGGTGGCAACTCTAATCCCCGTTCTTTCCTCAACAAAATCAATCTGTAGAATGTATTTAATTTTGACTGAGTGCATTTTCTGACAGATGATCGTTTCCATTAAAGTTGTTGTTCACCTGCCATCTCAGCTCCCTGCGTTAGTCCCTGCAGGAAAAATCCTACAAAAGAAACTAATAACAATCAGAGAAATTCCTGCTGATAATATCAGAATCCCGCACACCTTAATGTAATGCCCAAGTCGGAACTCCTTCCATCTTGGTCTGACTGGTGCCCATGATGGTGCCAACCAGCAATAAAAGCCCAACTCACTAGACTCAACATACACATGGCAGGAGCTGCCGAGCGGGGTTTGGTAGGATGGATAGAACGGAGAAAAGTGGATGTGCAGGGCACAGAAACGAGCGGCTACTCCCCAGCCCTCATACAAAGCCGTAATTAAGGAAGCAGTTCTTCCATTCACGCGTTGGAGGATGCAATTAGTTGAGCGCCCAACTTCAACCTATCCTCAATGATTTCTTCATCCAACCCAAGCCTAAAACAATGGCGAGGCTAAACATCCCCCGCAATAAAACAAATACGATCAGGCCAGGCAGAATAAAAATCACGGTCAGCAATTAAAACCCAAGAAAACCTCATTGTATAAGGAAACTTGAGAGAGAGAGGAGTACACACAAAACCTGTACCTCATCTTCAGCGAGATTAGGAAACAAGTGAAGTGATTTACATACAGTAATTGCACGGCCACGCTATAGCCTCCAACAGTGTCTTTCAAAATGTAAATTTTCTTGAAAACCCTCGGACGTGATGATAGCCCGGCAGTTACTTATTTAAAGAAGGAACGCACTTAAATACGATGTTTTAGGAAAAAAATAATCCTGACCTAACACATCCAAAAAGCTTCTTAATACGGGCCGTTAAATACCACAATCCACGAGCCAGAAAACGAGAGCAGAGAACGCTTTCCCAGGGCTTGTTTTTTCTGCTTTTGATGGAAAATGGAAAGAAAGAAAAGGTGATTTTCCGAAAGAAAACGCACTCGTGTCTCACAGCCCCAGGCAAGTGGAACAGTGTTCCCTGAACCCTGTTTGGTGACGAGCCGAAGCCGATGGGAGCGCCCAGCCCCGGCGAGGCTTTGCTATGGTGGAACCTGGCTGTGAGTCCTGCCCAAAACGTGGCTCATCGGTTAGAACGCAATGAAGTCGCGATCGCTGCCTTTCGAGGGGTGTGTGAACGAGTGGTACAAACACAGCACCTCTGCCAATGAACACACGGCCGTAGGTTGAGTGGAGCTCCTCTTTAACTTCAAATACGAGCAACTTTCTAAACAATCAAAAAAAAGCACGTGCAGGCTCCCAGACCCTCGCTGGAGTGAGAAACCTGCTGCTCGCAATTTCCACCTACATTTTCCACCCTCGGTGGAATACGGCATCAGCAGAACGGAGATTCCCCACTACAGGAAACTCCCAGCACCACGAACTGCAACAGCGCCCGTTTCCAAACTACAGAGGAGAACTTCTGCCCTTCCTCGCCTCTCAGCTGGGTCTGAACGGACAACTCCGGACTCAGACAAAGGGAAATCCAGTCCAAGTGTTTTGATGATATGGTCAAACACTTCCTAGGCTCTCGGGAAAGGAGAGGTTCCCAGAGAAGGTTTTGTACTCGTGATTACTGCAGGTCATGAATTCTCTCAGCTGGAAGCAGATCGGGATGCCCAAGCGGTCTGCAATCGCAAAGTCAGCATCTGCCGATGCCAAGGGCAGCTCTCTCTGCCGCCTCTTGGCGTTAAGGTCCGGCTTTCCAAAGCTCTTGGGTTGAGGCTTCTATGCCAGAGCAGCCCCTGGAGCTGTGACCTGTTCAAGCCCTGCGTTAGCGTCTCTGGGGATTACCTGTTCTGACGAGCTGGCCATTTCCACGGCTGAGCATTGCAGCTGCCCTGGGGAGGGCAGGAGGGGCCGAGGAGTTCGGCTAAGAAAGGCAACGCGCAGGAAAGAAAGAAGGAGCCACACAGAGATAATGACAGGGGAGGGGAGCGGACAAAGGAGACGGCACAGCGCAGGAGGAACACTTTGCGAACACTGTGTCACGCCTCCGCCCTTCGCCGGCGGCACATCCCTGAGTGCGATGCCCCTGCGCAGCCCCCACCGCCTTCTCCTCTCTCTAAAGCCCTGGCACGAGCGCAGGGGAGGAGGGAAGGGACAGACAAAACCATCTTTCTTGACATCCTTTTTTTGGATATTTTCTTTTAAAGCTGAATAAAGCAACACCGGGAACTCACAGCAGCAAGACACCATTAAGCCCGGTAGCCCAGCAGGAACCAAAAATGGATTAAACATTTATACGGGTAGAGAGAACGAACATAGATTTTCATTAGCCAAAATAAAAAATAGGTTAATTTTTTTTTTTTTTTTAAAATGCCTGAGGCATGTAAGCCCTCACGCTTGGGAAGAGGAATCACACAGTTTCTGTGTGGTCAGGGTTCGGACTTCTGCTCCATTAAACGCTCTCAGCCATTACATGGGAAATAGGATGCTAGGTTAATTAAAAAAAAAAAAAAAAAAAAAGACTTTTTCCCAGTTTCTGGGAGAGCTACCTTGGCTGTCAATTGCCTCGGTGCCAGGCTCCCAGCAGCCTGCAGCGGACCCTCAGCACCCTCACAACAGTGAGTGCAGACTCTTGCTACGAACCCATTGTTAATTAGGTTTAATGCTGTTCCCTGTTATTGGTATGATTCTGCTGCCGCAGAGCGTTCACCGATGTTTTGCATCTCCGTGGCCATGACTGGATGACGCCGTGGGTGGCATTAAGCGTTATTTTTCTCAGGGATTTGAGGTTTTTTTCTGCCCAGAAACCTAACGACCAAAATCTTGCCCCTCCGCTGCCTACCCGGTAAAAAAAAACCCAACAACGCAGCAGGTTAAACGTGCTTCACGGAGCGCCAGCACTCCCACGTTAGCACCTGCTGACGGCAAATAAAGAGCTCTTCTGCTCTTCCCCGTACAGAACAGGAGAACAACAGGCTGTAGGAGTCTTGCGCTGAAGAACTGGTACCAATTCTGAGGAACTTGCTATTACATGAGTGAACAAAATGTACCGTATCGGCATATGAGCCTGCACATCTGCTGCGAAATTAAACGCGCCACATAACGATGCAGACCACATCTTAAAACATTATGCACCAAGATACAGACTGTGCTAAAATAATAAGGCTTCAAAGATGGCACAAGAGCCCGATCCTGCGTTCCTTTCAGCCCATGAAAGCCACAGCGAGTGTCCCTCATCGATTCTACTCCATCAAAGTTACTTGTTGACTCAGTAAAAGAAGAATCACAACTATGTATGTGCCCTTCAAAGGAAAAAAAGAGATACGGGTTTGCAGCATTTTCCTTCCTCTATCTTAATGACGCATAAAGCATGAGAGAGGCTTCTGTTTAGATCTGGTTTGGTTTTTTTTATTAAGAATCATATTTCAGGTCACAAATCGCGCTCCAGGCTGGGTTCTCGGTAGTCAGGAAGGTGTTAGGAAGACCTGCTGAAATGTCAATATTCAGCGTTTCCTCAATAGCCACACAAGAGACGGGAGTGAGATTCTGGGGCTTTGCTCCTATTCTGTTTTTCAAACTTTTTTCCCTCTTCGATTTTATTTTCCGACATTAGTGACTAGTCCGTGGCTTTGAGAAAAGATCTGGGCACGGTCCCCTTGTCGGGCAGGATCAGCCCTCCACAGATCCTTTGTGAGTCTTCAACCACAACCAGGAAATACCAGAACTGGCACTCGCTTTCATTCCTGAAGCTGAAATACAAACAAGCAGCCCAAACAGACAGCAAGAAAATTGCTTTAAAGAAAATAACTGTCATCTCTCTTTCTGGCATCAGAACTGAAGCGGTCGATGCTCTGTTACCCTGCACCGACAGCCTGCAGGGGCCTGGTGGTGGGCAAAACAATAACCAGGAGCTGAATCCAAATTATCCACTTAGCTTCCAGAGGGCCTAATCCATCCGCCCATTAATCACGGGCCTCCTTCGGCCTCTCTTATCTTGTTTTTCGAAGTATCTGACGCTGATAACGCACATGCTGATACTGCTCCAGCGCCTACCTGGGAAACCACCCTGAACTTTTCAAATAAAACAAGGATGTATAAATAATCTTGCAGTCTCCGAAGGTCCTGCAGAAGGAGGAAAAGGAAACAGGAGGTTTTTTTCCTGAAAAGGAAAATCTCATTCTGTATTTTATCAGCTCCTTAAATCACTTGTCATTTATTCTCACTAGTCACAAAGACTAATGCTGGAGCGAGGCGAACCTTTGCTGTTTGCACATCTGGATGACCAAAAGCTCTGCCCTGCTCAAGCTCCTGTTCCAAAATCAGCACAGCCCAGCTAGCAAGCCCGAGAAAAGCGAGTGTGTGCTGGTGTGTCGGGTGAGCGATGCAGTTCCTCGGCCATTAGAGGGCATTTCATACTGCAGAGTGGAGCGCTGGCACCTGCCTTGGGAACAGCGTCGCCAGCCCCCAGCTGGAGCTGCTGCCCAACACGTTCTGTCTACTCTCATTTAGCCATTGCCACTTTTCAACCTTTCCATATGCTGTAGAGAGATGAGCAAGCAAGAGCAAGGACAAGAGGAAAAGAAAACGGAACAGCTATGAAGAAAAGCCGCGGTTAAATAAACACTTTGGTGCGCAGCTATTGTTGCTTCCAAGGTTCGGTTTTGTTCTGTTCCTCCTTCCCCTTCCCTAAACCCGACGCGGCAAACTTCATCCCTTCCCTCTCACAAACAGCAGTTTGTGTTGTAAGAAAGACTGTAAATTGTGCCGTGGCACCACTGCCCATCTCCAGAGAGCTTAACCACCGCCGGAGCTGAAGGCAAATCCCGCTTCCTCCGTGTCAAGAGGCAGGACGCGGCCACTTACCTTCAGCCATCTCCTTCCAGTTACTGCTAAACTGCTGACTGGGAACTTTAAACCGTTCTCAGCTTCTGCTGGCTAGGAAACCACACAAAGCCACCCACTTCCCGGCTTCGGTGGTTTTCCTCTCTCCATCTCAATACAAATCAAATTAGGAAAGAAACAGATTATCTCGCTATACATCTCCAAACCCACGTATGTTTGTAATCAGGGTGGCCAAACTTCCTGCGTAGAGCTGCATACCAAAAATCTTCATGTGGCCTACAGCCACATCCTCCCAACCTCAGAACCACCCTCCTGCCCCCCCAGCCCCTGAAAAGCCTCGTGTTTCTCCCATCCCCACAGCTCTGTGCCGAGGATGCACCAAGCCCACTCCCGTTGCCGGTCTCCACCCAAAAGCGCAGGGCTGGCAGAGGTGGTGGCCTCGTTTTGCAGCACACTACAGCAGCACCCAGCGCTCCTGCCTTGCAGGATCTGACTAAACATCAGTACATAGAATATACTTCCACAATACTCACAAGTTACTCTTGAACTCCCCCTTAACAGGAAGTTCAAAGCAGCAACCGCAGCGATACAAAGACTACCAAAAAGACCCCAGATATCACCACTTTCCTTCGGGTGCCCAAGCTAAGGGACCAACACCAAGACCTAGACCACTTGTCGTTGTGACTTTTGCAAGTCCTTGGCTCTGCATCGCTCCTAAATAAAGGAAATAATAAAAGAAGCAACTAGATGAGTGCAACTTTACAAGCAAACACATGGGATGCTCAGGGAGTTCAGTGCTTCCTTCCTTCCTCTGCGCCATCTCTGCCTGGCAAGCTGTCCACGAGGGACCCACTCCTGCAGCGGCACCCGCCTCATACCCCAAGTTGTCACCAGGTGCTGCTGCATCAGTGGGTTGATGTAAGTCAAGAACATGACAGCATCCTCATCCCGGCCAGCACAGCCCACCTACAGACCTACAGGACATCCAACTGCAGTGTCTCCAAGTCTGCAATACCACCCTTCACCTGTAACTACTTAATTCTTCCATAATCAGCACTGGACAATGAAGACGCAAGTGGCTCCAGCAAAGAGCACCAATGCAGGACGTTCTCCTTGGGCCCTGTCCCACAGTGACCAAAAACTACTGTAGGGCAATGGCTACGTATGGTGGATGATACCTTGGTGGCGTCAGCCCAGCTCCTTAGGGGACGCATGCCCATAGCCCAGGAAAGATCACAGTGGTACACACCAGCCCACACCTTCATGCCCCAGCTGAGGGCCAGAGGAGGAACCATAAGCACTGCCTGGCCAGAGACTCCACCACTCACTCAGGATGGACCCAGCTCACCTGAAGAGCAGAGGTGAAGCCCCTCAAGCCCCAGCTGCACCTTGATCCATCAGACCAGGAGACTCAGCCCCCGCCAGGACATCACACTCTCGTACGGAACAAACACTCTGTCTTTCTCATTATATCACAGATACCTCAAGCTTTTTTCCGTCAAATGTCCCAGAGTCTGTCCTGGGAGCTCCGCCTGGACTGGGAATAGTGAAAAGGAGCAGTGACACTCCTCTATCTCCAGAAAATCTTTGGAGTTCCAATTTGCCCTTATCTTAGTGCTTATATTTACAAGCCTCTCTTACATAAAAAGTCCTCATCTGCATTGACTTATTTAGCAACATGAAATAAAACAGCCTGAAGCTATTCATGTAGCTTAACGTACTTTTTTTTTTTTTTTATGTAGATGATGCTCTGTGTAAAAGAATATTCAAAGGGGAAAACTGCGTTTTGTTTGTAACACTTATTACTATCACCAGAGAAAATATGTTCTAACAAGTCTCCGAAGGGGGAAACACATGTAATACCTTTAACAGCTCGG
This sequence comes from Bucorvus abyssinicus, assembly GCA_009769605.1. Taxonomy (NCBI): domain Eukaryota; kingdom Metazoa; phylum Chordata; class Aves; order Bucerotiformes; family Bucorvidae; genus Bucorvus; species Bucorvus abyssinicus. Next base: position 2,908,889 of record CM020032.1, read on the forward strand.
CTAATTCATCTTTCGCTGCCCAGCTGCTGGCGAAACCTCACATGGAAAGTCTCAGAATGGAAACGTGGAAAACCCCGTTCTGAGATCTGCTCCCACTATACAACGTCTTTCCATTGGAGTGAGTCCTGTTTGTTTTCAGGACATAGCAGCTTTACTCCACCAAAAAAAGAAGAGTTCAAGAGTTCAAGGCGACGTCTCCATCCAGGCGTACAGGCACAACGCAAACCGGTCCCTCCGTCCTGCGCCGAGGGCATTCCTCTCCCCACCACCTACCCACAAAAGGGTCTTGTCTGAGGGAAATGAGAAAGGAAGGAAGGAGCAGGATGCTAAGAACGGTGGAGAGGAGAAGAGTCCAGCCAGCTCTTGGGGCATCAAGGACCAAGGAAGGCTTGGATCAAGAAATGGGTCAGGGATGAGGATGGAGAGTGGCGTTCGGAGTAAGCAAGAGTCTGGGGAAGCCCGGGGGATGCTCCTGCCCTTCAGGCTCCCCTCATGCAAAACCCACGCTCCAGACAGTACTGAGCCCCACGGGGTCAGGCACAAGCACAGGCAGGATGGAAACGTGTGAGTGTTCCTGTGAAGTCCCATGGGAAAGAGCTGTGGTGCGGCTCTGGGATGGTGCAGCTACGAAACGCTGCCACCTCCTTCTCCTCCTCCTGTCCCCTCCACCCCGTCTCTCCCTCCGCATCTCGCCTTTGCTGCTCTTGCAGCATCACTCACGCGGTTTAATTTCCAGAGGAGCGAAAGGAGAAGGAAGGAGGGAGCCAAGTGAGCGGAGAGAGGTTTAGATAACAGTAATAAATAAGATGAAATAATTCTCCCGCCACTAACCTTTAGTGGTAAGTGAGAGCATCCTCTGCAACCACCACAGGTTTGCATAATCTCCACATCTTTCTTCTAAGCCTTGCCAGCTCGCTGTAGCAAGGCTATTTGGGATTTAACAACACTCAGGTTATTGACCTAAATTTATACAGGCTCATCTGGAGCCATAACGGTCCATTGTGTGCGGACCGCTCGGGCGCCTTAATACACAGATTATTGATGCAATGAACTGTGACGGCTCCCAAAGAGTTGTTACGGTTTATTGTAGCAACACCTACTCGGGGTCTCTTTAATGTGCAGATCGGTGACACAATAGACAGAAACGGCCACTACTTGGCGATGTGTTACCCCTCCGATCGGATCGCTGACAGACAGACTGCAACGGCTTCAGCCTCCCACCTTAACGCAGCCAGCAGGGAAACACAGTGAACCTCCAGGCTCCCGAAGCCTGGGGAGCTGTGGGTGGACAGCTGAGAGGTTGCGGGGACACTGTCCCCCTTTCCATGCGAACCAGCCGCCTTCAAGAGGCGACATTTGCAGAAGGCAATTTGCTACTGAAAGTAGGGCTTTATGATGAAAGCCCCGGTGGGACCAAACTTTTAGCAAGAACAGCCACAGGCCTGCATTATAGATCAAGGCTAAAATCCTCTATGAGAAGTACATGGAAATTAGCCAGAAAAAATCAGCGTCCAATTTTCAGCATAAAAAAAGGAAAGGAAAACATTTAATGTTCCAAGAGAACGCAAAGAAAGTGAGTGCAGGAGGAAAGTGCATGAATATCTACAGTCCTCCCTTCTCTTCCTCTCGAAGAACAACAATAATCTTAAGAGGCCGAGAGCTAAGCACTGTTTAAAGAAAGTCCCTTGTGCGGGGAGACCCCAGGCTGGGAAAAGGAAAATTAAAACATTAACACCAACCAAGTGTTCGCAGCCTCCTCACAAACACCAGCGAACAGTTCAAAAAGCTGCAGCTGGCTTTCCACTATCGCGTACATCTTCCCCACCATTCACCAGGAGCTTTTTTTAACATCGGTGACACTTCGCTTTCAAAACTACGGTTAAAAATAGACCATTGGTCCTCCCGTTTTAACCCTGCAGATTCCCTCTCCTTTTTGCCTCCCCACACACCCATCGGTTCCCCTCCCGCTCCTCCTGCCCCGCCGTCAGCTGTGGGGCGATGGAGGGGTGGAGTGGGGTGGCTGCCAACCTCCAAGCCCAGGGTCCTCCCACTGCTGGCCTAGGAGCTCATCCGACCCTGGGAGCATCCCTCTCTCGCTTCTTCCCAAAGCTGGCAGCAGGCAGGAATGAAGGTGATGGGTCTGCTCCGAATCTTGATTTCCCTTTTCACCTGCTTTTCCAGACATGAGTCTAAGGCTTTAAAAAGAAAGCACCCAAGACTAATGTCTCCTCTACACCCTTAAACCCTGCAACCAGCAGCTCAATCGGGAGCGTACAGAAAGAAATTCCTTTGTTATCCTGTAGCTACTTAAAGGCTGAACCTTCAAAACCTCCTTGGGAAATCGGGCTGGTGAACGGCTGCCACTACTACAAGGAGCCCTGTACAAGAGAGACTCGAAAATCAATATCCTTCACCCAACTTATCAAATTTACTGAGGACATTTATACAGTGTAATTAAATAGAAAAGAGATACAAATACAGAAGAGTATTTGCACGGCACTGCATAGCAATTGCATTATCTCTGGAACAGAGGACACTTTGACAAAAAGGAGGGAAAACACCATACATCAACCAAAGAAGCCGCAAGGAGTGTGGGGAAGGTTTCCGCTCTCACTGCTCACAGGGAATGTTTAACAGTCAAGTAACGACAGACACAAATTACACATCAGCTCCTCTACCTAGGGCATTTCTGCAGGTCCCGTTCAGCCAGCCCAAACGATGCCATCAGAATTACGCCAGTGATGAATACAGCTGAAAACACTCAGTCGCTTCTCAGACTCGTGTGGGGTCTCCAACACGCTGGGGTACACCGTCGCTGGTGTGGAAGCAAAGCAGACACGACTATGTTGCTTTTCAGCATATGAATGTACCAAATAAAATCGATTTTGCCCAGTAATCCACTCGGTAGGTCAGTGACGTTTTCCACAACCAGCAGCCGTCTCTGCAGACCCGCCAGATAAGATCTTCTCTGCAAGGTTAAACCTGGGAAAGGCTGACTGCCAGCACAGGGCTAACTAAAACACGGCGGAAAAGGCGTACTGGATTACCTGGCTGTTTGTTAAACAGTTCTTCTCACAAGAGTTGTGTTACACGCGTGCTTTGTGAACGCTCCTTGCTTTCAGGTAGGGCCAAAGAAGCTGGCTCCTCGCTCAAAGTCCCTGCAAGCAGCACACTACTCTAGATGCCACATTGCTCTTGCTGTGTTGACCCAAAAATCCAGAATAGCCCGGTGCGGGGCTGGACACACGCTCAGGTCCGAGTGATAGCGAGCAAAAGCCAAGCGTGTTTGCAAAAGGCGCTCAACTGCAGGCGTTCTTCCACTACAGGCTCAAAGGTCTGGTCTTCGTGGTTGCCTACAACAATCAGGCATCGCCTGACGACGCTGATGAACAAAAACCAGCAGAGAAGACGGGCAGAATTCCTGCCCCTCAGACAGGGACGTCACCACTTTGTACAGCCAACCTACCCGGGAAGACGGTAGCAGGTAACTTGGAAGACGGAGGGGATGGGGGCTAACAGAGGACGCGCACTACCAGAGCAGGGGCAGGTCACATCGGGCAGCGCTCCCACGCGCCGCAACAGCCCCAGAGCAGAGGTGTGACTGCTCAGCAACTGCCATCGCTGCTCCTTCCCTGCATGCGGCTCCCCCCGCTGCCAGGCGCCACAGGCAGATGACAGACCTCGGCTGTCCACTTTGTGATACGCTCATGGGGAAGAGTGAGGATCGGGTTAAAGGCTTCTTTGTTGCCTCTCTTGGGGCTTCATTTGTTAACGTGAATCACACTCCGCTCTATTTTGAGCAATCCTGTATTAAAAATGCCTGTGAGTCATTTTCTCTAAACTTGAAACTATAAAAGGGGTCATGTTTGGGTAGTGCTCAGGAATTTTTAAGATTTTGCATACTTCTCTTTTTAATTGAACGGGAAAAGGAGAGTAACTTGATCCACAGAAAGAGCTTTTTTTCCCTGTTATTTGTCCTGCTCAGATCCACTGCTCTTGGATAGAAATCACAGCTCATGGAGTAAAACTTCTGAACATCCTCCACTGAATACATAATAAAAGAACAAATACCAAAACCCCAAAAAGTGACAGCCTGGGAATCTCTATCAACCTACGTTCACCATGATGTTAAAAACCACAGTCTATAAAGGCAATTCCATGGACTTTAAATTAACATACATCCTTTTCCAGGTGACAATAACTAAATAACCAACTCAACAACTAAAAATCATACTGGTATTTATTCGTGTCTCCAGTGTCCCCCACCTGAAACCAGAAGACGACCAAAGGATTTGCTCTCCAAACTAAAGATCGCTAACCCAGGAACACAAGATGTGCACCACGCAGCACCACAAATGAACCGGCCCGCAAGCACCACAGTTGGGCTTTTTTCATCCCAGACACAGAGACACCTCATTCTGCTTGATGACATCAGATGAGACACTGCAGAGCTTGATCCCATGGTCTCCCTGCAGGACTGGCAGAAGAAAGCAGGCTCTGGCCAGGAAAGCCAGCAGAGAAACTTTGCCTAGCTGGATGAACCAGGCACCACTGATGTTCTTGGACACAGTCACGCTCAGACTTTGTCCCTTGGCCCAAAGCAAATTAAATGGTGGCAGAAATGAGAAAGCTTTACTGCTCGTTCCCACCACATCTGCATCCCAAACTGCTTCAATTCCTGCACAGATCCCCGATCCAGCACCAACTGCAGCAGCAGATCTAGAGATGCAGCAAGGAAGACCACCTGGCAAAAAAGCAACACCCAGATGATCTCCAAGCACAGCAGCCTGGGATGGAGCTGAGATCACTTTGACTCCCTTGGGCAGGACCAAGACCCAGGGGGCAGCAGAGGAGGCGGCACCAGCAGGTGCCAGGATGGCTCCAGCGGCACAGTAAGCGCAGAAAGGGAACCACACTGATGACAGCCTCAGCTCCAGCACTGCCAGCCCGTCACTTCCTGAGCTTGGGAGATGACTCCGAGACTCCTTTCACTCTGCTCAACCACCACAAACAGGGATAAGAGCGATGGACACACTGCTCCAGCCGGGGGGGGTGGCAAGTCCAACCTGTGCGAGGACTGCTAGGAAAACTATTATAAAGGGAAAGCCATTTCCCCCGGGTTGCCCGATAGAGCCCATCAGAGGAAACATCTGCCATCCTCCACAGAGGACAAAAGTGAGGAGGAAGCGGTTGGTCCATTCAAAGAAAAGAAAGAAACATTAAAGGCACGTGGGTCCTGACCAAGACAGGAGACCCACTTCTGCGGGCAGAACCGAGCAAAACAGGTTAAAGCAGCGGTTTTATAGCCTGCCGAGTGCGACCCCGGGGCAGCCCCCTTGATGAGGTCAGGGCCTGCGGTACCTGTAAGAGAAAACATCTGCTCGTGTTAAAAGGGCAGCAGGAAGTGGATGCTATTTACTTTGTCCTTACTGCTTAGGCCACCGCTCCTCGAAAGAGAACCACACACGGCTTAATTTAGCAGCGTTCACCGAGCGACGAAAGCCCTGCGGCAGCCGTCCCGCCCGCCGCCCACCTTCAAGACCCCTCGGTGCACCCCGGAACCCCACCAGGAGGGACGAGGGAGGGTGGTCTTTCACCCCGCAGCCCCCGGGGGACCCTGCTGCCGGCTCCCTCCCTCCCTCCTCACGGGCCACCACCCCGCACGCTTCGGGAGGAGGGAAAAAAGCCCTTTGCGCCGCCTCAGGAACGAGCCGTTAAAATAAATCCGTCAACATAAAAGTGAAAAAACAAGACGTTTCTTCTGAAAAACAGGAAGCGCTAGGTACATAGCAGCTTAAAATAGCGCCTGCTGGGTTTGTTGACAAAACGGGGGTCCCAGGGGGCTGTGCCTTTTCACGTGTTTTGGTTTTTGGTGCGGACAGCCCGGGATCACCTCGGCGGCCGCCCAGGGCTCGGCTGCCCCCCAGCAGCGGGCGGGCTGGCAGCGCTGCCCGTGGGGGCCGGGCTGAGGAGGGTGCTGGTGGTTCTGGCCACGCTTCCTGCGAGCGGCGCGGGGGGCTCCCGCAGGAAACCCGCAGAAAACACCCCCCACCCCGGCGTGACCCAGGGCTTGCTCCAGTAAACAGGGGGAATAGTTAAGGCTGGGACCCCCTCGGTAAAACTCAGTCTGAAGTTTTCAGTGCGGAGGAAAGAGCTTTCAAACTTGCCCTCCCTGGCTCCCCAGCTGCAGGCCAGCATTGGCCAGGCAGGACGAGTCACCAGCGCCCGCGGAAAAGACTGAAATGATAAAGCTCTGATTACAAGCCCTACGGCGGCAAAAAGTTCACAACCAAGACATGGCAAGAGGGTGCCTTCTGCAGAACAGAGGGAGGAAATTGTACCCTCCAGCTTTGTGCCGAGGTTGCGTGACCCTTTCCTATGGCTCAGCAACTCCCCAGTATGGGCCCTGCCCCGCGCTGCACCCTGCCCTCCTGGGTCAGCCTGCAGAGGGGGAAAGCAGCAGCTTTTTTGGTCTTAATTGTAAAAAAAAAAAAAAAACAAAACCAACCTAACATTAAAACACCACTCTCAGCTGATCTACTGCAGAGTACGACGACGGTACTGAAAAGCAGGTGGAGATGCGATGCCGTTCCACAAACCTGGGTCTACAGACCACGGGTCCTGCCTGCCTTCTCACACCACACCAGATGCGAAGGGGCCCCTGTCGTGGATAGCTAATTATTGGACCACATTAAATTATTCCTCAAATTAAGATTTGTGGGTTTTCCCCAGGCCTAACAATGCGCCTTTGACAGCAGCGTGGCAAACAGACTAGAGCAGGAGCGGCGGTTGAGCTCCACGTGCAATTAGACCAGCATGTGGATCTCATTGCTCCTAAGGACCCTCATTTGATTCCCCGCACCACCAACTGGTGAGAAGTTTTCAAGTCTAAATACAGAAGAATTAGTTCACTCTTTGGGGTGGTCGCATCTGGGGTTGGAAAACCAGATGGAGTGCGTTTTTCCGACTCCTTTGTAATTGAACCAGCACGTAAAGCTGCTAGGAAGGCGGCAAATACAACCACCGCTTTGGGGCAGCCGGCGGAGGAGTCGGTGCCGTGTTTGCCAACACTTGTAGACACCATTTTAAGTGCTAGCAGGGAGGAATGGTCTCACGGGCTGGGGTTTATAAAATATTGCCATGAATGTAGACCTACTGCAAGAGAGCAGGAGCTCTGTGATTCTGAACATAAACACCTGCATCCACAGTCTTCCCACGGGGCCACCCAAGGAACCCGGGACACAGACTTTCTTCAGTTCCCTAAAAACGCCCGTGTCTCCCCTGAGTTGGGGAATGAAGTGGAGGGAGAGGAGGACAGAGCAAAAATGAAGCATCAGTATTTCAAAACACAGAGAACGAACCAAGTACAGAGATGGCCACCACGTGTGCCAACACATCTTGCAGTCTGGATGGAGCCTGTGATGGGATAAGCCATCACCACCACTGCCAGCTACAGCAGATGTAGGAACATGGAAGCCAACAGCTGTGCTGGAGAGCAGCATCTACTGCTTGTGAGTCCTTGGTACTTACCACAGACTGGTTTGGGTGGGAAGGGACCTTCAACGCTCATCCAGTCCAACCCCCTGCAGGGAGCAGGGACATCTGCAACCGGAGCAGGGTGCCCAGAGCCCCAAGGTCCAACCTGACCCGGAATGCTTCCAGGGATGGGGCCTCTACCACCTCTCTGGGCAACCTGGGCCAGCGTCTCACCACCCTTACTGCAAAAAAAACTCCTTCCTTCTCTCTAGTCTGAATCTCCCTCTTAGTTTAACCCATCACCTCTTGTCCTGTCACAACAGCCCCTGCTGAAAAGCCCCTCCCCATCTTTCCTGTAGCCCCTTTAAGCACTCAAAGGCCACATTAAGGTCTCCCCAGAGCCTTCTCCTCTCCAGGCTGAACATCCCCAGCTCTCTCCCCTGTCCTCCCAGCAGAGGGGTTCCACCCTCGGGTCACTCCTGTGACCTCCTCTGGCCCCGCTCCAACAGGTCCGTATTTTTCCTGTGCTCTTGCCTTTCTTCTTCACACCTCTCCTCGGCATGGGCACAGGAGTCTGGTGGTCCAGGAGCTGCTCTGAATACCCACGTCAGAAATACTCGGGGGTCTTTCTTCCCTAGAGCCAAGCAGCACTGGCATGGACTGCTCCAGAACAGCGCAGACTTTTCCAGCGAACGGCCGCTTTAGAGACCGAAAAGAATCTATTTTCCCGGGTGCTCAGCCATGTGTGGGGTTTAAAAACCCGTGGGTTTAAAGCCCTCCTTATCAGCAGCTCACACAGAGCGCAGCTCCCCAAGATGCAGGAAGTGTACCGAAACCCCCCTCTCCTTTCCTGCTTTTTTCCCCTCTCCTTGGAACTCAGAACACGCAATAATAAAGTCACAAGTCAAACCATAATAATGAGGCGAGAAGAAATTTCTCCGCTAAGTGCTGAGTTTGCAGCTGGAGGAGCACTAGTAACTGGCATCCCTTGGGCACGCAGGGCGAGGGAGGGCTGTGCCTGCTCCTCCGACCGACTATCCCCAAAGCACAGCGATTTGGAAATGAATTAGCAACTCAAGCCTAAGCAGAACACCTTCACATTAACTTTTCGGGACTTTTTAAGAAGGAAGCAACAAGTAGAAAACCCAATCAATGTCCAGAGTCAGCACTTCACGACTCAAAAGAATACACAAGTGACTCACTGGTATGAGCGCAGCCTGCACAGAAACATCCACCTCGAAAATAATCCTCTGCAACAGCGAACCGGAGAGGGAAGGGGATGGTGGAGAGATCCGAGAGGTTACGGGTAGAAAGAAGAGGCAACGGGCGGTGAGGAAAGGAGAGCCGGGAGAGAAACTCCCCTCAAAAAGCACACACAAGCACCTGGCTCTGCTGTTGCACTGGACTTTGTTTTCCAGACAGCCCACAGGTTTTGTGCACAAAACCACAACAATTCTGCCATAGATCTTCCTTTTTGGAAGCTGAGGATCGTTGGCATTTTCAATTGGTGTTTGAGGAGTACTCGGCTTTTTTAAGGGTGTTATTTTATAGGCATTTTACTCTTAGAAAAATTAAGAGAAGGTTTTCTGTTGAAGCCACAGAGCTGACACCTTGGGCACTGCATTTTTCACACCCAGTTCTACACTGGCAAGGCTTTTTCTTCTGGAGCTGGTGTTAGCCAGCCCAACCTTCCTTTCCGCATCCGTGTTTCTGCTGCCAAAATACCGGTGGGTAGAAAGCAGATACACATCGACACCAGACCAACCCTTCCAACTGCGGCTACAACGAGCTCGTCCACGGCCCTGCAGTATTGGGAGCCACTGGGATTTCTGAAATCACACAATGAAATACCTGGGTGACTACGGCCAGTTTTAAGCAGCCCATTTGAAATTTCTGGTTGGTGGTGCACCAAGGGAGCGCAAGGTTCAAGAGCTGGCCATCACACGACGTGTTTTGCAATGAATTCAGACTGTTTTTCTAACCCAGCTGTCTTGTTTAAAAACCAATACAACCCTCCAAGGGATACAAATAATTAATATCAAGCCAAGCTCTAAAGCAGCGGCTCCCAAACTTTCTTTCCCGGCTGCGACCTCATTTTACAGATCGGTAACTCCGTGCAACCCCAAACTGCAGAATAAATATTGGACAAAATGGAATTTCCGCCAGGCTCACGACCTCGTTCATAACTTCCCTGAACCTCATTTCAGGGCCATCATCCCACTTTGGGAACCAACACAGCTATAACACAAATGATGTTCAAAACATAGACCCACCTACACACACGAGCTGGTGGCTCTCATGGCTCCAAGGTCATAGGTGGGAGACCAGCACCTAAATACAAGGTTCAGGAGCTACGTGCACCAGCCCTGCTCATCTTCCGTGGTCCTGGGCTTCCCTCACAGCCCTCTGCGCTGCGGCAGCGATGGCAAGGAGGATACCTCAAACGAAAACCCGCATTTACCCCACAGGTTCAACGACGTCTGTGGAGTTTTGCCCCACAACATCCAACCCCGCTCTGTTGCCCAGCTCTCTTCAGCTGGTTTCACAAACAGCAAACCCCAAAATGTGGGTGTTACTTTACAGCATCATAAATAAATCCCCTTCCAATCACCTCCTTTGGTGATTTTGGTTTTTTTATTGCTACAAGAGACATTTTAGCTTTAGGGGAACTACGCTGCTTTTTGTACACTGCCAAGGATGCAGCCGGTGTTACAGATGTAAACTAGAAGGAAAATGACCTGCTACAACTATATAAAGCTGGTAGCAGGACCTAAGATGAGAATTAAGGCATTTTGGGTTCCCAGATCAGATCCTACACAATTACAGCCTCGCAGCTGACTGTACAAATGGGACCTTTCTAGGCTGGGTACGAGAGACCAGACAAGGGAAAACAAACAACTGGAACCACCTCAGAAACACTCTCTCTTCATCTCTGCTCCAAGTTCATGGGTTTGGCACCATCCCTGATGGTGGTGACTTACACAACGAAAGAGACAACCAGCAACTCCACGCAGAAGAGAGGAGGTAGAGTGAGACAGATCCTGGGGACAGATGTTTTTTGCCACCTGCTGCCTTTCTGACACATATTTTGAAAGATGAGAAACCCCCAAAATGGTTTAACTGGCAGGTTGGATCATGAGCAGGAGTCAACACCTGCAAAGCGATATTCCCTCCACGGCTCCCAGGTCTCTAACCTCAGCCTCAAACATTGGGATATTCCCAAACACGTGCAGAAAACCAAGGGTAGAAGTGTAGCTCTTTGGCTCCCTATTGCCATTAAAATTAATTGCCGCATGAAACTGCTGATTCCCACCAAACGAAGCTATACGACTTAGCAACTCAAGGACAGAGCAAACTCACCAGTGGTTTAAATAGGTTACCTGAGTTATTACTAAATTTTGCACCAGTGACAGCTTTGTGGGTAATGCAGGTTTTATAAATTCATCAGTACGGGACTAACTTTCAAAGTAAACGACGACATTAAACAAACGTCGCAATCCTGCGTTCGCACGCAAAATAGATTTCCCTTTCCAAAGCCACGCCGGGATGCTCGGAGGAAAAACAGGGAAGCAGCTCTGCCGTATCACTTCGTGAAGGGAAAACGTGTGTTCATCAGCTCCGAGCCAGTGAGGGCTGAGCTCAGACCTGTATTTCTTTCCTGCCGCTGACCTAACACGCGAGCAGGTCACTCGTCGTGCTTCAGCCTCCCCAGGCTCTTAAATCGTTGAAGCATCATTTCTACACCTCAAAAGGAGACCTGCTCCAGAGCCCTTTGCAGTCCACGGCACCTTCCCATTGATTTCAGCGGGCTTTAAATCAAGGGCGTTATATTGCTTAATTAAGGGGATGCTGTCATCTGGAATCTACTCCATTTCAACCACGGTTAAACCACCAGTTTCAGGACCTCTGCCTGAGTGAATCTCCCTGCCCTTTTCCCATTGATTAAATACTTTTCCTTCCAACTGCTGGAGGAAAGACCTGCCAAGCTGACACGAGACTTGAAAACGTTGGAGAAAAATTGCTTCTATACGACCTGCTGTCGAACCAAAGGAGACACTGAAAAAGAGAGGAAAAGCATTTTCCAGTCTTTTTTACAGCTTACAACAAGAGATGTTAAAACAATTTCAGAAGGAAGCACAAATTTTAAGCTGATATGGCTTCTTCGTCGACAAACCTGATGAAGGAAGCTGTTTTAACCTATACTTGTTGGAAGAAAGGACTAACACTGCTATAAAAAAAAAGAGATTCTAGGAGAAAACCCTGTTTTTCTCCACTTTCCCATTCTGTTTACTCTGTGCATTTATCACCAGCATGTGTAGAAGCAGCCTCACTCTTTCCCCGGTGCAGGCAGCGAGTTAGTCACACTTTCCCCTGTTGTGTGGCTCCTTTAGTCAGCAGCAGGGAAGTGATAAAGATGAAAAAAAAACGAAACAAAAACAGGAAAACGCAATTGTAAAAAACATAGAAATTAGCAGGAGGTCCTTGTAGGCAAATGTAATATTCAAATCGATTTCGCTTGCTTTAATTTAGGAGATTGCCATCTGGAAAGGAGCTCCGTGCCTCTCCGTGCAGCCTCTCCTCCAAAGGACGTGGACGTGGGGTATAGCAGAGGGAGGACAAGGACAGAGGAGAGGCAGCGGGTGGATGTGGGAGCGGAGCTATAGGAACCCCTGGTGCAGAGGTCCAGGACTTGCCCCCCTGCAAACAGAGCTGGCTGTGAGCATGGGGGCAAGGTCTCAACCCCGGCACCTCTTTACAGGCAGGGTGAGCCAGGAAAATTCCTTGTCCTCCAGCCCTGCACTTCCCACACTCACGCTGGGAGAAGGAGGCAGGACAACAGGAGCCAACCCTCACGCCACGCTCGGTGAAACCTCTCCACGCAGCACCTTAACTGGAAGATAACATTATCACAACCTGCTTCACCAGACGCGGCAAAAATGTTCGTTAGCTTTCAGAAACTGAGAAATCGCTACCAGAGCACAGATTTAAAAAAAAAAAAAAACCAGCTTCCAACCTGAGCGGTGCGTTCACTGACACTCACCAGGTGTTAAACAACCAGCCTGCGGCAGGAACAGCCCAACTTTTGTGACCAGTGTAATGTAATTATGTCCCACTGCTTCGTTCTTGGGGGTCTACTTATTTCAAATGCATTAAAGAAATAAATCACTGTTGATTGTCCCCTCCCCCTTCCCTTTTAAGCTAAGCTGGGGCAATAAATCTAGAAAAAGAGTGAGTCCTGTTTCAAATAAACCCAACAAAAGCAGTAACAATGGGACGCTCCTCAACTTTACTTCCAAAGTCACAACCTCGCTTATTTTCCATTAGATTATTTGCTACAATAGATACATGAAGTGGCAAGGATACCAAACGACCCTAATATACCGTCTCAAAATTATCATCCTAAACCATCTGGAACCACGGTGTTCTGGCAGCTGAATGGCTTTCCATTCTTGGGACTTACCCTTGACTATAAAAAAACGGATTGGTCACAGGGGAGGCTGAGACGTCACGTTTATTAGTCACAAATCTGCACCAAACGGCTTTCAGGCAACACAGAAAAGACAAGGTAGGATCTTGCCTTAAAGCCTTTGAGGTCCAAGTGCAGCAGACACCCACCATGCATGACCAGAACCGGCTCCATTACTGCAGCGAGGCAGCGTGTGGGAGGAGCACCAAAATCAGGGAAGAAAGGACTCATTTATAAATGTCACGAGCTGAACCCGTTAGCATGACCCACATGCTAGTCATGCCTCTAAATGATGAGGTTGATGTTTCAACGTGTGCAGGAGACAGGGGAAGAAAGAGGGGGTGAGGTGGTTCTTTGACTGTAGCGCGGTTGTGGGGAGCAGCACGGGGCACAAGTCCCATCGCTCTGATCCAGGGCTGCCCACACCCCCAACTCAAACCCCATTACTCGAAAGCATCCTCCTGGCTCTGCGAGGACAAGGATTGGGCTTAACTTATCACCAAACAGTATCGCATTTTACATAAAACCAACAGAACCAAGCCCAAGATACTCCCAAGGCAGACCCCGACCAGTTGGGGTTTGGAAAGGGTTCAGCCCAGGCTCAGACCCACCTTCTCCACAGGAACAGTCCCAACTCCTAGGAAAGCCCTAAGCCACCAGCAACATAATCTGGAACGAAAACACTTACAAACACACTTGTACCGAAAAAATGCTTCTCAGATACTTTTTTCCTTCGCTGGTGTGAGTCGTCGACCTCCAGGCGTGCATGACACCGACTGAATTTAGCCTGGCCAGGCACTTACGTCAAATATTTAAAGACAAAATGGCCAGCAAGAGGCTGAGCAATCTCACGCGAGCGTTCCTGTCACTGACACAAATCTTAATTCTCTAAGGACCGTCTCACATGCCAATGGGAAGCTGAGTAAGGGATGAGGTTTTTAATCTAATCTGCTTTCAAAATAATTTTATTGGCATTGATTGTGCTGAATTGTATCTATGGGAAAGAATTTAGAGTAAGAGCACATTCATACATATATGAGCCAGACAAGAAAGTGTCTCTTACCATTACGGTTAGCTGATAACAACGAGGAACAACCACCTCAACACTATCACTAGGTAAAACTACCTGGTCTCGGGGGCCAGCACACAGCTTTGTTTTTAAAAGCGATTCCAGCCTATAGAATATTAAGCAAAATACTCAAAAGCAGCCTGGATTTAAAATTCTGCTTGACTCCGCTCCTCTTCCCCCTAAAAACAACCCCTAAAATCTCAGCTGCCTCTAAGCCCAGCTGTTTCCTGGCTTTTTCTATGCAAATTGTTCTCCCTGGATTTTATTGTGTGCATGTTCATGTCTCTTAAAACGCACTCAAGGTTGAATTAGGGGCCCTACTTCCATCAGAGGGAATTCCTGTAAAATAAGCTTCATTCTCACAGTACCTGACACGGAATTATTATCCCATAACTCAAGGGTGTCCTACTGGTTCTGTATTAAACACAGCTCCAGTGAAGTCCCAGAGGGAAAAGCACGTGAAGGGACACGAAGAGTCACTCCAGTGCAACCATTTCACATCTCCTGGCCAACCCGGCCAGCACTTTCCGTGTGTCTGGGTAGAGGACATGCCTCTTGCCTTGCTTCTGAATTTTTTTTACCTTTCAGGATTAACCAAACACCTATTACATTACTGTGTAATTAGGTTTAATTAAAACTTAGCTTAAAGCAGGGAACACTTTCTTTTCAATTCCAATCAAAACCATTTACTTAATTCTCAGTTTGATATTGGTGTCTCTCTCCAGCATGACAAATTTAAAACTATTACTGTATGACAGCAGGAAAAGTGGAAAGCGAAAGTTACTGCGGTAGCTGGTCAGAAAGCTTATAATTACCAGAAAATGACGAGATTTCTGTTGCTGGATTTCACGCATGTTCCCTCCCCAGTTCCCCACTGGCTTTCTGGCTTCCTCACATCACACTGAACACGAAAAAAGAAACTCAAGCGGTAACACGCTGCCCAGTTATTTCTCCTCCCTCCTAAATCTGCTATTAAACCGCCCCAGCCGAACGCCGTACCGTCCACACCGGTGTTGGGTCCCGGCCGTTCCTCCTCACTGACCTTCTGTTCAGAATTTGCTGCGTTTGTTTCCAACAGAAACGCTGCACAGCAAACACCCACAGAAACTCTGAAACCCAGAAACACCTCCGCATCCTGAAGACTCTCTTAAAAGACTGAAGATGCTCTAACCAGCTGCGCCTGTTCCGCTCACCCCACACAACAGCTTTCGCTGCCACCCCCTCACTCGAACAGCCCAGGCTGTGCTGGGGTTCAAAACGGGCACAATCCTGTATCACCAGCCTCAAAACAGTCTAATTCGTCTTATTTATCAAACCCCAGCCTTAGGCCAAAGTATTTTATGGTCAAACCAGTGCTGTCCCAACACGCCCTGCTACGGTGCCAGCCTGAAGGGCGGGTCTAGAATGTTTCAGGTGCAGACTTTGCAGTATCTGCCCCAAACACTGTCCTCGCCCGTGCGTGATGCTCACGGAGTTGCGGATGTGCGGGCACCATCCGAGCGAGCAGAGGCTGCCCCGCGCTGTTTGGTACCTATCCGGTAGTCTGTGGTAATGAAATATTGCTAATGCTCCACGCAGCACTGCAGCTGAACTGGTGCACGTCCTCCCCGCTCCATCAGGACACCCCGAGAGCTCTCCTCATCATCTCCTCCAGAAGTCTCCAGTTACGCAGCTTTCTTTTCTTACAGATTTCCCTATAGGATTGTGTATCTACAAGGAACTATTTGGCAGTTGAGGCAGTTTACCCAGAAATGCCGAGTGCTGTTTTTCTCCCTGTTGCCTCAATTTCTCCGGAAAGACCCTGGCAGTGTCCAGATTCAATTTTCTAAACACCAATATAAACCCACAAAATACACTGAATGGAACAAAAAGCTCGCCCTTAGTTACCCAGTGCTGTACCAGTCTCCAAAAGAATCCGTCATGTGGCAGGAGAGGAAAATAATACAAGTCCTGTTTGTTATGGTTGCTTAATCCTGCTGCCCAGCAGAGACCACCACCGCCCTCCTCCTCCTCGCCGTGCCGCGGTGATATTCCAGTTCCAGAGCTCTCAAACAGCTCGATAAACTGGGAATCCACGTGAAACGGCCGTAATTCCAGCCGTGACCGATAAGGTAAAGCCCAGCAATGAAGAGGAGGCACCAGCGGGATCCTTGGTTCAGGTCCCCACGATTCGGCGAGGGGAACGCGAAGGGGTGCTCGTGGAGGAGCTCGGTGTCCTCCCAGTCACAGACCCTGCAGAACAGCCAGGTAGCAGAGGGCGGACGGGCTTGCTGGGAGGAGGCGAAGGATCACCCCCTGCCCGCCCCCCGGGGTGCCTTGCTGTGGGCACCAGAACAGAGTGACCTGCAGGGGATGCAAGGAACTGAAATGGGAAAACCAGGAAATAAAACGTAAAAAGCGTATTGTGAGCAAGTGTTTGAAGGAAGTAGCAGAGCCCTTAACAAATTGCTTATTTGTCTGGTTAGCTGATGCAGAAGTGGAACAGGAAATTAATTCAATATGCCACAGACTTATATGCCACTATTATTTTCTGGTGGGTTTTTCTTCCCTCCTCCCCCCATATATATATATACACACACACACACATATATATATAAGCCAAAAAGCAAAGTATTTCTGGGCAAGATAGTAACTGAAGTTTACAAAACTCCAATAAAAGATCCACTCATTATTGGAGCTAGACTACAGACAGGCTTGGAAATGAAGGAATGAAGTAAGACCAGTTAAGGAGAAAAGACCCTCCTCAGACACCAGCAGTTCTTGAGTTGTTGAAAGTATCCCCAACCACCAGGTCATACCATTACACTCATAAACCTCCACAAACAAGTCACCACTCTCTGTGCCTTACAGGATATGGCAGCTTGCCAATAATTTTGCTTTAAATATGAAAATGGATCTCAAATCCAACTTTCTAGCTACAATAACAGCATGGGAGATTGATGGCATCGCTATGCTGCACAACGACTATTTAAAACGCTTACGAAGCTCCAGCCACCTCCAGAACTACAGAAACTGTACATAGTGTTAGGAGGAAATAAAATTAGCGATTCACAACGAAGAACTGAAGCGATTCAGCGTTTTTCCAAGAGGTACGGACTGCAGTGTCACTTCTGCAGTGACACCGGCACGCAGCGTTGGGGTAGAGAGGAAGGAACTAAGGTGCCGAGATCCGGGAAATGAAATGTCCGCTGCCAAGACGGCACTAACGGAATGGAAACAGATTTCTAGTTACCAGAGAAGTCAAGTTCTCCCCAAGTGTCGCAGGGAATGTCGCACCCCCTCTACAATGTCACATCACACGAGTGGGCAGTAAGAACGTGGCAAAAGGCAGAAAAGAAAGACAAAAGGGAATGAAGCCAGAGGAAGAAAGCAGGAGGAGAAACGAGAAGCTGAGGCTAAAGCTGAAGGCAGAGAGGATGGTGTGAGAAAAGCCAGAGAAAGACAGCAAAGCAGCGGAGACACCCCCATCACACCTCCCGCTCACTCACGCGTTTCGGGTCGCTTTCATTATTTCTTTGTATTCCGGCAGCATCTGGCATCTGCCGCCGAGATCAGAGCCATGTTGTGCCAAGCGTGGATCAAGACCTTCCTGCTCATGAGCTGAAAATCCAAACAGACAAAAGGGAAAACAGAGCGAGGGACCTCACCAGTCCTGCCCAGAGCGGCCAGGAGCCGCAGCAGCAACAACGCCCGTCCGCTTTGCACCCACCACCGTCCTGGTCGTGTGGGGAGGACACCGAGCACATCTATTTTCTTTTATAGCAAGAGCCAATTCTTTCAAGTGGTTTTTAGAAGCTCTCAGAATTCATGTACCCCTCAGTAAGGATGGGTCAGGGGTTTGGGTTTGGCAGGCACCATCTCTGCATTTGCTGCTCTGAGAAGTCAGGCTGGTTTCCCTGTGGTCCCCGTCCTCAAGAGCTCAGCTATCACTGCACGGGTCCATGGAACAGGTCTTCTGTGAACCTGTGCCAAAGCTGCAAGGAACCTACAGAAAAGTGCAAGGAACGCGACTGAACTTTAACAGGCAGCAGCTACAACCCTCTTCCGCTGCCATCAGGAACCAAGCAGGTTCCACACATCCACATGTGTCACAGTGCGGCTCCATGCCCGACAGTTAAGCTCACTTCACACCCATCAGGCTACACAAATCCTGGGGCTGAGGCTCTGGGCTGCCCCGTGGGCTGCCTTGCACCCTCCGGGCTCTGTAGCTCCAGTTAACTTGTGGCTATAAAAAGTCAGGAGCATTCCTCTTGTATTGTACCGTGGAGCTCTGCAGAACTAATTCTTTTGCAAACAGAGCTCTAAATCATTAACCAAAAATGTTGATTATAGCCGCTGCAATCATTTGGCCCGTTACTTAAAAAGCTGGATGCAATAAATCGCATGGGGAGGAGGTGGTAAGACACTTCCAGAGCTCCGGAATATGGGATGTCAGGAACCGAGCACTGCCTGCACCGCTTACACGTGGGCTCTATCGGTGCTTTGTGACCAGACCCATACAGTAAGTCCTTCATCCCCAAGCACTTAAAAAAACTACCAGATATCATTAAAAGAATGAAAACACTGTGGTATTTTCCCCCAGGCCTTTTGTCTTTTCATCCTGCTCTTTGGAACATTCATAAACTCACGTTTTTACATTCCCCCGTTAGATTTCTTAGATAAATATTTTAACTAGTCAAAATACCACAGCTTGAAATGGGGATGGCTTTTCTTTATTTCCTTTTTCCATGCTGGCTGCCAGCTCTGGGAGTGGCTCCTTCAAACGCGCGGCGGGAGCCCGAGTGCCCCACACGTCCCATCGCTTCGCCTCCCGCGGGCAGCTGCAGGCACACGATGAGTTCCACCACCACCTCGGTCTCCAGCAGAGGCATTAACAGCAGGGTATCATTTGCACATGGCCTCCTCCACGCCATCTCCAGCGGCTCCAAAGTGCAAAGTCAGGCCTGGAAGGCATCTTCTAACGAGAACCACGTTGCCTTGCCCTTAACAACAGCCAAGCAGCAGAGCACTCTTGCAGCAATCCACAGAATCATTTAGGCTGGAAAAGACCTTTAAGATCAAGTCTACCCGTTCCCCCAGCACTGCCAGGTCCCCACTGACCCCTGTCCCTCAGCATCACCTCGACACGGCTGGGAAACCCCTCCAGGGATGGGGACTCCACCGCTGCCCTGGGCAGCCTGGGCCAGCCCTGGACAACCCCAACGGGGAAGAAATTGTTCCTCAGGGCCAACCTATATCTTCCCTGGCTCAGCTTGAGATCATTTCCTCTCGTCCTCTCACTTGTTCCTGGGGAGAAGAGACCAAGCCCCACCTCGCTCCAACCTCCTGTCAGGGAGTTGTCAAGAGCCAGAAGGTCTCCCCTGAGCCTCCTTTTCTCCAGGCTAAACCCCCTCCAGGTCCCTCAGCTGCTCCTTAGCACACCTGTGCTCCAGACCTTGCACCAGCTTCGTTGCCCTTCTCTGGGCACCTCAATGCCCTTCTTGGAGTGAGCAGCTCAAAACTGAACCCAGTATTGTGGCCTCACCAGTGCCCAGTACAGGGGGATGACCCCTGCCTGGATCCTGCTGCCCACACCAGTGCTGATGCAAGCCAGGATGCTGCTGCTGTCAGAACCGACTACCCAGACGCTCGTCCTTCATCCTGGAAAAAAATGTACATCTTTCAGGCTTCGGCAGGAACGTTGATCTAAAGTCTATCTGGAGTAACCATGCTGCGAAGCAATTGTCCGTCAGGAGCTGCCACCCTCACTGGCAGATGATGACACGGGCAGTTTATCTCTACAGGCTAGCTGCTGCAGCACACACAGATGTGCTCCACCAGGTCCAACAGGATAATCCAGAACTGCAGCAGAAACACACTGACTTCACAGCTAAAATATCACGCAGGTCCCACTCCCCCAAGGCAAACGCCCTACAGGAACCCAGGACTCTGCGGCTGGAAGGGACCTCACTGATCAACCCTCCTTTGGGCCATGAAGTTTGAGAAACTTCCTTCTTCAGTTGAATTTAAGCTCTCTTTTAAATTCAGGCTATATTTATTGATGTGTGGGCTAGCAGCATCTTTGCCCTGTGCTGGTCACCAACCAATGTCCTTTAATCAAACATTTCTCATTTGCTTCCCCACTGCAATTATTCCTTCCTCTCTGAGCTTTTCTCCAGCCTCATGTCCTCGCCATGGCCGCGTCATCCGCTTCCCTTCTTGCCTGATGGGGGGTTCTGTGCTGGCTCCCCTCCAACTCCACTCTTCAATGCAATCAATTCAGTTAAGAGCCTGGCAAGCTGGTTTGGTTTTTTTTTTTCCCCCATGTCTGTTTTATATAGTTTCAAAGCAATGAGGGAAAAAAAAAAAAAAAGACATTTTTTCCAGTATGAAGAATAAAAATCTTATACTGCAGCAGCTTGGCTTGCCCATAAACAAGGCACTTTTTGGAAATCATGAATACAATAGCTGGTAAAACAGTGTGTGACAGAGGTGTGTGGAAAGGAGAAAGAATGAAGTACAACTTCCTCACCTGCCTCTAAAGAAAGACACCAAACAAGCCATGATGAAGCAGAAAGAATGAATTTCTCTCCGAATTTTGATACAGAATTGCATATGAATTAAATCTCCTAGTTCTGTTGCTAAATCTTTATCTTCACCATGCTAAAAAAAGGGGGAAAACCCAAAGAGGACAGAGCACAACATCAAATGTGAGCAGGTAGTGCATAACTGAAGGTGTTCACTGTTCACTTCCAGTACTGGCTATACTGGTCATCACCAGCGCTGCAAGCCCAAAATCAAAAAAATAAATCGAACCCTCAGACCTTCCTTGTGCTAATTAGAGCGTCTTACAGAAACTGGCCACACCCCCTCGCAATCACCGAGCTTACAGAGACTCGTCTCTGATCTACCACCGAGGCAGGACAATGCCCACGTGTGTCACGAGGTCCCTGCGGCCAAGCTGGCCACCACGACCCCCCGCCCCGTGCCACCAGTCCCAAGCCGTGAGCCAGCTCCCGCCGCAGCAGCACGACTCTTCCTACCGCTGGTGAAGCCATTAAAAGGGTTTTTTTCCTGCGGTTAGTTTATATGCTCTAGCTCATTAACATCTCCTAATACCAGAACTTGAGGCTAATTAGGCATGGCAATCCTGAGGAACATATTCTCCGTTCATCTTCCCAAAGCAGGATGCTCCTTGGCGGCCCAGCTGCAGCTCCACATGCTACCATGAGGGTATCACCCTGGAAATAAAAATACTCCAGGATCCCACACATTACACAGCAGGGATCCCGTACTTGTTAGTTGATGGCACAGTTCACAGGCTGTTTTGCTTAAAAATTGGAAGCATCTCTGTCGTCAAGGCAGATTCCTGCTCAGCAGCCTCAGGGAACTTCCCCAATAGTTATCAATACATCAGAGATTTCATAATAAAAGCTACGGACTTGAGAACGAAGGGGCAAAGCGGTTAGAAAACTTGGGAGACTTAAATAAAAAGCATTTGACAGGATAATGCTAGTGAGAATTTTCTCCTCCACACAGGAGCAAACAGGCTGCAGGGTCTGACATACACTTCATGCACATGAACTACTCCTAGGAGCAAGCTGTCCATCTACACATCACCTCCGAGTAACACCCCTACAACAACAGGTACCCAGGGAACACCAAGAGATGGACAAGAGGAGCTGTGGTCAACACCAACCGCTTCTTTAAGCACAGGAGCTCATGAAACCTGGTTTCTCATGTCTTCTAGACCACACAAAGCTCGTGCAGAACTAGGACATTTTAAAGCTACCTTTGCCCATTGGATGCCTCATGTTGTAGGTTTTTCTTCAGCGCCAACATTTCTGTGGTTGTTTTCTTCTGCCAGTTCTCAAAGATCATCACATCACCTCCAACGCCTTCACCGTGGGTCTGCTTAAAACGGCCCCAAGGGTTCACCAGTTGTGAAGCAAGGCAGCACTGGCTAAATTTCTCTGGTCACCATTTCAAACTCCCACAGCCTTCATTTCAACATCTGCTTTTGATAACTAAAGGCAGCGATACTTAAAAAGCATCTTTTAAATAACTACAGCAAAAGGTACACCCAGATCCCGTATTTCCACCCTGAAGCACCCCACCTAACACACACCTAATGCTTCCCTTTGCCAGTCACGGGAAAACAGGGACCTCTGAGCAATCAAAATGCAACTACGGACAGCATGAAGGATGACTTTGTGCCTTCCTGCTCTGTAGCATCTTTACTGACGATGAGAAGAACAAACGGAGGAGCTGTGCCCACAGGCGAGGATGCAGCGCGCCACCGTGCGAGGGGAGTGACAGACATGATGGAACAGCAGCGTCCCCCTTGGAATCACCCACAGCAATGCCGCTGCTGTGGGTTTTTTTTTTCCTCCTCCTTTTCCAATCTTTCCTCTGACAACTGAGTGAGCCTCAGCATTGGAAACGTGAGCCAAATTCAGTGCCCGAGGCAGCAGAGACCTGCCTTCAGCTGCCCTCTGATTTCCAATTTTGGAACGGATCCATTTGCAAAAGCTCCTATAAACTTGCCTTATTGGTCCTCCGATTACGAGATGGAAATGTGAAAAATCCTGGACAGAGATGAAGCGCCCACCAAACCCCCTCATCTGAAGGCAGCCTAAACACAAACCTTCCCTCACCAGACACCTTGACATCAGGACATTTACCCCCTCTTCCTGGGGAGCTCTTTCACATCACCAACATGCAGCTCCAGCCAACTATAAACCTTCACATGGCGAAAATGTGCTCAAAACTCCAGGAGGAAAAACAGACAGGCATTTCATTTTGGGCCAGCTCAGTCCAAATTGGGATTTTGTTTGTTTTGAACTGACCGAGCCGCTGCTGTGTCGCAGCCCAGCGAAGCATTAACCCACTTCACTAAGCAAGGAATGCAGCCAGCTCCTGGGCACAAAAGCATTGGGTTTGGCACCGAAACGAAGGCTGGGGCTCTGCAGCTTGGCTCTACGCATGTACCACGAGTCACGGCGTGGGTCTCCACACCTCCGCGGGCTCGCCAGCCCACTCCTGAGGAGAACCAGTGCTTTCGAAGGAGCAGAAAACAAAGCTGACTGTCATCTGCAGAGGTGCCAGGGTTTTGTTTACCTCCGAGCAAACCTGGCGACGCGGGCCGAGCGTCATACCGCTGCGCTCCGTGTTCTGCGGTATGATCCTTGGCAAAGCGGGATGCTGAGCGCCTAAGTTATGGAAAACATAGCGTGAGCTTTGCAGCGATGCAGAGTTAATATTAATTAGACTGCGCTGGAGGAGTAGCTGCGCGAGCGGCAGTTTTGTTCCCGTGCTCTCGCAGGGGATTAGCTGTTGGCAGCGTGGCGATGTCAGCAGGAGATTCCACCATGGGAGCTGTTTCCTGGCACTGGGCTGGTTTGGCTGGAGATGCTTCTGACTCTTCGGAGAAGTAGGGTTTTTTTCCAATGTTTCTGAATCCTTGCAACGGCCTCAGCAGTGGCAGCAGTCCTCGTCCCCCAAGAGCCCTCCACCATCTCACCCACCAGGAACAAAGCACAGAGCCCTGTCCTGCTTGGTGCTGATGGCTCATTAACACACAATTAGCACCCAATGCAATGGGGACCCTTCTTTGTGTCTTCTGGCCAGATGTGCGCTCACTAGACCAGGCTGCAGTGAATTGGTGACACATGTACCCTGGCCATGAGACATGACCTACCCGAGATAAGTCTCACCCTTGCTCCATCACCAGTGTCCCAAACGAAGTCCTCCAGCCCACCAGAGACCTCTGCTTCTACAGGTTTTATATGGATTAAATGACTTTAATTAATCTTTGATGATTACGGCTCAGATGTAATTATACAGTCAGTATATCAACATCTGCCCTCTCTTTGATGACTCCCAGACCACATCTCCCACTCGCACCACTGATGTGCTGGGGCGACGCCAGACAACGAGCCCCGGCCGCTCTGTCACGGGGGCACGCTGCTGCGCTTCCGAAATCTTCTCAACCACTTAAAAATAAAAAAGCAGACAAATTCCTAAAATGCATAAGCCAAACGCAGCTCCCGAAGCGGTCTCTGCAGAGGAAGAACCCTCCGCCCCACAGGCAGGCAGGACGGCTTGCTGCCACCGCCACGCTCCCATTTGGGGCAGAGTTACCAGGGCTGCAAGCTGAGCAGGCGTTTCTCTCCCTCTTCGCTTTAAACAGTGTTGTGCTGTTCCTGTATTGTACCAGCGAACTCACGGTGACCTGTCAAATAAATATTTTTCCCGAGGTAACACTGTTTTAAATGTATCCATTTAGCATCCTTATTTGAAAACACCGGATAAATTAAATGCCTATAAAACTTGACTTTCCAGTATTTTGTATTCGGATAAACTCCTACGGCACCCTCCTCCAGGGCAGTCAGCCCATATTTCCAAGTAACTACAATTTTAAAAAGCCAACTACTCTTTTCTGTGCATTTATCATCCCCCCTGCCCCCCTAGCTCAAGAACTCTGCGTTCAAAGAAAAAAGTGTGAGGAAGAGGAGCACATGTGCAGCCCAACCATTCCGTGCAGCCCGACACGCTCTTACCCCATCTCCAAGGTCCCTCACGTCCCCCATCCCCAACCAGGGATCCAGCTGTATGAGGCTTCCCCATTGCCTGCGTCAAGACTGGACCGTGCAGTTCTGCACGACAAAAGGGAACCGTGATGCTGGTGAAGACACCGCCAAGTGGAGCCCTAAGCTCCAAAAGCCACGTTAATGGAATGCGGCTTCAAAATATTTCAGATTCTCTGCAAGCATCTGGTAGCAGAAGAGAAGATGCTGTGATGGACTGTATTTCTCACACGGTCTGAAAAGCCTAAGTGTCAAATGGGCTCAAAAACGCTTGTCAGTAGATAAGCAGATGATGCTTCCAATGGCAGGAGCAGGGAGCGGGCTGGCAGCTCCGAGCCCACAGCAGCACAGGGGCTGCCCAACAGCCCCAGCATTTCAGCAAGTGCCAGGGCAGAAACGTCGCCCTGCAGAGTGCCCAGCGCCCGCCTCTGGTGTTACTGGATTTTCCTTTGCTCTCTCATTTTAAGAAAGGTTAAATATGTCAAGCATTAGCTTACAAAACCTCTACAACGAATCCTCTTACTCATATGGTCTTTCTAAACAGTCCCAATCTTTGCAACGACACATTCGCTTTGACTATTTTGGCTGCTGCCTCCCAGACCCCGGGGGTTCCCATGCCGTGGCGGCGAAGGGCTGACCTCCACACAATACCCACGTCAGGACACCACGGACACCAGCAGAAGAGCATTACCATATTTTCTCACCCATCCCTCCTCTGGCCTAACGTCTTGTTTGATCTTTTGTGGCCGCGGCAGCACGCTGAGCAGATGTCTTCATCCAGCTGTCCACAGCGACCCTCAGGTCTCTCTCCCCAGCGGTCACAGTTCATTTGGAGCGCAGCAACGCGTACGAGCAGCTCCGACGGCTCCTTCCCAGGCGTCAAACCTTATGTTTGACAGTGGTGACTTTTGCCTACCCCTGCACTCCTCCTTCACTTCACTTCACCAATGCCACCTTCTTCACGGGGCTGCTTCCCACCGGCGAGGCTGTGCGGGCTCCCGCTGCCTCTGTACCACCAACTCACTGTCCACCTCTTTTCTCCACGGTATTAACGAGAACGCTCACACATACAGTCACGATGCAGATACTTAGAGCGGTGCAGCATCAACTTACTCCCCGAAAAAAAGCTGATGCTCGATTCCTGTTCTAAGCCAGAGCAAGCTTTTCCACCCTGCCAGACTTGCTCTTCGAACATCGCAGGCTGGTTCTCCGACATCTACCACTTCGCTTACGTAGCAGTTAAACAACACCCCGATCTGTGATTTCTGTTTTTCTCTTAGCACAGCCTTGTCATGCGGGTATCTTTAACTGGAGTTTTTTGGAAGAGCTGCTGCGCTGCTCAGATGAGGCACACAACTGTCCTCCCCTCCTTTTTTCCATAAATAACCCCAAGCAGATCAGCCACGTGCAGCCACACACGTTGTGCAGACCCAGGCAGGCAAGACCCTGGTTAACTGAGTGTACTGGAGGCAGCGAAACCAAGAAAAGGAGATGTGCGCGTGAGCACGACCCTGAAAGGCAGCAGAGCAAGGGGGCTTCTCCGATGGAGCTCCCGCACTGGCAACCCGGGGGACCTGCTGCGTCCAGAGGAGAGGCCACACGGGTGGGAAAGGACATCAGTGGCACCCTGGGAGCACCTCCCATGGCCATAAAACGCCAAAAATAAAGATTTGTTGCTTTTTACAGTGTTGTACATTATTTTAATGATATGTCAATTTTTTGTCAGGTTTCTAGAGAAGGTTTATGAACATGCCATGGTCTCCACAAGCTTCTGGGCTCCTCGAGCAGGACACCAGCGCCTCACCGCAGTACATGCTGAGCCACGGGAGGTGCCGTCAAGCCCAGAGACATGGGCCCGCAGGGACACAGGTCGTGCTGGCCCAATGCCTGGGGGACAAGGTCGCCTGCGGCAGCCTCTCCAGCCTGCTGCTCCCCCGTACCTGTCACTCCTCATCAGCGCGCGCCCGCTGCCTGCTCGCTTCCGACACCACCGCCTGAAAGAAGCTGACCTGGTCTAGATATTAACTGGGTCTAGCCCGTGGAAAACGCTGATGCAGAAACTGCGCGTCTTCTCTCCTCCATCTCCAGCCTCATTAACGGCTGCTGTTAACCCCCGGAGGTCCATCCGAGCGGACAGCCGCTCCCGACAGCTTTGCCGCTCGCGGGTTTTCTTTCCTTTTCCCACATCTTCCTACAAACCCACTTCCCCCTCACCTGCAGCCCCCTGATTTTCACAGCGGGTTTTACCAGCCAACCTCCTGGCTTCACCTCCATCGTTTTCCATTTCCTGGAGACCGACCCGCTTGGTTTCACCAATTTTCAGCTGCTTTTACCTCCCTCAGGAGCAGCACCATCCCGCTCCCCCCAGCACCTCCCGACCCGTCCCGTTTTGGCCAGCAGAGCAGCAACAAAGTCAAGAAACAGCCAGAAACACCCTGGCGTTAAGACCTACTTAATAAGTTGTCAGCCCGGTCCCGCGCATCTATTCTTGTGGGCATAAAGATCTCTGTCAGCAGTCAAAACACGGATTTACGCTCCCAGCACAATTCCTAGCAGCATTTAAAGATTTCTAACGACCATCCCTTTGTCCCAGGGACTTAAGCGCTGATCGAATGTCACAACGTGACACATGAATGCATAACACGACGGAGCTTTGACAGGCAGCAACGTTGTAATATGATAATTCCTCTTTGTCCCTTAATCGCCTCTGTTTTTTGCAGACTTGATTCACTTACCAACATGTGATCAATCACTGCCTTTTTCAGTGAGATAATTTTTTGCCCTCTATCTAAATGGCTCCTGTCAAAGGGAATCCAGTACTAAATTAAAGCTGATATGCTTGTCTCTGCCCTTTTGTTTGTTGACTACTTCTCGCACACAATTGATTTTAAATAGACTTTTTTTTTTTTTTTAGGGGTTCCATCACCGTTTATGCATTTTAAAAAACTTGGCTTCTTGAAATTAACACTGGATACGCACACGTTTAAAAAAAGGTCTTGAGCATCTACTTTACTGGAGAGGAATAAACACAAGAGTATGTGCTGGCAAGTGTATCAAGTCCCCACTAGACACGGCGTGAGTAACTTGCCTGTTTAGCTCTTCCCACATGCTCTATTTAAAACTGGGAGATGACAGTCGAGTCTCGAGATTTGTGAAGATAACAAAGAGAGGATGGTGTAATTTAACATGAAAGGAAGCAAGGCAAAGATCATTTGTTCTGAGACAGTAAGAAATCAGGATTTAGCTGAAGACCAGCACAGAACTTCCCAGACATCCCTCGCCCGTGTTTGCACACCCCGATGAGCACCTCCTCAACATCAGCTAAGAGGTCTTTGGGGGCACAAGCACAGAAGAAATGAGAATCTACCTTTGTGAAAAGAGAGGGGTGTTTTTGCAGCTCTCGGGTGATGATCAGACGTGTCCCAAACAGCTCTGCTCCACCCGGGGCAGAGGCAGAGCAGCCACGTGCCATCCCAAGCCTCTCCAAGCAGAGCCACGCACACGGAAACCACCCAAACCCTCTGCCTCACTGCCTGCCTATTCTCTCCAACTTCCTCAAGTGCATCCACACCGCATTCGAAACCTCAAAATTTCACATTTTGCCCTTTCCCTCCCACTCCTCTTTCCCCCACCCACCTCCTCTAAGCTGGGTCTCCCACACCTTGCGCTCATGCAAACCCTGGTGCTGCTGAAGCCGACGGCACGGCGGCCGTGGACCCAAACAGAAGTGGGAACCTGCTCTCCAGTCATCGTGACTCCTCCGTCCGCATCTGCTTGGCGATTGCTACCAGGCAAGAGAAACTGCAGAAATCCCCAGGGGCATCTTCGTCCCTCCCGTCCCAGTCAGATTCCCGCGCAGCACCTCCCCGGCTGTCGTCGCTCCTCACCGCCGTACACACCATTGGAGCTATCGACACAGGGTGATTTCAAAGCAAGGTAAGACGACGCTTAGTCAATTCGCTGATTGAGCTACAGCAGATTTTTGGTTGTGTCGTGTTTTATAAAGGATTCTACGTGGTTGTCCTGGTTATGCGCATACAGCACTTAATACTTTGCCAAGATCATAGGCACATCACAATCAGCGCTGTAATACAAATAATCATCCCTTTTTATAGACTTATTTTTCTTTTTTGAGGAAAACTCCTCAATGAAATGCCAGCTCTTTCTAAGGTGGACAGTTCCCCTGAAGGAAAAAAAAAAAAAATAAAAAAAGAGCGTTTTCCTCTTGTGGTTCTAGCAGTTTTCTCCCTCTGCGCAAGGGAAAAGGGAAAGCACACAGCTCTGTGATGGAGGCATCACCCCCGGGCGAGGGCGAGCGGCGCTCCAGATAGACGCGTCCATCCACAAAGGGCGGCGGGAGCCAAGGCGTGAACAACGTACCGATGAGAGGGGAAGGGGGAGGACTGGCTGAGGAAAAAAAACCATAAAAAGCTCCTTTTTCAAAACACATTATTATTGCACAAACCGTATTTTAACGTATTTTCAGCAAGGCACCAAATAGCCCCAGTATCTGCTTTGTGTCTCTTGGCAGTTTGAGAATGCCAAGACGCCCTGTCCTCGGGGTGCCAGAACCAATCTGTTGCCAAGAGACACAAAACTGATAGCACGGGTGTATAAAGCCGTCTGTGGAAGCGTACGAAACAGCGAACGACCTCATGTTCGGGGCTTGACTTAGTCAGCCAGACATCAAGGAAGAAAAATTAACCTTTTGTTACGAGGTTTAAAACTGACCGTTTGTATCCTTCTCCGAGGGAGGGTCAGCCTCTCCGCGGCAGAAACGCGCTGGCGTTTGGTCCTGTGGTTCAAGAAAATGCCCTGGTATTTTTTCTTTAACGTTTACTTCTGCTTTGAGAGGAGAAATATTAAAATTCACTAGTGAGGGCACTCGGGGGATGCCGCCAGGGACGCCGTGACTCGGGAGGCTGGGCAGGTCACAGCTCTGAAGTGTAAATCTTCAGAGGAAACCCAAGTGCTGGACCTTCACGATGGCACTCAGGCGAGGACCCGGTGACGTTACCCTCTAAGACGCACTTTGAGGTTCCACCTGTACACATCCAAAAGGGTTCTGCATTTACCAATTTGGCTGCCAGTAAGTTCTTCAAATATTTATTACTCCAAGCCGTGAGTAACCTACTGGAGATGCCGCAGGTTCACCCTCTGCAAACATTTCCTCGCTTTCGGTTCTGGGCGCCTCTCTCCCTCCTCCAACCTGCAAACTGGAGGCAAATCCTTCCAAATGGAGTATTTTTGCCCCAGAATTTTCCTGCTGCACTTACGGCCGAAGTTCGCTGCCCTTCCCAGTGACAGAATTAAATTCAGTGTGTTCAGGACTCCCGTAAAAGACAGAGCCATGGAGTCAGCCTGACCGCTGCTGTCAGACGGGTCCTCCGTGGACTGCTTCTCTTCAGTTTGTTTCACTGAAGTGCAATGGTTGGAAATTAAAACTCTAATTAAGAAATACGGTAATTAACTGTAATTAAGAGTTACAGCAAGATTTCGGTTTTTTGTCCCTAATCTGGGACACAAATTTTTACATGTTAAATTAAAAACTCCACTTTGGAACCGAAACGTTAGAAGGCTGTGAAGCAACTAGGTACGTTCGGTCTTACCCAGGAAAGGTCAAATTTAAATTAGAGGCATGTTTAAAACATTAAATTGTTGGTCTATCATGAGGTGTGGCAACTAAAAACCAGATACGGAGGTATAGAGCTCTCCAGGTGTCCACGTCACAGAGACAGAGGACGCAGCATCTCCCATTAAATAACGAGGATCTCCAGGGGGTTTTGGACCAAGGTCACAGAAGAGCAATAAGCCGTCGCCAGGACTAAAGAGCGGAGAATCCCGCGAGGTGGGAGCCAGGTTACAAACCACCAAGAGCTGGTTGATAGAAACAGGTCGCGGGTTTTGGGGGGCATTTTTTTTTTTTTTTTGCATCGCAAATAGAAGGTCTTGCCGCTACCATGAGAGAAAAATATCCTTTTGCCTTACGAGTCGCCCAGGCAGCCGAGCAGCGCCACACCAGCGTGAGGGCAGCGAGAGACGGGGCGGCTGGGAGGGGAGAGGAGGGTTAATAAAATTCCTACCAGAACGCAGAGAATGAGATTAAAGGAGACGTTTTGGCCATGAGGCCGCCTTTGGGCTGCAGAAGGCCTCAAAGCCAAAGTGTCTCTTCTAATCCTATTTTCTATTTCGGGAGTGCGTTTTAATAACCCCTTTGTACGTGGCACAATGACTTTAGCAAGTCCTATTTTAAGCAGATTTTCCACACTGGAAAGCAAAATGGGTTAAAATAATTGTGCCGTACACCTCGCGCGCGCGCCGCTTTGTTTAATCCGGTGTCGGACACAACGCGGTACAAGGTCCATGTCTAAAAGCGCCTTTCAGGACAAGCAGCCCAAGGCGCGGTATGGGGGAAACCAGGCTGAGGAGCACAGCGCCGTCCCACCAGCGACTGGCCCTCGCTTCCCAACCTTGGCTGATGTCACCAGGCTCCAAAATTCCTCCTTTTTTGGGCAAAAGGCTGCACCAGCCACTTCCCACCAGTTTGGAGATGGACACCAGGAGGGCGAGGCAGAGCAGAGTCAGCACAAGTGTGCCCAGCCCCAGGGAGGAGCTAACCTCCAGCTCCACAGCAGCGTCCCCACAGCCACCGAGTCACCAGCCAAGCTAACCTTGGTAATTTACCGCTTTGCAAGAGCCCACACCTGGACGATGGTTTTTTCACCTCCACACACACAAAACCGCCATGAAAGCCCTGCAGGAAACCCAAGCTCCTGAAAGCAGCCGCACTCAGGCCAAGTCTCCACCGTGGGCATGAGTCCTCCTCCTGATGGTACTCAGGGTCCCAGTGAAGCCAGGGGAGCCACTTTAGCAAAGCCAAGCCAAGATAAAACATCTAAACAATGTCATCTGTTGGACTCTGTAGGTGCATGTGCATTACATCTACCAAGAAAGCTGCTAGAGCAGCTGAAGGAAGAAGTCCAGCGCAGCCTGGCACCCTGTCCTTCAACATCCACCAACAGCACAGAAAGAAAAGCAGAACAGCTTCACACTGAAGCAAGCACAAATAAAGAGTAAACATGAGCATCTAACCATCACCTTGCTGTATGGACAGCAAATGTTGGACACCCAACCAGGTCGGTGGTTTTGCACATCTGGGCTTTGGCTCCCAGCAAACCTGAAGCCAGCAATGAAACGAATGGACCCAACAGTGCCGCAGCGGTGCGTGGCACATCAGCTGAGCACTATGGGCAAGACCTGGCCACAGCAAGAAATAAAAATGTGGGAAACCCCCCACGGAAGTTGAGCTGGAAGCACAGAGAGTCAGCTGGGGAGAGCAGTGGGCAGAGGGGACAGCAGCCCAGCACAGACTGGGGCGGGTAAGTCATGGGCAAGAGGCAGAATGGAATCATGGAATGGGTTGGGAGGGATCTTAAAAATCACCTAGTTCCAAGCCCCTGCCATGGGCAGGGACACCTTCCACTAGAGCAGGTTGCTCCAAGCCCCGTCCAACCTGGCCTTGAGCACTGCCAGGGATGGGGCATCCACAGCTTCTCTGGGCAACCTGGGCCAGTGTCTCACCACCCTCATGGTGAAGAATTTCTTCCTCACATCTAATCTAAATCTCCTCTCTTTCAGTTTGAAACCATCACCCCTCATCCTATCACTACATGCCCTTGTAGAAAGTCCCTGCCCATCTTTCCTGTAGCACCTTCAAGCACTGAAAGGCCGCACTCAGGTCTCCCTGGAACCTTCCCTTCTCCAGGCTGAACAACCCCAACTCTTTCCCCTGCCCTCACAGCAGAGGGGTTCCAGCCCCCTGATCATCTTCGTGGCCTCCTCTGGACCTGCTCTAGCAGCTTCATGTCTTTCTTCCATTGGAGGCCCCAATCTCACGTACGTGGCAAGATCAAACTGGTTTCCACTAACCCAGCTTGGATGACAACGTCCCCATGTAAAGATGTTGCAGAATATCACGAATATAAAACCGCAAATACCAAACTGACAGAAGGTGAGCAGAAGAGCACAGGCACGGGCGAGTGGTATGGCACCGAACACGGGGGAAAGGCAAGGCAGCTGCAAGGCCTACGTATCTATGAGGATGAAAACCAAACCCAAACCACAGAACAAATGCAAGTTAGCAGAGAAACTCCTGAAACAAAGAACGTGCCATAGAAATAGAACAATTTTGTCCTCTCTACGCAGCATCAGTGAGCAGTACCCAACCTCCAGGCAGCATTCAGAAGACCACTAGTCAAAGCGAATTAAGGAGGAGGTCCAAGCACAGTAGCCAGATGCCACCATCCACCCAGCAGCTCCCTGTGCCCCCACAGCAGACGTGCTCCTTGGATGAAGCCCTCCAGGGTGGCAAAGTCAGCAGCGACCTGAGCAGCTTTACCTCTGGTACATGTGGTGGGGCTGAGGCAGAGGGTGGTGGACCTCAAACCCTCACCAGGTGAAGCATCGACAGGGAAATACAGAAGAAACCACCCAAAGACCTAAACTCCACTGTGTGCATTGCAGAAAAAAAATTCTTTTAATTATGATAACGGCAGGTTAAGTACCACGGAAATTCTTCTGCATCTCAGCGGTGCTCTGTGGTAGCCAACGTTCATGGCCAACGGAATAAAATAGAGCAGGTGAGAAACACAAAAATCTATGTAGCATGAAATATCTCTAAGAGACTTGTTTAGCAAAATTAACTAGTAGTTTAATAGAAAAAAAAACCTTGATGTATGAGAGTGCTCCAATTTCTTCATAGAAATTAACATTTCAATCCTGGTTTTATCTAGAAGTCATTAAACTGTGCAACATGAATTATTGGAACTGTAGCAGAGAATTAACTCTATTCATCAAGTAAGTCCAAACAGTTTAGAGTGCATCTGTAATGAAAAAATAGCTCCACATTTCTATCTCTTCTCATTAAAGTAAACCAGTTTTCCCTCTCTCAGTATATAAAACTGTCTTCTCCTCGTGTAATTTATATTACCATAAGCCAGCTCACATTCTAAACTATTACACGCCTCCAATTAATTTTTGCAGCTTTTGCCTGAAAATTTAATGAGATAGTAGTGTATGAACCTGCTGACTCCAGATTACGTGTGTGCTTCCAATATTAATGCTGGCATAATAAAATAATCTGATACATACTTGATGAGAGCTTTTCACTATTGTGAGAGTAGTTAAGGCAATATGTAAACCAATTCCACTGATCCTCCTCCTCCCCGCACCACGTCAGGAATAAAAAAATACCCCCAAATCCAGCAAAACTTATCAGTCTGAACCTGAGGAGTCCGCAGGTAAGCGCTCACGAGACAGGTAATATCGTCAGCGCTTCCCCGGACGTCTGACAGCGGCTGTTTATTACCCAACTATTAACATTTATTTTAAGGCTATAGTCATTTTAAAATGCTTCTATTTTTGAACGCTGAAGGAGGAGAGGGACGTGTCGGGATTTACTTCTCCCCAAAAGGAAAAGTGCATTTTAAGTGTCTCCTGATGCCGCCCCGTCGGTTTGAGGAGTGGATGTGCAAGTCGAAGCATCCTCCGCGCTGCCTCCAAGCGCAGGCGTGGCCCCTACACAGAGTCACAGAATTGTTTTGGTTGGAAAAGACCTTTCAGCTCCTCGAGTCCAACCGCTCCCCCAGCACTGCCAGGTCCCCACTGACCCCTGTCCCTCAGCACCACCTCGACACGGCTGGGAAACCCCTCCAGGGATGGGGACTCCACCACTGCCCTGGGCAGCCTGGGCCAGCCCTGGACAACCCCAATGGGGAAGAAATTGTTCCTCAGGGCCAACCTCAACCTCCCCTGGAGCAACTTGAGGCCGTTTCCTCAAATCCCACCTGCCACCCTGGAACTTGCAGCGTTCAACAAATGAAGTTTGCATTTGTGCTGGGAAACCAAGTTGGGTTCGGAGTCCCAAGCGTTTCCATGGCTTGTTTTCTCTTTGCAGCTCATTTTATGGGGATAACTCATAGCTCATTCTGCGAACTGCTCTCTAGCATATTAGACAAATAACCTTTTCTTCAGAAGGACACACTCTTTGAGACTAAAATTAAAGGGAAAAAATGATATTATTGCTTTCCTCTGCAACTTCAATTTTACGATCACATATTGTGCATAATATGACTGTAATATCTACGTGCCTCAGAGAAAAATCGGCAAGAGCAACGCTCTCAGAGATCAAATAATTTTATACATAGGCTTAAAAATTCACATTTGGCATTATTTGGTACAGCCCTGAATTTATATTTACAGGAAACTCTAAGCTGCTCGTGGTGAATCTCGCAGGGCCTGAAAACACGTGTTTCGCCCCGAGCTCAGAGGAGTGGAGAAGCCGTGTCCAGGGAGCCGGCACAGCCCGGAGAGGACAGCCTGGGCGGAAGCCCAGCCTGGAATGATCATCATCACCTAGCCCAGTTACACCATCCCTTTTCTCCATTGAACACCCGCGTTAGCTGTGTGGTACAAGTAAGGCAGAGAAACCTGGGTGGACGCAGGGAGACATTCAGGCTCCAGGAGATGACCGTCTGGGACGCAGCCACAGCCACAGCACATCACAGCACATCACCGGCAAAGCCAAAATGGCCAAGCACTTGTCAGGAGAAGCGTCATCACACCTTGTTCATGCTGCTGAGGTGTGCAGAGCCCCCAGACTCGTCAAGAGGTGAGGAACAAACCAGCCTGTTAAAGGCTGGGAGAAGGGATGGACGGAGGTGGACGGCAGGAGCAATAATACCCGGCAAGCGCGGAGGGCAACGGCCGCGCACTTTAATGGCTCCCAGTGGCTTCAAATCAATTTACATTTAAAATAAATGAATTAGATCTGATAATCTCTGATACCACTCAACCTATCTGCTCCAGGGCACTGAAATTCAAATATTCTTGAGTTCCGAAAATAGGCTTTCACTCGGATGACATACAAATGAAGGCAATGAGCACCAACACCAAACGCAACCTCCCTGGTTTTTAATACAATCAAACGGCAGAATCACTTCCATGGCGTTCAAAGCGTTTTGCTACTATGACTTTTGCCCCATGTATTCACTCTCCAGCATTTTTAAGGTAGTTATAAAGAAAAACCCAACCCTTCAGTTTTCACTCCAGGAACCTGCATCCACCTGGATAACATCAGGCGAACACGGGGCACCCACCCCACCACCTCCTGGGCATGGGAGAGCTCCTCAACCTGCACCCTGCTGGGTCCTCACCAGAAACTACATTATTGGACCAATCTTGGCTGAAAATAACCTTTCAGGTGTGAGCAAGCACTTAGTTTTAACCAATTTTCAGCAGGGCTACGCTGCCACAGCCACGGTGCTGGAAACCGGCCGTCCAGCGCCAGGGACGTGAGGTCCATAACACCCATGTGGCGACACAGCGCAGACACATATCCACACATTTACATCTGTGAGATCTCACGGGACTCTCAAAAGCGAGACTACCTTTTCTTTTACAGGCTTTCGAAACTCAACCTTGTATTTTTTTTTAATATAATACTCGCATGCCCTCACACCCAACACCTCCTGCTTGCACCTTTGCACGTCAAAAGGAACATGTAATTAAATTAAGAGATGCACGGGTTCTTCCTTCGCTCCTCTCTCCTCCCCGAACACCATACCAGACAGCAAATCAAAATCTGCATTTAAATAGAATATTTTTCACGTATGAAAGTGGGCGGCCTGAGGGTAAAGAGGTATTGCAGTCACTCACCATATGCATCAAATTGCATTTAAAATGTGCTACTACGTTTTAAAAAAATTTACTCGATGTTTTTTGTCATTCTGGTGCCTTTGATTACATCAAAACTTTCAGCCCCACTGAGATTTTTTGTATCAAAGCGTGCTAACAAAAACAACGTGATATTACATCATTTCATCAATTTAATCTAGAGGAGAGGATGATACTCGATCACATCCCATAAGTCACAATCTCTGGTAATTCCAGCCATTATTCAGTGCGAAACTCAAGCAGTCGGAATTCATTAACGTGGAGTTGCTACAAATCTGCATTTTCCAGACTTTGTCAGAAAACGCAGCAGCCCAAACTCAGTGACCTGGATCTAACAGCCTTTCAGCCGAAAGGGCCTCGCTCTCCAGCCCCGGCTCCCTTCCTGCGCCGGGACAAAGCCGCGCTGCCGCCGACCAGGTCACGGCCGAAAGCCCAAGCTGGTATGAGCTTCGGCAACCGCTCCCTGCCCAGCACCCCTGCGCCGGGGTGGGGAGAATTGTGGGCGCATGGTGCTCCTGAGGTCGGAGCATTGCTCCGGAGGTGGCACCCCTGGAAACGAGCCCCACACTCCCTGCAGAGCGAGGAGGTCTCCTGCGAGCAGCTGCGGAGTGAGAACGTGCCAGCGCAGAGTGACATATGTTAGGGATGAAGTGTCACATCGCATCGGACAGGCGGCGGGGTGACGGGGACTGAGCAGTTTAGACACTGTGTTATCAGGTCAGCACCTTCATGAAAAGGGGGAAAAAAAAAAAGGGTGGATTTTGGAATAACTGCAATGAAAGGCTGATAAAACCACGGAGAGGTTCATGGACATGGTGGAGACCCAACCTGCACCACAGAAGCCAACAGCAAAACCCTCTCGAACTAATCGGTGGCAAAATCCAGCCATAACGTAGCAAAAACCTCATAATGACGCTTAGTGTGTCACTCTGCCACAGGTTTCCGTATCTTGCCTGTCTCCCTGAGCCCCTTGAGTGGCTGAGAGATGCTCTTCATCCTTTGTTGCTTACATGGCCCTTCTGCTGGCCACCCAGCAGCTTTGCTGCCCAGCCAGGAGCAGCATCCCACCTAAACACTCCCAAGACCAGGACCATGAGAAGTCCCAAGCAGGAAAGCGCTCTCTTCCGAGCATTTTCCATTGATCTCATCAGTAAAAGCAGGTCGAAAATGATTTATTTCTAATTAGAGCATATTTTGCTGACCAACGACCTAACTTCTTCACCGTACGGGCAATTTGAGAAAAGTTAACACCACAGTGCTTGGGCTTATTCCTGTGCAAAGTGTACAATCACTGTACAGAAATGTCGCCCCGGCTAACTTTGCCAGTGGTCCTGGTTACCAGGGAAGATCTCATCCACGCTGCCGTATTTCTTAATATATGTAAAAATGGCAGTGACATAAACTCCATAGCTCCGGTGGGATGGTTGGTTTTAAGAAACCCAAGTGCAGAGAATCACAGAACAGGTTGGGTTGGAAGGGACCTTAAAGATCATGCAGTTCCAACCCCCTGCCATGGGCAGGGACACCTTCCACTAGACCAGGTTGCTCCAAGCCTCATCCAACCTGGCTTTGAACACTGCCAGGGATGGGGCATCCACCACCAATCTGGGCCAACCTGTGCCAGCATCTCACCACCCTCACATGGAAGAATCTTTTCCTAATACCCAATCCAAATCCACATTCTTTCAGTTTGAAACCATTCTCCCTTGTCCTATCACTACGCTCTCTGATGAAGAGCTCCTCTCCAACTACCCTATAGACCCTTTTAAGCACTGAAAGGCCACACTAAGGTCTCACCAGAGTCTTCTTCAGGCTGAACAACGCAAAATCTCTCCCCTCTCCTCCCAGCAGAGGCGTTCCACCCTTGGGTCACTCCTGTGTCCCTCCTCTGGCCGGGCTCCAGCAGCTCCCTGTCTCTGCTGTGCTGAGCACCCCAGAACTGGACCCAGCGCTGCAGGGAGGTCTCACCAGAGCACAGCAGAGGGGCAGGATCCCCTCCCTTGACCTGCTGGCCACGCTGCTGGGGATGAGCCCAGGATACCACTGCCCTTCTGGGCTGCGAGCGCACGTTGCCGGCTCACATCCAGCTTTTCATCCACCGAGACCCTCAAGTCCCTCTCCTCAGGGCTCCTCTCAATTCACTCATCCCCCAGCCTGTATTTGTGCTTGGGATTGCCCTGACCCAGGTGCAGGAACACGCACTTGGCCTTGCTGAGAACCTCAGGAGGTCCGTCTGACCCAGACAGACCACCTCTCCAACCTGCTGCAGCGCCATGGTCCAGAGGACCTTGAACACACTACAGGTACATTGGCAGCCCGACCCTAACCCGCACCGAAGCCCGCAGCATTAAAAACCCACTTTGGCTGGGTAAATTCATGCTAGCCTCCCAACTAAAATGAGGTGTTTCAGCAGGACCCCATGCTGTGGAGCTCCTGCTGCTGAAAAAAGGCTGAAGGGAAATTAACTGCTCCCCAGCGAACGCTCCTGCATCACCATCAGTTTCTAGATTTGGCTTATTCCACCCAATTCTCACTTCCAACAGATGTCCTCTTCCCTTTTCTTCAGTGAAACGTCCACCAACAACGACAGCCACGCTGCGGTACCCGGATGCAATTCAGATCTGTGGTCCCCAATACCGAGCCTAACAAAAAAGCCTTTCCTCAGCGAGCAGCTCAAGCCCCTGGAGCAGTAAAACCCCACCAACGTTCACCGCTGACGGACTCCTGGGTTTTTTAAGAATATTACAGTGCATTTAATAGTCACGCAGCCATGAATCTGCAGTAAAAGAGCGAGCCCAGAAAGGTGAAAGCTATTATTTGAGATAGCGGATGAGGCTGTTGCAATTCCGGAATGAAATGGTAATGTGCTGTTGGGAGCGAGCGGTACATTGTTTTAACGTGTTACGATATTTATAAATATATGAAGTTTAAATAATCAGATGACAGAGGGTTTCTTTTCATCTCCTGAATGTTTATTATTCTTCACACATTAGCACTTTTTCCCCCAAATGTTATGTCTTCTGCCATTTATAATTAATTTTAACAGCTTCTGCAACTTATCCCACAGGTTGTTGCTGTTGCTTTTAAACAGCGAGCTGCTGAGAAATTGATTTGTTTGCTCCGTATGCCTACAGAAATCACATTATGAAATATGCATAAATGTCATTTCTTGGGCTGCTTCTGAGGATTAGCAGAGAAGAAAAGCTGGCTGAGGGAAAGGGAGAGACAAACAACAACAAAGCCTCACTTAGCACTTAAACCCAGCCCCATTCCTGGCTGAGGCGGTGACCTCGCTGCCCCGGTCCGCTCCCGCACAGGGGTGGGAAGAGCTGGCAGGAGATCCCAGCGCCACGGGAACCACCTAGCCCCTGCCAACGTGGAGGGGAGTTAATGAAACTAATTAACGGGCAGCAAAGTGCTCGTGCCCCCCAAAAGCACTCTCACAGCTGGAGGCCAGGAGAAGCCCCAAGAGGAGGTGCAGCGGGGGCTGTACACACTCCACCACCACCTCCAGAAGGTCTCCACGC
This sequence comes from Bucorvus abyssinicus, assembly GCA_009769605.1. Lineage (NCBI taxonomy): Eukaryota > Metazoa > Chordata > Aves > Bucerotiformes > Bucorvidae > Bucorvus > Bucorvus abyssinicus. The sequence continues at coordinate 2,948,729 of CM020032.1, forward strand.
ACCTCCACGCTAGGCAGCTCAAAAGCCCAGAGGAGGACGATTCCTCAGGCAGTTGCAGCTGGCTATGATCACCTTGCTGAGATGGACTGAGGACTGTGGCCTGACGCAACCCCTGCGGCGGTGGTGCAGGAGGGCACGGTGACAACTGAAGAATAGAATCACAGACTGGTTGGGTTGGAAGGGCCCTTCAAAGCTCATCTAGTCCAACCTGCCTGCAGGGACATCTGCAACTAGAGTGGGTTGTTCAGAGCCCCAAGGTCTAACCTGACCTGGAATGGTTCCAGGGATGGGACATCAACCACCTCTCTGGGCAACCTGGGCCAGGGTCTCACCACCGTCAGTGTAAAAAATGTCTTCCTTATCTCTAGTTTGAATCGTCTCCCTCTGGTCCCAAACCTCAGAAATCAGATCTCTGAGGCTCTGCAGCAGCACCAGAAAGTCCCCAGCCATAGCAAGCTCTCGCTCGCATTGACGCACTCCTCCTCCTCTGACTGCTCCCACTTCCACCAGTTACAGGAACTCCAACCGACCACACTTCATTTGCTGCTCTGACGGTGTCGTTTAGATACATGTGCCTTATTTACAAATTTTTCCAGTCATCACTTCACACACACGTATGGATCGCTTTTTTTATCGGAGCAGGGTCTATCACCACGCGTGACTGGTGAACAGGTCCTGCAGGTCTTTCCATTCAAGCCAAAGTAACCACAGCTCAAAATCCCCGTGGTCCATGGGACTAGCATGGAGCTCGCAGATGGCATTGGAGACGGCCAGGCTTGCAAAAAGAGTTTTATTACCAAAAAACTAAAAGCACCACAACCGGGCAGTCCACCATACGCTGTGATCCTGGACAAACAAAAGACAGCACTGTCCGCAGCCTCAGAAAAAACAAAGTTTTCCCGACAGGTTGGACCCTGCTTGCTGGGAGCAGAGCAGGAGCCACCCTGCTCGGCGGAGGCAGCCCCCACCCGTGCTGCAGGGACGCGACGGCAGCCCGAGATGGAAGGCGTCTTTCCCAGGCTATCTCCTACTGCAAAACATATTGAATGACAAGTTCTGCAATGCAAACCAGATATTTTTCTCGGCGACTTTGTTAGACACATCACTCTCCTGTATGATTACAGAGAGCTGTCAAAACAGCCTGGTGGGAAAGCTCTTCCGCAGACACGCAGAAGTATAAATTGTCAGAGGATAAAGTAAATTCCATTAACAGCTACACAGTCGTTATTTTGCATAATAAAAGTAAAGGCTCTTCGCTTGTGATCTATGTATTTACGACCATGGAACCAACGAGTGCTTTCTTTTTTCTGACGCCTTTGTTAAAATTACAAGATAATTGGTTGCTGTTGCAGATATTAATGTCTGATAACAAACTGCCTAAGGCAGGAGAGCTGGAGGGGTGGTGAAGCAGCCCTCCTGACAGCGCTCGACTCCTGTTCTCCGAGCATTACCCAAACCAACCCGAAGAAAACTCTAACTTTTACTTTGTACCCTCACAGACATCATTTGAATGAAGTATATTCTGGGCAACAGTTTTTTAAAATATATTTCTCTCTCTTCTGGCTATCAAAAAAATTTACTGGAGATAATTGAAGCGCTTTTCAGTGTAGAGTCCTGAGGGATATCAAAGGATCAGTGACAAGTCCTGAGATAACCTGGGTAAATTCTCTGCTCTAGAAACAAATATATTCCCATCCCTAAGGTTTAAGGGGGGCGGGGAAAGAACAATTTTGAGATGCCACAAGTTCCTCAATAATTAGTGCCAGTGCAAAAAGCCTGCACGTCCAGAGCACGTCCCGTTTGGGTGGAAGCGTGAATGAAGGTACACGCAAATCCTCTGCCCCCCCCCCGGGTTTACAGACAGTTGTGTTTATGAATAAAATTGCAGCTTAAAGTCTCAACCGTGATGAGCAATTCGGAAACTCGCTGCTCATAAAGATCATGCCAATTGAGGCAAGCTGGTGGGGGGATATCGTATATTATTTATTACAATTCAGGCTGTCACGGAATTAAGCACATTGAGCCAATTTCAATACGAGCGTTGGGGGAAGGAGACTAAATTCAAATTAATAAAGTTGCATTTGAAGCACACCAATGTCATCTGGAGGTTGTTTTCATAAACTGCCCCACTGATGGGAACCCTGCACCTCCTTGCTCCCCTCTCCCCACCTGGGGAGACACTTGGGGCATCCCTTGCGTCTCCTCTGGGACACATGACGGCAAACGTTCGAAAGCTCAAGGATGGCCAATAAGAAAACAGACACAAACACCCATATGTGCCTTTACAAAGGGTTCTGCACTGTGGTCGTTCACGTTCAGATTTTTAATTATTCTTCTGGGATGGACACGATACCATTAATTCCATTGCAACTTGCATTTCCTATTAGTATAATCTACCGAGTTATCTCTATAGCAGTAGCAAAATCACTTTACGGTGAGCTATATCACTTCAGAGTTAATTACATGTATTTTGGTTTTGATGAATGAAAATAGGGGCCATGATTAATTGAAGGACAATCAATATGATCCAGCTATTAGACAGCTTGATGAGGTATCCCGAGTATGCAGATAATCTATATTAATCAGCTAATTGAAGACTGCGGACTGAGAAGATTTTAGGAAATCTCAGCATGAAATTGAAAAATATCCCAATGAAACGGAAGAAGGAAAAACCCATGAAGGTTTACGGCCGTTTCTGTTTTGAACAAAAATTTTGCTTTGCCTTAGAAAAAAAAAAAAAACATGGTGATAAAACACTGAAAGCAAAATGAATTTGGTAAGCGCATCCTGAAGCATGTTTCTTATTTACATCCACCCCAACTCCTTGAACTGTATATTTTCTAATGCCTCACGATTTCTGGAGCTGCCAGAGACTGTTAAATAGTTTCATTAAAACCACGCCATTCGTCTTGGTTTAGTCGCACACCAGATCAAATTAAACCGTCAAACAGTTGAACAAATGAACCTTTTCCATCTCTTTTGACATGAAACCAAGTGGGTGAAAAAGCGCTGTACCCACGGCGGCTGGGCTGCTGTCTCCAAAGAAGAGCCCGAGAAGGGAGAAAATAATCCCAAGGTGCAAAGCCAGAGCGTCGCGTGTGTTTAGAACAATACGGGAGCGGCGAGTGCCGCCCGTGAGCCCGCGGTGTGCAGGGACTATTAGCAGAAATGCTGACAACTGGTAATCTGCTGGAACCCTGATTAATGGTTGCAGTTGTCCATTAATACCGGGCATTTTAACTTACTACTCAAATTGATTAGTCAGTTAAGAATCCAATCCTAATGTTCAATAAAATTGTGCTTTCTCTGCAAACGCCGTATGGGATGAGGGGATGCGTTCGGCAGCACGAGGAGGCTGTGGCGTGGAGGGGAGCGCGGTGCCATTCCCGGATGCGACCTCCATCCTCCTGAATTCATGCGAGAGGTGGAGATGCCCTACGAGTTCAGACGGGAAAATCCACCCAGGCAGGGATGGCAGCAGCATCTCGGGCTGGGCTGGGCACACCGGGAGGGAGGGGGGTCTGCTCTAACCTTATCAATGACTCCTCTTCACCCCAACTGCCACTGCACTTTTCTCCCTTTTCCAACCCCTAATTCCCATTATTATTGTTATCACTGTTATTATTATTTCCCTACCCTGCTTTCCTTCGCAGCACTGGCCACGGTCCAGCGTGCCCAGAAGGGACTAGCGAACACCAAGGGGAAAGTGTCAGCTTGCTACACCACTTTTTTCCCCCTAAAACGTAATGCGAGGGTACAGTGTTTCACACCACATTACAGCACCAGCGCTACCGATCTCTCCCCGCTCCCGCTGCAAACCTTTCCTTCCAGGGGGTCCTTTACCATGGATACTTCAAATACACAAGGATTTTGCATCCAAACATCAACGCCTGGGCTGCACCTCGAGCCTGGCAGCTATCGGGGATGATGGAGAAGGAAATCGAGGTGGCAGCATCGGCACAGAAGACGTGAACGTTCACTGCCAGAAAGATCATTTGTATGAGAGAAATACCTTTTAGAAGCTGTCTTCAAATTAATCTCAGACAAAGCAGCTATTTTCTGGACAGGTAAAGCCCGGTTAAGTAATTTTAAGGCACTCTTTGCCAAAGGTCAGGTGTTTTGGAGCCAAAAGCATCAGCCCACCTCTCCTGGAGTACCGGTAACTCTAAAAACGACAGATGAAATACAGACAGAAAGCGCATGCTTTTAGCACTGGCAGCAGCCACTCACACCTCCTGACCCAGAGGTCTCCATTCAATCTTGGCACAGGAGTATGGAGCCGTATTACCGGAAAGGTTCTCTAACCCAACCTCCTCCAGCATTCCCCATAGAACCAGAAGCCACAAGAGACTGGGACAGTAATTTGGAGCACCCAGGGAGTGCAGAGGGCGAGCCTGGGGTCAGTGCACAGAAATGCTGGACTGAACGAACATTTCTGAAGTGCTGTTGACAGCAGGCTGAAGAGATGCTGAGCTGACCAAGCTGATGCTGGTCCTGCTCCAGCAAGCTTCAGCCAAAGCCTCCTGAAGTTCACTCCAGGTTGGTGGGAAGGGGGTCAAGAGAGCATTGAGGTGAACGTAGGATTTCTGTCCATGGGAATTCCCAAGGAAGTTTGAGTCCCTGAACCACCAGTACCACGAGGGGTCCCATTAAGAGAAGGACTAAGATCATCATCTCAGCTGAAAGCACCACGGCCAACCCCACGGTGGGATTAGCACCGTGCAGGCTGCAGCCCAGCTCTCCCACGGACCCATTGCCTGCCAATTTGCCAGTGAACCAGCATCCACAAGAGCCCCGGCTTACAGCACTTAAACATACAGCCCCTATACATGAGTCCATAACTGGCAGGGACGCTCCAAGGGTTTTCAGACCCTGCTACACTCTCCCACAGCCGACCATGCATCGTGGCCGATGGGAGAACCAGCAGCCTTCACAGAGGGTCTGGTGTCCAGACACGCTGCTCCCTACCCACATTAAATATTTTAAAGGGCCAGTAAATCCTGTTAACATACTGCTGGGGGGAAAGAGAAAAATCAAGAGGAGAAAGAGGAAACGCCAGCACAACAAAATATCTGGATCCCATCAAGGACTCTGGTATAAATCCACAGCTGATTCATAAGGACAGCCCAGGACACAGCCGAGATTTTTTTTATGATTTCCCTGACCAGCAGCTGGAGAACAGTGCTTCTGCACCGGCAGTACCCGAGGACACCACCTTATTTTTCAGTGATGTGCAAGACTGCAAAGCCAGGAGCTGTGGCCTCTACAGGGCTGGTGTCAGGAGGATGGAGCCAGGCTCTTCCCAGTGATTCCCAGTGACAGGACAAGGGGCAACAGGCACAAACTGGAACACAGGAAGGTCCACTGAGGAGAAACTTCTTTGCTGGGAGGGTGGCAGAGCCCTGGCCCAGGCTGCCCAGAGAGGTTGTGGAGTCTCCTTGTCTGGAGAGATTCCAAACCCACCTGGGCACCATCCTGGGCAGCCTGCTCCGGTGACCCTTCCCTAGCAGGGGGTTGGGCTGGATGATCCCCAAAGGTCCCTTCTCACCCACACCAGTCTGGGATCCTGTGGCTGGTGTCTTCCCTTCTCCGGTGCTGTGGCTCTAGGCACAGGAGGGTCCATCAGGGAATGTCACATCACCACGGGGAAAAGCCTGAGATTGGTTTTATTCTCTTGCCAGGATCAATGGCCACACATTTCAGTTCCTCCTGGTCTCAACTAAGCACTGCTAAACGCTCCAGAGCCAGCTGCTTCGGCAAGAAAGTCTGAAGAGGCATTGGGACAGCGGTGCCTGCGATGGGTGACAAAGGACCACGATGCACCACAACAGGCAACCAGGGGTGCCTGCACCCACCCCAGCCCAGCGGATTCCCAGCTCCAGCTTGCACTCTCCGAATCTCATCCATGGTAATGGGCTCAGTCACCAGCACGCACCGCCCCATACTGCTGCGAGAGGAGGGAAAGCTGCCGGTGTTCCCAACCTGTGCATCTCCCGAGTGTAATAACTGCAGCAGCCCCCAGCAATAACGCAACGGCCTCCGCTGCAAAGCCTTTTAATAACATCGGGGTCTGCCTGGCTCGCCTTTGAGTATTAACATACGGAGGAAACGCCTAATAGCTTCATATTGCTGCGCGCGCGTCCGAAATAACACTCCGCAAGGGCTCTTCTATCAAACACTAAACCTGCTTAAGAGAAGACGTTTGAGCAGCATCAATTGTTTTGCAGTAATTCTTCACATTGAAAGAGGTAATTTGAAATGGGAAAGTACAGGTTGTCACGGCAGAACTATTTACGTATTTAAACGCACGTTTTGCGTGAAACTGAGTCACAGAAACGGTAGTACAAATGTAAAATTACCCTTTATTCAGCAAGATGTTTGAGAACGGATTCTCCCCGTGTTTGTAGGCAGCCGTACTCCCAGCATCACACTAACGGTCCTGTCGAAACTTTGTTATAAACTTCTCCCCTTATATCCAGGGAATTAGAAAAATCTTTGCCTAGAGGGGATTGTTTTCATAAACTCGGCGCACAGGGGTCTCGGTACAGGCAGGAATGTTTATGGAAAATCTGAGATTAGAACATTTCCAACTGCCTGGTTTCAAGTTGCACCCATGTTCAGCTATAAATAGCAAGGAAAACGCACGTATGAAAAGTGAAGAATCAACACAGTGCAGAAACCCCAACTTTGTCAGCTACGATGGAAAAATGAACATTTTTTCTATTTAACTAAAAATCTACTTTACTATGAAGCTACTCCGTGTTGCTGTTGATTGCCACAACTGTTATCTCCAGCATCTTTTAATAACAGCTTGTATTTGCAGCCCTCGATGGGGCTCTCCAGACAGGATTTTTTTGAGCAGGGTGGGTTTAACCTCCCGGTGACTTCCCCAGGGTCACCGCTTGGGATGACACCTTGACATACAAGCAGGAATTCAAATATAACCCAAGAATTTCCAAGCCCTTAAAAACCAGTGAGACCCAGCTGCTGAAATAAGGCTGTTCAGCATCTTGACGCTCAGCCAAAAGCACGGCTGTTGCCTTCCTGCTACAGCCACCGCAGCCTGAGCTTCCACTTCAACAGCGCGGAGCCGCGCCAGGAGAGCTGGGCAGGAACACCACGATGCTGGGCTTGACCCACCACCTCCTAAGATCGGCAGAAATGGGCAGCACGAGGGGATAACACCCAGAGGACATGCACATGTGAGGACGCACACAGCGGGACGCTTTACTGCACAGAGCGCTGGAAGGAATGAGCGGGAACGGTTGCCAAAATGATTATGCCAATGCAGCTAAGGGTCATGTTCTGCCACCCCCAGAAATTAAAGCCTCAGTATCAGAAAGACAGCGGTAAGGCAGACAGCACTTCTGTTGGAGCAACGCACCACTACCAACCCAGTCACTCCCCAAGCACTGGTTCTTAAGTAACGTTTTATATCTGCAATCATCCTGGAAATAGCACTGGTGATCTACAGACTCACCGCTCCCTTGGCAGAGGTAGCGGCAAGGGTTCAGTGGGTGCTTCCTGACCTGTTTCACTGCAGGGTCAGCCAGATTTGCCCCAGGTACCGTCCTCACTACTCCTTCGGTGTCAAACTTTGCACTGGAGTGGATGAGGAGCGCTCATAAACACTGTACGTCAGCCATGGCCATGGTGATCTCCAGCTGAGCAACCAGGACAGCGAGGTCCAGACGAGACCAGCATCTACAGCTCGGCATTTATACAGCATCACCAGAGCTCTGAAGATGTTCACGCACGCTATCTAGGGAAACAACATGCCTCAGCCAGTACTGCATTTCAAACACAAAAACCATCTGGAAACTGAGATCTCCCCCCTTCCCATATCTCACAAGCCTTTATCATCCAGGAAATGACATAAAATTAGCCTGGCTGGGGGAAAAGGTGAGGAAAGAGGGATGCATTAGGTCATCAAGTCCACTCCCTGGCTCCTGCACGACTCTGCTCTACCACACCTTTCCCACTGCTGGCTGGCATTACTTTAAACAACCTCTACACCACTGGGCCCCCAACCGCTTCTCCAGGTCTGCTGGTTCCAGGAGATGCTCACAGCTGATTACTGCACCTCCACCAGCTCCATGCAGCTCGCACAGGAAAGGTCTCCGCAGTTCGGAGTCGCGTCTCTGGGGACAACCTCCAGTGCTGAGGCTGGAAGAACTGTCGAGCACTGCAACGTCTCAACCCCTGATAAAACTTGCACTGGCTTTGCCTGTATTTTAGACACTTCTGCCTTCAGCTATTTCCTACCTACAGGTCACCTGCAAACTCCTTGCATGGCAGTAGTTGGACTTACCGTTTGGTTATGTGTTAAAACATGTAATGCGATGCATAAAATATTCTGCATTAGCGAAAATACACATTTCTGCACATCCTGGGCTTTTTTGCACTGAGTAGGGCAACGGTAGGGAGTAATCCTGACGGCTCAAAGACCACTGATGGTAGGGAGTGGGTCAGCAAGAGCTTAAAAGACAGACAGCGATTAGGACTGGTGGGTAAGATAGACAACGCAACATTTAAAATAATCTTGGCTGACTCAGCTGAGGTGATCCTACACCCTACGACCTAAGGGCTTTGGCCAGTGTGCAGGGTGGAACTGCCATCTCCAGAAATCTCGGGATGTGAATACGTCTGGGCACCCTCTGCTTTTGCAGCGCAGAGGAAAGGGGACAGCGAGCGCAGGCAGCGCCTGGCTGTCGGGATTCCAGGGCTCCTCAGAAAATCCTGCTGACACAGCTTCCTCTTCATCTTTGTCTCGTATCAAGTTAGTAGTCAATGTGTTATTTTAACAGCATGACAACAACTATACAGAACGTCGAGTAGTTACCTTTTATCTGGAATTTTATCCCTGCCATATATTTCAATGGAAATATAGAACTTAATGTTGCAACATATTTCATCTTGAAATGGGTAATAAAAAAACCATAGACTGTGCATTTCCCCTAAAACAAAGAGGAGGAATACTCTGAAAATCTCCTCTGGTTACTACCCTCTGTCTTCCAAAATCTCCACACCAGTCTACTGTGCTTGAACTGCAAATATTGCTGGGGATACTTCCAAGGTTTTTCCCTTTTTTTTTTCAGAAATAAAATATAAATATAAACATATCCCAAATCCAGAACGTCCTGCCCAGCCCGAGTTTCAGCTCCAGGCTGACATAAGGATGGAGATGGAGGACAAACCCTTCTGACCACACCTTGACGCCACCTCATGGGAACCTGGTGTCCCTCAGCCTGAAGAAAGGTGCTTTCAAATCTCAAGAAGGCTCAGGAAATTTTACATTAGCAGCCGCAAAACAACCCCCCTCGATCACCTCCTGTACTAGTTCAGGGTCGGGGCAACGCGGGAGGTACACGGAGGGAGGAGGGCTCAGAAAACACTCAGGAGCCCCCTCTGGGGTCTCTAAAAACACGTGTCTCCCCCATTTGTTAAATCCTGTGATTTTAGCTACCTGCGCACTGCGAGTTCCCGTGTGTCTTCAGTCAGACACATTTTCCCTTCTAAGGAAACCGCAAACCAGGGAAGAAATATTCCCCGTCCTTTTCCCTGCCCATGACAGCTGGCTAATTACCTAAATTACAGCTTTGTCAATATGACTTCATTCACTCAGCCCCTCTTCACTGTTAGCAAAAAACAGCTGAAAGACCCAAATCTTTCCAGATCTTTGGGTGTACCCTCTCTTCAAGGGAGGCCTGATGGTCAGAGGTGCCACAGTCACCACGCCTACATGAAGCAGTCTCCGGGACTGCTCCAGGGTGGGGGTCTTTGCATGCAAGATCCTTGTTTCAGTTGCTTTGGCTCGGCCATCTCCTTCCTACACGAATAAATATACACAAATCTACCTGCTGGGAACACAAAGAGGACAGAGAAGTCTTAGAAGGTTGTGAGAACATGATCTACCTCAGCTGAAAGCCTTCTGACAACCTTTTCCTGCTAGAGGATGGCTTTCCCTGAGGACCATCAGGTTCTTCAGGTTTGCTCTCCAGCATTCGTGCTGACTCTGTTTGCTCTGTCCTTGCCGTGCAACTGTCTCCTCTGAAAGACTGAGGGTACCTCCGCCTTCCAAATACATGACCGAGCTTCTGAAGTATCCCAAGCTCTTGTGTCTCCAGTAGTTTGGGTCTGCTCTCAACCAGGGTCTGCCCAGCAGTGGTGGTTACTTGCAATTACCTCCCAGTGTCATAACTGTTTCCTGAGCACTTAAACCAGAATTACTAACTGGAGTTATTGATGAGATTAAAAACTGGAAAAGGAAGATACCACTAGTGTTTTCAAAATGAAGACATTTCTCCAAGGCCAGCACCTGAGCAAGACGTTCCACTGTCAGCCTAGGACTCAGCAGAGGTGCCTGCAGGTCCTGCTCTTCCCTCCTTCAGAGGAGGCTTCCAGTAACGTGACTGTAGTCTTTGCTGCTTCTTGGCTTTTAGAACTTGCAGGACCTAACCCACAGCCTGCCTGGTCATCCTGAAACATGGATACAAGACAACAGGCATGCCCAAAGGTTTGCCAAGCCCTACTATACTCATCCTCAGGTGGGTACGGCCTAACAGTTCTGACCTTTTGTGGGACCAGCATGAGTTTAGCATCTGTATTTGCTCAGCAAATACATGAATTTGCAGACATCAAAACAGCAACAAGGTGCAATGGCTGAATTCCCTGGTGTTGCTTTGTTGATGTTGATTCCTCTTCCATTGCCTCCTCTCTTAGCAATAAAGCCCATGTCCCTGGATGACCATCTATCTTGAGCCAGGTGACACCCCCTGAGGACATATGTCTGCTTAAAGCAGGCTGTTGCTCTGGGGACTCACTTGGGATGCTGCTGAATCTCCTTTCTTGAAAAGCACCCCATCCTCGAAGGCTGCTGGTGCTGCACTGCTGGCTCAGCTGCCTGCAGCTCCAGCCCGTGAGGTTTTCCTGGCAGAGGTGAGCAGGTAGCTGCTCCAGTAAAGCAAGGCCGGCAGCCCTGCCAAGAGCCAAAGCTCCTTATTTTCTAGAGACCTGCTGGGCTGCTTCAGATATCTGCCCCTGATTCCTATGTCATGAAAGCTGGCGCCCAGAGCACCAAATCCAACAGCTTTTCCTCTCCCCTAGGAGAGGTTTCATGGTTTTGGCTCAGCAGCTTCATCACGGTGACTTTGGTTCACCACGAAATGACTGCTCAGGAGGATACAAGCTGATGGTGAACAGCCCTTGCCCTCCGTGATGATGCAGACAAGCCACAAGCTTGGTATGCAACCTCGGTGCCACAAGCCCAGGGCATCCCGCGAGGTCCTCCACAACCACCCTGGCTCCTCCACGCGAGCCACAACCTTCACACCGGCACGACCCAGCCAACTCCTCAGCTCCTCTCATGCCTCAGCAAGGCAGCCCGAGGAGAAACAAAGACGTGGAAGTGGGGAGATCCAACCACAAGCCAATGGCTATTTTGGAAGAATCTGGAAAACTGTTGAGCGGTGATTTATTCAAGGGATTCAGCAGTTCACCAACTTTGCAAAGATGGTAAAAATGTAACAAGTGAGTCTCTTGCATGAATAAAAAATAACGTTTTACATAAATTAAATATATAATTTGATTAAACATGTTTATGTCTTCGCAGTGACATTTAGAGTAGGAAGTATTCATTTTCTGTTTTGAAAGGGAAAAACTCTTTCAAATGTAATTTGAAGCTGTCAAACCAATCTTCTTTACAGATCTTTTAAATGTCACATACCTTCGAAAGGGGATGGCAGATTCCTTTTAAATATGCAATTGCAAACAGTCCAAGCAAAATCAAGAATTTATTAAAATATGCTACTGACATTTATACTGATTAAGTATAGCCCTCTCCTCACTCTCTTTCGATAGACTCCCCTGCAAGAGATGTGTCACAACAGCTCCCATTAACACCGCGCTCGCTGGAGCTCCGCAGCACGCAACCAGCCCTCCCCGACCTGCTGGAGGAGAACCTGCCTCTTGGTTTGTACAAATAGGAATTTGTGGTTGCTTTACATGAAGAATTGTGCTTTTTGATGATTTCTTCCCAGCACGCCTGAAATTTATAACCAAAAATATTAACTGCACTTACTTTAAATCAAGGGCAGCACTATACCTAATGGCTTTAAATGGAAGAGGGCATTAATCACAAGCGTGAAGAAAACCTACTGCAACTCATTCCAGACAACTTTACATTAACAACCTGTATGTTCTGTTTTATAATCACAAGATCTGTTCTTTGATTATTCGTTCATCTCCCCAATTAGGATGCAGTGCTGGATTATTTTTTAAGAGAAAAGGGACAGAGGAGAACCCTCTCAGCTACTGGTGAATGGTCAAGAGCAGCAACCACGGCAGCTCCCACTCTCAGTTACTTCCCACCGACATACGGGACATTTTAGAGTCATTTTATATTTTTTGGAAAACAAATAAATAAATACATCATTATTTCTCCTCCCCGAGCATAGGTCTCATTATCATTAATGGAAACCCCCACTGTAAATTCTCCCCCATGAAGCAACACTAAGAGCAAGGGCATCCTGAGCAAGCAGACTCAAACTGGAAAATAAAATATACTTCCCATTTCTCGCTGCCACCACAGGAGAAGTGTAATGAAGTGCAGGAGATTAAGTCACAATTCCTGTATCAAACCTTCCTCGTACTCTATAATTACTCAACACAACGCAGACAACAGTTACTCCTTGGTGATGAGAATTTGTTGCGCATTATTGAAAGACTCGATCCTAATGCTCTCCACTTTCTGGTGCGCATCACAGTGAATTACAGCATGGCCACCATAACGTAAATCACCACCAGCACCAACCCTGGCTTACTTAAGGCTTACACTTGGTATTTAAATCAGCAAATTGCTGAAGGGACTCTCCGTACTGCAGAGGCACGGCCGTGCCAGGCAGCGGGGACACATCGCAGCCCGCTGGCAGCACTCTGTGCTGAGCACACCGCAGCAGGCGTCCAAAGCGAGCGTGCCCGAAAATAGCCAGGACCACCATCAGCATTTTCTTGGAGGATTCATGGGTGACATTCATCATCACGCCATAAATGAATATAATGGAGTTAAGAATGGAGAGAATCTCCATCCCCTGCCTGTGACACACGACGCTCTCCCCAAGGTGTCCCTCTGTCCCCACTGCTTTGGGGAGTCCAGTCCCACCAATCCCTTTGGTCTGCCATGCTGGGGAGAACAAGAGTTCAGCTCTCTTTTTAAACCAGCTTTGGTCAGTCCACGGTACTTCGCAAGTACTTAGAAGTTCTGTCCACAGAAACAAGCGGTCTGGACTTCAGGCAGGACTCCGTTCCCCTTCTCCCTTTCCAAAGACGGAACAAACCGCCACACACTGTGTATGCAGAACCAGCAAATGGGTCTCTCCCCTCAGAAGAACACTGGCAGACCCTGAAGGTCATACTCAGCCTCGGGAGATGTCAGGGGCTGCCTTCCAGATGGACAGCACCAACACCAGGACATGCCGCCTGGAAAAGGTGGGGAATCTGCTCGACGGGCTTCTCAAAAGCTCAGCGAGTCTGATCCGTGTCTGAGCTACTCCGAATACAACCGTGGACCACATCACCAGCCGGTGTAAATCAGCATCACCACGGCAGCGCGGCAGAGCGTGGAGCCTGGCCCCCGTCGCTGCTCCAAGGCGCAGGAGCATCCCTGATTTCCTCTGACAGAATCAGCGCACTCGTCACCAACGTCTCCCAGAGCCGGAGCAGGAGGTTTGCCTTTATTTCCACTTTACTGCACCCTGCTGACCCAGGACACCACGTGGAAATGCCGAGTATGGAGCAAAAAGATTTAATAGTCAAGTGGTAACGCGCGTCTGGTGCTAAGAGCCTGCTTCTGGAAGACAGGTATTTAGCGACTCTGCTCTGTTGTGTGAGCAGCCCAGGCACGCGGACACATCTCAGGAGATCGGCCCGCAGAAGGGCCACGCCAACCTCATGTCCTCTACCACAGCAGCAGAAGTCACGCTAATGCTTCTCAGTGAAGTTTCCACACGTGAGCTTTCCAGTGACAGCTGCAATGTCCCCTCTCCAGGAGTCAGTCCTGTCCAAATCTGTCCCCACCTCCAAGGAGCCCCTTCCCTTCTTCAGCGTTGCCTAACTCATGCCCATCAGACCCACGTCCTCCTCCACCTCCATCTACCACAGTGCCACCACTCTAAATAGAGCTCCCACACTGGATGTCCAGCAGAGACACCGTTTCTCCTTCCTGGACCGGGCTGTTTGCTTGACTTGTGGAAGCAGGAATAGGAGAAGCAGCCATGGAAGGAATATTACACAAAGACAGTTAAGGAAAAATGTTAGAAACGTAACACAAACCCCATGCAGAGTGTGTGAGTACATAAGCATTTCTCCTGCTTAACATAATTAATGCAAACCACGCTGGGATCATGCTCTTCTTCAGTGCAGCGCGTCCATTATTTCTGTGGATCCATCCGGTTGGGTTTTTGAAAGCCGTCGCTTCCTGCGTTCCACAACAGGAACTTTACACCCACAAAACCTGGTACCATTTCTTTTTATTCTTCCTGTCTCTACTCTATTGATTTACTCAGCGATTCGATGTGCAAGGCCATAAATCGCACTGCTACTGAAGTCACAGGGGGAATTCCTTTAAACATAAGTAAAAACTCATAAATAACTTCCTGCAGTCAACAGCACATCCATTCTCTTCCCTGCTTTCAGCCTAATCTTCCGGCTAACGAATCCACTCAAGTACCCAAATGTAATTACTCCATTGTGATAGTCATCTCCTCATACTCAGAGCATAACTTGGCTTATTTCTTCTCAAATAAAAACTGGCGGAGAGGCTCCAGCCGGCAGGAGGGAGAGCAGGAAAGGTCATGAGGCGGTGGCCAACCCAAAGCACAACAAGGAAACTCTTTGACTCGACCAGAGTCCTGCACCTTGAGCAGAAGACATACCAGGGCTAGGTTGGTGGAACAAAGGGATGCCGAGCCCAGCTTAGACTCACTTTGTATTAGTACGACCCGTGGCACGGTCTTCAAGGCAATGAAGTGCGTGATCTCAAGAAAGGATGATTTTAATACCAGGACAATTCCCCCAAACTCGCTGGAAGCCACACAGCTACGAACAAAGCCAGGAATTAATCCATGACAGAGGCAGTAAAAAAGGCAAAAAACACTCGGCAAAACGCACCCACACGGGACATGTGGGGTGAACACTTCTTTCACCCTTCACGAAATTTGCTGCTGGTGTCCAGTCATCAGCCCTCATCGCTGCCCAGCTCTGCACAAGGACAGAGCTCAGCGCTCACACCCACCGACGTGGGCATGGCAGGGAAGAGCAAGGGAAAAGCCCCGGACAAATGAACCCGCGCACGGTGACGGACTCGCCGCATTACACCGCTCCACGCCATCGGATTGCAAAGCAGCGGCCAGCGACAACAGCGGGGCCAGAAGCATCGTGCTAAAAATAAATGGACAGAAATAAACCTGTCTCGGCTGCCAGCCTTCTGAAGAACCAAACGCACAGGACTTGACGGGAAAAACCCAACCCTGCAGTCACCAGTTTGCATCCGGCGCTTCGTACCGCGCAGCGCAGCAAAGGGACGGCGTCAGAAGCAAGAAGGTAAGAGACTCGCTGCCGGCACCGGAGCCTGGGCAGGGAAATGGAAACGCAGCGGGTGAGCAGCAGCCTGCCCAAGAGCATCCTCCTCCTCCTCCCCAGAGCGCAGCTGGGAAAGGCAGAAGCTGGCACGACCCGCACGGGAAGGTGAGGCTCCAGGAAGAGGGAGGGCAGCTGCTCACCCTATTCTACACCAATTATTTCAGGGCTTTTTATTTTCCTCTTTTCTTTTGCCATCTTTAACCTAAACTCTCATCACAAGCTTTCACAGGCAAACACCTTCTGGAAGCCTTCACGAGCAGGCAAAAACTGAAAACGCTGGAACAATAAACCACGCCAGCACGCTCAGACATTACCACTTAGAACGGTGATGGTTTACACCACAAACACTGGATTCGGAAGGCTGCAGGGGCAGAACCCGGCGTGTTGAACGGAGCCCACGCTCACAGGGCTCCGGCAGCGCCGTCCCTTGCCTGCCCCGTGCCTCACAACCCAGCCCCTCCTCAAAAGCAAACACCTAGTTAGCCTGGATTCCTTCTGAATCTGAGTGATGGAGCTGGTTTGGTCCTGGAGAGTTCGGGGAAGGACGTCAGAGCCACTCAGAAGGTGGTTTTTTTTTAAATTAGCTGGTCTGGGGAAAGATGTGCATCGCTACGCTCTGGGATGGTGAAACCCTTAAAACAAAAGGGGATTACACTGAAAACACGGATTTATCCTCCAGCGAGGAGCACCACCCATCCTCAAACGGCCCAGCAGCCAGGTCCCCGTGCCAGACACACGCCTCGGCTTAAGGCCAGGCAGGGGCGGCCATGAGACCACCACCACAACGCGAGGAAAAGCCTTCTCCAGCACTTCCCTCCCAGCGGACCTCAGCTTGAGTGTTCTGAGGGCTGGTTTTTCACTTCAGTGTATTTGTTTGACACATTTAACGTGAGATATTCCTAAATCTGTACGACAGAAAACGGTTTTTGAAGTGAGTTACTGGCGAAAACATACATTTAGTGATTTAAAGGTTTCGCAGTTCACTTCCACGTGAGTCAGTTTAGTAACTCTGGTCTTGGCTTGCAGCACACGAACACAGCATCGCTCACCCGACACAACGCCGGGCGCCTGTCCCACCGCCGCCTGTCCAAACAGCCATTCCTAGAGGGAAGCTGAGGCTGCTTTCACTTAGGAATAAGGGAACCACCCCTTCAGCAACTGCTCTGCACCGCTCCTCACAGCAGGACTAACCCAGGTACGCTGAAGGTATCTGAGATACCTAGGGATGGTCCCTGAAATGACAGGCAAACATCAGTTCCTTCGCAAAATGTGGCCGTTTCATACTCCTCACGCTGCGGGTGCCGTTGCTGTCAACGGAGGTGAAGAAAAGGAAGTCAGGAACTGTTGGGAGAGGGTTATTGGTGGGGTTCTAGTCACAAGTAAGGCTCAGCACAGTCCCGCACCATCGCGTGGTGAGCTACCGCAGCGGGCGGGGAGTTAAAATACAACGGTCCCGAGAACGGAAAGAGCAAAACTGTTTGAAAACAGAATAAAACCAGCCCAAACCCGACACACACATATCCAAGCGCCCTTTTATAACACACCAAGACAGGGCAAGACAAGATGCACCAGGGAAGCGGGGACTGGTGAGCTGCGAGCCGGCTGTACCAGGCTTAGAGGTGCCTGGACCTGACCTGGGGCTGCCTGCCCGGCACCTTCTGTGCCCGCGGGGCAGGAGCGCGGACAGACAGCAGGACTGGCCCAGCAGCTCAGCTTCACGTGGCACACAGCTATCCCAGCAAGCAACGTATTTTTAATGTCTTCCCCCCCCCCCATCTGCTATTTTCCAGTCCCAAAAAAGCACCAGGACGCGGAGCATCATTACGTGTGCTGCGACCTGAACACCGCAGGAAATTCTAACATTTCAGCTGCATCCACAAACCCCTCTAACACATGTGTATTTTATTTGATTTACTGCACTGCTTTTCTTCCATCTCTTGAAAGTAATTTTTCTCTAAAGCGTAACTGCTTAATTGGCAAGTGTACAAAATATAATTACCCTGCACGCGAGTTACGATACTGCTTATGGGAATACCGCTGTTGATGCATTCGGCTTTATTTTGTGTTTAATCTGTATTAAGAGAGCGGTACGGAAATAGCGAGGTGCTCCTGGTTTTATAAACACGACACGTCATTCAGGCATTTCTCTGCCTAACCAAAGCCCAAACAAATGCAATTGAAAGGCAACAGAAAATTCCCGGGCCAGCCTAACGCGTCGAAGTTAATAAAATTCTTACGGTTCCCTCTAAAAGCGCGATGTGCAGGACAAAAATAATCACCCGCTGCTCCAGGCTCGGGTTTGTCACATCCATTACAGGGCCAGAGCGAGGTAAGCACACGGCAGGCAGGAATACATCGCTTCTCATGACAACTTCAGGGGGTTTTATTACATTCCCACAAGGACCTTCGCAGTCGCATCTTTTATAGTGGGAGGCTAAAGAAGCAACACAGGGACACGGACGCCTTGTGCCAGCAGTGCCCGGTACTCCGCAGCAAAACAGCTCTCACCCTTGGTGTCCCCAGCTCTCCCCTGCCAATTCCCATTGCACCCGCAATTCCCACTACGTTCACACCCAGCCCCACCGCCACCCCCGCAGTAACTCCCCGTTCTGTGAGCATTTCCACTCGCAAGTAACGCTACGCAGAGGAGTAGATGTGCTGTCTGACAGCTCACTAACATCGGTGTGTTTTAAGTACCTTAAAGGTTTATTTCATTTGCTTGAGTAATGAGATTAATGCGATGTTTGTTTGTTTGTTTAAGGTAAAGCATACAAAGCCAAACATCTCAGTGTCCTTAACTCCCAGCGTGAGCCCGAGCTGGGTTCCCGCGTGAGCCCCTCTTACTGTTCCGCTTTTCAGTGCACCAACAGATTCCAGTTTGACTCCAGTTTCGCTCCCAGCCAGCAGTAACTCTGAAAACATCCAGCTGTACGTTCTCGCCTCCAAATACAAATCAACTTGCTCACGAACGCATTGGTTTTGTCCCAACCACGACCCAAGCAATGGATCATTCATTTTGAAACCGGTTTTGACCTGGTTTGAACACTTTGTACTCCTGTCCGTATTCCTCTGCTCAGAAGTTTCCCACCGGGGCTGGAGTTATTTCTGATGTCCCATGACCACCAAGAGCTGTCTCGGAGTTTGGATAAACTCTGCACAATTAGATGAAGTCCTTGACTATCAAAAGCAGTAATTCTCCCTCATTTTCTTCCTCCACCTCCACTAACCCCATCTGACCCAGGCATTAGCCATAGCAGGGGCTATCAGGGCCCCTACTAACTTCTCTAACCTAGCACTAAACATCTGCTGTCGACACTGGAGGGAACTCATCCTTGTGACAGATACCACAGTTTTTTTAGGAAAATGGCGGGAAATGAAGAACCTGTGAACTCTCCTGAGCACTCAAGGTCACATCTTGCTAACTCCACCTTCACATACAGGTCTCCGCTCTGCAAGTCACCTTCTTGAAGAAAATCCGCAATGCTGGTGCTTAGGACTTGCAAACACCTGGATGCTCTCATTGAACGATGGGCTTTCATAGATTTCGAGGTCAGAAGAGACCACTGTGATTTGCTAGCCAATATACTGCACACTAACTTATCTAAACTAATCCCTGCTTAAGTATCGTTCACTCCAACAAACATCCCTGAATTTGGCGATTCCAAAGGTGGAGAAACCACCAGCACCTTCAACAGCCTCTTCCACCATCAACGGTGCCAAAACCATGGACGTTAGCTCTAGCCTTTCCCTGGCTTCACCTTCCAGCTATTGGGTCTTGTTAAAACTCTGTCTGCTAGACCCCAGAGCTCTTTATTATTTAATTTCTTTTCTCCATGACAACAATAATTGCCTTAAATCAATTTACCTTCCAACACCCTCCCGGATAAGCCAAGCAGAGGGAGGTCCTGGACCCTTGCCGACTCCATCGGCATTCCCACAGCCCTCTGCAGCCCCTCCTTGACAGGCACCGGGGACACAGCGACTGCCACGTCCCTCCTCCAGCCTGGCAGCCACCTGCCAGCACCGGCAAGGAGCACACAAGACCTTTGGCCACAGGATCATATTAGCGGCGCTCGCTCGTGACTCCTCGCTCCTCTATAAAGACATGATTTCTCCAGACAGCATCCTGGAGGTAGGGCCTGCGCTGTCTGCTCTCAGATAGAGAAATTTACAGCTGGCCATCTGAGAAATACTCCCTGCTTGTATCCAAGCAATACAAATTGCTTTTACCAGCGGTCACTCCTTTTCGTGATTTACCGCTCTCCCAATCCTAGTGACATTTCAAGTGTTAGCTGCGGTGACTCTCTGCCCTATCACGGGTTGCTCACCACCACGTTAAGCAGCGTAAGGACAACACCGAGTGCTCAGAGAGGCTGCTAGAAATGGGTGTTTGGAAATGGTTTCTGATCTTACAACCGTATTTTGAGAGCTGACACGCTCCTGGGTCTCAGCCAGGCGCTCTTTTGCACATCCCCAGCCAAAACAGTGGTGTTGTACCAAGCTGCATTTCGTGCTGAATTTCAAGTAGATAAAAATCCCCGCAGTTACCTTTATCAATCACATCATCGAGCTCTTCAAATGAACAAAGACAAGTTAGTTGAAAGGGTGCGCTGCCTCTAAACTCATGCTGACGGAGATAGAGTGCATCGCCATCCGTCCCTCCTTCCTTGGGCAAGTTTCCCACCAACAGCTCAAATCATTTGCCCAGGACTCACGTGCAGCCGACAGGTTCGTGTTACTCAGCCCGGCCCGTTCACTGCTTTATTACACCAGTACGACACCAGCATTGCTACGGCTCACTGGGAATTCTCCAGCATTTCAAGACTTCGTAAAAACTACACATCACTGGCTCAGTTTACGCTGTGAACTCTTCGGCGAGAGACACCGAGGCTGAGGTACCGTGCTCAGACCAAAGCAGTGGCTGTTCGACGTTCACTTCTACCACAATCTGAACGTATCAGCACTTTTCTCTTCACAAAAGCATAATACTTTTGACTTCTATTAACTTCACCTAGTAACCTGGTTTTATTTCTACTATTTCGCAGAAATTGTTGGCTGTCCTCATCACTGCAGCTTCTCTCTGCATCTCTTCAAGCTCCGATTTCTATTCTCTGCCTGCGATTCCCCTCTCAGGCTCTTGGATGTACAACGTTGACCGTATCGTAAGGGCTGTGCATCCCACTTCAGCATCCAGCACCTTAAGCAGGCTGGGGGGGCGATGGCTGAGGGAGAAGCAGGCAGGCAGAGACCCATTCAGCCAGACTCTTCTTCCTGATACACCATTCAGCTACAGTTTGTTCACAAATAACCTCAACAAAAATCACTGGCTGCAACCTCCCTGCCTGGGGCTAAACACGAGTGAGATTTCATACCCCAAGCAAGGCTGGAGCTAGTATTTGGTGACGTTGTGTCACCTCCTGGAAAGCACAAATCCAAGAAATAGGAACTTTTGGCCAGACAAAACCAACACTGCGCTTTGTCTCCCCAGATCCGTCTATGCTGCTTCTTTCTCACGCTCACAGCTTTTGTCGTCCAGATAGAGATCTCTGCTTTCTGCTCTTCAAACACTACAGATGGGGAAAATATGTCAGAATGATACAGAATTGCCTGAAAGAGCAACGGGCCACTCTGGATGCACCGACGTGGCAGTGGAATATGGCACTGCCCGCCCCTGGCCACGGGGCTACTGGGCACGCGGGCATTCTGGTGCTTCACCTACGAATAATAATACAGCATACTGAAAAATCTTGTTTCCTTCCGTGGACGGAAAAAAATAGGTAAAATAGACACTTCGTCTGAGAAAATGCTGCTGTTATTAGCAAAGGATGAAAGCTGGGTACCCTCATTCTAGGCTGAAACGCTGCACCAGACTGGTTTTGTGTGCAAAGAGCGACTAGCTCAGACAAGTGGCAAACATAAAACTTACACGAGCTTGTGCTGTGGGATCATGAAACTTCAGACAACTGCAACATCATGAAAGCGGTTGAAAAGGGTTTTTTTCTCCCCCATATATTGAATTAATTGCATCCACAACTAATCACAGCAAAGCTCAAGTCTCTGAACTTTTAAGTGGAAAATCTAGCGTTTAGCCTAATTACTCATTTCTCCCAACATTCCTTCATGCAGAACCTGGTTTTCAGCATAAAAACAATTAAAAAGTTCACACTTCATGCCAGCTCTACAGGTACCACTATCATTTATTTGGCCTAGCACGTTTTTAAAGGGGAATTTACAGGGTTTTCCCTCCAGCCAACACAAACTAAGGACATTCCCCCCTGCCCCATATACATATATCATCATAAAACTGAAGTGTGCTCTGATAAAAGCAAGGAGAGTTGACAGGGAAAGCCAAGATGCAGTTATTTGAAGGGCCTGCAGAAGGCCAATTCTTAATTAAAAACTTTATCTGGAACATAAACTACAAGCTCCTCAAGCCCAAAGCGTTCCCAGTGCATCACCCATAGGGGAATTTGGTGACCACAGAGTCCTCACGCCTTGGGGAAGCCTCAGCCAGGTACGTGGGAGGTTGTCAGCACACACGCTTGGGACGCTGTGACGGAAAAGGAGCAGGAAAGCCGGGGACCCCCTTGGTAACGGTGGCAGGCACAAACGGGGCCAAAAGGGAAATTTTAATGAGAAGGGAGGCACCATGTCTTGGCAGCTTCACCTAAATATAAACCCGAATATCCACACAGGCAGGCTGAGGACCACAGAGCTCATCGACACCCACTGCCTGCGCAGGAGCCAGCGTGAGATTAATTGCCCGTTTTCTTTATTTTCTGCCCTAACGATGATGCTATCGGCCCCGTCAGCTGTATGGAAATGGCTGATTTCCATCTCCTCCTCCCGCCCTCCTCGTACACCCATTGCCCATCCCAAAGCCCACCAGCGTTTCAGAGGGGCTCAACCACGCTCCCAGCGGGGCCGCCTACGCCTCGCAGAGCCGTACATTGTAGTTCTTACGGTACCAACCAAAAGCCAGGCTAATTGTGGAATATCCTACAATTTTGTGCCAGGCTCCTCAGCACAGAAGCTCCTCTTTTTCCAAAGCAAACGGGTCGCTAAAAAAAATGACAGGCAGCATCCATTACATATCTGTTATATTTAGCAACAGAGAATCCATCTGCATTATTCCTGGTCTCATTAAAGACTTGGCTCCTTGTAAATATTATGTCTGTAATCCACACATTCTCCCTCCGCACTGTGCTTCTGGGGTCTGTTTAAGTAATAATTGGTATGTGTTGTTGCAAAGAAATAGTGGCGGAGTGTTTGACAACATTACACAAGTTAACGTACACCGGGGCAACAGCGGGTCCTCCTGCGAAGGATCAATTCTGCAAGGTTCCTACAGCACCGCCGCAAAAAAAATCCCAGCCAAGGAACCCTGCACTCTCTGGGTCCAAAGAAGGGTGTGATTTGGTCAACCTTGACTTGGTCACCATGGTGGTGAAGGTTCGAGGATGAGGGAGAGGACGTGGGCAAAGCAGAGCCCAAAATGCCACAACCAAGCAGGTTGCTTGAACTATGTAAAACCTCCTTCTGGCAGGAGGGGTGGCCAGAAGCCGAGAAGTATGCAGGGCAGTTGCTTTTAGCAGGGCCAGTGTTTTTTGTTGGTTTAAAGGATACACGAAATTCTTGCCAGATAGGATTGGAGGAGCGAGTCATGAATAATTAAAATCTGCTACTGATGTATTCAGTACCTTGGGTTTTATTTGCCTTTTACAGTCAAGTCCCAGAGCAGATGGGACTTCATGGATGCCTAGCAAGATGCCTACCTTGATCCACCCAGAAGACCATGTATTTGAAAAACAAGGCTGAACTATCCAAAATAACCATGTAATGCAAGTGCACACAGCTCCTGGCACCTGTAGAGCAGGGGGACCCTGAGAAGTGATGGCATCCCAGGGGCTGTCCTCCCCTGGTCAAACCACAGAGCAGGGACAAGCCTTCAGCATCCCCCCGGACGGGGCTCTGCTCCTGGAATTTCAGGATGGGCTAAATTCCTGGCTGAAATTTCAGGATGGGCTAACACCACCATCAAAACCCCAGAAGTTGGCAACTCAATGTGGAGTTGATGGATCCATCAAAATAGGCGCTAAATATCAGCGCTCTCTGGTTCCACCACACGTTTCTCCCCTTCAGCTGTTCTTTTTACTAATCTCAATAATTAGGAATAATACAACCCAGGCACAAACAAATCATTACAGAGCAAACAAACACCCCCAGCTTCGCCAGCAGGACCACCGAGGTTTGCCCACGCAGCACCAAACCCAAGCACCACAAACCCAACCGACCAAAGCGAACCCCACAGCCCGTGCAGCAGGAATCATCTCGCAGTCTCAGCACAGCAGGGCATCAAATCTAGGTGAGAATGGAGCAAAACTGGACTCAGGCCCCTCTTTATTTTATTTCCTCTGGCAAACGAGAAGGAACAAAGAAGCGACTCGCAGGAACAGGAATGAGAGTTGGCCCAGGCGCATGTGGACGTGACAAAGTGCGTTATGGAATCACGTCTTCCAGTATCACGTACGGCGGCGAGGAAAACACCAGTTCCCAGCTAAAATGTGTTGTCCCAGTCCAGAACGAAACCAGCGGTGACGTGCCAAACCCTGCCCTCCAAAGTTTCAGCGTTCCCTGCAAGAGGGGACCGCAACGACCGCCCTGCATGGTCCTTACCTGCCTGCGAGCCCTGATGCCACTCCTCTGGTCAGAGCCTGCCATCTATTACATGCAAAAATAATTTTCATTTTAGGAGTTAAGTGGGCTGTGCCGAGGACATAAAAGGTATTTCAGGGCTTTATCCTTCTCACGACAAATTGAGCGGGAGAACAAGTCTAAAAATGACTCAGAACCACGTCCCGTTTCCTTTCGCTGTTGCCTCCAAACCCCAGAGCCTGGCTCAGGGGGTGTTCGCAAGCTCTGTGGAATAACCAAGCACACAAAAAGGTGGGATTTGATCGAGGAGGGGGAGCTACAAACAGATCTGGAGGGAGGGAAACTGCTGGGGGCGAGGGGTCCCTGCACTCTGAAAAAGCCCGAATTTCTACAGCAGGTTTGAAGAGCTCCTCACCAGCAGCTCTGCTTCTTTAACTTACTCCAGCAAAGCAAGGAACACTTGCTCGATCAGAAGCGAGGAGTAAATCCGACACCTCTCAGATTTATGAGACAGCATCACCCACTAGATTTCACAAAACACTTGCACGTTGCCAGCGCTGCCTTGAGAGAAGCTTTGCCATTTCTCCCGCTTAAACACGAAGCCACTTTCAACTCCCACAGCACCAAACAAACAGCTAAAACGAACCCACCTTTTCCAAAAGCTCGGGCAAACCCACATTCAGGGTTTTGGTTTCTTTTTTTTTTTTTCATTCAAGGCCACGTTCTTACCAGAGTCAGCTGAACTGGAGAAGTCTGGTCTGAACTGCGGCCAGCCTGACGGATAAATCACCTTCCCTGGCCAAAGGTTTCCGTACACGGCTTCCAACCGCCTGCCTGTGACCCGAGGCTGATGGTTTTCCTCACACAAGGAATATTATCACTGGACCCCATGACACGAAACCACAGCATTAGAGACGGTGTGTGCTACAGTTTTTGCTGTGAGGAAATTCTTTTGGATGTTTTTCCAGCCGGAAAAAGCACAAGTGGGAAAGGGCACAACTTTGCCCTGGAAAAGTGGGGTGGGATCGGGGGAGCTGGTGGCAAGCAGGGCTGTGGGATGCAGCTCTGCGGGACATCCCCCTTCAGAGCCCTGCCCGGCCAAACCCCGGGGATCCCAAACGGGCCGGGCTGGGAAGAAAGCTACCTAAAACCCAGGGGATGCTGACGGCAAGAAAAGATCATCGACGATTTGTATGCTCTCAAGTTGGTGATAAAACTCTGGAGCGAGGAAGCATCTCAGTCTGAAATTCTAAGGGAAAAATGGAAAGTCATTTCAGAACACAGGCGTGTCTCACCGCCCTGGCTGAACTATCGTATTTACATTCAGTTTTAGAACCGCTCCGTTGTGACTCTTAAAGGGGAAGATGCTCTGATTGCCCATGACCAGAGAGCTGGGACCAGGTGAGGAGCAGCCCCCAGCCCCAGCCGGGACCAGGTGAGGAGCAGCCCCCAGCCCCAGCTGTGCCCGCTTCGCTGATGGTGGCAGTGGAGCTCCGTCTCCACGGATCTCTAACAGGTGGGTTTCACAAACCCCTCCCAAAATCACAAGCTCCTTTCTAACAATATCACCCTGCCCCAATTTTCCAGAAAAATACTTGCCGCTGCCTGACGTTTCCCAAACAACCACTTGTATGGAACTCCGGGCTGCCCCAGCGGCAGAAAGTTTTGCGAGGTGAAGAATGCAAATCTTTGTTCGAGCTTCGAGCCTGGTGGACAAAGCCATTCCCTGGGCCAGCTCGAGAGCTCCAGCACAAATCAGCTTTACGGTAAGAACAGATTACGGAACACATCGCCACGAGTAATTTTTTTTTTTTTTTTACTACAGGATGCGTAATTGAAATGTCTGCGATGCAACAATCACCTTTGAATTCATAAACAGCTCATAGTATTCTGAACACACTCGCCTATAATGAGAGCGGCTTCAATTTTCCTTGGTAAAGAGACCTTTAAAGAATGCTAAAGCAGGTCGGCGCCCTTACGCGCTGATGGAAGCAGGAACAAAAGCATTTTGTCACCAGGCATCTCGTCTATCATCATTTTCCTCACTCTGCTTAAACAAACTGAAAAGTACGTGCCTTTTTTGTGTGTGGCTTTTTCCTGCCCCCCCCCCCCCCCAAATATCCGCAATAACTGCGATTTCATCCCCGTCGCTAAGCCACCATCTGTATGAAAACAACGGTCCATTATACCTCACCGGCCCCGGCTATCGTTTTTCCTCCTTCCCTAATGTTTTTTAAAACACGGGATTAAAATGTCATCCCATCCCTCCCGTTCTGGGGAGCCGTGTGTTTCCCTCTCCTCTGGTCACGGTACACTTAATCAAGTGTGAATGATTAGAGTCCTTCAATTAGAGCCACGGACATTCAGGGCAGCCAGTTCCAAGGCGGCGCAGAAGTGTACGCTGGAAGAAGAAATTACTTCTACTACTTTGGAGATCTCCATCTCCCACTTTCCTCCTCCCCAGCCCGGCCAGGCAGAGCCGGGGGACCCGGCAAAGTACCCAGGGCTCAGCCCCCGGCAGGATTTACCTTGGGGCACGTCCCCAGGCAGGACAAAAGGCCATTCTTTCCCCCTCAGCAAGTCCAGCAAGTTGGGGAGGGGGGGGGTGTATTATTTTTTTTGGTCAAAAGAACGATGCGTAAACCCGCGCAACTCCCCCCCCCCCCCCCGAGGATATGGGGGAAAGGTTTAAAATTTACAAATAAATCATATAATAAATAGATACGGGGGAATTGAGTATTTTGAGCCCCGCGGGGTGATGGGGGGGGAGGCAGGACGGAGCGAGGCGCGGCCCCGCGTACCGCCCTGCCCTGCGGAGAGCCGGCACCGCGCACCTCCGCGGGTTAGAGTTGCTGACGGACTGACGGGGAGCGGGTGCGCGCTGTTTGTTCGGCCGAAATAAAAATTGCAAAAAAATAAAATTTCGAAAAATAAGATTTAAATTTTAAAAAAAATCAGAAATTTTGTTTTTTCGAAATAAAATAATAATAAAAAAAATTTTTTTAAAAGAAAACAACGAAACACCAAAAAAAAAAAAATTTAAAACCCAACCCCGCGGACCGCGGCCGCCTGCTCCGCGGCGTCCGGGGGACGCGGAGCTGGCGACCGCGCCGCGGGGTTCCCCCCCTCCTCCTCCCCGCCTCGTCCAAACTTTCCTGCCGCCGCCTCCCCGTTAATCCACCGGCAGATGTTGCCGGCGGCGCTCGGTACTAAGTAAACAATGCGGGGCCCGGCACAACAAAAGATTTCCCACTTCACCCCGCCGCTCCGCGCCCGCCACCCGCGCAACTTGCGCGGCCGCCTCCCACCACCATCACACCCCATATACGCGCATCCTTTCCTTTTATTTTTTTTTTTTTTTCCTCCCCTCCCTCCCTCCCTCTCTCCATCCCCATCCAAGCAAAGATGTCTTCGCTTTTTTCCTTGTCCTCCTCGGATCCCGGACGTCTCCGCCGCCCGCTTACCTGCTCCCGGCCGCCGCGGCTCGGCTCCGCCGGCAGCCCCGCACCGCTCCTCAGCGCCGCATCCCTTCCCGCATCCACCACCGCTGCCGGAGATCCACCTTAAAACCGCCACCCGCTCGCCAACCGCACACACACACAAAAAAAAAAAAAAAAAAGAAAAACCCAACTTAATCCTTCCCCCCGCTCCCCTCCTCTCCGCTCCGCTCTCCTGCTCCGCCCGCCGCCGCGCCGGGAGCGGACGGGGGCAGCGGAGCCCCGCCGCGACGCCCAGCAGCAGCGGGGAAGATGCTAATTGCAACTTGGGGGGGAGGGCGGCTGCTTTTTCCCCTCTCTTTTTTTTCCCCTCCTTTTTTTTTTTTCCTCCTCCTCTTTATAATTTTTTTTTTTTTTTTCCCCAGCCAGAAAAGGGGGAAAGTGCCCGGGCGGTGCTGGGCGGAGCGGACTCTCCCCCTCGCCGCGCTCGGTGAGCGAAGGCAGAGGTAGGAGCTCTCGCTGCCTTTTTTTTTTTTTTCCTTTCCTTTTTTTTTTTTTTTTTTTTTTTTTTTTTGGGCAATAGGCGGGGTCTCTCCTTGCAAACCAATGACACAAACCCACATGGACCAGCCTCGCCCCCTATAGATACTCTTCACTACAAATAGGCTCTCTCGGGGGATTAGTGGATCAGCTAAAGTACAAACAGACGCAGCGAGGAAGGGCCGGGGGGGGGGGCGCGGGGGGGAGGCGCCGTAGGAAGCCGGGGGGAACGCTCCGGGCCCCGGCCGCCCCCGGGGGGAAAGCCCCGGGGAAGGGGCTCGGCGAGGCGCGGCGCCTGTTGCGCTCGGAGGGGAGCGGAGCCGGAGGCGAGGGGAGCGGGCAGGGCCGCCGGCCGCCGCCGCCTTTGTTCGGCCCCCCGCGCTCCGCGGAGCTTCCGCGGCTCCCCCGGGGCTCCCGCGCCCTCGCTCCGGGACCTCGCCCTGCTCGGGGCCGCTACCGGAGGGGTGTGGGGGGGCGCACCCCATTGCAGCCCCTCGGGATCCCGCTGGCCAAGTCCGGCCTGCGCCCCGCGGCCTCTTTGTATCGCCGTCATCCCCGGCCGCGTCCGCCCCGCCGCTCGGCCGTGCCGGGGCTCCGGCGCAGCCCCGCGCGCCCCGCGCCGCGCTTGGCATCGCTGCCGGGCGGCCGGCGAATAACGGCCACCGGGCGCGCCGAGCCCCGCGCCGCTGGCAGCTCAAAGACGAGCGGCTGACACCTCCATCCCCGCCGAGCGCCCGATTTGATGCCACTATCGTAGAATCAACGCCGGGGCGTCGGGCTGAACGCGAGATAACGAGGGCGCGCTCCGCCGCGCCTGTAGTTGTATTTGTATTCCGCGTTACCCCCCTGGATTGGGGAATTAATGTTTTGACAGACGTTCTTCATCTGCTTATCACAAGACTGTGGGCAGGTGGTGATCCCATCTTTTTGTTGTACAATCAGCGAGTCTCCTGCATTATATATATATATATATATATACACACATATCCCGTGCTGCTCGACCAGCCTGGGGAAAAGCACGTTCCTTTTCCAGTCAAATACAACCCTTCCACCAGACCAATTGTCCATCAGAATTCATAAGCAAGCTTTGGGTTTTGTAGGCGAAATTACACGATGAAGAGCCTAAAGATCTTGATTCTTATAAGGACGTTTAGCTCCTCGCTGGCTGTTTACGCTGTGTCCATCATTTGTCCTCCCAGCACCTGCTGCCGGGAGCTGCTGCCTCTGTCCTGCTGAAGTCGAAGCCCCGCGTAGCCTCAGCTCACCGGGATTCCCCGTGGTGGGGGTGCCGAGATGGCCATAGCTGTGCCCGCCCCGTCAGACTCAGGCTCTGGGGTACAGCCAGGCACCTCCATTTAGATTTTAGCAAGATTTAGCAGCTTTCAGCTGGAAGACGCATCTATTTCTGCACCCTTCCCTTTGGCAAAAGTCCCTCCAGAGATCAAACCCTGCCAGTGGGAAACCTCGTGATGAAAATCACAGTCTCTGTATTATCAAGATTTCTTGGATTAATGTTAACGGGGTACCGGGGTGCGGGACAGGAGAGCAGTAATTGCTTCTAATAACTAACGTGGAGTTCATGGTGTAAACAAAGAGACACGTGTTGAGGCCAAAGACACAAGTAATTCTTTTGCTGCCGGAGCAATTAGATTATGGGTGCTAAAGCAGAGAGCTCTGAAGCAAACATCTTTAAGTTTAGCAGTGGGCAATCCTCAGGCATGTGGAGTTTTCTTCACCCTCTTTGGATTGCGATCGAACGTTCGTCAAGTGTGAAATAGCCTTTGTAATTAGATGCTAAGAAAGAAGATACCCGGTGGGGTTGGTGGGGGGCCTGAACGAAAGGGGGGTCTCTTCAAATTGCAGCTCTTAAAGTTTCCATTCAGCTGCTGCCCAACCCAAAGGAGCTTCAGCTCCCTCAGTATCTCACGGGTTTGTGCAGAATTCAGCACATGCTTGGAGAGGGGTGTGTTGGCTTCCCAGAGTGGGGCGCAGCAGGTTTGGGGCACGGGGAGGACGTAAGCGCCAGAGGAAGAGGATGGTCCTGCTGCCTGGGCAGGCACGGGGCAGACCGCTCTGCTGGCCTCTTTCTTCCAGGTCATTCCTGGATTTTATCCCCCCTCCGGACAGGTGTTCCAGGCAATAGGCTGTTACCGACAAGGCAGATTCCCCACATCTCCTCTAACTGTACCGAAGAGGCTGAGCTCCCACCCTTAGGGAACAAGTGGGGGTGGTTGTGCAGCTAATCCCTGCTCGAAGAATAGTCCTGGAAACCTCGTTTATGGGGGCTGCTTGTGAAGCAAAGCAAAACCAAGCTGTTCCTCTCTCTCTCTCCTCTATTTTAACCTACCAGTAGCTGTACTGAAGAGTTACTGGCGCGGGGCGTTTGGGGTGTTTACGTGGCACCCCTTTTTCCTGGCAGCCAGGGGAACAACGCTGCTCCCCGCCGCTGCTCAGTCACCGCAGCGCTCACTGCACCCGGCCAGGGCTGCAGCTCCACTGCTTACTGAAATCTCCCAACGTCTGCAGCCCCCAAGTCTGTAATAGCTATAGCCGATGAATCCGTCATTATTTTTAGTAAGCGCTTCTCTTGTGAATAACTTGGTTTCAACTAGAAGTGGATTCGGGAAAACGGTGATGTTTTATCATCAAAATCAGGATAAAATCAGGAAAAATACTGTTTCCTGACCCACATGCCAGCTTCCAAGCAGCTGAACTCACGTCACACGAGGCTCCGTCACCCGGGAGCACAATCACACTTTGCCTCCTCGCTTCGGCGACACGTCAGCCTGAGAGCAGCACCTCCTGCTACGCTGGTACGGCTTGAGACCTTGCAAGGAACGGAAAAGAAAGAAATAAGTGCAATTCATAATCTGCTTTTCATAAAGAGATTGATTTGCAGATGCAATTATGGGCTTTGATCCCGCCTCAACGATGCTCCTGCGCAGCTTTTGGGTACCTCTCCAGGCACAAATTGAAGTGGGCGCGTTTCCCTCTGCTGGTTCCGAGCGAGGAGCCGGTGACAAGAGCAGACCCATTATTTTACCCCTCCCAGTGTTGGTGCAACTGGGTTACTCAGTGCCGTGTAGGAACAGGCAGACACAAACCTCGCCTAGATCCTCCTCAGGCAGGGACCATGTCTGATCACGAGAAATGAGATTTGTGTGTTGAGCACCGCCGCGTATCCAGCACCGATGGCAACATCCCATTTATTTTTTACCGGTTTTTATCAGGTAACTGGTTTTTTATCAGCTCTGCTGGCTGGTTCATAATGGCCGTTCATTAAAATAATCACCTGGGTTGAAGAAGGTGCTCATGGTTTGTTACAAATCGGTGGACACCCTGTGAAAGAAAGTGCAGGAATTTTCAGTATTTAAGGTTGGACGGGGCTTTGAGCAACCTGGTCTGGTGGAAGGTACCCCTGCCCGTGGCCAGGGGGGTTGGAACTGGATGGTCTTCAAGGTCGCTTCCAACCCAACCCGTTCTGTGATTCCATGATTGACTTAATACAAAGGAAAGGGACTCATTTATGCCACAAGTTCTCTGTGGGAACACTGAAAAATGCGTGTGAATGGTTTTGCCTTTTTTTGCTGGTTCAAAAGCTTAGGGAATCTTGCTCAGCATAGGAAAAAAACCCAACAAAACATCAAGGCAGCTTTGATTTCGGAGGTTGCCAGAAATAATACTCAATATTTTTTCTTCCCCACTTCCATGGGAGTATTTCAAGTGGGTTTCTCACGGGACACAGCCCTCATTTGTTCTCTCGTGCTGATGCAGCCTTGGTATTTGAGGCGCTGGGTCCCCCAGGCCCTGATTCGAACTGACGTGGGTGGTCGTGTGTGCTCTACAAGGGCTCTGAGACCCTGAATCCTCTTCTTCTGGCTTCCTCCTGTCCTGCCCGCTGCCTCCGGGAGCAGCTTTGCAGGAGGAGGACGTGCACACCCCCGGTTCGGTCCCGCCGCGGGGTCAGGGTGTACTTTGAGCTCCTAGTTGGGAAGGTGTGGGTTATTTGCGGTCTGTGCAGAAACTCCTGGTTCTTTCGAGTTTTGAAAGAAAACCAAGCTGATTAAAAAAAAAAAAAGAGCTGCTCTGCAGCCCTGGTGCTCAGCTGCTGCTGCGAGTGCCTCAAGAAGCAGTTGGCTCCTCTGGGCCCCGGCCACGCGCTCCCAGCCCGCGCTGCTGCTTTCTCCCGCTGCCAGCATGAGCATTTGTGCAGCTGCAAGGTGAAGTGGATCGGGGAAGGGATCCAGCTGAACGCTAATCCTAGGGGGGGAAAAAGAAAAGGCTTATTTTCCGCTGGATCTGTTCGCCAACCCGGGTCTGCCTCCGGCCACATGAGATAGGGGCTGGCGCGGGGAGAGGCTCCCAGGGACGGACCCGAGCAGCCGGGGCAGGGCTGGTTTTATGGCAGCGCTGCCTCATGCCATCTTAAAAGCATGTGTCAGGCGACGACCTCGTGTTAATATATTACTGTTGTGGTGCACTGTGCGGCAGAGGTTTCAGCGCTAGATCTTCCCTCCCAGCCCCATGACGCTGCGTTTTGCAGGATCTGTGGGAGAAAAGGTTCCGGCGGTGTTCAATATTTCTTCTCTTCTAACTATAGGGATGCGGTTGGGTTGGGGAGACGAGCGCGGGGTGGCAGAGGGGCTGCCGGCAGGGAACGGGATGCCCGCACGCGTTGTCGGAATACATTAATCCTCCGCTCGCATCGACTGCAGCGTTGTAGGACCAGCAGAACACATGGGATACTCTAATACAATATATAAAGCAACTTAATTCAATAGTACATTGATTGTTGTAGTAGCAGCTGGTTCGTGGTGTAACTACGGACTCGGTATCCTACTTTCTTCACATTAAATTAAATAGAGATTTTGAGCAATTCCGCAAATTTAGGGGCCGGGTGGTATTTTTCATAACATGTTGGTGTTACCCCTTCTCGGGAAATTTATTGCTGTTGAGAAGGAAAAGGAGTCGCATGCTGAGAACTCTTGAATTGAGTCGATGGTTCAAAAGAGGCGATATAGATTACTTCTGCCCTACTACAGACACTGAATTCAACATCAGGGCGGGGGGAATTCTCACAGCCATTTCCTTTTGCAAACCTGAGCAAAAGGATGCAAATAGCTAAGAAATTTCTCTTGATAATGCTGGGGGTTTTTTCCCCTGCATGTGTGTGAAATCGTTACGCAGAACCGTTGGGGTATTATTATTATTTTTCATTTTATTCATTTGATATCCTTAAGTGAGGAATTACAAGTCTGGAGGAAAGCCTCACAGAGTACAGACGCGTTCGCCTACCCCTTCTATAAAACGTCTTAATGTCATCGCCACGTGAGCAGAATTGTTCTGCTGACGGAACACATGGCTGATGTTTAATCTTTCCAGGAAAGTTTAATGAAGGTTCTTGAATCAATCCGTCTGGTTTAAAGTTTGAAGGGCGTTTGGATGCACTAATTTGCTATATGCGCCAGGTGTTTCTAAACAAATAGTTCTCAGATAAAGGCGCGTCGAGCCCTTCCTGCTCCCCGCCCCGTGGCTGCCGTGGGCTTTCTCCACGTTCACCTTCCAGCGGCGCCGGCTGGGTTCAGTTCCCTGCCTGCACTTTGGTGTCTTAGCGGGGGTCCTACAGCACCCACTCGCCAGTTCCACGCTTGTTACTGTTTTGTAAGCCAATCATGGGGAGATTTAACTTTATAATGTCACTAGAAAGTAGTTTGGTAACGAAATGAGAGGGCGAACCGGGCCCTTCGGGTAGCTTGCTGTCTGCTGGGACACTGGCAATCACCCTGCATGGCCATTGCTGGCGGGTGGAGTGAAACGTGGTTTGCTGGTATTCCTCAGCGCCGCGGTGTAGGGCCCGGCTCAGTGCCGCCTTCTCCTAGCTGTCGCTCGCTGTTTAGATTACAGTCATGCCTGGGGCATCATCCAAGATGTGGCTGGAAAAGAGCTGGCCCAAGGGGGTGTGACAGATGTCTATAAGCCCTGAGGGGTTTGGGAGAGGGAAGAGGGAACGAGGATTCACGAGTTCTTATAACAGAAGAACGACTCACAAACCAGTGTCAGGTTTTAAAAGCAAGAATCTTTTCTCATAGTAGAAAATTACTTGGAGCAACATCCTGCCACCAAAATGTTGTGGAGCCAAATTATCTCGTGGGATAAACGGGGCTGAAATACATTGATAGGCTACAGGTACCCCAGCGATTACTGCGCGTGGCCATCCAGGACACGGTCTCTGGGTTCAGGGAACCCTCATACCACCGGTTGGTGGGAGCTAGAAGAGAGATTTGCTGTTTCTCAGTTTGCCCTGAAGCACCCATTGCGATCCCCGTTAGAGACAAGAGGTGGGGCGAGGTGGACCAGAACCGACCTGGACAGCACATCTGACCTTGTCCTTCTTACACCGACTGTCCTTGGGAAGATCCTCGTAGTTCCAAAGCACCCTCAGGCTAGAGAGTCAAAGGGAATACTGGGGGAAAGAGGTGAAGTGACTCTCACAAAGTCCCTCGGCAGGTCAGGCTGAAGCTGGGTTTCAGCAGCCCGTTCACCAGAACACCAGCCTTTCGGGGTTATGCTCATTAGGACATTACTGGCATAAAACTGCAGCAGTGCAGCCCCAAACGAGACCCTCCAAGGATTTAAGTGCCTGGAAGGCAAAAGTTGCATTTCATTGGTAGTACAATTGTGTCTTAAGTCTCTCTGGCCACCAGAGACGTAGCAAGCGTGATGTCAGCTCAAGTCGGAGCGAGGTAAATGCAGAAAAGGCAGTGCCTCTGGGTTGCCAGGAGTTCATGTGGTGCCGGTACAGTCCAAAGGGGCCTGAGCTGGGTGAGCCTTGTACCTGCTGCTGTAAGCTAAACAACCCCAAGCGACCGAACACAGGCTCCTGCGAGGGTCACTGACTACTGAGTTCCGTTTGGGCCCCTCGCTCCAAGAAGGACATTGAGGGGCTGGAGCGTGTCCAGAGAAGGGCCATGAAGCTGGTGCAGGGTCTGGAGCACAAGTGCGCTGAGGAGCAGCTGAGGGACCTGGGGTGGGTTAGCCTGGAGAAAAGGAGGCTCAGAGGAGACCTTCTGGCTCTCGACAGCTCCCTGACAGGAGGCTGGAGGGAGGTGGGGGTCGGTCTCTTCTCCCCAGGAACAAGCAACAGGACAAGAGGAAACAGCCTCAAGTTGAGCAAGGGGAGGGTTAGGCTGGACATTAGGAAAAACATCTTCACTAAAAGGGTTGTCCAGGGCTGGCGCAGGCTGCCCAGGGCAGTGGTGGAGTCCCCATCCCTGGAGGGGTTTCCCAGCCCCGTCGAGGTGGTGCTGAGGGACAGGGGTTAGTGGGGACCTGGCAGTGCTGGGGGATGGTTGGTCTTGATGATCTTAAAGGTCTTTTCCAGCCTAAATGATTCTCTGATTCTATGGACACGATCACCAGCAGGGACTGCCACCATCTCTAACTGGGAATGGAACGAAGGGACATCATCTCAGAGGTCAATCGGGCATTTGGGAGTGATTCCACCCACACCCGAGCAGCAAAGCTACCTGCACTCTCCCCTCCTCTTCTTCATTCTGAAACTAAGCTCCGTAGCCAAATCTCAGCCGATCCTTCCCAAAGCTGCTCGTTGCCAGATTGCGTGCGGTGAAGCAGAGGACAGTTCGCCCGAGAACAGTCCTACCGTTCTAGCAGTGACAGCTACAGATAGGAGGTTTCTTGTTTTTAAACGGAAGCAGTTACACACTGGAAGTCCTACTGTGATATAATTATACCGGCGTGAGCACGCCCTGTACCGTTGTGCTTATTTTACTTGCCGAAGCAGAACAAGCTGCGCTGGTGTACGCGTTTCTTCTAGCAGTTGAATTGTGTCCCCACAAGGATTTTTGCTGCTTTAACAGAAATGGTGTTAAAGCAACAGACCTTTGCAGTGGAGACCAGACTTTAGTTTCTAAGTAAGCAGTTTTACTTCTTTGTCGTCGATAAATGAGCTGCAGGAATCCAGCCCTTTAAAGAGAAAGATAAAAGGCACAGAAAATCTGGTCTCGTATGTTCCTGTTTCCTGATTAGGCTTCAGGAAAGGGCAGTCAGAGAAACGCTTTCAACCTTCACCGCTAAATCTCCAGGAAACCCCGATGCCCAGGGTCTGCGGTCAGGAAAAAAGTCTCCCAGAGGACAGAGATGAGATGGATACTCCTGTTTGCTCCAGCGTCTTCATGAAGGCACGTGATGCAACCAGCCTTCTGCTGGGTCCTGCGTTTTTGTCCATATGATCTTCTGCCATGGTTTTAGGGAGGTTCCAGTAAGAGATGTTTCTGATCCTCTTCTGCATCATGTTTTGACAAGCACAGTGTATTCAGTGGTGATCGACAAGTGGAGCCAGCATCTGGAGATCTGTTGCCGGTCAACTACTCCTTCTCTGCCCTTCTCTTTCATACCTGCTCCATAAGTTTTTCATGGATTCAACGTACTCAGAATTGATGCAGGTCGTTCCGCGTGTCTCGCTGGCTTACGCGTCCTCTGGCACATCGGCAGTGCAAGAATGAGTCGGAAGGGCATGGAGTGCAGCTTCCATGTGGTTCAGGGACAGAGAACCTGGCGAGACTCAGGACATCCCAAAGTGGCTTTTTTAGTCACCAAATGTGTGTAGAGACTGTGGCCTGGTTTGGGCCCCTTCCTTGTCTGAACACGTCCTTCCTTTCATCTCGTGTGGCCTCTGCTACAACACCTTGGCATCTCAGAGGTTTTGGTAAGTGCATCCACTGTACCTACGATGAACCTGGGAGGTACAGTGGTACTTGGGTGGGTATCTGAGGTACAGACAGATCTCCCAAACCAGACTAGCGTCCAGCCACCACGTGATCCCCTCTCTAAAGCGTGTGTTGTGACACGACCATCTGCACAAATGGGCAGCAATGCGGGCAGCTGCTTTTCTTGGGGAAGCAGTCTGAATTTGACTAACCAGCCTCAAAATGATACAATCTAAAACACTTCATCACCTGAAGAGGATTTTTCAATTGTCATCAGTGCTATTTGCTAAGAAGATTTTAATCCATGTAATGAACTATCCTATTTAAAAATCAGATACCTAAAGCTATAGGGGCTAAGTCCAGAGTGATTCTTGTCGAGGAAGCTAGTGAGCAGCAGGCCTATTGGATGCCTCACCACTGGCCTCAATGCCAACTTTTTTGCAGGAGCCAACACGGAATATTGTGGCCCCATCACCTCACAGCCAGCCCTCCTCGTCCATCCAGTCCTGCCAGTTCACAGCAAAAGAGAAAACAGTGAAGACAGAATGGCTGTTGCTAGAGGAGCCATAGTGCAGCCGAGCCATGCCCAGTGCTTTCTCAGTGCCCAAATCTGCTGAAAGAGCTTCCCTTCAAAGCATCCCAAGGCCAAACGCAACCAAAACCTGTTAATACGAAACCGTGTTCGCTGGAGTTGTCCCTACCACATTAGCCTCACGCTCCAGCAGCACAAAAGTGGAACTCGTTCTCCCTTTATTTCTCTGCGTTACATGAGATTGACTCGCGTGAGTAACTCAGCCTGCGGACTAAAGTCCTGGGAAATGGCTTCGGGTAGAGCCCGGTTTTGTTTAAAGAGATAGATTAAAAGTATGAGAAGGAAAGAACTACTCTGAGCCAACCCAGAAGGGTTTGTGCCATGCAAACGGCATGTGCGTGCGTTCTCTGCAGGTTTTTATTTCAGTTAGATAAATATCTAAATCAAATTTCATTTGCAAAACAAAAAGAGGCATTTAATGGAGCACGTATCAAACTGGAAAACCGGGAAACTTTTTCATTTGGGGCTTTTCTTCTACAGGAGGCGGTTTCCTGAAATTGTGATGCATTTGCAAATAGTTTCAGCTGTCCCAAAATTACATTTTTCAGCAAACAGCTACTTGTCTGATGAAAATCACTCAGCTGTTACCAAGGCCTTGGCTAGCTCCGGCTGTTACATTTCCAATGGGATTTTTCCACAACGGTTAAGCAGGAGTGGCCTGGGAGTTGAAATATGGTTAATTCCCTCCATCCTGTTGCAACTCGGGCAGTTTCAGCTCTTCCCTGGCTCCTGCGTGCTGCGGCTCTGCAGGTCGGGGACACGTGTTGGGATGTTGCGGGATGCCAGCAACTGCTGCAGGCTGCTGGAGCATCCCTTCGGGAGGAAACAAACCCAAACTGGAGCATGTGGAATAAAGTCTCAAGGAGGTACGAAGGGTTTGGAGATGGAGGGCTTGATGGAGGACTCACGGTGGAAGCTGGAGAGGTTCCAACTGGGTCAGGACAGGCTGGGGAAGCGGTGGAGGATTGCTACAGGAAGAGCAGCATCCAGGCAGCTCCTGTCTGCGAGCTATCAAATATAAATGTTATCTAGCACGGGGGCTGGGGGAAAGAAAAGGCTTTAAAATCCTGGTTTACACACATTGTTTTTTGAGTAAATATTATTTTAGCTATCTAAAGTATTCAAACTAATCGCGGCCGTTTCCTTTAATGTCTGCCATTCCAGACGCAAAGTTTATTTACTGTAATGTAATACATCTTGAGGG
The DNA here is from genome assembly GCA_009769605.1 of Bucorvus abyssinicus. Classification (NCBI taxonomy): domain Eukaryota; kingdom Metazoa; phylum Chordata; class Aves; order Bucerotiformes; family Bucorvidae; genus Bucorvus; species Bucorvus abyssinicus. The sequence goes on from CM020032.1 coordinate 2,987,519, forward strand.
AATGTTGTATGCAGATATTAGCAATTAACTCATTAATCTAAAAATCACAATTCTTGCAATTAATAGAGCACCGCACAGTCACTCTAATTACAAACTCTGCACAAAAGGCCAGTCTCACAGGGAACATGTAGCCTCCTAATTAGCCAAGATTTCAAAGGCAGACAGAAAATTGAGATGTTGAGGGTCAGGCAGGGAAAAATGTGAATACACTGCGCTGTGAGCAAATCTGACAGCGGGACTGACAAGCAATACGTCAAGAGTTTACTTCGGTGAAGTCTGGAGGGTAGCACTCCTCTAGCCAGCGCATCGTGCCGCTGCCTGCCAGCAACAGTGCCACGTATTTCGGGGAGAGGCACCACTGAGATTTGCTTGCACGGAGGCGATGGGGTCCCATCGCTCTTCTAACCAGGAGTCCCCAAACTTGTGAGGTGCTCACAGAGCCGTGCTCAAGGGAGGCACTGCCGTGGGATGCAGCAAAGGAGCTTTATCTGCCAGGAGACCCACGGCCACCTCAGTGGCTCAGGGACGGGGAGCTGCCCTTTGGGATGTCAGCGAGTGGCACAGCATTTTCTCCCCGAGTCCTGCGAGATGCCAAGTCACCTGGCTGCAGTCCAGCAAAGCACTTACATATGTGTTTAACTTTAAGCACAGGAGTAATCCCGCTGATTTCAGTAGGGCTACTCACACGCTTAAGGACTTGGCTGATGTGGAAAAAGAGAGCTTAGCACGAAGCAGGACCAAGTCCTCTTTCACTGGCCATGACCTTGCAAAGTCTTTCAGCATCTCCGCCTTTCCAGCTACAAGTGGAAGCACTAAGATCCACTCCTCTCTGTGTCCCCGCGCCAGCCGGTGAGGTGGCAGAGCCCCACAGCCGACACGAGTGGAGTTACCCACCTGCCTCCAGATGGGCTCTTCTCTTTCCTGAGACACGAGACCTGGCTGCTGGCGTGCTCGGTGGTGGGACATTGCAAATCCTGGCAGGACCGTCGGTCCCCCCGGCACCCCAGGCATGCCAAACAACAGCCTGAGAGATGCTGTGGGAAGCGTTTCCTCACCCAGGCCTCCACCCAGATGCTATTGTAATCTTTATCTTCAAGTAAGAGACAGCAAGTCTGCCAGCACCTGGCTGGTGTTGGTAGAAACAGTTGTCAAAAGCTGACTTCCAGTGGGAAAAGGCTGCATACCACAATGCCTGTTTGCCTAATGAAGTGGAAATATGACTGCAGCCCTGATTTCTCTTCCCTTATATCGTGTCCTGTGCTACAGCCTCTTGAGGAGTTTAGAAGCTGATGGTTTTAGTCCCAAAGAAAGTATTTTTTCATCATAGTTTACTAATCATGTCCCAGAGACAAACTCCTGTGTCAGTAGCAATTTTCTTAGGGTGCACCATTTTTTTTAGGGGGAACCTCCCGTTATCCTTGCTTGCTGAAAGGACCCTTTCAGTTCAGACCAAACAATCCCCGGGGTGCACCTTCTCATCGAGGAGCTGTGGAGGAAATCACCATTGGCATGTGCAGGCTCCTGTAACGAAGGTGGAAACATCTCCATGGGTGGAGGAGATAGATTGTAGAAGCGAAGCCACTGAGTGTTTAGATGGTGGTAAAGAGAGAGACCGTCTTGGCAAAAGCCACCGGGACTGCGACTGATAGAGATCCAATGGCTCTAGCATTTGAGAGGGCTTCTGCTTCCGTGTGGAGACAGGTCTTCTCAGTGATGGCCCTCTTCATGCAGACCTTGCTTGTAGACTAAACTTGCTGGTGCTAATACCGCTTGGAAGACAAATGCTGGCAGCAGCTCTCTGAGAACAGACCTGCTTACGGCACACTGACCCCACAACTCAGGCTCAACACAGGGTTGTGGACAGATAGTCTCTGACTTCAACTCAACAAGCCAAGCGATAATATTCTTGAAGGACACGGAAAGGCCCAGAATCCAGGAAACTGGAGATCTTTTAGAGACAGAATACTTAAAATGTGTTTGGGAGAGAACTGAGACATGAAAATGCTGAAAGAAATCACCCTAATGAAAAAGGTTTTCTTTCTAGCATTGATAGGAAGGAGCTCCACAGAGGAGTGGGATCTTAGAGAGTGAAGTCACTCCACCGTCCCACAGAGAGAGGAGGGCTTGGAAGACATGGTTGGAAGTGCCGTACCTCCAGGGGAAGGGCATGTAAGTGAGCAAGCCGTGAGATGGGTGAGCCTCCTTTGCCAGCCTCACGCAGCCCAGACAGGAGAGCACCGAGGCAGGAGAGATGAACCACGTTGCACGGGCCGTTTAATGGCTGCTGCCCTTTCAGCAAGGTGTTTGCTCTCATTAGCTGCCTTCTGTAGGGTGGGGGATACCTTTAAACTTAATATTGTTGACTTGATATTGCTTGAAGACTTGGTAAATGATAGTAAGAATTAACTAGAAAAAGACAGAGAATAAAAGTTGAGAGATCGGGGTCCCTGAACCCTGTGGCACCAACCCTGCACTCATGGCTCTTTGTCAATTAATGGGCAACACCAGTAGCTGCTGGGGCTGCTGTGGGATAGGGACTAGGCACCACAGTGGTCCCTGGCAGAGCACTTTAAAAGTGTTTAGTGGGGAAGAAATGTTCATTTCTCTGGAAAGGTGGAGAAAATGCTTAAGAAAAAAAGTGTTGTTCAAATGACTGTCTCTGGATTGTTGTTCGCTGGGAAAGAGTACGTGATTTTGATGTATTTTTTAATACCAAGGATGGCTGGGTGTGGGAATAAACAAGAGTTTTTAATAGACTTCTTGTCAGGATGACCTGGCTGCGAGTCGTGGCCGGGGTGAAGCAGCACAGCTCGCCGGGCTCTCGTCTCCTCTCTGCCCTTTCCCTCCCTGTCTAACGCCCCTTGTGCCTGCCCTGCCTCGGCCACAGCCGCGGCGCTCAGACCTGACCTTCGCACAGGGCTGGGGAGAAACTTTGGTTAATTAATGGTTGCAAAGTATTTCTGGGTCTTTGCCTGAAAGACACAACGGGTATATGAAGTACTGGGAAGGAGTTGCAGTGATGGGATGTTTATGTGCAGATAAACTAAAAAGTCAAGTTTTCTCTCTTAAAATGCTCTTTTTTGCCTCTCTGCAAAAGAGATCTCTGTGAGATTGTTATCGTAGAGTGTTTCGTTGCGACCTAAGGACAGTTATTCAAAGGGCAGGGAAATTGGTGTAAATCTTAAACCCTCTCCATGGCTGTCACATAATTAACTTCATGTTTTACCAAGATTATCTCCTCAAATGAATTATGAGAATAATTCGGTTTCGGTACCGTTCACTCAGTAATTAATCTTTGCAAGGAAAAAACTTCATTTCAAGTGCCGGTAAAGTATATGTAACATATTAATCAGAGTGTTGAACTAACAGCAGACCACTGGATGCCATCCAGGACGGATGAAATGCAACCGCTCGCCTGCACTTCTCAAAAGCAGGAATTTTATCCAGTGAGTTACAGAGACGCTGAGGGAAATCACGCTCGGGTTTAAGAACAGCGTATTGCGCTGCGCAGTGGAGAAAAGAAATGAAGGAGAATAAAATGTAAAATACTGCTTAAAGTTCAAATGGAGCAGTCTGTCTTGGAAGACAAAAAAGATGATAAAAAAAGAATTGGTAAGTCCAAGCTGGCAGTTATTAGAATAGCAAAAACATAGTGCTTATGTACATAATGGTTTAACTTAGATTAAAAACCATAACTTATCTGAAAACACCCCTTTTAGTACTGCGGAGGTTAAATATGGTTCATAGCAGCTCTCACAATTAAATTGTTTTTCCCTCGCTTCAATAAAGTATATTAAAAATCATTTCCTGAAAAGTAACAGAAGATCATTATTTTGTTTGCAAACTGACACCGTGTTATTCCTTTAAAGGGAAAACATGTGCAGCAGCGGCGGGGCTTGAACACGCTGAGCTGAAACGCGGGAAGCAGAGAGCCCGGCCCCTCTCCCGGTAAGAGCAAAGGGTTCCATGGGCAGCCCTGAGGTGTGGGACCATTGCAGCAAAGGAGCCGATTCTCCGCGGAAATCCTGCGACAGCGCGAGCCACAGCAACGCAGACACCAGGAGCTGTGTGGGGGTGTTCAGCCTGGAGCAGAGAAGGCTCCGGGGAGACCTTAGTGCAGCCGTTCAGTGCTTAAAGGGGGCTACAGGAAAGGTGAGGAGGGGCTTTTCAGCAGGGGCTGTTGGGACAGGACAAGGGGTGACGGATTAAACTAAAAGAGGGAGATTCAGGCCAGGGAGAAGGAAGAAATTTTTTACACTGAGGGTGGTGAGACCCTGGCCCAGGTTGCCCAGAGAGGTGGGAGAAGCCCCATCCCTGGAACCATTCCAGGTCAGGTTGGACCTTGGGGCTCTGAGCAACCTGCTCCAGTTGCAGATGTCCCTGCTCCCTGCAGGGGAGTTGGACTGGATGAGTTTGAAGGTCCCTTCCCACCCAAACCAGTCCATGATTCTATGATTCTATGGCTCTGTGATCCCTTTCCTCCCTGCAGCCCATCCTATGCTGCCCTCATCCCGTGTCCCTGCACAGCATACAGGGAGCTGCTCCAGGGAGCTCATGTGGCCCTACACCACATGCTGTGGTAGTAACCTGGGCTCGCCAAGCAGTTCCCTGGAGTCAGGGGTGGTGCAAGGAGGGTGCTGGAGCTATGCTGATGCAGGACCACATCCTCTGCTACAGGAACGCAGGTGTCAGATCTGCCCGTCTCCGTTAAGCATTTCGTTGAAGCGGCTACACAACATCTGCCATGGCGCGCGGTAATGGAGGTAAAGCCCCAAAGCCCTGGTGCTGGACCAGGGCTCGGCGGCACTAATCCCCTGTAAGCACACGGTCCAGAAAGCAGCTTGTTCCAATTCTGTATGTTTTGCAGTGGATGTTTTTGCAGCATTGCTTTGCTTATACAGTGGATTTCATTTGTTCATGGTCGATGGGAAGGTCTAAGATTTACAGTCACCTCTTCCTTCTGGCTATTTTCATTTGCTGTGGGATAGTATTAAAAAAATTTTCCTAGGATAAGAGTAACTACAATAGGCAATCCCCAGATGACTAGCAGACTCTTCTGCTTGCCATGAGAGCAGCTATAAATGTACAATTAGATGTAAGACTCATGTTTAAAAGTAGGAAATGGCAGGGGCTTGTCTCCAGCAGGAAGGTGGGTTCCCCAGGCCATGCTCTGCAATTCATCACATTGCCCTCCCCTTCTTTGCTACCAACCCTCTCCCCCATTCCCAGGATTTCTGTCATTATTTACCCAGGGATTTCCACCCCAGTAGCTAAGGGTGATGACCACACTTCCAGCAGCACACACTGCGCTGAGGCAGTCCGGTTGGTGTCACCCAGTGTGACCTTGTCCTTTGTGCAGGGACCCCGGTGTTGGGTGGCACAGTCCTGGCTGGCCAACTTCAGTAGCAGGCAAGGTGTCATGGGTGAACTGAAGTCCGAACCAGCGATAGTATAGAAATGCAGATTTTGAGAGCCGTGCTGATGGTCATGAGCAGCAACAGGGAACCGGCAAAGCTGCCAGCACTGTTCCCAAACACATGCTCTGCAGATGCCATGAAGCAGCTCCGTGAGTTAAGTCAGTGCAAGTTGCTGTGAACCACTCAAGTTATTCCCTCCCTAATGGGAGGGAGGTCAATATCGCAATTCAGGGGCATTAAAAATCTACAGCACGTGGGGAAATTCCTTCTGCTGTCATGGGAGGGTCCTGCACTGGCTTTAAGCTGCAGGTTGTCCCCTGCCCCCCAGCACCTGTGAGACTTCAGGGGGAGAAGAGGTCCCTCCGTTTGGCAGCAGCTGTCCATCTCTCTGTGACCCAATCTCTGCGCCACAGAGAAAGGGAGGACAGAGGTGCTGACAATTCCTGTTTTGCTCCCCTGTGCTGGGAGCTGGGTGGCTCTGTCGTGGAGGTACTAAGGTTAAAAAAGATGGGGAGAAATGGGAAAATTCCTCCAGGCTTTGCCATGGACGTAAAGGGTCCTCAAGGGATTAAAATACAAAGATGGAAACTGTCATCTATTTTTGGAAATGTTTTCCTCTCAGGGACTAACTCTGAGGCTATTAATCAGCATAACAAGAACAGGAAGAGACTCTCAAAGATCAATTGCTCCTCGCTGGAGAAGTAGTTCAAAATAATTGTATATGTGTTGGGGCTCTTTTTGGTGTAACTGAATGGTACCAAAAGAGTCAAGTATATTTAAGGGATAATCTCTCCTGTGCTGTAGTGAGCAGAGCAATAAACGTCTATTGAGATTGATTAATCACTGAGGAGGTGCCAAGGAGTTTAATCCATCCTAGAAGTCTTTTACGACAAGGATCCTGCAAAGTGGTGGGGACTGTCATTATGCAAGAAAACTGTTGGAAAACAGTCATTCGCTCTCTGTGAAATAAGTAAATATTATGTTTCTGCCTCCACCTGCAGGAAACCTCCACCCCAGAGGTTTGGATAAGGATCCACTGGTAACATTGGCTGTGGACAGGGAAGGTTCATGCAGTGTAATTCCTAGAAAACTGTCTCCTTCCTTGTTTTCCCTTACTGAGAGAGATAAAGAGGGGAAAAACATGGAAGAAGATTCTTCTGATCAAAAAAATAAGATTCAACAGACTGACCTTTCAGTCTGTGCAAAACAGAGCCCGTCCCCTTCCCTCCCCAACACGGCCTCCCTTGCCACCAGAAGCAAGAGCCTTTGTAATGTCCCACTGACCTGGAACATGTGGGACTAGACCTCCACCTTTATCTAAAGAAAATATAAGCAGAGCACCATAATGAAGTGAAAGAAAGAGATGTATGGCAAGACAAAAGCCAACGGAGAAACTGGAATAGTGTCATTGCCTTTAGAGGATGGAGCAAACCGTGGAGTCTCGCTGAGGACCATGCTCGTGCCCGCTCCAGAGAAGGCTGGGCCAGGTCAGCCATGAGACACTGGCACAGGTTGCCCAAAGAAGCTGTGGATGGCCCATCCCTGGCAGTGTTCAAGGCCAGGTTGGACGGGGCTTGGAGCAACCTCGTCTAGTGGAAGGTGTCCCTGCCCATGGCAGGGGGTTGGAACTAGATGGTCTTTAATGTCCTTTCCAGCCCAAACTATTCTGTGATATGAGATAATCACTGAAGCAGGCAGAAGCCTACACAGGGCTACTCCAATAAAACAAAACATACTGGTGACCCTAATAAAAACCTAGCAAATATCAGAGGAGGGAAGGAGACTGTACGTCTGGAATCTGGTCTGAATTTGAATAGTGACCACACTAGAAGGATTATTAAAGGACATGGTCACCAAGGAGATCTTAGTCTTATTCTTATGCAAAAAAGAGTGCAATCAAGATAAGTCCATAGAGAGTATGGCTAGTGCTTTCCAGGCCGGGCAAGACACTTCCAAAACCTGTATGTCCAGACTCCGTACAGGAGCATCTCGTAGCTGCTTCCCCTCATTTTTCTCTTTCTTCCCCTAAGCAATGCTGAGTACACAGAAGAAAAATATTTTAAATATCTGAGCTGACAAATCAAATGCAAACATGAGAACATCATTCGCTTCATCTTCCTGACCTAAAGAGAAGATTCCTGCCATGAAAGTGCATGAAACAACAAACACCTGACTTGCTTGCAAGGCCCTTTTGCAAGAAAGAGGACGTGCCCTTTCATCTCGGGCTCTGATGTACAAATCCCCATCCCTCTCTCTGCATAGTGCGATTTCCAAGGCAAAGCCCATCTCGGCTTGCGATTAAAAAACCAAACACACCCAAACCGGTATCAGGAGGGGCTGCAGGCATCTTCAGCCCTGCGCATCCCTCAGCTCCGTGGTTTCCAGCCTCTCTGGCCCCTGGTCGCTCGCATCTGCAGCGTGTGCCGCTGGAATAAGCTGCTGGCTCAGGGCGGTGGGTCAGGGTCAGGCAGGCGGGGTGGGCACAGGAAGAAAAGGTCAAAAGGAACCAATTCAACCCATTTTGAGCTGTACATTGAACTGAAAGGCAAACCTTATGGCCCCGGTTCAGGAAAGTATCAGCCGTCAGGAAAGCCCTCTAGGATGTGTGTGTGGAGAGTTGTCTTTCCTGATTCAGGGTCTAACGTCGCTCGAAGGGGACAGTGAGCTGAGCGTGTCCACACTGGTGCAAGCAGAATCCTTTTCTGTACAGAGGAGCACGCAGTGGGGTAACTGTTTTCGAAACACTTTCTTCTTATTATTTTCCTTTTTTACGCTCTTAATCTGGACTTCAAAACCCCCAAATAAATCCTATTAATTTTTTTCTGCAGGGTCAGATTCTTGCCAGTCCTTGTTGCTCCACACTCAAAAGGCCACTTGTTTACAGTCGCTGGCTCACACCAACAGGTTTTAAAATACGTTGTATTAAGTCTGCCAAAGCTACCTCTAATAAAATTGTGATTTTTGAAACAAATTTAAGACAAAAGCAAGACCTTAAGTTATCTTCCCCCTTGCTCCCATGAATCTCATTATCATGAGAACCCAGGCTGTGGCTGGTGGGTTTTTCTTTCATTTCATCCTTTGGTTGAATATAAAATTATGAATGGAATTATCTACACACTGCAGTGAGAGTGTTCAGCCTCTGGGTCGTGTATATCAATGATCGATGATGACCACAGTGAAAAGTAAGAATGTGGGGTCTACCACCAAGCTAGTTACCAAATCTAAACTGTAAGTGCATGAGCTGTGCAGTTTGTGACTGCAAACTTCTCCACTGCACCCACGCTGAGAGTCAGAAGAGTTTCCTGAGGCTCCCTCCGGCTGCACCTCAATCACATACCACCCAGTGGCACAGCCAGGAACTGTATTTCCCAGTTATTTGGGAATACTGTGTGGATGAAGCAATATAGCCCTAAACCGTGTTTTGGGAGGGATCTTCTTTTGCCCTCCAAATTCAGCTCAAAAAACGTCACTAACTTCTCCTGTGTTTTATGGTAAACCGTAGCTCAAAAGAAGCCTTTCTGAATTGCCACACAAATCTGTATGTGAAAGCATTTGCTTCTCCTTACTGAGGTGTAAAGGTGCACTCATGAGGCACAAAGGTGAGGCTATAAACCCGGCCTAGGTATGGCCATCACCAGGCTCAAAGCCACGAAGCCCGTGTGCTTGGAATGCATTGTCACTGACATCATGCAAGACATAATTAGCAAGAAAGCACCTCAGGGCTTGACCGTTGGCCATGCAATTCAACGGGACTTTCGCTATCAGCTTTAAAAAGTGTGGAGCAGGACCCCAAAGGAGCCCCACAGCCTGCTGTTCCCATAGCCCGGGGACTGCTGCCTGCGCATGGACTGTGCCTGCACAGGATGTGGCAAGAGTGTTTTCTGCTTAAAGAACTGGACGAGACCCAGGAGATGTGATCTCAGGTTTTATTTCTGCCATAGACTTCCTGTGCGACGCTGGGAAAGTCACTTAACTGCGGTGTCTGTCCGCAGTCGTACACCACCACCACTTCATTTCTAGTCTCCAACTGGACTTCTAGCAAGGGAGGAGGAGGATGTCTCGCTCAAAGTGCTGGCTGACACGTCCGAGATGCAAAGGCGCAGGTATTTTGGAGTAGAAAACATTGTTCATATGGGATGAAGAGCTTGTTTTGCCTCCTTGCTTAGATGGTGCTCTGAGCTGCTCATGAGTGAACCGTCCCTACCTCTTATGAGAACACGTCCATCTAATACGAACAATAAATATTAGTATGAGAAAAGTCTGAAAATTTCTCTTTATCATTACTTGAACGTAACAGTCAGGTTTAAAATACAATTCACATTCTCTTCACCTTCTCCTGAACAGCAGCCGGTATTTGATATCAAGAGGTTTTTCCTATTAAATTAATCAGAAGTCGTCAAGTTCTAGGTAACGTCTGGGGGTTTTTTTGGGGCTAACTTCAGAATTAATACCGGTGAGTTTGAAAAGGGTATACATTTTTCATTATGTCAGATGAAAAGAACATCCTTCCTATTTGTACGAGCGCACAATAAAAGACATCACCAGTGACTTCAGCTCCTGGGTAATTTTTTACTTGTCTATCTGGTTCATTTTTCTTTGATCAAACAAAGACTAAAAATACTGTGGCATTTTACTACTTCAAAACTCAGACATGCATAGACTTTATCTTTCTGAGGGAATATTGGAAACCGCTGTATATCGGAATTTCCCGAACTCTGTGGTTTTTGGAGAAGGACCAGTTTCACCCAGTGTAGTGGAGCTGCAGCATTGCCCCCCATGGGATTTAGTGCAGCCCCACCCCGGTGCTGCCACCAGCCAGCGCACAAGGGGGGTTGAATCAAGCAGTGATGGGGTGGGGCCCATTGCAATGCCCCAGTTTTACTGCCCAGCTATTTGAAAAGAATCCTAATTTCTTTTTTTTTTTTTTTCCCACCAGAGGCAAAAATTTTCAATGCCAGAAGCAGATCGGGCTCCTTCTCCACCCCCCACCCCGCCCCAGTTGCCCAACCCTAATAAATTCTTCTCCTGGGCTGCCTGCCTGCCGTTGTCTCTTGCTTTCTACCTTCGTGCCCTGCTTATCTTCAAGCACTTCCCCTAATCCCACTCACTTCTCTATCATTCTTATTTATTTTCCTCCTTTGTCTTAACTCTTGCTGCCTGAACTTCCTTTCCTTTATCTGGCTTCCTCTCCTTTCTGCAGCTTGGTGTTCCCCCCTCTCCTCTCTCCACTGCACGTTCATTCAGCACTTTCTGCAATGACTCTTCATCTTTTCCTCCCTTCTCTCGCTGTCTCTCCACCCTTCCCTCAGCTCCCCTCAGTCCAGTGCCTTTCCCAGCTCTCAGAGCTCTCCAGTCCCCACTCATCCTCTCTGCTGAGGCTGCTGCTTGGTGACAGCCCATGTCCTGAAGCTCTTTTGCTTCACAACATCTTCCTTTCCCTCTGCCCCTCCAGACCTCTCGAGCCCCTCCACAGCTTTCTCATTCCACCAGCATCGCCGCCTGAACCTCTGCTCCCAGATGTGGTGCCACATCAGTACCTGCCCCTTCAAAACACTTTTGCTGTACTCTTTGGCTTTTCCGTCCTTGCCTTAGAACCACCTCCATTTCCATGATGAAGCCTTCCCTTCTCATGAAGCCTTCCCTGCATGCCATCCTCTTTCTTCGCACCATTAATCATCCCTGCTCTCTCTCTCATCTAAACCGCTCTCTTCTCTTGCCTTTTTTAGACTGTAAGTGCTTTGGGACGGGGAACATGGATCATCTATGTTTATAGAGTGACTGGTAAATTTTGTGACACTGTATAAATATTTCCTTTATTAATTACAGTCTCCGGCATGAGGCATTTCTTCAGAAAAGGTTTGTAGAAAGGAAATACATATTTTGGCAGCATCTCATCAAGTATGTTGACCTCACTTTCTAATTTCCCTCCCAGCACAGGAAAGCACATACCACAGCGATTGCTGTCTTTGCGGCAGACACGCAGACCTCCCTCCGCATGCAGAAGATAGAGACCTATCTGTGAACCTCCTGTTTGTCTGCACATCATCGCAGACCGATTATGTGATAACATTTTAAGCGAGGGTGACATTTCCTACACCTCAGCTCCTACAGTTAGATCTGAGTGTCAGAGAACATCGCGTTGGTGCAGGTAAGAAGGGAGGCATTAATCTTCCCCTACCATTTGTCAGGGCTGGCGTTACATTTCACTTCATTCACTCCCTTGACACGAGACTTTCTGTGGTGCTCAAGCCTTCCCGTCAGTGGGTACCGGCTGAGGAGCTCATCTCGGGGATGTATCCCCATCTGGCCAACGACTCGCATGCATCTCGCTCCCAGGGTGTGTTATAGTGCTACCAAGTTTGAGAACAATCTCTTTCAGGGTAATAAGATGTCTCTGGACTCTCACGTAAGAACATTTCATCCTCTGAGTGTCCAGGAGAAGTGTCAGTGTAAACAGGCCGCGTCCCTTCAGCAGACGCTGCCAGCCAAGGAGAGCTCTTGCAACGCGCCTGGCCCCTCCTCCTGCTTTTTCTCTCTCTCAGCTGGCTCTGCATTCCGGATTGTTTCTACTCTTTGGCAACCCGCATCGTATTAAAAGCCGTTGGTGGGACAAGCACCGTGGTGGGAGCCGCGCGGGGCAGCTGGAGGGGAGCTTATTGCTGGTGCCTGGGCTGAGCGTGGAGCGCGGATGGACCCCGGCGCTGCTCCCGCCCCAGCCAAGCTGGCAAGTGTGGGTCACACGCGTGGGTTAGCTGTGCGCGACACAGAGAGCCCGGAGACTGAGAGTAAGGGGAAAGCCAGGGAGGAAGCACGTGCCCTTGCCAAAAATACTGTAAATAAACCCTGCTGCAGGCAGCACTGCCTGGGCTTGGTACTGCCCGGGCTCGGTAGTGCCCGGGCTCTTCTGTCAGACTCCCACTGTTCGGTGCAGCTTTGTCTGTCACCCAGGCAGGTAACAGCAATACCAGGGTCTTTGCACCTATTTACAATCGCTTTTTATTTTTTAGGGAAGTAGATTAAATCTCATCCATAAAAGATGCTTTTTCTCAGTATGACTGATAAATTCCGTTAGGAATGGTACCAGTTGTAACTATATCAAGTATCTAAATATATTTTAACCAATCAGCCGCCTTACCCAAATAGATGCATATGACACAGGTAGAGACCTCACTGTGGTACTTCAGCTGCTCTCTCATAAATGAGTCTTAATGAAATATTGACTTAGTTCTGGCACTGTTTCAAGAGCTTGTTTGTACCTTACCCCAACCGGTGGAATACCAAATGCCTCATCAAAGCATAAATCATCACAAACAAACAAACAAACAAACAAACAAACAAACAAACCTGTTGGATTGCTTTGCAATGGGAGAGTTTAACCAGGCTTTCCCAACCGGGGTCCTGGAAGCAAGGGGAGCCCAAGCTGGCAGCTGCTTGGCTGGCAACTGTAATGATCGGGACCCAGCGTGAACAAAGTACACGCAAACTGCGATGTTAAAGAGCTGCCGATGCCTCGGTAAAAACTCTTATGTTGGAGTGATTGTTCGTTCTGAACAGCTATTGAGCCTGTCAATACCTGCGCCCCAGTGCAGCAGAAACGCATACACTAGTTTGCCCTCTGCGTTTTATTCACCTCCTTTTACAAACGGCCTCCAGAAAACAGAATAATGAAACGGCGATAGCACACGATGCAGAAGTCAAAGGCAACGCGTCTGAGAGCTGCGGAGGGTGTCGCGGTGCCAAAGGACTCCGTGGCAAAACAGCAGATCAAATTCAATTCTGATCAGCTCAAAGAGAAAAACCCGCCCTTCACTCTGTGCACTCACTGACGAGCTCTTCTTCAGCTATTACCACTCAGCAGAGAGATCTGAGAGCCACTGCTGATGGTTTGAAGAAACATCAGTCAAAGCTCAGAGGCAGCCAGAAAGGCAACTGGAATATTACAGGCATCTGTGCCTGAAAGCTCATTTAATTCTTCCAGCTATGGAAGTCGGTGTAATAAAAGGTGTTACGTCTGTCTATGAACTCTGCTCCATCTGTACCCTCAGACCGGCACAACTGCAGCAAAATACCACTAAACCGGACCACATCCATATGCCACTCTATAAATTCATATCTGCTCACCTCTTGACTATCGTGTGCGGTTTTCCCCATATCCCCCTCAGCTTAGAAAACGATTCATGATTGAAGGGAGAATAGGATAAAGATCTGTAACAGCCTGAGTGGCGCGGAGGAGGTGTAATGGGAGCGATTATTACTCAATTGAAGAGCAAGCGAATGCCAAATGAAACCTTTGAGCAGGAGGTAAAGCAAATACCAGAAACCCTTTTTTTTCACATAAAGTCTGCTTCAGCCCTGGAACTCATTTGCCTTGGTGCATCAACACTAAAAAAAAATCATATGGATTTTAAAGGGATTAGACAAATTTACAGAGGATGGATTGCGCCTCTTTCTTCCTCTTTTTACACATCTGGCTACACTGGACTGAGCTGTACTGACTCGTACCTCCTTCGGTGGTCTCACACCTCCTTCAGTGGTCTCACACCTTTGGTGGTCTCACACCTCCTTCGATGTCCACACGTGCTGATTACTCTGTGCGCTTTAGTTACTGTGCAGCTTCTACTTCATGGAGCTTCCTGCTGGGCCCTAGAAGAACATGATCAGATATGGAGAATATATCACAATATGGCCTGAGCCTCCCCTAGCTTCTGACAGGGAGCAGGGGTAAGGAGCGGGAAGTACAGATGAAGACACAGTTGGTGTCACAGTGTTTTATGTAAACCATCTTCTCCTGCCATGTGGCCCTGGTGTCACAGGGTCATCACAAGTACGCTTCCTCACTGCCTTCCTCCCAGCCCCCTGGTTTTCCCATAATTACAAAGACTAAGCTATGACCTGGAACCGTCACTCCCAGCCAAACAATATCGATCTATTTGTACTTATGAAGTAGCTCCACAGTGAAGCTTTGTCCCCCTTGCTCATCTCATTCCTCTGTTAAGCCTTGACTGGTTCTGTAGCTGGATGTGCTGGAGATGCTCGCCGTGTCGATGCTCACTGGTTAGCAACAGCGTTCATTAAAGCAAAAGCTCTGCCCGTGCAGCTGTTGTAATTTCAGACGAGAAGGAGTGACGGCAGAACATGGCAAGCACAGGCCTCGTGTTGAGCCTCTCTGCAGCTGCTGCCCTGAGCAGCACAATTATGTTTAAGGGTTTGCACGGTGTGGAGTAAACAGTTTTGTGAGTTGTCTGCATGGAACCACAAACAAGGAGAGTTAAAATCAGGGTTAGGACTGGGGTCTTCTTGGCTTCACTCCTGTGCTTACTGAGTCCATGGTTCATTGGTACGCAGGAACAGAAATGCTGGCTTTGACCTAGGATTTAGTCCAGTGTCCTGCAGCACGAGATTGGAAATCCCTTCCAAAATTATTCCTCATTAGCCTTCCAAGCCGTGCTGAATATGTTCATAGCCAGGGTCCCTGCTGATGCTCAGCTCAGCGGGCACACACACGCTGACCAGCCCTCCCTGCAAAAGGTTCTCCTCATTCAGGGCTACCCCGCACAGTTCCTGTTCCTGCCAGTGGGAGTTGTGTATGTGTCGAAGCAGAGAATTTGGCTGCAGAACAGTATTTTAACTACTATATTTACCATATTGTATTATGACATTTACAATATTTCCCCCAAAGCTCTTCTCAGATTGAAGAGAAGTGACTATCTGCGTTATGCTGGCCCTTTTTCCTTGTTGATTGACAGTGAAATTAAATCAGTTCGTTGCTTGCATGTTGTATGCAACTAATTCTGCTCAGCATGGTTGAGCAACAGCTTATTCTACTAGACACCCCATCGACTTCCCCAGAGCCTCTGACTGCGAGGGGGGGTCTGTCCTGAATAAGGCTGGGGATCTCTCTGCCTTTGAATGAAGATCTTTGTCACCAGAGAAAGTTGGGGGGCTGGGGGGGAGGGTGTGTTTCGTTTTGGGGGAGGTTGTCTGGGTTTCTCTCGGTGCCTTCCTTCATTTGAACGTCGTTCTGTAATGCTGGGTTGGAATAACATTTACAGCAAAATCTGTTTCATTTGATGTTAATTATTTAATACAAATTCAGTTATTATGCCATGCCCCAGCAGCACACAAACTGTTCAGCCATAAACAGATGAAAGACTACTTCAGGGGCAAGCCACGGATGTCTGGAGACATGACTCCTTGGAGAGGAGGAGGAGAAATCTATATCCACGAGTAACTGAGCACATCCCTTCTAATCTAGAAACAGGAGATAAATTTCAGGAGATAAATTAGCCCTCTGAAATGTGTGGTTCTGTGGGCCTCAGAAGAACAGAGCAGCGTGCACAATTTTGTAGGGAAGAAATAGTTCATTGAGACAAAAAAAAAATATTAACTTCAAACCCAAAAGCACGGGAGTGCATTAATTTCCCCAGAGTCCTTTGGAGCGGTTTGGATCGCACTAGTGTTATTCATCCCCTTTTAGAGCAAACTATGACAACGGGAGACTTCACTCAATCCGCCGCCCCACCAATGTCTTAAGTGTACAACTCGAGGCAGATCAGCATTTTGCAGACAGCTCCCCAGTGCCTCCAGACAGACACGTTGTGGTCACAAGCGCTGCCTTTGGATCCCCAAAAGCTGCTTCTGTGGGAAAGATGGGTTCCAAATCTATGCCAATCCCCCTGCTCTAGTCAGGTTTGGGCTGGATTTGAGGATTACAGCTGCTTCACCTTCGTGTTGCCTCAGCCCGAGAGCACGCAGCTTCTCACGTCCCTGCTGCAACGGCCTCTGGCTCTGTGGAAAATCTGGGTTCATGGCCGTGCGCAGTGCGATGATCCCTCGATATGGTAACATATAACGATACAGTCTCTAGGGTCTCTAAGGCACTTTGGGATCTAATGCTGAGGATCCTGAGCAACCCCTGCTGAACCTGGGCATGGATCTTGTCTTGGGAACATCTGCAGAGCACAAGCCGTGGAGTGCTCCAGCCACGCAGCGCTGTGTCAATACGCGCTCCAAGTCGCTTTTCCAAAGCGGGCCGATTTAGACAACCCGGTGCCATCCTGGAAGGTAATTTAAGCACTTCAGAGTGTAAACCGGATTGAAAGCCAGTGACATAGAAGGTGCAATTCATCTTATCTCCCTTAACTGTCCAGAAGTTGGATGAGGCCTCCTGGGGTTTCTCCCCGCGCTCCCGAGCCTGGTGACAGATGTGGGTGGCATGGTCTGCCCTGTGTAGGTGTTGAGCTTTCTCCACCAGCACAGAGAGACCCTGAGCATCCAGCTAAGACCAGATAACTAAATTATAGACAATTAGAGATACATAGAGTAGGCTTTAGCATTCTGAAATGTGGTGTAGGGTACAGATTAAAAAAAAAAAAAGTTAGGTGGTACGTAACTTCCTGCTGATGTGACTTAAGAGTTTCCAAAGTCCAAGAAAAACTCTTTTCTAGGTCACCGCTATGCCTAAAGCTCAGATTTCTGTGATATTGAGATGCCACTGTCACACTAACGGCATGGGGGTAAGCATACTCTGGCATAACCTTTGCAGAATTATGAATCCAGGTAACTGAGAATTTAGCTCTCAAGTCACATTTGCAACAGCACAGGGTCGGATTTTTTAATCGTGTCCCCTCTGTGCCTCGATTTCCCCCTGCAGAACGGTTCATCCTGCAGAGGTTTAAGGACCATACAGCACGTTTTAAGGACACCAGAGCGCTGGGCAGCACTGGGATCTGTACCCCATGGTGATGGACGCCAGAGAGGTCTTCGAGGTAGATCCAGTCTTTAACCAAGCCCTTTTGGGAACTGCCAACCCCAAAGCCCAGCAGACACCTCAGGCACCCGGGAAGCTGTAGGAACTCTTTTAACGTCTATCCCTGTGGTTGTAATGCCTGTCACTGCAGTTCACGAGAGACAACTAATCAATAACCGTGGAACCAAATAGGCAAATAAAAATAAAATCCATTAAGATGGCAGAGGTATTTACTTGTTGTATTTACACCACGGAGAGCTGCACTGTCAGTCAGTGCTTCCCCTTCGCAAGATAGAAGCAATTTGTGCAGACTGATCCCAGTTTTCTCATTAATATGTAAATGAGGCATGCCAGTTGTTAGGTTAGAAGAAAGCTGTCATGTTTATTGTGACAGATTTAATGGATGTGTTTGGATTGTGCATTCAATGTGTTTTCAAGAGCATGTCTTATCTTTGTTTAGGCAGTAAATCAAACATGTAAACAACAATTCATTAGCATCTGTCAGAAGCTCAAAGCTACATTGTTATAGTCGAAAATCTCCCCAGAGGTGAAAAAAGTATATCTGACTTATTCCAGATTAGTTTGAGTATTTTCTTTCTGTTTACCAACTTGTAAGTAATAATTGAGCCGCGGAATCAGTGCGCTCAGATAGCACTAGGGGTCAGGCGGAAACCAACCAACCCCAGGAATCCAGAGCTGGTCCAGAAACTGCTGGGCAAAGAGGGGACTGTGGTCACCCACCTCTGCCCCCACTGGGGACTCGGCCAGTGCCATGCCCAGCTTTGGAGCGGTGGCTGTAGGACGTAATTTAATGCCTTGGAAGGAGAAATCTCCACTGGGGCTGCTGCGGCTGTGCCCCGTGGCTCACCACCAGCAGCTCAAGCCCAACATCGCCAAGGGGGAAATTTCGGTGGGGGATGGATGGGGTACACAGGAAAAGTAACTTGGATTTGGACATGCGGCTACAAGTGGTCTCCTGGAGAGAAGGGCTGGACCTCGAGACTCTGAGGTGGTTCATCCCCCAGTGACACCTCTGTGCCTGTTCCGCTCCTTTGGACAGCCTGAAGATGAACATGCCTCCTCCCAGAGGTCTCAGTGTGCTTCACAAAGATCAGCTCAACCTTATCACAGACCCATGTAAGAGAAATTAAATCCATTTAACTGATGGCTCTGAAAAGGGAGAGAGATTAAATAATTTGCCCAAAGACACAATGATGACACAGCTGGGAGGAGTAAAGGGGAGCGTAAAATCATAGCAGGACTCCAGCCCTTTTTCTCACAGACCTGCATTACTGTTATTCTCAGCTTCTACTAGTTGATGGCTAATGCTGTTTTTAGAAGCTCTTTGTGCCTAGACGAGTTTGGTTCTCTGGACACCAGAAATATCAGCCAGAGCTGGGAATTACGCAGGCAGAAACTGTCTAAATTGTGTCACATAGCCCACGACTTCTGTCCTGCTAATTTTGGGATCACCTGAGCACCGATTCCGCTGTTTGCAGTGGTAGGTAGGTAGGTAGGAAGAAACAAAAGACAAGTTCGCTTACGACCTTCCACAAACCCAGATCTTCAGTGATGAAGTGTTACTGCATTAACTCACTCTTCCATCCCAAGTTTCTATGCATTTAATAGAAATAATAATAATTTAGAAAATGATACTTAAGAACAAGTAATTACAGTACATCAAATATTTATGATTTGCAATCAGCCTGAAAACGTTCCCTTATCTACACAGTGACGGGTGATTTCTTCCAGCGAAGTCTCAAAGTATCTTTGTTAAATTGGCAGTGGGCTTTACAGATTAGCAGGTTCCTTGAGACGGTCCAGCCCCACCCACGATTTGGGGTTTAGCTTCTCTGTGGCAGCTGAAGCAACTGATGCCCTTTAAACGTGAGTGCTGAGTCCCACTTGGCCATGGCCATGGGGCAGCACCGCTGAGTCACAGAATCACAGAATGGTTTGGGTGGGAAGGGACTTCTAAAGGTCATCTAGTCCAACCCACCTGCAGTGAGCAGGGACATCTTCATCAAAAAGATGGAACACTACATGAGTCAGGCAGTCTTGCCCCTGTTCAGCCAGCGGAGCTGTGAAACTATGGTTGTATCGCAGCCAGGGGAAGTTTTAGACCTTGAATAAGGTCAGGATTTGTGCCCAGGTACTTTGAGCAGTTTGGTTTGGAAGCAGGGATGGACCTGCACCAAGAGAGCTGTGGAAGGTCTCTGTGGCTGGCGGTTTTCCTTTCCCATGTGTTCAGAAGGATGAGGCCTCCTGCACGGTAAAGGCAACATGGAGAAAAGGTGGGGAGCAAACTCCTCTGGGCAAAGGCCACCTCTGTTTGTGGACACGCAGTGCAAGGTGGCCTCACCCATGGGCACGTACTGCGCTCCAGTGACAGATGCTCACCAGCCATATAGGTGATCCAGCATCTCTTTAAAGCCATTGTTTTAAACCCAACTGGGCTATTAAGCACAAAGATCTTCCTGACCTTCCTCCCTCTCCCATCAAGTTCATGATGGATCTGATCTTCAGGGACCTTAGGTCAAGGGGGCAGAGGGAACCTGTGAACTGCCGTTGAACCCTTGGCCCCCGCGAGCCCATCAGAGCCCACTGGGCCAATGCCAGACTTCCATTTATTCAACTTCCTTCCTCCAAAGGAACTTACAATTTAATCAGAACTTCTTAATAGTACATGAATTCTAAATTGCAGTCATTTGTTGCAACTAGCCGCAGGCTCTTCTGTCTGTTAGAAATATCTGTGTTATTTCTTTCTTTTAGAGTTTACGTAAATAAAATAAACTAAACTTTTACAAATAATGTTTGCCACTTAATGTTCTCAGCCAAAGTATCTATCTGAGGAAATAGAAATCCTTCCTTACAATTCATCTTAAGGATGTAGTTTCAGTTTCTTATAAAGTAATAATGAATGTACCACAGATAATGTTCCAATAGTGCAAATGAGAGGAGCACATAATCAAAATGATAATGGCGGGTATTGCACGGCTGGTATAATAAAATCTATCCCACTATGAAAATCATATCTCAAGGCAACATTCTGTCTGGGTTTTGTAATAATTGTACAAGGGAGAGCAGGGCACCAGGCAGCCAGAGAAACAAAGGTGCCGCAGTGGTTCATTAACCAGGCGCTGCCCCGACAGCCCATCCTGCCCGGTCAAGGGTCTCGGCTGATTCCTTTAAGAGAGGAATCAGCTGCTCAAAGTAGATGAATAAAAATCCGTACTAGAGCCAGCCCACACCTCAGGCACAGTCAAGATGGGGGTTAAGCCAGATGGAGGGTGTGCAGTTTTGTGCTAAGAGCTCCCTGCCTGCACGAGCAGCGCCGTTCAGAGGAGGATGTGGGTTTCCTCCAGCAGAGGTGACCAGCCCTGCAAAGCTCCTGGTGGGTTTCGCTCTTTCATTGCAGTCAGACCTCTCTAAGTGACCTTCCTCAGGACGGGGGAACCTGCAGCTCTTCCCGATTTTGAGGTTTCTCTCTAGACGTTTCTCTCTGCCCAGGTGAACCTCAAGTTCCTCGCTCATTTATTTCCTTTTAATCTTTCCCGCATTCGCAATGCAGCACTGGGGGCTGGTGGCCCGTGTTGCTGTTTGGGGCCCATTAGAAACATTTGTGTACATATATAATTACTGAATTTTAAAACACAAATGACTGCCTTTGGGGCCAACAGCCACAGCAGATACAATCTGTCATGTCAACTCTCATTCACTTCACGGTTATTTTTTTCTTAAAAGGAAATTACCATGCCAAAACCATGCTTTGAGTACTAACAGCACGAAAGCAAAACCAGCCCAAGAGGAGAGGCAATGCTCTGGGTTAAGTGTCCTGAGCCAAACTTTATTTCTCCCCTCAGTCTACTTAGCTTTTTGGCATCTGTCATCTTCGGTGCCTTATGCATTTTGCTTGGGTCCTGCCTGGCACCCCAGTGCTCCCAGTGAGCTGCCTCATCGTTGCTGCGATCCCAGTGGAAATGGGGCACAGGGCAGACATGGGGCAGAGCTGTGGAAGACACTGCAGGGAGGACATCACGTGGCTGTAGGATTTCAGCAGCCTGGAGTTATTTGCAAGATTAGGATCTTAATCTGGAAAGTAGATCCAATCTGGTCTGCCATATTACTTCCATCCGTGGCTGCCGTGTCCCAGCAATAGGGTTTGTGTTTGGGTTTAAGTGTCACAGATTAGTCAAGTGACACGTACGTGTATTTACATGTGTGTGCTCTTAAGTGAAGAATCATTTCCATTCTGTTCTCTATCTGCTTTTATACGCTGGTAAACACGTATTCCTGTTCTCATTACACTAGTGTTTGATTGCTGAGCTGTGTTAAAGCATCGTTACAATACTTCACAGTCCTCAGATGGGAAGTATCATTAGCATCTGCTGAACAGCCCCAACAGCACTCCGCACGTGCACCTCCACCCTTCCCAAGCTCTCGGAGCTGACGTGGAAGGAGTTCCCACGTGAGGGAGAGCTGGGCCAGCTACAGGCTGCACACCATGCGTAGGGCTTCCCTAGGCCAGCCCCAGTAAGGCTCCAGACCCAGCGCTACCTGGGACCAAATTTGGGTCAGGGCAGGAGCAGCAAAAATGAGCTTCCTGCTGCCCTGGGGCTGTGTGCATCAGGAAGAGTCTATTTATAACACTTGAACTGGAAACAAAATGCCATCTTCAAAAAACGAAGATGCTACTTAACCTCACTCCAAGAAGGACATTGAGGGGCTGGAGTGTGTCCAGAGAAGGGCAACGAAGCTGGTGCAGGGTCTGGAGCACAAGTGTGCTGAGGAGCAGCTGAGGGACCTGGAGGGGTTGAGCCTGGAGAAAAGGAGGCTCAGGGAAGACCTTCTCACTCTCGACAACTCCCTGACAGGAGGTTGGAGCAAGGTGGGGGTCGGTCTCTTCTCCCAAGCAACAATTGACAGGACAAGAGGAAAAGATCTCAAGTAGCACCAGGGGAGGTTTAGGTTGGACAATAGGAAAAAATTCTTCACCAAAAAGGTTGTGAAGCCCTGTCCCAGGCTGCCCAGGGCAGTGGTGGAGTCCCCATCCCTGGAGGGGTTTAAAAGACATGGTGCTTAGTGATGGTTTACTGGTGACCTGGCAGTGCCGGAGGAATGGCTGGACTCGATGATCTCAAAGGTCTTTTTCAACCAAAATGATTCTGTGATTCTGTGAACTGAAAAGGAAGCGCCACTCGGTCGCAAGGGCAGTGACAGGGAGTAACATCTTGACACAAAGGAAAGTTGAGCGTGGCACTGAAACGAGCATGGAGATGCGGTATTACAGCTCAAACTCCACGCAGACCTCGTTGCATTTGTTATACACACGGGGAAGGGCAAGTCATGCACATTCTGGGAAAAAGAAAAGCATCTAGGCTCACCCATTTGTCTCACTCAAAGACAGAAAAGTGTAGAAAAAGCCATTAGAGCTTTTGAAAAGTTCTCAGATGGCAAAGTGGCTTATGCTAACCCACTTCAACATTGTATTTATGGATTAGGTCCATTAGAAAGACTGGTTTCACAGTCCAGAAAACAATTATGGGCTAAATCTGTTAGGCATAAGAGTTTTGTCAGAAAAAGAAAAAACTTATAATGGAGATTGCTCAAGTACCTTTTCCTGTCTGCTGAAAAACCCTAACGCCACGACGGCAGAAGGCCTGGCTGACGTACAGGAACCGAAACAGCTTGATTTGAAACAAAAAATGAAGACTTTTCTGCAGGCTAGAGGACATACATAAACACCACAGAAGTCAAGTGCACCAAATATAAACTAGAAAGCTATAGAGGCGGAGTAGAGCACTGGGAAAATTGGAAGCTAATTAAGCAAAAATGTGCAAAAAAGAAAATGATGCCCAGAAGATGGTAATACCTCAAAAGCGTATTAGGAGTGATCCAAAACACATTCCTAACAATGGTATTTAACTTGCGAAAGGCAGGGAAGCCAGGAAAGGTGTATTCCAGACCACAGTTTTTTGCCTTCACAGCTCCTGGCTTGCTGCCCCTTCCCCACCTCCCTGCCTGCCCCGCGGAGCCTCCTGCCATGGGAGCTTTTCCCAATCTCCTGGAAAACAGCAGGGATGCGTCTTCTGCTTCCCCAGTGCTGCTTCTGTGCTTTTCAGGGACACACACAGACCACAAAGTCCTTCACCTGAATTTCTTAGAGCCTCGAAGGGCTGTTAAGGGAATTCCTCTGTTTTCCTACAGCTTTTAGTGATCTGCTGCTCCACCAGCACAGCCCAGAGCCATCCTCCCCACCTCATCCCAGACACTGTGTGCTCGCAGGGGGAGCACGGCTGTATGCACACACCTTACAGCTTGTCTGGCTTCTTAACTTCAGACTAATTCAGAAACAAAAGCTAAAAGAGATTGGGTAAAAAGATGACAAGCAAATGCTTGCAGTGAAAGCCACCAAATCAGAAATATAAAAGGAGAATTAAGTTGTTAATCAGGTTGAATCATTTCAAAAAGAGTGGAGAGAATTTTCCAATGAAAAAGATGACTCCAGCATATAAATTAATCTTTTGTATAGGAAGAAATGAAAGTCATTAAATGTCATTGTCTTAGTTTAAAAGCAGCAATATCCTGTCTGATTGCAAGTACTTAAAGTGGGATGATTAAACAGAAACCTTATCTTCAGTGTTCCAAGGAGAAAATTGGAGAGAAGTTATCCAATTATGGATAATAAAGAACGGGGGGAAATCTGAGCAGAGAGGAACTTGGTGAGGTAAGTTCTGGAGGAACATGCGGCACTCGGTCACACCCAACACAGCCGGCGCAAATAGAGGGCGATCTACCCTATGATCTACCCTATTATCTAGCCCACGATCTAGCCCACGATCTAGCCCATGATCTACCCCACGATCTACCCCACGATCTAGCCCATAGTACACGCAATTTCATGGCTTCCAGAAGCCTTTGATCCGCAGACTTGCTGGGGATTTTACATGTTTGTGAGCCCTCCTCAGACCTTTATAAAACAATAGCCTAAGGCACTTGTAAATACTAATATTCTGGTAAACATCTGGTTACTGTAAAATGGGATTGCCTTTATTTCCAAACAGGAGTTTACAAGCAGATTATCAGCTGCCGGCTGGCTGTTATTTTGTGCTCTCCAGCAATCCGCAGGCAGATCGCTCCGCCCGAATGGCAGCTTTCAGTATTGTCAGAGAAATTTTAAGTAGAAACAGTAGCTCGTGTGTCAGAGGAATGATATGACCAGGGTCTTCTCCCGCTGCTGCAGATATCCGTACGTCCATAAGCTCCCAGCGCCTCACGCCTTAATGCAGTTACTCTTGCAGCGTCAGTGTGAGCTGGCACAGACGGCTGTCCCCATTCCCTGCACAGAGCGACTGGGAATGGGGACAATATAAAACAGCCTCTCACGGCGTAGCACAAACAGTGTGGTTTAGATCTTTGGCCAAGAATGAAGCTTTGCATACCTAATTCAAGAGAAAGGTTTCCTTCGCTCCGCCACGGGAACAAGCCCTTTGTCAGGAAGAGCCTCCTACTGCTGTCAGGAGGAGCGGGAAGGAAGGAAGAAGTCTTGGGGCTCTGGCCACCGCTCTGGCAGGTTTGCAAGGAGAGTGTGGAAAACTGTCACGAGTTCAAACTCAAGTTGCTGTGTTTTCAGGTGGGCTCGATGCTTTTGGGAACATGACCTGGGCAGAAGGATGTACTGATGCCTACAGAGGGTCTGGTATCGGGGCCCGTTCAGGGAATGGGCTATGGATAGCAAGCACAAAACTTCTAACCTTTGCATCGTGCTTAATTTAACCTTTAAATGAGGTGATTCAACTCTCAGTTTTTCTTTCCTTTCACCCTGTAGGCAACTTGGGCTACTGCAGCCTGCAGCCCCAGGGGAGCCCCAGGGGAGGGAGGCCAGACCCCGAGTGCCCTCGATGCCACGTCCCCTTTTCCACCTACTACCCACAGCTGCACAAGCATCGGCTGGGATGAAGAGGAAGGTTAAGTCGTGTATTTTTATATCTGTGCAGCTGCTCTCAGGCTTTCTAGCTGATGCATTTGGCAAGTAAATAACTAGACCTGAAAAGTGGAACAATGTACCTGTCGTGGGTTAGCTTCTATAGGAAACTTGCTTTTTAGTCTATAAATGGAAAATTACTCTTAATGAATTCAAAGACGCTTCAAAACAGCCCCCTAAAAAAAGAAATCAGTCTTTAAAGTGCACTTAGTTACTTAATTGATGTCATTAAAGGGATCTTTTGCAGAATTGTTATTTATGTAAAGAAATTACCAGGCGTAGGACTCTGCGTTTGCATCTTTTGAGACAGCAATCGGGTGAAAAGTACCTTGCAGTCAGAGGCAACCTGAAGTTTGGCTCTGGAAGCCTGACTGTCCGGAGATACTCTGGCTGAGTAGGGAGGATAACACTTCGTAATCCGGTATGACTTAAATCTCCTCCATGCCAGATGAGATCGCAAAGGGAAAAAATCAAATCAGGTTTCAGGGAGAATTATCACACTTCTTTGTACAAATTTGTATCTAAATCTGCAAACTGAGGAGCATGATCAAAACCTCTTTAAGAAGGACCCACGAGAGGAAAGCTGCCTCTCGTTCTGTGCCCCACGTGAGCCTGACCACTTTAAAACCACGCACCACATCACACACCGAGTCCCCTCCCTCGTCTGGCTGCCCACAACCTCCGTGCCATTCCCTTCCACATCCGCATGCTCCATTGGTGGGATACAAGAGTTGTGGCAATGGATGAGAGCTTCTTCCACCCTTCTTTTTCCAACAGCCACTTGCATCACCAGAAGCTCCGTTTTGTTTTCTAGACTAAAAGACACCCATAATGGATACGATATCCTCACAGATCTCAGGACATCTGCTCTCTAACTCGCCTTTCCGACTGGTAGGATATGATGTTATGATGGAAATGTTTCCAGTTCCATTTGCTGACTGTCATGCCGCAGTGGTGCTGGGATATTTGATGGAATAGCCACTGCCTAGATTTTTGCGATCGAGCGGAAATGTATCCACAGGAGCATGGATGTATTCCTTCCCCTGACAGCTGAAGTGCAGCCTTTCATCTTGAGCCGTCCTCCTCCTCTTCCGGACCCTCAGCTGAGACAGTCGCTGCTCAGCTCAAGAACAAACAGATGTTTCTCCTGCTACGCAGTGTGTTTAATCCCACATCAGGGAGCAGTCTGGTGCGTTCCCATGCAACTGTCAACTTTGGAAGGGATTTTGCCCTGGATATGTAAGGAAACACAGCTGATAATAATACCAGGTTTTACAGCAACTCTAACCTAATGGCCATTAGGGTCCGATTCTCAAATGTTCTACAGGAAAAGAAATGCAGAAGATAGTGTCCAAATTTTAGACATCTAGGTGGAAAGACTAGGTTCTGCTACCAGATTATGGTTTCAGATGTGTAAATCACCCCATGTATTCCTTACGGTGACCTGCACATGGAACGACTGTGATTTGGACATTAAAGTGTTCAGGATCAACTCACAAGCTTCAAAGTCCACATGACCTTAATGATATCTGGAGATCATCAACAGTGTGGAAGCAAAGTCCTGGTCCACACTGGGTGGAAGTCTCACTCCTTGTGTCCTGCACAGTGTGTGGGTATCAGAAGAGGCGAGCTGTCCTAGGGACGTACCAGTGCTCACTCTGAAGCTGTTAAGCACATGCAGCTGCACCAGGCAAGTCTCTGCTTCATGTGAGGATGGCTCTGCTGTTTCTTGTGTTGCCTCAGGAGAAGGTGCTGCCCAGGGCTTTCCTCAGGCACAACCAGCCTCGGTGAACACTATGGCCATTATCAGCTCAGGGCTTTGCAACCCTACACCGGCATGGGGAAGGACTGTCACCTCTTCCACACTTAGTTCCGGAGGAGACGTTGAAGCTTTGTCTAAATACCGTATCAGCACAACAATCTGCTTTTCCTTGAATTTTCTGAAGCAAATTCACATACGTAACAAATGCAGAGCTGTATCTTGATAGGAAATGAAACGTTTTTGAAAACAAACCATTCAGTGTGAGGCAGAATGATGATCTTTCCACAGGGTTTTTAATCCTCCTGCAGCAAAACAAATGATGTGATTCCTGAAAGGACCAGATGGTCCCTGTGAAGCATCCAGGGGGTGGTCAGGGACCTGGGCACGGGCTGATGAGGCACTTCGTGTCCTCAGCCTGCCCGCTGCTAACTTCCTCGCACAGTGTTCGCTACCTTAGCAATGCTTCTTCTAGTCAAAATTCTTCACCTGAGGTCCCCTTCCATCTGCTTTCCAGCCCTTCCCATTTCATTGAACGGGGTCATTGAAAACACCAACCCATCTCCCTGCTGCCGCTTGCCTGTTTGGGACAGGAGTTGGGATTTAGTGATGCAAAGCTGCCTCTCCCTTCTTCCCATCCCTGGATGTTGCTTTGGAAACACCCTCGCTCCCTGCCAACCCTCTGAATGGCAGCCCATAACCAAGAGTCCGACTCCCCTCTCCTAGCAGCAGGGCCATTAGCAGTAGCACTACACACTGGTTCCACTAAAATCAATTTATCGCCTGAAGTATTTGAAGTATTTTATCTCTCATAAAAGGAGAGTTTCTTTTTTTTCTTTTACCTTCATAACCAAGGTTATCTGCTCAAGAACGTACAGAGCGAATGAGGTTGTTCGGCTTATGGATACAAATAGATCTTGTTTTTTTGACTTGCAAAATGAATTCCGCCGTGACTTCGATAAAACTTTAAGTATGCTAATGTTCAGTCAACCAGTTGTCTATTTATTGCTGTTGATGCCAGCGTACCCATTAGCAACTTTTTCTTGTTTTCTTTTCGAATATTAAATGGTTCAAACATATTCTAAAAATTAGTTGATTAGCTTGTTAGGGCACATTTCCACTGCTAGTTCCTTCTGTGGCAAAAGAGAAAATGAAGGTAATTTTGTTTGCAAGGAACGTATGATTGGAAGCTGACTGTTGAAAGATGTGCCATGTCAATGTAATGAGGGAGTGTAATATCTTAGTTTGCATCAATATGGAAATAACGGTGCAGTTTGACAGACCTGATGCTAAAGGCAGCACCAGAGCACTCATTATGCATTCAGCCTCTGATTATGAAAAATAGTGTGTTTTCTTTTAAAGAGGAATACACATTATCAATCAAACCCGCGCCAATTATTTCCAAAAGGGATCACGGCGAAACAGGCGTGGGGTCTCTTCAAATATAACTGCACCTGAGCAAACAGACAGATATCAAAGTACATGATAGTTTAATTTCATGACAGTTGAATTAATTAGGCAATATAAACCCTGCCTTCCCATTGGCCCAAGCTTTGCTAGGCTGGCGCCGTGAGTTGCAGTGACTTTTCTGCACCAAGTAGCATCACTAGTTTGGAGTTTGGTGTCAGCAGGGCTGCTGCTCCTCCCATCCTGGCCAGGCGGTCCCGTTAACATGGGAACTGAAATGCAAAAGTCCTCCTGTGGCTGAAAGTCGGACATCACGGCGGGTGCTCATGTCCACCTCCTGCCGGGGACTGGGGACCTGCCAAAGAGGAGCTTTGCCCTCTCTAATGGCAGAAATGGGCTCACAAGGTCCCTTCCCATCCTGGCAGATGCAGCCCAGACTCACAGGCAACCGCTTGGTTTTATTCCGAGGAAGGGATGGGATGGCTGCTTTTGTGGGCAGCTCACAACCACGTGGGATTAGGTTAAAAAAACCCACCCAACCCGTGAGAACTCAAAAAATGGGCAGCATACGCATGAAAATGGCTCCTGCTTTTTTGCTTTGGTTTTCGTTTGCCAGTAGGAACAGAGGTCAGGGAGTCACGCTTTGGGGCAAGAGCACACTTTACTTATTCTGGCACCGTTTCTTCCTCCTGTGCTGTTTAAAGCAATGTCTGCACAGTCTCTTGATCTCCATGAGATTCAGCTGGGAGAACATCAGGATAACTTCACCTCCCAGGCAGTGAGAGCCGTTGCTCCAGTCCTTTCACCATTCACCCAATATCTTGGCCCCACCCTGCATTTGGGCTCTTTAATTTGTCTGTAGAGCCCAAAGCATTATTTTGACCCATGGCCTGAAGAAGTGCGATCTCTTCTGTCTTATTTGCAGCAAATGACTTCTTTAAAATGCAGAATCAAGCTGCGTTCAACCATCTCAACAGAATGGTCACCGGGCTGTTATTATGGGTAGAAAGAAAGACAAGAGGGCAATTGCAAAGTCACCAGACAACACATACGAACACAGGCGATTAGCGGAAATGAAGAACACGAGCAAGGACTGGAAGTGCTGCGAAGGTCTTACTGAGTCGGGTTGGCTCGCTGTGCTTTGGGCAGGGGGAGTTGAGAGAGCAGAGGCTGAACATCAGAGCTCAAGGACATGACAACAACATTTACCTGGAGGATCTTGCACGGGAGAGTCTCAGCCATACTTGGGAGGTTTCAGCATGGAGCAAGCAGCACCATACGAATCAGAAACTTCTCCGGCTCTTCTCCTCGTTCCGTTTCCATTCCATCAATTTGTCCCCCAAGAGACATCTAACTGAAAGCTGTGTTTTTGTAAATAGGGAGAGTCAGTTGATCATGTAGGATTTCAGCCTGCTTTTGCATTCGAAGGTCTTTAATGTCAAGTTGTCTGTAATTTGTACTGAACCAGAAGCAAAATACTGCTGTGCTGTCACTGGAGTGTCAATGACTTCCCAGCAAAACTGAATCTCTGTGACATTTACACATCCTAAGGACCTGTCTGAGCTTTGCATTCCACTGAGATGATGCAGGAATAACAGTTTCTTCAGGCTTCAAACTGAAGCTCTTCTGGCATTTTGCAGCTATAGCGAGGGGAAAAAAACCCGGTAACTTGTAACTGACCTTCTGTTCTGCTCCTTGGGAACGGTACATGCTTCAGAGAGATGTACGGGGCTTAAAGGACTCTGGACTGACTGGAGGTGTATGAGGAGAATGAAAACCGCACTGGGTCTGGTGACTGTATTTCTGCTCGTCGTCTGAAGAGAGTAAGGGTGTATAAATGCTAAGGAGGCAAAGCTCGGCGGTAGTTTTCCCAACCACAGGAAACCAAGCAGATGTATTATTTCTTTGTTAGCAGTGCACAAATAAACATAAACTTAAGAAATAAGGAATGTAAACCCCAACTCTCCATAGGAGATTTCACTAAGAAATCCCAGTAAAAATTAGTTCAGAACTGGACTACGCAGATTTGTTTAAAGAAAACAAAGATCCTCCTGGTTTATATGTCTCATAGGAAAGAGTACACAGAATAAACAAAAGGTTCAATAAATACCGTTCTGTGATTTCGTTAGCATAAAAACGAATGTTGTCCACGTTGCTTTGTTGAGAGACTGAATAGTTCTTCTTGCCATCAACTGCTTGGATGGATATACCTGTTTAAAGCGACCCCCTCACAGTCCATCCTGATCCCTTGCCATTCAGCGAAGTTGCAGTCATTTAGAGTACTTATGTATTGCAATAGTTTCTATGACAACAGATGATGGTGTTAAGAGTAAAGAATTTTGAGTTGGGTCTCTCAATAGGGAGATAAAGGCACTAAATTGCAGAGGGAAAGCTTTTCTTCCAAACATTTAGTTTAAATATCCCCGCTATTAATATTTGCCAGCAAATAATGGCAGTTGTATGAAAAGCAAATACACTCAGACTTAAGTTTTAGAGAAGCGAGTATTTTCCCGAAACCCGATTCGCACCAGCAGCGACTGGCCCTTTGCATTTCGTAGAGAGGAAGGTGTGGATGCTGGAAGGCTACAACAGCTCGCTCTACACAGGACTGACCCGTGAAGGTTGCTTCCAAACCATTGCAAACACCAAAATACCCCGTGATGATGGCTGCAAACCCTCGAGACTGTCACTCCTGCGCTTGCAGAAGAACTTCCTACTGATGCCAGGGAAGAAAACATTTCTCTCCCAGTCCCTCCCCAGTGCACCGCTGTGCAAATCCCACTTGCTTTGTGGTTTCAAGACCCACACTCCTGCCATTAATTCG
The DNA here is from genome assembly GCA_009769605.1 of Bucorvus abyssinicus. Classification (NCBI taxonomy): domain Eukaryota; kingdom Metazoa; phylum Chordata; class Aves; order Bucerotiformes; family Bucorvidae; genus Bucorvus; species Bucorvus abyssinicus. Next base: position 3,018,659 of record CM020032.1, read on the forward strand.
GTTTGACTCCTGCCTGCTTCATCTCCACACAAAGCTGCACCGCCGCTTGCCTGGGGTTGGGACGGCCTCTTCGTCTTGGGGCAGTGCTGAACACTTGCCCTTCAGCTGGGGCCAACATCTGACCATACCATGTGAGTAACACACACCAGGAAAAGTCTTCCCTGGGGGTTAGCAAATACCAGCGTTGCAATCGGATATCTACGGCACCAGTTTAGGTTTCATAATTAATTTAGTATTATTTGGACACGGATAATAAAGCCTGCTTGCCTACAATGGTCCAAAAAGGCCATTAGAAACCCACAGCTAAGAAAGCTGAAAGTTCCTGCCAATCCCAGTGGCAGCTGCATGGAGAGAGGGAGGAGAGGATAGCGGTTTCATGGCCAAATCTGCTGTAATCAGGAACCGGCAACACCACATCCTCCTGCCAGGCCTAATGGATAGCCTGGGCGGTGCTCGGCTCCCACTGCCTGCATCCTGCTGGGAGCAGGGGTTATGCCAAGATAACCCACTGCCCTGGGCTGGGCGGCACCGCAATGGCTCCGATACGGGCTGATGGGATGGAGGACAGCGAGGATGACACTGGGGATGATGCTCAGTCGTGGAGGAGGGACCGTGCTTGGCTCCTTGCCTCGGGTTGCACACCAAACGCATTCCCCCTTGGTGCACAAACACAAAGCCACCACAGATGTAATCACTGAGCCAGCCCCGACCTGTTTTATCAATTCTGGAGTGGATGTGATGGAATAAATTCCAAACCCTTATTTTTTACAGCTGTCGAGTACCGTTGCTGTTCTGGCCTCCTACTCTGCTCGCAAGCAGGACAAAATTTACTGACAGAAGGATTTTTTTGAAAGTCAAACTAGACGAGTCCAGTTCTGTTATGGGCTAATCTGGGCTAAAGCATGTGCCAGCTCTCGTATCCTTCTCATGCCTGCACTTTGTTTTCCACTAAATGTCATCTCTGATAGACTAGCCGGCTCATCGGAAAGGGCAGGTTTTTGCTTCAATAAAAACAAACCTAGTTAAAAAGATAGACAGTACCTCAATAAAAAATACCGCGGAGGACGAAATGTTCGGTCTTAATTGGTATGGCTATACGGCACCGCTTCCTCGCTGGCATATGCTAGCGGAGAGTATTTGCTGTCAGGGGATTTTCAAGGTTATAAAGCATCTGAAAGGTGTTGGCGAGTGTGTAAATTAAGCCGCTACAGGTAGGTAATGTTCCCGTGATGTCAGGACTAAATATGCTGGTGCCTCCAGGTAAGAATTTACCACGCTGGGGGCTGGATCCTTAGTTACTGTAAATCCTGTTGGCTCTGTTGGCTTTATGACATCGATTCACACTTGCTGCATTTTGGATTCAGAGATCCGGCCTTGCCATTTAATGTCTTGAATACTCTAAAGCACAAGGAGGTTAGAAATTAAACAACCCACTCTCTGTAGCTGAGACTTTCAGCTGGATGCTGCCCTGGGGGACACAGTGCCTCACCAGGTGCCAGCTCGTTTCCTCGGGGCTGGGGACTGAGGACTTTTGGCAGGAGAGCGAGTGCACACGCCGCTCCAGCACAGCCCCACCTGGAAGCCTGGAAGCAGCCAAATTAACGGTGCTTCTGTTGCAATAAATGGTCATCAAGGGAAGTGCGGAGATTTAAGTGGCATGTTATTTACTGGTCTGGGGAATGAGGAAGCTGGAAGGAAGAGGGGCCTTATTCACTCATTTTGAAAAGGATGAATGTAATGGCAGGAGCCCTCCACTTTTTCACTGGAGATGTAAAGGAAAGCCAAATGCAGGCAGCTCAGCACTCCAAGTCCTGTCCTTCTTGCCTGGAAGGGTAGCACTTCCCCTAGCTCTTTTGTCTTGGTGGTGAGGTCTCAAGCATCTGCCTCCCCATCTCCTCAAGATGTGCAAGATCCAACCAGTTGATCTGTCACTGTCCTTTTGCATCAGCCTGGCTGCTCCTCAGCCACAACTGTCTCTCCAGCCACCCTGGATCAGCCCATGCTGGAGCACAGGGACCCCTGCAGCTCCCCACCTCGCCGAGCTGTGCAGGTGGGTGGAGCTGACAAGGCTGGAGTGGCAATGGTGTCACTGGGAATGGTAGCACGCCCAGCTCCGCTTGCTTATTCCCCCTGGGCTCTCTCCATAAGAAGAGCTGCCGGAAAAGTATTTAGGGAAATCTTGAAGCATTAGCAGCATGATGGAGCTCTGCAGCCTTCGTGTAAATGTTATTCTGGGTTAAAAGCTTTTGATGAGTATGTTGTAAACATAAGTATGTCTATGGGGATTGTTAACTCTTCCTTTGCCAAGGCAGTGTCCCTTATTACTGAGCAAGAGAAATGTGCACAATGCAATACAGCGATGTCGGTGCAGCGGTACTTGCTGCACTTTGGGTGCTAATTTAAACCATGGGTGAATACAGGAGAGAGGACTTGGTGATGTATATGTTCCTTCCCTAAGAAGCTGGTGTTACACATGATATTAACCTGAATAGCAGCTCTAGTGAATCCTGGGGGGCAGAAGCACCTCATTGGTGTAGGCACCAGGGCCTGTCAGGATGCAACCAGACCACCCCAGACACCCCTCCAAATCCTTCTGCTACCCAGTGCATCATGTATCATGCCACGTTGCCATCAATGGCCAGCGAGCCTCCACTGTGGGGGCCAAGAGGCTCCGCCTGGACCAGGGACCAAGCCTCCTCCCTTATGGCAGACCAAGGGTTGCTTCCCCCAGGGCTCCAGGCCAGCAACAATGAGCCAAACCAAGGTGCTGCTTTCAACAGCACCAGATCTCTCCAACACAGGGCACGCTGTCACTGCAGAGCCGGGCTAGGAGCTATCCCACTCTGCTGTGGTAGCCCATGCAGCCCAGGGTGGAGGGGAAGGTCACCAGCACATGCTGGGAGAGGATCCCATGGCCATGGTGGTGGAGACAGCAGGGAGACTGGCCTTTGGCGAGGGATGCAACAGCTCACATGCCACTGCTGTGTCTTCTTCCTGCTCAGGGGGAACAAATTACCCTCATACTTCTAACATTAGCAGCCATTTCCATAACCAATTAACCTCTGCGTTATACCATCGAGCATCTGAAAAAGGTGTTGTGACACAGTTATTAAGGGAGGGAAGGGACTCGTGGGCTGGCATGCATAATCATGGGCGGCCTTGCTTTCAGACTTGAATTTCTGAACAGGTGCAGAGGAAGCAAAATCCTTACAGAACAGAAATATTTCACACTGCTTTGGGAAGGATTTGTTCTAGGTTTGTAAAGTGTTTGCAGTTTAAATTTTTGGTTTTATTCATTTGCTTTTAAAGAAAGATTTATTTTCTAGCAGAGCAAATGACTACAGAAATTGTTTTCCATATTTGTCACTTTCTTTTAAAGAAACTACCTGCTTTTTTGGCTTTTATTTTCCCCCCATCAGGCTGATGAGTCCTGGTTGAGGACCAAAGAGCCCTAAACATCAGTTGGGATTTGCTGCCAGAGGCCTCCCTTCCCCTTGTAACATGCAAAGAGTGTCCATAGAGGTGTCTTTTCAGTGATGCTTAAACCTGTGACAGAATCACGGAATCGATTAGGTTGGAAAAAGACCTTCAAGATCATCGAGTCCAACCACTCCCCCAGCACTGCCAGGTCCCCACTGACCCCTGTCCCTCAGCACCACCTCGACACGGCTGGGAAACCCCTCCAGGGATGGGGACTCCACCACCGCCCTGGGCAGCCTGGGCCAGCCCTGGACAACCCCAACAGGGAAGAAATTGTTCCTCATGTCCAACCTAAACCTCCCCTGGAGCAACTTGAGGCCATTTCCTCTTGTCCTTCACTTGTTACTGGGGAGAAGAGACCGACCCCCAGCTCGCTCCAACCTCCTGTCAAGGAGTTGTAGAGATTCCACAGGAGTTCGTGTGTCTGCTCTGTAGTCGTCAGGGGAATTAAAACTCCTGTGCTACATCGACGCATACATGGCATGGGCACAGTTTGCTGTTCGAACCCTTGTGAAGCAGAAAGCACCAAGGCTGCCACCATCCAGGCTGCCAAAGAGCGTGGAGTCATGAGGCACTTGCAGCACCACTGGGACAGGCTACATGTGAACCAAAATATTTCACCAATATCCGGTTTTATGCCCCAAAAAATTAGCAATGTTCAGCTGGAAGGAATGGTAGAAGAGGGAGCATTTTCCAAGCAGCTCTACAGGGTTTATTTTCTTCCTAATTTCCCCTTTTTTAACAAAGATGACAGAGTCAGTGTGGTTTTATTTCCCATTTTTGCAGTTGGGGGGGGTGGGGTGGGAGGGTGTAGAACTTGACAAGAAAGGGTTAGGCCAACCACAGCCATACCTTCTTTTTAATTTAGGAAACTGCACTGACACTTTTATTTCAAGATCAAAGCAAGGCAAACACCATGATTCCAAGCCTCTTCGCTTTTTTTTTCCCCCCGTAAAAGAATGCTATGGACTTTATTTGTGGTGCTATAATGAGGTAACTTCAGCACCCTTCTCATGTTATTAGCACTCTATCCAGTAGAAGCTGATGATCTTTGGCCACCGTAAAACATGATTCCCAGGCCAGGTGTTGGGCTCTCAGCCAAAATGTTGTGTTTTTCCCAACACTGCACTACAAAGGGCCTCAATGACGATAGGAAAGATATACTTCCTTTAGGGATCAGAGATAATTAACTCTTTATAGTTGCTCTTTTATTATTACTGAACCCGTGCCAAACCTTTGCATTGCTTTACCTAATAAAAGTACCTCCTGCACTGCCGGTAGTACCCAAATTACTTTTTTCATTCATTAACAGTCAGGCCTTTAACTGCATTTTGAACTTCTTTGTTGTAAAAAACTCTCAAGATTAGTCATTTCTGAGCCTTTACACCGCATGCTTCTCTTCAGTTTCCAAACTTCATAACATAATTGTTCTTACCAAAGGGGAGGAACTCAGAAAATAAACAAAGAAGTCAAAATAACAACAGCATATGTCTCATATAGACACCTAAGAACCATATTGAAGGGTACTGCATGCTATTATGCTGCCGCAGCATCGAATTAATAGATTTGTAGATTCATTAATAACAACAATATCACTGTTCACTTGCAAATCTCCAGGGACAGTATGAAACAGGGTAGCACCATCACCCTAGCTCTGCAGATGGGGAAATGAGAGAGAAAATGACTTGCCCAGTGCTAACAGAGCAGCATCAAAGCCAGGACCAGAGCTCAGCTCCTTCATGGCTGACCACGCTTTGTCCCTTGGCTTCTTCTGCCCATGCCCAGACCAGACACTGGACCTGACCCAGCTGCATCTTTAAGCCTGGTCAGAAAACAGCAAACTTCAGCCCTTGCTTCTGTGCCATGCCAAACCCACTGTTTGTCTGGGGGGGGGTGGATCCCACCCCTCCAATAACCCACTTCTCTCCTCAGGACCTGTACTTCTCTTCCTCACTCTTCCCAGGGAGTAGCAATGAGCATATGAGGGCATCACTCTGTCTGTGAGCTGGAGGGTCCTCAAGAAGCCCAAGGCTGAGTGGTTCGTTCCTTTCCTTGAGAGTTAACCTGCCCAGCCACATTCACAAACCTCCTTCTGATGGAGCCAAACACCCTTGCGAGGGAGTACCCAGCCTCCATGGTTACTAGAGGGCCAGCTTTCAGAGGCGGGGTTGCTCCACGGTTAAGTGTGCATTGCCACTTGTCACCATCTCATACACTCAACCGTTAAATTAACTTGCAGAGGCAAGTACTGTTTTTCTCAGAGGCCATTTCTAACATTTCCCTTTCAGAAGCTAGTGAAAAGTTATATAGCAGCCTACAGGAAATAATGGAAGGAAAAAGCAACACAGGAACAAGCCCATGAAATGTTTATTTTCCTCAGTCTGTGACCCTGATCCTCAATCTGAGAAGCACCTCTCTCCCCACCCCAGGACGAGGACATTTGGAGTTGGAATATGTAATGAGACGCACTACATAAAATGTCCATTCATCTCTGAAGGTTCCTGGGGTCCCTCATGCTGAGACGTGCTGTGGTAACCATCACCTGGACAACCCCTGGCAACACTCAACTGGACTGGAGTGCTGGTTTTCCCGCCAGCCCTGCAAAGGCAGAACATGTCCCTCACCCCACCGCTATTGTCTGAGCTGGAGCACCTGGGGCAGCGCTCCTGCTCTCGCCAAGAGCCGCCTTCCTCTGAAAAAGAAAGTAATGTGCTCTGAGAAACGCTGCATGTTGGATCAATATCCATTCTGCTCCTCAACTCGGCATTTCCAGGGGTTTATTTATCTAGAGCCTCGGAGTTTTCCGCTGAAGAGCAGATTGCTCAGTTTGTACCATGCGACCAGGTGGAATAAAGCTTTGCAGATTTGCCACTCAATCTGAATACACAAGGAAATGAAGGGGGGGGCGGGGGGGCGATGGGGAAGATAAGTAACATTCACCGCAACTGGGATTTGCTTTTCTTTTGAAGCTGCATCTGAACACGGACTAAAAACGTAATCTTCCCAGATCCAGGCTCCAGGATTTTAGTCTGGATTTCTGGCTGATAGCAATTAAAAGCTGACAGCACACTAGTATTTCATTTAAAAGAATGATTGGCCTAATGATATTCAACTGAAGCACGGCCTCCAGATTGGAGCTGCTCACATGTATAGAGTGCAGGGAATAGCTTAGTTACACAAGATCACAAAAGGAGTTAATAGAACCGGGATCCACGTTCAACGGCTTTTTCATTCTCGGCTCTTTGTTCTACCCATTAGTATACACTGACTCCCTTTGGTAAGAGCCTTTGTATTTCCAACTTATCAGGGTCTCATAAATGAAAGTCATGTGCTTTTATCTACTCATTCCCTTTAATAAGTGTCTCAAACATTCTATGTGATTGATTAACTGGTAACAAGAAAGAGACAAAGTAGGAATATGCATATTAGCGTATTTTTCTTTGCTCAAAGAAATGCGTTTTTATATGTACGCGGCACTTATAATATATTAAGCTGCCAAAAGTGTTAAACAAAGGAGGAACTGAATTACAGTACAAAACACAGTGACAAGGCCAAATTTATCCTTGGTGTAACTCACTGATGTCAGCGGAGTTAAACCAGAGATGAAATAGGCTCGCTACGTGTACATGAAACACCCCAGTAAGCACAGAGGGATATTCATAGATTTTGCAGCCAGGAGGGACCGTTATGATCATATCGTCTGACTTCCTGCATAAACACAGGCAAGAAAATTGTACCCATTTCCCCATTACGCACACAGATGATCGACCGAAAGATTTTATTCCTTTCACATTGGCAGGGGAGTTGCTTTGGTTCTGCTACGGGAGGATGCTGCGGTGCTGAGCATCCTCCCCTCAGCCTGACGGCGGCGGCAGGTTTTGCTCAATCGGTTTATGCCACGTTCATCACTGTAGGGGCTGGAGGCAGAGGATGAAAAGGGCTTGTTGTGCACCCAGTTTGTGAGCACTTCCACTCTGAGGGGTTTTGCCTGTGACGCAAACATGCTGCTCCCCTCGACAGCGAGGCTTGAGGTTAACATAGGCTGGGGTGTGAAATACTGAGATTCATGCTGGCTAGATGTGGAGGATGAATTCACTGTTACAGGCAGGAAAGATTTGTAAAGAGGTAGATGAGGGACCTGACAGCGGTTGGAATTGCCATCGCCATCGTAAAAACCACTTGATCCCAGTATGTATCCCAAGGCAAAGGTGTGTATTATCTAAGGCATCCTTAACTCCACCCAACAGCAGAGGCAGAGCGTGCAAACAGCCTCAGCACAAGATCTCCAGGACAGGTACAACTCACAGCCACTTCTGCCCAGGGAGAGACCTCACACCTAGCAAAGACACCAACCCTCTCCCCTTCTCCCAGCACCTGGGAAACACACATGATCAGTTTTAATTGACCCGAAGGTGTACCCAGAGCTGCTGATGGAAGGCGCAGGGAAGAGGGATAAGATGAAGCTCACAACTCCCGCTTCTCTCTTGTCGTTTGAGAAGTGACTAACCATGAGTGCCGACGCTCAGGTCTGCACGAGATTTGCTTCACCATTCGTGCCAGCTTTGGGGTAGGAAATACAAAGGTGTAATTCACTTGTTGGTCATACGCAAGAAGGAAGAAATTCTGTTCGACTGCGTTTACTTTGTAGGTGCTGGTCTGAAACTGAACCTTTTTCCCATTCGTATAACTCACCAAGTGTGTTGGGTGTCTCACCTTGACTGTTAACAGAGCTCCACGTTCTCCAGACAACCTCTGCCACCACATCAGTGATGTGATTTCTTCCCGCAATGCCCAGCTGGTGCATTGCTACAGATCCTTCCACACAAGGACCTCACGTTTCATGTTTATTGATGAATTAAGTTCTGTGAGGTGACTATTATGATTCCTCTACTATGATGAGAAGTGGAGACATGGAGCAGACTTAGTGACATTTTTACCCTTTGCAAAGCCAGACCAAGAGCTAGAACCTTATCTTGCATCTCTGACAACTTTGCTGGAATCAGAGGATGTGTCTTTCTTGCATACAGTGCTGCCTTGGATGATTTCCCACTCTGCTGTTCAAATGCAGCTGAAGAACAAGTCAGTCTTTTCCCTTACACTGCAGTTTATAAAGTACTGCACAGGCACAAATCCATTTGCATTCGTAAAATCTATGTATTTCCCAACATATCCTACCCCTCATTTATCTCCTGAACCCCTGACTGGGCTAAGTCTGAGAAGATCTCCACAATAATTGTGGTATGCGTTCCCAGTCCGGCGTCTTCTCTCAACGCCAGTCTTTCCAAGGGACGTGCACATTCGCAAGATTATCTTTTGGCTTCTGGCAGCAGAAATCACAGTTTATCTGAAATGAGGAGCGTCCACCATTTTAGCTCTGAGCCAGGTGGACATGGATGACCTAAAAGGATATATTTAGCGATGAACACTTCAGACCGCAGCGTATATGTGTATCCACTTACTAACTTAATCATGTCTCCTTCCCCCAAACTGGCCAACCAAAACCACACCTGGCAATTCTGGAACATTCCTACTAGATTACTAATGTCAATATTAAGTGAAAGAGCTTGAAGAATGTCACATTAGCTTCTGATGGCTCCCTTCCGCCATACTTCTGGCCAGCGAGCTTTGGCAGATGTGCCTCCATTCTGTCCAAAAGCAATTTAGTGTTTAAGAATGTGCTCACTTTCCTGGGACCATCTGTTTACTTTTCTGCTGAAGGAACTCCAGCCTCTTTGGCAACCTCATTGTATTGTACTCAATAAATCCTGACATGTAGCAAATTTTTTTGGCAGATCTGGAATCTGAATGCCATCCAAATTGTTCATTATTGATATTAAAACCGATTTGTGCATCACCAGCCATTAAAGGAATGTACTAAATATCTCCATGAATGAGAAACTGAGTAGTCCATCAGAATACATTTATCAAGGGTGATGCTAAAATGAAAGAAGAGTTCTACAGCTTTTCCTGCTATTGCAAAAACCCACCTCTGAGAGTAGTTGCTTCTTTCCTTTTTGCAGGACCCAAAACATACAAAGATCTATCATACAAATTCAAAAGTAAAAAGAAGTGTATCTATCCCAAAGGGCTACCTCGTATGGTCCAACACTCGCAGTGTGGAGCAGGAACGTAGGACTTCGTATCTGTTCCTGGCTCAGCCACTGGCTGATCACAGCAAAGTCTCTTCATCTCGCATGGGAGTGATGTCTCTTCGAGATGTAGGATCTTCAAGACACCAGTAGGCTTGTAAAATAGTTAATGTGAAATTTCAGTCCTCTAAGTCCTGTGCTCGGGTGCCCAGTATGGGTGTCTGTGGCATGACAAAGTATAATGAAGCTTTCAAAGTATCGGTGAATATCTACACAAAATAATGATGTTCCTTCCTGTAGTTGTAGAGTGTATACCCACATGACCATTAATTAAAACAGTCATTTTCTAGATAAGGAAATTGGTGCAAAATTAAGTTCACCAGACTAATTTTTAAGGAGCCATTTCCACTGGAATTTTGCATAAGTACTTTGGGATTATTGGGCTCCAGTTGCTGCTGGTGTATTGGTTGTCATCATCAATCACTCGATCTCCCATTAAGGAATGGGCTTAATTTTTTATTTAATGAAAAAATAAAAAATCAGTACTTAGCAAGTTAACAATCTATCCTGACACCCCACATGGAGAGCAAAGACTGTTGAAAATTCTTCATCTTTCCTTATCCCATTCTGCTCTAATAACTATTAAAAGTTCTGACCTGAAGTATTTGCCTTTTATAGTATGTTGGACATTGATGACCAATAGTAGAAATCAGATGACTGTTGCAATAGCACCTGCATCGTACAGGCTCATATGAGTAGTTGGATCCAAACCCACGGGTTGCCTTCAGAAAGAGCATCACCATTTTGCTTCCTTTTCTTTTTTATCTTTTCAGCAGGTGGCTCAGGAAGGTCTTGTTTCTACAGAAGCTGTTCTCCTTCTCAATACATCGAATGAGCCTGCGGCCTTGACAGCACGCTAAACTTTTGAACTCCTCCTCTATATTCTCCAGACACTCGCAGATTCCTCCACAGTTAATTTAATGCCGCTGGAAGACTGCAGATAGACAGCTCGGGAGACCGAAGCCTGTTGTTACACACAGGTAATTATTCAGTGGGATAAATGCTTCCTCCCACCGCCCCGTCGCAATGACTCCAGCACCAAGAGCAGCCAGCCGAGGGCTGGGACAAGAGCGCTGCCTTGGCACCAGCTCCAGAATCAGTCTCCTTGCCCAGCTCGGTGCCAGCCAGAGAGCCACCGTGGGTTTTCAGGATGTAGCCATCTCTCCACCGGACAATGGCGGGAGGCTGCCAGCATTTACAGATGCCTCTATTAACAAACTGGCACCGTTAGGAAGAGGCTCACTGCGGTTTCAGCAAGTAGCCTCTCAGTCTCAAGTCAGCGCACAAGGACGTTAAGGAAATGTGTTAACAATATCCCCGTGTGTGACAAGGGAGCTGTATTCATCATCTCTGCTCCTTCAGGTGACGGCTCTTTCCCTCTGCCACTTTGCTCCTCCCGTCACAGGGCCGGCTGTGCAGCCATGTAGGGGGAAGCACTTTGCTGGCTTTGAGCACCCTGTATTTCCTTATCAAGTCTGGCATTTTTTATCGTTGCTATTCTTCTGGTTTGTCTCACTTTCATCAGACTGCTGGGCCTGTTAAATGAACAGAGGACCACTCCAAATATTTCAGTTGGGATTAAAAAAAAAAAAATCTCTGGTTCCCTGCTCTTTGCTGTTAAACCTCTTCGCCTCTCCCCTTGGCCATGTCACCCCGTAGAGGCTGACACTTAGTCAACAGTTCCCTCTTTCCTCTGCACAAGAGCTCAAAAGCTGCTTCTTGTGCCTTGTGTACTCACTGCAAGTGTGAATCCATACAAACCAGTGCAGTGAGAACTGTGTTGAAAATCAGAGTTGACCGATTAATAATGACCGAGATAAAAGTCCATCCTTAAGGCGAGGTTCTGCTCCTCGTTGTTCATTACTGCATGCAGACTCCTGGCTCCACCAGGGCAGGCATCGCACAGGCTGGGACATGAGGAGCTTGGTGCTCCTTTGCATATTTATGGAAATCTTCTCCTACATGACTGGCAACTTTGGTATCCATCCTGTTCTGCCATGCTCATATAACCTGGGGCTGTATAACCGGCCAAGAGGACAACCTCGTGGATGTCAGGAAGGCTGTGTTTTATTTCCTATATGATGTTGGACAACGGATTCGCCATGGCTTTGCATTTCCATATGTAAATCTGGGATACTAATTCCTAACCTCTTCCTAGAATTTGTGAAGCTTAACGGATGGGAATTTATACCTAAATATGCAGAAGTGATTTGTGTGGAGGAAGATAAGAGGCTGGCTCCAATTTGTGCCCTTCTATTTAGACATGATCTTTTCCCCAACTCTCTCTGCTAAAAGGCCTAAGATTCCAGCACGGCTGGTAACATCACAGTCCTGGGTATAATATCTTTGCAAGTCACTACACAATGCTGTGGCAGATAATTCTGACAGCCAGCTCCCACAGGAAATAACAGCAATCACACACCCGAACACCTTCCACTAAAAGTACAAGTTGTCCTCCTGAACTTGCCTTCTCACTCATCAAGGCTCAGCAGCATGTACATCAGAAACAGAACCAGGACCCTTCCAAAGACATCACCGCACTGCTTACACAGGGGAGGGCAGGAGGGAGGCAGCATCCGAAAGGTGTTAGTCACCCCTCTTAACGCACTGCTCTGAAGTTCATCAGTACATGGTGGCGTGAGGGGCACAAGAAATGACACAGCCTCAAGTGCAAGCGGGGCTTGGGGCAAATGCTGCTGGCTGGTTTTGCTACACTTCTTTGTAAAAACAGAGTCAATAGACAGTTGCTCCCCTGCAAAGCCGCAGCTCTGGTTTCTCAGGAGCAAAGCTGCAGCCACAACGTGCACCAGATGGTAGGAAAAGCACTGCAGTTCAACAGCACCTTCTATCTGCAGGATGCTGTTATTTAGTTGCTCTACTCTACTCATAATGAAATGGAAAACAGATGATTTTTTTTTTTGCCTGTAGGATATGAAAGTAATTGATTTAGGACTGTAATTTCTAATGGTAGGACTGTGGAAGTCTCTAAACCTCCCCAGAAGCTAGGAGTATATTCCAGTGGAAGGATGACTCAGTGTTGCTCTTGTTCTACTCACCCTTTTTCACCAAACATCCTATGCTGGCCTCTGTTACAGAGGATACTGGGCTACGGGAACCTTTGGTCTTACCTCTTTACTGGTGTAACTCACATTGACTTCACTGGGAAACCTACAGAGAATAAGCAGTGGCCTTGTGTAACCGCCCACTGACCACCACAGGGTCGACACAGAAGTGACAGCTGGTGGCAGCTTCTCTGCCACAAGTATTTTCAATGTACCAGGGGAAAGCACTTACAAGGGTAAAAATACCACCACGCTCAGGGCCGAGCACTCCCGCTCTTTCAGTTCAAGCACTGGGGTGTTCTTTCCTCCAGCTCTTCTTAATTTATAAATATTTGTAGTGGTTCGGATGTTGAAGTGGAATAGTATAATCTTATTTTAGGAGTATGTTATGTATTGCCTTACAAAATACGTGTCACTTTTGATGGCTGCAATAACAATCTGGGCTGTATGTAAATGTACACACTCACTGAAAACCTTGGCTAAGGGCACACACCTCTTAAAACACTTATGGACCTCGATAACAGTTGGAGGTGAACAAGACTTACAAGGGTGGGTATTGACCCTAAAGAACCATAAACTATTTTCACTGTAAATGGAAGATTATTTGATCAAACCTAAAATGAGTTTTAATTAATTCAGCAAATATTGAATCCGCTAACAACTGTTGCTCAGAGGGTGAATTCCACGGGGCAGGGATTAGCTCTGTGTTAGGTATCACACAAAGCGTATTGCCTACATCAATAGCAAACGGGGATCTAGACTCCCAGTTACCGAACACAGAGAGAATTCAGCAATTCTTTAGCGTGAGGATCTGCTCTAATTCCGTATTGTGACTGTACTGGTAAATAAAATTAAGCTTCAATTTTATTGTATTAAAACAACATGACAGAATATGCTCCCAGGTCCCTGTTTTTATTATTCACCCATCATGTTGTGATGGATTTTACACAAGAACCACTGGCCTTTTAGAAGGGCTTTGCGTGGTGTGGGCACAGCAGCTGCCATTGCCAATACGGGAATGACAACAGACTTCGCAGCCAGGGGGTTTTGATTCCCCAGTCAGGTGCCCATTTACAGATGGGTTGGTTGGGGTGACCTGGGCAAAATGTTGATATTCCTTTAGCCACTGTGTGACTCTTCTTCTGATTCTTTGTGCTGCAGTAGCGTGCAAAGGCACATTCACATGTCAAAAAGAGGGGCAGTGAATAGCCAGGTAGGTCAGATCAGGCTCTGAGAGCCTATGATGAAACCAAAAGACAGTCGTAGCCCATGGGAACATCCACGTGGAACCTCCTGGCTGGACTGATTGCCCCCCTTGCCCCAAATCTCTGTGTGCACAGAACTCCGCTGGCAGCGGTCACTTATGGATACTGCCTTCCTCAAGAGTGCCAGTCCTGACCTGGGACGGATTCTGAGCCCTCCTGTTCACACGATGGTGTTTCTATGTGCCCAAACCGCCATTCCCTCCCGTGCCAAGGCCACCCTTCCGTGGAGAACACCAACCTGAGCCTAATTTCCATTGTACCAGCTGATTTCAACAGGACCACTTGCCTGCTCAAATCACAGGCTGGATCAGAGCTTTTGGGACTAAATTCTGAAAGCATGGCCTGGGAGTTGAGCTGTAGCTGAGTAAGCCCACTCATGTGGACCAGGCAGGTGACACTTTGATTTGCATGACAATTTAATGGTTGATGAGGTGGAGCTCTCACGTGACAGCACAGCAGAAACCCAATTCTGTTGAGGATCCGTGGAGGATCTGGGTGTATCTACAGCACTGTGTAAATTCAAGGTATTAATAGCATTGCTATGTGTTAATTTTATCCCAGGAATAGTTGCAAAATTAATATAAAGTTGAATGGAAATGGGAGTAACTCCTTATGCAAGCTTAAAATATGGAGCTCATCTCCCACGGCTTCTTCCTTTTACTTTTATTAATCCTGAAAACTAATTACTGCAAATTATTTGATTAGTCAAAATACAGGAATCAGATTATAAATAGATTTTTTTTTTTAAACAAGTTACATTAAATCATGATACAAGAGTTCACAGTAATTAGTCCTCTACCAACAGTTAAATAGAAATTCTAGTAAGCGCGCTTTGGTTCTTTTCCTTTTATCAAAAAATGATATATTACTCAGATTTTTATCATGCTGGAATGGTGAGCCATATGTATAATGCCATCAAAAACTAAAACATCACAAAATATTGACATTTTGGGAGCAAAGACAGAATAGGAATTTCAACATGAATCATGTTCTTCACTTTTAAGAAGAAAGCCCAGCTCCTATGAATAATTGAAAGGCAGGCTCGCATCGGAACGCTCTCCCTCCGCAGGCACCATGGCAAATCTACACTGGGAAGCTTCCTCCTGCCCGTCGCAGCGACACCAGCTCCTGCCCGCCAGTGCCAGCTTGGTTCAGGATGCACGGCCATACCCATGGCATTTATTGTCACCGCTACGGTGGTCAGGGAGAGCACATCTCCACGATCCCAAAGGGCAGACACATCCCTCTCACGGACGAGAGGTTATATGACTTATCTTCCTTTGAAAAGGTTAGTGAGAAATGATGCCAAGGTCTGGGAACGCTCACAAGAGGATTGCTGTTACATAAAGCCAGGCATTTTCTATCTTCTTAAGAGTTTTTATGAGGGCGCAGGAAAACCACAAGTTTCTTTTAAAATCAAACTATCCGTCACCATTTTACATGTACACTGTGATGATGGACTGACACCCGGAGTGAGATGCATAAAATCTTAATAGGAGAAGTGGTTTGCAAGACAGAAGAGGTTATCACATGGTGCTATACCCTGACAGCGTACCAGTTCTGTAGGAAGGGTGCGGAGGAGACATACGCGAGGAAGGTGACAGGGTGCTCTCCTTCCCCTCCTGAACAGGAGGGGCTAGAGGTGATGAGCCGTAGGGTAGCTCTGGGGCCAGCCTCCTGGCAGAGCACTGCACACCCTTTTCTCAAGCCCCACAGCTTCTACGCTCCCTTCCTACTCTCCTGGCCCTTCGTGTTGCACAAAGTACTATTGCAGAGCCTGTGACCGCTGCGTCCCCGGGGGCTGCTGTTCAGCTGGGGGACCCAGCCCAAGGTAACCTGGTCCATCGGAACTCAAGAAAACTGCCATAAGCTGCAATACGAGGGGACAAGCTTCTAGTAGCAGCATCTTTTCAACACCACTCCAGTTGGCAGGTTAGAGAGGGAGCAGCATTCTCCAGGAGCTCTGCTTTCTGGCGAACGACCGCATTATCCTGGAGAAGAGCTGCTGCAGCGCTATCGCTCTGCGCAGGAAATAGCTTAATCCTATCATAATCTCCCCGCAATTTTCCTCTGTATTTTGATGTCTATTGTTCCAAAGATAAGATTTTATTTGAAATCGAGTTTATTTCAGACTCCAGTGTGTCAAATATAATTTCAAGAGTTTTTATTGTAGGGGAAAATCTTTTTTTTAGTGAGAGGTTCGAATTGTAGTAAATAACCAGCACCGAGTTTCTGCTCTGCAAATTTAGCTGTTTCCAAGGCAGATACAGATCAAGAACTGACATTTATTCCCTCACCGTTACCCAGCTTCAGCTTTTTCAAATGTTTTTATTCACTATCGCCTCTGGACAAGCAACATGAAAACATTATGTTTGGGAAGGTCATTCCTGTGGGGACTCTGCACTGCGGGAGCGCAGCTTTTTGGACTGCCTGTATCGGGTTTGGATAGAAACCTCTGCACTGTCCCTTCAGAGAACTCATTCCAGCAGGTGGTTTATGATGCCGAGAAAGCTGTGCTGGAAAAAAAAGTGAAGGATTTTGTTAGGAGAAACAAAGTTTAGTGTGGATCTGTGCCAAGGAAGATGAGGTTTATGAGTACAATACTCCTAGCGCACATGAGACATTATATCAGTGGTCAGAAATTTATTGCAATCATCTTCCTATTTCCATTTCTGCCTTCTTTTTTGTGACATAATAGTGAAAAGAGGAAAGGTCACACCTTGATGCCAAGATGATTCATAACTTTAATACCAGAAGGAACAATTGACCTAAACAATCTTTGGCTAAAGTGTATTTCCAGCAGTGCTTTCAGCCTCGTTCTGAAGATGAACAAATGGAGAAATATCCAGCATGAGGTTCCTGTGATGTATTCAGAATCACCTGCCTGAGGAAGGAGGTTGATATCTAGTTGAATGTCTCTGAGAAGCCAAGACAGAGCTGTCTCAGACCTAACCAGAACTGTCTCTCAGCTACTGCCCGTGGACATGGCTCCATGGCAGGGGCTTCTCTGCAGACAAGCCTGATTGTACCTCTCGTTGCATGCACCAAAGCTAGCCTGGAAGTAAAGTGAAGTTACGATGGTTTTGCTAACGTACGATATTGACAAAACGATGCATATGTAAAAGGGATGAAACCGAGATCAAGGACAACACAATGGCATTTGCTTCTTTGGAAAAACTGCTATTCTGCAGCCTCCTTGATGAGCAAGGAGAACCTCACGAATCCATCGCTCTGCCTGCTCTTTTTTGGTGTCCCCAGAGGCAAAATCTGAATGCGAGAGCAGAAACCACATGGGGATTGAGAAACCCGGGCGACTGTTTCTGTGTCTCAATTGCAGATTGGGCTCCAGGAAAACACCTGAAAGTCGGAGCGTGCAGACCTGCCGACGGTGAGCAGGCTCAGTCCGGACGCCGGTGGGTTGGAAGCATTTGTGACTCAGCAGGAAGCTCTACCTACAGCAAATTGATATAGTGTAGAGGACACCAAGCCAAGTTGTCAGAGAAACTACTGCTTAAAAAACCAGTAACTGTGTCACAGCACGATAAACATACGCACAGATTGATTTTGGCCACACACCAATAAATCCGTACAGCCAATGAGCCCAGCTTTTCGTTGTATCGAACGAGACACAATTATGATACAAACCACTACTGCAACACTCAGGCTAGTGAGGAAAAGCTAATGGCTCTCAAAATACTTTTGCTTGAAGAAAATTTTGGTACCAAGTATGACAAGAAAAACGTAAAAAGAGAGAAAATGGCGATGTGAGCTGCCTCGGTGCATGCCTCGTACAACAGGCAATAAATAAAGCAGAGTGGGAAATCCAAAAGAAAGATGGGAATCTTGAAACCCACAGGATGATTGACAAAAGGATAGAGCAAGGTTCAGAAGTTTTCATTGTGTCCAAAAGATCCCATTTTAGGAGGCAGCTTGGCTCGTACTCCTGTGTCACCACTTCAATCCGGTTACATCTGATAGCAATAAGAGCTGACAGACGCGGCAGGTGTTACCGATGCAGTTTTTGGGAAGCAGCCATCCCTACATGGACTATCACCAGTACCCAAATGAGCACCTTTGGCGATCTCAGCAAAGAACCCAAATATTGCCTGGATATTGGACTGGAAAGTGTTTTTCTAGCCCAGAACAGAGAGGCTTGCTGAAGCCGACAGAGCATGGAGCCAGCTATCTCTGAGCTGCTGCTCGCTGCTCCCTGAGTGACCAGCTACCTCTCCTCAGACCGTTTTACATCTAACCACTCCTCTGGTTTGCTTTTACTGCCCCAAAACTTGAGCCAGTTTCTCTCTTCCTCTCATTTTCTTCTCATACAGGAGCTAAACAAAATCCTGTGCAAGTTTTGAAAAGCTGTAGTGAAGAGAACACCCTGTGATTAGGTTAGGGTGGAACAAGGGATGGAGGGGACTCATATTCAACCCTCAGGATATAAACTGCCAAAACAGCCTTGGACTTGGCATGAAAATTGACTTTGGATAGAGTTTGCTGTTAATTGACACTTGAGGAGGTTCTTGTATGTTCCTTGGAAACATTTGGTAGAAACCTCTGCTCCAGGTGAAGTACACTGGGGCAGCAGGTCTGCGTGTTCGTGTGCAGCGACCTTTTCTGGTTTGTGCTGCAGATACAAATATCCCATGTGCTGCACTGACACGTCACCGCATCACCAGCCTCAAAGTTCATTGTGGTTTCCCTCTTTCATTTAAAGAGTTTTTTAATTCACAGCCCAAATGGTGCCCCAAAACCTCTTGTAGACGACAGTGGAACTAATATACACAAAAGCTCCCAAGGTCTGCGATCATGACCCCTAAACATGGTTGTCACATTACAAACAAAAAAGATTTCAAATTATTTTCTGAGAGCACCATCCCCTCTATGATCAATGCCCATCTGCCGTTCTCCTACCCGTGTCTAGGCTTTTTTAACGTTGCCCTTTGTTTCCCTGCCCTGTAGCCTGCAGAGCACCCATTGCACACTGTCCAATTTGTGGACGGGGAGATGACACGCACAGAAATTAGCAACTTAGCACCAGTCCTGGGGGAAACCTGCAGCAGAGCAAGGAAGTGAAGCCTCTAAACTCAAGTCTTAACTACAAATCTGGCCTCTTTTCCCCCTAGTAAGTTATTAAGTCCCTGCAAAGTCCTGAACCTCTATCACAATGGCATTTGCAAAAGAGGATTTTAATGTTTAAACAGTGCTTGAGTTAAAAATATATTGAACATTCCATTTACATTTCGGACAAAGTATATTGAATTTACCATGAAAATATTCCTATGGAGGCAAGATAAAATAAATGAAAAGACAGCTCTCCTTGTATCTCCTACCTTTTTCTGCAGAACTAATATAGGATTAAAGAGGAAAACCTGGTGGCTGCAGGAACTAGTTTGAGCAATCACTTGTCACTTGCAGTTAGCACAAAAATGTATTATAACAAGATATTACTTGTAGAGTTTCCACTATAAATCTTTTATTCATTCCAAGGAATCCCAGTCCAGGCATTTGCCATACTGCATTGTCAAAAATAATGTCCAGCATAAACGGTGTGCAAGAGACCATGAACATCAGAGATAACAAGAGTACTAACACCTTATGGGCCTTAAAACCCCAGTGGTGGTATTCCTGGGCTCTCATTAAAAGTGAAATAAAAATAGTGTTTAAGAATGACTTTTATGCTTAACTATTAAATGCAAATGTTGATTTTTTGCTTATGGTTTTTCCCACTTTTCTTTTTAAAAATTGCTGAGTGGATGTAAACAAGAAAGTAAATTTTTACAGCCCCGTCCTGTTGCTGGGCAGAAGAACAACAGAAAGCTGAAACAACCTGGCAACCTAAATGAGCATCAGGAGCAAAAAACCTGTAAAATACCAACCAGCACCAAGAGAAGGAAGAAGGAAACCGGTTGAGAGGGAGCCATGGTGTAAACCAGCACGTGTCCATGGAGGTCAGGGGACCTTTGGCAACTTCCATGGGTGAAGGAGATGCAGGCGCTGACCTGTACGCCTGAAAAATTACACCTGCATCTAGCAAAAGTGCCAGCAGCAGGTGCTGAGCTTCTTCATTATGTGGGGCCAGCCAAGAGCTGTGATTTCCCTCGCCACCAGTTCCAAAAACTGGTTTTGTAGTTCAGACTCTTGCCGGTGAGAGACTTCACCCTCAGAGCTACTTCCTCTGCATCAGGGAACTGGTCTTGGTGGCAGGACTCACCCCTGGCTGAGCGAGGTTGGTGCTCTGCACTGATTTCGGTGAGCATCGTGTCACGCTTGTTATTAACTTCCAGAAGCACCGTGCAGGTGAGGGGAGAGCCTGGCAGTTGTGCCAAAGCAGCAGCCACTTCAACTTCAAGATTCGTGCCAGCTGAACACCGACACCTTCACTAATGCGTTGCACCTCCTTGTCTTTTTCTGAAGATCACCCAGAAAACACGACTTGACAGCTACTCTTTGGTACTGAGGACACTTTGCTGACTCTTTCCTTTCCAGATTTCCATATTCAAATCCTGATTTTTTTTTTTTTTATATCAGAGTTTCTTCTGCCTTAGTTCTCTCTCTGCATTGTCTTTCTAGTGTCTGTCCTTCTGCTGGAATCTTTCCCTTCGCTTTTTCCATTGGACTCTCTTAGCCGCATTTTCTTGCAGATTCAGCTAAGGCAGGAGCGGGGAGGGCAGAAGGTGCAGGGTAACAGTGGGAAATGTGAGCTGGTTGGCTGTGCAACTCTACTGACTCGTGGCACATTTATATTTCGAACAGGTCAATGAGCCATGAGGTCATCTCTTTCTTGGAGAGGTTCTCCTCCTTTCTTTCCACCCTGCTTTAATCTTTCTACCAATTCTTTCTTTTCTTCTCTTTCATCCCTTGGCTTTTTGTTTCTTCCATTCCTCTCTTCCCTTGACCTCCAGAGGCCATAAGGGGAAGAAATGGCTTTTCTCCCAGCTCACTTACTAGAAGTAGATGGAACAAAAATAGAAGACAGATTTCCAGATAGGGGAAGATGGGTTTCTAGTTTCTTTAACACATCCTTGTGTTCATAGCAGAAGCACAGGGCATGTTCCCTTCAGCTGTAGAAAATTGAGAGTGAATTAGGGGAGGGGACACACAAAATGGAAGATGGCCTCCATGCTTTGGTCTCTGCTGGTGCTAGAAGATGTAGAGCAAACCCGACACTTTCTGCTAACATCGAGCCTCATGGAGGCCTAAGGTAGGGTAGCCAAGAATAACAACATGCCCTTGGTTTTCATCAGACCTGGAAGGTGGCATCAGCATTTTCTCAGCATGAAATTCGGAACTGCTGCAATAACTTATGCAAAAGCAAATGCACCAAATGTCCTATGTATAACCACCACAAAAATCAAAAAATAATTTGCAAATATTTGAAAGAATGTTTTAATTAGGAGTATTTTTCATACCCTCCCCTCAGAAAGGGTGCTGCCATGTTTCCAAGAGTTATTGTATTAGCTATAGAGCTCACACAAAAGGGAAAATTATAACCATAAAGGGAAAATTATAACTGATCAAATTTTAAAGAAACCTCTAAAAATAGCTTGTCTATAGCCCATAATGTCACAATGATAAAGTCTAACATCTTAGGTCCTCCAAGAGCTTAGAGCAAGATACGTCCCATTAGGAAGTTTGGGCTTTCTCATTAATTTCCCCGCAGAATACAGACATTGCTTCTGACTACAGAGGCTTGAAAGGTAACAGAGCTGAAGCATCTCTCCAGCCCAAACTGAAATATCCCTGAACTGACAGGTATCAGCATCTGGGAAACAAGCCTTCACACTAAGCAGGTATTTGTCAACCATAAGATGTGGCTGCATGCTTGCCTCTAGAAGAGAAAACCAGGAATTTGAAGCTGTTCTTAATGGCAGGTGGGCTAGAGATAGCCCTGGCAACGACAGACCTGCAGACAACACAGGGGATTTGGTTAGAAGTGCAAGATAATCACAACTTGTTATACTGCACTTCAGATTCTCACAGGGGCACTGTGCCGCCCATTCAGGGGGCTGTGTTGGCTAAAAGATGACCTCCAATGTTAAGCTGGCAGCACTTTCTTTGCTCTTAGTATAATAAACCACTGGTGATGAACAGTGTCCTCATCTTTTGGAGGTAAGTCCTCCAGTGTTCACTAAAACAACGACCAGAAGTACCTCTTGATAGCCAGCGCGAGTTTCACTTGAGCACAGTTTCTTCCAGCTATGAGGTATTTATCAGCAGCAGGAACACAATTTGTATTATACAGCCTACGCTCACTGTTAAAATTTATACCCATCAGCAGCCATTAGGTCCTACACTTGCCTTCCTCTAATCCACAGCTAGATTAAATGGCTCAATTAATAATAAATATTATCAGTTTATTAGATTAATAGTTACACCACTACATTAGGGTGTGTGGTTGCAGAGAGACAGAAAGGAAGCCCTGGTTTCCCACTGAATCGTGCGTAGCCAAGCGGTGTGCCATATGTTGTTCTGCTGCACTCATCTCTTCCTTACAACAAACAAAGCCAAAATCTTTGGCTTCACCTGCCACTTCTAGTTACTCAGCCATGGCCCAAGGATCTAGATGGAAATGAGGAACCAGTCTGCACTCTGAGCAAAGCCATTGAACTCAGCAGGGCTGCAGGAGAGGAGCCAGCACAGGCTTTGACCCATTTATTGGAGAAAATTACCCCTGGACAACGAGATAATCCTCCCCAATAAGCCTGGCTGTGGGCAGGAGGAAGCACCAGCTTAGGGAATTTGGGTCTGCTGAAGGGACTGATACTCAGCAGCCGGAGAGGCTCTGCTCTCCCACGCTGAAAACGCTGCTGGGATAACATGCCAAATTGTTGCATCTGTACGTGATCTGCTTTCATCTACAAAATGGATTGCAAAATGTTCTCATTTCGGGAGGCAGGGGAAGAATCAGCTAAAGGGGAACGTTGGTCACATTGTCCAGGGAAGTACTGCTGATGTTAATCTGCTATTTGTCAGATGTCCATGTCCGTTAGAAATGCGCATACCATTTTGCAAGCACATGGCCTGACTGGTATAGAGTGGGGAGATGACAGGCAGGAGACTGGACTCTGTTCCCAGCCTCATTCCTAGCTGGACGCCCTTTTATTCCAGCTCTCTCAGCCATGGCCAGTGAAGTGTCTTCTCATCATGGCAGATCCATTCCTTACAGACCTGACCTTTCCTTATAGTTCTCCACTTCTTTTGCCTCATCCCTAGGTAAATCACATCCTGCCTTGAGCCTCAATGTCCTGGTCTGAGTTAAAACAGAACTCATTCTGTTCATGGTTTTACTTTTCAGCTCAGTCTCCTCTTAGTTACTGCACCAGGATGGCTGGAAACATCTCCCGTGCCTCATGCCACTGCCTGGAACACTGTCCTGGGCCTTGAGAAACAAATGTTGTGGCAACATGGTACTCCAGAAAGAGTTGAGTCTCACAACGGGACTCATTTCATAAACAATCTACACAATTCTACACTGGGGACAACTCTACACCACCACCAACTCTCCACCACCAACAACTCTCCCCCATGGACAACTCTACAATGAGGCCAACTGTACACCAAGGCCAACTCTACACCAGTGACAACTCTGCAAAGGAGACAACTCTACGCTGGGACAACTCTACACCAGAGAGAACTCTACACTAGGGACAATTCTACACTGGGGACAACTTTAGATCTGTCATTTGTCATGTGCCTGGCCCAGCCCTAACCCAGGACACTCAGTTTCCCTCACCCATAACATTGGGATAATGACAACTGTCACAAAGTGTCTTTGGATGAAAAGCACTGTCAAGGATTGTTAAAGATATTACCAGGGAGTGACATCTACATTGGACCGTATTAATCTCAGGGGCATTTTCGGAGGGGCTGAGAATGTGTTTTCACTGTCTTCTCTACTCGTAGTTGATGGATAACAACAAATCTGTGAGAGGAGGTCTGCAAAATGACATGAAAACAAGCACCTTACTTAAACTGGCATTTCCCATGGGGAGAAGTTTCCACCCTCTCCTGAAGTTTGAAACATGTTTGATTTACAGGAAGGGAGTAGGGCAGAAGGCCTCACCAGCTTGGCACAACAGCAGTTGGAAAGATCGTGATTTCTCTGCTCTTCTGAGTTCAGAGACAGTAAAAATGATTTACCTTAGGAAACGTACACTGATGGGTCTATTCTTAACTCCCCTAGATTCGTGAATAGCCTGGGGTGCATGACTACGGTCTCCCTCACTGAGATGTGATAATTACAGCTGTAGAGTAGCGGAGGCATTGCCAATATCCCATCACTAATGTACAGAGTATTTCCTCCTCCTTTCCCCCCATTAAGTACAGAGAAAATAAATGTTCTTAGGAGTTGGCAGTTTCTCTTTAGTTTGCATATTCCTCCTAAATACGAACATTATGTTGTTTACTCGTCTGTTAATGACAGCTGATTATCAAACCATAAATATACATGTATCTAATGGCTTGTGAACATTAAACATCGCAATGTAATAGTGGTGGGTGTACACAGGAACCGGTAGCGAACAATTGCCATTCAGCACGTCAGCCTCTGTAGCGATGTCTCATGCTGGGCACGGTCACTTCCCATGTCTAAGAAGCAGAGAACTGATTTTCCCAGCTGCCGTTAGGACATTTTTTTGTTGCCACATGCAAACAGGTTGGGTTTTACCCTGCTTGAGCCGCCTCTCCCGCCCAGTGGTGTTTTGGCTTTTTGCTGGCTTCTGAGAAGGAAACTCGACAAGCTGAACACCTTTGTTTTTAGTTTTATCCTCTCCTTCTGTCTTTGCTCTTGGTCACCAAATAAAATAAAATAAAATAAAATAAAATAAAATAAAATAAAATAAAATAAAATAAAATAAAATAAAATAAAATAAAATAAAATAAAAGGATGCAGTCACCACCTCAGTGTGAACCCTCCTGAGAAGGGAGGGGGGTTTCAAGCTAACAAGCCCAAGGCCTCTTTCTGCGTTGCCCAATTTATTCCTTCTTTCCTCTGTCACCTCCAGCTCTGTCCCTCAGCTCCCTTTTCCTCCTAAATGTCTTGCTGTTATCTCAGATTTGGTTTCGCTGGAACAAAGCTGTTTTCCTCCCTCCTAACACTTTCTTTGTCAGAGCTGATAACTTTACTAAACTTTCCACTTCACAGACTTGTAACTTCAGTGTTGCCTTAGCCCTGACTCTTCTGCTCCCCCTGAATTTAGGCTTTCCCACTTGGTTGGTATTTTTTCCTCTTCCTAGTGCTAAATCCATCCTTTTCCCTCACGCTTTGAAGCAAAAGCCCATGAACTGTCTTTCTCCTCTTCACTTTCCATCCATCTAATCTTCTTCTAAAATCTTGCTTAAATTCTTGTGCTGAAGTTGACTTCTCTGGTTATTCTGACCTTGTGATCTTCTACTTCCTTGAAGTCTTTCCTCATTTGTCTCTTGTTGTAGAGGTAACTTAATTTTCTTTTGTTTTTCTCTCTTCCAGCTCCATTTTTATTTTTCTTTCCTAATTGTCCTCTTAATCATTTCTTTTTCTCTGTGAGCCACAACTCCCACTCTCTACTTGCAATGCTCAAAAACCAGAGCTCGGCCATACACAGAGTTTGGGATTGGAAATCTTGAACAAGGTAGAGGGAACTGTTTGGAGCTCCTATGTTTTTGAGCTTGGAGAAAACCCCAAAGAAACAGGCAACTTATCCCCTGGAGCCAACCTGCAAAATGCTGCGCGCTCTCCGTCAGCACCAACTACCCTCAGCTTCAGCCGAGTTCTGCTAGAGGTAGGACTGGTGGCACTTTCCCATAGCAAAGCCCCCAGGAACAGCAGTACTTATGCTATAATGGATCTAAAGATACATAGATAAACCGACAGGTCCATGCTTTGTCTTCTTAATTCATTCGAACGGTGTCTTTGAGCAAGTGTTTAGATCTGGAAGTCTCGGCTAAAGAGAATTTGGCATTTCAGTGGTACATTTCCAACAGCACTGAGCATTTTGCCACTCCTTTTGATGGGACAGGAATAGGTTGGTCAACCATTTTTTGAGAGCTTGCAAGGAATATGGTGAGCATGACTTGTCTCACAAGGAGCTTCTGGGATGAGGAATATGAGTAATTTTCAAGACTGTAATTTTTATGCTGTTCTAAGCTACAGAAAACATTTAGCAATTTTGATCAAACAATACCCACTGCTGTGATATCATTCCAGAATCAACGTATGAGAAATTTTCACTTGTCTTTTTAGCAATTATTGATGAAGGGAATAAAACTGCAGGTGAACACAGAGGGCTGGCTGTTTGCATTCCCGCACTGCCAGCATGCCAGATTGGAGAGCAAGCAAGTAATTTTGCCTGGAACTAAACCAGCCGAATGCTGTCAGATCAGTATGTGTGCAGTGGTGGCTCAGCAACGAAAATAAGCTGCTCCTGCTCACACTGACCTGTGCCGTTGGGTTATGATATGACACTTTTCTTCTCAAAACGACTCCAGAGGGTTTATTCGGGAGGTGGTGGTGCAATGCTCAGCGACGCTGAGCACCACAGGAGCTCGGGCACCCTGCGAGATGCGTATTTGTGGGCTGACTCCTTGAGGAGTGTTTGACGTCCTCTCCCAGCTCGTTTTTATTGTGCGAGTCAAAAGAATGAAATAACTGTAGCTGGGTGGTTTAAAAGGGCCGTATGTTTTATGAACAGTTAATAACACGGGTGTATATAGACATTTAGAACAGCTGTATCTCATGATTCACCCTGGTCGCTGCCAGAGTTGGGAAGGCGACTGCTCCTGAGCAACTGCGGTGCTGCCCGGCTCCTCCCAGCTCTCAGCTGCGGAGGGGTTTTGCACAGCGCACTGGCCTCACAGCAAAGGGCAGGTCTGGTTTAATTTTTGAGGAGTTCGTCTTCTCATTTACCACCAAAAGCTGTATCTGAATATGGTACTGTTAAGATTTTCAGTACCCCAGGCCAGTGGGATCAATGCAGAGTCGCTCCTCAGTGAAATGGCTTCCTTTTGCCTCGGTTGTTAACATCAAAGAAAGGGCCAAGAAGTTTTGACAAACCCAAACCATTTTGTTTTCAGGATTTTCTCCCAGAAATAAACTTGGAAGTTTTCTCATTTTTGTCCAGCCATGGACACATGTTGACTCTTTCAGACACGGACTTTCTACCTCGCATGCAGGTGGACAGGAGACCACGTTTCATGTGGCTTCAGGTCGAGGGCAATCTGCTAATTAAATGGCAGACCTGCTTTACTAGAGATAAACATAAAGCGAGCGCTGGTGAGAAAAGGGGAATGAGGACCAAACAAAAGGGAAGGATAGGAAAGGGATGAAGTCAATGACAGAGAAATCCCAGTCCCAACACAAGTACTAGAAAGACAATACTCTGTTGTGCGCCGAGAAGCTGAGGTTTATTAGCTGTTGATTAAGGCTTGTGAGGAGCAGAAAGGGAGTTGAGGAAAATGAAGCAAAATACAAACGATCTCTTCTATTTTCTTGGCAAATTTGATCTTCTCTATTAGGATTATCAGAGAGCTTACTCCCTGGCTGTGGGCAGCGAGGCAGATTTCCAATGCCTTTCAATTGCTTTTCTGGCTGAGGCTGGCTATCCTAATGCAACGTGACGGGTAGCCACAAACATAATCCGTAGGACCCAGTGGTGCTCGAGTGCAGATGCTACTCGTAGAGTCACAAGAGCAACGCTCCAAGTTTCCTCAGACCAGGACATTGGCAGCGCCGGTTTTTATGTGATGCAGTAGCTCAAAGCTCAGCATTGCCGCATTCTCAACGTTGGTTACGGGCAGGATATTCAGACATTTAAAAAACAATCTGTTTCCAAATTGCAAATGATTGTATATGCTGTTTCCTCAGCTGATTTTACTTGCCAGTGTGGGGGTTTAGGGCTTCCCCCATCGGATCAGACTGCCGGTTAATCAAATATGTTATCCCTATTCCGGCTGCAGCTAATAGACAACGCTTCAGAGGAAGAAAACAGAAAGAAAACACAACCACCACAATATATCTGGTTAATTGAATGGTTCTGTACATGGGGAGAAAAATTCCTTCCTGACCTCCACAGGTGATGAGCGTATGCCCTGAAGCATGAGATACGATTACTCTTATCATTATCTTAGCTTGCATAGCAACAAATGTAATTAGTGGTCATAAAATCATCCTGCTGTTTGGGATTATCTGTTTTTTTCAAGCAACAGAGCCAAGCATGTCTCTGAGGTAACTTCATTTGAATAGGATGAATTTGGCCCGTGAAGTCTAAAATGTCTCCTTAAGTACAAACAATAGAAAATGGAAAATAGAAAAGGCAAGAATTGAAAGTGCTTGGCTGTGGCCTCCTACGGCTGCTATTTATCACATCCTTGGGCTGTTTCTTAAGGGGCTTTATTCAAACTTCATGTTAGCAAGGTAAGAGGTGAAATGAACTGCTGGGAGTAATGACAGTAAACAAGAGAAGAACAAGATTTCAAGCTGAAACTAAATAAATACCATTAAGCAACATGTTGTGGCAATTGAAAGGCAAGTTCCTCCCCACCTCTCACCACATCTCAGGAGCTCTGCGGTGGACGATCGGTCGCAGGAAGGGCATTAGCTAGACGGATGTGTGGCCAAAGAAGCATTAGGACGGCTGTGTCAAGCGAAAATGTGAACAATTAGACAAAACCTCAGCTAACAATCTAAGTCACCCACAGTGTCCATCTAACACACAGAGATCCCCCTGCAGAAGCTAGAGAGGACCTGAGAGGCACGAAGGGTTTGTTCAGCTCTGGAAGAACAACCATGTTGACCAGGATGGCTACCTGCAACCTGCAGTACAAAGCTGGGATACGTGAGTCAATCTGAAAGACCTCCTAAATAAACCTGCCATGAAAGATGACACTCCCTTGCTGAATAGTCCTGGGAAGGACAGAGAGGGGGTTTCAGCTTTGTTTTGGCTTTGATGAGTTCAATCGCAGCTTGCAAGGATATAATTACACTGGTGCTGCTGGCTGGCTCCGTCCGGAGATTGGTGGCCATGGGGACTGTCAAGTTCAAGCCTGGTTTGGCCAAAAGCTTTATAAACCACTTGACCTGGCCACCAGAAAGACTGTAAGAATTGGTAGAGCATGCACCAGTGCCAGCATCCAAAGGACAGACGGACAGACATCAAACAGGCGAGCACTTCTACTGTGCCTTAGAGGATTCACACTTATTCGTCAAGGTTAATGCATCTTCAAGGCAAGACATTTTTTGTTGTCATTGAATATCTCTTACTGCCATGTCCTTCTGCCTAACGAAGATGCCCTCAAAAGATCAAAGGTAATTTATGCTGCAAGTTGTTTGCTCTCATCATTTTAGTGTGAGCTCTTTAAAGGCCCCAACTCCCAGCCAAGTGAGTATGTGAGAACCTCAGCATTTGTTTTACCAACAATGATAAAGTCCCTGGTCATCACAGGTATGGATCAAAACATGAAGATGTAACCCAGGTGCACACTAAATGGCTGGAAACCAGAAGGCGAGGAAACCCGAGTGCAGGTATTTACTCACATCTTATATTTTCAACCAGCTTTGGGAGCTATGACTGAGGATGTGGGAGCATGTGGGATATGCACATCACTGCTTATTGGATAGAAGGCGCTTGGCTGCCCGTGCTGGACCAAATCTGCTGGTGTGAAGAAGCACTTTGCACCCAAGGGAACCCTCCAACCTGCCCGGGGTGTCAAAGCCACAACCACTCAGATCGTCTCTTCTGCCTAGCATGGGGTAGAGCTGCTCACTCATCCTGCCTGTCCCCTCTGTCCCTTCCTCACAGGGAGGACAGTCATCCTGGCACTTGGCCATTCTGCACCTTGCCCAGAGGTCGTGTGCAACGGCTTGGATTCCTATGCCCAAGCAGGAGTCAGCGCTGGCCATCACCAGGGGAAGAATTCGCATTTTAATGCCCCTGCTTTACACCTGACAAGGGCCCTATGCGCCTCCATGCAGAACGTTACTTTTCAACGCCAGAGCCTTCTAACTGAGCAATAAATGCTTGTTGCACAAACTATAGCAACAATTTTTGATGGATAGAAAATACAATATTTAGTCAGACTGCTGTAAGTTAAAACACAGCAGACAGTAAAAGGATGAAATTATACCCCAACAGACTTTTAAATGAGAAAATAGTCTGTGTTAGGGAACATTATTCATTTAAATAGCAGAAAGCTTATAATTTCAACGAGGCCACAATTTCCATAAAAAGCCTGCATTTGGGACTTTTTTTCCCCTTTTCCCTCTCGCAGATTGCAGTTAAAATGAATAAACCTTCCTGCTTACAGAGAAATTCATTTTTATTTTCCTTTGCCTTTTCCATGTCAATTACGGAACACTTGGTTAAAATGATTACATAATTTTCGCAGAAGCTCAGGATCGCAGGCTGGAGGAGATAAACCCACTTCGATGTGACCAATGTGCTCTCCAATTCCCACCCAGAGCAGTTTCTCATCTTGACATCATACACACTAGCTTCCCAGACCCCTGCACAGAACCAGCGCAAACGGCGGCGACAAAACAGTATCTTTCTTCGCGGAGGGAGGTACCACGTGAACTCTGTTTTCAGGCGGCGAGGCAGAGGTCGCTTGCTGCTAAAAACACGGTCTCCTCAGTCCTCAGCTCATCACTCTGTTCCTGTCTCATGATAAGGTTACACTGAATGGTGCTGGCATCCTTCAAGGTTACTGTTCCAGAAAATATTTGCAAATAATTTGACGTGCTGTCAGCTAGCAGGCAGCAGTGAACTCATATAATTCAACATACTAATGTGGGTTTTCACGCCTAAAGCTATAAATAAGCTTGATATTTGAAAGTTTCTGTGATGTTTATTTAATAGCAATATTTTATAAATAAATCTTGATTATTCCATTGCACTCCAGTGGAGATCTTCTTCCAATGGAACAGTTGTTTCTAACCCCAGGCCTTTTTTCCTGACCCTTCCCTGCCACCCATATCTCCATTAAAGAAATAAAACACTTCCTGCTCAAAACCTTTTTCAGACACAAGGGAATTATGGCCACGGCAGCTCCTCCTCTACCTCCTCCTCCTCCCCCTTTGCTTTGCTGTTCACTCCTCTGGAGACTTTGCCTGACTTAACAGCTGCACAAGGATACCTGAGGGAACTCTCGGAAGTCCAGCTGGAGAAAGCTCCCTATATTTGGCATATCCCATTGAAAATCACAGACTGGAGGGGCAGGAAGACTAAAGGAAATGTTGCATTAGCTCCAGTTGGAGCATGGGCTTTGGATCCTACCAGCCAGACCTCAGGTGTGCTTCATGCTCTACAGCTGCTCTTTAAGTAGCCCTCCCTCTTCTGGTACCTAGGAGCACCACAAAGCAGATCACAGAATCACAGGATCCCAGAATGGTGGGGGTTGGAAGGAACCTCTGGGGATCATCTGGTCCAATCCCCTGCTAGAACCGGGTCACCCAGAGCAAGGTGCCCAGGATGGCGTCCAGATGGGTTTGGAATCTCTCCAGACAAGGAGACTCCACAGCCTCTCTGGGCAGCCTGGGACAGGGCACTGCCACCCTCCCAGCAAAGAATTTTCTCCTTGTGTTAAGGCAGAACTTCCCGTGTTCCAGTTTGTGCCCGTTGCCCCTTGTCCTGTCACTGGGCACCACTGGGAAGAGTCTGGCCCCATCCTCCTGACACCCACCCTGTAGCTATTGATCACATTGAGGAGATCCCCTCTCAGGCTGCTCTTCTCCAGCTGAACAGCCCCAGGGCTCTCAGCCTTTCCTCGGCACAGACATGTTCCAGCCCCCTCATCATCTTTGTAGCCTCTGCTGGACTCTCTCCCGTAGTTCCTTGTCTCTTTTGAACTGGGGATCCCAGACTGGACACAAGACTCCAGATGTGGCCTCACTGGGGCATAGTAGAGGGGGAGGAGAACCTCCCTTGATGTGCTGGTCACATTCTTCTTCATGTACCCCAGGAGACTATTGCCCTTCCTGGCCACATGGGCACATTGCTGGCTCATGGGTAACTTGTCCACAAGTTAACCATATGATGCTGGACTTCAGCTGCTTTTCACAAGCTCTATTTCTGCATGGCTCGACACAGTAGCCCCAATTCGTCCACTGGGGAAACCCAGCAATGCCTGGTAACAAATCATCATCATTGAGCAGCACCCCCTACGTACATGTACTGTATGTACTCTACGTGTGTAGGATGTTTCAAAGGCTATAGCTTCTCAAGCAGTTGGTTCTTCATATAGATGATACATTGCCCTGGTGAGTGATGCGGGAAGAATTTCTCTGCTCCTTCTTCCTAAATGAAAACCTAAGTCCAAGAATGCAGTATCTAATACCCAAGGATCTAAGCATGTCTTCACATCTGGGCTTGGTTTTGGAAGGAAAGCAGAAAGTCCTGTAGCTAACAGCTGTTCAATGGTCCTGTACAGGATCATGGACCTCCTCACAAGATTCTGCTTGCCAGACTGGAGTTTAGAGAGAAGTTCACTGTAATTCAAGTGCCAGGGAAATCAGTGACCAAATGAATCCATATGACATTGATATTTAATGACAATACCACCACGAGTATTCAGAGCCTTCTGTACTATGATGGACTGGACCTCAAATGAGCAAACCCCATTTTTCTTCCAAAAGGGGAAAGGGAAGTGAGAACTTGCATCAATGAAACAACTTCTTTGTGCTGCACTCTGTGCAAATATTTGGATTACTAAAATGAATTTATGAAGCAATTACTTTTAATGCTATATAAGGAAATTAAGTACTCATTGATTCGTGATTTATAATCTAAAGCTAAGAGATCATGAAAAAGCAAATATAACTTAATGAAATGTCCTTTGGCTTTGCTACTATTGCAGACCAAGTAAAACAAACCTTTTTTAGAACATAAATGAGTATTGGTTCTTTTAGTTGAGAAGACAAATAATTTTCTGGTTAAATATATTCAGCAAAGTTTAGCCATGTGAAAGATTTTTCCAGTGGCCTCTGGGTCTATAAGGAAGGATAGGAACTGACTGGTACAGATTCAAGGAATTCTCTGTACTGTGAATGACGGGGGTATTTGCTATGAAAAGAGGAAAACAAAAGGCTATTTCCATTCTTTTTATACTGGGAAAAATATTTTAATATATTCATGGAATAGAATATATTGTGAAAGGAACCTGCCTTTATGGTCTCTCCTTTGGCAACGCACTTGTGATTAGTCACTCCTGACACTGAGCCCATTAACCTGAGGAAATTTAATCTAATGCTATAGCAATGTTGCTGTTTTTCCATTCAGAAGTATAAATAATTTGGAAAAAACCACGCCCATGTTTTTAGAATGAAACATCCCAAGTGATGTGTTCAGTCAGTTAAGTAGCCGTTTTGACTCTGCCTTTGGACTGCAGGAGCAAGAGGGTGGAGTTTAAAAATGGAGTGAAAACCAAAACACCACTAAATAAATCAGGGAGGACCATCCGTTGTAACTATGTATTTTGGCAAGATCGAGTATTCCTAAACACAGCAGGTTGGGTGTCTCTCCCTTTCAGTCTGTGTTGCAGGCGCAACATTTAAGACAACTTTGATACCCCTTGAACTTAATGTGTTTTAAGTGAAGGATGAAGATGAGGTATTGGATGTCTCTGCCCTCCTTGAAGAGCCTTTCTGTGTCCTCTGACTCCAGGTACAGTGCAATGGAGTTAGAGGGTGCGATTGCTCCCAAGAAGTGGTGGCAGCAGTGGGAAACCCAACCACTGTAGAACAGCAGGGACTAATGCCATCTGCTTTCCAGTTCTTCGAATGCACACGGGAAAGAAGAGCGGGATAAAACGTACACCCTCCCTGTCCCAGGCCTCTTGAGCTCAGCTGCACTGAAGAGACCCTCTGATCATTTTTGTGCCCCTCCTCTGCCCCCACTCCAACAGGTCTCTGCTGTGCTGAGGAGCCCAGAGCTGGACCCAGCACTGCAGAGGGGTCTCCTGAGAGCGGAACAGAGGGGCAGGATCCCCTCCCTCGACCTGCTGCCCACGCTGCTTTGATACAGCACAGGACACGGGTGGCTTCTGGGCTGTGAGCACACATTGTTTGCTCATGTCCAGCTTTCATCCACCAGCACCCCCAAGTCCTTCTCTGCAGGGCTGCTCTCAATCCACTCATCCCTCAGGCTGACACCGAGGATCGCCTGGACCCAGGTGCAGGACCTTGCACTTGGCCTTGTTGAACCTCATGAGGTTCACACGGGCCCACTCCTCAGGCTTGTCCAGATCCCTGAGTACTGAGATGTACATGCAATATGAAAAGCCAAGGCTCATGGGTGGTGTCACTATGGTCCCGAGAACAAACCATACGTGAGAAAGGTAAAGGTGCTCAGGCCTGTCACGCTGTGAGGACAGCCAGCAGCTATCTGTCTCTCAATAGCAGTAGACGTTGTGCGTCAACTAAACATGCAAAACCCAGGAAATGGATTTCTCCCCCATGGTGCATCAGAGAACCATTCATAAATAAACGGGGGACTGCTAAACGCGGGCCAGACACAGTCAAGTGTATCAGAGACCTGGAGAGCAGTGATAAGAACTCGTTGGAAAACATCAGCTTTGCTATGAAAAGAGACATCCGAAATACACATTTCCGAGAGACCTTGGAGCTGAGGAAGCATCTGTCTTTTTAAAACCTCATTACTGTAGACTACAAGGGCTCCAGCACACAAACCACAAATCACATCAGGTGAGTAAGTTACCATATATCAGCTGGTCTGTGGGCATGCTCTGAGCGCCCAGAAAACGCACCGTAATTCGAGTTAACTTAAGCCCTCTCTGATTTTACACTGACCTACGGCAACGTGCTGCCTTGCAAAGGACAGAGATCAAGAGTGCCTACGTAGATGGTGACCCCAGGCCGGCTGACGTGCATAATGTGCTATGGAAAAGTCACTCCTCCATGACTCTGAGCCATCCTCAGGCTGAGGACTACAGTCTGCAAGTACTTCATTAAGGTACCTTAGCTAAGAAGACCACATGACCACACGTTCTCTCTGTCTTTGATGGAAAAAGATTGGGGCCTCCAGAGATTTCCCAACTTGGGCTGCTCCAGGGGAAATACGAAGGGTATTCCACTGTGTTATAAAAAATACGGCAATTCTTCTCTTCCCCTAATTTAGAGGGAACATGAGAAGATAAATTTTTCAAGCAACGCCATTTTTAAACATCCATGGTTTTAAAAGAGAAAATCAGTTTCCAACTTAAAAAGCAAAATTACAGTGTTCCCTGGAAAGCATTTTGTATCTTTGCTTAACATGTAAAACATCGATCACAGGAAAATCATCTATCTGCAACGGTAAGTGTAAAGCCAACGTGAAATGGCTGCACTCTCAGTGACTGCATGTAGCTGGCACATAACACACCCTGAACAGCTTTTCTGCTCCTCTTCACTATCCTTTGCAACAAATGATCTCGCCCCTCATTCTAAGGGCACAGACCCCCAAAGTGGAAGAACATGAATACTGATACCAGAGCTTCAGAAAGACAAAGGTGCTGGTGCTTGATTTGAGGAAAACACTTTTGCTTTCTTACAAAGTGCGACCAGCCGTAGGAAGGCAGCGTGGTTACTGTGATCTGGGAGGGTGACAAGCAAGACGGACAGGGTGTGATCTTCCTCGTATCAATGTGGTGGTGTGCAGAAGAGTCCAACTGGTGTATCAAAGCACTCAGATACCACCATCAAGACTGCAGTAGATCATTATGGCTGTATTTCGGTTGCAAGTGAAGTCTGGATGGCATGCACTAAATACAGCAGAAAAGTCACCAGTGGAATGAAAAGCAAGATGTCATTTGCTCTTGCAATTAGTTCCATGCATTCTGTGCACCGAATGAGTTCTCTGGAGAAAATAGCATATGAACACGTAACTAAAGACAACATCATATTCCATATGCATGAAGGGACTACATTACACTTGCAAGCCCGACACTGCCTGTCTCCTTGTGCAAACTTGCCCAATATCGCCTTCTTTTAACATGCATGTGGGTCTGCTGGGTGTCTGATGTGGTTTGCTTCAGGGCTTGTAGCCCTCTGAGAATTCTCACTATGGGTATTAATATCCAGTTGCAATTCTCCAAGAGTTAGATCAAAAGGTAATAGAAGGTAATAGCAGACTTCTCTTAAAATGGATTCCTGCCTTTCTCCTGGCTGGAAGGAAATCTTGGTTGCCATATAAGTCTACACGGTACATGCAATATTTTAATCCACCTTCCTTGGCTCAGTGAGTTGGTATTTTCTTCTAAAAAAAGTTTCCTAAGAGGATGGCACCATGTCTGGCACAGTGAAATGAGACTCAAAACTGCATTTGCTCTAAATTTGGAAAATATATAAGTTCTTCCCCATATCTTGACTGACACATTTGGTTAATCTGAAGTATTTGTTTCTGTTTGTTCTCATTTTGACAAAAATCTAATATTAAATTATTTAGTAATTACTTAAACTAATATAGTGTTTCCTGTACCTTGGTCACCAAAGCAGAAACATCCGATATTCAAAGGCTCTGTTCCCCGCTCGCTCTGCATGTCGCCCTCCTACATCAGTCATTCTTCTCCCTCGACATACAGGACCTCCCACTTATCAAATCCTGGCAGCCTCTCCTTTTCCGTTGTCTCTACCTCACACCTTCTTTCCACAACATTTCCATTACAGTGACTACTTAACTTTGCAAGAGCGGTGTGGGGATGATCCAGAACCACATTCATTTGCGTAATGCGGTATGAAAAGTGGTTGCTATGAACATTATCATGTCATAAACGGGAAGAGCATGGCTCAAGGTGAGCAACACGCAGCAGGAGTGGGTGTGTTCTTGAAACCTCTCTCTTTATTACTGTTGAAAGGTCAGACACAAAAGCATGTGATGTGCAGCACATAAAGGTGAAGTGCACTCTATCTTAAAATGACCCTAAACAACAAGAAGATAATTCTGTATGTATAATAAACCAATAATAATATCTTAAAGGCCTCCAGAGATAAATGTGAGCTATTTTCCCTTATCTGACACTTAGACACACAAACAGTAACAAAGATGTATGATAAACCATCCCGACAACGTACTGTTATGTGTATTGAGAGAGAACCACTCGTGGGACTGAACACGGGCATCTAAGACAAAGAAACAAATTACAGCGAATTAGAAGAGAGGCAGAGGGGGAAAGAGACCTAATACAGGAATATCCCAATATGCCACTAATCTCCTTGGACACGTGAGCACCACACACAGCTGCCCACAACTCGCTTGCTCCATGAGTGAGGTCTGCTTGAGCAGAGCTGCCACCTAGGACACTACACAGGTACCATAAGAGACCGCATAAGAAGTACAACTTGAGTACTTTACTTCATCCTTATGTAGCTCATTGACAAACCTGCACTAGGCCTTGATCGTTTAATCCACTCCAGGATGTATAAGAGGTTTAAATGCTTCCTGTTTTTAAAACCCTACATGTTTCCCCAAAGGAAGATAGGTTTTGTGGAAGCGGGTGAATTGATCCAAAGACATTCAAACACTGAACAAAAGGAGTACAGCATGCATTTACGAGCACAGAATGACTGCCTCCTGGGACACGGATGTGTGTGTGGAGCCACAGGCAGGTCAAGGGAGGTTTCAACATCAGTGAGGCCATGTCCTGTGCCCAGTTCTGGGATCCTCAGTTCAAGAGAGTTGAGCTACTGGAGAGAGTCCAGTGGAGGTTACAAGGATGAGGAGGGTCTGGAGCATCTCTGTGCCGAGGAAAGGCTGAGAGCCCTGGGGCTGCTCAGCTGGAGAAGAGCAGCCTGAGAGGGGATCTCCTCAATGTGATCAACAGCTCCAGGGCAGGTGTCAGGAGGATGGGGCCAGACTCTTCCCAGTGGTGCCCAGTGACAGGACAAGGGGCAACAGGCACAAACTGGAACACGGGAAGTTCCACCTGACCATGAGGAGAAACTTCTTTGCTGGGAGGGTGGCAGCGCCCTGTCCCAGGCTGCCCAGAGAGGCTGTGGAGTCTCCTTGTCTGGAGAGATCCCAAACCCTCCCGGACACCATCCTGGGCAACCCGCTCTGGGTGACCCTGCTCTAGCAGCAGGTTGGACCAGATGATCCCCAGAGGTTCCTTCCAACCCTCACAGTCTGTGATTCTGTGATCAACAGTTTGGGTGAGCCTGGGATGGAGAAGGGAAGCCGACTGCCTGTCTACAGTCCAGGACCACCAACTCCAAAATACTGTCTTGGGAAGAGTTAGGGCCAAAGGGTCTATTAAGATCTGCATCTTAGGTGGACAGATGTGTCTTGGAGACACATTCTGATGCCTCAAACATGACAGGGGTTTTGCATGAAGTTTCATTTTTTTGCCTTTTTGCTGTAAAGGCTGCATTTTGGCCCAAAGTTGCTCCAAGTCCTCTCGGTGACCCAACAGGCATGTGCTCATCCTCTGTACACAAGCTGCAGGCTTCTGATAGAGGGTAGCCCTTTCCTCCACCCCACTGCCACAGGAACAGCAACCTGCATATTGCTCCTAATTAGCAACCATGATTACCATGATTTGCAGCTGAACTGAGACCAGCTGCAGTTGAGCTGGAAAGTGAAATGCAGAGGGGTTGAACAGATCACTCAGTAGAAGAAACATTTACTTATGTGTTGAATTGACAACACTTAACCACTGAATTTGTATGTTTGGTGACAGGTGCCTGACTTTAGAAGTTTCCCTGATGCCAGAACCTACTCCCTGTCAGGAAGAACCAGAGCCCCAGAGAAACCTGTAGGTAAGTCCTTTATAGGTAATGGTGTCTTTTGGGCAACGTCTTTCACCAGTGCTAAAGTTGAGTGGGATTTAATTCCACAGCAAGATCAGGTTGAAAGTGAATTTGTTGACAGAGTATGCAGCAGTCCTAAGGAAGCTATTAGGACCTGCGACCTTGAGCTCGGTCTAGAGGGCTCTTTGCGGGACCGCTTTGCCTGCGGGCAGTAGAATAAACGTGTTCAGCAAGCTTGCCTACAGAGAGAACCTGACATAACAATCAGGGCTGGAGAGATTGATTTCAAGTGAAATAGCAGTGAAGGACGCTTGTGCTAATAAAGCAAGGCTGGAAGGGCAGGAAGACATCATGTGCAGCAAAGGATGGCCTGTTTCCCTCTGAAACATTCAGGTGGTCTTTCATCTATGTCAAAAACATGAAATTGGGTGTAGTAAGGGATAGAGCTATATATAAACCCAGCTTCATGATTACGACCAAGGGAGGGAACCCAGTGGAGGTGATGCTGCTTGGAATGTGGGGAGGTGCACTCTGCTGTGAGGGGCTTGTCCATGAGCAGGAAAGATGAGAGCATCACCTGAGTCACCATGTTGCTGGGAAGTGCTCTCCAGGGCCAGAAATTCCACCACAGCACAGCCGAGGGAA
Source organism: Bucorvus abyssinicus (assembly GCA_009769605.1). Lineage (NCBI taxonomy): Eukaryota > Metazoa > Chordata > Aves > Bucerotiformes > Bucorvidae > Bucorvus > Bucorvus abyssinicus. The sequence goes on from CM020032.1 coordinate 3,057,972, forward strand.
AAGGGCTGGAGCACTGACCGATAAGTATGAAAGAGCATCACACCACGCTCTGGAGGCAACAGCTCCAGACAAGCTGAAACACTGCGGCTGAACCAGGCTGCTGATGAGCAGCATAAGCACAGGTCCAGTAGCAAATCCACTGAGGGCTCAGCTGCAGACCGTAGAAATGACTAAGGAAAGACTGGTCAGTGAGAAGGGCTGATTGCCGACATAGTTTAACCCACAGCCTATCTGGTACCACCCGCGTCCTGGGGGGGGCTATACAAGAATGGCTGCTCCATAGATAAGTTGTCTCTGACACTGGATATGGCACCTCAGATACCTCCACCCCCTCTTTTCCCTGTGATAGAACAGGTTTCATTTCAGGCAGAGGTTCTGCTGCTGCCGGTAACGCCCAGCCCGCGCAGACCAGGATGTCCCAGCACACGCGTTTGATCTGCAAGAGGAGTGGGCACATGACTGTATTTCTTTTGAAGGAGCCAAAGCAGAGGAGATGATGTTCATGCTGGTTTTATGCCAGTTTCATTGCAGCAGTGGGAGTACAGACAATACCTAATTCAGCAGAAAACCTTTTGCTATAATCTATTAAAAAAATTTCAAATAAATTTGAACTATGAAAGTCAGTTTGTATTGAATCAGCACTTTGCACCACTTGCCTGTGGCGTTTTGGATCCAATACCAAGAGTCTTAGTGCCAGATTTGCTGTATCGATGAACCACAACCTCAGCTTCTGTCAAACAAGGCAAAAGCAGGAGGGAAAGGCTTCATTTCAAGCATCTGTGGAATATTTAGAGACAAAAAAGAACATTTGGATGGGAGAGAAGAATGAAAAGAAACAAGGATGCTGATGGCATCTTCTAAAACATCGGGTATTACCAAAGACGTGCTTTCTGAATAATTCAGCATCGCAGTGATGAGCAGCAGTGCTACAGCTCTGAAGCCAAAACAAGAAGATTTCATTACACTCTAATCACATGTAGTCTTTAGGCTGCAATATTCATCAGATCAAACTTTTATTTCTATCAGGACATCATACATTTGTTTTGTTACCCCTCTAGTATCTCCAGAGAGTCTGATGTGTAAGGCAAATAGAGTCAGCCCGGTTACTCTGTTATTATAATGAATTTTTCTGAAAGAGACATCAAGCAGTCAGAAAATTGCAAACTACTCGTGGAGCCAGCATGGTTTCTAGCAGTTTTAATAAATGTTTTAGAAAACCCAACCACCCTGACAGCAAACAATTGTGTTTATCCCCTGCCTGCAAGGATCTGCCTGCTCTTCAGATAATCAATTTCTTCAAATTACTAATAACAGTTTTAAGAGCAAGCAAGGCTGCCAGTACCTGCAATTCAACAGTTGGAAATAAGCTATAATTTGCATTCCAAATAAAGCCAGCCGTGACCTATAGCTTGGACACTGCAAGCTGCAAAATAAGATACTCTAACTAGCCCGGCTTAGGACACGGTGCTCCCATGGCAGCCAGCACTCCAATTAAAAGTGTGTCAGCACTTCTTTCATAAACCTCCATTTCTGAGGGCTTTATACCAGCTGCTTAACTTCATGTAGCATAAATGTTCACAGTCCAGCAGTAAAGATATTATGTGCAGATTGTCCCTGCTGCGGAGAAAATAAGCCTGGAGAACCAAAACTGCAAAATGCAGTAAAATGTGAGCTACCTCTGTAATTTATACACCCCCAGTCTCACCCATACACCCTGCGGTAAGTTTTCTGTGATGAGAGGCGTGTAAAGGCCCCAGAGACTAGCGTGGATCCATGTAAAAGCCAAGCGTGGACGGAGCAGATGATGAACTACAAATGCCTCTGCACCCTTCAGCAATGGGAGACCAGCAGCAGCTGGGACCCCCTGAGCCCTCAAAGAGGTTTTAGGGAGGGCTGAAATTCCATCTCGTTCTCTCCCTGCAGTCCCACGCAGAGGAAAATGCCACGTGAGGAACCAGGTAAATTCTTCAGAGACCAAGACATAGCTCCTAGAGTTTTTGATTCAAGGCACATCGGTCCATTTAGGAGGCAGCTGAAGAAAGTGTTTGTCTTTGTGCTCTCCTATCTAATCAGAAAAAAATTGACCCTACATATGAAATCAGTAAAAATAGTTTGGAACACTGCAAAGGGAAAAAAAAAAAGACCATTACCTTTTAAAACAATACAGACTGAAACAAACCATTTGGGTCCAAAGTGTAACCTACTGTGTGAGTCTTTATAGCCAACATGCCAGTCAGTGCGCTCATTGTTCAAACCGCTTCCCTTCTTCATTTAACTATTCTCTTTGTGTCTGATGAAATTTTATCAAGGGAAAAACATTGCCTACTGGTTCCAACAGACGACACCGTTTAAACACTTTTTCTTTGCTCTGTCACAGCAGTGATTCAACCAACAAAACACTGGTGGGATCACATATGGTGCAGATGCTCTGCAAAGTTAAAACACCACCAAGATCATTAATCTGCACAGCTCCAGTAAGCCGAGTTACATTTCATTTGATAATCAACAGCAAGATGTGGAAACTGTTCTCCTTCGTGGGCCACATGCTGCTGGCTGCCCGTCAGCTGCTGCGTAACTTGACCGAGCTGAGCCCAAGCTAAAGCGCATCCCTACGAGCCAGCAAGGCAGATGTGTGATGTGCAGCAGGATGAGGGCAGCGTCCCTTCTGGTAGCTGAAGGTGGAAGATAATTCCTACCAGGAGCAAGAGAGAATCTAGTATTTTAACTGTCTTTTCCCACTCAAGGCAATGAAACGTAATCTCCAAGGAAAAGTATAAATTACTGATGAGAGTGTGATAGTGGCATCTAGTCCCCTCACTGCCTAAATCTCTTCTTCTAAAGTAGCTTCAGATATGTGGAGGAATAACATTTTAATCCTTTCCTACAAAATTCTTATTCATACTATGCAACAGCTGCAGTCCGTGGCTGTCCGCTGGAATCCTGGGAGTATCGAATTATGAATACAGACAGATTTAGTATGGTTATCACTGCACTACCACTGCAGACTAGCTCAGGAGAGAAAGTCCTTGCTGCTATTTGCATGGAGGTGACCCATCTGATGCTCTTTACAGCCTTACTGTTTTAAGGTGTTATGTCTGACGGCTGCCATGTCTAATTTTTCCCCAATCTTACCAAACTTCAACTAAAATGAGAGTCACTCTGAGCTCCCGGCTCAGGGCAGGCAATGGGCAGACCTGTTTTCTAGGGCTGGACTATCACTGCTGTGCATGTCACTGGGACAGTCCCTTCCCTCCACCCGTTATCTCATCAACTGGAAGATTTGGGAGGTAACAGTCCTCCTGCAAAGGACCAAGGAAGATGAACATGCGGGCTGCTTTAGGAATGCCATCAATGTTATTTTGCCAATCAACTGCAATTAGGAGTGATTAGTGCTGCTTAGCACAAACAGCTCTGGAACAGGAGAGCACTGATGTAAATCAAACACCCCAGTTCAGTGCTTTTATGATCAACAAGAATCTTGTCACAGACATCCAAGGAGTCAGGACATGCCCGGTCACATTCGTAGTCCTCATCTTTGTGCAAATTATTTAAAACTCCAACAGTTGAATGTTTATTTAAGGCATAAAGGAGATACCATTATCACTCTGTGTTATAACCCAGTGTCTACAATGCTTCTCTTCATGGCTCGTTCCCTAGAGTGAACTGGTTTCCAAATGAGAAACAGGCATTCAGGGGTTTGTGGCATAAACGGCAATCCTGATTCATTGAATCTGAACAGGGCTCTAGCCTTTTCCGCGGGTTTTGTAGAGCTGAGTAGAATCAGATTAAAGCCTTTTTTACTAGAAGAGGTGGTGCTGACCATCACTCTGACTTGAGCTGCCAAAGCGTCACCATGGCATTTGGGCATTTAAGACTATTCCCAGCCCCATGATGTATAAACCCAGATCCTTCCCGAGGTGGGGCATGGCACAGCACCGAAGCACAGTCTCGGTTGTACCGGTAGAGGACACTGCTCCCGAATTTCGTTAGTGCTTTTGGAATTGCAAGCCCTGGTGCAAACACAAGGCTTCCAGCACCTTTCCCATGTTGCGGAGCTGTTGACATTGTTATTTATTAAAGCTGATGCTTTCATGCTACTCAAACGGATTGTTTTCAGTTTAAGTATAAAACCTTGTAAATTGTCTGTATGCTAATTTATTTATAGGAGATGTGTATGCATTCGATCTGCGATGAGACCATCAGGAGCACTCGAACTAGGCTATCTCTATTTTGAATGTTTAAATATTCAACTCCAAATGATGCTCAAAGATTTCAAGCTCAAAACATATTCCATCCTTTTCATCATAAAACTCTTTTGCTTGTATGCAGGCACTTAGTGGAAGACCAATTGCGTAACCTTTTTCCCCTTACAAGCATTCCTGAGGCTAAATAAGACTTTACCAGCAACAACAACACCCATCAGTTATCTGTGCTGTAGTGTAAACAATGAAATTCTTATTATGTACTCGGAATTCACAGAGCCATTTCCATGGTAACTCTGTTTTCATGTCATATCTTTAATGAATAGGTAATGAAAGAAATGCTGCATTTACAACTTCATTACTAGTAAAAAAAATACGGCAGTAAATTTGAATTATAGTAGCTGTCATTTTTAGAACATGCTGAAGATCATGCAGGAATTTCAAGGCTGTCATTTTGAAGTGACAAAGTAAACAGAAGCAGAAAAATATACCAGGCACTCGTGGTTTTAATTCCACTCTTTGGTTTGTTCTGCTATTCATAATTTTCTGATACAGAGTAAAAGCTTAAGTAATAACACAAGGTCATCTTGGGATGATGGGGCAGGCGTAGCTGGAGACAAGTTGTGTACTTGTGAACACGTGTACCAGCGCTAGTGCATTTTAATGACTTGATCCATCATATTTTAATTACATAAATCACTGACGTGCTGACTTCTATAGGTATTACTTTCTGGAGTGATACAAAAGGCACCCCGGGCTGGAGATGATGTTTACCTGGGGGAAAGGACTGGAACGCAATTTTGACTGGTACGCTAGACAGGGAAGGAGACCATGGGAGCCAGCCAGGTGAGTGAGGCAGAGGAAGACTGCAGTGAAAACCCCACAGATATTGTAACCACTCCATTGAGTTACCACACCAAGCAAATCCATGAGCCAATCCAACAGGAGCTGCCAGCTCAACAGGCTGGAAATGCGGGGTCCAGCTCTTGGGAACGTGCGACTATTTCAATGCAAGACACAGAGCGAAGGAATTTTCTGTATTTAAAATTTCTGTAGCCTTATAGACTAAATCTCTCCATTGCCCCTTCTCACCAAGAGCAGAGCTGCAGCATGTTTGAGGAAGATGCTGAAATATTCCTTCTCGTGAGTGTGCAAACAGTGCTGCAAGGCTGCAGTAAGCCTGCAATACGTCCTGAGCTGCACACCAGCCTCTGCAGTGCTGAACCTCCACCCTCCCATAGCTGGTTGGGTTGGAAGGGACCTTAGAGATCATCTGATTCCAACCCCCCTCCCATGGGCAGGGACACCTTCCACTGAAGTAGGTTGCTCCAAGTCCTGTCCACCCTGGCCTTGAGCACTGCCAGGGATGGGGCATCCACAGCCTCTCTGGGCACCCTGTGCCAGTGTCTCACCACCCTCACAGGGAAGAATTTCTCCCTAATATCTAATCTAAATCGACCCTCTTTCAGTTTACCCCTCGTCCTATCCCTACACTCCCAGGCTTCAGGAGAGTAACTGAGTCATGACTCCACCGCAAATCCCTAATATATCATTTATTAAATCTCCCATTTCTTGTTTCACCTGCGACTACCTGGGAATCTGTGTCCATCAACAGGCTCAGAGCTCGCAGAGCAAACAAGGGCCTCCAGGGAGTGCCTGAGTTTGGTACAAAGTTCAACAGCCTTAGGTTGTCTCATGAACACTGGGGTTGGCCTGGGCACAAAGTTCCACGTCTTGGACATAGATGTCATTCTGGCAGGGTGTGCTTGGGCAGATACATGGGGGGCTTTTGGGACCAGGGCGAGGATTTGATGTCCCTGAGAAGTGTCTGGAGGCTCCAGAGCACACACAGACATATACTACTGAGAATATCATCTCCTGGCGGCAGGGAAAACAGGGCCCCGGGCTCTTGGAGAGCGAGTCGAGGCTCCCTGCTCCTCCCTGCAGCTTGGGCAGCTCCTCTGGCCAGAGGAGGCAGATGGTTGCAGCCCTGCACTTCGTCCTGGCAAACATGCTCGACGCAGACTCACCACCAGCAGCGGAGAGCAGCAGTGTCACCTCCCACCAGCCAGGGACTGAAATTATGACAGATGCATACGAACAAGGGGAAATCTCATTACATCCCCCTTCTCCGCACACACAGCACAGGACACAAGGCAGCCCTTTCTTAGCAGTTGGCAGAGGAAGCAACACAACCCTTCCTTCAGTGGCAGCTCCCGGCTGACCCTCAGCATGGACTGAGCCTTGCAGCCATCACACAGGGGTTCGGTTCTGCCAAACAGACCCTTCACACAGCTTCAGCCAAGCTTTTCCAGCTCTTGTTTGGGCAAATCTTTGACAAGACAAACTGAAGGGCAAAAACACACACACAAAAACCTGCAAAAGCCAAGGAAAATAGGATTGTGGAACAACAGCCCTGAGAGTGGCTCAAGAGCATGGGTAGGTTACAGGGTAAACCAGTGTTCAGCCACTGCCAGTTCTCCTTTATTTGAATTCAGATAATTCAAAGTGAAATCTTCCTAACGGGGACAGAACAACCAAGCGTGTTAAACACTGGGAGCTGCTGGGAAAGAGGTGTATGTGTCTGGGATGTATGTTTGTCTGCAAAGAAGATTTGTTTGTTCTTGAAAGCGGTGATTTGGGAGAAACTAGCAGTGGAACAAAGTCATTATAGATGGAGGCCGGAGATGTTGGAGAGATTGAACTTGTTACAGGAATATTTTATAGCCCACCTGACCAAAACCCAACAACTGGACTGTGAAATGACTGAGCAAATAAAAAGAAGCAGTAAAAATGCTGGAGTGATAGTAATGGAAGATTTTTAACTACCAGAGCATGGGCTGGAGTCCATTAAGTGCATGAAATAAGGCTGGATGGATGCGAGAACGTGTGGCTTACAGTGGATTTGTTTTTAAAGAACTCATTAAATGCCCCAGCAGTAGTTCTCTGGGTATTAAATAACACAGAGAATAAATATATCTGCCCCAATGCTACTAAACTGGGTATTATTAAGAGTTGGCCATAAAGGACTGTACACATGAACTGCATGAAAACCAACCCCATCCTGAGCATAGGCCCCCAGGAACATTCCTGGCCACTATCTCCAGGCCCCTTCTCCATAACTATTGGTACACGTGGACCAGCATCAATTCCTAAGAGCACCTGCCTGCAAGGTGGTGAACCAGTGCCCTGGGATGTGCCGTAACACTAGAGAAGGACGTTGAGGACATCAATAACAGTTAGAGGAGCAGTTAAGAAATGTGAAGCAAATTGTTCATTTAATTATTGTTTGAATATTTTTCACTAGTGACATAAACATTTCACAGCCCTTGAGGATGTTCTGATTGGTCATCTCAGGATTCACCAGAAAAGAAGAGGAAGAAGCACACTGAGATACTGGTGTCATTTTGAGGAAATAGAGCGGAGAACAGTGACTTACGGACTCAGGATCTGTTCTTGCAAGACTGACACTGACAAACTGTTCTCAGTGTGTGACCAGTCTTCCACCTCATCACCTCAAATACTCTGGAAAACCTTCCCCAGCTAAAGGTTCAGATCTGCCTCACAAACAACTGCTTTTAGATACTTGAATTCCCAGTGACTCGTCATTACAGGTTTGTGGAACTTGGAAAAACTGATGCTGCTTCACCTGTAGAAAGTTATTCTACTTTTTTTTGGTCCATTTGTAAATTAAAATTTACTTGATGTAAAATACCAGCCTCATTGAAGACCTAATCCCTACCGAGATCTAGGGACTGGAGCTATTTTCACCTGGAAGGCAGGGAAACATTTTGAGTTATTAGAGGTGGAATTACTTTAAACATCTGCGAGATATACAAGGCTCTCAGCATGTGTTACCGCTTCCATGCGACGTCTGGCAAATGTTACAGGCACCTGCTCCTCCTAACTTAGGTTTTCATTAAAAAGAAAAGGAAAGAAAAAGGAAAACCCAGGGGTTTTGAGGGCAGACTCCATGCTGCGTTAGCGCAGGTCCCAGGACCTGCCCTGCCTCAGGATGCTGCAGGGGCAGCTGCACCTCCAGCAACACGGCCCTGGGAATGGTCTGGATGCAGGAAGTGTTTTCTGGGCTTGAGGAAAAGCACTGGAAAGCGTATATTCCCTGTGCCACCCTGAAGTAATTATAGTCTTGCTGCCTCCTCTACGTTTTTAGGATTGAATGACCAGTTCTGTAATCAGTCGCTGCCTGATAGTCACCTCAGAGCCCCTGGGGAATGCTCCCACTTCCCTACAGACTCCCGCAGCACTGCCAGCAAATGATGGGCTTTCCTACCACGGGAAGGGGTCAAAATCCACCACATAATAGAGTACTAGCGTCACTGGGATGGGGTGAGGCTGTTAAGTCTCTGCTTAACACCACATAATCCGATAAAGCAACGTCTTATAAATGGTTCTATTTCTCCCTCCCTCTTCTCCTGCTGAAAGGCCCATCAGGTCTCTGAAGTGCTGGGAATCCAATTGTGATCAGAAAATTTATTAATGGTCACTTTATATCCATTTGTTTCTGTGTCAATGTCGTCCATTAGCTCTTTTCCCCCCACTTGTGTTCATTCCCTTGGCATTTACCAGGGAACAATCACAGCCTATCGCAGCATGTCTTTTGCTGGCCTGAATGACCCAGGGTTTTTCCTGGTTTTTTCTCCTGAAATCTCGGCTCCCAGCACCGGGGCCAGGTTGCTCTTTCACCTACGTGCCCCTAACCTGTGAGCCTCAGCTTATCACAGAAATCGTCTTTGTTTGTCCCTAAGGACATACACTCCATCTTAACCGTGTCTACTATCCCAGTCCCAAATTCCATGTATACAACACAGCAACTCCTTGTAAGGATGATGTTCTGAATTTTGTGCTGTCGACAAACTTGTGTTTGTCCTCCCCAAGGCCATTACTGAGAACACTACACAGGACAGTATCAAGACCAGTCTCTGGGCAACGCTGCACATAACCTCCTCCTGACGTGACGTCTTCCCTGTTAATGCAATCCATTCTCATTTCCACTTGTTGCTCATTCCTTAACGACCTTTCAGGTTTTTTACTCCTCTCCACTGCCTCCACTTTAGCTGATAATTTCCCACATGGTGCTGTATCAAATCCTTCCCTGAAGTCCATGAAGATGAGACCTATTATATTTTCTTTGTCGAGAAAATCAGTTATCCAGTCAGAGACAGATACCAGCTTAGCGTGGCATGTGGTACCATTGGATAAAAAATTTGTATGTTATTCCATTTTCCATTTATATCCTCTTTTGCAAATGATTTAATTAATTTAATTAAAGCTTCTAATAACTGTTTCTCTCCAAACAGCATCCGAAGTCTTGTGCACTGTTGAGATCAGAGAATCAGGCTTTGGTTGTCGAGAACACCATTCACCCCCTCACGCCCCCCATTCTCACGTGCAGGTACCATGTGTGTATACAGCACCATCTCCAATTAGCACATGCACTAATCCCTGAGCACACCAAGCAACTTGAATATTGCTTCTGCGCCAGACCAGCCTGATTTCCTCAGCCATTCAGCCTCTGTGCTCCTGTCCCACACAAGCACCCTTCTTGAAAACCAAGACACAAACACTGAGTTTTGGGGACATGCGTTGATTACTCCTGCCCTACCCCCTCTGTATCATCTTCACTTCTTGTTCTGTCTTTTTTTTCCCCTAAAAAGCCATGAGACCTCTTTTAATTTCCCTTGCAAATTCTATTTTGGCTGAGGTTTTGCCAGCTTTCTTTATCCTTTCCTGAACCCCTTCAAGCACCTAACCGTACCTTTAGGACCTAGTTGTTTATAAAAATAAGTCAGGCATCCCCTGTCTGTGCATCTGTCTATAAAGCAACTCCGTTCATTCATTTCTAAAAGCACGAGCCTCATCTGAGAAGCTTCGGCCATGTGTGAGGGCAGGGGAGTGTGGAGTCAGTCTCTATTTAAACAGGAATGAGGGGTGTGGTAACAGGACGGCAGCCCCAGCACAGCAGGAAACACATACCAGTTCTGCTGCTTGCCCAGGGTGTCAGGTGCTTTCCCTGCCATTTTAAAGCAGTTTTAGCACTCTTTTTGAGGTGGACCCACAAAGTCAAGCAATACTTTGCTGGGGTTTTATGTGAGCTCCTAACGGTTCTTGCTGAAATCCATCGTACCGATGAGATTAGGTGAAAAAGCAGCATTTGCACTCCCAAGTTTCAATAACGGGATGAAGCAGCAATAGGGAAAGAAGAGGAGGAAAAAAGAATTAGCTCGTCCACCCAAGCCACTGTAGTACTCTAACAGACACTGATCTTCCACTGCTGAGAGCAGAATAATGAAGAGTAGCCAGGAGTGCACAACTACAAAAGATTCCATTCCCTAATTGTCAAAAAGCATTAAACATCAACTATTTATCAAGTCAGAGGGGAAGGGGGGACAGACTTCAGTGCATCCCTTCGCCAGAGGTTGTCCCTAATTGTCATGCATCGATTGCAAGCAGAGGTTACCCAGCGAAATTTGTTTGCATTTATTAATCAAAAGGAGTCAGAGGCACACAAAGATATCATCAAGGCTCCCTTGTGCTCGGGGAGGCTGACAACTCAAATTCTTGATGAAGTGTTTGCAGAATGTTTGCAATCTGTTCAGAGCCTTTTTACTTTGCAGGTGCAAACCTTTCTATCTGTTACATCAAAGAAACAATTGAAAATTAAACATAGTAAACATCGCTGTACAGGTTTTAATCTCCCATTTCCACAGGACAAAGGGAGTGCTGTAATTAATTTCAAAGCCATGTTTGAGTTCTTTCAATATTCATTTGTGCACATTAGCATGTCATTAGCTGTGTTTTAAACACTGATCCTTATTTCCTTCTCCCCCACACCTTTCTTTTAGCCCTTTTGTTAGAAAAAAAATAACAAATAAATGGGAAAGTTGTACTTCCCGGGAGATGCCTTTCGTGCTAAAGCATCCATGCATAGATAATGATCCTGCCCAACGAAATAGATTGGGGAAATAATGTATGGCTTTTGAGGTAAGGCACAGGCAGCAGAAAATAGATGAAGAGAGATAATTCTTTTCAGTGATGTTAAGAACTTGCAGGGGCAAAGACACTCTCACTGAGTTTTGCTATCATGCCTCGTGAATAATGTATTTTATTATATCCATTGTGGTTATCTTTTAATATGTTAATAACACTTCTAACACTCTTCCCCCCCTTGTTCTTTCATGTCGTTTTAAAACTCTTTCTTTTATTAAGATGTAACAAATGGAGATGCAATCAATAGATACTTATTCTGGCGGTGACTAACTAGTAAAAGGATTTTCTTGTAAGTTTAATTTTAAACACAGATCTGTTTGAACAATGTCTACGGGGTAATTTCAGCCATCTATCTTCAGCATTTCCTGTAGCATTTCCGAGCTAACTCCTAATAACATCCTCCCCCTTAGGTATATTAATTTTATACATCCTGAACAGGAGATTGAACAGTTCTCGAACAGCCACGCAAGGTCACTGACACTAACGAAAATAGAGCCTTTCATTGTGCTTTTATCAAGCCACGCTGGCGTTTATATTAGCCTGTGTGGGCCTGAACAGCACCTATATTTGCTGGAGTTTAATATACAATTGTTTTCAAGAACCATTCAGCTCAATTTGTTTTGAAAACACTACTTGGCAAACAATGAGCTTTTCAGACGTTTTGGCTGTCTTTCAGCTCCAGCGTATAATTTGGGTGTTTGTAGTGAGGTATGAGAAGTGCCATAAATGTCAGCAGGCTGTCAGTCACAGGGGGAGGGCAGCGCAATCCACCCTGTCTGCTCCTACAAGGACCACTGATGTCCTGCTGCTGCCCCTCTCATCCACGGGCAACACCGCCCTGAAGCGCCCGAGCGAGAGTTGCCCCCGATGGGCGATGGATCAAGCTTTACAAAGCCTGCCCAGCCCTGCTCCAGGGGCCACCTCTCCTCCTGTTCACTGTTGTGGCAAAGCCCTCGATGGCCGCAGCCACAACCAAGCTGGGCAAGCAACAGCAGCATGCTCCAACACCTCTCCTCAGTAACTCCTCTCGCTGAGAACCAGCCTGGGCTTTGATCTCAGCTTCATCTGCTATTTCAAACGGGGACAGCACTCAGCCCTTTGCACAGGGACATCTTACGATGTCTCCAGAAAGGCAGGTGAGCGGATCTATCTGCTACATTCCGCTCCTGCCTGTGCTGGGCACACACCTTCTTTGCACCCTTTCCAGAGGTGACCAACAATGGTCACCAGGAATGATACTAGCACAGCAGAAAGGACAACCAGTTAGGTCATTATTTGTGAATTGATTCCTTGCATTTACACGAAGATACGGAACATGCACCATCAGAGACCTTCTCTGTATCGCCTGTGTTGGTGATGACCAACAATGACCCTGCAGCTCACAGGCAGGTGACGACACAGGTGACAACGCAGGCAGTGGCAGTACAGGTTGGGGAGTTAGCAAATTTCCTTGGGGCATTCAGAGGAAGAGGTGAGTATTTCATAATTACTTAATTACCTGAACATCTTCACTCTCATCGAAGGCTTTTCAGCAAGAAAAGCACACGAAAATGCTAATTAAGCCTGGCTGGAACAAGAGGAGGGATTCAATTGTCATATGAACCATAAGAATATTGAACTCTCCAAGTCTTCACGTGCTGCTCACAGGGAGGAAGGAGGGAATAAGTGTTTAACAAGGCAAAAATACCTTACTGAGTATTTCTGAGTTGTGTTAAATACTCTTCAGTATTCCCATCCTTACTGCCACACAGGTAGGATAATTAAATGAGTGAACGGTCCCCTAACAGTCATCTCCCTCCAAACAACAGCGAGAATTTGACTTCAACTATAGCCATTCATAAGAATGATGAATGCCAGCAGGGACGTGCCCATACAGAGGGCAATCTGAAATCTCGCTGCAGTGATTTTTTCAGTCTTTCTCTCTGCTTCTACCCATGACCTTGTGGAGTTTGCTCATCTTCAGCAATGTGCAAAATGAAGGACAACAGACTACACAGGCAAAGCTTTGAATCGGTTCATGTTTTTCTCCAAGATGCTCTGCCCAGCCCTCTAAGCGGGATCACCCAGCTGCTCCGAGCACCATCAGGAGCCCATGGACCCAGGCTGTCCCTTGCAGATGCATGATCCCGTGTGGCTGCATATAAGCAAGAGCAGGATTTGCCCCAAGTTCTCTTTTCTCCTTCCAGCAGCCTCCGTTTCTGCAGGTGACCCTCACCGTCCTCCAGATTCCACACGATCAAACAGCAGCTTGCTCCAAACACGGTTCCTGTTGACAACGTGGGGGTGAGCCATCCCAGTGACATCTTCTCTGTGCGAACATGATCTCCAAAACCCAGGTCTGTGTGGGGCTGAGGTGTGCTTGTGAAGGGCAGTTTTCAGCAGAAAACACGTGGAAGTATGCGAGTCTGTCTGTATATGAAGATTCACAAATACCTGTCTTTGTGTACACATATTATCTAACAGAACTGACTTTTCCTGCTCAGCGTCAGCACACATTTCCCAGACATATTTGTTTCTCCTGATGTTTTAGAACTTAATTACAAAAATTCCATTTTCATACATTCAACTCATTTTCACACAGAGTGGAAACAAATGAAATTGTCTTTTTTCTTTTTTTATTTTTACACTCAACGAGGTGTCACTGTGATGAAATGGAATTAAATACAACATACTTCTGAGAGGAAAACTTAGTTCCTTCCAAACGAAAGGACTGCTGTAGGTCAGTGTTTCCATAGTGTGGGTACCTCAAAGCCATCTTAACGAGTGTTTCACATGGCCATACTGGCCCCTAAGTCAAGCTCTAACGTTGCAATAAGAATCTTCCATTTTCAATTACAAAAAGCAAGGAAGAAACCAACAAAACAAAAGCCAGATCTCTTGTTGCAAAGCAAATCACTGAAGCACAAACCACTTCTGAAGGCCCCCCAAGCAATCACCCTCCCTGCTGCCCAAGTCCTTTAGTGGGTATCCACTACCTGCTGCTGCCACTCACCCCAATTTTAGGTCTTTTATTCTCTTTTCCTACAGTTTATTGCAAGGGGCAGATTTATCTCCCAACCACAGTGTTAGCTGTGGTTTGTTTTGCCTGCTCCTCACAGCTCAGGGTCCCTCCATCCATGTGGTACAAAGAAAAGTGCACAGGATGGCTGAGCTGACCCAACAGCCAGTTCCAGCACTTTGTTCTCTCCAAAAAGGCTGCACTTCAGCGTGTTACTTCATTCTGTTTCACCTCGCAGTCTCAGATGACTTTGATTACTCATCTGAAGAATAATAAAATAGCTTCTTATTAAGGCTTTAACAAAATAATCTACCTGGACACGGTTATTTAAGATTGAAAAGTTGGGGGAGGTGGAAACAATTCTTTTCAAAAGGAACTGAGTGAAGTCTCTTACTACATGGATGCAAGAGAAACACAAGCTACTCCAGAAAGAAAATACCATTGAGACCCAGTTTATAGGAGCTACAGGTTTGTAACTGAAATTAAAATACAAAGCAGAACATTTGATAATAAATAAACTCAGAGACACTACATAGCCATTAAAATCAATCCACTGAGAGGTGAATCTATGGAAGGGTAACAAGATGCCACAAAAGTTTATAAAATGGGACAAAAATCTAATTAACCTAAACAGTAGAGATGACCCAATCTGAATGCAAAGCATTCCTGGTTGCTGGTTCCTCGGTCCCAGAATCATTCCCAGAGCCTGAGAATGCCAGAGAAGAAACTCCTCTGCTGTTGTGGCCCATCTACAGCAGTAGGAAGGGGAATGCTGGAGAGCTTGAAGCCAATTTGTTCCTGATGTTACCAGAAGGCAGGGACAACTTCTCTGAAGGCTCTAGAGTGTAAAATGATTAGTAGTGGGCAGGGAGTTTGGCCACTGGCTTTTTGAGCTATGTACAGACTCACAAGTTCCCACACACGTAGTTTCCAAAATGATTCTGCGCTCCTAAGGTACATCAGCTGCTGATCTGGGTTCCCCAGGCACATCCTCCCTCACGCTCTCTTTTACAGGGATGTGAGCTTATTAATCAAGGTGAAGACACCTGCAGTACCTGCAAAAGTCAGATCACAGACAAGCTCTTCCCTGAACCAGGGGCTGAAATGAAGACAGCTGAGAAGACAATCTATGAGAGTCTGGGGAATAAGCTGAAACCTGCAAATGTTTGGAAATAATAATCTTTTGAAAGACAAACAAATCCTCACATCCAGTATTTATAAGCAGAGAGTTAAATTTTTGGAGCTTGCAGAGATAACTCATGGGGCCACGAGTGCCAGAGGAGGAGATGGTTACTCACTCCAAAGTGCCTCCAGCACCCTCCTGCTGAAGAGCTGCTAAGCCGAGGGGCTGGTTATGATGGGCAGTGATTTACAGCGTAGCAGTCGCTGCACAAACCCCATAGTGGGACTCCATTGTCTGTTACTTTGTTCAGTGCTCTGACATCCAGCATGAGGAAGGATGTGAATAAATGACAATACAATGCACATGGAAAGGGAGCACAATGGAAGTTGTTTGCAGTTTATTTCTGGAAGTCAATAACTATTCTTTTAGCTGTAATTTTTAGTCTTCATTATTACAAGATATGGTTATTTGTAAGTGGGTGAACGAGGAAGGGCTTCACGTACGGTAATGCAATGATGCTGCCACACTGCCAGAGTATTCGTCAGAGGATCTAATTTTACACGCTGTCCAAACATCAACAAATCTTTTTTAAAGGTAACGACTTTATTGATTTGGAGACATATTGTAGCTCTTGGGACAAAGACAGAGGAAAGTTCTACACAGACGCTGTGCAGTGAACGACCAGATGTAATTACTACCACCTTGTGTCTATAATGCACGTTGGCTGTGCTGGAGCTCCAGGTGAAGGCAGCAGTTCTCACTGATTTCCACAGAAGCAGGTTAGAGTTGTCTGAAGGTGGTCGTGGCGGGAGCCAGCCAGGATCAGTCACTCAATGTGGGGCTGAATTCCCATGTGCGAACATGTGGAATAGACAGTTTGGGGTTTTTTTCCCCATTTTCATTAACTGCTTCAGACAAGGACTCTCACTTACTAGTCGATGGTATGATGTCTCACACCAAGAATTCAGCCTACTTGGTGTGCTGAGAGATCACAGCTAATGACAGCTAAAAAATACAAACTGATCTTCCCTTAAAGTTGCATTCCAACAGCTCTCCTTAAAGCCACGCTAAAATCACCCGTGTCTGAATGGATAGGTTAGGATAAACTATCTCCCTACTTTTCTACATAAGGTGAAGTGAAGCCCAAGAAGAGAATTATTTCAGCAAGTTCCTAAGCTGAGAGACACAGTAAAAAGCCCGAAAATCTCCCCATTTCTGCAGATTTTTCTAGCTGAGCTCGAGCACCCTGCCCTATGTCCGGTGTTGTGCAGATATGGGGAACACATCGTAGTGACTCCAAAAAACAAGATTGACAGTGGCTGTTTTGGCTTTAGTGGGCAGACTGATGGTAGAAGGGATGAGGGTGGAGCACACCACAGACTTCCTGAGACATCTTCTCAACCTCCATTAACGTTTAATTATTCTCCGGATATTTGGACAGAGACAGGACAGGCCTTCACGTTTCTCCTAGGCAAACCAAACATGGTACCATCACACCATAAAGCCACCCACATTTTCTCCAAGTGTTTTCTACAACGTGGAACCCCACAGGACAGACTATCCAGCCTAGAAATGTTCCAGAGCATTTACTCGTGAGGACACTGAACTATAAGCGGTTGGTTCAAATTCAATTCATCATGTTGCTTGAGCCAGTATCTCTGATTTCTTAAGAGTCCTAACTTGGAGGCCTTCAGATGATCCAATTCCTGCCATGAGGGCACTTTTCATCAAAAACTGCTGGGAAAAAAGAAACCATTACTGCCGTTCCTTGAAACCTCCTTTCTTTGATTTTGGCAGTTGCCTCATATCAAATTCAAACATTTTATTTCATAGTGAACTACTTCCAATTTTGACCCAAAAAAGTATTTCAGATTTAGTTTGGTTTTAATTTTGGTGAGGAAACATTTTCAGTTCAGATTGGAAAGGACTCTTGGAAGAAGTCAATCCCATTTTTGTTTGTTTACTGAAGTGGCAAATTCTTTTTTCACACTCTTCTCCTGTGGTCCTGTCAGGACAGGCCAGCATCTGCCATGCTCCACGACTGCCTCCCCAGGCAAACAGTCTTTCCTCCCTAAAATGCTCTCCTATGTATCTGAGGCCTAGACTCTCCTACCTCATAAATATTGGAAAGGCTTCATGGAAAGGCTAGTGAGGATGATGATAGAATGAACTTCAGGAGGAACATGATGAGTATTACAGAGGGAAATCTCCTTAACTTTATTAGAGGAAATCACTTGCAATAGATTTTAAGCATAATCCTTCTTGCTGTGTTCTAATACTGGCAGGAACCACTGAATACATCTTTTAGGTTCCCGCAAAGACTATTGTGACACTCCTTTTGCCTACAGTGTCCTGCAACAGTTCCTGCTGCAGGTCCCCTCTCTCTGTGGTCTCTCCAGACAGACTGCTCCATTTCTGACTGCTGCTGCAAGGTATGACGAGACGGTAAATCGCATGAGCAATTGTTTTCTTGCTTACAAGTGTGTTTTGTTTCTTTTTTTTTTAAATTAAAAACTACTTAGATTTAAATGCAATCCGAAATGTCAAAGCTTCTCAGGATTCACTAAAAAAGACCTGGGATGCTTTAAGGACCACTCCAATTCACAGTCCTGGCTGATGTCATACATATGGCACGTTTTCCACCTCCTCACACTTTCTCATAGACTACCAGGCCTTCGAGACTCACTGGACTTCTATCCCTGCTTACAGAGCCCTCATTTCCCTAACACGTCATGCTCTTCTCCGTGTTCTTTCTTATCCCCTTACACCAGGGACAGAAAGTGTGAGCGCAGGTGGAGGACGGGGTTTGCTGCTGCCTCTCTTCGACAGCGCTGCTACCCCAATGGCTCCCTTTACCCTTTCCCATCGCTCCGGTTAACATGCTCCCCACGAGGTTTCGCTGAGGTTCAGGGTCGAGGTGCGTGCACAGCCAGTGACTATTTTCCACTTCTTACTGTGGCAGGGGAGCTTCTGCAGCAGCACCTATGGTGTCTCAGAGCAGCTTGTGTGAAGGGCTGGCTCGGGCCGTACACCGAGCGGGATGAAAGGCAGGCATGGAATCACAGCACAGGCATTGTGCGTAACCTGGCTGGCAGGGGATCAGAACAGCTGGGGTATAATAAGATTATTACAGTGCGAAGTTATTCTGTTGAGATAAGGAAGAATTTTAATGACTTTTGTCGAAGGTATCAAGCCATCGTTAGCCAATCAGGCCGACTTTTCGAGACAGCTGATTTTGCATACGTGGTATTGCTTTGCTTAGAGGCTCCCGGACAGCTCCATGATACCGTGTGACTGGAAGGGGTTAGATAAATCTCTCAATCTCTATTTTAATTTCAGTACAATTGCCTTATTACAGTGTTCGGGGAGGAATATGCATGGAACTTCCCACGGGGTTTGCTTTTCCCAATCGCAAACGTCTCACTCGCTGTTTGGGCAGAATGGTTCTCCTGCTAAATTGCTCACAATGCAGCTATTATAGAAGAGAGGTACCCTGTGGGTATGATTGAAATTTATATGCAGGGAACAATCAAGAATGCCAAGTGCACTGCATAAACTGTAGGTAGGTGGCAGAAGGCAGATAAGCAGCCTAGGAGGTTTAAGTTACAGGATCTTAAGCCATAGAAAGATTCATTCTATAATTTACATTACAACCAGATTCATTTGTCGAATGAATAATGGAAAGCTCATACAGATAAGTATTTGAGGTCCAATCCTGGAGCACTCAGCTCCCACTGAAGTCAGTGTTCAGGCCAGGCTTTTTCAAAGGTATGGCTCTGCAGCATAGGGGAGTGAACTTATTGGTTAACAGGGACTGCAGACAATCGAGGCTGAGAAGCAGGACTTCCACCGCGCTGCGCCTGTTCTCCCAGCCCAACACATTTGCTTGCTTTAAAAGAACGCCACATTTGAAAGATATAAATCACCTCACAAAAAAGTACAGAGGGAATGATTGATTTACTTTAAAAACAGCAATAAAAACATTTAAGTATTGCTATAGGAAACTATCCATTTTCCTTTTGCTGTGCAGTCAGGCAAAGATTTATACACATTCCTATTCATATATTAATACCTTTGTTCAAGCCTAACTTTAAACCAGTAAATCTCCATCCTTCCCTTCTTCCCAGGATCTCAGATCTTCACAGGTAGAAGGACAGCAGCACTGAAAAAGTGATGTACACAGGCAACATAGGGCTGTTTTCTGCCTCGGCTGTCACCTCCCTATTTCCTGTGACCAGAGGCAATATTGATGGGCTCACGGACAATGCTTGTCCATGGGTCCATGAACCTATGGGTCTAGGGTCTAGGAACATGGTATTAGGTCCTATCGGCAGTAAAAAATTCATGTGATTCGTTACATCTGTTTTTTGCAAATTAAACTGACAACCCCCTATTTTGATACAGCTTCAATATTTTCCTAATGCCTTGATTTAACTGTCCTGAAGGCATCTCCAGCTAACAGAAAGTATCCAAAATTGTGTTCCTGTTAAAGAAGAAGAGAGAAGGTGAGCACCAATTTGTAAGAACTGCCTCGAGGTCGCAATAATTTTATTTAGAGTTGAGTTCTGCTTTACACAAGGCACCGAAGTTTTGAGGAAATGCAGATATGGGTTTGCTTTTGACCCACACCCATATGTTATTAAATAAAGATGGGAAATATTTGTAAGCAGGGTATGAGAAATCAAACGTGTTTGTAATAAATAATTATTAACTGAATTATGTCATTTGAATGAAACATTGCAATTTCCTTCAAATACGCATTAGCATAATAAAAAACGCTTGAGAGATATCAAACCTCCCAAAGCACAATGCATTATGCATTTCGTATTTAACATTTACCCTGTGAACAGCCAGCGGTACTTGGAAAAAAACATTCAGTTTAAATCACAAAGACATTCAGGAGCTGAAATTACAATCTCCCATCTGCAAGCTCCTGTCGAAGGGGGTATCTGAGGCAGTGGAGGCAGAAGGGACGATATAAAACTTGTGCTGGAGGGCTGGTCCCTGCAGCAGAACAAAGGCAGCGGGGAGCGAGCGGCAGCCGCAGCATCGGGAGAGCGCGCGAGCGGCGAGCACAGTCCATAAAGCCACAATGAATGGTAATGACAGGCAATAAAATACCCTGTTAAAAATCCAGTAAAGGATAAAGACTGTAGACTGCAGCATTGACTGGCAGTGCTGGAGCTGCAAAACATCAGCAGATTAGCATAAAGCATGGCAAGAAAGTACAACTAAAAATTATTCAGTCATACCAAATGCTTGCAGAGAATCTAGGCCAAGCCAGCAATCAAAATCAAACAGAAACAAGGTATATGTAATCCCCCAGTAAAAAGATTGAGCAACAGTACGTTGCCAAGACATTTTAATACTCCTTTAGCCCACAATTTCTGAAAACCATTAATAGAGCTATGAAAAGTGACGGAAGCTGCACACTGCGGTTCCGAACCAGCATGGGGGTGTAATTGTACACCGACGCAGCACCACTGCTCGTATAATTTCTCTCACGTTACATAAGAACCCCGGCAAGAGCATCATAAAACGCAATATGTGTTTTCTCTACCAGCTTAAGTGTCTTTTAGCATAATTATTCCTGATGCTTCAGTGATGGGAAGGAATGCTCCCGATCTAAGCGGCAAGCAGGTCTTTATTCACCCTTAAGGTGCAATTGCAGTCTGGGAAATGGCCCTTTTTTAATTCGATGATCTGCTTCTTTTGCGTGTGAGGGGTCATACACTGCTAAGGCCACAGTCTTGCGATTACACGTTTGCTCCTCAAAAAGCTCAAGTTCTGTACGCTGAGGTGTTGGTTGGTTGTTTAACCCTCCTGCTTTTTCTCTGGGTTTTTTTCACAGCTCATGCAGCTGTAAGGGAGTGAGTGATTTCTATTTGGGCATGTGGAAAATCTTCGAATCAGAATTTAAAATTCCCAACACTAAATACTGGTGCTGAGGATGCTCAAGGCAAAAAGGCCATTGAGTGGCTTTCTCTATTGAATTCACAGAACTACCAGTTAAGGAAAACAAAAACCCCAAACCCACCTTTTATTTAATTTTTAATTTCAGCAGATTTGAAGCTGGGCTGATTGTCATGATTCCTCCCAGGGAAATTGCTGAGGAGGGTTACCAAACCAGCAAGTTTTAGTAAAAAAAGTCTCTTCCATGGAAGAGTGTGGGGAGGAGCCTTGGGAGGGAAACCCCAGCCTCTGCAGATGGGGAGAGGGAAGGAGCCCCTTTGCTTGACCCTTCTTGATAGGGTTGACCACATTCTTCAGGGGTGACAGCTTTGCGTGGCCCAAGTGTACTAAATGCTAGGAAAACACAGTAATGAATAATCAAAACCAGCACTTTTTGATTTCAGGAGAAAAAATATCACTTTTTCCTGGTCAAACATGGTTTCTATCAAGTTGCAACAATGGGGTGGGAATTCCCTACCATCGAGGCCAACTCCTTGTCCGGTGAGCCCCAAGCCCCAGGGATAAAAAAGGTAAAGACTTTTAAGGAGCAAAGGTGTTTTAGTGTAGCTGGAAAGAGGCTGGACTTTTCCCTTCTGGATCATGTTTGCCATGTACCGCAGAGATCTTCTGGCATATAAAATCCATGACAATAACAAATACATGGCAAGAACTGCTTTTGTTACATGGTTAGATGTTTTGGCTTCTCCCATGAAACCGTATGTTTCAGCAAGAGGATTTTGAAGGAATATTTGCAAACAAAAATAATATTAAAATAATTCTTTAGTCTCCTGCAACCATGTGTAGTTATTTAATGCCATTCAACAGCAAACTCTTTTTTAATTTCAATATTTATCTTCAGTTTTTCTCAAGGATAAAAAAAAAAAAAGGATGCGTGTACTTGATTCTCTGATTCTATACAACTGGGTAAAAATCAGTGTGCACTAAGCAAACTTGTACCTCCCAGCTAAAGCCAGAATCTCTGCAGAAAAGATGGATCTGGTCCAAGGAGCTGCGGGCAGGGAAAGATGGAGGCAGAGTCCTCTTGGTGGATCTCCAACTGTCCCATGGCTTGGCCTTGTGGAAAAGACATACAGGGATTGCCCAAACTCGGGGAACACAAGGCACTTTCTCAGAGTGCTGGCGGGGTTGGAAAGGGCCTTCATCAACTTTTGCGGATCATTTCTGAGTTTGAGCACAAGCTGAAATGGAGCTCAAAGCAAAACCTCCCAGCACCAGACTGATACCCAAGGGGAGAGCCTGGTGCTCAGAGCAGTGCTGCACATCGGTGCGTCTCCCCAGTTGGCTGCCGTTATCAACCAGGACCCCCCAAAATGCCTCTCCCTCTGGCTTGCAGGAGGGATAGAAAGAAATGTGGGCACAGCGAAAAATCCACATGCTCCTTAACCCAGTTTCGAGGAGCAACTCAGCACCGCCTTCAAAAACCTCCACTTGGCAGCCACAGCTATTCCCAAACTTTGGGTAATGGGCAGAGAAAACGAGTTTTTCCCAGCCAACCGCGGAGCAGCGATCAAAGGAAGGCATCCGGGCCGTTGGTTTTGAATGGCACGCGGATAATAGGCAGGAGTGGGAGTGGGGAGTTCTGCCTCCGTCCCTGACACAGGCTGTTCACACTTGTGCAGCACTTCAGCGATGCACTCAGTTCATGCTTTACCTTAAAGTGCTATATTTTAACTGGAGAGGAAAGGTGCAGCCGCTTTCATGCTCCTGTTGTGTAACTGTGGGCAACTGCAGTCTTTTAAATGGCAGTCACTGAAAGCGAGGAGTGTTATTTTCGTACGGAAAGGCTTTCTGGCACAGTACCGACGATTAACGAGGGAATAACAGAGAATAAAAAGAGAGAACTAAGTCTCTCTCGTCAGACATCTTCCTACTCTTACCTCTCGCAATATGGACATATCGCTGTGTCTAGAAATGCAATATGGGATGGGGGACGACGGTCACAGAATGAAGTTCTAGTAATATGAACCCTGTAACTGGGATGGGTTTTGCATGCACATGGAGTTGCAGCCATGGTTATGAACACATTTACACAATTTCCAAGAAAACAAAGACGTTGGGAACTGAAAAAAGAACCCACTCCTTTTTACCATTCAGGGGCTGTGAATGAAGTTGGGAATTTGCACTCTACCTTATTCATTAAAATAGAAACTGCCATCACTTTAATGAGCAGCCTGAGGGTGGACAAAGTGCCTTGAATAGCTACGTACCATAGAGAACTTGGCATCCTCCCTGAAACATAATGTGGGATTGCAATTGTGGGATTTTTCTAGTGAATACGAAGTGATCAAAGATAACGCTGCCCCAAAAAGAATTAAAACAGTGCAACATTGCATCAAGTTACAGCCAATGTCAATCATTACATGCCTGAGAGCACAGGATCTTTTAAATGATGTTACAGACATGCTGTGGCATTCAAAATATTCACTGAATTTCAAATTAAAATGCAAAAGCATGTTCCCTGCTCATCTGACCAGAATAGTGAACTCTAGGCACATCTTTCCAAATACTGCTCTAACGCCCCATCATTTACTGTCAGATGGAGGATGGGCTCCTCTTACGCAGAGCTGGGCGAGGGGAGGACAGTCATCTTAAAGGAATTCCAGAAGTTACTTTCGGCTTTGGTCCTGGGAGAGGGAAACAGCAAAGATGGAGCTACAAAAGACTGGGGAAGGAGAGGACTAATTGCAGACTGATCACCTTTCCTAGTGCGAAAGAAAACCTCCCTTCGCACAATGCACAACTTGAACTCATCATTGTGCCGATGAGAGCTCCTGGCACGTGATGCCAGCCTGAGCTGCTTACTGCAGAAAGTTTTGCTTTATTTACATGCTAAAGGGAACCACCTCTGAGCTTTGGGCTGCTGATAAGCAGCCGTGGTGTGGAAGGAAAAGAAAGGGAACAGTACATCATTCTGGAGAAGGAGAGGGTGGGAGGGAGTGGAGTGAAGACACACATCAAAGGAAGTATTTATAATATGCCACTACACAGGGGTGAAATGCAGAAGCTTTTTGCAGACATAACGGGGAGTGCAAAGTCATTTCAATTTTTAAAAAGGTCAGTGAGGAAACAGCAGAGAAAAACTTTACTCCAAGCCCAGAAATTGCAATAGAAATATTGGAGCATTTAACCTGAAAAGCTCTATGAAAACAGCACGCAGTTCAGTCTTCAGGTGGAAAGAAAAAAAGACCTTTAGCGAAGTCTACAGGAACCAACCGAGAGCAAGATAATACAATAATACACATAGCGTAGGACTGCAATTAAGTGGAGGACGGAGCAAGCAAATTTAGATCCAATGAAAGCATGATCAACAGAAGTCAACAAGCATGTGTCACACACCAGCATGTTAATTCTGCATAAATTGATCTCATTTTGCTCCAATTTCCAACACTGCAAGCTCATGGGTTTGTACAAAGTACAGATTAGCCCAGGATCTGGCTCAGAAGCTGACAGAAATGATCCAAATCTTGAATAATCTCATGGCAGTTAAAGCCAGGTCTCATGCTGGAGCTTGCTGGGAGCTCTGATGGCCAGGAGCCGTCTTGGGGATCCCACCGCCTGACCCTGAGAACCTTCTCCCACCTCCTGAGCACAGGGATCATCACCTCTTCTCTTCTAACGCCCATTCCACTTCCAAATCTGTGAGTAATATGCAGCCTAATTTTCCTAAATGAATTGTAATTACAGTAATTCGTGCCTATAGCTCACACCCATTTGTGGGAGGTTTTCGCTGTGAGAGGCTTTGTATCATCTTCTCTGGAGCTCTATGGTTTGAGAACTGATCTCATGGAGCTCTTATAGATCAGCTCTTAGTGGCTATGGTTTTTAATAATGTAATTTCATCATTTATTTTTCCACGAATCCAATTGTATTTCGCTGCAAAGGTTGACTGCTCAGTGTCTAGAGTACGTCTGAATTTGCTCTTTGTTTTAATTGTTTATGTGACAAAGTTTATTTCATAATATTTGTGGAAATGAAAAGTACATCACGGCTTACATGATTTAATTTCAGGCAAATGCTTAATTTAACATTCTTATAAATAAGAAATGGAGCAATGGGGACAAAAGGGTTTTAAATGAGCAAACTGTAGAAGTGCTTATTTGAAGCGGTGACGAAGCATGGTCTGATGAGGGACAGGGAGCCAGAAGCCTTCAAGATCCATTCCAGATTAGCAAGCTAGCAACCCTGTTCAAGGCTGTCCACTGCTCTGCCGATAAAAGACCAAAATTCACTATCTGTTTTGATCACTTAACTTCCTGCCACATTTCACATCGACACAATTTTCAGCCACAGAAGAACAGAAAATACAATGGGTTGGGATCTTCAGCCGCCACTTTCACCCGGGCACGGCCTATGCAGCACTCAGTCCTCCTGTTCCTATGTCTGGGACCAACCTGTTTGTACATTCACTAAGGAAAACCAAACCTCAGGGACAGACCTACCTCATCTAAGGTCCATGTGGGGCAATGGCACGCTGGTTTTAGAGCTAAATTGTGCCAGGTCTATATTCTGCACTATGGCTTCTCACTCACAGATACCATCATTTAGGGCAAGGATTCCCAAAACGGCCTAAAGGCTTTGAATAAGTGCCTACTACCATCTTCCCAGTTCCCAGGTGATCTTCCAGTCGTCTTTCCCATTGGAAATCTCAGCTGGACAGTGACTGGTATGTAGAATCATAAAATCGTTAAGGATGGAAAAGATCTTTAAGATAATGGAGTCCAACCATGGAGAAAACAAAATACAGAGAGAAGGAACATAGCAAGCGGAGAAGAAAACCTGGTAGCACAAGTGGAGACAAAGTAAAGCCAAAGCTTAGGTCATTAATGCAAGCTTCTAGGAGCTGTGTGCCAAACTGCATCTCTCTGCTTTCAATTCAAGGTTATGTGCCCTGGCAGGGCTCTGGTGGGAGTCTGAAGGTAGGGCCTCTCAGAGAAACAAGACACTGCCAGTTAGGCGCTTGGCAATGTCTTGCTGCTATGGGAGACCAGGGCTGCCGGTCCCATTTCAGTGACAAATTCAGAGGGAAATGGGGGCTGTGATCTGCAGCCTTCCCAAGATGTTGCAGCTCCCAAAGCCCAGCCTGTGTGGACCTGCTGCCCACCATCATCCCCCCACCCACCCACTCACCCTTCTCAGCACCTACACCACAGATTGCTAACACTCCTGTTCATGGATCAGAAACCTTAGTTGATGTTCAAGGCACTAAAGCAACAATAAAAAAAAGAAAAAAATCTGAACCACAAAGTCAAACCGCCCCCCCAACATTCACCTGTATGTTCAGAAAGAGTCAAATTCAGTTTCTAAGATCCACAGACCCCAAGATACCCAGCAGTGCACAGAGGATTTTCTAAGGACGCTTCCTGGTCACTGCCTTTGAAAGAGTAAACACAGACCATACTCTGTCAGAAGCTATTTTTAATTTTTCTTGATCTATATTAAGAAGAATAAACTGAATTCTACAAACAAAGCAATGTGAGTTCCTTTATTCCCAGTAAACAATGGGGTTTGTATTTAAGTGCTTATATGACTTTACTACACGTCAGGTCACAATTCAATCTCTCTTTAACTTTAATTTAATGCCCAATTTAATCTCAATACGACAGCTAACAATTAAGAGAATGCATGTGGAGCCACTCACTGATTATACCGGACATGTATCAACATCGGATACAGCACTGTTTTCCTGGACATCCTGAAACTCTAGAGCAAAAGATTGCCAAGTTCAGAGACACATCTACTGTTCTCAGCAGCTTTCAAGATTAGGACTTCAATGAGCCATGACTGGGCACGTGTGTGGATGTGTTGCAAAACCCCTATAGTTTTAGAAACTTCGTTAGCAAAATAGAACCACAGAATCATTTAGGTTGGAAAAGACCTTTAAGATCATCAGGTCCAACCGTTCCCCCAGCACTGCCAGGTCCACCATGTTGGACAGTGGACGTTTTCAATGCATTGCTTCAAGCACCATGCGCCTTTTTCTATGCCCAAAAAGCTGAGTCAGTAATAAAGCCTTTATACATACTGATCTTCCACAAACTCTGTATCTTTATGACATGCTCTAAACATGCACCCAACCAAGGGCCAGAAGACCCAAGCACCAGCGTGCACCAGGCAACGCCTTGGCAGCACATGGGAGCAGCCAGCTGGGCTCGGACCTCGAGCCCAACACTGATTTGCTCTGCTTCCTCCTCTGAGCTAGCGCAACCCCCCCATTTCTAACATTTCTCCCCCAGGTGATGTCTTGCAGAGGAGGGAAACCCATGCATTAGCCGAAGGCAAGCACGGGCTTTGCTGTGTGTTAGCTGCGGTTGCAGACTGCCATCGGTTTAAGTGTTTCATAGATTTAAATCCACGCATGTGCCTTATCCACCCCAACCACAGCGGGATTATTTCCAACACACAACTTTGCCAAGACCCTATTTGTCATGTTGCAGCATTTTTCAGTACAAACCTTAAAACTCAAATGAAATTACATTGCATTTTTAAAATCACACCCTGAGTGGTTTTATATAGTAAACTATTTATTTTGCAACAAGATTAAACACTGCACCTCCCTGAAAGATTTTCTCTTAGCAGAGAGCACTCAGATGGAAAATTTCATACATTTCCACTGATTTTTTGCCTGAATGGTTTTCACATATTTTTCTAAAACCTAGTTGTGTCAAATGATTTATTCTCCCCGAACAATCCGGTGCAAGTAGCTAGGAAGATGCAAGTGCTGAAATGGTTGACAGCAGTTGGCCAATTAAGTGCTCTACAGTATTCTGATTTTTTGTGTGCTTGCACATACTAATCCTTATTTTTTTTTTTAATGCATTGAGGCTCTCTCCAGCAGAAAGAATAAGCTAACTGCAAGGCATGCCACACGAGGAGCTGGAGAATGTACAGTGACGTGCTCGTATCCAGGGGAGGTTTAGCCAAGTGTGAAGTATAAAACATATCTAAGCAGCAGCAAAAGCCGAGGGAAGGGAAGGAAGCCTGGCTGGAGCGGTGGGGGGTCCCGGGGAGCAGGGGCAGGCGCTGCCTGTCTTCGCTAGTGTAGGAGGGCAGTGGGTGCGCAGAAGCCTGGCCACAAAAGGTGCGTTGCTGGGCCACCACCTCATCAGCTAACGAGGGGTGACCCACGGGAAGGGTCCCCGCTCGCCTCCAGCACATCATTAGAGGAGGTGGGTGGTATTGCTGCCGTGTCTCCACGCAGAGTGAGCCGCTTCACCTGGCACGGCTGCGCTTGCTCCAGGCCCCTCTGGTGGTGCTTCTTGCCTCGTTTCTCTCCAGCTCAGGAACTGTCGGGTAGCACGAACAGACAAAGATGTTCTTCAGAAGAGGTTGGTCCCAAGATAAAAAGAGACAATGTAAAATGTGGTGAATTCTTATTGGTATTGGAGGGGTCTCTTCTGGGAAAAAGAAGTGGTGAGAAGGTGGTGCTTGGTTTCAGATATTGTACAGAAGTAGTAATGCAGGAGCAGTGACAGCAGCAGACTTGTGAAAATGTTAAGTTTGCAAAAAGCAAAAAATAGATCTAGTTTTCTGTGGAATTTTTTAAAAACTTTAAGCTTTGGGGTTTTTTAAATAAAATCAACGTTCGAAGTTTTCAGAAAGCTTTCCGTTGAATCACACTCTGCTTCCTCTGCAATCTTTTCTTCAGCCTTACTGGTTATTGAGTAACCCCCCAAACGGTTGGTAGGTTTCTGGGAAGGAAAAATAAACCCCTAAAATTTCAGCTATAGAAACCTAACCTCAGATTTCAGAACCTTCCCACCTCTGTCCTACTCCAATTGCTCATTAGGGAGGAGGCACAAACACTTGTCGAGTACAGGGAAGACACCAAGGCTCTGAAGGCCAGGGAGGAAGACAAAGTGCTGAGAAGAATGCTGAAGTGATGTACAACCCAGACCAGATTTATTTATTGCAGACTGCTTTCCCTCCTGGTGCAGTTATCACTGCCTTCAGCACTGGGTGTCGATGATGGAGGTATTACCACCACTACACATCAAAACAGTGCTGTAATTTCTCTCACAGATCTATACCAGTTCCAACAGGTTGCTGTGAGTTTTCCAGATAAAAGCCTGCAAGAAAACTGTTTTTTCTTGTTAGCCAGCAGGAGTGAAACCAAGTGACAGCCAGAGCGATCAGACACTCCTGGCAATTTCAATGAGAGGCTCTTAATTACAAGTCACAAGAGTAGGGGTTGTTTCCTCTGAGACTACTACATTTAAATGCCTCCCTCTGGGTTACGGCATTTCAAGAAAATGTATTTGCCTATTTTGGACTCAAAAACCCAAATAAATGGAGTGAGCGAACAGGGTTCCCAGATTTTTTTAAGGTATAAATTTTTGCAAGTTACAACTGCAGCTTCGACATTTTACACAAACTGAATTCTAGCTACTATATGTAACAATGAGGAGGTATTTATTAGCATTTAAGGGCTACATTTTGAAGAGCTATGCCTACGTCACTCAGTGGGTGACATGAGTGCCGTGCTCCTAAAAGGAAATGGCTTTCTGGCTTTGGCCAGGTCCAGCAGAGTCCTTTCTTTCCCATTGAGAGCTGGAGGGCAAGCAGGTGAAAACCTTGTTTGTAATGGGAGGGAGCTGCACAACAACAGTCTATCACTTTGCTGTCCCCACCAGAGGTGTGGCACAGCTCTTGTTGGGAATTTCTCACTCCACAACCCCACCACTTTCCCAAAGAGAAGCAACGTTCTCAGCATTGCTGATGGACTCAGAGCACAGGCACTTCACCAGCTTTTAGTCTGGTTTGATGGACCAGAGGCTGAGGGGAGATCTTCTCGCTCTCTACAACTACCTGGAAGGAGGTTTTAGTGAGGTGGAGGTTGGTCTCTTCTCCCAAGTAACAAGCGATAGGAAGAGAGAAAACAACCCCAAGTTGCACTAGGGGAGGTTTAGGTTGGACATCAGGAAAAATTTCTTCACCAAAAAGGTTGTGAAGGCCTGGCACAGGCTGCCCAGGGCAGTGGTGGAGTCCCCATCCCTGGAGGGGTTTAAAAGACATGGTGCTTAGTGATGGTTTAGTGGTGACCTGGCAGTGCCGGAGGAATGGCTGGACTCAATGATCGTAAAGGTCTTTTCCAACCTAAACGATTCTGTGATTCCATGATTCCATGGTCCTTCTTTGAGGAGGTCTAACCATTAAAATGGGAGAACATGAGCAGACGTTTTAACACTGGTGCTGGACTGCAGCCTGTGCAAGGGCAGCATCAGGAGAAAGCCAGGAAATTTTTGCTGGAAGGAAATACTCCCAAGAGCAGGGAGGACAAGCTTTGTGCTCAGGGGTCCAAATCAGAGCTGGGTGAAAATGTAATGAAAAGCAATTTTCAATACATTTCACTCATTTTCTCCTGCTCGTGAATTGTCCACTGCCACCTTGACTGTACTCCTTACCTGAACCACAACCAGTTTGCTAGACCAAGATGTAGATTTCTACTTCTGGGTACAGATTTATTAGGATTACAACCTTCTCTAAGCAGCACGATATATGCTACTAAATAAAGGAGAGATTACCAATATCAAGCAT
This sequence comes from Bucorvus abyssinicus, assembly GCA_009769605.1. Classification (NCBI taxonomy): domain Eukaryota; kingdom Metazoa; phylum Chordata; class Aves; order Bucerotiformes; family Bucorvidae; genus Bucorvus; species Bucorvus abyssinicus. The sequence continues at coordinate 3,088,810 of CM020032.1, forward strand.
AATACAAAAATTCTTCCAGTTAGTACAAAAGTACCATCCCCCTTTTTGGACATAATTCATCCAAAATTGCATATACTCTGGAAAAAACCAGAGTTGCTAAGGATGATTTATTAATTGCATGTAACATGCCTGAAGGCAGACTGGGAATGGAATTCAGATGGATGGACACCGAGAAGGATTAAGGCGATACCGGCAATGCACGGTGTGACTTCTTCTTCCTCACAAACACTCTCATCTCCTGAAATTATTTTCACAGATGATATTTGTACAATAGTGGAAACTATCCTATAGTTTATCTCTTAAGCTTTACAGAAATTGAAATGCTGGTGGGATAAAAGTTTTATGCTTACCAGAGGCTTTCTGCAAAATTCTTTCTTATCAAAGTTTGACAACAGAGCACTCTGTTCCTAAATCTGGTCACACAGATGCTCAAGTAATTGGATTGGGAAACTTGCTCTTTGCTTGAGTTGTGCAACAGCAGGGCTAGATCGGCCCCTTTCCCTATTAAAAAAGAAAACAAGGAAGGAGCTAAGGAAAGCGTGGAAAACTCCACAAGAGAGCACTCTGTAACCTGAAAACAAATGTCAGGTTTGGTTTTTTTTCTAAGAGATTTAAAACTTCCTGTCATTGGGATTAATTTAGGTCACGATTTATGAGCACTGGGAAGAAGCGCTCTGAACTGGTCTGGCTTATCCATTAACTGTCCATGTTGATAGTTCTTGCGTTTTCCCTACATTGGCCGTTGCCAGAGATAGGATGTCAGATGCTGGAATAAACAGGCCACTGAGGCAACTCTTGCATTTGTTTAAGGACAAGAAAAAATCATCTTACTCAAAGTGGGAGGACAGAGCACATATAAAATAGGACCCAAACATAAGCAGGTCATTTCAGGTAAGAGGAAGACTGTAACTTTGGGTACAGGCACCCAACCTCTGTACTCTACTACTAGGTGAAACACCACACATAGAATTAATGTGATAGATATTGACTCGTGCTGTGCTGCATGGAGGTACTCAGCCAGGACTCACATGAATGCTTCTGCTGCTGCTTCTGCCACTGCATCCCAAGAAGAGCAAGGATTGGAATGAGAGCCACGAATGGTGGCAAAGTATTTTTCATTTGTAAATAGCAGGAAATCCCAATTGCAAATCCAAAATCCCAAGCTACCCTGGAAGTCTCACGTTAAAGCACCTCGTAACTCTCAGCTGGGGTATACACCAGCCTGGGAGCGATGGGAGGGCCGTTACAGCACCGCAGAGACCTCAGCGGCCTGTCCTGCCAGCCCCAGCTCCAACTCGATTTCTGAACAATCTTCCAAGAGGGACAAGTAAAGTGGAGTTTTATAGTAGTAATTAAACCCGAAAGGAAATTCACACCCTCTGATCCTTCCAGGTACATGTGCTGGACTGTTTCCCTGCAATTAGCGCAGTTTGGTGAGGCAGAGGTGGAAGAATGGCTACAGATGCTGCTAGACAAAGAGCTGGTCCCCGTTCCTGCTGCAGATGGTGGAAGCAGAATCTTCTTTCTTTTTACACTATCAATTAAGCAATGTTGCCAAACCCACATCAGCTTCTCAGTCAAACATTTCATTTCTCAGCAGTCTGTGCGAAGTTTGAAAGCTACAGTATGTTCTGCCAGCGTCCTCCAGAAAGCTGCTTGGCATTGTTTTGCTGAAATGGCTACAAAAGTGCTGTCAAAGAGACACAGGCAACTGCAGCTTTTGTGTTTATGTCTTTTTGCTTAAAAAAAAAAAAAAGAAAAAGAAAAAAACAAAACCTTTTGGAGTTGAAAGAACTGATTTCTGCTGGTTTTATCAGTCCTTTCTACATTCTTTTGGCCGACACTGGATTTTCCTCTCTGCTATTCACAGCACAAGCATATTCAATATTGAATAGACCTTTTTGACAGTTTTGAACCTGTTCCATAAGATTCCAAATGCACTGATTCATGGGGACTTGCAAAGTTCCTACAACATAAAAAAACCGGTCGACCCTGCCTCAAGAATTGTTTTGCATCGGGATAATTTAAAACTTCTGCTCCTTCATCTGCATGACTTCTCGGAGCCAGCAAGAACACTTCCCTAGAAGATTTGTCTAGCTTACTCACAGCAAGGGAGACAACAATAAACACCCACTGACTAGAAGTCAAGAAAATCTAATTATGTGCAAGATTATACAGGTTATTCTGTCTTTCAACACCAAAACGGGCAAAATGCTGGTCTCTGAAAAAAAAAAGTCCACTGATTCTCATCTTTTAATGAGTATCAGTGAGCACCCAACACTGATCACACACACACACACACACACACACACACACAAACACACACCTGCATGTCAGTACTAGGGCTGCAGGTTTTGTTACTGGCTGCACACTGGTGTATTTGGAGTTTCCCAGTAGCCTGGGGAGATTTACTTCCATGAGCATCCCCTCCACTCCCCTAATGCTGCTTCTCTGAGAACTCACACCATAGAAGTAATATTACTTGTGGTTTAAACGTGCTCCCGTTTTCCTGCTTCAGGGGCTAATTCCAGCCTGATCTTCACTTCGGAAAAACAGTGTAAAACTGTGTCAATTAATAAATGATGATGGTGATGGTTACAGTCACGTGTTACAAGTCCAAATGTGGAGGCAGCTCCTTTCAAGCAGAGGGAGTGGTGGGTACACTTTCTATTCTACAGCCAGCATAAAGGAAAGAAATCAAGCAGTGGTTCCCCATGGGCTGTTCACAGCCCCGCTGGAGTCTGCCAACTCCTAATTCCCACATAAAGCAGTTAAATCTGCGGTCACTGAGCTTAAATTCAATACACAAGAGCCCACATGTTCTAGTGGAAAATTTTTTGGTAGCCCACAATCAAAAAAGGGATGAAAACTACTGAATACTAAAGCACTCACAAGTAGAGCATTAGATCTCTCACATACGTCCTCCCAGAAAAAAATTCCCATTGAAAGCACTAGGAATTAAATCTATAGAAATGTAATACGGCTCCGTGGAATTTCCTCAGAAGGCCTATAGAATTCAGTACAGCGGGGAGTCCCTTTCAGAGCCCCTTTTTTCAGACAACTTGCAGAGGATATAATTCTAATGAATGGGTTTTTTAAAAAAAAGTCATAGAATGACAATAATCTTCTGTGAAATTATTTTCCATAGGAGTATCGACAGCAATAGCTATTAGCATTATTTTACAGAACTGGAGAGCTATATTGATCAGTGGATCCATTCTGCCCCTCTGACACACAAACTCAGACAATTTATGTTGCTATTCATTGTCAGGCAGAGGGTTTTGTCCTTTCTTTTTTAAAAACATCTGGAGTCCCATGAATAATGACTTCAATTAAAATAAGAGACTGTTTTATATGCCCTCCTTGGCAAGAACTTTGCCTTCATGCTATCTGGCAAGTCCACTACTGCTGCTGTATAAATCCAGGAGTGCTTATTGGTCATTTGATACTCCCATGGATTCTTTGTGATTTAAGATAAAATCTTCCTTCCCAGCTCTTGGACTTTGTCTGAAACCTCCCCAGGTCACACGGAAAGGAGGAGCGAGTGATGAACAAGGGCTTGGTTCCATTCATGTGACAAGCCTGGGGAAAGCACAGCTCCCTGCACAACGCGTGAGGTAGTGGCAGCCAAAGGCAGAAAGGCAAGGGAATGTGGCAGAGGGAAGTGGTGTGGCTGAGGAAATCCCCCTGCCTCTGAGGGCAGGTTTGTACTACTCTAAGACTTGGTCTGCAGGGAAATTGGGGTAACATTAAGTATTCAGGGATAACAAGAGATCAGTCCACCTCCCCACCACCAAGGAGACAGAGGGATTTCAAACCAGGAACTCCAACAAGGTCAGAAGCTGTGGGAAGACCTTCCTAGGACTGAAGACAATCAAAGCCCAGTCTCTGATCTGGAAGCTGGCCAGCCTCACAGCAGCCTAGAGCCGGAAGACATCCACCCTGAGACGGACCCTCTGCTTCAGTTGATTGAGTAAACAACAAACATTTCTTCTAAGACCTTATTGTTTCAGAAAAGTCCACCTTCATCTTTTTTTTTTTACCCTTTGCAATGATCCAGTTCATAGAACTTGTTCCAACTTCTCCTTTACTTCCGGGGATATGGTGCTACTTGTAATTTTCCAAAGGAAAGATACTTGCCCTAAGGGGTGGGTGACAAAGGAAAGGGGGACAAGAGGGCACAACACAGGCTCCCAATTCCTCTGAAGCCAAAGAGGCACTCAAAGGTACATTCAGAAGATGGGATCAGAAAGAAGAGCATTGTTGGGTTATGTGTTGATGAAAAATATGCATGTCTTCATTAGAGCCAGGGATACTTGATATATTTATCTCACTTTTCTGTTTAGAAAAACCTAAAGCATTTTTAAAGAGTCCCTGCATATACACAAGTAACAACAAACCAACAGTTCACTTCTTCTGGCCTCGGTTAAGTTAACTGAGGGACAGAGAAAACTGAAAAATCGCTGTACCGTTTTGGAAGAGTGTGCTTTTGTTTGTGAGGAGTTCTTGCTACAGGGCGAGATCAAAAGGATTGATGAAGTCTGCAGCAGGAAAGGTAAGAGTGGTCTAGAGGAGCATCCTCTGAAAGAGGAACACCACATAACTGAGGCACAAGGATCAGCTCCAAAGTACCAGGCACTGATGACAAGGTACTTTGTCAAAATGGATAGCCCTGAGATCAAGACACTGGTTTGTTAAAAAATGGCTTTGCCAGAGGGGGAAGGAGGAACATGCACAGCTTGCACACTCTTACACAGGGCTTTGCTAATGGAGTAGCCTGGTACAGTGGTGGGAGAGTGGCTCCTGTGCCCCTGTGGGCTTGCTGTCCTGCTCTCGAGGCACCTGCCTGCAGTTGAGTGTAAGGGTTTCCAGGTGCAAGAACACTCAGGAAGGGAGCCAGCAAAAAGAGTTTCTGCACCAGAGATGCAAGTTCATCATGACTTTCCCAGGCAGATAAGGTCACAGAGACTGAAAATGAGGGACTACAATAAACAGGCTGTCACTTGGTACCCAAGAGAGTGGAGGCTGAGCCTACCTAAGGGCCTGAGGAAGCTGCCAGACAAAAGTAAGGTAAGCTCTGCTGGACCAAAAATGAAGGAGACAAGCATGTGGAGAGAGGCTTCCAGTTCCACAAACTCCTCCTGCCCCAACCTTCTCCCCTCCAGTTGAGAAACATGGTGGAAATGAAAAAGCCCTACACACCATGTAGTGCGGGGGTCTGCGAACAGATTAAAAAATCTTGCAGGAAATACTGAGTCTATTTGGCTTTGACCATGTTCTCTAGATCCTCCTTAGTTCTATCCTTATCATCATCTCCAAGGCTTTCCTGTAGTTAGGTGGCAGAGTCAGTCTTGTGAGGATTATCAGACAGAAGCAAAAACCTGGGGAAGGAAAACATGTTTCTGCCTTTGAGGATGCAAATAGATCTGGAAAAAAAAATCTTTTATTTCTTGTTGTCTCCTCAGGTGTCCTTGATTTTGTCTTCTTTTCCCTCCTCTACCTAAATATTGGCTTGTACAAGGGAAGCAAAGTATCAAATTCCACCAAATTTGGGGAGTTGACCACCATAAGCACACAGGAGCCTGAGCCTGACTTTTTGGTTTTTTAAGAAATATATCTGTGCTCTACATGCTAAATCCTAGCTCCAGAAGTCAGTGGCAAAATTCCTAATGCCTGTCTTCCCTGGGAGAAGGATTTGGCCCGGCAGGAATGGCCAGTAGCTAAGCCTGCCACCTCCCGTCCCTGGAGATCTTCCCAGGCAGCAGTAATCAAAATAACTCATTTGCAGTTCTAAGCCTTTGATGCATGACTGCTGAGAAAGAAGATTTGCGAAAGCTGTGACAAACTTACACCTCGGCTTTCAGAAAAGGAGAAAAAAAATCTGTTCCTGGAAAACTTGCCAATTTTCTCGCTCTAGCCCTTAATGCAGAGCAATCCATTTGACCATATCATTACTGCTTAAAGAAAAGGAGTTGGGGATTCATGGGGATGAACAAGGGAACAGATGAGAAATACAGAAGAAATGTTAGAAGAAAGACACAAAAAGAACATAGAATCGTTGCTGTGTCTGCTGGCAAACCTACATTGAAGTCATAAAGGAAAAATGAGATGCTCGTGTACGCAGATTATGCCACCATCAGTTTTTGTTGGAGCAGGAAGAATCTTGGCAATCAAGATTACCTGATAATTACCTTTCGTAATGCATTAAATTCACTCAGCTTCACCTTCAGGCATTTAGCTGAAGAAAATAATGACATACATCCTCATGTTTCATGGTTAAACTCTATTACCAAGAAATCTATTACACGTGGTGTCAACTAGAAACCCACACAATAAAGCCTCTTTAAAAGATGTATTGATGGAAAAGAATGGTGTTTGGAAACATAAAGAGCGGTTGTTTGCATCAAAACATTTGAACTTGCAGCCTTTATTAATACTAATGAAAGTTTGATTGTCTTTGTTAATTACCTCCCTGCCCTCCTTTGTCAGGATCAGCTGCAGAACAAACCTGCTCCTGCCAGCATCTCAGGATGCATTAGACCTCATTAAACATCATCTTTAAATGAACATTTCATTTAACTGAGATTAATTTTGAAAGTATGCTGGTGCGCTGAAGAATACATTCACCTCCTACTTCACCAGTGGTTATGGACGGGTAAGTGCAAGTGATGCTACTACCGAGATTTGGAGAGTCTATTTGATAGACAACTGGCTCACCAAGGGACTTTGACAAGTGACCGACTCCCTTCCCACAGGATGTGCAAACTGGCCTTGGGTCAGCAGAGCTGCACAGGCATCATCTTCACAGTCAATAAGCTCTGGAAGGAATAAATCTAACCTGAATCTGCTTTTACTCCTTTTCTATAGACGAGGACGTGTCCCTCGCAGGCAGCATCTCCACGACAAAGTCCTGGCAGCATGTCCATGATCTCAGGGGAGCAGGGGCTCAACCCAGCATGTTCTCCAGCCAGTGTAGACCTCCTTCACAGCACACTCCTTTCCCAGATGCTGTCCTATTTCCAAAGGAGTTATGCAGTTTCACCTTAAAACACTTTCCAGGTAGTTGTTGGGGTATTCTGGGTATCTGAATTAGTCACACCAGGCAGGAACCAGCCTTCTTTTACGGAGTTAGCCTGGCAGAAGCAAAATGGGCCACTGCTATTTTGTAGATACAGAATGAAAAACCAGTTTTATGTAAAGTTTGGGTTGGCCTTACAGAAAATTTTGGGCTGACGAATTTTTTTTTTTTTTTTTTAACAAATAAATAATTTGTTACTGGAAAATGGTCATTTCTACTTGAGAGGTTTCTGTCTCTAGCTTGCACAAATTCATGTGCTTCAAGAAGAACTAGGGAAGATGGTTCTTCCCACCTTGATCTGATGCCCTTTATCTGATGGTAGGTTTCCTCTACAGTGTAAATCGGATCTCCTCAAGATCAAAGGACCAAGAAATGTAAGGTAATTCTGCTCAAATAAATGGGCTGAGGACTCTTGTGCCTCCAGCAAACTCCCTTGAAATACGGAGAGTGAAACCTATCAGTCACATCAATGTGAGTAACTGCTTTAATAGCGCATAATGAAATGGAGCTTGTTACAGGACTTGGGAGAAGAAATTAAAGATGACTGGGAGAGCTTATCTTCTCTGCTAATGGAACTCTGGTGACTCCCACAGGGCTACTGCCTGCCATGGGCCTTCTTTTCAGTCAAGTCTTCAGCAAAGTCCAGGAGTATGTATAGAAATTTTATAACTTTGCTGAACTCCCATGGAAGTTGATGAGATTTGGGCATTATCTTTGGGCAGGACAAGTACTAAAATGTCCTCTGAACTGGATTTCACTGTTACCATTTTGAGTGTTCTCGTGGTTTTTCTTTAAGAATGCAGGTGCATTCATTGTGTTCTATTTGCTCCTCAATTTAAAAAGCCAATTTAAAACTACTGATACAAAGTAAAACAATTAGTTGCTGTTTAATTGGTTTTACTAAGAGCCATTCTAAATTAATACATGTTTTGGGGAATCCATTAATTTGTTTTATTACAAATACTTACATATTCAGCAAGTAAATTGAATATAGGATAGGAATAAAGGTATAATCAGCTATTAAACATCACTACCAGTTACGTGTGGAATTGATAGCCAATGGTGTCCGTTACTAATGATTGGCCATTATAAATAAGATTATCCCTTCTCTTATGTGACATTATTTTGGATATTTGTTGTACAGACTAACAGGCTAGCGATTAAAATACTTTATCTGTGACTCAGAGTGTAATTCTAACCTACCAGAGTCAAGGCTCCAGTGTGTTTCTCCACGGTCAACACTTCCACAGTTACAAATTACCCGTGAAGTGGAGGTGAGGAGTCGTGACAAGCATGTGTCAGAAACGCTTTGTGCTCCACTTGGAAAAGCAATGCTTGGCCCAAGAGAGGCTGTTTATCAGCAGTGCTGTGCAGCACTTTGGCTGCAGAAATGCCCCAGTAGCTTCCCTTGAGCTCTTACGGGTTGTGCTGGCAACCAAAAGCTGTTTTTATCACATAGTTCCTTGCAGTTTATGGTCACACATTATCCGCATGTGTAGCGGCATTATCCCTCTCTTGTGCAGGATTCGGGGAGGATGCCATTAAGTCGGTTCTTCACCTCTCTCAGGTAAAACGGCCACGTTTAAAGCCTGATGCTGTGCACATTAGTTACTTAAGCAGATTCCCTTGAGTTTACTGCAGGAGAAAAGCAACCCAGATTTGGGCATTAAACGGAGATTCTTTTCTCTCATCTTATTCACACAATCAAAAAAGGTATTTGTAGCATTTTTCTTTTCAATGAATGGAATAAAATTAGCTGCATAACAAGCGCCCTCGATCATGAACTATATAAAGTGATGCATTTATTCGGAATTCCAAATACACAAAAGAAGTGAGACGGTGGATGAGAAAATAAACCTGCCAAAAAAAGACAGGGTCTGATTTTCCATGCGTAGTACAGCTCATACTCCTAAAATGGCTGGAGAAGCCTGACAATATTATTCTGAGGGGCATATCCTGAGAGAGCCTCTGACGCACCAATCTTAGCCGTTGACTGGCTGGGATTTTAGGTACCTGCACTGTGGGGCAGGGAGCAGGGGCAGGCAGGGGCATCTCATACAACTGCTTCATCTTTAATGTAGTTGATGGAAAACCTGCAGAATCACGGATATAGAGCAATCCAAGCTGTCTAACGTATGTCTTCCCTTCTTCCCAACAGCTACATACCAAATTTAAGTGCCTCTAGACAACAATCCAGTCCACTGAGGTGGCCAGACCAGTACTCCCATTCACTAACTATTTGCGGATGAAGGATTTTTTGAGCAAGAGTTGGGTTTTATAGATCTCCTAACCCCTCGGGGAGTTTCATTTTCAGAAGAAGATGAATGTCTGCCTCTTTGAAGCTATAGGGAAGTGATGGGAAACATCAGGTCTGTTCTCCACCACAGATCCAGGTCTTCTAGAGCTCTTCATCTCTGCATGTGCTCATCAATCAGATTAGCAGCAGTGGGGTTCTGCTTCTGCATTTTGTCTAGGGGACAAAAGAGGGTGGCCCTGTGTTCTAGGCATTGAGGGCAATTGAATCAACCTCACAAGAAAATGCTCTCTCCAGGAGATGATCAGATTGCGAGGACTCCGTCTTTCTTGCCCACACTGCAGGAGGGATACCCAGCTCACCAGGCAGCCAGAGAGGAGCTCAGATAATATCTCGCTTTCATGGAACACCTTGTGCCAGCCGGGCAGGAGGAAACCCTTGCATTTCAGGCCATGTGTCCTACAATATGTGTCTGTTTCATATGACACCATCAATGGCTACCAAAAAATCCATATGCAAAACAAAGGACCCAGTCCTGCCTATAAGGCTGAGGGCACAGAGCAATTTCAAATGATGTAGGGAATTACCAAATGAATTTCGGTGCCTACCAGGTCAGACAGTCCTGGGCAGCCAACTGGACTAGATTGCAGTCTGAGACCCTGGGCAGACTGGATTCCAGCCAGTATTAATAATTGCTTTACTAGTGGTTAATTGAGGTTCTTTGTTTAGTATCTACAAATTATAATTTAGAGTCTGAGGCATCTGTCATTTCCTTTCATGGAAAATTAAAGCACCTGGATGACAGTACTGCTGTTTTTCAGCTCTTGTTGAAACACATCTGTTTTGAGATCTCAAGGTTTGTTACATGCTTATTCCACGCAGTTCAGTGTTTTCTTTGCTTTCTTTGAATGGAATCAGGAATATACTCTGGGTGACCAACTTTCACCAGGGGGAATCATCTGTCAGCGATGCCACTGGTTTTGTCTACATTAAAAAGGAGAATGAGAACTCTACACCACCATTTTTCCACTTTACTTAGGCAATAATATAAATTCCCAAACCAACTCAAAACTATTCAAAATACTAGGACGGCAAGAGTCTAATTACATTCTGACTTTACTGCTTTCTAACACCCTCAGTCTGAACAGGTGAACTATGAAGAACATGAAATAACTGCAGTCACTATCACATAAAACACCCTGTATGTTGTTCCAGAGTGGTTTGGGGCTAAATCTATCTCTAGCTTTGCCCCATGGTATAAAGTCCCATTTACGCTAATAATACCAAACCCCAGTTGAGGGAGGGCACCAGAGAGCTTGGTGAAAGTCAAAGGTGGGGGTGGCTGGAGTATTTTACTCCTACGGTGCATGAGAATCTCCTCTGCCTAAAGAATGGCAGGTATTAATCTGCTAAGGTTACCTCTGGCAGAGCCTCATGGAAGGCAGTGGTAAAAATTACCTATCTGGGCCCCACTTTGCTGAATTTTAATGATCATATATCAATGTAAGAAAACTTTAATTAATTATACCTGTGCAACATTTTATGAGATCTACTCTAAGCCTTAAGTTCTATCCATTGCTCTTAAAACCATCTACTTAAATACAGTATGAAAAACCCCTCAGCTCAGCTGTATTGTTTTATCCTTTATTTATGCTGTGTTTAAAATTACCAGAGTCGGTAAAACTGAGCGCGGTTGCTCTGCACTTTTCAGAAGATGTGTGGACACTAAACACACTGGCAATAGTTATTTATCTTGCTGTCTGTCCTACGATCCCCACATTTTCAACAGGTTGAGCCTAGAGAAGGCCAAAAATCACCTGAGCATCATAAAAGGAGTCCCTGGCTGTCAGTGGAACACATTGAGACCACAGCTTCTGTCCCGCTGCCTGATTTAATGAGGTTCCTAAAGTATGTGGACAAGTACTTGGGCTCTTGGTTGCCATGGTGATGGGAGCGGGTGCTTTGAGCGGGTGTCAGCAGCATCCCAATCAATATGAATCAGCTCATGGCCCATCAGCCGTGGCGATGCGGTGGCCTCGGTGATGCAGACATGCCAGAGCCCGTCCACTTTGCCTGTGTGGGCACACTGGCACATGCAAGGAGGATGAGCCAACCCAGGCAGCGGCTCAGGATGCAGTACCTATCGAAGCAACAAAACTCTTCTCTGAGACAAACGCATTATTTTTCGCTCTGTCTCGCCTCTCATTATCTTGCAAACCTCATGTGTCATATTCCCTGTGTGAACTCAATCTCTCCCCTCAGGTACCAGGAGAAATTTGGTCAATACCACATTCCCCAAGCGAAAAGAGTTCTTCCATGGTTGACCCAAACATCTCTGAACATCCCAACACTTTTCACAGCATGTTACTGTAGAATCACAGAATGGTTTGGGTTGGAAGGGACCTTAAAGATGATCTAGTTCCAAGCCCCTGCCATGGGCAGGGACACCTTCCACTAGACCGGGTTGTTCAAAGCCCCGTCCAACCTGGCCTTGAGCACTTCCAGCAACGGGGCATCCACAGCTTCTCTGGGCACTACTACACTACAGTAGTAACATTTAGCATCTACATTTCTCAGGCCAAATGCTTTTTTACTGAGTCAATTCACCTGTTTTCACAAGACAAACATTCATGTGCAATCTGTGATTCTTGTAGATGTTTCCTCACCCAGAAAGAACTGAAAACCAGACCAGCGATCCACTGACAGGGAGCAAACCTGTCAGGGCAGATAATTCAGGTAGGATTCCCTCATTTCCACCACAGCATACAGGGACAGATTTTTTCCCCATATCCTAAAAGCTAAAATATTGAAGTATTTTTTCTCCTCTGCAGAAACAGGAAAGCGGTGAATTAGTTATTGAAGCATACCTGGAGCACTCAAACCTGAATGAAAGGTTGGCTCACACAACCACGCCCCCAAAACCCCAACAGTTAAACAATGACTGGTTCCAATCTCAGTTTACCACCTGAGAGCCTTTTGAGACTATTCTTCAGCTCCAAAGGAAGCTGCTTCTTGCCCCTTTCCCACCCCTTCTGACAGACATTATCTTTCAGCCCTGAATATTAAAGGCCAAACAGCACCATATCAGACGAATTAGTCACACATGTTTACATTGCACTGGCCATTCAGCCCAGCTTGTCCTCAGATGTATCTCAACAATAGAGCAAAACGTTACACTGTGTAACAGCCAAAGTGGGTAATCAAGAGCTCTGAACAAAGGCAGAGAGGAAATGAAGGTGTTTGGAGTTTAACGAGCACAGAAAGCAGCGTAAGATGTCATCAGAGTTGGTATCAACTGACATTTAAGAAAGCATCACATTCAGTCTCAAACAAGGGTATAAATATTTTGTAAGGGTAGCTGGAAAAACACAACACTGTAACGACAAAAACTGAATCCCCCGGAAGGCATTTTAGAAAATAGGATCCACATTTCAAGCAAAGAAATTCCCCAAATAACCCACTCCCCTCCCTATGAAAAAGCATCAATAATCAGACCTGTTCTTGACATGGGATTTTGTTCACTCATTAAACCCTCTGCATCCAGAGAGGGAAAACAAATTCCAAAGGAATTCACACGGGATGTAGGAATTTCCTTCTGTAAAAACTAATAACATCATTTTTGCTGCAGTTCTGAGCAGCTGTTACAGCTTACGATGCTCACCCAAATGGAGCTTTCAGAGCTAAGCCCTTAGGAGCTTCGGTGCACAAGTGACGCACTCCGGACAGCACAGTTCATGTCACTTTGGGGTATGTTCCTCACTGAAGTTGGGTGGCAGTGCAAACATGGCAAACAAAGCCTACACACTTTTATTTCAGCCAGTGATTTATTCTACCACAGCGACAGGTATCATCAGGGGTTTCTTACGGACTGGATTTCAAAATGTTAACATCGTTGTTTTGTGAACTTTCACGTCCAATTTTCTCATGGCAGCAAGGGTGGCCGGCAGATGTCTGCAGCTTGAGGTATGGTTTCAGTTAAAGGGGGACTGGGACAAGGGACTTTGTGCCTTGGAGCCAATTTAAAACAGGCTGATCCAGAGAACAAAACACACTCCTCTGCTGGTGCGAGCTGCCAGACCTGGTTAGTCATAGCACTTATAGCAAGAGGAGATAAAAGGCAAGGGCACATCTAAAGTCCCTCCAGCAAGAAGTGAATCAATTCAGTAGTGCACCACTGTGACGCATCTCATATTGGCAAAACTGTTCTTTGGCAAGAAGCTACTTCTGGCAGGGCATTCATCTCGTACTTCTCAATCAAATTGGGCTTTATGGCATCTTTGTGACATCTTTGGCTTCCTTCGAGTCACTGGCATGGATTAAGTTAGAAAAAAGAACCTATGATTCACTTGGAAACAGTGCTGAGGGCTGGTAACATCTTACCCTGGAAACACATGGGCATCAGTGCGTGGTCATGAAATGCTACACTCCATATAAAACATCATTCCACTGTACCCCCTTTGACACAGGGTAACGGGCACGAACGAACTTCAGGAAGTTCCACCTGAATGGCAGGAAAAACTTTTTTCCTGTGAGAGTGATGGAGTCTCCTTCTCTGGAGAGATTCCAAACCCGCCTGGACGCCATCTTGGGCAACCTGCTCTGGTGACCCTGCTCTAGCAGGAGGTTGGACTGGATGATCCCCAGAGGTCCTTTCCCACCCCCACCAGTCTGTGATCCTAAGCCCATACATGTTTGCAACCCAAGCACAGGACCTGGCCCCAGCAGACAAAGCCAAGATTGGAAGATCAGATACATAAGCTGTCAACTCAACAAGATACTCATACTATGCAACCTACCAAAACTGCATGACAGCTTGTGTAGTATTTTCATGATGGCAAATCCTCATTTAAACAAGAAATAAACCCAATGGAGCTGATCTTCTTGCTCATTGTGTTTCTTGTTGTACTATGAGTCTGTCCTTCACCAGGAACCTCTCACCTGGGTTCAACTTCTCACACCGATCAGACCAGGGCATCCACTGGGACGGCACCAGAAACCTCCTGTCATAGGGCACTAGAATGAATTAATCAAAGCCACCGCTGAAAACCAAATGCTGTTATCTCCACCAACACCACCACCTAACTATCTTAAAACTTGATAAGATAATCCTACTCAGTTATTTCTACAGGGGTAAGTCCCACACAACGCATTTCTCTAAAGCCGAGTGGTCCAGAAAACTCTGTTTGGGATTATTTTTTTCTTTCTATTTCATGAAATATACAGAAACTTTAAAAAAAGTTTTTAAATGTTTCAGTTTGAGATTGTTCTTACAACATACAAACTCCAGATTTGTTATAGTAAATGAGAGCTCTGTTCCACCTTTTGCACAAAAACACAATTCTGACTTCTCTCCCAGCTTGCATATTAAAAGTTAACTTCAAATCCCTTCATGAAATGGATGTTTATTCTTGGGGGTTTTATTTGTAATTTTTGGCATAGTGTGATTTGGTTTGTATTTACTTTTCCCCACCACAGCTATAATCTCCTCATTCAGGATAGTGAAGCGTTCTCTCATTTACTTTTATTTTGCTTCATACACTCATTGCACCTCATAATAGAGCTTCAAAGAGCTCCCATTCTGCCAAAAAAATTTCTACAGAGGCTATGCTCGCTATAAAATATGATGAAATTAGTTAAGCGATACGATTCCCCACACACACATCTCTGACATCGGTCTCCATGACTCTGTATCACAGGGAAGCATCAGTCCGTAATAAGACCATATACAGCAGGGAGTGATGTGAGCAGAGGATGTCCTACTGAAATACTTGTTCTTATGAAGTCCATGAATATTGCCTTTAAGTGTAAAAAAAATCATCTATTTCAGAAAGAGACTTATGCACAGAAAGGGAGAAAGAATACTCTGATCTCTTGAGCTAAGCTCTCAAAACATCAATGACTACACACTCATTTATAATCTCGACTAATTTACCGGCTGCCCTAGAGACACACGTTGATCTTTGGGAAGATCTACTGTATCTATCTGCTTTGCAACAGGCCATAAAAATTGTAACCTCTTACAATCAAGAGGTCTAAATAATGTAGTCATAGCATTTAGCCCCCAATTCATCAAGGAAGATGCCACCTTCCACTCTACATTCATGGCATGAATATTCATCACCAGCATGGGAAGGCTTGGCCACATACAAGTTTTGTGGGAGATGTTCGTTTCCTGCCAGTACGTGTGCTGTGCGAAAGACTCTCTGTATAGTGGCCGGAATTACTGCCATGCTTTGAGCTCACAATGGGAAGCAAATGCCATTTGCTTCACCAAGCTGGCTGTCAGTCAAGATGCTGTCGTCATAGGAGACTCCTCAGGTTTATTAATCTATAGCATCGGGTACATCTCACTGCCGCGGCTGCACAGGGATATGTACTGCAGGAGGATTGTCACAGAGGAAGTAAAGGACATTCCAACCTCTTTTGCCTGTCAAGGGTTAGAGCTGGGCTGGCCACTAAACGAATAACAGTACCCAATGGTGAAGAGAAAGGGAATAAGGGAGAGAGACTTATGGGTTGGAAAAGAAAATTGAAACTGCTTTAATGAGAATAATAACAATAAAATGAAATATATACAAATAGATACAATACCAATACCAAACCGAACCCCCCTGATGGCAACCATGTCACTGTCACCACTGATGCTGCAAGCAGATGTTGGGGAAGGCTCAGACCGGACTCAGTGGAGGATGGAAACTGGATTTGGGAGCTGGTTTCTGGAACTGTACTCAGGGATGCACAGATTTGGATCGAAGGCTGAACGGACAGAATCCTCCTTGGACATCGGCCATTGAAGAAGAGAGCTCAACCCTTGTGATCCCTCAGGTTTATACCAGATATGATGTCTACGGGGTGGAACACCCTGTTGGCCAGCGTAGAGTGACCTGTCCAGTCCGCTCCTCCTCGCAGATGTGGCCTCTATCTTACTGCATCCCAACGTGGTACACCGGATTTAACAGAGACCTTGGTTTCTGTAGGAGCAAGTATAAGCAAGAGCCATTCTGCATCCCAGGCCCTGGCGGTGACTGTAAACATCAAGCGGCATCACTGCTAGAAGCAGACTCTGCCTGCAAAAGTGCAGAAAGTGCAGTTACTTAGAAGAGATTGAGCTGAAAAGTAAAATCACTGAACAGAATTAATCTTCAAACCCAGACAGTTGTCCTGGGGTAGAGTTGTCCCAGTGTAGAGTTGTCCCTTGGAGTAGAGTTGTCCTGGTGTAGAGTTGTTCTGGTGTAGAGTTGCCTCTGGTGCAGAGTTGTCTCTGGTATAGAATTGACTCTGGTGTAGAGTTGACTTTGGTGTAGAGTTGTCCCATTGTAGAGTTGT
This sequence comes from Bucorvus abyssinicus, assembly GCA_009769605.1. NCBI lineage: Eukaryota > Metazoa > Chordata > Aves > Bucerotiformes > Bucorvidae > Bucorvus > Bucorvus abyssinicus. The sequence continues at coordinate 3,105,468 of CM020032.1, forward strand.
CCCATTGTAGAGTTGTTCCAGGTGTAGAGTCGACTTTGACGTAGAGTTATCTCTGGTGTAGAGTTCTCCAGGTACATAGTTGTCCCAAGTGTAGAGTTGACTTTGGTGTAGAGTTGTCCTGCTCTAAAGTTGTTCCAGGTGTAGAGTTGTCCCTGGTGCAGAGTTGTCCCAGTGCTGCGTTGTCTCTAGTGTAGAGTTGACTCTCGGTGTAGAGTTGTACCAGTGTAGAGTTGTCCTGGTGTAAACTTGTTCCAGGTGTAGAGTTGTCCTGGTGTAGAGTTGTCCCACTGTAGGAGACTTGATATTAAAGGTCTCTTCCAATCAAAACGATTCTGTGATTCCAGTCTCCGTGTCCTACAGACATTGCTGGGAACTGACAAGAAGCCAACACAGTTTCTTAGGGCAGAGTAGGGCCAGACTACATGGCTAAAGCTTTTTTTTTTTCCATTGAAGTGCAGACCAGTGTCCAGCAATGACAAGAGCTCACTGGAGAGCTCCTCCAGAAGATCCCTGATGGATGCGGCTCTGAGGGCAGCGCAGAGGCTCTGTCACTGCCCTGGCAAGGAACACGCCACTGAAGTTTCTGAAGTTCAGAAACCCCAAGGGAAACTCACAAAAAGCCAGACCCCAGAAGCGATAGACATTTTATAATATTTTGGCCTAAATAATGAATAAGGCTCCCAAACAAACACTCTTAAGATTAGCCAAGATTATGAATGATACAAGACTGTAAACCAATAAAAATCAAAGCCCAAATTTAACAGCATAATTTAGCATCTGCTGCAGATAGAGGAAAGATAATAAAGTAATTCAAAGAGCTAAGAGCTCCTGTTACAGCTTCTGAATCTGCAGCTCCTTTGTACGATTTTGGCACACCACGTGCAGAGAAGAGAAGCAGGGAAGAAATCCAGCTGTTGGGGCAGCAGGAAATTCACAGAAGGTTGTTTTCTTAATTGCGTATCTCAGTGTCACTTGCCAAAATACAATGGACTTTAGAGAAGTCTCCTTCGTAACAACACGGGGTAGCTGAGCTGGTTTCGTATGCGAAAGCCTCTCATCAGTGTCAGCAAGGAAATAACAGCCCCGTGTGTCTCTGTACCTGTCCACGCTTGTGGATGCCGGGATGTGAGAGAGCACACGCACAGCAGGGGAAAAGAAAGCATATACATCTGGCTGCCAAAAAGCAGCAGACATTGCTCTGGGAATTGTCTTTCCCACCAAGCAGCCAGACACGCAAGGCTGGCGGTACCACCAGAGGGTAGGCAGCTCCAGCAGCAGAATAGAAGTTAATGGAAAGAATGGAGACACGGTGGCATTTTGGTAAAGAGAACTACAGGCACAAACACACCTCCTGTCCCACAACTGTCATATGTCCTGGAAGGACTGAAATTGAAAAAATTGAGTTTTCACATGCAACCAAAGCCAAGAGGAGACAGTGCAGGTAGAGGCATTGGCGTGAAGCAACGCTACTCACCTTGGAGCACGGCTGGGGAGAAATAGGGATACTTTTGCACAAGTGAGGCCAGACACAGCTGATCTGCAGCAGCAGCTTCACAACCCTTCTGGGGAAGACATTTTTCCTAATGTCCGACTTAAACCACACCTGGCACAACCAGAGGCCATTTCCTCTTGTCCCGTTTCTGGATGTTCCACATCAAGTGCCAGAGAAGTCCCACAGACTCCAGACTGGACGGACCCAGCGTTTCCCCCCCAGACTCCGCTCAGGCCCTGTCTCCACTGAGGCTCCCACACTTTGCACGTCCTGCTACAATGACACTGGTGATTTCTCCCCTCTGCAACACCCTCTCCCTGGTCACAACTGTGGAGGTTTTTGGGAAATGGCTGGACCAGGTTGCAATGTCAGTAAGGGTAAGAAGCTTCTTCTCCCATGAAGCAGGAGATATGGACTCCATGGAAGTGTCTCCACTTGGCCCCTCAGAGCTGCAGTCCCATGGGCTCCCAGTTCCCCATCTGTGTCAGCACTAAGCTATTTGGCAGCAGCAGAGGAAGCCCCCAAGATCTACCCATGCTTTATTCACACATGCACAACTAACAAGTGGACAGGGTCACTAGAATCTGTCCATACGGAAACTCATTCCACATATGGAATAGCTCTTGTAGTCACAAAGGACAGGAAGCAGGAACGTCTTTTCTGATGGAAAAGGCAGACACAAAGGCCTGGTGTGATTTCCCTGCAGGCTTTCTGCTTTCTTGGAAGTGCCTGTGACTAAAACTGATGACGAAACAGCCAAAGTTAATCACTCACACTGTTTTCAATAAGTGAGCTATTCATACCCCTTACAGATTACACCTCGCATTTATTCTGAACCTTTCATCCTCAGAATATAAGCATTTGTTACAAAACTGCAACGCAGAAATGGGACCCAAACCACTAACTTCATTGGAATTAATGATTAATCTTACCCAGAAGCCAGCCCTAGAGCGAACGCCAATGCACACAGTCAGAAACAGAGATGCTTGGTAACGTCTCTTCACAGCAATGGACTGGAGAGAGTGTGATAACAAGAGTGAATATTTCGGTAGGGAACGTACAGCTTTCGCTCCAAGAGGTGTGCATGTCAGCTCCAGGAGAAGCACTGGAGATATTCTTTTTGCAGGTCAGTTTATTGATTATTGCTGTCACAAAATGACACCTATGGCCATCGTGTAGGCATCCTGGGGAGTCTGGCTGGCTCTTTGCTGACCACGGGATGGGAAAGGCATTTACTGCTGCTATTGGGGGACTCCTTACACCCTACTCCTGTTGGCCGTACCTGCCATGCTTTCCCTCCAGGATCATGGTTTGCTTAGCGGTAGAAGCTGCTCTGGCTACCCAAGGGTTTTGCTGTAGCATGGCCGAGGCCATCTCGCTTCCCATATGGTCTCCTGCTCCAGGCAACTGCCTCACTTGCCTGAGCCTAGAGGGGAACTTCGCTTGGTGCTGTTTTCAAGATGTCACAGAAATAATTTATCCAGTACGAAAATACTCCACAGTCTGACCAGTCTGACAGACATTAGAGCATAGTCTACTCCACTGCTTAAGTTGCCCTGGTAGCGAGCCAGAGAAATGATGCTCAAATAACCGAATGGATGGCACTAAGGAAACGTAGTAGCACTTGATGCTGTGATTTGCCATGGACAAATGAGCCATGTTTTCCATTCACACCACATCTTCGTCAACGATCTGTTTTGGGAGGGCTGAATCTCCAGGACTCTGGGTGAAAGAGCTGTGTTTATCTCAGGGTATTTAACATTTGTAAAAGCATGTGTGTAACAATGTGGTTACTCGGTAAGATGCTCCTACTCGGACATGGATTGGTGTTTTGGTTTTTCTAAATTACCTCTTTTTAAAGGGAAAAATAGGAATGTAGAGCAAAGGTAACCTTGCCAGCGTCCTGGATTGAGCGCACACACGGGAGAGGACAGCTCATTTCTCCTTAGTTTTCACTGTATCAAATATTCATATTTTCTATGTTCAAAGTTTTCTATTGCCGCTTTGCTGCACTACACCCCTATTTTGGAATTTCAGACACCACTGGTGTGAAAATTAAATCTCCACTTTAAACTTGGGAGAGAGGAATTATATGACATTTGCTGGAACAGGTTTCACACCAAAATGGGAGCGTGGAACATGCTTCTTCCTCATAATTACCATGGAATTTGTGCAGAAGGAATCTGACACAATCAACAAAAATATGAACAAGAAATGTGTGTTAATGAAATACCATGTACTTGGAATCGATACAGAGACCATGGCAGCTCCTAGAAGAACACACATTTCTGGAAGTAGGAAACTCCAGCTGCAGTCATGCTGTAAGTTTAGAGAAATGGCCCTATATCACTGAGCAAAATGTCACGGTATAAAGTGATCATATAAATCATTAAGAAAACTTTTGGAAAATGATACTAGGGGTTCTTTTCCTAAATGGATAGTGATGTTTAATTAGGTTTAAGAGAAAATGTGGTAAGAAAACCTCATACAACAGAGCACAGTGCTGTTAACTTTGGCTGCTTCCTGAATTTTCAATGAGATTTCTACTATAAAAAACATTTTGCTATTGAAAACATTAAGGGAAACTTCCCCTACCGATCACAGAACGCCCCATTTTGGAATGTCGCCATCACGCAGACGTAGGTACCGCATCACAGCTGCTCTCAACACCACATTCATGGATTAAGTCTCTTTTTCCCGGTTGGAAGCCCATGCTGTGTGGATTTAAAATGGAGTTCGCTTTATGCCCCGAACTCATTACGTATGCAGACCAATGTTAACTAGTTCTACTGAGCACCTGCAACCTATCGGCACATCGAGCCACTTGTTTGTGTCATTTGCTTTTCCTGACCAATTTTATAATCCATTTCTAACTCTATTGACTTTTCAGCATGGCATTGAGCTTCGTTTCGAAAGCAGCAGCTAGTAAAAGTTAATGATCAAAAAATGTTACTGTTTTAAGCTCATGGTGGGCCAACCAATCACTCCTAACCTAACTTCATAGCCCTGCGAGAACAGCCTGAAGGCTGCAGCAGCCACATGTCCCCAATCCCTCCAGTCCCTTCCATGCCTCACTTGGGCAGCATCACCTAAAAGTACTCAGTACTGGACAAGTTACCCCTCACACATGAAATGCAAGCTCATTTCAAACCCAACTAAGTAATATATGCCTTTCTTCAAGGGCTATCACAAGGAATTTACCCAGATTCTATAGATAAAATCCAACTGATTTTTGCAGCCCAATACTTGAAGGCAAAATACACACATGTCCTTTGTAAACGGGTGAAAATCCAAAGAGGCTGCCAGGCACCACACACCCCTCAAATCAGCTCTGCAATATCCCCAAGAGCCTTCAACTCCACCACTACAACCACTGCAGCAGGAGCAGAGTGGGGGGAGTAGTTCTGTCCCGTTCAGGATCTTTGCGAGTAGGTGGTAGTCCCATCTTTTTCTTCTCTAACTCATGGCCCCGCTACAGCAGAATTGGGAGCTTCCTCCTCCCAGTCTAGGAGTAGATATTTCTCAGTGGAGCAAGTGCTTGACAAGAGGGGAGGGCAGCAAAGGGGGGTGGCGCTGGCAATCGCCTCTGGCCTTTACGAGGGTAAGAGTGACTGACAGATGAGCCAGGATTAAATCTCTGAAGACAAGTCTGGGGGCTTTGACCTTTAAACAATATCAAATCCCTCAGAAAAACTTAAATTCAGGGTTTAAGCTCCTGAGGAGCTCCCTAGATCATTTCAGATCCTGGGGTCCAATTTTAGAGCATTCCTTTTCTGCACTGTTTTGCTTCTGCTGGGAAAAAAAAAATTCAGATACTTTTAGACAAAGAGTGAAGAGTAGGAAGCAATATGGGCACATTCTAGCAGCTGGAAAAACTATGCCTAGAATTAAACAATGTAAGCGGACAACATAAAGCAGGGCTGTTCTTTCTCATTTGCGTTTTTCTTGTTTTGAAATGCCACAGCTAGAGCCTTTATTCCAGCACCACATTCCACCTCGAGCAATGCATGTCCGATTGCATCTCTTAAGAAACATTGCAGAAGCACATTAACACTGGGATTAAGGAACTGGCACTATTTGTTGCCCTTGATTTTTGAATTCTCATTGGCTTTTATTATTTTCTTCCCCTCCCCTCAGCAGAACAAGATAATTAGACAGAAGCAAATAAGATGTACAGAGCTAGAAAACAGAAGAGCCTGACATGTGTAGCACATGCTGTCAGCCATATGGCATTCTATATATATTTTTACAGATGAAAACTGTGCCACACACCGCACCGCGCATTAACACTGGAACAGTATACAGTAATTCATGGGCACACACTGATACTATCTGCCGCGTTGGCTAATAGATTTTTGAAGTTTTCTCTGCAGCATTTTATTTTAAATGACAGTGTTTTCTATTAATGGGTGGGCACTGTCAGTTTGTTGACCCCGGTCGGGAGGGATGTCTTTTTGTTCAAATGGCAGCCATCATTTCTGTGAAGTGATGCATGTAAAAAAGCCAGTAAATGCAATTCACCTCACACGCGGCTGTCACTCAATTTGACATCTACATGTTGGAGTATTTTCTCAAAGTTTTCTCCATGTGACCCGCAAGTTAAAGATCAGGGAGGTTACCTTCATCCAGCCCATCCATGTGTCAATCATCCCCACCTAAAAATGAAAGTTACAAATAAACTGCAGCCACTATTTATACTCTGCTGCCTGTCCCATCTTTTTCATGTCAATCTTACCATTTCTCATTATAGCTACATCATGCTTCCCCCCTTCTTCTTCTTTGTGTATCCCGGATTAAGTTTCTTTGTTTTTCTGCTGCTGTCCTCCTGAGCGTGTAAAGTCCTTAATGCTTCAGCTCTCTTTTTTTCCCCTAGCGCAAACTTTGAAAGGGAAGATATTAGTGGTCTTTTTAAAGCACTGCATGGCCACGAAGCAAATACAAACTCCCTCCTCCATGGGGATGCACAAAATGCCGGGGAAGTAAATACAACTCTGCAGTCACCTGAAGCCAAACTGTCCTTTCTGTGTGAAGGATGCAAAGCCCATTGTTACAGCAAGCTGAGAGACTTGCCAAAACGCGGAGGCAGGGAGCCGTCCATTGTCGCTGCACGGGCCACCCACAGGGCTCCCACACTGCAGCGCTCCTCTGCCTGTGCCAGTGGGGATGCATCAGCTACTCGCACCTCGTGAGTCCCTTCTCGCACTCAAATCCAATCACTAAGGATTTGTGTGCAAGAGAAGGAAAAGACCTGTTGGTGTGTTGGGAGGAAAGAGGCTGAATTTGACCCTAAGTGGGGAAACAGCTCGGTAGTTTGACATCCCTGAGACTTACAATTCCAGCATTTTGAGATGCTAAATGAAAAAGGTGTTTTCCGCTGCCCTTGGTATGTTATTGTCACTGCTCATAGACATGAGGCATTTTATACATGCTGAAAGTTGACTTGAACAGAATTATGCCAAGGAAAAGAAAATATTGCTGGAGAAGAAAATATTTCTGAAAACCACCTCTGAAAGTCCACCCTGTACTTTAAAAAAATGCTTCATAAATCACAACCTCTTCCCAATTAACACAGTCAGCTCTGCTCCCCAACCTCTTGAACACTGAGCTGAAGAATAACCTGGACACTGCCCAAGAAATCTTGAATAACTTCAGCTAGAATAAAACTTGATGGGAAAAAGACACCCCTTCACACCCAATGGCCTGGGATCAAGTTCCTTGTACGACCCAAGGAGACCGACTCATGGGAAACAGCCCAGACAACACCATCTAGATGAGGAATAGGGAAGAGCTAGGGAACAGCTCCCTCTCAATTACAGAGCAGGACCCTATAATTATTTATTTTACTTATGTTTTGTTACCAAACTTCTAGCTTGAGTTTTAAACATTTCTTCTACCAGTTCATGCTGGGAGACAAGGTGAATCGGGGTGAGGCAGACAAATGCAGAGCCTCATCTCCACGCCAGCAGCAAATCCACTCACAACCCTGTTCAGACGTACATGGGGTTTTCGAGCCTTGGATGTCTCCAGGGAATCCAATGGCAAGAGAATATTTTCTGCCTGTCTCCAAACGAGTGCATTTCCGAGCACCGTCCTGTGGGAAGTGCCTTCTCTGGCAGAGAAAAATAAGCTATTGCAGTGCAAAGAGCAGAAAAGACTTTGGGGCTTGAAACGTTATGCCAGGGAGTCACTCCCACAGCCTTTCTCCTCTGCTCCATCAATATTTTGTACTTCCTACAAAGAAGAACCGGCTTACAGAAAAGTCACATGGCAAATCCATGAAAATACCTCTGTCTATCCAAATACATCTCCAAACAGCTCTGTAGTTGGGTTATTTTCCTTCATGGTGGGAAATGCAAACTCCAGTCTTCTCAGGCAAAAGAGAGGCTTGAACCTAGATCTGTTTCATTCTAGACAAGCAGTCTGAGTCCTGAATGTAAGCAGGTTGGGACCATCACTTCCTTGGTTTCTTCTTTGCTGTCAAAGATTTCATTTGAAAAGGGGGGTGGGGGAACAATCAAACAAACAAGAATGGTTTGATCAAACCTACTATTTCCCTCCACTGTTTTAGTCTGGCTGCTAAATTCAGGGTGAGGGAGGAGGTCGCCCAGCCAGAAGCACAATATGCTCAGCCTGCAGTGCAGCTCTGCTGCAGACTCCCAGTGGATATGTTTCTTTGGGCTGCCAGATGGAGCTCTGCACCCTCCACTAAAGACCTTCAGCCCATATGCCAGGACTTACCCTATAGCTGCACGCAGTCCCAGTTCTGCTCTTAATAATCATCAATGGAAAGATTTTCACCCTTTATCTCAGAGCACCCATAGAGAGGTTCTTCCACCCTGCAAACAACTCAGAGGAAGACACAGCACCCAGACATCTTCTCTTCCTCTGACCCGTCATGTTCTGCATTAAGCTGAAAGTTCTCTGCTCCACTTGCTGACCTCGTAGGAGCTTATCAGGACTTCATCACATAGCTGACATGGCACTGTTACCTCACCATTCACGTGCACTTCTGCAGTCATGCCAGAAGACACACAGTCCTTCACATACCACGTTCCTGTGGCCATGTGCACTATGCAGCAATAAACTGAGTAGATCAAGCCATCGTTCATTCCTTGAACATCCCCACCTAGTTCAAAGGCCTATGGCTTGCAAAACAGCCCCGAGAACCAGCTGTCCTGAAATGCTTCTTATGAGACATCTCTCTGGAATCACTGCGTACATGTAACGTCTGCTGAACTGTCGCACAGAGTCTCAGCTCCGCCCCTAGAAATTTGGAGGGCAGGTAAAATATCCACCCTGCTTCAGCTTGTCTCTCTTGAGGGCAAATCTTCTTGACTATGCTACAAGATGTGAGGAATTCCTTCTGCTGTCTGACACAACTAACCAGTGAGGACGGTAGTTTCATGAGCTGGTCTGTAGGAACTGTGACTGTATTAAATGACATATTTTACAGCTATTTTGACTGCATTGCTGTTTACATTTCAGACTTTCAAACCTACATGAAATGGTTTAAGTTTAGTATTTAATTAAAGAATGGCCCCTGGACATTTTGATTTAGGAGACCCAGCATTTGAGCTCACGTTTGCAGCCCACGCACACTGACCAACGTGGCTCTGCTCCCCTCTGTTCACAGGAGGACTCAGGCACAAAACTCCCTGACGTGGTGACTACCCTCATCATTTTCTGGTCCCTCAGCAGGAGCACAGAGGAAGGGACTCCTGGAAACAGGAGGAGTAAAATATTGCCATGAACTTTTAAACTAAAATAGCAATAGCGAGTTAGATAATTAAATGGGAAACCAGACCCAAATGTCAAATAAGGAGGGAGACATCAAAGAGAAACAGCAATCTCTGATAAAGATCAAGAGAGAAAACTAAAATTTTTACGGCATGTGCTGACAAATGGCTGAAGTAAAATACAACAAAGTAACTTGGTTTAGCAATATTTCTACAGATTGTCTGAACTACACTGCTGCAGAGATCAAAGGAGAGAGCTAGAAACAAAATACCAAAAGAAATGACACACTTCCCTTCTACCTCCTCCCTCCCGCCCTTTTAATTCTGTATTTCAAACCTAGGACCCAGAGGTTGGAAATGTGTAAGAGTTTCTGGAAAGGTCACTCCACCAACTGAACAAGCAGGAACTCCGCATTTGAAATTTCCTTTTAGTAGCTGTTTTTCCCCCATTAGGAAGGTGTTCAGAAGGCAGGCCCCCCCTGTCTCTAGCCCAGCTCTTCTCCCAGCTGAGCCCCAGGCCACTCTCTGGGACGTACAGTTCTCCTCTGCACCACGTGTCGCCGGCAGACGCGTTTGCTGCAGTTTTCCTGCCAACGCTCCCATTGTTGGCATTGAAACTTTTCCTCCTGCTTTGCGCCTCGTCCTCGTTATGTGCAGATGAGTCTGCCCATTCTGATGACTGTGCTCCTCTAGCAACAGTTGCAGTTTGTGTGCATCCTCCAGAAAGAGAATAATTGCTTATTTTTAGTTTGTTTTGTTGACTTGCTCATCACTTTATCATACACTTTAGCTAAATATATTTGTCAATTGAGGCGTTTTGAACATTTTGGTAATAAAAAAGCCATCTGTAATTTATTTCTAGTTCATTTGCAGGGATCACAAATGCATGACCTCCTCCAATTAGTTTTTGTTCATATTTTCCAACTACTTCAAAATGAAAAATGAAATTTCATGAGGAAAAAACCTGATTTTTTCCATCCTACTTGAAAGCCAGCTCTCAAGATAGCTGCTTTCTGTAATATCAAGAGACTGGGAGATAAAGATTATCTCTGCCTGTATTCTCCTCCTACATGAGAACAAAGACCGTTTTAATAAATGGGCTCAGATTCCTCCTCCTCAATGAAAAATGACTGCACTCACAAACCACCACAGCTGGGTGAAATCCTGGAGTACATGTTCCACACGAGGCTCAACTAAATCTAATGACCCTTTCTGCCTTAAAGAAGTAACAGATTTGCTGGAATAGCATATGGGCCACCTACTTTCTGCAAACGCGTGAGAGTTAGATGGAAATTGCAGTGCATTGGAGGGCAGGGTTTAGCTGTTTGACGGGAGGCACAAGTGTTGACAGTGGTTTAGACAGTTCAAACACCTTAGTTTAAACACAAAATCACTCTCCGGTCAGTTCTTGAGAGCTGGAACAGAGTGAAACACCACGTTCCGCACCAGAAAACATGTGCAAAACACTGCAAAGTCTCCAGTGGAGCCTTTGTCCTTTTCTACTGGATATCGGGGTTTCACCTTGTCTGCAGAGTTAGTAAACACCCGTTCCTATCACCAGCTACGCAAGAGTAAGACGGCTACAAGTTGCAGACAGATCAGAGGGCCAAACTCTTGCTAGCAGGAAGACGATGTTTATCGCTATGCAAAGCACCTCTGTTTGCAAAAGAGATGGATTATATGCCACTCGGTTTAATAGGTTTAAAAAAATAAATCTCTTCGCATTACGAGGGTTGTTCAGAATTACGAGTGTTAATTGCTACAGTTTAGAAAATGTAGATACACACAAGAAGGGGCAAAGAATTGAACTGGTGGGAAGCCGTCGCAGTACTCACCAATTCAGTCTCTGTTACCAGACACTGACGGAGATGAAGTGCATTCGAACTCGTTTTGATCCTTTGGCTACATGTTTGCAGTGAACAAAGTTCAGCAAAATAAACTGTTGGTTTTAAAGAGCTGTTTGTCTCCTATGTATAATATATGCTGACATTTCCCTCCGATGAATCATCTTTTGCCATTCATTATACTCATCCACTCAGTCTGTCCTCTGATAGTTCTGTGTCTTCTTTTTTTTTTTCATTGCCTCTTAGGACTGTGGAGGCAAAAAACAAGTGATGTGCCAGAAGAGACAATTGCCATTGGATTTTTCCAGGGCTTCCTAATTTGCGTCTGCAACATCCTGGTATAAATCCTTCTCTCACTGGAGTGGTATGAGCCTGGCTTTACACAAGATAGGTAGGAGAGCAAACTTCCTCAAGTTACTGCTTAATCACAAAACAATAGAATTCTGAGGGTCTTTTTGAGGTCATTTGCTTCATCCCAAACCACAAACGGGATCACGACACCGAGTGACTTCTGAGGCCACCGAGAGAGACACCACCACCTCTCTATATGATCCATTCCAGTCCCTTGTGTACCTCTCATCCTGTAGATTTAAAATCATCCTCTAGATTTAAAATCATCCTCTAGATTTAAAATTATTTAAAATAAAGCTTCAAGTGATGTCCTGAGTTCCAAAATAGACAAAACTCCTGCTAATTAAAAAGGATTTGGTCTGTGTTAAAAAACCTCTCCATTCATGGCTGTGTACTGGCAGAGATTTTCAAACCATTGTTTATCTGTTGTTGCTGATGACAAGCAATAAACATTCTTCGTTAGACAATGACGCTTTTTATTTTAATTCCCTTTGACTTCAAGACACAGCGTATCAAGTGCTTTTGGTTTCACACTTCACTACCACAGTGTATTTGGAAACAGAAGAGGCAGCCTGTAACAACACGCAGTATCACAGGGTACTTCTAAAGAACAGACGAATCCAAACTACCTGTCTGAGGCTCCATGGCAAGTGTTCTGCTTCCTTTCTAGGCTGAGCACGGAGTTCAGGGCATGTATTGTGCTACAGGATAAGTGGTGGGCAATTGTTGCTCAGTGGTAGTAATTAATGGCAGTAATTAAGTTTCCAGATTATAAGGCAAGTGGTAATGAAGTGTCGATTGTTGCAGATGAAAGAATGAGGATGACACTGTAACCAGCTGGGAGTTTGGTACCTGAAGCTCTAACAAGACTTCATAAATAAAGTGTTTTCTATTCTTCTTTTCCACCTAAAACCACTGGAAGAAAACCAACAAACTCGAAACACATTCTGATCTCAGTTCCAGCAGCACTGTGTAACTTTACCACAAAATTAGATGATTTCAATACAGTTCGCATCAGTATGAGTACATTGCAAACTGGTCATAAATCTTGTTTTGTGATCAAATCAATCACCAACGCATGTCCAGCTACAAATTTCCTCATTCAATGCATCACCGATAACACTGTAGCCTCCTCTAAGTTTTAACTAATTTTTTTATTTCAGGCAGAAAAAAGGATTCGAAGCAGCTTTGTTTCACCTGCTGGCTATTCTTTGGCTAGAAAGGGATTTGTGGTTCCTTTTACAGCCCTTTGATACCCAGGATTGTACTTTCAAGAATTACATGAAGTTTCAGGAAGGAAAAATACCCCAAAATGAGCAACTTTATGGGAAAAAAAACAGAGAAAGAGGAGAGGAAGAGAAGAGAGAAAACCAATAAATTGACTTCTGGTGATTTCAGAGGGGCTGATCTAGAGTCTAAGTGTTGCCTTGAGCCACGGTCCCTCATTCAGAGTTCACATGGAACTTCCAAAGCGACAGGGCTGACCTGACCTGTGACCTGCTGGTCTGCTGCCTTCCCACAGAACAAGATACACCAAGCCCAAGGGATCTCCTTCTCACCTTGAAGGAGCTCTGGGCATGGAGCAGAGCAGAGAGCAGGGGCTCAGCAGTGTGCTTCGGAGCATAACCTCCGAGAGCTGCCTCCAGGGGCAGGGGAGAAGGGATCTAATGGCTGGATCGTGTCATATACGCTGATGCACAGCGGTAGGGCTTTGGCTGTTGTGTGATCCTTCTGCTGGTTCATGTGCCACCACTTTGGGACTGGATTTCTTATATTACCTGCATCAGTCAGAGATATGCAGATGGCAAAAGGAAGAAAAAAACACATGGAAAATATTCCCTTTCAGTTTAAGCAATGGTTTTTCTAGCTAACTCTCCTTTTTAGCACCACCTTCTATGATACAGTAGTCATCCTCTCACGGCACAGTGCACTGAGACCCGCTTGGGCTGGATTGCTGTGCCTTTGCGGAGAGCACTCCTGCCCCAGGTCAGGCAGACAAGCAAGGGAGGGTTGGGGACTCCGCTACCTTTTACAGGGCTTGTGTCCATTCAAATGAAGATGATAAGAAGGAGCCACTCTCATGCTCCAGGCCATAAGATGGTCACTGACTGGTCTCGGAGAAGAATTGTCCCACAGAGCCGTGTGTGGAATTACTGATTTAATAAACTCAGTACCTCAGGAAATCAGCATATAGAGGCACTGAAGAGTTATAAAGAATCTGCAGCAACTCCAGAACCACTAACCAATGAACATTTTAGCACAGAGGATTTCGATGCCCTTGTTCAACAACAGCAAAAGAGGAAAAGCCTTTGCAAACACCTACGCGTGCACACTGTCCCTTTGAACCACAGCCCATTGCAAACCAAACATTAAGATATTAAGCTGAAAGTATTTGAAACTTCTGAATCAGGTCTGCAAAAACACAGGACTGAATTTGAAGGTCTTTTATTTTACTCTCTTTTATAGGGCTTTATGGTAGATCTTTCTCCACAGCCACAAAGACTTTATAACCTCTTACTTTATTTGCAGTGAAATGTGTGAGTGCTGCCAGTACTGTGATTGTCTTTGAAGACCTAATGGTAGGCTGCTAGGCAATGAAGAGGGCACTGAGGGAAACTCAAACACATGCCCCATGGAAAAAAAAAAAAACCAACAAATTTTAGGTCAGGAATTTAATCTAAAAATACAGAAAACAGTTCGCAAGGAGCAAAAAGCCAGAGACATTAAGAGGAAGCCTACAGAGGAATGTAGCCTACGGTAGGATTACAGGCTTTTGACTCCGATTCTTACCATGAGTAAGGATTAGCTTTGATTACACAACAGCTCTGTTACTATTAGTGACTCGCTCACTTGCCAGTGGCAATAAAAGCAACGCAAAGTATATTTAGTTTATTCTGACACCAGAAATGCAGCCACAGGGAAGTTATTTAACCACAATTATGGGAAAAGAGTTCCATTTTTTGTTTTCTTCCAGAAGCAACTGCAGAGTTCAGTTTTCACTAAACTCAACACTATTTTGCATATCCTGCCATTCCTCCCCAAATCTCCCCTATCTTTAATCCACATAAATAAAACTAACCAACTTTCTCACCTCAATATCTCAAGCAATGCTTCCAGAGCACATTCGGTCTTCAGAGTCACTGTTCAGATTGAACCAAATAATCTTTCAGCAGAATCAACCAATCCCATTTCTGTACCTGCACTTCTCACATGGCATTGCCTGGAACTTGAGATTTCCAGATGTCTACTGCCCTGGTAGGTCATTCATTCAGCTACAGTACAAACACTCACACGCACAACAGCAGAAAGTTAACCTACAGCACTCAGCCTGTCCAAGGGTTTGCTGTATTTTCAGTCAAAGGATACCACCACAGAGGGTGATAAAAAGACAGAGCTCTATATTGAAAACAGTATGAGAGGCACCCGTTGTGATCCCCCAATAAATGATGTTAAGGTCTGATTTTAGGATGAATAGGATTTGATAACTTCCCAGAGACGCAGCTACTTGATATATAATAGGTTTTAGGCTGCCTTTAGAGCATCTCTCCTCTGTATGTCAAGCCAAACAGTCATTAGATTTAAAACAGATCCCATTCAGCCCTTTTTCTTTCAAACTGAATGCCCTAGGTACCAGGTTGTGGACTCCTGGTCCTACTACTGTTCACTGGACTAATTAAGCTTGAACAAGAAAAATTAGTAATGCTCCTGTCCCATACATCTATAACTCAAATCACTTGAGAGATGAGGCTTGAATTTCCCTGTTCAAAGGAGGAAATAGAACATCCATCTCAATTTGTGCGACACATTACATTTACCTGTGTAAGGAACAGAAGCATTAAAGACTTGGGCATCTTCAGGTCTATATAACCAGGGAGTTAAAGCTTTTGGGAATTCCATTTTGGAGTGAGCCAGGGAGTTTTACGGAATATTTAGGTGCCTATGGGTACAGTGTGTGGCACTTAAGCACACTATGTTAGCTAGGTTAGATATGTAAGACTATATTAGCTCTGAAAGGGGGGATGCTGACCTTCTTTCCATCCCAGGTGTACACCTCCAATGCTTTGTCTGTTTCAGCTTTAGCAATCCATGCAAGAAACAAAACTTGCCTTTCTCAGTCGAGGGTGCTTTCAGTGGCATCGGCTTGTTGATCTCAGCATCCTCATAACCCCTCAAGACCTGCTGTCAGTGCTGGACAGACCAGGCCCATAAGCCTGAGAAACAGGAGAGAGCCCAGACCCTCCTTTTGGCAGCATCATGGACTTAAACCATTTTAATTCAATTGCAAAACACACTATTAACTACTTTATAATATTGCCCTGATCCCATCAAAGACAACCAGGAAGAAAAACCAGGAGAGAAAAGTGTCTCATGAGGGTATTGGCTCTGTCTATGGGTTATTCCAAGTGGGCAGGTCTCCGCACCCGGGTCTCAGTGCTATTCCATATAAACTCTTCCGCTCCCAAAGGAATGAATGCAGAGCTCTAAATCAGGAAGACAGAGGTGAAAGGAGTATTGTGGCTTTTGCTTTTTACTTATTTGCCCTCTTTGAAATCGTCATTTCAGCAGAGGTGAAAGTCCAGCTCACTTTCTGATAGGAGGTTTGCTCAAAGTGAGCTACGATGGAACTTTAGTTGTATCCATTTAAAAGTAGCATATCATGGTAACTTTATCTCCAGTAACTGTGGAAGTCTGATGCAGGCGACACTTTAATCTTCTAACTGATAAATACTTCCCTGTTTCAAATTCAAATTCTCTGGGGCCTCTAGAAGGAGCAGGGTCCTGCTGATTAAGGACGGTGTAAATACCTCCATTGGCTATTCTGAACCAAGTGAAAGGGAACATGCATAGTCCCTTCTTTCTTCTGAGATGCTACTACAGAGGTATCAATAGTTTGTTTATATTGATTTAGTTCTTTTTTGTGGCCAGTAAAGGAAGTCTTTCTCTGAAGGCACCAAGGCTGATGTCTTTCTGATCTTAAATGATGGAGCTCACATATTGCTGAGTAACTTTTTGCATTGCTTTATTAGCTATCATTATGGTGCTCGAAACACATTTTGCTATGTTAAGGCAGATATTTTTTCTGGAGCCCTTGCAGGCAAAAAGGCTTCCTTGGGAAATTAATGATAAATATCCATGCCCCAAGACAGCGCGTGGACACGCACAAGCCGCCCTCTTTGCACCTTCTGAGGGATGAGTTGTGTGTTGAGTTATGCAAAAGTTTACAGTAGCACCATCTACTGGAGAACCCTTTGTCCTGTACCACCCTGTGTATTCCTTCTACAGACTGAAAAGGCAAAGTGAGGAAAAGCTGTGACAAGTTTCTACTGGTAGACATTGTCCACTGTTGTATGTGACGCTCAGAGGGGCCCTCATGAAGTAGGTGCTACCTAGAGATCTCTGTTCTTAGGCTGCTGCACATCACTGGACTCTCTATTGGTCCTTCAGGTTACTAGAAAGGAAGAGAGAGTAAACATGGTCTCCTTTCCCCACACACAGGGTGTGAGATGATCCTCAATTTAACTACAGACTGATGTGGTGGAAGTAGAGGTGAGGTCTGTATGTTTGTGGGGGGAACGGATAAAGAGTGGCTGCACTGGATGATGTGGGAACCTCCAGCCCAGCCCTTGGCATTAGAACCTTGCACATGTGGTTCTTTAAGAGCTCTTGTGCTACGGTTTCCTTTTGCTAAACATGGTACCCACTTTTCTCCACAGCAATACTTGTGAAACACCGTGAGATCACAGGTTCAAAAAAAGAAAACCCACAACAACACAACAGAAAATCCTCACTTCGTGGACAGACCTTGGGAAAGAGCAACAGGCTCGAGTTCTGCTTTGGCTCCCCTAAACACACTTTTTTTAAAAAAAATCTCAGAACAGCCATTGAAATTCTGTACCTAAACCATTGCCCTATGTAAAGGAGCAAAGGCAATAGGACGTAGATCTCCGAACACTGACCCTTACAGCCTCACTAGATAAAGCAGGTTACTAAGAGTCTCTTATTCCAAAGGATTGGTGTAAGAATTAGGATGAACTAAGGAATGTGGGTTGGAGATGTATTAAAATCATATGATGTGTACTGGTAAATGTATCATTATCACCTTGTTCAATGGATAGTCCTGCTGAAAACGACCTTGCTTTCCTCTAGGACAAACTCCACTTCCTCTACAGCTCTACCATTAAATTCAAAGGCAGTACGGCTGCTCTTTAAAGACAGTGATATATTTATATCTCGGTTCTTAAACAACAGTAGAAACCTCTTTTCTGTGTGAATAGGAGCAGGTTACAGAGTACCTGTCAATGCCTGCAAGTGATCCAATGCGCGGTTCTGTTCCGTGCTTTCTAGAAGTGCCATCCTCTCAGGTGGTATTACTGGGATCAATTTAAGGACCATTAAAGGACAAAGCCCTTCTTCATAATGGAACCAGACCAATTTATCTTTTGGTTGCCAAGAAATGCATTTAGAAAAAATCAGCTACTTTGCATTTAGAACATGAGATAACGTAGTAAAGTCAACACCCAGCAATATGGACTGAAGTGCTAAAGTGACGACTGCCACCGTGTAATCAATACTTGTGACTTAAAGGTTATAAAGCAGATATACCTGTGTTCCACCAGGGTTGACTCCACTACACCATCTAATTACTTTTTAGGGACACTGGCAAACCATGTCAGACATCTTGCTGCTCATTTAATAACATTAAGCTTCTAGGAGACAACCTCTATCCTTTAGTTAAATCTGAAACAGCAAACGGGACATTTAAAGAAAGCAAAAAACCCTACAGCTCTTCACCTTTCCTCACACAAACACCTCAAAGCACATCGCACAATCTACAAAAAACTGAAGAATCCATCTGAAGATGTTTAAATACACACCCACACGGGGAAATGTCATGAAAATGGCATGGCTCTTGTACTAAATTTGGCAGGTTTCCTTTGAATTATTTTGAAGGCTTTTTGTTTACTTGAGTTTATTATTCATTATTCCAATTCTTTGGGGACGTTTTCCCCCCACAGCTGTAGTGATATATGTTAGCGCTTCCATTTCCACAAATCTCTTCCAATTCTGGTTGATCAGATAGAGGGGAAGCAAGGCAGGTAACGCTGTGCATAGGATCGGTATCAGACACTATGGTGGTTCAGTTTTACTTCTATGCATTTCTGAAAACAGCCTTATGTTTAACCTCTGGCAGTTCCCCATAAAGTTTACCCATTAATCTTCTCACAGGGACTTCTCGATCTTTCTCCTGAGGGTCTGGAATGAATCTAGAAACTCTCTGTGTTATATCCATGTGGTTAGTTATAATAATTCTTTTAATTATGCTTTAATGCAACTTTAATGCCTAATTTCATTTCTTTTATGATGTCCAAATGCCAATGAATACTGGCTCCCTCAAAGTTCCACCAGCCTCTCTAGTCCTCAGGAAGTAACTCACTTCAGTAAGTAGCTAACTTGGTTCAGCTATAAATCTTAGCATCTTTTTGTCACACTGTATCCCAAATGTTTAAAGAGGTTGAATGAGTCATGGTATGAACCCTTGGAACACATCTCTGCTCATTTTTTGTCACGCTAAAAGTTGGCTGTTGTTCTGACGGGTTTGGGTTGGTTTTTTTTTTTTTTTCAGATTAAAAAGTAGTTAAAACATTGAAGAAAAATTAGCTCTCTCCCTGACAATTTAGTTCTACCAGCTTATCATAGACAGGTGAAACTCCAAATTTTTTATCTTAACTAGTCCATCACAACAAAACAATTCTACTAGACCAGAAGGGTGTGGTTTGCAAAGGAGCTGTACTTTTCCCAAATGTCTTACAGTGCAGTTCTGGTTAGATCTGGTTGGAAACAGGAATTTTCCCCAAGAATTGCTTTAATTTTTTTTTTTTTTTTTTAAGCCAGAAACATGAAAAGGGGGCACCTCTTCATTAACAAAATTTTACATCGTTCCTACTCATCATTTCAAGTGATATCCCTATACCAAAGACAGGTTTACTGAATCACTTGGGTGTTTCCTTAAACGTACACAGTTTTTACCCAGCCGGTAGGAAAGTCTGCATGTTTTATTTAAATCAACCAATCAGCTGAATTAGTTCAATTTGGATTAGTTCAAACATTTAAATGTCGAAGTCCATCTCGTTGAGATCATCTGTGGTTTTTCAATTGTTCGGTGTACTTCAGCTCTGTCATTTTTTTACATCTCAATGCCCAGTGCTGCCTTTGGCCCTCACCACACGCCCTCCCCCGCCACTCTTGCTTTTGGTGTATTTGAAATAATTTCTTGTTTACCTTTCTATCTTCAATTGTTTGCTCTTCAATTTCATTCTTAGTCCTGCTTGTTTTTTTCCTGCAACAGTTTGGTCTTCCATTGGACCCATTTGGGCAGGATTTCCGTTTTCTCTGTTTGGCTTGAATAATCTCTTAAACTTTACCAGTAGAGGAAAAATCTGCCATTCTGATGGAGCAATTGAGATTCTTAGGCATGTTAATGAAAGAACACTGACAAGTGACTGAGCTATATATAATCGTGGCCTTTTAGGAATTGCCACCAGAACACCAGGAAAATAAATCCACTCTAAATGCCATTAGAGAGCAAAGTCTATGAGATAGCCTGAACATCTCCTCAGGTCGTCCACCTTCTTTTCTGGTTTTATCTTCATGATATGCTTCTCATTGCCACACGTGAACTTTCCAGATGAGATTCACTCATCTGATTATTTCCCTGGGGGATGGGAAGAGCATGGCCCTAATTAGCAGTCTACTTTGATATGAAATAAATATTAATTGCCTTTCTTAATCTGAAGGTGTCTACAACCCTTGCTTTATACTATTAACAAGAACCACATTCTTTTTTCCTTTTTCTGCTTCTAAATATGAGATGTTTGTTTTCCTTTTACTATTACATAGACCCTAAACTTGCCCAGGCATCATCTCACAGTTAACGGTTTTTATTGTGCTATTATTGAGGAAGCACTGGGGTTTTTTAGTTCCTCTCATGGCGGTTTCAATGTGGTGGTGCAATATTATGTCTCAACCTATACATATGGCCATTATATTGTATTTTTATGTCTTCCTTACCCATTACGCTTTCCATGGTTCCATTAATGAAAGAGCTAATCTAGCAATGATAATATTCTTCTGGTGAAGAACGGATACAAAGCTAGGAAGTCTTCAGAGTCGAGGCACCACTCAATCCACTATTCTGACAAGCAATTCAGGATCCAAAAGTTCATCATCACACCCTTCACTGTCGACTTTCAGTACATGGAATGTGGTTTCTTTGCCTGGCGAGTACATGTTGGGGCGGGTGAAGTACCTAATCAAGATTGTACCAATCCAAAGCACAAAGTGCATTAAAAAATTTCCGTAAGAAGAGACCTGAAAACTATGACAGATGTCAGTTATGTCACTTAAAGGATGACTTGAAAATGCTCATACACTTGTAGTAATGAGGATGATATAAAATTCACCAGTAAACAGAAAGTCAAATTGTATCCTCAATCTTGTACGATTAATATTCTAAACTAACATTTTGTGGTGAATGCGCTGTTACTTACTACTGAAAAGGAAAAGAAACCCAGCATCTCTCTAAGAGATTAAGCTTTTTTTCCTTCTCCTTTCTGGTTTGAAACAACCACAACATGGAATCATATATCCCATATTTTTCAATTTTCTGATTTCTAGAAAAATCTGGAGGGTTATATTTCTAAAATAACAACCAAATGTAAACACTCACTTAAATTCCTTAAAAGCAGACCAACGGGAGTAGACAGTAGATACAATATCTATTTTTTATAGTATTTTTAATACTTATTAAAATGTTTAAAAGATTGAACCTACTCCTGTAAAATACATATCCGGAATTAATCTAACAAGTGGCTGTCAGTCCTGCTCAACATTGGAGGGATAAAGCACCCTTTATCAGGAAGTCAGAGCGATGGATTTCTAAGGAAGCAATGAGAAGTTATCAGTGCAGGGGAACAATTCATACCAAGGACGGGAAACAGGGCATGGGACTCCTTGGCCTGAGAAGAGGAGCGGAAGAAGAAAAACAGACTGCAGAGAGAAAATTAAAGTTCTCATTTCCAGTTTGGTGCTGTTTTCACTCACATGGCCTTTTTTTTTTTTTTTTTTTCCTGTGCCATGTTTTCCCTTTTAAAATAGAAAAGAAGTTTCCTTACACAACATCCATGGAAATCATCTGCCCATAAGAAACCTCAGGAATACAACGTTTGCTTTTCAACTTCTCCACTAAGATAGTAATGGCAACCTGGCAGAAATAAGAGCTGACATGAAAGCCTAGGGAGGATTTTTTTCTTATTATCACACCGTCGCATCTGAAATAATCCCAGGATTCAATCCAAGATCTTTGACACAAGTATTTGTAACGCTGAACTACAATTCCAAAGCAAAACGCAGTCAAGCTCTGTTTGCTAAGTCAGAAATCCCCCTGCTGCATCTCTAGATTTATCTGTCTTCAGAAGATGAAAGAAAAAAAGAAATCCAGAAGTTTTTCTGTACTGATATAGCTTCAGGATTAAGGGTGATCTGTAGACAGAACATTTTGCAAGGCTTTTTATCCCTGACATGGCAGCCATTTCACTCAAATGTTCTATTTCTGTAGCCGTGGGGGATTTTTAAGTTTGCTAAAATAACTGAACACATTCTTCAAAACAATACTGTGACTCTTTCTTGTGAACGCAAAGCTAATCAAATACAGCATCCTGTGCTATTGATGTCAGCCAGCAAGCCACTCATGGCACTGCTAGAGTCTCTGCTTTTAGGCCAACAGGCGTATTATGGACTGTCTTCTCCATCTGTTCTGAAAGCAAACGCCAAGGCGGTCAAGGTGTTAGAACATCGCACTGAAAACCGGATCAAAGAAGGGACCTGAGCTGCTGTGCCAGGACTGGAGTCTTTGCAAAGGCAAAATATGTAAAAATAAAATATGACAACTCCTCTAGAAAATATTTATAAGATAATTCAATAGGAACAATCCTGGAATGGACTTTGAGGCTTTCAAACAGCGTTTGCAGCCCAAATGAATCAATGGAAGTTAAACACTGAAAAGAACTGATCCTTTTACAAGACGAAGTTAAAAGCAGAAGTTATGCTCTTATCAGTGCTGATTAGTAAACTTGGAGTTCTTAAAAAATCCATCTTCAGAGCAGGTGTCCGTCTATCACAGAGGCATCCCATTGCCCTAGTGAAGACAGAAGCTGAACACTGTGTTGAAAACAGCATGAGACAAGTACCTGTGATACAGTCCCCTCTACAAAACTAAACAGACCCAAAAGCCGTATCCCGCAGTACCAAACAGAAATAGGTGATGTGATCAGAGATCACTGGTTATTTCTTTGTAAAGCACGTTAGCCTCCCACATGGCTACAGCCCCTTCTTTCTAACCTGACATTAAAGATTTTCTCATTACAGAAAGAAAGACGGCTGGAAGGAAAGGTATAAACAGGATGGGTAAATGAGGTGACTCAGACCTTGAGTGACTGGAAGAAGAGAGACGGAGACGAATGGTAAGGGATGGGTGACTGATGTGGACACACTGCAAGAAAGAAAAGGAGACTGTTGGCAAAAAACACCCTTTGATGGAAGCAAAAATACCTCCCCACAAAACCAAGCATGGAGTTTGGTGAAAATATCTCAAGAGCAGCAAAATTTCTTAGCGGCTGGAGGAAATGATACTTAACTAAGAACAAGTACCTGGAAAATGGAAGCCAGGAAAGAATGGTGAGATGGACACCTACATGGATGTGCTTTCTGCACCCATGTTGTAGAGGTTCCTTCTCAGCTTTAGGCTGTGCAACCCTCTTCACCTGGCCTGGAGAACACTGTAGGTCGAGACAGAGCAAACTGCAGATAGAGCACAGCTCAGCACTGAGTGCTTTACGCTTTCATCTGATGGGTCACCTCTAAGAAATTAGGAACCAAGCATGTCCTGCATAAGTTTTCCTTCCCGAGGAGCCCAGTCAGCCTAGCTGAAGCTATCAGAACACGTCACATTTTCCTTCAAATCCAGGTGGCTAGTGCAGCTGCCTGCTAGAAACATCCATGGCTAAGCTAGCCTCACTGACCACGATTTCATTGCCATGGGAAGAGGCACCTTAACTCAGCAGAGGTGATAGCTACAAGAGGAGAGGAGGATCTTCCTTCTAGCAAAAGCAGACACTGCCACATCGCTCCCTCTCCACTGAAGATGGCAAGAACAGCAAATCCAAACTTGTAGGGCGGTCCATCTCTCCCTCCCTCCTTCTTTTCACTCCGCTTGCCATAGCAGGAAAGGCCAGTCTCTGGAACCTCATCAGAGGCAGCAAAATTCTGTTTTACCAATGCTGCTGAAAGACCTGGATGAGTTCTGCACTACTGTGCCCAGAAAACAGTTTAAACTAGATGTCGTATCTAGGCAAGCACTGAAGTTTTCAGTGAGTTTTCTGCTATAGCAATAGAAAACGCCTGTGGATCCAAAACTTCCTTTTAAATGTAAAGCACCACATTTCCCTGACTGACCAGAATAGGCTATTATGATTTGTGTATTAAAGCCTTGTGTTTTCCACCTATCGAGTCCATAAACAACAGTTTAACCTTTATCCCAAGGCATGTACACCCTTCCACTCCCAGAAAAATGAATTCATGTTTAGCAGTCAAATCAGTATCAACCTGACCTTTAAACACATCAGTGTTTCTCGGAAAAATATTATGGCTGAGCTGCCTACTGTGGTAAACAATATTAGCTGCTCCAACCCATTGTTGAGCCATGCTGTGCGGAGCCTTATCAAAATAAGGGGGTGGAAAGCAGCGGGGACCACAGATCTTCTGACAAACTCCACAGGATATGAAGAACAATGTAAATGTAGCAGTACTGGCAGATATATTTCTATATTACTGTTCCAGAGATAACAGCCAAGGTGAATCATTTCCCACCACCTACAGCACTGAATTATTTCAAATTCTGAAGGGACCATATTTATTTCATTGGTAGGTAGCAATTTACTTAGCTGAAGATCATTATATTTATGTGTCTGTGAAATCCTCACAATAATTATATATTTGAGCTGTCTCAGAAGTGCTATATATATTCTCATTAGTCATGTACTTCCAAGGATATTATCATTCTTTTTTCCTTCAACAACCTCTGCAATCTGAGTGTGAAGTACTGCACTGCATATGAACCTCGATTCTTATAGTTTTCTTAAACTCCAGTTTAATCAAACAGCAGGGTGGCCTATATTCAAATGCAAATGCAAAGCGTGCTATGAAATATCTTCATTTCCTTAAATGACTGCACTGGAGAGCTTATTTAAAACAGACCACACTGTGCAACAAAATAGAGGAGGACATGGGAAAAACTCCTCTGTTTGATATTACTTCAGCAAAACTTTTCCAAAAAAGGTCAGGACAATGTTTAGAGCAGGGTAAGGAGATCAAGGCGAGGGGGTTTCTTTGGTTCCAATCCTATCTTTGCCAAGCAGTTAATTACACCTCTCCAGGGTGGAGAGAGGTCCATTTATTCTCTTCAATGCACTTCAGAAGTCTCATGTGAAAAATACTTTCAAAATACAAAATGTTGCATGAGACTGAATGTATGTGGTGGTCCATGGAGCTAGGGATGAATAAACCCAGTGAGTATTGTTCCTTTGAGGTGCAGTACACACTGACATTAAAACTAACAGCCCTCAGACCTGGATGAGAAGATCACAGGATCACAGAATCACAGAATCATCTGGTTGCAAAAGACCTTTAAGATCATCGAGTCCAACCGTTCCCACTGTACTGCCAGGGTCCCTAAACCTTTATCCCACAGCTTGTTACCCGCTTCAACATCCCTGCGAGATCACCAGATATTTTTTTTTCTTCTCTCCTTTTTAAATGCAACAATGAGGAGAGGTGCCTGGAGACTGAAGGTCCTTGCTTGTGATTAATGACAATACTCCACCCTCTTGCAGAAAATTCAAGCCAAAGAAACCCAAGAGCTTTAAAAATATTAATGACTTGCATCACTACTCTCATTCTGTCTAGTTTCTTATTTATTTGATAACCTTCCACAAGCAATAAAGAAATGGCCACAGTTTTATTTTCCTCTCCCATCCCTGCCAAAGACAGATAAACTTTGTTGTTTGTTTCTGCTGGTTTCGCTGATGGATTTTTCCTTTTTCTTTTTGAAAATAACTGAGTACAAAAAGACATATCGTAGAACCTGTGTGCAAGGTACATTAGGTCATAACAACTACTCATTAGCCTTAGACCTACCGAAATGACAAATCACAGTTAAAATAAGCAGGAAGCACGCGTAGAAAACTCGACATTGTATCTCATGCATGCAATGTAGTAAGCGACAGGGGACAAAGTGGACACAGCTACTTCTAGCTTGTTATAGTCCAGCAGCAATGCACTACAATCACCAATAGCGGGAAGAAAAAGGTTAGAGGTTAAGTTCTACCCCAGACTGCATAGGCAAATGTTAAAACAAGTTCCCACCCCTTTTGCTGGTTCAGGAAATTGAGCAGTGAGGGGGATGCTAAGGAGTATCTTGCCAGGCTCTCCAGAGCATTGCTAGCACACACAGTTACCCTGGCAGAGCACACCTGCTGCCAGAGACCCCCATCCTCTGGAACTCAGTGTGCTTAATGCAGAGAGAGGGCGCAAACACGGACCAAGCACTACGCAGCAGCAGGAAAACAATTTAAGTGACGAAGAACATCAAGAACACCAGTTCCTCTTGATCATCAGCCCATTGCTGCAGTGACCTTCCTTCTTCCCTTTGCCAAATATACTCCTTAGCGCAGGCATTTGCCATGAAAATTAACACTCTATCCCATTTTTAAAAGACAGGTTTCAGAGCAGATCACTGAAGAATCTATTAAAAAAGTGTAACTACAAAGTTCCTCGTAAACCATTCTTGTAGCAAACTGAAGTCAAGAAATAGCTGACTTTGAGTTGCTTACTGCACCCCTCACCTTATACATCTGCATATAGGTATAAATATATGCATATATATATACGTTTGATCCTGTTGACTTTGGTGGCTGCTTCCACAAATAAGGAGTGCAGCTACACATCAGATCTACCATTTCTCTTCAGGTGAGCACCAGTTCCCACCTAAGGCACAGGAAATTTTTATTTAGGTTTTTTTTACATGCCACAGTTGTGGAAACAAGCATTGAGCAAATGTAAAGAAGCCTGACTTGGCAAACACACGTACCCATTGTGAAACCCATCCACTGCAAATTAATGTGCTTAAAAGACCCTTGCAGTTTCAAACTGTGCTTCCTAATCTATGATCGCTGCCACATTTATTTTATTAGGATATAAAATAAACATCACACCTTTAAACTTTTCACATTGTGAATAAATCAGCTCAGAGGGGATGACTCTCACGAGAGGATCGTGCCTGTGGTTAGCAGAGTCCCACAGACACACAAGAGATGCAATTATGCTGGAATAGCCAATTCTACAGCTCTGACACAGCTTATTATTTGACTAGCAAACAAGGAACTTTTTCAACTTAATTGAAGCCTGGCTTTTCTCCCACTGATCTTTTTCATCCTTCTTTTCCTTTAACTTTGGCCTTCATACAATTTTTCTATTTTAATCCTTTGGTTGTTGATGTGCCCCTTTCCTGGGTCTCTGTTTTGTTCTTGCTATGGATATGCACAGTTTCAGAATGAGGTAAACAGCAGTTGCTGTCAGATTGACCCCATCACAGCTCACTTGTTAGACATCGGTGATCCAGATTTGAGGGATTTGCAGCATTAATTTGAGTCATGCACTGATAGAGGTTCTTAACTGTAGTGGGGCAACACTCCTGAAACCTATGATATGACCGAGTCTCTTGTGGAAATGTTTATTTTTGGATGCACCTCCAGACAGTAACGTTCCTTGTATCATTACGTATGTTTGATAAGGAATTTAAAACCACAGAGAGCAGCACTACACACATATCCGAACTGGTGTGCATGATGTGCTAATGTGTGAGAAGAGCTGAGCTTCATCCAGGGTTAGAAGCAGAGCTCACATCCCCCAGACTGTGCCCTGGCTCTGCAGAGCTGCAGGTACCAATCAGTCTCTTCGTCACACACCAAGGACACAAACCTGTCCTGACTGAACATCAGTTCTGTCATTTTGGTAACACTTCCATCGCCCTACACATAAGGAACAACTGATTTTCACTAATTAACAAACGGCCCTGGCACAGGGCCCGGGGACCTGGCTGCCCGTGCTCTGGTACCAGCTGGGAAGTGCACGGCACAGCAACTGCTCTTGCAGGATTGGGCCTTGAAAGGTCAAGGAATTATCAGCCTTTTAGAAGCATAAACTGCCTTTAAAGTCAACAAAGTAAACAAAAACTACGAGGGGATTCATCCAACATTTATCTTTTAACTTGTTATCTCCAAAACATGAACTCATACTGTTTGCATTGCAATGCATAAAATATTAAAATTAAAAGGCTCAGGGACTTCTGGGATGAATGGAAAGAGTAGAACTAGTTCAGATTCAGAAGCATTTCATCAATATGTAGTGTATTTGCATACTGGAATCAGAGACTCCTGATTACACATGTTTATTGATTTTGGCTTTGTTTTGATTAATGATTGAACTATGATACATCTTGTGAGGTAGTGAGGCTTGAGGGAGCTTAACACAATACAAATGGTTTGTGCTCTAAGAAATCCTATTTATGCAAATAAGAGGCGATCCACATGCATTTTGCTCAACCATGGCTGTAACAAAGCCCTGAAAACATTCTCTTTTATACTCTGGATAATTTGGGGAGGCATGTTTAATACCAAAATGCTGCATAACAATTACTTTTTTCTTCATTATGAATGACTTCCATTATATCACCTTGGACAAAAGCACAAGCTTAAATTCCCACTGCGTCTAATTTATTATTACTGCTGAAGATACTGTTTTGTGTCAGAGTGCACACAGTATTTCTAGAAATGTATTGCAAAAATCCTTCTGGGGCGAGTTAAAGGGGGGTGGGGAGAAGAAGGGAAGAAACAGCAAAACATATCTGGCTATAAAAGTTTTTGCTTCTTCATAAAAGAGCAGCATTGGCATGTTGGGCTACAGTCAGGAAAACGGGAGAGAGGCTTTCACTATACAAAGAAAGCTCGTTATTAGAGTGCAAAGAAAATGTGAAGCCAGATTTCCTACGTGTCTTAGCAGCATTTAGACCATACTCTGGGCAGTAGGCTGAGATTATTCTGAATTTATCCAAGACACCTGCACATCAAGACAAATAAAATTATCAGATGACCTGTGTTCTCACTCAAGAATTATTCTTACAGATCTTAGCAGGATCTTTGCCTGTATGACAGCTGCCATATTGGCTTCTGGTATCATATCTGGCAGCAAGTTCAGAATCTCGATAGTTTAAATATAAGAGCAACCAGAGAACAAATGGAGGGGAGGAGGATCTTCCGCAAGATGTAGTCAACTTGACTTCCAAAGCTGTGCTGTAGAAGGATATGGAAGAAGTGTCCAGTTCTGCAAGCAAGGGCTGACCCATCTGCTAAGAGACCCTGTGACAACTTCCTTTAGAGCAGGGCAGGGTTTGCCTTCTGTGGGCTGGGAACAACAGAATACCACTCTTCCATATCATCCTCCCAGGACCTAAGAATATTTGCTTCCACAGCAGTTTAGAGCTGCTTCATGCTGCAGGAAATCTGGTTGAATCCCTTCTGCAGGTGCTGCTGTGTATTTGGGGAGAAACTTGGCCAGTCTCAGAGGTAAGAAGTGGGGTCAGCTGAACAGCGAGAAAAGGTCAGGCTGCCACGTGGTCATTCCTGCACCTGAAGGACTGGATTTGTCTTAGAAATTGTGCCTCTTAATGTCTTCGCTGCTTAACAAGCCCCCTTCCACTTCAGGGACTTCATTATATGAGATAGATGAAACGTTCATCTCACTCCTTCAGCTCAAGATGCCGGAAACCTTTCTTCACTTTCAAAAGAAGTAGTTCTGCTCATGGAAATCCTTCGTTCTACAATCGTTAGAGGGAAGCAGGACTCCCAGGCTGCAGGACAGCCTCCGCTTAACAACTCAGCAGGGGTCTCCCTTTGGTGATGCTCAGGGCTTGGGAACACCAGAGGCAAACGGACAGGCTGGGGAGATCACAACTATTTTCCAAGATAGTGTTTCTGAACCTCACAGTCCACCAGGGGGGACCTCGACATAAGCTCAATGTGTGGAACCCAGCCCTGTAGTGGGGTCCCTCCCAATTCCTCTGCAAGGAGGGATCATCTAAGCCATGAAGGTACACTCACACATTCCTTCCTCTAGCAAAACAAGTTTCATTCATTTTTCCACTCACTTGAAAAGGCAAATACGGATTGAATGGAATTTAAAATTTCATAAAGACTTATTTAACCCGGAGGCTAAAGCTCTCCTATATTTAAGCCGGACTTTAAGTTGAAGCATAAAGAATCTGTAGTATGAATTAGCACATGTTGAAAACTCGATGCTAGAAAAATAACAAGTTGAATGAAATCTAAGAGGTAAACTAAAGAACTAATTTTGTTAACTTGTTGCGTGTTGTCAGTGATTAAATAAGTAACTGTAGTCAGATTATAGGCTCTCACAGGCAAAACAAAATAACTGTGGATCGAAAAATCTTTCAACTTTGTAAGCATCAGAAATGAACAACTGGAAAAAGATACATGAGTCCTTAAAACCCGTGAGACTTACATACTTCCATTTGTGTCCAAATCAAGTTGTTGCATTTCTCTGACATGACTGAGAGCTCCCTGATACCAGTATCAATCCAGTAATTCAACTCACTACAGTAGCTCTTACTCTAATGTAACACATATCAAAATAAAGTCATTCAGTGCCTCTGCCCTCCTATGGTACCTAACTGTACTGCATGTCACAAAGTATTTTTAAGATTCAATGTTCATTCTATCCCAGATGATAGCGAGCTGAATTGAGAATGAAAATCAACACCGCACATGCACAGAAAACCTTCACAGTAATGTTTAAAAGCTGACAAGGTGGAGGTTAAGACCAGAAACAAAACTAGGATTAGGCATTTTTGATGGAAAATCTTCTGCTTTTGTATCAACAGTCTGTCCCCTACCAGTCGTCTTTTTCTCTTTTTTTTTTTCTTTTTTTTTTTTTAAGTCTTTAAACCTGGTACTCAGCTCCATCCATGAAATATTATGCAGTATGTTGATCATGCTGTTTTTTAATTTCAACTCAACTGAAGAAGCATTGTTAAAAAGAATCACTATATCCCAGGGGAATCAGGAAATTAAACTTTATTTATTGGGGTTTGACTTTCCCATAAGTAGATACAGCCATATACCATCTGATTACCATCTGAGGGGAGGCACAGCTTGAAAAAGAGCGCTGCCAATGTGCCACTGGGCTATTGATTAATTAAGCAATAAGATGAGAAGGTCTGTCGCTTAGGGTCATTAACGCATGCCTAAAATGCCATTTGAGGCATGAACGTCTGGTTAGTATTATAGAGCCTGATCCCACAAGAATTTATGTCTCAGCACAGTACTTGATGCTTGTGCTGGTCGGTTTGTGTAGTAGGCACTGCCATTTGTAGCTGTTAGAATATACCGGAAAATCCAAACACGATCTTTAATTTTTGGGTGAGGTGGATGAGATAGGGAGAGAGGATGTTCATTTTAAACCTAAAATACTCACTTCTGTTTCAGAAAGAGCATGATTTGAGTTACAAAATTTGTCTCTCATTCCGCAGAATATTGACAGGGATCATAAAAACATACACAGTGTCATCAGCTTCCTAAACTAATACACTGGCAGGCAACTAAGTCTCTAATGAAGCTCTATATAGCACAGAGAAAGAAGTGCTGGTTACAGCAGAAGTCGAGGAGTCAGGACTCCTCCACGTTAGAGTCATGGCTGTTGGCTGAGCAATCGCCCTTAAAACAGCACGTAACAACAGTCATCTGCAGAATGAGGGCTACACCTTAAACACTTCACGGGGCTCCGGCAAGGATTCGTTCATGGCTATTAGGGTAGTGCTTTATCATCTTCATATCACTATTTCTAGACACCCCACAGCAATGGGGGGAAAAAGGTATTCTAAGATTCTTCTGAGCTGATTCAGGTAGTCTGGAGAAACAATCCCTCTATATCCCTACTGTACGAGCTGCTCTATTTTTGATGAAATAGTTAAATATTGGGCTCGAGAGGAAGCACAGGGGTTTCTCCAGTTCTTTAGTGGTCTGGGCACTTTTCTGTGAGCAGGCAGACCTGAGATCCAGTCCTTCCTTCAGTTAAAGTTTACTTCCAATTTAAAAGCCATACAAGGACCCTGACCCAGGCAAGCCTCTCTCTGGTGGGTGTCCTAATCCCTGGGCTGGGTCATCGTGCTCACTCATATATACATGTGAACTTTCTTTCTGATTTAATGAACATCTAAATATTTCACACACGAGACAGCTTCAGGAGGAAAAGTACAGAAAACTTGTGCCGCTGTGTAATAAGCCATAACCCTCTCCCTGAACAAAGCAAAACCAGAGGAAAGAATGGAACCTACTTCAGCTGGGTGTTGTAATGATTAAGCTCTTACACACAGACATGACAATAGCTGCTCTTCATGTACCCTCTGAAGAACTTCATGTGTTTGAGCATTCTCCCAATTTAAAGCATGGTGGTGACACGAGAATAATTAATTTGTGGACCTTATCCCTGATACAGGTTTGAACTTGGTGCTCTCAAGACAAAGGCACTTTAGACTTGTCCAGAAGTAGCATTTTAAGCACCCATGGAACACTTCTGGGACATGGGTGTCTCTATCATCTGCCACCAGATTAACACGAGTTCGAGTATATCCAGTGTCTGTAAATTCTACACAGTTTCCACTTTCGCTACATACAGAATTAGTTGCATAACCTCAGAAAGAAGGAGAAAATGCAAGCTCACACAGCTTGCTTTGGGTTTTTTTTGTTTAACCCCTGGTTTACAGGCTGTCCAAACAGATGATTTCAAGCCATTGGCTTCAGGAGAGATTCAGGTTTTGAGAATCATTTCTCAAGAGCAGGCTGAGAGATGTTACTGTTCCCTCAGTACTGTAGGCTGAACCTGGAATAACTGTCCCCAGCTTTGGACTGCAGAGAAACAGGACAGGATCCAGCAATAGTTAAGAAATTACTGTTCTCTAGCACTGCTCTGCAGTGGTGGAACGGATCACCCGGAGAGGTTCTGCATGGTCCCTCTTTGGAGGCTTTCTAGACTCAGGTCACAAAGCCATGCTGAGCCGGTCCTGTGCTGACCAGGGTCTGGCCTGAGCAGGAAGTTGGATTAGACATGTCCCAGAGGTCATCTCTGAGAAGCACTTCTTTGATTCTATCTGGCTGAAACGTACCCTTTCAAACTACATTCCTTTCTGCACACCACATTTAAGCAATGATAATTTGAGATATTTCCCTTTCAGGTGAATATACTGAAGGACAGCAAACCATGAGCAGACAAGAGAGCAAGCTGGTAACGAGATTTTCATCAATTCTACACAACTGCCTGCTGAATCATAAATCGTGTGCTGTAATGGTTCACTCACACCCACTCTTGCCACACATCCACATTAAGGTCAGTTAGGATTACTTCCTAACTTCCCTTTAATTAGATATTCCAGAGACAACGTTTTAACAGCTCGTTATTCCATTAGTTTGTTGGGGAGGCAGGCATAAAACAAGAAATTTGGGATAAGGCAGCTCTATGTAGCCCTTTCCCACTTCAGAGCAGAATGGGTCTCCGTCCTTGCCATCTAGCACTCACCAGATAATGTAGCAGCAGAACAGGGAAGGTTAAGGAATAATTTAAAAAAAAAAAATTTTCAGGCTGTGATTTAAACATAGAAATGCCTAATCCAAGTTTCTACCTCATTTCAGAAATTTCATTTCTAGTCAACCAGCATAAACATTTCTATTAGACCCAGGCCTGTATTTTCAGTTGAACATTGCACCATCACAGTTATACCAGTATTTTGCTCAGCTAGGGAAAAGTTAAACCAGTATAAGATCATTTACAGAACCTTAGTATTATCCACACTTGAACTCTATCACTGTAGACAAACCAGCACCTGTTTTGGGTTCAGACAGGGAAGGAAAACTCTCATCTTCAGTGCAATATTTATATCAAGTTACTTCACTCAACCTTGAGAATACAGGCTAAGAAACAACATTTCAGCTACACGGAGTGATTCGATTATGAACACAGAGTGATTAGATTAGCAGCAGATGACTGGGAAGTCAAGCTGCTGCATCCCCACTGAATTACTCACTCCACGAGCAGCAGCTCTCCCCTTCCACTCAAGGCTCCCCATGGGCCAGGCAGTGCAGGCTTTAAGCATCTCTTTAAGCTTCTTTAGACACCAAGTAAACAAAACGCAAAATCTGCTATCATACAACATCAATAGTTTGTCTATTAGCGATTAAAAGCATTTCATAAATGGAATAGCTATAAAAGCTGACACATAGCTTACCGGGAGGGCACACCTCTGAGTGAGACCATTATCTCAGATTTAGTTACCAGCAACCATAGCAGAAAAAAGAAACAACCAACAACCACACATGCTTTAATAAGCGGACAAAACCACACCAACACAAGCGCAAGACTGTGTTCCAACACCGCTGAACTGACGCATCCCGGCAAGCAAGCTGTCTTCAACCAGGGCACCGAAAGCCAAGTGACAAAGTCGCTACTCTGCAGCTCAGACCTGCGAATCCCTGACCTCAGCCTGTCATGGGGTCCAGCTGATGAGGAGCAACTCATTAAACCAAAGGAACTTGCAGCCACCTGCCCAGCCCCTTGGTTTAATTTTTTTTAATCAATTTTTCTCGAGTTCTGTGAATTTAGCTAACGGGCTGAGAACATTTTTAAATTAACACGAGAGCTCTACAGACAGTCCCCAAAGTGATGTAGGCTCAGGAGAAGAGCAGTGGGCAGTGATAGCTGCTCATTCACCAGGATTATCATACGAAGCCTGTTGTTTCTGTAAGGAGGTTTTGGCTGTGTTCAAATCATTGATAATATGGCTCAAGGCAATTTTGCAACAAACTCACTTGGGGTTATTTTTTCATGTTTTTTGTTGTTTTTTTTTTTTTTAATAAATAAATGCATCTCTATCAGCATCACTTAAGAGTATAATCTCTGCTTCCTCAGAGGAGTATTTGGCTGAGTTAACCCGCAGTAAGCTCATTCTGCTGAGCCTACCTATACCCATCTGACCCACCCTCAGTTGGAAGCTCGCTCTTGTCCCGACCAGGAAACCTTTGTGGGCGTTACCAGCCCTCCTTCCTTTTCTTCCATCCCCCAAGAAGCAAAAAACGCCATAGTGCAAAAATATTTTAAGTCAATAGGGCCTTCTTCTCAGAGACATTATCATCACAAAAGCAAACAAAACTGATGGTTTCTACCCAAAGTACACAATGCTGTTACTTTCTGGAATTTATCTGGGACGTTTATCACTCATTTTGAAATTCAGTGTATAATATCTCATGTTCTTTATCCAAGAAACATAGCTAGAGCATGAGGTACGTGGGAATCACCTGGTTTGTTCAACCCAACGCAGTGTATTTCAGTTGGTGTAGAGGTTTCATGATGTCTCCGCTCTCTCCTCCAGAATCTTTATCACAATATAGTTGAAAACATGTATTAATCCACAGTTAATTTAAAAAAAAAAAAATTCCATGTTTGAGGCAAAATGTAAAGGAAAAAAAAGAGGGAAAAAAAGTATCTGGAATCTTTCTATTGGTGTTTTAAGGCGTAACAAGCTACAGCACTTTATTTCACCATATCCAGCTGTAATGCTAAACCGCAGCTAAACATTACCAATGTAGCAAGAATGTGTTTCTTCCTTCTTGTGGAGGACCGAGATTGCCCTCTGGAGTATGCCACAGCATGGGGTGCTCCATTTACCATGTGACTGGCACACACTCTGGGGCTGAATCAGTTTGGAGATGGAATTGTTGGCTAAAGCTCTGGAAATTCTGACTCTGGAGTTGTCAGGCTGGCTTTACTTTGAGACAAAATAATACTTTTCAGTAACACTATGTTACTTGGCTTTTTATCTGTTTTTACATTGCTCATTAATGTTTTGCATTTCTACATCTTGTGCAGCACCCCCAGAACTTTAGTAGCAGAAACTTCATAAAAAAGGAAAAAAAGTTTATTATTTCAGCATGTACTAATAAAATCGTTACATGTTTGGATAAGGATTCTAGTACAGTCTATTTTGATGGCACCCACAAAGGTCAGCCATTGCACGCTGATAAAAAAAGATATAGCTGTTCACTGAAAGGCCAAAATCATCTCTTAACACAGCTCATTTTCAAGGCAACCCTTACATCGCAGGGAATTCTAAGGGCTGAGGGTTTATTTCTCCATTTATCTTGTAAACAAAGGAAATTACCCCATGAACTTACGCTTAATTTTTTTTAGTCAACATTATTTTGCATAGCAACAAGCTTATTTCTAGTACATTTTAAGACATGCAGTTTGGTCTATTATTTTATTGAAGTGAATGGAAGTGACCCAGAAGAGGAATATGTGTTATTTGAGGCCTGACTCTAATGCCTTCCATATTCTAAAGCCAGGAAGTATTCTGGGAGCAGCGTGCTTGGAGGATTGGTTCTGAATTCATTTCCTTAGGGACAGGTAACTATAAAATCATAAGTCCTTTTCAGATCCAGTCCACCTCAACCTCAATCCTTCCACTTCCAGCTTGAGCCTTTTCTCCCCTTACTGCCATGAATGACGCATACACAGGAACACTCACGTTTTGTGAGTGTGCACGCAGGCAGGCGAACGTTGTTGACAACATCCTTTCTTTTGTAACTTACACAGCTGCTGTGTTATAACCCAACACTACAGTTATTTTGCACAGCACTCTAAAGCACAGCTGCTTTTTTATCTCATTTCTCTAATGGGTGCTAACCTGCCTTCACAGCCATGAAAGCTTTCAGAAAAGTTTCTCTCTTACCTGAACACACAGTTTTGGCTCCCTGTTGTGGCAAACCTCACAGCTCCAGTTCCATTATACGCTTCTGTCAGCACAGATGCTGTCAGCCAGTTGAGGTACAGCCATACCATGGATTCTGCTGCTGAAGGAGCTTTTGTGTCAAGACGAGGGTCAACCAGTATCAAATAACACAAGTACAGTCACTACCTCTGTTCTGCTAATAGAGGCATTATGTACCATCGTGCTTTTCCTTATAATGCTCCTCTTCATTAAAATTTTTATAGTAATAATATGTCTTCAGAGTAACATACGGTGGTTGATTTCAATGAGCTCTCCACTGCACTACCACATTCACTTTACACAATGTTTATTTCATCATCCATTTGAGGAACAAATAGTTCAGCTTTCAAGTAAAGGCTCTGATGATGGAGAGTCAGTGCTACAAAGGTGTTTTTATAATTAAGATGATTTGTTTGGCTGCAGGTTTTTTCATTCTCAGGAATGGGTTTGCCAATGCACCATTTTTCTGAGTGGTGCTTTGGATATCGCCTACAAAACAGGCTCTCAGGAACTTGACCTTTCACAAATGATGTCTGATACATGGTTAAGCCATCCTTGGTGCTAGGGACTGATTCATGAGCCCACAGGAAGAAGTTCTGGGAGTTGTGCTGCCGTCTCTCTGGTTCCACCTTCCTCCGGCCCATACCCTAGAAAAAAGCATTGACAGAAAGTCACGTAAACAGATGACTGACTTACAATCACAGATTCACAGATGACTCTTGCAGCAGTCACTACCCCACTGGGAAGTTAACGAAGCTGTTACCACAGTGATTTCAAGAACTCATGGCTGATCTTCAGCAAGTTAAAAATAATATTGTCAGACTTACCCGTATGAACATTTCTGGTTGCATATATAATGGGAAATCTGCTGACCTTCCACCCCTCAGTACTAATAAACCACATACACTTTGCATTTCTGTGGCACACTGTATACTCAAGGCTATTCAGCTATACTTGGCTAAATTAATCTGCGCAGTAACCCAAAGAAATAGGTTAATTATTTTATGTTCAGACTGAAATAAAGAAACTGAGACAGACTATGAAATCTGAATCTTCAAAGCTATTCCTTGTGTGTCCAAATACAGAGAGATGGAGCCTGATTTTCACACTCCATAGCTTGCCAGAAATTTATTTAGGATTATGGTCGACCAGTATCTCTAAAACTATGAGACACTGCACAAAGTGCACAGAAATGGAGGTTACTCAGAGAATAATGAACACCAAAAAATCCAGGTCTAAGAGAGCCCAAAGTCAGACAAATTTTCAGTATCACAATTTGCTGCTTCCCCCTTTTGCTGCCTAGGAAGATGTCAACAACCTTTTTTGACAAAGAAAAGTGGAAAAACATGAACCTGTTGCACAAACCAAAAAGCCCAGACCCAATTTAAATTCTATTCAGAGTTGTGGCTTCTGCAACATACATTTAGAGGTATTTTATAAAGAAATGTGGATTGGAAAATAATACATTCTGGAGATATATTGTGGGTGTCCTACTGACTTTGGTTAAACTTAGGATAAAGGGGAGTCTGATCCACATGTGTAGCCCTGTGAATTACGAGTGGCTGAGACCCCTACAAAGTTCATCACAAGGCCAATCGCTTTTAGCCGACTAATAGGGCATATAACTGGGTATGAAGTCATGTTAAGACATAAAAAATGGGACCACTAGAAAATGCCTAAATCACAGGGCTTTTGTTCCCCCTGAATTCTGCTGCTCTCAAAGACTGTGTGTGCTGCTGTACACCTGGGCCAGCCCCAGAGGAGTCCCAGCCCCAGAGGAGTCCCATCCCTGGACTAATAAA
Organism: Bucorvus abyssinicus; assembly: GCA_009769605.1. NCBI lineage: Eukaryota > Metazoa > Chordata > Aves > Bucerotiformes > Bucorvidae > Bucorvus > Bucorvus abyssinicus. Next base: position 3,143,696 of record CM020032.1, read on the forward strand.
GAGTGCAAGTTTTGTTGCTGTTCACATTTTTCTCTCCTCACAGTCTTTAGCATCTATAATTTTGCAGGAGAGAGGGAAAATACTGTGTTTAATGTCTGGCAGGTTGAGAGATATGGACTTGCTTGATTTTTCTCAGTGCCGGGTACTTACAAAATCAAAATACTCTCCCATGTTCTGTAGACAGTGTCTGTTGTCATGAGAAGAAAATGGGAAATCGTTGTTCACTGCTCTCTGAAAAAAAGCAAATAAGGGAAAAGAATATGAATTTTCACATACCTTGTTTGGAGTCTGCTAGTCTTAGTTCTTATATTCTGCCCGTGTTCTAACACAGAGGTCATATTTGCATGTTAAATCTTCAACTGCACATAGTTTTATAGGGGTAATGTGGACCCTCTGTATTTTTTTTTTTTTCCAAAATCATCAGAAGGGTTTGCATTCCCTTGACTTGCTGAATGTATACATGATTAATAGCAAAGTGTGAATTTTCAAATAGGAAATGATACATCCTGTCTGCAAGCAGCAAAATACTAGATACATGTCAGGATTGCCTTGTTTGATTCACCAGTAAGCCTAAAGCTAATTAAAATGAACTACAAAAGGGACCTCAAAACTGAATTAATCTATGATTTATGTGCTGAATGTCATGTACACTGCTTGTTGCAGGGGAAGTGGAGGAGGTATTAATTGCATAACTAATTTATAATCTCATTCTTTAACATACTGTTCATCCAGCCTCTCAAATGAAACTAGTTTTAGAAGACAAAAGGGTGACTGCAAAAGAACTAATTTTAAAGTAATTTAATATATTTAATTTTTTAAAGTTTGTTCATTATGTATCATTGCAATATTATTAAAATAGCTAAAACCTGAGACACTGAAAACTCCTCTGGACTATCAGATTGTCTCTGTTCTCCCCCAGGCATTATTTTCCTGCCTCATGTTGAGAACTTTATGTTTTTTCTAGAAATGCTCTAACAATTACTACTTTTAACATTGTGAAATGCACTTTTCATCTCCCAGCTATGATATTCACCTCCAAACAGAAGAGTGAGTTTTAATGTCACTCAAATTGAAAAGCATGTTGCAAGAGTAAGTGAATCTGAACCATTTCTAAGGATAAATGTAACCAGAGGCTTGATCCAGTGAGAAGGATCACCCAACACAAAATCTGCCTGCATGGAGTCAGCTGCACGGTTATATCTTACCCCACCACACAGATTCTCTACCTTTTTTAGGTATGTGCCACACTTGTTTTCTCGTCCTGATTCAACCAGACTGTAGTGCAATGGATAAGTAAATTCAACGGATACGTCCTCATATATGTGTTTAAAAATAAGCCCCTCCTAAGCCAGTACAATGTAAGGCTTACAAAAATACCCTGCGGCAGCTACACGTCAATCTTAACATTTTAGGAATAGTGTTTATTCCTGGTGCCTAGATGCTGCAGGAAAATTGAAAACCAAGATGGCAAATATTAAATATCATCTCCGGAAAGATTTCCCCTATTAACTACTGGTTAAAAAAGAAAATCTAGAATAATTATAGGACAACCATGAAGTAGGAAATAAGGAGTAATATAATCTTAAACAGTACTATGTCTGAGAAAATTAATTAACCTCAGAGCCAGTGAGTTCCTTCATACAAAGAGATCGGAGACATCGAGCTTCACATGTACTGAACTTCCAGCACACCCTCAGCACTTTTTAAACATGTCACATAAACTTCCTCAGATCGTTCCTGTGACGTCACATTTTAGCCTTTAACGCATCTGTGTCCTCTCTAACCTGGTTCTCCTTTTCAGACAGGGGCTGAGGCCAGACCCTCCACAGAAAGCTAAATGCAATATCAACACAATGTACGCTCACTACAGTGCAATCTTCTGTCTTTCACTAGCCCCAAGGTTCCCCTTTAAATACCCCTTCCTAGCCCATTTCTGCTCTCCATTACAGCAAAATCTGTGAAACGAACTCAATATAATTGCCGTGCTTATAGAAAAGGGAAATAGAAAATGTTCTGTGCACAAAGTGGGTGGGTAAAGCAAAGCTCAGTGTGATGATAAAATAAGGACATAAAAATGTGTAAAACCTTGCTTATGGAATTGTAACATTTTAAATACTTGAGATTTTAACATACTGTATTTTGTTTGTTTCCAAAGTGCTAGTCTTACTTGTAATTTATATATATTCTTACTTAGATCACTTAACAAGTGGAACTTGCAAGAAGGAGCTCTGTAAATTGACTGTATTGACACAGTAACTCACCTGCTCCCGGGTCCTGTACGCCAGTGGCAGTCTGTCCTCGGTACACGGAGTTACTCCCAAGTCCTGGACCTGTTTTAGTGCAGAGCTTGTCACCGACTCACGTTGAGTCGGGCATGTTCCAGCATGAGCAAATTAGAAAATAATGAAAATCGTGAGCCATTTAAAAAAAAAAAAAAAAAGCCAACAACAACAAAACAAATAAACCTAATCAGAAATGTGGCAAGATCGTTAATTTCCCATTTATTTGTTATTATTTGGATTGCAGCAGCACCTAGTGGCCTCTGGAAAAATGAGGAGCCTCCCCACCCAACACAACCCCTACCATAAAGACCTTAGGACGTAGGAACCAGACGAGAATATTTCTCCAGAAACTTTCTGAAAACTGTTTATAAAACAGTTAATCCATCTTGCAAAAACACTTATGCAAACAGAGCAACCAGCGCTTTTTGGAGAGTTTAAGGAGAAAAAAGCCCCGCGAGGGACACGGGGGCTCACCCAGGCTCCATCCTGCTGCTGGCTGGGGTGGGCCTCCCTGCCCTTGGGCATGGCTCCTCACCACCACCGCCCTGGCCGCTCTGCCCAGGCCCCGCGGTTGCCATGGTGGCCACTAGTCCCGGTCATAGAAGAGTGTGTGGGGGGGGAGGGGAGCCCCTGCCGTGACTTCTGACCCCCCTGATTGCGTTACTAAGTGATTCTCGTGTTTTAGGAAGTTCCAGACGAGCAAAGGCAACACTGCTCTTACCCATCTACTGCAGAAGGGGGGAAAAGTTGGTAAAGTATTGAATGCTCTCCCAAAATGGGGGAGAAATGGATTTTGATGCCTTTGAGTTTGACTCAAATTCTTTACTGACTGTAAAGAATGTGACGCTCGTATGGGAAGCAGCCTGTTTTACAGGATACTCCAGGCTGATCTGTGTGAGAATCAGATACCACTGGCTGGCAAACAGCACAATAAAAATATACGGTACTTGTAGGAGTGAAGTATGAATGATTCAGACAGTCCTAATCATTTCCAAAGTGCAAGGACAAAGTTCCGGCAGGAAACTCTAGTTTTCCATCTGTCAGACAGGCAATGATGTTCAGGGATACCAGGTGCCCTCCCCACCTTTTTTGAGGCTTTCCTTTAAAAGACCTACTTTGTTTCTCTAAGTACCTGCTGAACTCTTGATAATACAGATAAGTTCGATGATTTGGAACTCAGTAAGGAGGCCATGCTGCAAGTTGCTTTTAAGTACAAAAGTAAGGAAATGACTTTGACGAGGATTTACAGATGCTTATGTAAACCTTGTTTATGAAAAATCTGTTCCAGATAATGAAATTTTGGTTAAGGACAAATAAAACCCCCAACTAACTCTGAACAAGCTGGGATAGTGCTAATTTTCTTTTGTTTTTAGTAGCTTGAATAGTGCTGTATTTTGGATTCAGTATGAGACTAATACACTTATGTTTTTAGTTGTTGCTAAGGAATCAACAACTTTTCAACTTCCCAGGTCCTGCTGGTGTGCAGGAGCACAAGAAACTGGGAAGGAACATGGCCAGCACAGCTGACCCGAACCAGCCAAAGGGATATTCCATACCACTGAAGTCATGCCCAGTATATAAACTGGGGGGAGCTGGCCAGGACCGATGGATCACTGCTCAGGCATCAGTCAGTGCATTGTGCCTCACTTGTCCTTTCTTGGGTGTTACTTCACTCTTTGTTATATTCCTTTTCATTACTATTATTATCATATTTATTATTATATTTTATTTTAGTTATTAAACTGTTCTTATCTCAACCTACGAGTCCTACTTCTTTTTTGATTCTCCTCCCCATCCCACTGTGGGGGGAAGGAGTGAGCGAGCACCTGTGTGGTGCTTGGTGGCCGGCTGGGGTTAAACCGCGACAACGAGCAAGTGTTTTGAAACACTTCCATGACGGTGTTGTCACCTCAGCCTTGAGTGTACTGAACTGTACTCATGTCTGAATGCGCCTGGAACAGATCAGAAGGCTGTGGAGATAATTCATGTTATTTTAAGACCGAGTAAGCCAGAGATAGAAACAAGAGAAGAATAAAGAGCGTGGCAGGCAGCGGAACCTGTAATTTGTTCTCATTCCACTCTATTCATCTTCAGATTCAGTAACTTGGGGCCTATTATTGCTAACTCAATCAGCACTTTGGCTGCTGAAGTATCACTCCACTAAAAATCATTTTTATTTCCGAAGGGCTGCGAGTTTTGTATTTTCTGCTGTTTCCCTGTGAGATATGAGTAAAGTTGAAGAAGTTTAAAGATGAAACTTAAAAGGTCCCTTCCTAAAACCCTAGAAGAATTCTAAAGGAACACAAGAAATGAATAATTAAATTAACTAGGAGTTGCACCAGGCTGCAACGGCAGTAGGCATGGCCAATGCAATAGAAGTTTAACTAAACTGCTTTAAAACATTATGCATTTTTTAAATAGATTCTATACGTGTGTTTTGATACCAAAGTGTATTGTTGTATTTATAATATTGTTGTTACTGCTAACAGACATATGCTTTGTGTTACTAAAAATATGCAAAAGAGTATTTTAGCTTGGTTCACAAAGGAAACAAGGCTTAAGCAACTGCACTTTTTGTCTCTGAAATCCCATAATCATTTTCAAATCAGGCCATTTTCAATCAACTTTGAGAGAATGAAAGAATTTTGAAGATGACTAGGATCACCTCATCTCCACCAAGATCAGTGGCAGGACAGTCATAACCTATTAAAGAAATGCAGGTGCTGACCCAGTTGCTCTATCTATTGTCTCGGAGGGTGATGACAGGCCACCACAGCTTGTCAAATTCAGTGTATAAGCAGAGGCACCCTACAATTCTTGATCCCCCCACGCTCTCAGGTGCCCCATCGCCAGTGTTCGCTGATTTCATGAAGGTCACTGTTACTGTGTGGTTGCAAACCCCATCAGTTTGGGGTTCATTCTACCCCATTTTCTTACCTAAGCTACCTATCACGGCAATGTACCGGTCCTTTCTCAGTGCAGGGCTGGGCCAAACCAGGCCAGCCGGGTTCCGGGAGCACCGGCCATAAGCAGGCCCCAGAGGCTCAGCAGCTCCTCGCCACACAGAAGCCCCCAGCACCTCATTCTTCTAGTACAGCACAGGGCGGCGTGGCCGATCCAGCTACAGCTGGTGCAGCCCCACCTCAGCCACCCACCTCGTCTCAGCACCCCTGAGGGACGAAAAGCCGCCCAGGAAAGTCAAACCAGCGGCTGAGCCCAGGGAGACATAACCCCGCGGATCCCTCACGCGGCCGCCATTGCCCGCACGTCCCCCTTCCCCTCACGTCTCAGCCACACCCCGCCCGCGAGCCCCACCCTCCGCGCTCTCCTATTGGCCAGCGCCCGCCTTTCCCGCCCTCGGCGCCGCCTGGGATTTCTCTGGAAGTCTCGCGACTGTTGGCCGTTCCCGGCCTGGCGCTCCCCTCCCCGCCGGCAGCGGGCGCTGGCAGCGGCCTGAGGCCCCTCGGCAGGTAGCGCCCGGCCCCGGCCGCTGCCTCGGCAGCGAGGGGAACATGGAGGAGCTCTGCGGTGTAGGGGCTGCTGCCCCGCTGAGGAGAGACGCGGAGGAGCCCAAGCAGGTAACGGTGGGGCAGGGGAAGACGACGCACGATGCAGCTCTGCCTGTGTTGCCCTGTAGCCGCGGCAGCCAGAGCAGCCCTGGGGGGTCCCGCGGCTGAGGAGCGCCGCTGCCTCCCAGCCTCCCCCGGAGCTGCCTTCCCCTCCCTCCACCTCCCACCGCCCCCTCCTACCCCGTCTCAGCCCGCTCCGAGCGCGGCAGGCCAGGAGCCGGCGGTGGCGGACGCGGGCGCCGGGCGCTGCCGCTTTGGCTGCGGCGGGGCTGTAAACACAGCCCACAGTAATGTTTTCAGTTGCCTTATAGGCGTGAATCCTCCTTCCAGTTTGGCCAGTAAGGGAGTGCTATTGTCAGGACCGGAGCGCAGTAGGGAACGTGCTAATTATGATTAAGCTTTAATTGTAAGCGCTATTTCTGTTGTTATGCGTAAGTGCAGTGTGCTGCCTTGTATGTACATAAACAGTCTCCCGTGGATCTGTTTTTCCCTTGACGTGTATCAGGTCAGAGCTCTGAACACAAATGTGACAGCTGTGTGTTTTGCCTTGTTTGAAAAGAAATACGCAGTCGTAAGGCAGAAACATGTTTAACGTTGGTGTTTGTAGGTCAGCGCTTACTTCAAGAAACCTTCACAGCGTAAGTGGGATTTCTATTTTAGTTTTTGCCTTTCTGAGTAATTTCCCATTCCGTGGGGAGCTGACCTGAATAGCACTTTAGCCTTATAACTCATGAAGTAGAGCATGCGCTTGACGTCAGTGTTGGAGTCAGAAACTCAAATGAACGTGTGCACGGGAAAATGATGAGTGCATGTGGGACAGGGCTTTGGCTGCTTACCATTAAAAACAGGTTATCATAGAGCAACTCTGATAGCTTTAATTGCTGTTATTTTATAAATGAAAGATTAATTTCTCTTTGAAAACTAGGGGTCGGTGTTGTTTCTTGGGGGCAACGAGGTGAAAAGCAGCGCTGTGGTGAAATACTCATCTGCCCCACCACAAGCAGCGTTTGCCCGTCTTCAGGAGAAAACAGACTTGAAACTTCCACCTGCCAACTGGTTACGTGAAAGCGCTAAGCTGGGACCAGCAGGTGCAACCATTCTTGGCAACAACAAAAAAAGTAAACCCTTTTCAAGGTAAATAACTCCCTGACTCTCTTTTTTCCCAGGCCTTTAAGAATAATTCTGACAGTGGTCTTGGATCCTATGTAATTCAAAGTACAGTCTTTACCATAGCAACGAGCTATTGCTTTTTCTTAACTATCCTTAGTTCTTGCCTGTCTGCTCCAATCTTGTGTCCTTTGTAAATGATGAATAATTACAGAATGGTTTGGGTTGGAAGGGACCTTAAAGATCTAGTTCCAACCCCCTGCCATGGGCAGGGACACCTTCTGCTAGACCAGGTTGCTTAAAGCCCTGTCCAACCTGATGTTGTGATGCTGGTAATGCTGCTGTGTATTATTTTTTTTGCAAGTCCATGTCCACACCTTCTGTGAGACAAACTGACTGACTTCATGTTCTTCCCTGGTTGGCTGTTGGTTGGCCAAAATCAAACTAGACAGGTTCAGCCAGACGTTCCACTTTTGATAACAAGCGAAGATGGAGCAAACGTGGTTCCCCTTGAAAGTTACGGACCTCATTTATAGGCTCTTTCGGATCTTTAGAAACTGGACCTTGCTAACTAATGGCAAAAGACATTTCATGGTCGTGTCAAGAGTGAGGACAGGCAGTGAAATAAGGAGCAAGCCCCCCAAAAAAGTGTTACTTTCAGTGTGGATGTTTGTGAAATAGTTGAGTTCAGAGCGTTTTATCAATAGGAGGCTTAAATCCTGTGCTGGACAGGCAAATTCACACAAGTCAACTAGTTAGTGAAGTTTAGCAGTTTGTGGAGGGTCTGTGTTTACAGCCTCATATCCCATTTTAGGAGATGGACATTTTTGAGCAGCGTAATGTGTCACCCAGCGCTTTATGATTTTTTTTCCTGTTTATTTTAGATACTGTGTTTGTGAAATAAAGGGTGGCAGTTTAATTGCTCTGTCTCTAATGTCAGTATTAAAAAGCTAACAGTGAAGGTGTAACTTTGGACACCTGCACATCATGTATTTGTTTGGGTTAGAGTAATACCTGGTTTAATTTTATTGAACAAACTACATTGAAATATTCTTACTATGGCTTGGATGGGTGTACTGGATAACAAACTGGCTGGATGGCCAGGCTCAGAGAATGGAGGTAAATGGAGTTAAATCCAGTTGGCAGCTGTACAAGTGGTGTTCCCCCAGGGTTCAGTTTTGGGGCCTGTCCTCTTCAACATCTTTATTAATGATCTGGATGAGGGAATTGAGTGCACCCTCAGTAAGTTTGCAGATGACACCAAGTTGGGTGGGTGTGTTGATTTGCTTGAAAGTTGTTAGGCTCTCCAGAGGGATCTGGACAGGCTGGATCCATGGGACAAGGACAGTAGTATGAAGTTCAATAAGGCCAAGTGCTGGGTCCTGCCCTTGGGCCACAACAACCCCCAGCAACGCTACAGAGTGGCTGGAAAGCTGCACATCAGAAAAGAACCTGGGGGTGCTGGTTGACAGCCGGTTGAATATGAGCCAGCAGTGTGCCCAGGTGGCCAAGAAGGCCAACAGCATCCTGGCTTGTATCAGAACTGGTGTGGCCAGCAGGAGTAGGAAAGCAATCATCCCCCTGTACTGGGCGCTGGTGAGGCCACGCCTTGAGTACTGTGTCCAGTTGGGCCCCTTACTCCAAGGACATTGAGGTGCTGGAGCATGTTCAGAGAAGGGCAACAAAGCTGGTGAAGGGTTTAGAGAACAAGTCTTGTGAGGAGTGGCTGAGGGACCTGGGGTTGTTTAGTCTGGAGAAAAGGAAGCTGAGGGGAGACCTTTTTGCTCTCTACAGCTACCTGAAAGGAGGTTGTAGTGAGGTGAGGGTTGGTCTCTTCTCCCATATAACAAGTGACAGAACGAGAGGAAATGGCCTCAAGTTGCACCAGGGGAGGTTTAGGTTGGATTTTAGGAAGAATTTCTTTACAGAGAGGGTTGTGAAGCATTGAAACAGTCTGCCCAGGGCAGTGGTGGAGTCCCCATCCCTGGAGGGGTTTAAGAGACGTGTAGATATGGTGCTGAGGGACGTGGTTTAGGGACCCTGGCAGTGCGGTGCGTACAGTTGGACTTGATGGTCTTAAAGGTCTCTTCCAACCAGATGATTCTGTGAAATAGCTTGTAATATAGAAAGGCCTTAATGAGCGTGAATGAAGGTCAAGGCTGTGTCTGTTACAACATGTAGGCCAGTTTTAGAAAACATAAATGAGAGGTAAAATGAAATGACAGCTGCTAAAATGAAACTATTTAATGTGCTTAATGCCTTAAAGAGAAACTCCTTGAAAAACTGTTCTTGGTTTCAGTGTTAAAAAAAAAAAAAAGAGAACCTCAATTTCCCTAATTTCCCATAACTGTCTTACTAAACGCTTGAACTAGTTCTGATTTTCTTGATTTCAACAAAACTTACACTACCTTTTAGAACTCGTGAAATTGGATCTAAGCACTTTCAAAGGTATCTTTGAAAAACTTGTGGAATGTAAAAATGAAGTGATGTTGTTAATTAACGCTAGATCTCATTACAGCTGGTAGTGTTTAGCTAAACAGCTTTTTTTATTGATGAAAAAACTTTCAAACATTTAATAAGCTTAAAAAAACCCCAGGTCTCTAATATCACCCTGCATTTGTCTCAACTTATACCATTTTCTAAATAGCTTTGGGATGGCGTATGACTTCATTGACTCCGTTGGAAATGATGTAGATGTTGTGTCTGATTCAGAGGTATGTGTAATTTTTTTAAATTCTATCATTCAAACCCTTAGGTTGTATAGACCTTATTTGAAGATACTGTTGTGGCTTCTGTCATCTTATGTACTTTGAGGAGAAGTAAAGATTCCTAGTGAAACACAAACAGATCACCTAACTTTTGGTCTGTCATTTAAGGGACATGTGCTCACTAAGAGATGTAGAGATGAAATTGTATTTCTTGTGGATTTCTTAGCTAATCTTCAGCTAGAATATGTGATTTAGTGAATGCAGCACATCAGTCTTGCAATGTAGTTGTCTTGTGGGTTTCAAATTTGTTAATTTGATGCGAATTATTGCCGTAAAGATGGTTTTTTGTCTATTCTTATCCAGAAGAGATAGTCCCCCTCCAACCTTCATCTTTCCTCTGATTTTTGCCCACTTTTTTTGGTGCTGGTAGTATCTGTAGAATTCAGGTGAGGCTATTCAGGGGAAACAGACATACTCATTTACTGTCTCAGTGTCGCTGTTTGACAGACTTTTATTCAGCCTTAGATCTCTGTCCAGATTCCTCTGGATATGTGACAAATGTTAGTATTCTTGTGGTGAAGATAAAGCTTTGAAAATCCAAACCATCGACTTGCATTTTTTGTCATTTTTGATGATACCTGGTTGGGATGACCCAAAGAGAGATCACCTTAAAACCATGTATGTGGTTTGCACTGACCACGTGGTCTCTTTATCACTGTCGCTCATGTTCTCTGACCTCAACAAATGAAGCTTCTTCTGGAATGGGCTTCTTAAAATCACTGGCACTATAAGGTTTTGTTTGCCTGCCTGTGCCTCTCTAATGTTAGTAGTACACTCTTTGCTCACGGTTTCCTAAGAATTGTCTTACAATGCAGTATCGAATATTACCTCTGTTCTCTTTTCTCCTGCAAGAATATTAAAAAGCTTCTGAAGATACCTTACAGCAAGTCCCACGTGAGCATGGCGGTACATCGCATTGGGCGGACACTCCTGTTGGATGAGCTAGATATTCAGGAACTCTTCATGAGATCATCTCAGGTTAACCATTTGGGTTTTGTTAAGCATGTCACTCTCATAATGCATTACTTCAAGGCTAGTGTAGCCAGCAAGAGAGCTGTGTACATATGCAAGTCTCTGAGAATCGTATGCAGGTACACACGGTGCTCTGATCTGCCACAGTCGGTTTACCCGTGAATTGCACCTGATGTCTTCTGTTTATGGTATTGTAGGGTTAAAATTCCATGTCCCTCTTTCCTGTAATTACTCCAGTGTTACTACACTACTTTATTGATTCTAGTAATAGTAAGTGTTTGTTACTGTGTAACATCTTACCAGGTATCTCACTTTCTGAGGAAGTCAGCTTCTCAGTAAGAACATCACTTTTCCAGAAGATACATTTTCAATAAATGACCAATTAAAGACTTTTTGAAGTTAGTTTCTGGGTTTCTTTTGTGGTTGTGGATGAGTATTCATAAGTTAATAAGGTACTTGGTTTACTTTGCTTCTTGATATGAATTTCACATTTCTGATATTACCTAGACAGGGGACTGGACATGGCTGAAGGAGTTTTATCAAAGGCTGATTGATCAGAAGTGGCAACGAAAGAAGAAGAGTAAAGAACACTGGTACCAGAAGGCTATCCTGTCTAAATTTTTGTATTACAGGTAACCTCATGTCTGCATGAATCTTGAATTCTGCACTTACTTTTGCCGGGTTTCTTGTCTTGAAGTAAATGTTAAAATTCCATTATGGTCTGTCTTACTTACTGGTTTATCCTGATAAAAATTGAGGGATGAGATCAGGAAATAACATGTAAATGTTTTAACAGAAATTGAAGTATTTGGAAGTAAAAGTATTAATGACTAAAGTAAACGGCATGACTTAATTAACTTCATATCTGGCTATATCTGGGTTTGAGGGAAGAACTCAAGGTAGATTGTGACACCCACTGTAATTTTGGAAGAGTTTGAGCTACTTACCAGTACAGAAATCTTTTAATGTATTAGCAAAGTCATTCTTTGAGAACAGCCCATCAAATATAACAGTTCTAAAATGGATCTGTTTGCGTGTTGCCAACTGACCTTTTTAATGTTGCTTTGTCAGCATTAATGGTGATGGAGCTGCTCAGCCTGTTCCTTCCACTTCAAAACAGCACCAGGAGGGTCCTGTTTCAGGTGAGAGTGATGAAGCAGGAAGGGCCTCCTGGCCAGCTCCTTTTGAAATGCCTTCCTCATTATCTGAAGAGCCAGGTGCCTCTAACCAGGTTAGTGTATATAATGTTTTAAAAGGCACCTTAGTTTTTGTGGAGAAGTATATACTGAAAGGTGTTACGAGGTGCTGCTGCGGTATTTGCTGAGAGAAATGAACTAAGGCATTTGGAGGACTTGGTGGTATGTGCAGTTTAGGTTATGGCAGTGTTTCAGAGCTCCAGATTTCAGAAACTACTTTTTTCTGTCGCTGTAATACTCAGTCTGTATTAATCTGCACAGTTTTGAGAAACAAAACATTTGGCTGCTAGGAGCTGTCATCAATGACTTCACCTAAAAGTAGGAAAATCTGATATTCAGACAGCTGAAGGTTTTGGCCTTTCTTTTTAAATATGCTGTTAAATAAATCTGTTGTGACCCTGAATTTATTCGGTGAAGAGGAAAAATCAAGATCTACGAAAATGTTTGGAAAAGAGTTAAGCAACATTTATAAATTCTTGCTGTGAGGTGACACAAGTGGAAGGGGGAGATGTTTATAGTAATTATGCAACTAACTACGATTAGAATTAGGCCTCAGTCCAGGGTTTTAGTCTGGGGCTGAGCTTATTTATGAAAACTACTAATTCCTGTGGTTTTTGAGTAATATAATAAAGGAATTAATTCAGTTTTTTTGAGAAGTTGAAAGATCTGTTGTGTTCAGTCCACATTAATGTAATGATGATGCTGTAGTTATGCTGAGACAGTGCTACCAACTGGCATGCCAAATGACCCGGTCAGCAAAATTATGAAGGCTCTAACCAACATTATCCATAAAATTGCAACTACATGTGTTGTGGTGTAGTAAATTCTGAAGTGGAGAAATACCTCAGTGCTTGAAAGCTTTTAGAAAAAGGACTTCTTGTCTCTTTCACCTTCTTGAGGAGTTATTGCCTAATACAGCAAACTGCTTGTCAGAAGCTGTTTTGTGTTTGTACAGTGTTGTTGTCTTTATCAAAAAGAGATCAGGATAGAGCTTTTACTTCTGGAGACTGATAATCTGATGCTGACCTGGGGGTAATGAGTAACCTTTCTGACTTCTTTCCGAAGCCTCTGAGAATATAAAGTACAAAATTTTGGTACTAGCTATAGAAAAGAAACACTTTAGTCACTGACTAGAGGTTTTTTGTAGTTTAATATGTATTTATTTAAAGATGTTAGAGGTAAAGGTTTTTCCCTTACATGCTTTTGTTGTTCAGATCTTTAATGGTCTAACTTTGTCTCAGCAGCAGAATCACTCCTTATCCTTGTGCTTTTCACAGGGAAATGTGCCTCTTGAACCCTCATATATAGTGGGGCACGTGGCCTCAGCCCCCAAAGAACAAAACCTGACTACTTTGTTCAATGACGGGGAAAACAGTCAGGTATGCTATATGTGAAATTCGAGCTCAAACACTGACACCCCCCCCCCCCCCCAATTTAAACAAACATTTTAAAATTTGGTCTAAATTGGAACCAAGAGAAAAACTCAGTCCCCTGTAGAAGTAGCTTTTGTGGCATCTGTGACCTCAGTCTTTTAAGTTAATGTGGATGCGTAGCGTAGTTCACTACATGCTGTCTTTTATTTGCTGCTTTTGCTTCTTGCTTTCTCATAATTCCACAGAATATCATAGAGAACAAGTTCTATGCTAGTGATTTATACACCAATTTTTTTCTCTTAATGAAGGGACTTAAAAATGACTTTGTTCGTAATATCTTGTGGACCTTTGAAGATATCCACATGTTAGTAGGATCAAATATGCCTATATTTGGAGGTGGGAGATACCCTGCTGTGAGCTTGCGTCTCAGGTGAGTTTTGAACTTGATGACAGATATATAATATATAAAATATTTTATATATATGCCAGCCTTGACTGACTTGTTGCTTTGCTTGCTATTTAGCCATCTGCAATTTGTTTGGTTGACTCATAATTTTCAGGTGTGCTTTAAAGAATAAAATTCAGGCTTTAGGCTTAAATGGTGATGGCATTGCAAAGTGCAGGAGTACAGACACAGTCTCAGTGCCGTGCCACTGTGCTGGGACTTGAGATGCTCTGCTGATTTTTCTAGCTCTGTAACTAAACCTTTATTTGAAAGTACTGGTGGTTTGTGACTTTTCCTCACTTCAGTGTGAATGTTGAAATGTTGACTGTTAAAACACTTCTGTACATCCAGTCCTCAATTTCATTCTGTTGCTATTTTCATAAACAAGGACAGTTGTGTTTCTCCTCCTGGGTTTCTGAGTTTTAGTAAGTGCTAGTTGGGCATAAGTACTTAAAACCCGTGACTAGAGTAGTTCTAAGGTCTGACTGTCTTACTGTTCACTAATACTTCATGTTGATCACGTGATTACCAGTGTTTCTGTTCCTGTTTTAGTATCCATCCACTCTCTCAGGTGACTTAAATCTAAATCCCATTAGTAAACACTGCTAATATTTTCTGAAGAGTAAATAAAGACTTAAATAACACTAGAAATATTTGGTTTTAGGGATAACAACAAGCCAATAAATGTGCTAACAGGGATCGACTATTGGCTGGACAACCTAATATGCAATGTACCAGAGCTTGTGATGTGCTTTCATGTTAATGGAATTGTCCAGGTAAGTCTGGCTCTTCATGTTATGCCTACTTAAGTTGTTCTTGAGTTCCTGAAATCGCTCCAGTTACAGATCTCTTTCTACTCACACTTTTCTGACAAAAAGATTACAAAAATCCTTTATTGCAGAAGGAGAAGCATCTACAAAGCTTGCAACAGTCATCTGAAAACACTGTGTTCTTTTTTTTTTCCTCCCTTCCATGCACCCAAGATTTCTTCTTCCCCTGATGTATGACTGAAGGCATAAGTAAAAAATGTAGCAGCAGCAGAAATCCATCAGTTTCTTGCATCTTGAAACCTGCAGTGTTCACTTGCCAAGCCAAATCCCTGCTTCATCAACTTCTGTTTGTTTTTACTACTTTACAGTAGCCCACGTGTACCAGCTGAGTTTCTCTTGACCTGGTAGCATTCAGCTGCTTACTAGGCTGACGTGGTGCCGTTGAAGTAATAGTTAAATGTTGCACCTTCACCACTTTTTTTTCACCTTTTGTTCTTCATTTACCATGTTTGTCACAAGTGAATCCTTCTCAAAGCTTCTTTGCGTTGTGTGATCAAGACATGCTTGCTTTTAAAGTAAACCATAGAAATTAGCTCAATTTATCATGACACTGTATCATAATAGTAGTCTTTGTTTCCGTTAACAGTTGTTAGAGACACTGCTCTGTAGATTTAAAGGGAGTAGGTGGTAGAAAACACTCCTAATCTTGAGTTTTTATGTATATATATATATATTCCTTGCAGAAATATGAAATGATCAAGACTGAAGATATTCCCAATTTGGAAAACTCAAATTTTTCTACCAAAGTAATAAAAGATATTGCTCAAAATATCTTATCTTTTCTGAAATCCAATTGCACCAAAGAAGGACATACTTACTGGTTATTTAAAGGTAAGGAGATGAACATAAATCTTTTCAAATTGGTCTCAGTGTCACATTGATTAATGAAAGGTCTTACCTTCCAGCAAGTGGGAGTGATGTAGTAAAGCTCTATGACCTGACCACCCTTTGTGAAGAGACGGAAGACAAATACCAGAACCCTTTTACAATGCCAGTAGCAATTCTTCTATACAAGTGAGTTTTTATAATTTCTGTTGGAATAGTCCTTGGTGCTGTTGTATTAAGAATACAGATCAAAAATGATGATGAAATGAAGATGTATGAAATAAAAATCTTTTACATGTTAAGCTTGGTAAGCTTCAGTCCCACTATATCAAAACAGACTTTCTTCTTTTCACTGTTTCTCCATGTAAACTACACTCTTGCCTAGTAACTCTGGTAGACCCACCATAAAGTTCGAGAGATCCTCATTTGCAGTAATTTTGCTTAAAGCTTTTTTTTTCTATCATAAAGAAATTATCCAGGGACCGACTGTTTTGTTCACCTCTTCTAGAGTTGCTTGCAATATGATGCTGAAGAAGAACCAGAACAAGAAACACTACGGCACTATCAGAACATTGCTCCTTAATTGTCTTAAGTTGTTGGACAATGGCAGGCATCCTCAAGTAAGAATTATGCGTGTTCTTTTTTAATTAATAGCCTTCACTTACCCTCAGTGCTGCACGAGTCTTCTCCTGCTCTGAAAAGGGACTTGTCATTACCTTTGCTCTATTGCTTTTGTTCCCAAAGAGCCCTTCTGTGTTTGGATGCTGTACAGACACTGAAGCAGATCTTAGGGTAAAACATAATACATGAGAATATTTTTACTCTGAAGGTGGCTGAATGTTGCGACAGCTCAACCAGAGAGGTTATAGAGTCTCTTTGAGATACTCAAAGCTTGACTGGATGTGATCCAGAGCAACCTGCTTTGAGCAAGGGGATTGGGCTAGACAGTCTCCAGGGGTTCCTTCTAGCCTCAGCTGTTTGGGAGAGGCAGAAAAAGAACCTCAAACTCGATCTCTTCATTAGACTGTTGTATCAGCCATTGGTACCTTGAGATGCTCTGTGCTTTCAGAAGCAGTAAGAATAGTAATGAAAAGGAGATGAAGCTGTCCTGACCCCCTTTATTCTAGATAACAGAGTCTGGCTCTTTTCTAAGAGAAACAGGAATGCAGTTGCTTTGGAAGACAAGTAGTTATTAAAGTTTAATAAAGAGGTGTTAATAAAGGTGTTTAAGCATGCCTGCTGCTGGATGTGCTGGCTTGCTTTTCAGTTGCAGAAGGTAATGGAGTGTGCTGCTTTCACACTGGGATTTTGCCTGACTGTTCACAATCTCTTCCTTGTCTTAAACTGAGAGGTCTGCAGAGTCAGAGTGGTAGAAGGGAGTATCGGTGTGTTTAATGGAAAAGGTAAACTGGGATACTGCAGGCGGCTTGGAAGCTGCTTTATGCAGCCTGTGGTACAATGATGTGGTCACTTAACGTTTTAACTGTGATTAGGCTCCTTCATAAAGAAGTATCTGTACTGAAACTGAAATGTAATCCAAAAGATAATTTATGAGTGTATGGTCTAGATTTAAGCTGTTTTCAACTGAAAATTGATCCCAAAAATGTGATGTGAAAAATCTGAATTGTATTTAAAGTGGATTACAAGAGGAGACATGGCATATATTAACTGAATTAATAAGCATTTTGTGAATTCCTTCTAAAGTGGTGGAAAGCTCTCAAAATCTCACTAGAAGCTCTTAAAAATTTAGTTTTTGGCTTGCATAAGGTCTTTCTCTTGTTTGCCTCCTGTGATCTACAAGCTTTTAGGACAGGTGATACTCATACTTCACCAGCTGGCTTTTAATCTCTTCTACATTCAGTCAGGCTTGAATCCTTTTCCCTTTCCCATATGGGAATTTTAACTCCACAAGTAAGTTTATAGTAGGGCAGGCTAGAGTGCTTAGTTGAGCTGATGAATTGAATTCATACTCAGCAGTTGTACTGTGCTTCAGAAGACAGCCTGGTAGAATAACTAATTTCCTGAGCTTTTGGGGTTTAATACCTCTGCAAAAATCCCTCCAAAAATACACAGGAAGTGCGTGCACATATACAGATAGTTGACAACATACTGTCGGCAGTGATTTGTTTCTTAAGTAGTGTTAAAAATCCAGTGCTCAAACATCTGGTTGTACAGTGTGTGTGTGTACAGGCTGTATTTACAGGTTATCAAATAACCTACTGTGCGTGCTCTCTACTCCTTATTCTAGGACAAATTTTATTGATATTGCCTCTCAAAAGAAAGATTTAACTTGAAAATAAATCTCTATTTTTTTTCTCTTATTTAACAAGATTATTGCTTCAGCAAACTACATGTTATCAGAGCTTTTTCAGTTGGATGAGCCTAAAAAAGACGACAGTACAGACCTCCCTATAAATGGAAATTCTGATGAAAGTTACAGCGAGGAAGAGGAAGAAATGCCAGACAGTGATGAAAATGGTTCTTACAGTAACAGTTCTGATCCACCAGATGACAATAAAGCAGTGGCTATAATCAAATCTGTGGGAGAGTTATCAGTACCAGAGAAATACAAGTCTGTTCATCGAATACGTGTAAGTGGAGTTGAGGAATTTTTTTAAGGGGTTTCCTGAAAGATTCAGTTCATGCAGCAAAGTTTTTGTTACTGAAATTCAGTTATCTGTTAGTTTTCTCTTCAGGATAACTGAAGCATGAGGCAGAGGGGAAAGAAACTTCTTGTGAGCTGTTTATAAAATTTGAGGTCTTTGAATTTTACAACATAGCAGGTTTAATGTGGATTTTTTTTTTTCCCCTGCCATCCTGCACTTATCCTTCATGATTTGCCTTTCCAAGGTAACTAGTCAGAATACAGCAATTTGATTTCCTTGAAATTTTATTTATAGTTAAGAGAGTTGAAGCTTTACTGTGCAGTTGTGTATTTTGTGTCTAACGGGACAGCTGAGTGCACAACCACAGTATTCCTGAATCCTCGTTGACATACATGTGTGTGCTTTATCAGTGGATCAGCAGAAGTGTTAACAGTGCTGCCTTCATCACACTTTGTGTGGTGTTATTGAAACAAAATAGAGGGATATGAGAAACTGGGAAGATCAGCAAAGAAACTTTTCATAGCATTTTACTTTTTGTCTGACGTTTTGCTTGTCTTACCTGTATGGGGATGTGATTAAGAAATGACTCTCATTGCTCAAAAGCTAAACCATTTTTCTAACGTCTGTGCTGAGTAGTGACAAACAAGATTTCCTAAAAGTATTTCTAACTTACTGCTGATTTAATTTCTAACACTTCAAGGTCCATCAGCTGAAAATACAGCAACTTATACAGGTGTGGAAGCCCCATTCCATTTCAGAGAATCCGAATCACAGAATTGTTTAGGTTGGAGAAGACCATTAAGATCATCGAGTCCAGCTGTTCACCCAGCCACGGACAAGTCCAATTTCCCCATTCTTGTCACCCTTCTACTCTACCCCAGAAGAAAACCAAATAACCTCCCACCCCCAAACAAAAAAAACCAAAACAAAGCCAACCAAACCCAAGGCATTGAGTTACTCCAAAGTGTTGAAAGTGCAGTTGTGATGTATAGACTGAGGAAATGATTTCTCTGTGGTATTGAATCTGCTTATCTTCCTGGGTCTGCATTGCAGACCATCTGTGGATGCTTTTGTCATTACTGTTATGGAGTAGAGTCATTTCATCTCTTCTCTTTGCATTGTTTTTGGGAGTACCAGGAGAGACCAAGTGTAGATGACCTGGTATATTAATTGCTCACTTAGATAAAAGAAAGAAATACTGTCATGCTTTATAGAGTTCAGATGTTTTGTTAACAGGTTTTCTTACTGCTGTCTGTCATTTGCATCTTCTAGCCAGTGACTTTGGCAATTCATGTGTGATGTTTATTCTCTTCTTAACCCTTCCCTGCTGCCCCCTCAATGAAGCCTAGCTGTGCATTTCCTGTCTGCCATGGCACTGAGGAGCGCTGCCGGCTTGTGCTCAACTACGTCCTGGAGGTAAGTTTACCGTCAGCTCTCTAATATTTCACCTAGAACCCAATTCTCTGTTTGCTAAATACTGCTTTCAAGGTGATTGAAATTATTTTTCTTCTTCTTGTAGGGCTTGAAGTCTGTAGACAGCAGCGTTAAAAAAGAAGGTGACCTTCCTGCAGCTGACCCCAGCACACCAATCCCATTGAAATACGAAGATGAATCCAGCAGTGGTGGACCCGAGTGTCTGGAAAAACAGATGGCATTATTTTTAGACAAAAGTAAGTTGTCTTGTTGTGCAAATAAGACCTTTCCAGTTGCGAACACAGACTGCTACTACTTCATTTTGACTGTCAAAACAATGTCCTTATAAGTCACTAATTACAGTACTGCATGATGAAAGGTTGTATACTGGAAATTGGAGAATGGACTGTTCCTTTTTACACTTGAAAAGAATAGCTCATTTGGGATATTTTGATATCAAAGCATCTTTTATTATCTTATTATTAGTAAACACATAATTTTACTGGACCCTACTTAGTTATGGCTTGCAGATGACTTCCGTAAGGGCTTAGTATTTTGGGGTTTGGTATGTGGAGCACTGTAAGTTGTGCGGGTTGGTTTTAAAACAGTCTTCGTTCTTTTTTTGTGACTTTGGAAGTTTTGTGGAAGAACTTCCTAGTTCTGGCAGGTTTTTCTCCTACGTTATGTTTGCTGCTGAATTGCATATGAAATGTGAACTAGGATTTTGTTTCCTTTCTTGTACCTCTACAGTTGTGGAAGGAAGCAGCAAATAAAAGATGTTTTGGTTTTTGTTTGCTTAAATACTCATAAATTCTGCATATTACTGTTAATTATAGAATCACAGAATGGTTTGGGTTAGAAGGGACCTTTCAAGCTCATCCAGTCCAACCCCCTGCAGTGAGCAGGGACATCTGCAACTAGACCAGGTTGCTCAGAGCCCCGAGGTCCAACTTGACTTGGAATGGTTCCAGGGATGAGGCTTCTACCACCTCTCTGGGCAACCTGGACATGTGATATTGACTTCATATGGACTGTGAAACTAATTTTTAGCAAAATCTCCTGAGAAATTTTACCTAGGTCAGCCCAGCAAGAACAGGGTGCTTATTTCAGCTCTCCTGCAGCCAGGCTCTTGTCTTCTCCCTGCACAACTTGGAATCGATGATGCATTGCAGCTGCTTCCCAGCTGGCAAGGAGAATGCCTGCATGTTAACTTTGTCTGTTTAGAAACAAGTGTTTCCTGAGGAATGTGGGAGATAAATATTGCACAGATCAGAGAAGAAATATTTTCGTTGCTTTCTGGAGCTGTGCTGGAGTTCTTCTCTGAAGAAGCAACGGTGCTGCTTGTGGAGGTCATAAGGATTGAATTTGTCCTAGAGAAAAATAGTTCAAACCTAAGGAAGAAACTTTGCTTCTCCAGTATGTGGGTTGGTTTCTTTTCTGCGATGCAAATTATGTAGTTTCTCTGCTGCATGTGTATGTTTGGTGGAGAACATGACAATCTATGCCTGTGGTTTTCTTGTCCTTCTCTACTGCTACCTAGCGTCTTGGCCGCTGCCTCCATATTTCCAAAGCTGTTTAAAGTGTGAGAGGTTGGGTGCGTTGTCAATCTGCTAACTGTGTTTGAGCATCCTGCTGTCAGGTGGAGTACATGGAAAAGTGCCAAATGTTGGGTCTATTTTGCAGATGAAAAACGCAGTGGCGGAGGAGTTGGCATAGCTCTACCTGTGCCTAGCTGTAATAAGGCCATTCACATTCTATCTGTGTGCGGGTGAAGTTGTGTCCAACTGTTGGCATAGGTTTCGGAGATGGGATTTACTGATGAGGTTCTGTTCATGTTACAGTGGGCTCGTTTCAGAAGGGTAAGCACTCCAGTCAGTCAGGAATGATTCCTGGATCATGGCAATATAAAATGAAACTTCAGCTCATTCTGAAGTCATCAAAGGCTTACTACGTCCTATCGGATGCTGCCATGATTCTACAGAAATACGGGAGAGCATTACGATACATCAAGCTGGCATTGCAGTGCCATGGTAAGTTGCTAGCACGTATTTGTCATCTGTGCTATTGCCTGTATAGGTATCAGATACTTCTGTAGTGCATGATTTATCCTAGTGGCTTGCAGGAACAAGTTGATAACTGTGTGTTTAGTTTAACGAGCTAGATGCTTAGTTTCTCAGGAGGGAAATCTGTCCTAAGAGTAACTCCTGTTGCTGGTAGAAAGGTGCTCCCTTTTGACAGATTGGGAAACTTAAAGTGCAAATTTGGAGCTTCAGAGCACTTGAAGTTGGTCGGCCAAGACCAAGATAATATTCTGTGGTCTAAATGCTGTTGCTGCAAACAGACTTTTTTTTTTTCCCCTGGAAATGCCTGGTGGTTCCTATCTCATTTAAATATATCCCTGATTCTCAGTAATGCCAAACTTGTTTGTGAGCTGAATTGGATTCTCCCCTGAGATGAAGTACATCTTCGACTGTTACCACGGAAAATGAAGGCAGTAAAATCGGGCTGTTCAGGATATTACTACTGTGATGAGAATAACCAATTGGGAAATGCCATTAGCTTAGTTCCATAGTGCTGCTGTTTTGCTTCTGTATTTGTAGGGCTTGGGGTGGGAGGAGGCTTAAAGCAAGGACACTTGATCTTGAACACAAAGCTTCAATATGCTTTTGAATAACTCAAAGCATTTGTCAGCTTTCAGACTTGTAAAGAGTTGAGAATCGAGTTAAACTCTACCTTTTGGGAATTAGTTTTTCAGGCTGTATCTCATTTTAGTTAATCTGTAAAAAGTCAGTTTTCCTTTAGTCAAGTCTGAGATTAGCATTTGTAATTACCAACTTCACTGCTCGTCTTGGACAACAGAGTTACTCTTTGTAAGCTACCAGCTACGAAAAGCAACTATGACTTTACAGTAGGTTAGTTCGTAGAACAGATGGTGTCTGCACAAAGAGTCAGTGTGACAGGTAACATGAAACCCAATTCTACTGCAGTCTGTATCAGACCTTTTGACGTCTTAATTCTTTTCTTTCCCCCTCCCTCATCTGTGGGGTGTTTCTTCTAACAGACACCTACTGTTGTCTCTGTGCCAGCATGCTCCCAGAGGTGTTGGTATTTCTGTGCCAGTGTTTAACCCTTTGTGGAGATATCCAGCTAATGCTTGCTCAGAATGCAAACAACAGAGCAGCGTATCTTGAAGAATATAATTACCAGACAAAAGAAGATCAGGAAATACTACACAGTCTCCACAGAGAATCCAGGTGCCAAGGTATGATGCTGGTACAAGCTAACCGCCATAATTCAGTTATGTGACAGGTGGAAGTGATTCCGTTGTGCCTCTTCAACACTGTGCACTAGTAATGTTTGAGAAGGAGGGTTTATTATGCTTCAGCTGTGTTCTCTTCAGAGAGAGCTTATTGTGGCTGTCATACATAAGGAGGTTGACAAGATATTGTAGGACATACCTGAAGGTGTAAAATAACTAAGGACAGTAATCGTTTAAGTAAGGGGTAAATTTTACTTATCTGGGTCTTACACTTGGTCGTCTTCTGGGGCATTTCTCTCTAGACCATCTCAGGTGTAAGTTTGTTTGGGAATCCTGTTTGACACGCAGGCTTCACGTTTTGTTTTCTAGTGTTTGCCTGGGCTACGGACTTGTCCACAGACTTGGAGTGCCAGCTTTCCGTCAGCTGCAAATGTTATGAAGCAGCTTATGAAATTCTTCTTTTCAGTAATTTAAAAAACCAAAATCCAGAGCAGCACGTACAGGTCCTGAAGAGGATGGGTAACATCAGGAACGAGATTGGAGTGTTTTACATGAACCAGGCTGCCGCAGTGCAGACGGAGAGAGTGGGCAAGTATTCTTTTTCCACTTCTGTTTCATGGAGCTATGACAATGGCGTTCACGAATAGTGCGAGAAATCTTGAGTATTTCTGGTTATGGAGAGACATTTAAAGAACTTTGCAGTAAATACATTTGTGTAATGGCCATTGGAAATATTTGTCTACAACAGAGTATGATAAAGTGGCTTGTGCACTGTACTTATCTGAGCCTAAACTGAATAATGGGATCTATAGCTTTGGAGAAATTCCTTTACAGTGTGTAGAACACCCTCAAAAACCACGCTGGAAACTTTGAACCAGCTCTGCTGTAGAAAGGAGGGCATGTTGCATCTTGATGTGTTTGGTTTAGCCCAGCTTAATTTAAACACCAGAATAGTTTAAGTAAAGTCAGCCTATGAATTTTTTGCTAAGTAAATTCTTTGCTTCTGGTTTATTTTTGGTGGTTGCCCAAGCTGCTTTGTGGGGTAAGGTGTTTGGTGGGGCTTTGGTTTTTTGAAAACAAGCCCAATAATGTCTTACCTATAAATAAGAGTTAGCATCTAATTCATTCTAGTTTATCTGATGTTTCATTGTAAACAGCTCCAGTCTCCTAAATACTGGCTGTTTTCTGTGACCTTTGTCCAATGAACTTTTGAAGGATTTTGGGTTGGACTTTCAATTTCGTAATTTTTCATCCTCTCCAGGTTTTTGCAGAACTGCTATTTAGCTGAAGTCAAAGCTCAAATACTGAATGTCGCTTGTCTGTGACAAGTGTCTTGTCACAGTAAAAGATAGTTTTTACTTGTTTCATACTCTATGTTTATAGAAGCAACTACAATACCCTGAAAAAAAAAATGTTCTATCCTGTTGATTTCCTGTTAATTTGTTCAATAACTTTGAAGAATTTGGATGAGGTGGTAAGTCTTGTGTCTTAACGCTAGTGAGCAAAACCGTATCGATGACAGAGCAGCAGCTCTGGAAGAAAAGCTTCTCCTGCTTTGAAGAAGGAATTCAGAATTTTGAGTCAATTGACGACGCAACCAATGCTGCCCTTCTGCTGTGCAACACAGGAAGGCTGATGCGCATTTGTGCTCAAGCACACTGTGCAGCTGAAGGGGACTTCAAAAGAGAGTTTTCCCCAGAAGAGGCCCTTTATTATAACAAGGTAACGTCACCCCATTTTCAGAGTGGCCCATACCCTAATATGCCTGTTACCGTAGAGTAATTGTAAATATCTGTAAGTCTCGATGTAGTAACTTGTGATATGTCTCCTTGAGGGAGGTTCTCTTCCCCCTCTACTCTGCCCTAGTGAGGCCATATCTGGAGTCCTGTGTCCAGTTCTGGGATCCCCAGTTCAAGACAGACAAGGAGCTACTGGAGAGAGTCCAGTGGAGGCTATGAAGATGCTGAGGGGGCTGGAACATCTCTGTGCCGAGGAAAGGCTGAGAGCCCTGGGGCTGTTCAGCTGGAGAAGAGCAGCCTGAGAGGGGATCTCCTCAATGTGATCAATAGCTACAGGGTGGGGTCAGGAGGATGGGGCCAGACTCTTCTCAGTGGGGGCCAGACTCTTCTCAGTGGGGGCCAGACTCTTCTCAGTGGGGGCCAGACTCTTCTCAGTGGGGGCCAGACTCTTCTCAGTGGGGGCCAGACTCTTCTCAGTGGGGGCCAGACTCTTCTCAGTGGGGGCCAGACTCTTCTCAGTGGGGGCCAGACTCTTCTCAGTGGGGGCCAGACTCTTCTCAGTGGGGGCCAGACTCTTCTCAGTGGGGGCCAGACTCTTCTCAGTGGGGGCCAGACTCTTCTCAGTGGGGGCCAGACTCTTCTCAGTGGGGGCCAGACGGCACAAACTGAAAAACACAAGTTTCACCTAACATGAGGAAGAAATTCTTTGCTGTGAGGGTGGCAGAGCCCTGGCCCAGGCTGCCCAGAGAGGCTGTGGAGTCTCCTTCTCTGGAGAGATCCCAAACCCACCTGGATGCCATCCTGGGCAGCCTGCTCTGGGTGAGCCTGCTCTGGGTGACCCTGCTCTAAGCAGGAGGTTTGACTGGATGATCTCCAGAGGTCCCTTTCAACCCCCACCAGTCTGTGATCCTGTGATTCCTGCTTCCATATTACCCCCTCACTGGGTAGACTTCGGTATTGCTGTTGAGGTTTGATTCCTTTGCTCTGATGTATGAAGGGCTGCGATGTTCAGATCCTGGTGTTTGACAGACTGCAGTACCAGGCGCAAGGGAGATGGAAATGCGTGGTCAGGATTAAAGTTAGGACTATAATGGGTGTATAGAAAATACTGAAGGAGGCTCAGACAGATGAGTTTGGAATGCTGCCTTGAGAAGGAGTAAATGGAAATAAATTTGTAGTTGCCGTAAACTTCAGCAGTAATGTGTATGTGTCTTGTTTTAGGCTATTGACTACTACCTGAAGGCACTCAGATCGCTGGGGAGGAGAGACGTGCATCCAGCCGTCTGGGATTCTGTGAACTGGGAGCTGTCTACCACCTATTTCACTATGGCAACTCTACAGCAGGATTATGCTCCGCTGTCCCGGAAGGCTCAGGAGCAGGTAATGAAGAGCATTTGGGACAACCTCTGCTAAAATAAGCTATTGTCTTCCTGGAAGAGTAAACAGTGAGGAAAAATTGATGTTGGAGGAACTTGTAAACCAATGTTAGATTGCAGAACTTCTGTGGAGTAGTAAAGCAAGCTGTAAAATGTTCCATCACTTGCACCTCTAAGGTTTTGCTTAATGAAAAGGTAGTGCTGCAAATAGAGATTTAACCCTTACGCCCCGCACATAGTGTGTTCTGGTTTCAAAGTAATCACAGTACGTCTCTGTTATCTCTTGTAGATAGAGAAGGAAGTCAGTGAAGCCATGATGAAGTCCTTGAAGTACTGTGATGTGGATACGGTGTCTCCACGACAGCCTCTCTGCCAGTATCGGGCTGCAACCATCCACCACAGGCTTGCTTCGATGTACCACAGTTGCCTGAGGAACCAGGTATCCATGCAGATGGCTGTGGTTTTGTGTACAGGTTCCATACTTAATCTCCACACATATTGAACACGTTGATACTTACCCTTCTACCTGCAGTGGTGATATATTTATTTAAGTGATATAACCGAAGAAACGGGAGGTGGTTTCTTTTCAGGTCACTGTGAAATGGAATGCTAAGAGCAAGTCTGTCCTTTACAGAGTGTATTGAGCTTTACAGTTCTGTCTACTCAACACAGTTCCATGCTTCTGTAGCAGAGGCCTTCAATGATCAATGGTTTCCTTGGTTTGGTTTTGCGTCCAAGCCACTCTTGTGACACTTAAGCAGGCAGAGAACAACTGGAGAACAGCTATGGTACCTCATGTACCAACTCGGGCAGTTTTTTTCTGATGGTTACCTCACGAACATAACAAACTCTCTGGGATTGACTCTGTGTCCTCCCTTGACTGCAGGTTGGGGATGAGCACCTGAGGAAACAACACCGCGTGTTGGCCGACCTTCATTACAGCAAAGCAGTGCGACTCTTCCAGCTCTTGAAGGATGCGCCCTGCGAGTTCCTTCGCGTGCAGCTGGAACGAGTGGCATTTGCAGAGTTCCAGATGGCGAGTAAGTCCTGCTCTGTCTTACCGCAGCAGCTTCCCAAACTCCCCTTTCCTGTGCAATTCCATGTCTAAGTAACGGAGAGGAGGGGTAATCTGCTTTGCAGGATAGAACCTTCTTCAAGAGAGATGTTTTTATCTTACTGATTTTGAGTTGACAAGGACAGTACATAGTTTTCTTGTGAGAACCCTTGAAATCTTTGGACGGAAGAAAAACCGCAGTCTGGAACATAAGCCATTTGTGTCCTTCATTTGTCCTTTTTTTTTTTTTTTTATTTTTAGGTCAGAACAGCAGTGCTGGGAAGTTAAAGACTTTGTTTGGAGCCCTAGATATAATGGCGAAAACCAAGGGCGCGTTCCAGCTCATCAGGAGGGAGCTTGTGGCAGAAAGTGAGCAGGTAAATTGATGTCAGGGGTTTAATTATCCGCTCCCTTCTCTCACACATGCAAGGAAAACCGGTCGTGGGGCAATTCACATAGTGCTTGGTTACTCTTCAGCAGAGCTGGTTACTTAAATAGTGTGGGCAGGGTCTGACCCTGGTGCAGTTCACTTCTACCTTGAAGTGAAAGTGGATAAAAGAAAATTAGACCAAACTGTTCATCCAGAGGTGGCTTAAAACGTGTTTCTATATGGGTGTGTGCTGACTGACTGACGGTCTGAGCGAATGGGGTGTTGACACTTTGTATTATCCCTTAAAGGTCTCCCATTATCCCATAAAAGCTGTCCTAAAGCACCTAAGGATGTATGTACGATATAAACAGGAATTCTCTCTTTCTATCTAGTATATTTAATGTTGAAATATTAAAATGTGGAAGTTGTGATGTTGGTACCACTCCTGTGCAGAGCAAGCTCGCCTCCAAGTGTGGTGTCTGACTTAATCCAGGTGCCTTGGAACGGTGGTTTAAATGCAGTGCAATGGTTTATGTTTTGCTTTCCTTGAAGGTAAGGAAGGACACGAGCAGTGCTGAGAATACATCACCCAATGATGCCTCTGCTGGCCTTAACAAAGAAGAAGTATTGAAACTGCTCAGTATTTTCGAATCCAGAATGTCATTCCTTCTCCTCCAATCCATTAAATTGTTAAGTTCAACCAAAAAAAAAATCGGGTAAGTTGAGTGCGTGTCAATGTGATCCTTGTCCATGAATCCTTACAAACTCTGCTCTTCAGCAAGCACCAAAGGCGGAGATTGATTCCTCTATGGAGGTGACTCTTCTGTGTGGAGGAGGAGCCAAGATACACCTTGGTTGCCTAAATTTTGCACACTTCCTGTGGCTTTGTCTGTGCTAGAGCACTTGGAGTTGATGGGCGAGAAGCTGCTGTGTGCTGCTGAGCTCTTGATGATGGGAGGTATCAGAGACAGCAGAGCTGAGCAGGCAGAATGCTTCAGAATCAACGTAGGCACAACAGCAGTGCTGTGAATAGAGTGGGGGCTATGTGGGGAAGATGCTCACTGGCGCTAACGAATTTTCTAGCAATATAGAATTAGAAATTATTTTAGAAATAATAGAAAATAGAAATAATCTGTCTTGCTGCCGGGATTCCAAAGAAATGTGGCTTCTTTTTGTGTTGAAGCAGCGTTGGGATGAGGTCCACACTATAATTCCTTATGCTACTGCTGCTGCTGTTTGATTTCGATGTAGGTGGTGTTGCTCTTGGGATCCAGAAAATACCTTTGATTCCCTCAACAGAAAATGGGTTGAATGGCAGAAGCTACAGCAGCACCACAGGGCTGTGTTTGTGGTTATACAATGTTCATTTCTGAAAATGTGCCTCTAGTTGCAGTGTATAGTCCAGAGCGTTCCCCACTGTTGGGACTTGTGTTAACAGTTTCTTGGACTGAAGCGCTGCTGATGCAAGTGCTGTTATGCTAAAAGTAAACTGTGAAATGGATTTGTTCTGCCCAGTAACCACTCTGCTGGCAGTGGGAGGCTGGGGAATAGAAAACCAGGAGACACAGCAGCGCTCTCTCGTGTTTCCTTCGCAGTGGGTTAGGCGCAGGGTTTGGGGCTTACACTCTTTAAGAGCTTCCACAAGGTGGCAACCCGAACACATGAGACGAGGTGGAATTTGTGTGTCACCAAGTAGGTGACCCAAGGAAGGGAGGAAATAGGTTTAATTCTGTTGTCTCCTAGTAAGAGAAAGTGTTGTGGGATTTCCCCCCCCCATTTACTTCCTCATCACTTTCTCTGATCATTTCGTACTGAAGATTCAGACATTCCGGTTTGAATACTGCGAAGGGGGAGTGTTGTTACAACACGTTAAACTTTTCTAAACCACGGGGATTGAGGGTAAGCTTAAAAGTACCTTTTTTTAACCTTTCTAGCACCCTGTGTTCTAACATCTTGCGTGTTTCCTCCATTCCACCTGGTAGAGATAAGGTCTGCCTTGTGTTTTAGTAGGCTTGAAAGGAGGGAGATTTGAGCTCACAAACGCTGTTGCAGGGTCTTGGATGCTCTTTGGCAGAGAACAGGAAGACTTGGTGAAATCAGTGTTTCATGGGGAAACTCACAGGCTAGCAATAAAACGGGCTGAGCTCAAGAGTTCCACCCTCCACAAGTTAAGTGCAGAAGCGTGACTGAACCTGGCTATGGAAACGGGAGGAGAGCAGTAACTGAGTGTCATGCTTCGTTCTGGGAGTTCTGGTAACCTACCCTGGGAACACTTTCAGTGTTTCAGCATTTCAGTGGCTTTTTATTGACTATCTGTTGTGTATAACACTCAAACCTGTCTGATTTCTGCCAAGTGTTACGAATTCAGATTGCTTCCCATTTCTTGGTAATTCCTGAAGCACTTCAGATTGAGCTGACTGCTGCTTGCATGCACACACACTTCATTTATTTATTGTATTAACAGCAGCATTTTTATTTTTTTTAGTTTGGGTCACTTATTAGTCTTGGGTGTGAAATGTAGCAGAGCAGGGTGGCGCAGAGGAGCGGGGGACAGCGCAGAAGTCCAGCACGTGTGTGATCAGTGATTCACGGCATTTGTCAGACAGAGAGAGCTGGTGGCAGCCTGGCAAATGCAGAGCAGCTCTTCTGTGTAGAGCATGGAACAGTCGCGTATCGTAGGGAAATTGCTTAGATGGGCAGAACTGAGAGAATGAGGCCAGGTCATGGGCTTCAGCCCCCAGCGGGAAGACGATGTCGTAGTGGTTTAGAGGGGGAGCAAACAGACCACATCTCCCGAGTGTTCAGGTGCCCGTTGGCATCCTGTGTGATCAGAGCAGACACTAACTTAAACAGAAGTACCGAGTTTTGGCATGGAGACCTGGTTATGGAGGATTTGCGATGTCACTTGGGATTATGACTTAATAAAATGGTCAGACTGGAGCCAAAAAAAACCTGGGACTCCTTTATTCCTCCTGCAGCATAAGCAGAGGCTCTGAGTGAGGACTGTGAAATGGTGGGAAATAGGAACTCGGGGGCTCAAACCAAACCACTAGCCATGCGGTTTCATAGGGAGGGTTGTCAATGGTGTGATTTTAATAATTGTTATGATAATTTTCAGAATAAAATACCATGGTCAGGTTAACTGTTTGTATCACTTGTTTTCATTTTAGGGGCATTAATGAAGAGGAAGTTGTTCTTAAAACAAACAAGCAAGTTTATTCCCTGCTATTGCGTGCAACCGCTAACAAAGGCATGACACTGCTGGAACGAACTGAGGTGATCTTACATCTGCTGGAGCAGCTCACTCCCAGCGACGCTGCCGGTGGTAGAGGCGTTCAGTGACTGGCGTGCTGCAGACCAGCAGAACCAGTGCCTTGCTGTGCGTGGGGCCAGAGTTGTCCTGCCCCGCGTGGCATTTCTATTTATTTAAGGCGATAATAGCACCTACGTTGTCCGTCTGGGAAAGAGCAGGAATTGCGTTTTATCCTGCAGTAACGCTGCGATAGTTCGCTTACTGGTTTCTTTGAAACGCCAGTTTGGGGTTCTGGATATAAATGGAATGATTTTTTTTATGTTGGAGAAGTTCAGGATTTCTCTTGCAGGCAGTGGGGTGTGCAGTGATAACCGTGTTTTCTAAACCATGTAATCTCCCGGTTGCTCTGCTTTGGTATTTAAGGACACACACTTGCAAACAAGGCTTCGCTGCAACGCTCTAATCAGTACCATGAGCCGCAGCGGTACCAGGAGATTCCTGATGAATACACGGACACACGGACACGCTACTTTATCCCAGTTTGTATCCCACCCAAAACTGTGTGCCTTTCCTGCTGGACAAAGATTAGCCATCACTGGGACTCTGTTTAGCCCAGACAGTGAAGGGGTTTAGTTCTGTTTGAATTGATCAATAATAGTATTATCTTTTTCAGACTTGAAACTGTGAATAAAAGAGAGCATATTTTTAAATAAAAATTTATTACATATAAGCTCACAACTCGGTCTGCCTTGTTTCCATTGGGAATCTACGTGTCAGTTCTGATGCTTCTGATTTTGAATGACTGATGTGAAAGAGAAGGCAGACTGGGGGCTTTGGGAGTCTGTGTCTTCCTGCCTTCCCCTGTCTAGAAGGTCTGTCCCAAAGAGAAGTGTCGCACTTGAGCGTAACCCCTGCTCCTGCAACTGAAACGGGTGTCTGAAGGGGATTTTCTAGAAGCGAGTTTGCCTGCCCGAGTGCATTATGCTGCCATTTCCCTGCTGAAGTGCAGTGCTTTCTGTGAGAGGACCAGTGACAGGCTGGGACTAGGGGGGGGAAGCTGTGTCACTTCTTGCAGCCTTGTAACAAAACTCAAGTAATGCTTCACGGTACTTCACTGAGTCAGGGCTGCAACCTGCCAGATGACCTACTCATAGAAGTCTTAAGCCCTCCCTAGTTTATGAACACTACAGCAGCTGGGTAAGACTTGTCCTCTACACAAGAACAGCTCCTGCAGTGTCAGTACTGCAGCAGCTGGGAGTCTGCTCTCTCGCAGGGAGAACTGGGTGGCAGCAGAACAGTTCTCTCCCTGTGCCTGTTCTGACTGATGGATCCACATCACTTCAGTTTACATTAAGGCAGTTGGGTTCCAATTACCTCTTCTCGGTACAGAGCAGCATCTTCCCTCACTGGAAACCCAGGTTCTACACTCAGAATTAAGCTACAGAAACTTAGAGGAGATGACTTTACACCCTCAGCACTGTACAAACAACAGGAATGACTGTCCTGAGGATGATAATTGAGTAGATGAGGATTTAAATGGTCTATGAATGTCCTGGCAGGAGCAAAGGCAGTGTTAGTGCTCAACAGGATGACTTCTTTTTCCACAGCTCAACAATTACAGCATAAACCACATCCAAACTAGACTCTGCTAACACCGTTATTAACCATGATAAGCCAGTTTATTTCTCTGTTAATAAATCCTCCACTCCAGGAACAGAACCCAAAACCTCATTTTTTTAAGCCTGAGAAGATACTCCGTGGCAATCACTGACCTGCTGTTGGCTCCACACATGCAACATCACTGCAAGAACTGTCCTACTCCTATGGGAAACTACAATCACCATTTTAACAGAAAAGTTTAAAAGCAGAACAACGAACAAGCTTGACGAGGAAATACTGGGGTCTAAGTCTGCTTTTCTTTTACAGAAGAAAAGGAAGATGGGCCAGTAACACTGACTGTACAGGGACACAGAACCCTTCCCTGCTGGGCCAGGAGGTACCTGAGGTGATGCGTGTATTTCAACACGCTCTTGACGCAGATGAGCCTCTCACAACTGGTTTCGAAGGAATGTCCACATGAAATAAATATTTACACTGCACCCATGAGAACACGGGGAATTGCTGAATGCTCTAAAACACGCAGGACACCTTCTAGATTTTTTTAGAGATTTAGATGCCAGCTTCTCACAGCAGGCCCTGACCAGGACAGGGTGACATAGTCCTGCAAAATACTTCCTTGCAGGACAACAAGTCTGCAAAATGGAAAGAGTTTCTTCAGCACCATGTTCCCCTTCAGAGGTGTGTGTGCCCTCACTCAGCTAAGCAGCAGTTCGGGAGGGGAAGTGCCTTTCGGATGCCAGCAGCCAGGTCCTGGGGAGTCGGAGTCTCTGCAATACAGCTGACGGGGAGTCCTGCTGCTTCCAGAGCGTCCGCAGTAGTTGGACCGATGGCAGCAAACTGGAATGACATTGTTTACAGTTTTAATCACTCTTACTAGTGACTTGGGTACATCGCCTTTCTTCTTCACTGACATTGGCACTGTGTCAACTTACTGAACAGTACTAACCCTTTACTCAACAATACTAAACCTTTACTCAATGTTACTAACCATTTCAGGTTGAAGATTTTCAGTATTAAAACCTGCCCATCAATTGAGCTACTTAGAACTTACTCAGGAAAGACTATTATTTATATAGGGAAGATTATTATTTATCTCTCCAGTACAAACATTTAAAGCTCTCAGTCCCGCAGAACAGGAAAAGTGAGAGGAATTTTAATGTGCCTCAGCCTGTAATTGCTGGTTCGAGCAGGAACTACTCGTGCCTGCTCATTGCTAAGAGAAAATAAACCCCAGCCCTGGAACCAGTCCAGGTCAGGTTGGACCTTGGGGCTCTGGGCAACCTGCTCTAGTTGCAGATGTCCCTGCTCCCTGCAGAGGGGTTGGACTGGATGAGCTTTGAAGGTCCCTTCAACCCAAACCAATCTGTGATGCTATACCCAGTGGAGACTGGGCAAGTTAGTTGGGGAAAAGGATTCTAGGTGAAAACAATCACTTTTTTAATAAACAAGGCTCTCAGCTACATATAAACGTTTGTATTTGCTATAACTTGTTTTTTCAGAGAAATAAACACAAACAAAAGGGAAGATGAAGGTTTGTAATGGGTGTAACAGCCTTTCTGTCTCTCATTGGCCCACCCCAAACTTACTGCCTGTTGTATTTCAGTACTTCTAAAGCAAAGATACCTTGATATGGTTGGTGAAATCCCCTGAAAGCTTCTGAATGTGCTGGAGGCAAAATTTGACACCAGATGGACTGAAGAACACGACACTTGCTGGAATTCCCTGAGTAAAAGTAACCACAGGTTGGCATGGATTACTCACTCCTGCAGCAGCTCTCAGGGCACTCACCCAAATCCCTTCAACCGTCTCTGTACAGATGTGAAGTGTTTTTATTGATGAGAAACAGCGGTTAAGCCAACCAAAGGGATGTCGTGTGGTGCAAACATCCTGCCAACGCCCCCTTCCATCAGGTGTGATTTCAGCCAAGTGCTAAACCCTCGTCATTCTGTGTCAGCTCTCCAGGCACTCAAGATAGAACCGCAGTATCACAACAACTCAAAAGGGCAGGAGAAACACGTTGTGACAGCTTTACACTGAATCTGCCAGCTCACTGCAGCAAGGGAGGAGTTCCATGAAGAGTGCAGAAAGTTACAAACTGCGTGTGGGCTACTGACTCTCTTCTGTATCTGCCATAAACTAAATACAGTGGGGCTCAGAACCCACCTGGGACCAGCAGCATCCCTCAGTGCACCCATTAGACTGCCCCTGCTGTGACCTTTTAGGACCTCTTGAAAAAGAACTTCCAAATCAGTAAGTCATTTAACCAGACACTAATGCCCAGAGTTTAAGAAGAGAGGCGACATGCTCAAGAAGCCCAAGGTTCTGTAAGAAGGAAAGGCTGTGTGTTGGATAAAGTTAATCCTAGGTATCACGTAGGCTCCTACAGATGCAAAATACAGAAAGCCCATCTTGATAAAATAAAAGCAATTATTAGTGCCGTCCAATCTGTTACTATGTGCTGATCCTCACAACGACATTTACTAGAGGGTTTTAAAAAGAGAAACACATCACAGCAAATGTATCTCAACAGCCTTGTTGACAGCATGTCCTTGGAATCCTAGCACTGAAAATGGGATCGTTAATACATTCATAAACTGGATAATCAGAGAAGGACACTGCAACTCTGTAGGGCAGATCACTGCTAGATTTGTAACACACAGCACAGACATCCAGTGAGATTTCAATGGCACTAATGAGTAATAAAGCTGTTCAATAAATAGCCTCTCTGAGTATCATTTCTGAGACGGCGTTACCTAAAGCAGTCTTGTCTTGCTCAAAGGAACAACCCCAGTACATAATTTTTTCTTCAGTTATTCCCCAGTAATCCTGACACCAACAGATATTTTAAAAGTTAGTCACAACGTGAAAGGTTTTGTTTTCTTCTTCAAACCGAGTCTTTTAGGCTCATTTATATTTGCCGTAACAAGTAACTGAGGGACTCTGAAACTTTTGCTAAAGGATTTTCTTGGTGGTCAACAGGGAAACAAACCAAGAGGCCTACACAGGATTTTCCTGTATCACCACGAGTATCATGGACAGAGAGCTGAAAAAAGGGGATATTCTGCTACGTGTTATCATATACCTCAAAAATCCTCACATTGCATCAGCATCCAGTACCTGTTGTGAGAAATAACTGCTCAAAGCTTCCTGCAGGTCGGCGTGCTGGGTGGTCTCATAAACAGTGAGGCTTTCCAGAGCGACACCTGGAATCGGGATAAACAGGGTTTCATTCATTCCTGTTATTTCAATAAAACACTCTCACCACTCTAATTGCACGTAAATGTACTATTTCAGGCTAAGAAGATAAAGTTCTGTGAGGGATTTGTAGGGATTTCTAGAGTTGCAAGCACTGGACCACCAGTGAGACTCACAGTATTTCTGTAAGTTACTCTCCCCCTCACAGATGAGGAAGAACATGGCAAATACCCCTGCCCAAGCCATGCTGTAGCTCAGTCCCAGAGCTGTGGGCACCAACCCCACCTCAGGATTTTTACTCCCATCCTCTAACTTACAGCCAACGTAACAGCAAACCCAACTGTTACTTATTCAAATCTGGTTCACAAGCTTTCGAGACAACTTTTCTCCTAACTGACTAATTAAAACGAGGCTCCAAGGGAAGTCTGACCTTTTTCTCTAAGTGCTGTAGGAAGTACTTCTCTCTTCAGGGCCCCACAAGGAAAAAGAAGAGCTGAGGAATTAGGTTTCTCTCCTGTAAACACACAAACAAGAATTTTAATTAATTTGTGTTTTTAATAAAGAGTAAACATGATACATTTGATACGTTGTAAAGGTATCAGACACTGAACGCTGCAGTAAATGCCGCACACTTCATCAGACACAGCCCTGAGATCATGGAAAACATTGGCAGTGCAACTGCATCCACAATTCTGAGGACAGAGGCTACTTAGCATGTAAATTAAAAAATATTCCGTAACTATAATATGAATGCATTGGCTAAAAAGATCTCTCAAGAGATAAACTGCATTTCTATTCCCCTTGCCAGTCCGCAAAGCAAAACAAGGACTCCGCAAGTCATCTCCTCCTCCTCCTCGGAAACACAATCTTCCTCAATCTTCATATTTCAAGTCTTAGTCCCACTCGGCAGCTGAGAGCTTGCTCTCTCTAAAAGAATATTCAGAGAAAGGACAGGAACACTGTGCTGAAGTTTCAACCCATCTGAAACTCTATTTTCTTACTTCCCGAAGGAAAAACGATTCAACTTCCACTGCCAGGGCAGAAGTGGAAAATGGAAACAACCCCCACCTCTAACTGCGGTG
Source organism: Bucorvus abyssinicus (assembly GCA_009769605.1). Lineage (NCBI taxonomy): Eukaryota > Metazoa > Chordata > Aves > Bucerotiformes > Bucorvidae > Bucorvus > Bucorvus abyssinicus. The sequence continues at coordinate 3,180,030 of CM020032.1, forward strand.
ACGTTGCCAACACGTGGAAGTCTACATGGCTCCAGGCGACTGCTAGAAAAACAAATGCTGTTTTTAAGTGCTGGAAGTAAATTCTTGGTTTATATCTAAGCATCAGAGATGCCTCAGGGTAAAAAAATGAACTATAAGGACATAGTAGAAATGAAACAGAAAGACCCTCGTAAGAGTCAACACGGATACATGTGACTGTCCTGACTGCCTGATTTATTAATGTCCTGATCTATTAGAAGCCATAGATGTGCTTGTAATAAATAACGGGGAGGAAGAATGAACTCAGGACAGAATGTAAAAGATTTTAAAACAATAACAACTCCCACCAGTTAACTGAAATGACAGTGTGGTACCTGCTAGGAAACATGAATCCTTTTTGACTTGGATTTACAAAGTGCAGAGAAATTTCTCAGCAGGCCCAGCATTGCCCTAAGGGTATCCCCTACTTCTGCAACCAACACCAATGTTACGCTGTAACAAAACTACACCAGTATCTGCCTTGAAAAGAGAGTAAAGCCAGCTAGTGAGTTCAGGAGTCAATTCCTTTACTGTCCCAACCACTTAAGTTGAAGTTGGTACCAAAGCACAAAAGGTGAGTAACAAAAGGAGTATCACTGCTCCAGGTTTTATTTTTATTGTCAATAAATTCAAACTACATAAAAAGGCTAGAGCTATTCTTTTCATTTACTTATTTTATGCATAAAATAAATATACACATAATAGGGAACATGATGTAATTTACTCCGTGCTTCAGAGGTTGTTATAAACCACTTGATAAACTGAGAGCGCATAAATAATGCAAAATCCAATCAATCACCGAGAATGATTGTATGTATCAACCCCAGGCTGTCTCCAGCGACTGAAATTTGCTGGTTGGTGATCCAAACCGAAGGGAATTCAGAGGCAGTCGGTTTTGTGAGGATAACGAAGAGCTGCAGCTTGGTGTGAACGCAAACAGCCTGCTGGGGTTTAGGAAGATGCTGTGTGACAGGCTGCACACACAGAGGTCTCTCCTTCCCAGTGCTGGAAAGGTGGAAGACAGGTCATTTTTCTCATCTTCCTCCTCAAAAAACCCCTCCATCTGGCAAACATTAATTTATTACAGAAACAGATTTCCTAGCACTAAAAATCCAGCTAAACCCCTTCTTTGTTTTAAAACATCTGCTGAAGAGGAGATGTGGGTTATTCTTCACTTAGGGCATTTCTGTGTTGAAAATTTCATTTTTAATTTCCAGAATTTATTATTTAATCTTCTGTTTTTAACTATCATTTTTATCATGAAACAATCCATATAGTTAAAATATTTTATTTGCCCATGAATTACGGAGCACTCTGCCCATAAACAGCAATAGTTGCCAGCTCCGATCACATGGTTTTTTTACCTATAAACCTCTGCCTTTGCTGATCAACACTCTTTCTTACCGATCGTTACACCTCACAGCCAAAACTGACGTGTCAGGGTTCTGGATATCATTTCCAGCACTGAAGCACCGAGCACCTTATTCAGCACGTTCACAACGCGCGGTCAGCAGCCGGGCTTTCAAACCAGCGGATACAGTAATTCCCCCAACATCCCCAGTAACTGCATTGGCTGGCTGAGTCACAGGGCTCTTCTCAGCATGGTCATGCCCTGCTCAGTCAGTGGACACTGCACGAACCTCCAGAGGAAGGGGTTTTTTTTCCCTTTTTAAATTTGGGGCAGAAATTCCTTCAGCAAAGGACACCTTGATATCAAACTGAAAGCACAGAGAAGGACCTGCCAGCCAACAGGTTGGTGCTGAGATACTGAACCTTTGGTGGCATTTTCTTCTGGTACAGGGATCATTTTAGCAATGAGTTTCAGGGTGCCTAGGGACTAATTCTGCTGACTTTTTTCGGTAACCTCCTCCCAGCCGACGCTCAGACATGCTCCTCATGGCTGCATCACCACCATGTGTGGCAAGCTCTGAGGTCAAACTCATGGCACTGGCAGCTCCTGCTTGTAACTTTCTTCATCCAGCTTCTATAAGCCTCTTTTTTCACAGCTTGCACCCATTTTATTTAAGGGCAATTCTGAAGCAATGGAAGGCACGTGAGCTTAATTGAAGTAGAAAGTTTACTTACTTGAGCAAATATATTCAGCTAATTTTTCAGCATTTCCAGACTTTTCTCCTTGTGGGGTAAGACCAATTTCTTCCACTATAACCAAAAGCAGCAAAGAAAAACACTGAAATCAAGGAGAACAATTCAGATTTACTATATCACAGAAACATGGCTTGATAAGGGAGACACAACTCGATCCATGCACACAAATACTCCTTTGAAAAGCAAAAATCAGAGCACGTGAAGTAGTAACATGGTACAAAAGATTCAATTTTTGTCCTAAAAAGACATCCTTGAAAAAAGTACTACAGAATTCTGGGGCTCGCTAAGCTGTGTCGGAGAGTTTGTAAACTCTCATACCTGAAGGAGTGAAACCGAAAACACTGACTGTGCTGACTGGGCTGCAAGTCCTGGCATGGCTGGGTGGCAGCTAGCTCCCAGCAAGCGTATCGCTTGTTGTAGCAAAAGCTGAAATCCTGCTGGAAAATCCGAGAGATTAACACCAAGTAAGCGAGTAAGGAGGAATGCCCCATGAGAGCATCCACAGGAACACTGGGAGAGTGACAAGCCAGCGCATCACGCTCCGTACAACTCAGACAATCACATTACAAGCCCTTTCATCCCATTTCATTTCCAAAGTGAATTAAAAAAAACACACGCCAATTAAGAAGAAAGGTCTTCTTTCTTTTATGACCAAATTTTTGAAGTAGTTACTAGCACTTCACGATAAAAGTAATGAAAAACCAGAAGGCAGATCCTTACATCTATAAAATTTCCCTGTATTTTCTCTAAGCACCCTTGAACAGCAGCTAATATTCCAAAAATTGTAACTACAAGACAGATCTATCTAACACTTCTTTTTAGAGGCTCCAGCTTACCTAGAGAGGCCGTAGCTTTTCCCACCACATACGCTGGTTTGGTGTTCCACCTTTGTTTAAGAGATTTTGACCAGGCTGAAAAACATTACATTAAATTTAAGCACGTGGCAACAACCTGAATGCTAAATGGGTGTTTGGACTTCTGCTTAATCTGCAAACACAGCTAACTAACACTCCACTACGTATGTCAGCAAATCTGGATGTACAAAATGCATTTTGAATGTATTTTTTTCATTGGGTAAATAGCAGCCTACAACATGTTTTTAAAAGCCTCATTTGAGTAAACAGTTCTTAGCTGCTTTTGTTAAGTAGTATTTTCAATGAGCACTTGCCCTGTGCCAAATGACATGCAACTCACAATGCTCAGTTATATTTTGGCATGAAGAATTTAAAAAAGCTTCAAAACTCATAGAAAAAACATCACGTGGTACAAAGGGAGATTTAAACATACAAACTGGTGGTTTAAAATGGAAGGCTTAGGCAAAAAAAAAAAAATCCTCTGTGACAACAATTAAAAGGGTAAAAATCTCTATCCATGCACCACGGTACTCTATAACATAACTCTTTCTTGTACAAGAAAAATAGAGAAACTGATTATATTTTAGACATACTCCAAAAATAAGTTACCAGCTCAGAAATAAAATGTGCCGGAGACCAAAACAGAATTACTAGGCAATGGTTTTCCTCCTGCAAGCAGTGTATGTTACATATCACACTTCTTGGATCCTGTTACCTGACCCCTGTGCCTGAAATCCTCATGGTCAAAAATCCACCTACTAAGTTGTTTACTATTGTGTCTTAAAATAGTGCAGCATAGACACTGAGTTCCTTTCCAGCATCCTTGGAAAAAAAATATTAAAAATAGAAACTACGACAGTAAAAAAAAAATCAGAGGAAACTATTCTAAGGAAGGAAAAAGAACCTTGAAAGGAACCCAAATAGGAACCAAAGACTCATTTTATTGATTACAATATGTATTTCAGCAGTTCCCAAAGTTCCTGATTGAGATTAGGGACGACCTCTAGGTAAGAGATTACATTTGACCGAATCTCCTAAAATACAGCCGTGTGCTGTTGGAAATGAGCTGATGGTGTATTTACTTACTCGGGAGTGTAACCTTACTCCCTGTACATTGAGTAGTATGAACACAGCCTAAATACGGAGCTGATAAAGTAGAGGTATGATGTAAGTGCACATAGAAACTGAAAGCCAGAACTTACCACTTTGTGTAAGGGTTTAGAAGAGTTTAGGAGGATTTGATAGATCATTGACATGGTAATTCCTATTTAGGACTCTGCAGGATTCTTACTTACAACTCATCTCTTGGCTCTCCTGGTTTACCATTTCTTCATTACCTTTTAGCCAATGCTTAATTTACTTGATAAATTTTATATTCAAGACAGAAAATCTGTTTTTCAGTAAGACTCCTATGAAGACCACACAGAAGGAGCAGCAGGCACTTTCTCTGAAATGCTCCTCTCTTTAAGGCGGGAAAGTTACTAAGCAAAACTAGGCACTGCAGAAGAAAACTCATCCTCATGAAAAAGCTCACCCTTAGCAGTAATTTTGCACCAAAAGCTCTTTCCTTTCATTTCTAACAACAGCGTAAGTGCAGAAACCCCAACCCTCAATCCCTTAAAAGCTCAGTTTCACAGGAGGCCTTTGTGATGCCAGCAGAACTGGGAGATGAAGCGTTTTAAAAGGGGCACACTCCAAACACCTGCTGTCGGGTGAAATCCAATTACAAGCTTCACAAAATGCTGAAACAGAAAGGCAAAGGAATATAAACAGGTTCTTACCTTCACTCTTACTATTCTCTTTCAGACATATCTTGATGGCTTCTAATGCTCTTGGGCTGGTAAAAACTAGGCCTCCATAACATTCTGGATGAGACAGCTAATTATGAACAGTACATATAAGAAGTAAATGAAAAAAATGAGTAAGTAAGTTTAAAAATGTAGTTGATAATTTATTTATAACCTTGTGACGATTGTCAGTAAAGGGAACATCCCTCAGAAAACCTTCTCAACACTTTAAAATGAAATATACCCATTGAAGAAAGAGCAGAAAGAGAACACAGGTTATGTCATTTTATTCCATGTAACCAGGAGAACCCAAATAATTTAGAACTTACCTTTTCAAATAAGCTTTCCAGAGATACGAATTCGAATGACAAAACTGGAATCAAAGTTGCTTCAAATCCATGTAATCCTAATTCCTACCAAAAAAGGGTTTACAGCTCTTGAAACAGATTTTGAACGGTGGTTTTTCAAAGAATTAAGTCAGCATAAATATTTCTTATTCCTACAGTAAAATACAACAGCATCTCATTTGCTTTTACTAGTGAATCTAGTTTGGTTTGTTGGTTGTTCAGTATGACAACATAACACCAAACAAACAGCTGTGGGTCAAAGGCCTCCTACACAGCTCCTGAATAGTTCCAGTACACACCAGTACATAGCTCTGAAGTCTCTAAATGACAAACCATCACCCCATGCTGCAAATATTCCTGTACGTCTCTGTAATTCTGTGAAGCCGACAGAGCCGCTCTTAGGGGTAAGAGCCACTCACAGGGCCGAAGGCAATCGCAGGAAGGACCACAGCAACAGGTAACCCCTTTTCCACATCGCATTCCCAGTCAGACACTAAGATTTTTATAATCTTAACTCTATCCATAAGAACATAATAGATATTAATTAATTCCAATGAAATTTTTTTAATAGCAATGCTTTGCTGAGAGCCTTAATGCTGAATTCAGTATGAATGGCCCATAACTAAAATAATTTTTTCACTAACAGCAAATTTTGTAGAACACTTTTTTCTTAATGTAATTTTCAACATGCACCCCTAATCATGATTATTTTTCTTAGAAAATACAACCATTTCAGACACCTTCTCCTAATTTAATAGTGAAGTGACACAACCGCTCACTTCTTTTGAAGTTTACTCACTTTAACATAGGGATCTGGTCCTGAATCTTTGTCTTTGGGATCCTTCAGCAACAGAACCTTCATTGTTCACCAAACACCCGCAGAACTGTGAAATACAATAAAGGAATTTATCTAAATTAGATGTAGAGGACTTTCTACCGAACAGCGACTTTACAGCTCAGCGTCAGCGACCCTGGGTCGCTACCAGTCACACTGCTCTGTACAGTGAGTAAGCAGTTAACAGACCTTCTCTGGGCATGAATATCCACCCTGATAAGCCCTACAAATAACCTGGGGTCTTTAGATAATGCTGCTGAAGGGAGGAACTCCAAAGAAAGTCATGTTACAAGGGAATGTTTTGTAAAAGAAGTAAGAACCCCTACAATGCAGTCACCATCAGCAACAGAATACACTCCTGTCTATAAAAACTTACTCTATTTATCCATTTCCATTCTAGTTTCCAGCCTGTGCTCATCATAACGACTATGTGAGGGATTCTACATCAAGTCATTTAATTCGATGCATTTGGGGTCTCACCCTTTTCATGACGGCAGTGTCTCAAAATTTATTTAAAAATATGTGTTTAAAAACATATGTGTGTATACATACACACATTTATACATCTGAATATAATATTTATATGCTATCTTTGATATATCTATACTGAACAAGGCAAGACTGAAAAAACATATTCTGCCATTAAAATGGAAGATGATAGCTCCTTAAGTTGACTGTAGTGCTGAATTCAAAGCCCATACAACACGTAAGCAAACATACCATGCATCAAAGTCAATAATGCAAGAATAGAGAGAAATCTATTCTCTAACTGCACGCTTGCCTTAATTATCGACGTGTTATCATCCCGATAGATTACGTACTAGCAAATCCTCTTTAAAATGACTAACTGTGAATATTCACATGTACCAAACGTCTTAAATTTTATTGATTTCTATCACATGCATTTAAATCCTCAAAACTTCATCAAAGACAAAAAAAACCTGTTCAGACAAAAATGAAAAAAGACAAAAGACAAAAGGCAGCTTTAGACGACAGTGGACAAAACGGGATCTGGTACAAGTAAGCAGAGCTCAGTGTCCCACATTTATCTGTAGCCAAAACGCTGTGAAATACAGGTGGTGAATAGGGTACCCAAAGCAACCCCCACCCCCCCCACAGCAGCTTAATGCCCACCTGAGATACTACACCAATTTTGTGTATTTTCAACTTCCATTTTGTTTAATCTAGGTTTTAAAATGTGGTGTCATAATTGAGGTGTTTAATTCTCACCGTCTCACCACTAGACATGGAAGTGCTGATTCCCACAAGATTCCAGCACTCAGTACAGACCCAGTGGGAACTGACTAGGCTCTGCAGTTCTGAAATAGAGAAGCCAGTGAAGTCAAAGGGAAGGACTAGATGTGCACATAGAAGAAGAAACAAGGACTTTGTTGAGGGCTGTATTCTCAAGAAGTTAAATTCTCACTCATGTCAAATTCAAGCAAACACCAAAGCAGATCCCATCCACGGCTTTCAAGAGCTGGACTCCCTTCGGAGTACCCAGCTGCTGGTGGCTTGGAGGAGGTAGGTAACTTTTCTCAGTCACTACCATTTTAACCATCTTTGCTTCAAGAACCCAGCAGTCTTGTAAAAACACACTTTGTGCCCTGTTCTTTGTAGTTCTGATACTAACAGTCTTTACTATACCTGCACCCTCAGTGCTTACACTCTAAGTACAATACTCTTACATTCCTACAAGCACTCTTAAGGTCTGACAGCACTGAGAAGAATGTTAACTCCAACCTACCACCCCTTCCTATTTCCAAAATATAAAACATTTAATAACACGATGAAGTCATCAGAATGTCATCATCATCATCATCATGGCTTGGCTTCGCGGACGAAGATTTGGGAAGGGCTTTGCCCACGCTTATTGCAAGCGCGTTGATGGCTGAAAAGGCCAATGCGGGATAGGCAAGACCGGTTGCAAAGAGCACACCGGAGGGTCTCCTTGGGTGGTATAGTCGAGGCACGGTTCTTTCTGCGCTGTCTTTTCTCCTCGAGCTTGATTCTACGCGTGCTCTCAAAGGAGACAGCAGCGTTCTGTATGGTGTGTCTCCAAATCTCCCGATTGGAGGCCAGGGTGGACCACTGATGGTGGTCAATATGGCCTAGGCTGAGGTGTTGTTTCAGGGAGTCCTTATATCTCCTCTTTGGAGCTCTTCTCTTGCGGCAGCCGGTGGCAAGTTCACCATAGAACACGATCTTAGGGAGGCGGTGATCCGCCATCCTGGAGACGTGCCCTGCCCAACGCAGCTGCGTTTTCAGCAACATGGCCTCAATACTGGTGACGTCTGCCTGTTCAAGGACAGCAACATTAGTCACGTAGTCAGTCCAGTGGATGTTTAGGATTGTGCGGAGGCAGCGCTGATGGAAGCGTTCGAGGAGTCGCAGATGGTGGCGGTAGATGACCCATGATTCAGACCCGTACAGAAGAGTAGACAGTACCACGGCTCTGTAGACACTGATCTTTGTACTTTTCTTCAGGTGTTTATTGCACCAGACCCTTTTATGGAGTTTTCCAAAAGCTCTGTTTGCCTTTGCTATTCTGTTGTCTATCTCTTTGTCGATCGTGGCATCTGAGGAGATGATGCTACCCAGATAGCTGAACTGCTGGACTGGCTGAAGCTCTGACTCGCCAATGGTGATGTGGGGATGATGGTAATCATCTTGTGGTGCTGGTTGGTAGAGAACTACTGTCTTCTTTAAGCTGACTTCCAGCCCAAAAAGCTCAGCCGCCTCTGCAAAGCAGGATGTTAAGCGCTGCAGAGCTGCTTCTGTGTGGGCAACAAGGGCGGCATCGTCAGCAAAAAGCAGCTCGCGGACAAGGTGATTCAGGGTCTTGGTGTGGGCCTTCAGTCGCCTTAGGTTGAAAAGGCTCCCATCGGTACGATATCGGATATAAATGCCGTCTTGTTCGTCGAGGTCTGCCGTGGCCCTTTGGAGCATCATGCTGAAGAAAACTGTGAATAAAGTTGGGGCGAGAACGCAACCTTGTTTCACACCATTGGCTATTGGGATGTAAATGTAAGGAAAAAACCCAAAAATCTTTCCCAACGGTATACTACAAGATAATGATACTTTTGGAAGGAGCAATTTCCAAACGTATTGTAATAAAACCCCCAGATGACTTCAGAGAGTTAATTCAGGTACCCCTGAGGAAAGCAGATTTCTAATTAATTACTTTAGGTAGGCAGAAAGGAATTAATTTCCCACCCTATGCCTTATTACTGTGTCAAGTAACGAATCGCAGTCAGAAACGGGTAAACATCCAGGCTTAACAAGGTGACTCACAACAATCCAAGTTATTATTTTGTTTAGATCCCGCATAGAAAATATATACTGAAAGCAAAGAATAATTACAACATCATAAAATATCATGAACAACTGCGAGATGCAATTACTTAGCTGCCTCCTCTACAGAGAAATCCTACAAGCTGGCTTTTGGACACAGCCACCCGGTTCACTGGCGTGAAGGGTGGGACTGCACAGCTTCAGCGCTCCCAGAAGCCACTGGCTTATTTTCAATCCTGCCAGAAGGCAGATCGTTTATCGACTCCAAAAAGGGGCTAAAAGCATCCAAGAGAGGACAAATTTCACCTAGGGAAGCTCTAAGTTTGTGCATTCACGTATAACATTGTATTTTGATTTGCGACTGCCCTCTGACTGCTTTTGGGTTTACTGCCCAAAAAATCAGTGTCTTTTTGCGTGGCCATAAACCTCTTGGACTGTCCTGTTCTTTCTGCTTGTGTAGCTCAGACAGGTTGACATGGGTTTGGTGACAGGTGGGATCAAATGAAAACTAGTGGAATAATGCCTGGTCCTCACAAGCAAGCGTGCCCCACCACCACCATGAATCGAACCAGAACACCATCTTAACAGGCAGGCAGAAGGCAGGTGAGATTCCAGAGAGGGACAAGTGCATGAGCACATTTTCAAACCAAAAATATGCCAATACACATTCAAAGGGGACGAAGTTAAAGCTCAATTCTGGATTCTTACGTACAGACACGTTTTCATAACTCACTGCAATGATGCAGGGGTCCTGGTGCACGGGCAGTGGTAAGAGAGGACAGTATTTGTACTGGTTGACTTGTGCCCTTGAGCTGTTCCTAAGGAGTGCCCTACAAATGGCTGAAATACAGTTTTGCACAGCTACCTGTCTGCTAAACACACGTAGAGTCAAGAACCCTGACAAACATCCCTAGTGAAGCAAAGAGCATAAAGAGAAAGCTCAAAAATAAGACGTGCAGCAGCTTGGTAATTTCTGATGTACTCTGAGAGAAGCACTTAAAACACAAAGATATATTTTAGATTTCTTATGTGGTTTATCTATAAATTATACATTTAAACAAGAGAGGTACGCACAAACTTCTAAACAACCATAAACAGTTTCTATTTAGAACAGTGAAAGGACTTAGCGGAGTCCAGCAGCGCTCAATGTGTATCTGGAAAAGAGAATGTGTGTGAATAATGTCATGGTTTAACTCCAGCCAGCAGCTCAGCCCCACGCAGCTGCTCGCTCGCTCCCCACCAGGGGATGGGGGAATCAGAAAAGCAAAAGTTAGAAAACTCTTGGGTTGAGATAAAGACAGCTTAATAGGTAAAGCAAAAGCCACACACACCAGCAAGGCAGAACAAGGAATTCAATCACCAATTCCCATCAGCGGGCAGGGGTTCAGCCATCTCCAGGAAAGCCAGGCTCCATCACTCTGAATGGCGACTTGGGAAGACAAACACCATCACTCCAAACATTGCTCCCACTTCCTGTTTCTTCCCCCTAGTTTATCTGCTGAGCGGATGAGGTCATATGGTCTAGAATATCCCTCTGGTCAGCTGTCCGGGCTGTGTCCCCTCCAAACTCCTTGTGCACCCCCAGCTACTGGCTGTCGGGGTGGGGTGAGGAGCAGAAAAGTCGACTCCGCGCAAGCGCTGCCCAGCAGTGACTAAACCATCCCTGGGTTACCAACACTGTTTCCAGCACAAACCCAAACCACAGCCCCACACCAGCTAATGGGAAGAAAATTCACTCTACCCCAGCCAAAACCAGCACCAACCTTAATAAGTTTCCCACTGCCAAGACTTTGTGTACAGGATGATGCTGCCCAGACGCTTCTGGCTCACTAAACAAGCACTTTGTTCACCTCAGCACCAATAACAACCCTGCAAAGACTGTTCTCCAAATTGGTAAAAAAAAATACCGTTTAAAACCCATTAGGCTTGCAAACAGCTAATAAGAGGACAACAGATTGTTTGTGTTGAGCACACAGACACAAAGATGAGGAAAAACTTGGATTAGTCTCAGGTTTGGGACCCCTCCAATTAGCTATGATAACAAACAACGAGAGCAATCAAGGCATTACATCATGACTGAAGGCTAAAACCAGTTTGGTGCTATTTCTCTGAGACCACATTACTTAATTTTAAGTCCACCTTAATTTAGAAGAAGGGTAATTTAGGTCACATTGCATTTTCAGAAAATTATCCTTACGACATAATTGAAAAGCTGCCCATTCACAGCATCGCACTGTAAAATTCAATATCCTTGTGCCTTCAATTAAAGTATAAAGTTGATTACAATGTGCATCTCTAGGTCTCTGATACAGTAAAAATGAGCAATACCCTCTTGTATTAAAAAAACCTTTGCAGGCTTTTTATGTACAACATTGTACAGAAAGAACATCCCTGTGGGTCACTCAAATTTAATTTGAAACGCTGTCCCCAAACTAATTGCAAACTCCCTCTAATACAGAGGACAGCCTGTAAGAAGAAATAAATGGGTCCTTTTGTTTCTTGCTGCCAAGTGGCACTGAGAGCTGCAAAATATATTAAAATTTTCTAATACTATTCCGATTATAAGCAACTGTATGGGTCACACACTAAAGCTTGATTGCCAAGTGCAGAGGGAATTGTCTGTTCCATCATAAACACACATGGAGATGAATTTTGAAATAACTATTAAGAGATGATTTTTAAAAAACCCCTGAAAATCCCTGGGCTCAGATTTTTGATGCTGTGCATTTCTTACCAATAGTCTTTTCCTACAATTAGATGAGTTTAACAAGCAGAGAAGACAAAAAGCCCACCTGTAACGCTGCTGTGAAGTGAGATTCAGAAATCTACCAAATTCACAGATAACGTAACACGTACATCATCACGTAACATTTACAACAAAAAATTTGAGAGTAATTCCTACTATTTGCATGGCTGTCTCACCAAACTCAACAACAGAGTTCTTTGACAGGGCAACCCAGAGGAGCTGCAAAGGACTGAGACCCTTCTACTACATCACAGCTATTTACCAAAAGCAAAAAGTTAGTGCCAATAGTTTCAAAAATAAAACTGAAAACAGTATATAAATACATATTGCACCACCACAGCAGCAGTTTTGCTGCAGCAGTGAAGCGCTTTGTGTTTCCTACACTCCACCTCCCTGCCTTGTCTGTTTGTTTGTCTGGAATTACCTCTAACTAGTTGGGAATTAATTTTTCATACAGCAGAAAGCACTTTAGTCCTTTTTAATCTGACTTTCAGTACTTTGACTAATGTCACAGACGCTCAGGACAGGCTTTTAGGCCCCAGCACTGCACTTCAGCCTCCCTTTGCCTCTCTTCTCTTTACAGCAGTGTGACAGGTTCAACAGAGACAGGCCAAGCACAGAGGTGGTGAGCGTGGAGCGAGCGTGGGGGCATCTGTTGCATGGGACGATTACTTCATAGCTTGTCTTTAACCAGAGGATGCTTCAGCAGGGCAGGGAGCTGCAGCAACGACCACGCACCCACACCTGCAGGTACAGATTTCAGGTGTATTTCGAGGCCCGGCAGAGCCTGGGTGACTTTCCCGCAATACTCCATTGCTTCTAAAGCCGGTGACATCAGCAGCACGAAGAGGGGTTTTTAGGAGCGAGGAGAGGGCGGGCCAGGACGTGCCCCCCCGCTCCCCAGCGGCCCCGACGGGGGCAGGCCCGACCCCGGGCGCCCTCCCCGGGACTCTCGCCCCTTCGCCCTTCCCTGCGATTCACCGCGGACAGGCGCGACATAGCCCACCTCCCGCCTGGAGAGCTTTGCTACGGTCACCCGGAGACCTCCCCCGCACCCTGCCGAGGACCCCGGCCCCGCGGGGAGCGGCAGGGCCGCGCTCGCCCCGGCGCTCACCTGGGCGCAGGGCCGGGAGCCGGGCAGCCCCGAGCGGGCACCGCGCCTGCCTGTGGCCTCTCCCTCGGCCGCGGCCTTCCGGCTGCCGAGCGCCTGCGCGCCGCGGCACCATGGCCACGCCGGCCAAGCGGCGGGCCCAGTCGCAGCCCCCCGCCGCGGAAAGCGGCTCGGAGCCGGAGTCGGGGTCGGAGCTGGACTCGGAGTCGGACTCAGAGGAGGAGCGGATCGATGAGGTGAGCGGGGCGGGGGGAGCGGGGCCGCGCTCGGCCTTCACGCGGCGCGCGGGGCCTGCGCCCGCCCTCCTCTGAGGGGCCCTCGGTGCCCCGGCCACCCCCTGCGCTCCTCCAGAGCCTTCCCCGCCTCTCCCCAGTCACCGTGACGGGAGTACGGTGTAGAACGATCGTGAGGAAGCCGTGACTGAGAGCTGTTGGGAGGGGGGCTGTCCCCTTGTAAAGCTCCTTGCGAGGCACCCGTGGGTCGGGGCCCTGCGTGGGGCCGCGGGTTGCCGTGTTGGAGTGTAGGGAACACGGTGGTGTACGTCGGTAATGGGTGATGTACGGTGCGTCCGGTTAATGGCTGTGGAGAGTCTTAATTTGTTTAATTTTTCAAATTGTAGTTCCTTTTCTGGTCTCTGTGTATCTGCACTCTGTGAAAATGGGTTATTTAGAGGTGAAACACGCCGCTGAGGGAGCAGCCCCCCTTTCTGGGAAAGCAAGAGGTCTGCCCTGGCTTTGAACTCCAGTGATAAGGCAGCCTGTCATTTTCACAGGGCTTAGAAGAGTCAAAGAATGGTTTTAACCCAGTACATGTCAAACTAAATATTTTGCTACCTTGTTTGTTTTCACTGGGATTTCACTTTGAGTTCATTATCTTCCTCTTTCTTACATAAGGCCTCAGTTAGCTTATGTTAGCAAATAAAAACCCCAAACCCTACCTTTTTTAAAAACCTATGTCATGATAAAAAGAGTAGGTTTAATTGTGTTATCAGCCATACTGGAATGGCCCTCACCATAGATGAAAGATGGAAGGGTTGTAACCTCTCTCATACCAGGCTGTTATTTTCCGTAGTGGCAAAACCATGAAGCAAGACCAATGTTGGAACACCTAGTGCTCTCAGGGTTTGTAACAATTTTATGGCTGTGATATGCACAGTATTCAGAACCACTGTGAACTGTGTTTTGTTCAGAATGTACTGGCTTAATCATTCAGTGAGACCCATGAATTCTGAAGCAGTCAGGAAGTTCCTGGATGCCTGCAGTGAATGCTCTATGTACCAGAAATACAGTCTGTTTGCTTATATAGGGGCTTCTCAAGTAAATACTGTGTGCTCAGTTACCTCTGTAGAGCTTCCTTGCTTTACTAGACCAAAGAATATCTGAGCATGTCTCCTGATTTTTATTCTCTCCCTCCCACCCCCCAAGTGGTTCTATACCTGTTGTAAACAGACCTTTAAGGCTGTTCTACCAGTGGACAATAAAGACCTTGACCTTGTTACGGGATTGGTGAGATTTATGAGTCTTAATTAGTGACGAAAGTAAGGCTCAGTTGTTTAGATTGTTCAGAAAGTGGAACCCAGACCAACAATTAAAAGGCAAAGTAAATGTGGGTGATCTTGAACAGAAGAGTAGGTAGGCAAGGCAGCTTCGACGGGCAGTGCTGTTGATACAGAATACCAGTAAAAATCTTTTGTGGGTTCACAGCATATGTTCTGGAAGGAGAAGTGGGAGTTCATATTCCGGTTTTGCTGTGACTGGGTCTCATCATGTGCCTACTGAACAGACATCCAGAGCGGGGTTAACAGTACCATTAGGATTTGAGGAAATAGCAGAAGTGTGGGTTTGGATGTAATTATTTAAATGTCTGCAGCAATCTTCATCTTTAGCCAAGACATTATGCTCCAGTCCCGCAGTTTGAAGAGTTTAACTGCCTGGATCAAGCCTCTCTACAGTCAGGGTCTGTGTGGCTATGGCAGACGTAATTGTGTGAACCAGATTGCAGGAGCAAAGCATTAAAGGTTTGTGCAGAGCACAGTGTGTAAGTTAGTTTTGAAAAGTTACTTTCACAGATGCTCTCTAAAGATTAGTGAAGAAACAGTAACTGCAACAATTGCTGAGGTTGCTGAAGGAGGGAAATAAGGTCCATTTTGGATGTTGACCGTTTCTTGTCAAGTTTCTTGCCGTTTAGCCTTGTTGTGATACAGCTGCTTGCCAAGTATCACAAGTAGGATTGACGCTCTCTGTTTTACTTCTGCATAGGAAGTGAACATTGAATTCGAAGCACATTCCATATCAGACAACGACTACAATGGGATAAAGAAATTACTCCAGCAGGTACTGTGACTTCTTGTTAGCTTGGTTGATGTGTCCATTGATAAATAATACCTAAAGAGATACACAAAGTCATCAGTTCACATTATCTGTATGGATTCAGAGCTCTACTGTGCTCCTGCAGATGAGGTAATTACAGCTGCAGTGAACGTGTGTCTCCTAAACCATGGCTCGGGAGTTTTACCCAGTGAACTGTGGTGCTGTTCCTCCACAGTGTGTGTAATCTTTCCACCTTTGTTGTGTTAACTGCTACCCAGAAAGCCTTGTTCAATGTTAATCATCTTCCTGGAGGATTTTGTTTGTAAATTACAGCCAGTAAAAACCAGACAAACCAGTAATGTGTCTGTTCAAGTTGGCAGCTTCCAGCAACTTCTGTTGGCTGTCTCTGTTGTGAAGCTGTGCTCAGGAAGCATTCGCATCGCACCAAGCTCAAAAGGATACGAGGTGTGCCAAAGGCCAGCTTGTGCAGGGTCAAGGAAAAGGTGCTTCAAGAAGCTGATTTTTAGTCTTTCCAGTATTATATTGAAGGAAGTTAAATAAACAAACCCATTAAATGAAAATCAAAAATTGAGCAGAGTATTGCACGACAACTTAGAGAAATGACTGACGTTACTTTCTGCTGAGTGGTCCATGATCCGTAGAATCACAGAATGGTTTTGGTTGGAAAAGACCTTTAAGATCATCAAGTCCAACTGTTCCCCCAGCACTGCGAGGTCCCCACTAACCCCTGTCCCTCAGCACCACCTTGACACATCTGTTAAACCCCTCCAGGGACGGGGACTCTACCACTGCTCTGGGCAGCCTGAGCCAGGCCTGGACAATCCCAACGAGGAAATAACTGTTCCTCATGTCCAGTCTAAACCTCTCCTGGCACAACTTGAGGTTGTTTCCTCTCGTCCTGTCACTTGTTCCTTGGGCATATCATTAGACCTAAAACTTATTAATACTTGTTTCTTATTTTCCAGTTGTTTCTAAAAGCTCCTGTTAACACTGCTGAGTTAACTGACTTATTAATACAGCAGAATCATGTTGGAAGTATTATCAAGGTAAGACAGAAGTTACGTTTCAAATGAAGCATGAAGTACAACACTTTATGTTGAAATGACATAACAGACTTTCAGAAGCGATCCTGTCTTTGTAATTCATCTGCTTTCTTGCTTTTTAGCTTTGAGCATAATTCTTCTGTGGGCCCTGAAATTTTCCATGCCTACTTTCAACCAAACAAGGAATTTGATTGATTACTTTGGTTAGTTTATTTTTCAATGTGGAAGGCTTTTCACTTTTCTCTCTAAATTGTGGTTTAGTGGAGTAATAATGCTGAAGATGCTGTGGAGAAGTTTGTTACCATCTCCATAAGAAATAGGACCTTGTGATTTCCCTATTTTCTCAGGATGTACAGAGTTACAGGCCACAAATATCCTGCATGCCATTTCCTTTTGTGCAGAGTTCTTTGGACATGGGAAAGGATCCCGAAATGAGTCCTGAAAAGTTCTGTGGCAGTGGAGTGTTCTGCAGAGGCTCCTGAGTTACTCCTGGCTAAGGAAGCTGTTCAGTACTGGGGAGCGCTCAAGACGTCATGGCCACGTTACTTTTCATCCCGAACAAGCTGCCCCACGGCGCATCTGTGCTGCTGTACCGTGTTGCATGGCATCATTGCTGTACCTTCCCTTTCTGACCCATGCCAACAGTTTTTCCACCTAACTTTACTATGATCCTTATATTACAGCTGCATGACCCCTTGTTCTTGCCCCAGGTTTTCCATTGCGGAGTTCTGTTGAGCTGCTTGTTTCACTCTCTATCCAAGCTCTGTTGCTCTTATAGAATCACAGAACCATCTGGTTGGAAGAGACCTTTAAGATCATTGAGTCCAACCGTTCACCCTGCATTGCCAGGGTCCCTAACCCATGTCCCTCAGCACCACATGTCTCTTAAACCCCTCCAGGGATGGAGACTCCTCCACCTCCCTGGGCAGCCGGTTCCAATGCTTCACAACCGTCTCTGTAAAGAATTTTTTTCTGATATCTAACCTAGATCTCCCTTGGCGCAACTTAAGGCCGTTTCCCCTTGTCCTGTCACTTGTTATATGGGAGAAGAGAGCAACTCCCACCTCTCTACAACCTCCTTTCAGGCAGCGTAAAGAGTGATGAGGTCTCCCCTCAGCCTCCTTTTCTCCAGGCTAAACACCACCAGGTCCCTCAGCCGCTTCTCAGAAAAGTTATGGTTTTTAAGACTTTGCAGGTTTATTTCCCTAAGTTACAAACTGGAGAAAATTGGTTTTGCTTAAGATGTTGCCATCCCTTGTACTGAGATGCTGCTCATTATATGTGAGCTATCAAATTTTAGTACCTTTCAAAAGATCCTGCTGTAGAAGACACACGACCTGCCTCTGTATAGCTGGCTCTGAGAACACAAAGACATTCAATGATGTGGCGCTTTCATAACCGTAACCAGAACTGGTAGGTTGTGTGTTCGTACAGATTACCTAGGTGGTTGTCATCTGCTGAGTGTCTTCTGGAAGGAAAAACATTTCTTGCTGCAGAGAGTGGAAATAAAATGTCAATATGAGTTGTTGCTTTTTCTCTCATTAAATAGCAAGCAGAAGTCCAAGAAGACAGTAGTGACGATGACGAAGATGATGATGAAGTCTTTGGTTTTATAAGCTGCTTAAACTTAACGGAAAGGAAGGTTGGTGTTCCTCATCAACGTCTAGACAGCAATAAATGAGACTGTGTCCTGCCTTTTCTGCCTTGTGTAACAAACCTTGACAGCCAGACCAGGATGTTGAATTCCACCATGGAGAACCATGGTCTTAAAAGTTGCACATCACTTAGCTTCCTTTTGTGTCTGGTCCTGTGCAATTTGCTGAAGGTCGAACATAAAACAAAGAGTGGAACAAAGAGTTAAAACTAAGTTTAAGCAGGTAACTGAGCTGCCAGCCGCTTGTTTGCTTCACTTTCACCTTGTGCAGCCTTTGGGTTCTGCTGTGTGCTGGTGTTACAGCTCCTAGCTGTGTTCCTAACGGTTAAGAACCTTTGTTTGCCTTCAATTTCAGGGTTGGTAAATAATTTCAGGGAAATTGTACTGTGCTTTAGAGCCTGCTTGAGGAAATTGCCAATAGAGCTGTAGAATATTTGTGTGAATTTCACATTCAAGATTTTCTAGTGTAAATAATTGTTCTAGAATGTAAAGAGAATATACCTTTTGATTCTAGGGTACACAGTGTGCTGAGCAAATCAAGGAGCTGATTCTGAGTCGCTGTGAGAAGAGCTGTGAACAGCACGTCGTTGAACAACTGAATAAGCTCCTAAATGACAGCACTAAGCCCATGGGTCTTCTGCTAAGTGAAAGATTCATTAATGTCCCACCGCAGATTGCTCTGCCCATGCACCAGCAGCTGCAGTAAGTTTGTTCGGAGTGTTTCAACATGAGGTAGAATAGTATTTTTTCTTCATGTTTTTTCTGAAATCTTATGTCTATAGAATGATGTTAAGACAGGTGATACTATAGCTACCAGCAAGACATGAACAGAAAGAACTGCTTTCATCTCATATAAGGACTTCAGTTAATTTATTAATATTTTTTATGTCTTTAGGCTTTTCAAACTCTGTAAGATAGATGAAATCATTTAACAGTACGTGCTGTTCTTCTGCAGAAATAGCTGTGTGTATATGGTAGTTTATCTTTGTATTGCAGGTTATTTTCATATTGATCTAGGAAAATTTAAAAATGAGAACTTTCTGTAGCATGCTGCTACAAGCAGCTTGGGTGTTTCTGCTCCTGGGTTAATGCCAGCTCTGGAATGGAAGATTTGGTCTGAGCGACAGGCTTACAGGGTGAATGAGTTCTGGCCCATCAAAACCATGTGCCGTGTTTTGGTTAGTTTCAGGTAAATGAGTGAAGCAGGTGAGGCGCTGGTTGATCTCTACCAGTTCATAGATCTATATCTTAAACTGGGTGACAGTAAGTGAATGAATCCACTGAGATACAGTGTTAACATTGTTTTAGTGCCATGTTGAGAACCAGGACGTTATGTTGGATAAGTAACTCCAGTAATCAAATGAAGATAATTAATTTTTCTTATTTTTTCTTCTTTTCTCTCATGTGAGATGAGATTAGAAGTCAGATTAAGTTGACTGCTGTCATGGCTCATTTAAACAACAAAATACACCTTTAAAGAGTTAATACTTTGATAGGAAAGAAAACATGTCGATAGGGTTGGTCAGGAGGGTTTCTAGAGAAGGAAATGAGGTGCTTGAAGGCTCAGCTTTTAGGTTTACCACTAGTACAACACTTGTCACAACTCAAATTCAGATCTCAGCCTCTTTGCCTTGAAGGATTTGAAGTGTCACAGTGACGGTATGTTTAATACAAGGGTGGGCAAGAGCATTTTCTGCCTCTTCGGTTATAGTTCCTCACTGAAGTGTCAGTGTGGTGTATTTGTAGGAGATCTGTGCTTAGAATCATTTCACAGACTTTCTGTCATGGGCAAGAATCTGGGAATAAAGGGTTAGGTTGTGAGGTGTGGAAAAACGTCCACATTTTTGTTGTTTTAAAGTACAAATTGTGTGTTCAAGTCCTAGAATGTATATGCAAATTTTATTTGCTGAGGCACTCGTGAAAGACAAGGCTGTATTATGGACATCCTTTCTATACAAATACATGACAAGGTTTACTTGTTGAGGGTTTATGTATGTATGTAAAAGTATTTTTAAATTCATTTATCTGTAGGAAAGAGCTGGCTGAGGCACAGAGAACAAACAAACCCTGTGGAAGGTGCCACTACTATCTTCTTATCAGCAAGACCTTCACAGAAGCCACAAAGAGCAATTCTAAAAGGAGGGAAGGGAGAAATCAGCAAAAGGAGGAATTAATGTTTGCAAATGCAGAGGAAGAATTCTTTTATGAGGTAACATATGTGATTCTTTTAATTTATTGTGTTTCATTTTATTTACGTATCAGCAAAAAGCGGTGTTTCACCTTAAATTCAAGGGGAGGTTTAAATAAGATAACTGTTAAATTAAATCCAACTTTTTTGTAATGTGGAGAGATGAGCAGGCAACCTGTTTTTGTGTATCAAACACAACACCTTTTGATAATTAGAGAATCATGGAGAGGTGTGCATCCATAAGTCCTAATTACTAAATTAATCCTCTCTGTTGGCATGGATTTGCTAATAGGTTAATTGTACAGGGTCACAATTACTCTGACTGAGATGGTGTGGCACAATGTGCCTGTGGCAGCGTTACTGCCTGGCAGTGTCGCCAGTGCTGAGGATAATGGAAAAATTCAAAAAACACCTGAAATAAGCAGAGACTTTAGGGGGAAGAGGCCAGTGTCTTGGCCTCAAAGAATTAACAACCTACATCTCTTTAATCATACAGTACTGCTGAAGAGATTTAATTGAATCTAATAATTGTCAGACTTGTTGAAATACTGTGAATGGAATGTCCACACTTTTAGGACAAACAAATGGGAGTAAATGTGGATATTGAGTTTAGCAGCTTCCTGAGGTTACGAAAGTTTGAAATGCCTTTTGTTTGGGGAACAGCGTAGTTGTCTTTTTCTCACCAGGACAGTGGTGGAGTCTCCATCCCTGGCGGGGTTTAACAGCCGTGTCGAGGTGGTGCTGAGGGGTTAGTGGTGACCTGGCAGTGCTGGAGGAACGGTTGGACTCGATGATCTTAAAGGTCTCTTCCAACCAAGATGATTCTGTGATTCTGTCTTCTTTAATCTGAGTAATATGAAATGTGAAAGACTTGTTACATTGCTGTGTCAGCTGAACAGAGAAGAGCGTGGGGGTGTGAACTGCGGAAAGTGCAGGTTAGCTTGAATTATCTGTTGGTGAGATTCAAGCTAATCATCAGTGTTCAAGAGCAGCAGCTCCAACGACAGGTCGTAGCTCACCAGGGAGCTCTAATGTAATCACTAGAAGAATAAGATTCAAGAAAATGCAGAGGAATCTCTGTTGTTAGAGTCTTGATTAGCATCTGCAGTGCATATTAGTACTTGAAGACACAGATCTCTTTTCCTTGCCCCTGCATCGTGAGTCCTGTGTCAGAGAAAACCAGCTGTGGAGCCTTTCAGTAAAGTTGGTGATGCAGTTAAATGCGTTTCTCTGAGATCTCTTCCCAGGAAACTTAACAGAGGCAGAGCTTTGCACTGTGTCTTTGGTATTATGTGGAAAGCTGATTGATCTATTTTCTTTCAGATACCTGTTAGTTTCCAAAAATGCCCAGAATAAACAACTTTTGTAGATCCAAACAAGTAGCTATCACTTCCCTTTTCTGTCTCTATTCTACTCAGGAGAAGTGTATTAATAAAAAGTGCTAAAATACAGAGATGAAAACATTGCTTCCTATTTCCTAAGGCAACCTGTGTACACAGTTCTGCTGGTCCTGAGCCAAACTGGACGAGGGGAAGATGCAGGAAATTAAATTAAACATGTACTTTGAAATGCAAAGATTTTTTTCATTGTTCTTTATTATTTTTTTTTCCCAAACTTTAAAAATATTACTCTACAATATTATTGCTTTGTCAAGAGACCATTAGTTTTCTTTTCTGGCAGTGCCTACAGGATCATCATATGGTTAACAGCAAAGGTTCCTGTGTGTGATCATTCCTGACACTCTCTGTTAGAGGCTATGGCTGTGATTATGTTTCTTGGGAGGAAAAAAACCCATAGGGAATACTGCTGTAGCCTCTAGGCATTAGAAGTTTGGGGTTTTCTTTTCATGTTCTTACCACAGCAGCTTTACCAACTGAGCCTGAACTCTGTGTAAACATGTTATTGAAAAACAGGAGGGAAGAAGCCTGTGATGCCCAGGAGTCCACGGGTATTATCTTCTAGAAAGCCTGTTTGCTATTTATCTCTGCTTTGTTATTTTGAGAAGCGTTTTCAAGACTGTGTTTTATCTAAATGGCAATAATTTTCAACTCAAGTGGATAGACTCGAGCTGAACGTGCTTTTCTTTTTAACAGTCGTCCTGCTGTTTTTAACAAATTCATTTTAAATGTTATGGAGGATATTAGATTAAGTGGGTCTCTGCACTTAATAATGTATATGGTTAAATGACTGTTGGAGTGTATATCCTCCCCGATCACACATAATGTTAATTAGGTTGCCATAAAATGGTATTAGATGTGGCGAGGCACTTAGAGCTGTACAAAACAGAGGTGCCTTTTTGCACTTGTCAGTTCCCTGTGCTTTATTCTGTTCCTTAAAATGGTATTGAGGGAGCAGAAGAAAAGCTTTATTATAACCAGACCTGGAATCGATCAAAGGTTTAGGGCCTCATTGCTCAAATTGTTTGTTCTTGAGCAAAGCTACTCAATTAATGTGAGGGTTCTTCCAAAATTAAATTTACAACTTTGAGATACTGTGAGTAACTCAAAGTACTGTTAGTACTGTTAGGAGACTGGATCTTAACTTTCTCTGCAACGGAAAGAGATGAGGAAGGTTCTTCTCCTTAGGAGTTCAGTTCCTACTGCTTAATCTGACTTGTGTGAGAGCTGGAACCATTTGTTAGGTGAGTCTTTCTTATCCATCAGGCAATTTGTCTAGGAAAGCTAATAAAAAAGAAACTCTTCTACCTGCACATTACATATCACTGAAAAGAAATAAGACATGTTATGGACACCTCCCTGTTTGAAGAGGCAGCCATTACAAATATGTCTTTCGGTGGCTCCAGCCGTCTAGAGACTTTTTAGCGGACCCTTTGAGAGGGAAGAAAATAACTTCTTAATAAGTTTGTGCTTAACGGAGTCATTATTCTTACTTTTTTTAGATTATATATTGTCTCCATGCTAATTACAAATTGGAATCCTAATGCATTTATTTCTGTTGTTTAGAAAGCCTTTCTGAAGTTCAGCTACTCCGTGCAAGAGGAAAGTGACACTTGTTTGGGCGGCAGATGGTCCTTTGATGATGTACCAATGAAACCTTTGCGGACTGTTATGATAGTCCCAGCTGATGGGATTAATGCCATCATGGAGAAGCTCAAAGACTATCTTTCACTCTGAACTTCCCTATAAACACCATGCTTTGTGAAGCAGCCACGCAGAACAATGACTTCACAATCTTTTCAGAAGACGGCTGCTGAGTTATGGTTTTGTACGGCTCAAATGCTTCCTCTATACACTTGAAAGACAAGCAGGTGGTACAACTAAAAGTATCCATCACTTTAATATTTTAAAATATTTTATCTCACTCTACTTTGGTATCATCATTAAGCAGCCAATAAAACCCCAATGTTACAAGAAAACTTGAAGATCTGCTCAGCATGTTTTTAACCAAAAGTAAATTGTATATTTTTATTACAAAATAATGCAACTCCTTTTGTTAAGAAAAGTGCTTTTTCTATATGTTTCCTCTGTCAAATAGATTTATGTCAAAAGGTCAAAAGAATTACATGGGCAAAGATGGAGATGTGTAGTGCATATATTGCTTTTATTTATCTTTGGCCAATATCTGATAGTTCAGTCTAAAATCACTGAATAATACATCGTTGTTCAGTCGGAGTTTGGGGAAATTTTTCGTTTTCTCTGCTGTCATTGTTAGTTTTCTGTTCCTCCTTCATGTTCGAAACAGGTGATGAGTGATTGATCACTTCCTGCAGAATGTCCTTACTTTCACTAGGAGGAAGGTTGCTAAAATAATACTGAGGTACCAGCTCCACGAACCTGGTGAGGAAATAAGACAAAACATTATTATTTTAATTGAATTTTGAAATATTTGAATAGCTATTTCCAGGACGTACAAAAGACATCAGCAACACGCTGATGGATACAGCTACAAAGTTGGTATTTCAACTCAAAACCAAAACTCTCTGCAAGATGTAGGAGTTTGTGTTTTCACTAGACTTGCACATAATGTCTCAGTCTCCACTTCAGGTGATTGTGGTTCAATTCTCAGTGTTGCCGATTACATTAAATAGCGATTTTTCTGGATTTGAACATATTTTTGGTTCAAGAAAATTATGAAAATTGCCTTATTATAAACATTGGAACTAGAAGAGGTAGGACAGTGAAATGTATGTTCTCAATGTAAAGAGATTTTTTGCAGAAAGAAGACTGTAGTCTTGAATCCATAAACAGTTGATATGGGATGATTTGGCTGGCTGGGTGCATAAAACACGTCGAGAAAAAGATTTGCTGGAAAATAGCTTTTCAGAGAACAAAGAAATTTCCAGCTCGATTAATCTGTGAGTATACTGCTGTGTTGTCTCTGCCATCACTTTTTTTTCCGTGTATTTTAGTTTATAAGAAACTTCAGCAGCTTGTAAGGTGTTTTTTCCGTGGGTGAATTGATTACAGTTACAGTGGCAGACACTGAGACTTCCTTCAGTACCTGAACACATCAGGAAATACAAAAAGCTGATTTAAATGGGTTTGTTTTGTATGAAAAGAATAGTAAGGGCGTGAGATTACAATTCTTCCCTTTTTTAATAGTTCTGAGCTCTAAAGCAGTGAGTGTTCGGAATGAAAATGAAGACGTCAGGCAAACCTACGCTCAGTGACAGAACAATACTGGCAACAAAGAAAACAAATTTGTCTCACATATATTCACTAGTGAATATGAAAAGCGACACTTTCTTTACCCCTCATCCTTTTACTTGACTAGGTATGAAGATTGTCCTTTTCTTTTATGTCTATTTTACTGATTTTATTTTATTTTATTTTTTAAGCCCCCCATCCCTGCCTAGAGTGAATCAGTTACGGTTGGAATATTTTCTCAACAGGACCAGAAGATAGCTGTTTGTGAGAGAGAGAAAGGAAAAGGGGAAGGTGAGCAGAGCCGACTTCTCCAAGCCTTGCTCTCGATGTACACACACCTCCTTACCCTTTGTTTGTGACTTAAGTTATGCTTTTGTGGTAGAGCTATGAGTGAAGAAACAGTTTCATCATAGTTGACTTACAGATCGGGTGATATCTCGGAGACGACTCTGATGGAATTGTCTTCTGATAGACTAAACTCGTGGAACAAAACCCACTCAGGAATCTTTCTGGTGTTGTAATACAATGAGAAAGGGTGAAGCTGGGCCACTTGCCTGTGTGTTAACATTAAGTAGTTTCCTGAGCCATCTACATCACGAGCAATCTAAAAAAAAAATGCAAAGAGTGTCCGTTACTTAATTGAATGTACCAGACACATAGATCAGTGTTTGCCTTTTATATTAAATCCAGGAGTTAAACTCCTATTCGGATACTTTGAACAGGGGAGCCTAAACCTCTCCCAAATTTCTGTGGGTCTGGATACTGTGAAATGAGGCCTAGAGCTCAAGAAAATGTTGATCTGTGTATTTGAAAGGAAACCATCTGTCACAAATGAGGGCAGGCTTATATAGTAAGTATGTGAACTTGGCTTTGAAGGGTCTGTGTGAAAACAGATGTACTTTAAAAGAATTATAAGGCTTTAAAATACAATGTGTGGCAGGGCGCTTGAAGCAGTGCCGTTTGGAGGGGTCAGTCTGGTGTTCAGTGGAGCACAGTGATGTGAAGCTAGAGTTCCTCGTTCGTTTGAGGTGAAGAAAGCTGTATGTTGTGTATACCTAAACAGAGTCAGCAAGTCAATTCTCTCTTTCCAGGGTGTTTTCACAAGAACGTCTTCAAAAAGGAAATAATGTCTGAGAGAATATTAAAGAGTTTGATGAGGTTAAAGAGTTCTTTGAGTGAAAGGCATATTGACAGTTCTCCTCTTGTGTGGACTTCATGCTGCGATAGCTGAACCCCCGAGAGAAGATTGGAATGGGGAGAAGGGTTTGATACACTGTGGAAAAAATGGCTTTTATCCTTTGTGATGATCAAGAGATTTCACCACCCAACTGAAGTTCTCTGAAAGCATTCATGCAGTAAGATGAAACCACAATATTTTTGCCTTACGTGCATAAAGTAACCAGCTAAGAGAGATTTCTTAATGCTTAGTATATTTTCTTCTGATCCAAAAGCTGGTTCTGAAGCGGGAAGTTCAATACGCTTCATAATCTCTACTAGTTCGGCTCTGATAATTTCTGCCATCCTCAGTGCAGAACAGCTTAGAAAATAATCACGACACCATTTCTCACTGCTGTAGTCTGTGGAGGAAAAAAACAGTATTGAGGCTTAAAGCAAAGTCTTCCTATCCACAGAGCTACTGCTCTGGAAAATGCTCTTTGACTGGTGCAATAGATGAAAACCATTTTGGAGCGAGTAGTTGTGTGAGAGCTGTCCAGAATGCTGATAGCAAGAGCCGTATGGACAGCTTGGGCTCATTGGTGTCGCTTGTAAAGAGAGCGGGCAATTCTTGATATCCTTACTGAGTTTTATAGAATTGTAGCTGTATCTTTCTGAATAAAAGTGCTCAAAATCCCTTTCTTGGTCTGTGAAAAGTAATAGCTTCAGACAGAATGGAGTAGCAACTCTTATTTTCAGGCTTTCAGGATTCAGGCTGGGGTATGGAACTGAAATCACATCTGCAGTGCTGGTGATGGTCCTGCGTGCTGCTGAAGGACAGGTTCTCTTGGACCTTTCTCCAGCATGCAGCGTGACTGAACCAGAAACGTTCCTACTGCCCCGTTTTACTTAGTATGTTTTTATAGCGTAGTTTTTAGTGTAAGTTTTTACTTAGTATATGCAACTCTATACTGCGTATATCCACTGTCTAAGTAGTGGACTCAGGCAAACAAACGTGAGCAAGATGTTTGAGCACAGGAAACCGCCGTGAAGAGCTTCTGTCTGCTGCGCAGTCCCCTGGCTTTTATTTGGTTTCCTCTAAAAGTGAACTTCTTTCAATTTTTCCCCTTAAACTTGTTAGGCTGCTGGAGGAACCCAGTCCCACCTCAACTGTGTTTATATCGTTTCACATCTTAAACCTGTGTTTTGTGCTGTTACAGGAGGAACCATCGTTCTGGTTTTGCAGTGTCACTTCAAATGCCGGTTGTAACAGTGCTTACCTATCCTGTTGCTCTCCAAGGCCATTTTCAATTAGTTAATAAACTAAAACTAATATTCATTTACAACAGCTGCTATCTCAGGTTTCTCCCTGCACATTAGCAGTTCTAGAAGGAATCTATTCAAAACGCATTTCTGAACTAAATGCTAACAATGGCTTGGTTTATTTTTTTCCAAATTGGTTATGGTGTGCTTCATTTTGTGCAGTACGGGCACACTTACATTGGCTGGCGGGGTTTGCGCTGGCTTCCTTGAAGGCGTTGAAGACATTGATAAGAGTGAAGTGATCTCCGGCAGGGTGTGAGAATTTTCGCCAGCAAGTACGAGCGATCTCTTCTGTTCCAGGAGGTGCGTGTAAGAAGCAATTAGGAGCTTAGAAAAAAATCAAGCCAGTGGTTATTAAGACACATAGGTGCATGCACAAATAGTAACTCCACTGGTGTTTTGGGTTGTTTTCCTTCGTCAGTTCCCATTAATCTGCAGTGTTGAATTGCTGCTGAAGAGCTGAACCTATTGCATTCACTAAGGTTTTATTTATGTGTTCTTTCAATGTCTTATGTAGTTAATTTGTGCTGTAAACACAGAAGAAGGTGAGCAGCTTTCTCCTAGACTGATGCCAAAAAAGCTTTATAATGGCAAGGTCCAATTTATCCAGAATCCAAGCATATGGTTTCTTTAATATAGAAAGAAGCTTAATCTTTGGATGTAATGCCTTAATTTGCCACTATACGTTGAAATTTGGGCCTTTCAGTGCACTTTACTTCGGTTGTGGTACTGTGCTACATAGTTGGGTCTTTCAGGACACTTGAGCTTTTTAAAAACTAAAGTTCAATCACATTTGTTGGATGAACTTAAAAATTGCATCTCAAGTTTGGGTGTGCTATTAAAAATCAAGCCAGCTCAGGCATAAAACGCAAGTTATTCTGTAAAGAGAACAATTAATGCAGTGCAGTGTCCTGTGGGTTCATGTCTTTGCTGCCTAAGACTCTTCCTCACCAGTTTCTGGGCCTAGAGTATTACCTCTGGGCAGAGCACGATAATGCCATGCCAGAACATTCTCTACAGGCAAGGTTAGGCTGTGGCTGTGGAGCAGCAGAGAGCTCTCAAGCGTTGGTTCTCAACTAGGGTTATGCCATAAAATCAGTACAGAATGCTGCATGGTCAGGAGGCTGCTGTGGAGAGAAGTGAGACAGCTAGACATCACAGGAGCTGACATCGCTATGTAACACAGACCTGAAAGCATCTAAAGAACCCTGTCCTGCACTATCTAGTGGTTTCCTGGTTTCGTTATTTGCTGTTTGAACTTCTAGAGTCACCCTCCTCTTAGTTATCCTAAAATCTTTGATTTTGTTAATCTTTGATGTATTAAGGTTTCAACAGCAGCTTTCACAGACTAAGTTTTAAACATCTGGGGTTTATGTGATGGTTTGAAAGCTCTGTCACATTGAATGAAGGAAGTTCTATAGTTAACAACCTTCTAATATAAGTGTTCTTGCTCCAGACTTCACGTGTCCAGTCTTGGGGGCCAGCTGGTTTGTCTCACAGTGCCACGCAGGAGCAGAGTCATCCCTCAGGACAGAATGGTATCGATACTTAAGGTTACGGTAGTTTTATAAAATATTGGGAGTGGAGAAACAAGATCAGAAAATAATTCTTTGTAGGTCAGCAGTTAACATCATTAGAACTTCCCCTAATTTGCTGCTGCAGTCTGTAACAAATGAACATGAATGTGAAATAAGGAAGGTCATTCTGAAGGGACGTTCTGTGTGTTTTCTGACACAGGGTTGGAAGCTACTGGGGCAGCTGAAGCATGGAGATGGAGTGCTACTTAGGAATTCCTTACGTGTGTTTCACTGCATGCTTAAAGTCAAGACTGAAACGCTAATGCACTTGAAATAAGCAGGATGTGAGTAACAAAAATTTGCCTTTGGGTTGCCCTTGTGAATAGACTTTGAAGGAGCCTACGTGTGTTTGGCAGGTGGCACAAGCTGTGCAGTCAGACATTATTTACCAGTACCTGTTACCATGGCTGCGATGGTGAGCATTTCATCCACACACTCAAATTCACACGAGGCCAGAATTGACTTTGACAGTTGTGGATCCAGGGGAAATTCTGACATGATAATTCCAAATTCAGAAAGGTTTCCATCGTTATCCAGCGCTGCTAGATAATCGAGATCTTCCAAAGCCTGCATCAGACTTTCAGGAGCTAATGAAAAGGAAAGATAATTCAAATTCTTGAGAATGGCTACATACAAAGGAAGGTCTGAATTCTCATTATAATATTTCAGTTACATCTTTTCTGTCTGGAAATGAGAGTAATAAATGAGATGAACAGAAGGTTGAGAACATTCTGGAGAAAGAAAATAAGGGGTGACAATTATACAGCTGCAAATAACTGTTGATTTCTTTTGTGTCAGAGCAGTTTTTGTCAAAAGTCCAGACACGGTGCTGCATAGTGTATTGAACTCAAACTGTGTCAAAACCTCCTTCCACTATGGGCAGTCTTCAGGAATTTTTTGGCGTGCATGTCTGTTCTTTTTAAAGAGGGATGGTCACATTTAAGGGGTGCTGAGAGGTACACAATGGCTCTAGGAAAAACAACATAACAACTTGCAGACGTTGTTTTATTCTTGCAGGTATTTGGAGTTCTTTTGGTTGCTTTTTTTACAATTGGCTGTACTTTCTCTCTGCACAAAATTAAATGTTGAATTTTCCCTTATTGTAGGTTATAACTTCCTTACAACCTCCATAGGTAGAGGTGAGAACAGTGAGGCAGGAAAAAAATAATGAGTGAATATAGGAAAATAATTAGGTAGGCTGAGAGACTAACTTGGGCAAACAGTAAGACAGAAGTGAATTTGAGCCACGTGGTGAGTAGGGAGCATGAGTACGAGCTGGATTGAACAAACATGAAGGACGTCATGAATTAGAGTTTAGCGTTGAAGGCGGGGGTCTGAGCCATGAAAGCAGAGGAGAACAAAGACTGAGGTGATGGGGCTTGTATCTCAGATAAAACACAAGTGAAGACCTGCCAGGAGTGTTCAGTAGGGAGGTTTGCTTCTGCCTATGTTGAACACCGAGCTTTCAGGTTAAAGTGGTCCACAAGTGCTTTCTCTGCTGGAGTATCCACAATTAATTCAGTTAATTGTTCAATTAATTTGGTTTTGATCAATGGAATAGTAAGTTTATTTCATGAGGAGCACCTCACAACTCCGAGGTGTATCTTCCTCTTCCACAGAAGAGGGTGAATGAAAGCAGCAACCCACAAGATTTGAAGATACAGAAAATGCCTTATACACATGGACACAAAGAGGCTTTTTTCATCAGTTGTCATTACGTCTCATCAATTATTTCTCAATAGACCAGAAGATGGCATTTGCAGTAGCTCTTCTGAACCTCTGAGCTGGATGGGAGTCAATAATGAAGGAGTTTGACGAAGGCTCTCCTTTCATATTAAGTATCTTGCTTAATTTCTCCTTTACACCCCCCCCCCCCCCCCCCCCATTTTTCTCTTGTTTTTCTGCATCTGAGGCAGCAGAAGGCAGAATCAGCTTGTGTATACCCTAGCCCTCTTCCTATTATCGACTGCTTTGTCTCTTGATAGATGGTGCCAGAAGAATGTGAAGTGTTATTCTGACATTTTTTACAGATTTGGAAAAAATTACTCTGTCACTTTGTTCTGCTGAATGAAGGTGTAATGACTTCAGACCCTCACAGTTACAGTGGTAAGAAGACACGACTGAAAGGACAGGATTCAGCAAATCAGTGCTTAAACTGAGAACTTGAGCAGGTCTGTAGGAAATCTGCTGCTTGCAAAACAAGTGTGGAAGAGCTTTAGGAGCAACCATGGTGGCTGCAGTTCTGGGGCTAGAGACAGTGAACCTGAAGGCTGAGTAGCTGTCAAGCTGCACTCTCCAAAAATAGTAGTTGCTAGAGCATGAAAGACATTGGTGGAAACTTGGAAACCCTTGAAGTGTGAAGGCTCTTTGCTCCCAGCTCTTTTCAAAGGCAGATTTCTGTTCCAGGTCTTATTGTAATCGTCAATATCTCTTGTGAGTGCCAGTTCATTGAAATTCATAACTGCTCTCCTGTCACTGCAGCAACTTTCTCCTTATTCCAGTGTAAGGAACTGTTTGATATTTTCTCTCTTTTTTTATGGCTAACAAGTTAAATTCTAGTCCCATTGAAGTTGGTGGCAAAAATTCCACGGCAGAAGGACGTGGCCTCACCTCCAGCCAAGCACACCCAGCACTGGGAAACTAATGAATGCGCTGGCAATCTTTCAGGCTTCTGTGGGCTGCTGTCAGTTTGCGTATTGATGTCGAAGAAATCTCTAAATAAGAACACCAAAACACAGCCACAGCTGCCCGCACAGGCAGGGTGTGTGTTTGTTCTTGTATCTTCATTAGAGGATGACTAGAAATTTTTTCTGGCTTGAATTCATTATGACCAGGGACCTGCTTTTGGCAGGCTGCTTCTCCACTGCAAGGTTAAAAATGGAGCAAGCTAGTAGGTCACATTGAGCCGTAACGCTGCACTGCAATCCCCCTGCCTTCCTGCAAGAAAACTGCGTGTTTGGGGTTTACGTTGTTGGCAGTGAACTATTTATTGCCATCGCTCTCTAATTAACGTGTTATAATGAATTAAATAAAAAAGTAAGCAAGAACCTCTTAGTTATACCCCTTTTCTGTTAACTAATGTCTGGAGGGAAAAAATAGCATATTAATTCCCCTTACTTGAGCTTTTACAGAACTTCTCCAGTGTATAAATCTGTTATTGTTGTGACTTCGCTTAATTTTGAAACACTTGCTACTAGTTTTCAGAGCAATTCTCTCAGGAGGCTGTAAATGCCTGTTAGAACTCCCGACCTGTTTCATTTCAGTACAACATGAGGGGATTCTGTCCAGAGAGAACATTGTGTTATCAGACATATGATGTTTAATGGGATAAAAGATGAGCCTTTGCAAAAGCTAAAGCGTCAGAGAAGAAAACGCTTTGGAAGTTTAAAGAAATGAAAAATAACTGCTGCTGAAGAAGAAGAGTCAGTGACAGGCAATAGATATCAGTGATTGAAAACACAGAGAGAGCAAAATGGGCATTCAGACATATAGTAATGACTAGGAAATCATGGAAAGCTAATTTCCAGAAATCAACCCATAGTTTGTGCTAGAACTTACAAAATATATGGTTATGAGGCAGCCAATTTCAATCTCCTGATAGCATCAGTAATTTGCATTTTTATGCCCTAGAGGTAGTTGCCTTGAGATTTATAAGCACAAATTACTTCCCTATTTCACTATGAGTGTTAACCAAAAAAAAAAAACCAACTCCTGGAGTTTTATTGTGCTAGAAAGGACAAGATAGTAAAGGTAGATTAGAGCAGGTGAAGGAACAGATAAAAAGAGCTTTCAGGTAGGGGTCTGCATTCTGAGGCACAAACACAAGCAATAAAAAGCCATTGTAAGAACGTCAGACGCTCATTCGGGAGTTCTTTATGATACAGTTCCTGTATAAATGGGAGCTATGATAAAAGAAAAGTAGCGTGAATGTGTAGATGTGGGAAGCTCCAATTTAAAGAACAGAAGCCTGCATTGTCTTATCATGATTTCTAGGAGGTGTCGTCGTTTTTAAGGCTGCTGCCATCGAGGCGAACCGCAAGGCTTTGTGGTTTGGCTGCTGCTTTCATGGGAGCAAAGTTAAAGAGGAGCTCTCAAGATGTGTCCTGTGCTTTCAACAAGGAACTGTCACATCCCTGCAAGTTTAAAAGGTATTTCCTTGGCTGGTATTTTCTGTCCCTTGCCTGTGTTCTTTGGCTAGTTGAGACTGGGTTGCTCAGGACTTGTTTCAGGAAATCCGACCAGGTTTATATAAATACAGATCTTACCCTTGATCGTACTTAGGCTTAGTAAAGCAAATATGTAACTAAATGTTGTTGTTGGCACTGAAATCATTTACCTGAGAATTTCGAGCTGACTTAAAATGATATTCTTTGGTTCACAGTTTTTTGTAACTTTGACACGGACAAAGTTATGTTTCTAAAGAACAGCTGCTCCTTTAATCCCTTCAGTATCACGTCCTGCGTGTCTGAAATGGAAGTACTTAAGGTGTGATAAAAGAAATAAAAAGCATTACTCTTGTTACATAAGGAAGCAAAGGGTGTTGTGATTTGCTCTAAGTTCTCTAGTAAGTAAATATTAGAGAGAGGACTGAACTGTAAGTTTCTCTATTCTTAATAGTCCATTTAATGTCTATATTGTGCTTGTCTGGAGGATCTACAGGTCCTGTGTTCTGGTCTCCTACCCTGTGAAGATGTCAAGTAAGTAAAATGTAAACTACCTTTTTCTTGATAGATCTTTCCTTTCCACAGAAATAACTGTTAGAAAGTTGGAGCTGACATGAAAGGCAGGTGAAGAGATGTTATCTGTAAAGAGCTGATTCACTGCCTGGCAAACCACAAGTTTTCCCAGCTCCTGTTAGGCTTAACGGCACAAAGAACTGCCAAAGTCATTACTGCTGGGGGAGCGGTCCTGGGGAATGGCGTTTGCTCTTACTGGTTTTTAACATTGCTCCTTGGATAGGAAACTGAAGATAGGGAGAAATCTGGTGCCAAGTTTTCTTCAAATTATGCAGAGTTTTCTTCTGCAAGGACAAGCTTCTCTGTGCAGGTTTCATCTTCATTCTCTTCCCCTGTAACTTCTGGGGTAGGATTTTTTTGAGTCTGTCAAGCTCTGAAGTCACCAATTCTATAACTATAATTCTAAAGTTGTAGTTGATCATTAAGGATTACTTTTCTGAACTCATACTTTGCAGACTTTCCATGCCCTTTTATGCTGCTTCTCCAGTCCTCAAAGCTGGATGGTAAAGGTACCTCCTGTGCTTTTGTACCAGCAGGGACAGCCAGGTCAGGGGCTGACCTGCATTTCCCTAACATAAATATGCCGACCGATATCCACACACCGGGGACAGCACTGACCATGTAGCGAAGGCTTTTTTCTGTTTGCTTTCTGTCATCCTCAAAGCACATACATGACATGGGGCCTACAGGAAAGCTGGGGAGGGGCTTTATCAGGGAGTGTAGTGATAGGACGAGGGGTGATGGTTTTAAACTGAAAGAGGGGAGAATTAGATCAGATATGAGGAAGAAATTCTTCATTATGAGAGTGGTGAGACACTGGCACAGGTTGCCCAGAGAAGCTGTGGATGCCCCATCCCTGGCAGTGCTCAAGGCCAGGTTGGACGGGGCTTGGAGCAACCTGCTCTAGTGGAAGGTGTCCCTGCCCACGGGAGGGGGTTCGAACTGGATGATCTTTAAGGTCTATTCCAACCCGAACTATTCTGTGATTGTTCAATGTATGTATCCCCAAAGAGTAAAATTCAAAGAATATCATATAATGGCATAAAAAATATTTTTAATCACTTGGTTTCTCTTGTTACTCTCTGGTAAATGACATGAGAGTAGTTCAGCTTTAACAGTACTGGGCTACCCCTTCTCATTTGGGGGTTATTTTGAGCCTTTTGTGATACCAGTTCCCTGTTCTAAGCAATTGGCTGCATTTGGTGTGGTGTGTGCTCAGATATTGGGCTGTACACTGAACCGTGGAATCATTTAGGTTGGAAGAGACCTTCAAGATCACCGAGTCCAACCGTTCCCCCAGCACTGCCAGGTCACCTCTAACCCCTGTCCCTCAGCACCACCTCGACACGTCTGTGAAACCCCTCCAGGGATGGGGACTCCACCACTGCCCTGGGCAGCCTGTTCCGGGCCTGGACAACGCTTTTGGGGAAGAAATTGTAAATTGTTCCTCATGTCCCGCCTAAACCTCCCCTGGCACAACTTGAGGCCATTTCCTCCTGTCCTATCATATGCATATCCTGCCGTGACTCTCGTTCCTGGTGCCTCTTGCCCTGTGAATATGGGCTGCTGCTAAGGGTCAGGTTGTCCAGTCCACACTTTGCTTCCTGTGTTTGTTTGCTGTCTGGTCCTTCTCTCCTCCAACTCCTTTTATGTTTTTCCACTGCTCTGTGCAGTACAGACTATGCAGACGTGGCCATGTCTATGCTATCAGCACGCTTTTCATTGGGAGATAGATAATACTATTTAATTGCTGAAATTCAGAAATTAAAGCATCAAAGAATCAACAAGTGAACTGAAGATAATAAATCTGCCATGAAGTGATCTCTGCTGAACAGACCTTACACAGCACATTGAGTTTGTCTTTGGCAGTCTGCTTCTAATAAAAAAATACACACAAAAAAATTTGTTTCTGAAACATTTTGGCATTATATGGATTTATACAACTCTTGTTATTATGGATATTCTAGAAATGTATTCCCAGGGGGGTTATAACAGCATAGCTCTCAAATGTCATGGTATCCACAACCATCAACAAATATTTTAATCTGAAAATTGTTTATGGTAATTCTGCACGAATGCAGAATCTGCAAACTGCTTCCACCGTGATTTCTTACAGAAATTTTACATGGCTTCATCTTTATGCTGATTTGCATAGTTTAAATAAGGATTTTCCAGTTATTTACAAAAATACGTAATGTTGCTGTGGTCTATGGGAACGGAGTTCTGTCCCATTATATAACGCAGTGAAGATCCAGCTGATTAACTGATGAAAATGTAAGCACATCCCTATTGTGGTGGCACAGGAACGCACATAACGCCCTTCGGAACTGCGGCGCCAAATACATTTTCATATGTCTCGTGAATTCTGAAAAGGGTAACAAGTCCTGCTGCATTTGCTCATCTCGATTATAGCGTGAGTTCAACGCAGCAGCTGGGAGCCTGACATGTTTGTTGCTTTTGTAATGCAGTAATGAGTCAGAGTTAATCCAGCCTTTTATTTTTCCTCAAAGAGCAGCTGAAAAAAATCTTTTGCACATTGTTGAGCAGAAATAAAACGTATTAGTGATGTAATTCTTGTTTCTTTACTTATCTGCTGTATGTTCCCTACTTCATGTACATGGAGTGGACCGTGAAATACTTTGAATTCTTGCTGTGAATTTCAGTGTACTTTTGATTTGTTCGTTCACCAGTTCATGTCCATACCTTACTCTGTCATCTCAGTGAAAGCATTGTTTTGCTTAGGAGAAACGTACCTTGGGTTAAAAAGGTTAAAAACAGCCTCCATCTGTTTCAATTGCAAAGAAAACTGGAGAACGTTAGCTGGGCAGAACCGGTGTGCAGGAAAGGCTGTGGAGTTTGACACGTGCGATGTGTTGGCTCCCTTTGCTCAGAGGGAAATCAATTCCAAGGAGTTGGAGAGACATGAACAGTCCAGCCCAGGTCAAGCTGTGCTGGGGAGCAATAGAAAGGCTGTTTGTGTTTTCAGTATCTGTGCGCTCTGAGCAGCGCTTGGTTTGGCCGGGTCAAGTGAGAGTCTTCTTGTTTGGGGTTTTTTTTCGGTATGGTTGATCTTGTGCTGTGTTTGGTTGAGGGTCGGCAAATTGGTTTTGTATACGTCAGTAATAGATGAGAATAGGAATTGTTATGCCCAGGAGTTTTCTTAGGGTCAGAAAAGCCACATCACTTGTTTTGTGAGCTTTGTTGCTCGTCTTTTCACTTAGGTCTGTAGAGCAGCTCAGAGACCTCTCCTCTTCCTCAGCCTTTTTTGGCACTTCAGTTACAGAAGGCTTATGCAAATAAACTGACTGCAGCAAGATAACGAAGCTTTCTAGGGAAACTAAAATCTCTTGCTCAAGAGAGGACTCGTTCCATCTCTCATAGCTCTTCTCTTTGCCTCCTCCTCAACACTCTCCTGCAGTACATAATGCAGAAAGGTGTAACATCTATGCGAACTTAGGACCAGCAATGAAAAAACTTCAGGGCTACCCTTTAACTGGGTGCCAGACGTATGTGACGCTGGCAGCAAGGACTCCGCGGTGTGACTTTAGGATCAGTCTCTGCTCCTGCTGAAGGTTGTCTCACTACTTTAGCCACTGGAGACCTATGTGTGTCAGATTGGGGCTATCTCAGCACAGCATGAGAAAACTTGGGCTTTCACAGGCTGAGATCATTGACCCAAAGCTCTTGGGAGGGCCCAAAAGAAGGTTTTATGTGCTTGAAAGTTTGACATGTGTTTTGAGTTGTGTAAGTCGGTCTAAGACAATAACTAACTCCCCTCACAAATTTGCTCACTTCAGTATTGCCGTTTCTTTCAGACAAATGGATTTCACACTAGGTACTTCAAACTGTATTCTGATAACGTGAGCTTCACCATCATCTCTGGAGAATTGTGGCAGGGATGTAACTTAAGCGTTAGTAGGAAGGAGGTTCGTTGCCTGCTCAGAAGTGGGAAAAAGAAAGCCCCAAGGCAAAGAAAGCCCATGTGTGATCTGTCCTAGGAGAAAGGAAGAGTTGTACCAGGAAATTAAAGCAATGTTTCAAATGTTTAATTGTGTGGGGCCTTAAGACGAGAAGGAGACCAGGAAATGGTGCAGACTTTCTCATCTCCTTTCAGTGGATGCCCTGCAGTGTTTGTGGGATTTTTGTCTTTGTTCAGTTTGTCTAAAGGTCCTCACGCTGTTTCAGTAATTCCTCAAACGTTTCCATACCCTGACCTCGCATTTTTGATCGAGTTAGCAAAAACTTTTTCAGATTTGATGCCCATCCAAGTAAAGCTGATGGATTCATCAGACGCCTTTACAATTTTGTGCACATCAGCCAGATGCTTTCTTCAGCTGCATTGTCTCAAAAATGCAGACAAAACTCAGAATTCCGACATCGGTGAAATCCTTAAATGCCTCTAGCATTTTGTCGCTCTGAATACTGTCTCCATTGTGCCTTTAAATCCAAAAAAACCTGAATGCTTTTCATAACATAACTTTACTAAATCGTTCTACAGTTCAGAAACAACGTTTTCATCATATCCAGTAAAAACACTGCTGCATTTTAGATTTTTTAAAATTATTTTTTAAATAATCTAAATCTGAGTGGAAGCCAACTGTATTCCAGAACCATTTTCCATTGAAGAAAATGACAAAATACTCCGATTCTCATCAGTCTTGAGTTAGTTACCACTGGTGATGTTTTGTCACATTTCTTTTAGGCATGATTCTGCTAAATGGGCAGACAAGGTAAAAGGAGACTAAATTCTACTTAAAAATTCCTCTTACAATCTACGACGACATCCAACCATGGGAATTAAACTCTTTATCACTGATTAATTGCAGTGCACAACCCGAAGAAGACAAGTGATCATTCTAATTTCGTGTGTGTGCAGGAGGAAAGGGCGAATAATGTAAGAATTGTTGCTATTTTCCTGGAAAGGTATCGCAGATGAAGCTAGCAGGGACCACACGGTTCCCAAACTGGTGAAATCAGGGCTGTTTCCCTCAATTTAACTGGCTTCAAATCAAGAGCAGAATTTGCAGAGGTACTTGGGTTTTGTGGTAGGTCAACAACAGAGAGAATATCCCTCTATAAAAAAAGCCTTAAAATATGAAGTCAGAAAAATTTTTTTAAAAAAGCAGCCACTTTCTTCACACTCTTACCTCAAAATTCAGCATATGCCCTGTCCAGTATTGAAAGTGTATTCAGATTTATTATATAAATAATACTGTCCTTAAGTAACAGCTTATTGTCAATGTGAGGTGGGAGATGCTGGAGGATAAGAAGAAAGCTGATTTCCTCCAAATATATCTCCTAGGTAACAACAGTAGTTTATTTGTATTATAAACTTGATTAAAGGAATATATTGTCTTGGATATCTGTGCAATGCCTTGTACAATGGGACACAAATTTTCTTTGTGGGTTCCAGAAAAATGATATGAAACTTAGATGGGAAGATATTTGTGATATTGATTTTTTTTTTTTCATTCCAATTCCATTCAGATACTTTACGGTCTTTTTCAGAGCACACAGTTCATACGTGGCACCAATTTTTCTAAGTGCAGCTGTTGCATTGTGAAATGTTCTCGCAGGTAAGTGGTAAAAGCAGTGGCAATATTATTACAAGTACTTCAATAAAAACCAGTACTGTGAATAACAGGACAAAATTAATCTTTAAAGAACTGCAAAAATAACCATAAAAATATGGAAAATTGGTGACTCGTCATTACCTGGCCTGGTTATGAAGTCACAGTGTCTGAATCCTGCTATATCCATCCTCTTCAGGAAGAGAACCAGGCTGGTTAGGTTTGATTCCTGTATTTTGGCTGGTAGATGTGGTTTCATTTCTTTGTACATAAATTCTTCAGGATACAAGCAGAAGAGTTTTCCTGGAAGAGATGTCAGGAAAATTACCTTTATTACTTTTTTTTTTTTTTTTTGCATTGTCACATTGATTCTATTAATAATTTGAGCCAATGGATTTAAATTTTGACTAGTGATTCTACCTGATGAAGACATGCCCAGAATTTGTTTATGCATCTCTGCTTGACTTTTGCTGATAGGCTGCGTTATAACAGAGTCTGCTCTGATTCTAGGATTGTACACCTTTAAATGAAAGAGATATTAAGCATCAGATAAGTACGTGAAGACTACAAAAATATTAATGGTCTGTATTGAATTTTTGTCTAGGTCATTTTACAGAAAACGTAGTAACAGTTTCATTTCTTTCTATACTACATATTTCACCAGCTTGGAAATGAGAGCAGTCAGCACTTTGATAAATTGACAGACACGCTGTGCTATAACTGTAAGTACACCCTAAGAGAAATGTCTTTTTCTGAAAAAATGTACCTTACAAAATGCGTATCTATGGTGTCATCAAGCAAAGCATGAGAAAAGGTTATTTCTTTCTTGCAATGATAGAATCCTGACATTGTCTGATAACATTTTGTTCCATAACTCCAGATTTTTGTCCTAATACTGAAATCTGTCGATTCAGTACAGGAGGCAAGGACAGGAACAAAGGTGTGCAATGTCCCTTCTGTCGTGCTTTATTTTGATTAAACTGAGGAGCCGATTCACTCATTGTTCTGACCACCAGATGACGTACATTCTGCAGTATATGGCAAGACATATAGTATTGGGCTAAGGCAACTTTCTAGCCATGTCATCTGAATCGACTTTGTCTGCTTTAAAGCAGGATTTTAATAAAAAAGAAGAAATGTGCTTCAGTGCAGGGGACAAATTTCTTTCCTTCAGGGTAAATTTATGAACTAGACCAACTGCAAGACTTAGACAGGATTTAGTTCTGCACAAAACTTTGCCTGGTCCCTCTCTGTTCAACTGTCTTTCAGCCAAGTGAATTTGAACTGCTGAGGAGTGGATGTAAGAGGACCGAACATCAGCTGTTCAGACAAAATAATTGAATAAAAGGGTAAAAATTGCGTAACTGATAGAGGTGATTTGATGGCCTTGAGGAGTGTGTTGAAAACGATTTGTTCCCATTGCTTCATATTTCTGATCCACGGAAGTCTGAAGGACTGAATTTTACTTTGGGCTTCCGATGACCACGGAAGTGAGATTCATTTCCATCATGCAAGACAACTGTGGTTTCAGAAATAAGTTATGCGTGGCCTAGTTGAAAACTGCTTTTAGGCTTTTGTTCGTTTCGCACAATTATTTTTTGTTTATAACCCTTATATGAGAACCTTTAGAAATGGCAGTGTTAGCAACAGAGGCTTTTGCAATGAAAATGAGAGGTGGTGGCAGTTCCCAAGCTTTCACCTGAACTACTTCCAAGTCTAATCAGGATTAATGATCCCCAATCCAAAATTTTAGGACCACTTAACTTCAATTTTGGTGATTCCACTCTAGACTGTGTAAAGCAAGTGTATTATATTGTTTCTTTTGCCTATTATTGGAATATTTATTTTGACTAGCAAAACACATAGGACAGTTACAAAGCCTGTAGTAGTGCAGCTTTCCAGTTCATGTAATGACTTGTTCCTACACAGTGACTCAGCCCTTAGGACATCAGTTTTGTATAAAGGAAAGAAAAATCTGGTTGCAGCTGCACTGGTCCTCCTCAGGATGGGGTGGAAAACAAGAACTGAGAAAAAAATGAACTGTAAAAGGTGGAAGATTGATAAATTGCAGCATTTTGAAGTACTCGGATGGAAGCACATAACCAGAAGGAGCACAAGCAGCTTTGAAAAGGAGCTGCTGGTGTTCTATGATCGTGGCACTACACTGATTACTAAATTGTTAAACAAAGGATGAGGTTAATCTCCTGAACCAGCTAATCTGCCAATAGGTGGCCAAGAACTAATTGTATTTTGCTCTGTCTATGAGATACTAAATGGATAATTGTGACCGATAGTACAAAACTAAGGTGAGATGTAGTTTGCAGGTGAAATGTCATTGGTGTGGTGCCCAAATGAGTGGCAGTTTCAGCTGGGAGTGATAATGTGGCTTTAAAAACTTGACAATTTTCTTTTCTGACTGAACTTAGGAAGTAATTGTGTTTTCTTGCTTGGTTTTCACATGAGCTGTCTATGAAAGTGATATAAATTTTGTTAATTT
This sequence comes from Bucorvus abyssinicus, assembly GCA_009769605.1. NCBI lineage: Eukaryota > Metazoa > Chordata > Aves > Bucerotiformes > Bucorvidae > Bucorvus > Bucorvus abyssinicus. Next base: position 3,221,808 of record CM020032.1, read on the forward strand.
GAATGTTAAAAATGTTGTAGAAACATGAAAGATTAGAAAAATATTTGATTCTTTAGAAACCATTGGCATCAGTCTATTAGCTGCACATTTCCCTTTCCCCCACCCTGGAAAAACCCTTCAGCATAGCTAATTTTTGGCGTACTGATTCTGGTTCGCTTTACTGACCTTTCTTCTTTCCACACCAACGTCAATGACAAAAGTTACATTTTTAATGCAAATCAAAGATTCTCCAAAGCTTGTGGTGAGTAGCACTTTTCTTCTGTATTTTTTGTGGTATTTCTCTTTGTCTTGATTTGGTTTGGGAATTAGCTCTTGTTTTGTGGGGTATAAAGGAACCGGGATGAGTTCTCCAAGGTCAGGATTTAAATTAGGCTGTTCTTGCTTGATCATTTGGTGAGCTTTTTCAATTTCCTGTAATCAGGAGAAAGTTTTTTGCTTATTTTTCCTCATGAGTATGAAAAATAAATATCAATATTTAATTTTAAAGCAACTTTTTAATTCTAAAATGAATTTTAACTATGTATCAAACTATAACTACATTTAAATCTTACGTGATTAATAATTAAAGGGGGAAAAAAGGGAACAGAATGATGTAAGGGACTTTACTGACTGTATCCGCTAACTATAGACCGGAAAAAAGCTGGGCTGCTTTTTGAAATGTCTTTTTATCTTCTGCAGTTTTCAAAATAGTCTTCTCTGGCTTTAATCAGATCCAAACCAACCTCCAGGAGAAGACAGATGTGCAAAAATACAGTATAGGAGTAGCTAGGCTGAGAAGTTATGAAACAATCACTAAACTTTATAGATATGTGACATGTAGGATCCATCCACATCATGATTTACTGCCACCATGACAGTGCCAAAGGGTTGGGTGAAAATCTGTCACGTGCGTAGGGCTGGTAATGCTGTAGCAGGTACTCGGGTACCCCACTGGTGTGCCCAAGATGCTTTCTGTTCTGCTGGAACCAAAGATACGCACATGGGTACCCTAGTGGCGGTGTTCTCTGGGAGATGGCTCTCTACATGTGCCTGGTGCACCCTGGGGCTGGCAGCAGGGTGACCTGCACTGCTGACCAAGGCACAATGTGCAGGGGAGCTCCTGGAGTCGGAGAAGATCGCGAAGAATCGCTGCTCCAAACCTCCCCAGGGCCCACTGGCCCCATCATGGGAAGGGCTAAAATGGCAGATCCCCTGTTGGGGTCACTTTGGAAACTGTTGTTATGTTCTTAGTCTGAGATCAAAGTGTGCAGAAACCTCTCCTCTTTACCTTAATTATCATGTTTAAGAAGATACAAATATTGTAAATTTGTTAATTGTTGAGGTTTTTTTCCCCGATGATGAATAAACTCTGTGAAGACTTAATCAAGTCAATAAAATATCCCTACGCTGTGTTAATGGACTGTCACCTTTAAAACAGTCCACAAATTCAGAGGTCAAATACAAACTGTAAAAGGTTATTTTATTGCCATTTTAGTTTTTTAGGAAAATATAAAATAATCTGTGTGGCAAATTATTTTTTTAAAGGTATACAAGTCATCCATAGACTTGTTCAGTTTGGAAAGAATTTTTTGTTTTCCAAAAGCGTTTTTATGAGTAAATGTTTTTCAAATTGTGAAACCAGATGGAGTTTCTCTTTGAGAGCACCAATACATTCATGGTAGTTACAAGTTGAAAGTATTCTATAAAAATTCTTATAAAGATATGACAGTGGCATCTAATAGCAAGGCTGGCACCAAGGCAACACATAAATCTTCATGTTCTTTGTTTATTCATATTTTTGCTCGGTTTAAAAGACAGTTGAGTGCTAGGCAACAGTGAGCCGTGAGCAAGATGAAACTTTAAACAGCCATTAAATAAGTGCGTTAGATGTGAACTGGATGGTAACGGTGCATAATGGGTTTTGTTCAGCCTGAGGGAGAACTAAGTAATCTCTTCTTGGCAAGAAATAAATTATTATCTTAGTATTGCGCAGGACTTGCCCATCAAATATTTTTTAGCAAAACAAAACTTTCTTCCCTGTCCTTCAAAATGGAAAGACTGTGTGTTCTCTCTCTAACATTACTTGATGTCATTATGGGAACTGGTACCGAGCGTTCATTCGTTCTTCAGTTGTGAAATTTGTGTCTATAAAGTTTACAGCTGATTATTAGCACTTTTAAAAGTGTTACACGTCCACCCATTTTTACAGTGAAAAGCAATATTACCCGGCTAGTTTATAGGAATTTATCTTTGCTTGTGAAAAGCCATTCTCTCCTGGAGCTACTAACTTACTGTTCTAAAGCAGATTTACTGGTACAAAGTGGCAGATTGGAGATCACCACCAGGAAATAAAACATAATAGTTATTTATATGGATTTCAAATCTTAAAATGTTTACTTGATGGGCAGGTTGCTTTGACAGCTGTAAAGTGCTGTGAATTTTCTTTTGAGAAGGACCTGGTCGTGCAATCCTGGCAGCAGTGAATTTAGGGCGTACCTTACATATATATAAGTGGTGTCATATAGATATTTTATATATACATAATATATATATCTTATATATATGTATATAAAGATACATATATTCATTATATATAAAATGCAGTGTTATGTATTCCATGACTTCTTTGTAGGAAAAAACCTGAAATGATAAAAACCATTGGCAGCATCCGGTGTCTTAGATACTGGCAACGAGATACTTTTAGGTCATCAAAAACATGCATGTAAATCGTTTCTCAAATAAAATCAGAACTGGTTAATAACTTACTTGTTCACAGGCCAGAAAGATCACAATGTCTCCCTTCTCTTTCGTATGGTGTATCTCAAAGAGCAGTCTCAATGCGGACACAAAGTAGTCTTCCTGAATGCTGCAGGAGTAGACAACCTCAGCATGGTGGTTGTGTTCCACCCTTAGGACGGGGACGCTGCCGTAGTAATTCCGCAGCGTGCTGGACATGTGCGGCGCAGTGAGTATTACCAGCCTCAGGTCTGGTCTCGATACCAAGACATCTTTAAGAAGGCCGAGTAAGGCATCTGTTGCAACAGTTCTTTCATGCACATCATCCAAGATGATCACGCCGTAATAGTTCAGAAGAGGCGTGGACATCATTTCCCTTCGCAGCATATCGTCTGTACAGTATCTGCAACATACAGACAGAAAACTCTACACGGTTTCTTGGACTATTCAGATCTGAGTGTAAGAAATTAATTCAGGGTCTTGGGGACAGTTTGGTTCTTTCTGTCCTAACAAGAAAGAATTGAGAAGAACAGAGTCTGTTTTGTAGACAGTAGCACAGTCTCAACTACATGTTCAAATCCTCCTTTAAGCAGCTAGAACGCGATGTAATTCAGTGACTCTAAGTGGCACTATGGTTGAAACGATGCTGTAGGCAAAAGAAGAAATACTTCTGCCCTAAAATCATAACTGGCGTTGCTTTTCATCTTCCAACTACCTTGGCATATTGCATGCCATAACCAATTCTTGATACTTCTAGTTGAGGAGAAGAAGGTGTACACACACACGTGAGGCAGTGCCAGACCAAGGTGAGAGGTTAATCCGAACCGTAAGGTTCTCCTCACTTCTATCCCTGTTATTCCTGCTGCTGAAAGTTTCTTAAAAAGGATATTATATTTTGCTGTCTTGCTCAGCAGGACTTATGTGTGAGAGGACAGGATTTATCTCCCCTTTCATATCAGGAAGATGTGCTGTAGAATGAGGTTTACAGAGTTCTCCGTGAAAGAGAAAGGACACGCAAGAGGAATAGTGACAGAACTTCATTTTCAGAAGCGGTGAGTAGCCCCTCCTCCCCTGGAGATCAGTGGCTGAGAAAAAGGCTTATGATCTAGATTTTATTAGTTCATGCTGCTTTATTAAGGAACAGATAAAATAACTCTCCTAACTTTCAGACAGGCTCAAAATCTGAATTGCTGTGTTGCTGCTGTCACCCCCTGTATTTAATACATTAAGGGCATTTCTTATCTCTTAAAAATTCTCCTAAATGCCTTTTTCTCTTGTTGCTGAATATACCCTTTTCCAGCCGTGATTTTTGATGGCTTTTAAATTCCAGCTTTGATTTGTGATAGATTGTCCCATGTTCTCGTGGTAATGAACACTCCTGTACTGGAAAACAGAAGGAGTAGAATGCTCCGGAGGTTACTGCAGTGCTTAATGAAGTTCTGCACAGACAGTAACCTTGCCCGCTTCAATCTCTACTACACTTTAGCACAGAGTACCTCCTTCAAGCCGTTTACAGCTTATGGATTAATCACAAAGTCTCCAGGATGTGCATTTTAAAATATTATACGCGACTGGAGTGCTGTCAGCTGCAGGCAAAGAACTGTAAAAGCGACTTGTTAGTGTGAGGGCATTAAGAACCAAACACGCAAACCTCAGGATAGTTTCTGTCATGCAGCAACTTTCAAAGGGGATGAAATACCCCACTTCATGGCCAACGTTGACATCCATTTCGTCAGCTACCCGCAGCGCCAGCCGCACCGCTGTCTGCGCGTGTACCTGGGTGCACACGACGGCGCCGTGCCGATAGCTGGCAGAGAGGCAGTACTCAGCACACCACTGCGGAATCTGTAAGGAAACACGGAAGCAGAGGCGTGTGGTGTTTAGCAGAGACTGTAATGCAAAAGAAACAGTGTGGAAGAACTAAATCAACCTGAGCCCCCGCTGCTTACCGTCTGCCTGAGTGCTGATGGATGAGCTGCACCTCGCACAGGCATTCTATGTCAACAGTATGAAGTTCAGCAAGGCCAAGTGCTGGGTCCTGCCCTTGGGCCACAACAACCCCCCGCAAAGCTACAGGCTTGGGGAGAGGTGGCTGGAAACCTGCACAGCAGAAAAGGACCTGGGGGTGTTGGTTGACAGCCGGTTGAATATGAGCCAGCAGTGTGCCCAGGTGGCCAAGAAGGCCAACAGCATCCTGGCTTGTATCAGAACTAGTGTGGCCAGCAGGAGCAGGGCAGGGATTATTCCCCTGCACTGGGCACTGGTGAGGCCACACTTTGAATACTGTGTCCAGTTTTGGGCCCCTCACTTCAAGAAGGACATTGAGGTGCTGGAGCACATTCAGAGAAGGGCAACAAAGCTGGTGAAGGGTTTAGAGAACAAGTCCTGTGAGGAGCGGCTGAGGGACCTGGGATTGTTTAGTCTGGAGAAGAGGAGGCTGAGGGGAGACCTTATTGCTCTCTACAGCTACCTGAAAGGAGGTTGTAGGGAGGTGGGGGTTGGTCTCTTCTCCCATAAAACAAGTGACAGGATGAGAGGAAATGGCTCTAAATTGCACCAAGAGAGATCTAGGTTAGATATCAGAATAATCTTCTTTACAGAGACGGTTATGAAGCATTGGAACAGGTTGGCCAGGGATGTGGTGGAGTCCCCATGGTTTAGGGACATGGTTTAGGGACCCTGGCAGTGCAGGGTGAATGGTTGGACTCGATGATCTTAAAGGTGTCTTCCAACCAGATGATTCTGTGATTGGTAAATGTCAAGACCCGGCATCTCTGAAGTAGTCAAGAGTTGGAGTGATGTGGGCGAGGAGAGTTACCTGGGAATTTCTCAGCTGGACTCAGATCAGTTTGAATATGTTGCAGAAGGGGCACAATTGCCCTCTGGGAGCAGGTAACGCTGGCAGTATCATTCTAAGCATCTGCTGATTGATCCAGCAGTGTAGGTGCAGTGGTGGTCAGGGGATTCTCAGCTGGCCCAGCAGTAAACCTGCCCGTGCTATGTCATATTGCGGTGCTTGACATGAGAAACGTGTCCCAGGAAGAAGGGGATTTCAAACTGACAAATGCCACAGTAAGTATATGCAATTTTGGATTAATTACTCTGTAAACAAAGTTAACTGAAACTGAGCTGTCCCAGTAGCTGCCTAATTTATGTATTTACAGTAGAAAATCAACACTACTAATGTTATCGACATGAGAAAGTAAAATTACGTTATAAATATTATTTTAGGGAAAATATTAGGTTTCAAATCCTTAATCAGCATATATAAACTAAATGCATCAGCCACATATCTTTTATTTCTGTATAGTTATTTATGTGTCTAAAAATGTTTAAAAACCAGCCAGCAATGTGTTATGTTTTATAAAACTTGTTTAAGGACAATTTAAAAAGCTAACATTTCTTAGCACTTAGTTTCTTATTATACCAAGTTTGGTTTATGTAAATCACAGTTAGTGACAAGAGGTAAAGACTTTGCACTCCAAAAAATATTTCAGGCACCAGGTGGGTCTTTGTCCTTTTTATAGGAACGTGGGAATTTTCTGTGAGCAGTGTGATGCCTCTAGTTCAATACGTGATCCCTAGCAGTGTCCAGCATCAAAGTCTCTGGCCGCTATGAGATGTCCTCCAGCAGAAATTGTCCTACAGCTTTACCTGCAGGAAGGTTTTCTCCTCATCTCAGTCAGAAACAGTAATATTTTGGCTTATAACCCTTGCTTGAAAGTGCGGTGACAGACTGAGGTTGCTATATATTATTACAACAGAATTCGATAGTCCTAGTGGATATTTGTCAACGGAGATCTTGGCATCAGTGATGCCGTTTAACACGAGCCCTATAAAGTAACTGTGTATCTTGGAAGAAGCATTCGCTCTTGGCTGAAGTGAGGGAAAGACCATTACTTCGCCCTGAGAAACAGCCCTGCTGATTTCAATCCTTCATTCCCTGAGAACTTGTTTCACCTTCTCTTACGACCTGCCTGCAAACCCACTCTATTACTTTCCTGATACAGCACCAATCAGAACCAAAACACTTCCCAAGGAAGAACATGCATTGGATCCAACACGGACATTGCAGAGATGACCATTTCCGCTGGGCATTCAGTGTGATAGTGGATGAAAAGAGGATAAAATGACAAGTTTGGTCATTATTAAGGAGGGGGCACTAAAATTCTCCAGATGAACAAAATAGCAGCCAGCCAAATGTAGAAGGAATCATTTACTGATAAAATACTGAAGCAACCTGAAATAAGTCCTGAAGTATTTGACACTTAGCCTTGGCCTCTCTGAAGACGGTGGAAATACCCCTGTAATTTCAGTAGGGAAGGATTTTAGCTGATACTCTCTGTAATACACTTGGAAGTATGTATTTGATAGGTTTCTACGTTGAGATGTGATGTGATTTACAAACAAAGCAAAAATTTACAGCGCATGTACAGGTAGATACAATAATATTTTATACAGAATTTTTCTAAGGTTATGTGTACATTTGGTTTTGAATTTTAAACTATAGTGTTTAATGCATGTGGTCTTCAGCGTTCAGGCAGGGCTTGTTATTTTTAACTTCAGTATTTAGTACAGAAGAAAGCTGTAGTTTGAGGGTTTTTTTAGTTGTTTATGACACTGTGTCTGAGAAGTGTTACTCTTCAGCGCTCGGCTTACCCTGAAGCCCAAAACACATCATCAACCAAGTAAAAATGGCTTGTAACAGACAAACATAAAGTAAGTGTCGATTGTTTGTGAATCTTTGAAGTTATTTAAATGCATTCTTTATATATTTTTTTTTAAAGAGTCTATATTTGACTACATTAATCTTTATTCACCTTCTGTATTTCACTTTCCCTCTCTGGCCTTAATACCTCAGATGACAACAGATGGCTGCCCATCTGTTCCTACACTGAGAACTGCTAAACTCAATACAACAATGCGTGCGCACACCGCAGCTGAACCCCTCTGAGCTGGATGTCATTCTGCTGCAATACCATACAGCGCTCAGCACAGCGACAGCCCTCTACCAACAGCAACCAGATCCCAGCAAAATACGCATCTGGATATGGATGTGCCTAGTGTAAGTAAAGGGCAACAGCAGCGAATAGTAAATTCATTGCAAAAAGATTTTTCTGTTTTAAAAATACGTAATATTAGTAAACTGTTAATAATAACTCTGAAAATGTACAGCATTAACTGTTATGAAAGTAATAAACAACCCCCCAACCAAGTGTGTGGTACCGACCTGGGAGCTCTTGCCAGTCTTAGCATCTCCTGACACAATCACGATTTGATTATGAAGCAAACTTTCCATAAAAGTATATTTCTCTTTCCATACTGGAAGTTCTTCTCTTTCTTTCATCAGTTTATAATATCTGGAAGAGTAAGGCAAGCCATCGAAAGGATTAAGCTCCAATTCGTCTCCGCATACGAGTATTTCCTCTTCATCACCGTCACTGCAGTCAAGTAGTTCTGAAAAGCCGTGGATCTCTGGAGAAAAGGTTAAAAACTCCATTTTTCTTCTGTATCTTATTCCCAGCAGACACGCATTAGTAATGGAAGGAGTCCTTTGTGTACTGATTGATCATGCAGGGCGCCCAAAGCTGAGGAAATCCATTTCTGCTTGCTTCAGGATTAGTATTTCCCAGCTCTTCGGTTTCAAAGGTCACTCTTGGGGTTCAGCTGCCTCCTCTGCGATCTGTTTGTCACACTTCAAGTGCTTTAACAAACCGCATGAGCCTTGAGAAAATATATTTTAAAAATCGACCAAACTCTTCCAAATAGCAGTGATTAACGCGAAAGACGTTAAACAGAAGCTGAGCGGCTGCTGCAATTTAGCAGCACGTTAAAGGCAGACCATGAGCACCAGCCTCTTGTCTGCTCCTGCTCGGCCAGGCTGGAGAATAATTGGGAAAGAGCACGCTGAGCCTGACCTTTATCGCACCCGCCTGTGCCCCAGCCGCCCTGAATGGGCGGCTACTGAGCGATTATTGTGTCTGCAGAGGTGGTCATGTGGCCAGCTAATCCCGGGACAATGGGCTTCACCCCTGGGCGCAGCACAAACAGCGCGGGGCTAGCTGCTGCGCGGAAGCATCCGTTGGGAGCAGCCAGTGGTGTTATTTTAGGTTATTTGCAGTGTTTTAGAAAGTCAGGGTACTAAAGCATCTTTCTATATACTCTGTGTATTATCAACCGTGCTTGGGAATCTTGCGAGGCTTTAACAGCTTTTGCTGCGATTGAATATTTAAAGTATACTTAACTCATTAAAAAAAGCCAAATCTAACCCTTCAAGGTTACCAGAAGTGGCCCTGAAAGACGAGGGAAGAAAAATTTACTGACTTAAAGTAACTCCAACTCTTAGGACTCAAAAGTAACAAAATAGAGTTTCCTAATCTTGACTGTAACACGAGTATTAAATAACATTTTTTAATTTTACTTCCAGGAGCAAGTGTCCTGTTGAACAGCGATAACTGATAGTGTCTGGATGAACAGACTATGAGCATGATGCTTGTACGCTTTTTCTGTATCAAGCTTTTTCTGCTCCAAGGAATACAATCAAAGTTATTGCCTCTTCTTACAAATGTTTCATGTTTCGTGGCTTTGGACCATGTTGGCTGCACTGCTATTAACCCATTCTCTGATGGCAGCAGCGTTGAAAGCCGCAGAGAGAAGTAGGCGAAAATCTTCTGTTCAGTGGTCTGAATATCTCAATCCCAACAAGGTAAGTCTAATTATATGCTGCTCATAAAACAGGCTGATTATTGGCACTTAGAGTGGCTGGCAGCGAAGACCGACAGACTGGCCAGTTCATGGGCCAAAACCAAGCGTGATCTTCTGGAGGAACATCTCTGAAAGGCAAAAGACCACGGTGACTTATCTGCCCACTCTCTGTCGTTACAATACTGCCAAATATGTTTCAGACTAACCACCAGCGAGGATGTGCCTGATACCTGTGAAAACGACGGGATGGCATATCATGGTATCTGGGAAGATGACAGGAGCCCAGATCTCATGCTCAGTGACACCGAATTAGGTCACATTCACTGAACTTGGAAATCACTCGGTGGATCCCTTGATATCTAATGGTTTGTCTGATTTGTGTTACATCCTTCCCTATTTATTGCTGCAAACTCACTACCAGGGAGGCCTGTGCCTCTCTCAAATATGGCCAAAATCACTCAATGGGGCATAAATGTCACGAGAGAACTGAAACTGCAGTCTCACAGAGGAATTTTTTGGGTGAAGTTCAGCTTAAAATGACATGAAGTGAACAAGTGAATTGCTGTTATCCTGCATTTTAGGTTTTTTTCAACATGCTTAGCAGGATAGCAGTATGTGTTCTCTGTGTTCCTCAACTGGCTTCTCTTCAAAGCACTAAGAATTGGACAGCAATATGTTCTGGTTGGCTGAACAAGTTTGAATGGTCACACCACAACAATTTTTTCATTTTTTCTTTTTGGTACCCGTAAAGGAACACAGCAAATTTGAATGCTCCCAAAGCAAAAAGAATGTTGACTCTGAAAACCAAATATTATGAAACTAATATTCCTTCCATGTAATGAATGTTTTAACAGAAGAGGCTGTTAACAAGTTTACATTATTTATCTTTGCTAAAATGGGTCATGCAAAAGCTTTATCCTGATCTTCAGCCAGGTGTCTGATTGAGTGCTTTGAGCCTCTTCCTGGAGCAGCAGCCCAACAGCTTCGCTGGCAGTCGAGGAGCCTAATGCATGACGCCAGGCACTGGCTGAGGAGCGTGATTGAACGTTGCCTTCACAAATTAAGACATCCAAGCAGCAGCTCTTTGCTGCTCAATATCCCTCATTGCTATGGCTCTGCCCTTTTCTCCCAGAGTACCGATTTCTGGCCTTGCCTCTTTTAGTCCTTGATTTTGACCTCATGATGTCCATCTGTTCTGTCCTGGTCCCTGTCGCTCCTCTTGCTTTTGACAGTTCTGTTGAATGTCTCCTGTAGTGCCGCTGCAAGTTGTTCTTGGCTTTGGCTTTGCTGTTTAGCAAGGTCTCTTCTTCCCTTGGGAAGGCTGCACCCTTTTCTGGTAAGGCTTCTTGATCATCTCCTGGTTGCTCCCATTATGGCAGGCCCTGGAGGATTCACAAGATACACATTTAACAGAATACAGCAGGATTAATTAAAATGAATTCTAATAAATAACAAACACTCTCTGCAGTCAAGTGCTTTTAGGAAATTAGGGTATAAGCTGCTTTCAAAGACATCGGTGAGAACTTTGCTATTGATTTAAATTATATGTTGTTGTGCAAGCGCCTCTGATAATGTGCTGTAGGAAAGCAGTAAACACCACATAACATATTCTGGATCTTCACGAAAGCCTCGTTAATATATAGGTACTCTTTGCAGCTTTGCTGTTAAACCTTACAGAGGAGGAGATTTTCTCTGTGTAATTTATACAGAATCTGGATTTGTAATATCAGTGGTATTATGGAGTTCTTTCTTCTCTGTCCCATTTTTCTTCCCCCGGTTTGGCAGCGATAGTTTGCAATAGCAATGGGAATTTAAGGGGGTCACTTTTTTTTCCCCCCAAGAACGTTGTTTAAATAGAGGGCTTCAGATTAAATTTTCTTTATAATGAGGGAAATGAAGCCTCAAATATATCACATTTTAAAAAGCAAAATTACACTTTATTCTTGATAGATGGGACCCAGCAGATGCTGTCAGGAACAGTGCCTCTTTCCATCCTATTTTCCAGCACAAAATCTTTTGATGCCAAATCCCTCCAGCACTCGTGGAAGTCCACGGGGATGTGGAGCTGCATCTTTGCAGCTGAAAGTGGAGGGGCTGTTCCTAACCTTGAATTACATTGTCCTGAAGACTTTGCTGATTTTCCCTTTTAACATAAAAAAAGCTGTGTGCTGGTAGCATATTTCTCTTTGCGTGCCTGGTACAATGCCTGATTGCTCCCCTGCTCTTGAGGCCAGGAGCTGTCATCTGTTTGAGCTCTGGTTTTCTTAGTGAGACCAAAGGAGGGTTATGTGGAGCCAATGCAGTTCAGAAGACAGATGGCCTCCAGAAAAGGACAACTTCCTGTTTTACCCACCCAGATGGCTTAGTTTATTCCCTGGGACTGCGTTACCTTGCTGAGCCACCTTTGGTTTCCCCTGACCTGAGACTGGTGGCCTCAGCTGTGGGACTCCAGGGCTGTGAACAGTTATAGGAGAAGGCGAAGCCCAGGCTGTTCCCTGGACCTGCAGCTCGCCATCCCCAACACTGAGGTGCCGCCATTCCCAAGGGCATCCAGACCACCAAGGCAGGTGTCGCAAGTAGGAGGGTTGGATGATAGCTGGATTTTGGCCCATGTCCAATCCTCATAGAAGAGCTTTTCTGTGATAGAAGTAGGAGAGGGGATGGGGCCGGGGGTCTTCTCGTGTACGATAAAGCTGAGCCAGTAACCTGTATGCAGAAACCCGCTGGAGCTGATTGCAGGGGGAGGCAGAGCCAAGCACTAGTAGAACCTGGAGGTGAGAACATCAGCATGATTTATGGAGTCCTATTACTAAAAATGACACGTTAATAGTCTCTGCAGGGGTTTTTTTGTTTGTTTTTTTGGTTGCTTTGAATATGAAGGCTTGGTGTCTGGCCAACAGACAGCAAACAAACATGGAGAAGAACCTTCTCCTTTGAAGACTCTGTTAGCTTCTCTGTTGGCCTACTGACAGCAACATTTAACCTTGGGTATAGTGTAACTATATTATGTTTATCAAGCAAACTGTGAAACTAAAATAGAGCATTTCCATCATAGGAGAGAGACTGTAGCAGCACAGACCAGTCACACTTCTATTTTGCTTTAATTTCCACTTAAGGTTTTGTTGGCTGGTAAAATGTTATTAGTCTTGCATTACTGCGCTTAAAAGTACTGACAGCTGGTGATAGATTGGGTTAGAACACAGCGTTTCTAGTCAGCAAATTAAAAAATATTTAGTTTTAACTTACCGGTTGCCTGGTATTGAATGAGAATGTTATGGGGTTTGAGCTGAAATGGTGCATGTGTAAGCAATATACTTGTTTGAGGTTCTTCATTTTCACATGGGTGTGAGAGTGAAGGAAAAGTCTGTAAGACAGTTCTTTTCTTTTTCTTGTTTGCTGATTGTGGATTGAAATTGGAATTCACTTAAAATCACAATGTAATTGTTTATAATATGGATATGTGTTCATATATATGTCTTGTATATTTATTCACAGTATTGAAAATAATAGAAAAAAGCATAATATTTTAAAACTCCAATCAGATTTCTTAAGAAAAGGAAGTGTGTCCGAACAGCTAGTGGCTTGAGAGGATGGGTTCAGATTGGTATAATCTTACAAGATTCCAATCAAGAAAATATTCTCTTTTTGTGGGGAGTCTTTAAGGGTCAGAAGTTGTTTCATCTGTGCAGCAGGCGCTGGGTCCAATGCAGTGACTTGGCTCAGTTCAGTACTGGCAGTAAATGTAAACGGCTTGAGTATTATTTCTACTAACGGGTTACAGCGAGTTCAGGACTTAATATAGTTTGTTACAAACTGATAGGAAGTTTAAATAAGTTTTCTTTTTAAAAGAAGAAAAAGTAAACTAAATCTACAATTCAGTATTTTAGTAATTGTTTGACATCCCACCCATCCCAAATCAGTAGCTTGAGCAGTTTTAATGATTTCCATTGGTGGTGTCTGGGATCCTTTGTAGCTGGGGATACGTAAGATTAAATTCTGTACCATATAACCTAAACAGTCCTTCTGGAAAGCCCTGGCACTCCATCCACGGGGAGCAACAGGCGGTTGATTCCCGTTTGTATGGGAATTAGCACAGCTGCCGAGCAAAGCTAGAGCTGCCGGGGTTCTGCGGGGCCGGACAAGCACGTTCATTTCTGCGACGGATGATGGGAAGAGGAGATGGTGGTGAAGAAAGAGGTTGGGAGGTTACTGCCGGAACCCTGGTCATCTCCAGGAGAGGACTGAGGGGTGGACTGGCCTGCTGTGAGGCACAGGCTGAATGCCCTTAACTCTCATCATTAAAGAGAAGACAGCTCAAACCACGTTTTTCTTGTATATTACCGTATTCATCAGCCCCGGTTGCTTAGTAAAACCATCGGCTATCTCATTATCTGTGGTACGGCTGTGTTAGGACATTATCCACACGGCTGTCAGCCAGGCATCAGATTGGATTGTTTACTCTTCCTTTGAATGATGATATGAAAAGCAAACTAGTAGCTATATGAATCTTTTGCAAGTAGTTTTCTTCCTGAGCTGTTTTAGAGAATGGCTCTAAGTGTTATTTAAACACCAAGACATCTTAAGAAGACAGATGACAGGAGGCCTAACTGGAATTTTATTCTAATTTATTAGTGTTTTTTAATGTAATGGGATATCTTCATCTGTTTTCTATTCTCTTTATGTTGTTTAGAAAAAGCAAGACCAGCATTTTCTTCCCAATTCATTAGCATAATATTCATGTGCGCTCTAGACTTAACACTTTCCAGAGCTGGAACAGCAGGCGGAGGAGGAAGAAATAGAGATAATTCACAGGGAAGAGAAGAAAGGATATTTTGAACTTGGATTTGAAATGAGATGAAGCGTCAGCTAGACAGTATTAGCACAGTTTGTTCCAGATGACAGGAACTACAGACAAGAAGTTTGGGTAGGGGCCAGAATGTCTGATGGGGCTGCAACAAAAACTAGTACTGCAGCAGCGCAGGGAATGGAGAAACATCAGGCTGTTTGTCAGAGAGTGCTTTTGCTTTATAAACTGGTGAAAAATATTCTCTGGAAAGTCTCTTGGAACATGTTGGGAACTATGTTTGTGCAAATATTAGTGACGGGGTTATATTTTTCTTTGGATGAGAAGGCTGAAGTATTTTCATGGCCTGGAATATGAATTTCTGGAGTCTCAGGGAGGTAAAGTGGAGCATACGGAAAGGATGCTGAGCAGTGAAAGAGAAGGTGTGCAAGGTAACGGAAAACGAACAAGGTGAAGCATTCACAGATAGTGGTGGCGAAAGATTTACGGGCAGCTGACAAGGGCTCAAGGGGAAGGCAAAGCTCTAGTCCCCCAGCAGTCAGCAGGCTGTTGCAGTTGATGAAAAGAAGCCATGATTTAACTCAGAGAGTTTGAGAAGGAGTTATATGGGTTATTCAAATTACCTGCCTCGAAATCAGAAGATGTTTCCAACTGCGGAAGAGGTGACTGCAGAGCTGAGCAGACCCGCTGTGTCAGCAGAGCGTGGCTGAGCCGTTGTTTTGGGAACTCATGGCTTCGGTTTTCTTTACCACTCTTGGCAGCAGGCGTGAAACTTTTTGAGGAGTCATGTCTGCTCTGATGGATGATAGGATGAGAAGTCTCTTTTCTCTAGAATTAATTTTCTGTATTCTCAGATATTCCAACTGCCTATTTAGGATTTGATTGATGTGGCTTTTTTTTTTTATATTTGCCCCCAAAAATATGTTCCCCCCCCCCGCACCCCCAAGTGTTTTTACAACTCAAGTGTCTGCCTTTCTCTACACTGAGGTCCATGCCTCAGATGCTTTAGATCATGCAGAATAGAAAGAGAACCCATACAGTTAATTAGTATTTTTCTTAATATAAAAATTGTTTTGTACTTTGTTGTAAGTACAAATTTTATTGATTTATTTCACATTCCGAAAGTTTTCAGTTATTAGTACTTGTTTATCCTTCCTAACTTTTAAGGAACTTGCAAGTGAATAATTTATTTAGTGAAGCATGAGGTGTGAAAATGTTCCACATTCTGCATGTCTGCTGACAAACGAATACTGCGCTGCTACAAAACACAGCGCTGCAATTAAAACCGAGGTGAGGGGGGAGAACTTTGCCTGCATGAAGGGTTGGCTTTGCCTTTGTGAAGGATTGACTTTGCCGGCTGGGGCTGAACGTTGTCTTTTCCCAGCACTGTTTGAACTGAGCTGAGCTGACACGGTCACACAGTTACCATCACCGGGATCAACGTGCTCCGAAATAAAAGTTTGGTTTGGTTTGTTTTGACATTAGGAGACTGTTTTCATGTGACACTGCCCTGGCTCGCTGCCTCTCAGCTGCATTTGGTCACTGTCACTGTTGGTTTTGTTACAGAGCTGTTGTAAGCCCTGAGACCCAGAAAATCCCCTGTCATTGCTCTGGCCACCGTTCTGCATTGATTTTGCCTGAGGCGTTACGATATTCTGACCCCAGTCAGGTCAGTAGGAGTTCTGTTGCAGACATAAATGGAGTCAGTCTTCATCCTTTGGCTTTTACCCTACAGTCATTATTCACACCAAAATATTAGGGAAACTGCACGCTGCCAAATCAGGTCCTTCTTGTTGTATGTGCAGGTAATACCCAGCATGAACGTCTGTGTCAGTGCAGACACAGAACTTAATGTTTGGCCTTTGAATTTAATGGGAATTTTGCCATTGATAGAAATCACGCCCAATTTTCTTCCAGAAAATGTTGTTAATGTATCTGTGAGACGTGTGTGGTTAAAGAATTATGGAAACATATCTTATTTTCTCAAGGTATGTGGGGTCAAGCTTTGTTACAGTTTTCAGACACAAGCAAAAATATAAATGTTAGATAATGAGTGATCTCTTGATCTTGAATTTCTGTTTACCTCTATAGAAGAAAGCAAACATAATTTTACATGTTAAGAAAAATATCTGCTTTATTGGTTTTTCTTCATTCTCAGCAACTATGTTGCTCCTTCTGGGGAAATGTCACCTTTTGTGTCACTCTGAGAGTTTTCAGAAAGATTACCTTGTCTTTTTCCTCTGATAGCGCTAAAGCAAACTGCGGCACTAGAACCGCTCTGCAATATGTCAGGAAGGGCGATATGGTGACGGCGGTGGAGTCTGGTATCTCTTACAACAATAAATACTTCGATTAAAATATTTTTGGAGCCTCTGAAATGGGAGGCAAGTATAGTATCTCTGCCCTTTGTAGGTGTGTAAAGGTTCTGTGTTGTTTCCACATCAGAATGTAACTGGATGGACTAAATGGTATCGTTTATTTATAGAACTGCACATGTTTCCATCAGCTGTGAATGAATTTTGAATATTCAAATTCACCCGCTCATAATTTCTAAACTCTTCCAGTTACTTTCCATCGTGGTCTTTATTGAATAAATCATTAAGAACAATGTTATACAAGTGGGGCAATGTTGGTTCCACGAAGGTATAAAGGAGGGTGGTTTTGTTTGCTTCTTTCTCTCTCCTGTAGGTAAAATCCATCCAACGCAAAGCACTGAGTGGTATTTTCTTTCCTGACGAGCAATGCACGTTTGATGAAATGGCAGTGAAGTGAGAGACGCCTGATTCAAGTTGCGTGGTGCTGGGGATACGCTCTTCAGCAATAGCAGTTAAAGCAGTGATGTCAGACTCGTTGAACGCTGCGTGCGGATAAGCTCTGGTTTCTTAGGTGCGGTAAAATACCACCCAAACCACGCACTTATCTTTCAGCCCCACTCCCCACCTCAGTGTGTCATTTCTGATCTCCGGAGCAGGAGCAATGCTGTTGCATCCAGCTTGCTTTGCTCTGTGCCCAGGGCCAAAAGCTGAATTGTGCTCGCAGAGGCTGCAGAAGAGAGTGCCGCAAAGGACTACAATTGATTTCTTTCTCCTGCGCTTGTTACTATTCAGTGGGTTTAAAGTACAGAAAATTCTGAGACTTCCATTCTTCATGGAAGTGTGGTTTCCTTGATCAAAATGGCAAGATTTTTTATTATTTACAGATATAGCATTGTTAATAACATGATTAAAATAAATGGTTAAAATTGTCTTACACATAGCAGAGAGAGTATACAGGAGAGTATTTGCTATTGTTAAAATGTACCCAGTGGACAGAGATTTAGCTAATTCACCTGTTAACTATTGCTGACGAATGCAGTATTTTCTCTTCATTTAGAGAAAATGAGATTTACACGAGAGCAAATAATGCGATGGAAATGGTAGAGGGATGCGTCTGGTAATAGAAGTGCCGCGTGTGTGTGTATAATGTATTTCTTTATACACAAACGCCTGTAAATGTTATAGGTTAACTCTGAAGAAAAATAGTCTCACTGTTCTAGTAAATCTTTGCTATTGCAGGCTGCAGAAAACCCATAGGTGGGAGTGAGTGGGGAAATACAGACCTCTGATAAATCATTTTGGTTTATAGTGTTTCTCTGTGCTCCAAAAATAAACAGAGGTAAGATGGGATTAGAAAATCTTTCAGGAAATGTTTCAATTTTTAAGTTCCTTTGAGTAGGACCTGGTTACCTAGACAGGTTGGCAGCAGAAATGTAACCACAAACCAGGGCTTCCATGATGTGATCCTCAGCTCTTTCTGAAGGCTCTGTTGGCCAAGGAACTTAGCTGGATGGAGGCCCCAGTTCCTCTAGTAGGAGGTTGCTCCTTTCCTGGTTTTTAGGATTTCTGAAGTTGATGGTAAGTCCTGAAGGCTTGTGTTTGCTCATACACCATTCTCCACTGGCAGCGACGCAAATTGTAGTTGACAATGTGGAAAAGTATGATGAACCAGGAAGCTTAGAGGACTTCCTTAAATGCTGCTTCACAGCTTTGCAACAAGAGACAACTTTTCTTCCGGGAAATTAAACCCTTTTGTTGAAAGAGCAGGCACCTACCACGATAGCTCAGGTCCTTCAAACAAGAGCAGATTGAGATGCTGCAATAATTCAGGCTGTATGTTGAGAGGGAATGTGCCCTGGAAAAGGGATCTCTTACCCAGAGAGGATGTAAAAAGTTGCTTGAAGCATTTGTACCACCTGGGGGAGAACATAAAATCAGTGAGATACGCTGCATGGATGGTGCTGAGCCCAGTTACTTTCTAAGCCTACTGCTTCTGGTGGTACAAAAGCGATGGAAGTTTTACCAACCTGGGGGTAGAATTAACTATTAACTATTAACAAATATATTTGTAAGGTATCTTTGTCAAAAGAGAAGCAGTTGAGTTGACATTCAGTTAAATGGAATGAATGCAGAACAGTGGGAATCGGGGAGAATAAATGAAAAGTGGTTTTAGTTGCAATGGGACTTACGGTACTCATTAGCTTAAAAAAATCCAGTGTTCATACTGGTTTGGGACAGCGTATATAGCTCATAGAAACCACTACTGGCTTTCTCATAGTAGGTTCAAACTGGAAAGTAGCTCTTGCAGTGTTTTAAGACATAACTGAAGAGCCATTTAAATTTTTTAAGGTTACTCCATCCACAGCCACAGTAAATGGAAACTTTGTAAGAAGAGCTAGCAATATTTTTATGGAGTTCAGGTAACATTGATGATGCTGACAGCTGTAGAGTTTGCTTTTTTCTTCCTTTAAGAAAGGAAATTTATGTAAAAATGACATTTTTTAAGAGTCAGCTGCAAGTGTCGATATCATTGGGCATCCCAGCTCCTCAGGGGTGTTGTCAGAATTTGACCCTTTCACCCGTTGGCTTTTTGAGAAATATTTTCTTGCCAGCAGAACTGTCAGATGTCCTAATAATTTGCAAAATCAAAGACTTTCTTCATCGTCTCAAGGCATCTTCCACTCTTCCGCCATAACACCAAATTTTCATGTCTCTATTCACCCTTCACACAGATTTTTTCTCATTTGTGTATTTTTCTCATTATATTAACATTTATCAAGAGTCACGGTGTGTTTTCAAAATTATCGTTCTTATATCCAGGTTTTTTATATTGGAAGGAGTTTAACCAGAAACAAAAATGCTGGTTGGGTTTTAAAATCCCTTGCCTTAATATGTCTCGCCTACTTTAAAATTCCTGCACGTGGATTTTTGGTGTCCGCAGTTTTGGGTGTGGGTTTGTCAATAGTGCTGTGCAAGTGTAGGGCACCAGGGGTTTTGTCATCCCAGCTGTAACAGCAGGAGGGAAATATCTCTGCTTTTTGTTGTCAACACAAAAATAGAGATTTTCCTCTTATACAGCCAGGAAACTCAGTATTTGAGGTTGAACAGTTAATTGTTTGGTTAATTAATTGGTTAATTAAGCAGCTCTTTGTAGACCCAGACACATATGGTGATTTACATTATTTTTAACATTGTGCATTATAATACCAACATGGGGTTTTTTGTCCTGATTTTATATATATCTCTATATATATTTTAAGAAAAAAATTGAAGGGAACTTCAGAATTGTTATTGCAAATTTTTGGTCTTTTTTTTTGCTTCTTGTTTCCTAGATTTGCTTTCTTTGTGACTTGAGCTGCCCGTTGGCATACAGCAGCCCAAACCCTTCCTGCAAGCATGTGGCATCTCAGATTTGTTGAAAAGAAATTCGGTAAGGGAGCTCTGTGTGTAATATCTTTAATAATACCATTTTTACTGTAAATGTTATCAAGGAATATTTTTCTACTGTGCTACACATGGATTTTTTTTCAGAAGGGGACATAGCAAGTCCTGAATAATTTCAGAGCTATTGCGTTCTGAGGAACCTGCCACGTCTTCCTTCTTCAGACCTGTCATGGTGTGATTTCTTATATGGGAGAGGCAGTCCGTAGAGGTAGAACACACACACCTTCTAGTGACTTCACCGGGGCTGGTTTTTCTTTTTAACCTTAGGTGTAAGGTATCTCCCAAAGAAGATCTTGGCAGTTCTGGAGTCACAAACCAATCCTTTCCATGGGCTTAGATGACGTACTCAATTTTAAGGTACTGTCACAAGTGAGTATGGAGTCTTTTTGTTTCCTTTGAACTAAGTATGAGGTTGTGGTGGTAGGAGAATGCAGAGTTTGCTGGTTTGGTTATAAAGGCTGCACACTTTGCTCCTTTTCCTGCAGATGGATTTGTTTTCTAGTGACACGTCCTTCAAAAATTTCCGTCGGAAAGCTTTGTCGCTAGGTGGCAGAATGAGACTGCATTAGTACTGACATTTTTAATGATTTGTCCACTTGGCTTCGTGCTATTCCATAAACACCCCTTTGACTACATCCAGCATTCAGAAGTATCTAAATGTTAAAATAAACTCCAATAAACGCAGCGCTTCTGGAGGAGAATCGACAGTTGGACTTGATCATCTTAACGGTCTTTTCCATCCTAAGTGATTCTATGACCATTTTTTAAAAATAGCGGGGATATTATACTGGACTTCAAGATCGTTGTAAATATTTGATTAATACCTCACTTTTGATTGGCGATAAAACCTGCTTTTCTGAAATGGTGACTCCCACGTTTTAGAAACATTTCAGCCTTCAGATGTGTAGTTGATCTGTAACATGTCGTTCCCCTTCGGGGTTTTCCGAAATGTGTAATATTCAGATAATGCTTTAACTGCACGTGCAGATGAGGTATCTACATGTGCAAATGTCTTGTCTCTAAATGCCATTTTTTATATGAGAACCGACACCGTTAACAGACACCAACTCACAGCCACCATTAGGGTTACTTATAAATCAGGTTTTTCCTGTGTGGGGTAATTTTAAATCTCTTTAGATGGGGACATAAGCAAAACTGAAAATCTCTGGTTTAATTGGAAAAACCGCGGTTGTAGTGTTTGTATTCTGGTCTTAATTTATGACTTAGCTTATACTGGAAAAAAACATTGTGTTCCAATATAGATCGGATCTTGGTGCTGAGATTTGACAGACGCATCAGTATGGGAGCAGCGATGCAGAACCTGAGGACGTTTTATTTTGAGGGGTAATGCCTGTGTTTTGAAAACATTGCAGAAACATCTCTGATCACTTGCTATGTGCCGAAATGTTCAGAAAGAGTCTGGAATATTTGAAGGAACCTATGAGACTTCCTTCTCTTTTTAGAGGACATGCTACACAGCATGTCGTGGGTGGCTGTGAGCCAAGAACGTCCTACAGATATCGATTAAAGGTCACCAGCCCTAAAGGAGGTTTTGCTTATAGTTGAGTTATCTCTGTGTTCCCTACTAGAAAGTGCTACAGATTTGAAATTATAACAAAGTGACTAATTCAAGGACAGATTTTAAAAAAAAAAAAAGCTTGAAAAAAATTCTTTTTCTGAGCAGACATTAGGGAAATCACATCATTTTACTTTAATACTCAGATTAACTAATACGGACTGAAGTTATTCCGTAGATTATATTCTAGTTACAGTAGTCCCTAGAGTGCCCTCTAACACAATTTTAAAAATGAGGAATAAAATGTTACTTGATTTCCTTCTTCCTTTTGTTTTTTTTTTTAATTATTTTGTAAAATCTCTTTTCCTTAGCCAGGGTTTGGTCGTTTGCTGTAAGCAGGTGGAACAGCAGCTGCGTATGTTCTATGCAGCCTGACTCAATCCTTCTGGATTTAGGAAGAGTATGATTATGACACCAGAAATATTTCTGTCAATGAAAGTGTAGACATGCTTGCGCTTTCCTGGGACTTCCTTCGACAGCCTTTTTTATTGAAAACATGTTACATTTCTTCTCCGGTGTCCAAGACGCTGGTCAGTGAATACCTTGCCTTGAACATGGACTTCTGAAGTTGTTAACCATTGCTCTTGGAGGTGCCCAGCAGAACAAGGCCAACTACAGCAAGGGTGTTCTCAAGCAGACATCAGCAAGAGGAACTTCTGAGAATAATATAAAAATCATTATTGATGAAAATAATAAACACTTTTTTTCCCTAATAAACGTTCACAGGCTTGAATAATGTCTGCTTGAAATCAGGCAGCTCGTTTTCAAGTTTTTCCCGAGTTTTAGTTTTGCATATTTTTGGGTAACACCTGAAATAACTTCTGGAATTAGTTTTTTACCATGAGCCTTTTTCATTAAATCTCCAAGTTGGCATTGCAGGTACTTCTTTCACAGTGAAGGAGAGCTCTCCTAACATAGCAGCATGTGTTTTTATAGATCCTTCTGACGTTTGAAACCGATAGCGCCTAAGAATTGTTGTACGGAGTATTGGAGCGACTTTGACGCGGTAAAGTACGCTTAATTAGATTAATTTGTTTCGAAGCGGATCTTCTAAAGCTGAGACTTAGTTCTTTGTGCATTTGTAACAAACCTTCAGCTTTTCAGGTAATCAGAGCTTGCTTAAAATAGTTACTTTTAGTTGAAAAGTATGACTGTACAAGTGGCCCAGGTCATTACAGGCAGCATCTCATCTCTGGCCTAACAAAAGAAACAGGATTTTTTTTTTTTTTTTTTTCCAAATTCAGGGCTGAACTGTAATAACTGTGGAGAATCCACTACAGGAATAGGTCAATTATCCCAGAGATTCATTACCCCTGTTAAAAAGGGACACCTTGTTTCTGGTGTAAACTCCCTTAGTTTCCCCTCTGGTCACTGCGTCTCCCGCTGCCTTTGCCGGCTCCATTGAAGAGCTCAGATGTCATCACCAGTTTTTGCTCCCCGTTTAGATATTCCTAACTGCATTCCAGCTTTTCTGGTTCATAACCACACGAAGCAGAAACATCTTTAAGTAGTTTTGCTGTAGGCTGGTCGCATTGCAGATTAGACCGTGCCAGTCCGTAGCAGACATCAGCTTGACCGAGCATCCCAAAAGTCTTAATACAAACATGTTGCTTCGTCCTATCGATGTACATTTATGTAACATACATGTGTTTGTGTGCGTAGCTGTGTATATGTGCACACGCGGACTAGATAGAAGAGGAAGGATGGTTTAAGCCTGAAATAACTTGTTGCACCAACTGTTTTTTGTTACAGTTTATTTCTGGTTAACATTCAACATATTTTAACTCTGTTTTTTTAAAGTAGTGTCTGCATATTATAGACCAGGAAACAGAATGGGTTTCTAATTTGTATTTGGCTGGAAAGATGCTCAATAAATTAGGGGAAAAAACAATTCAATTTGAATAAAGTCTTCTCTCCCCCTTTGGTAAAGTGCAAGAGAATTCTGCTTAAATGAAGCATGCAATTTTAATCAATTGTACCCTATGAAAAGGAGACAAACAGCTGCTGCTTGTTAATTGGTGAATGTCTTCACCAATGGACTCATCATTTATTCACGGCTTTTGGTGCAGCCTTAAATTCTGTAAATAAAGGTGCTATCACCATGGGTATGACTGCCTGCACATTTGCAACTGAGCAGCTCAGATAATGCTTGGAGAATTTATTTCAGGAGACAAATATGTGACTTTCACCCTCGCAGATTCATTGTTTTCATCTAATAATCACATTTCCTGTGAAAGGTCAGAGCTCTTGTGTGAAACCAAGGGAAAAACATATTTAACCTCCCTAGCTAAAAGATGGATTTCTTGTTAAAAATTATACCAAACTGTGACGGTTTCCTCACTCTGAAAAAGGGTTCTCAAGTAGAACCACAGCCTCTGGTGGGTTGGAAGGGACCCACGGAGGTCATCCAGTCTGTCTTTGTGCTCTGATCACATCTAGCAGCAGCAGGTTGCTCAAGGAGGCTGTGCCGTTGGGTTTTGAAGCTTTCCAAGGATCTCACAGCTTCTCTCTGCTCTGGTGTTTTACCACCTCGTGGCAAAATAAACTTTCCTTATGTCCAGTTGGAATTTCCCATCATCCAAGGTGAGCGTGTTACCAGTGTGCTCCTAGAGGAAGAGTCTCGCCGCCTCTCCGCACGCTGTGTGTGGTACCTGAGGGCAGCCGTTACCTCGTTTTTCCTCTTCTCCTTAGGTCTGCATTTAGTTGTATTTCTTTTCTACAAGACTTTGCAGCTCCTCTTTCAGGTTGGGATTTTGTCCTACCCCCTCTTTCCGACTGCTCATGTGCAAGTTTGCAGCAGGGAAGTAGAACGCAGTGAAATATAAGGCTTAAATTCAGCTTGACAGAACTTGAGTGTTTTCTTCTTTCCTTCCTGTTCTTTCATACTTTTTCTCTCTTGTCTTGTTCCCTTCTGTATCTCCTTTTCTTTTACTCCTCCTCGCAAGTCATTTTTGCAGCAAAGCACTGTCGCCGTGCTCGGTTGTTATGTTCTTATCTTTCGTTTTGCCCTTGCCTCTAGGTTTGGTCTTCGTAATTTGGTTTTGCAACGCGTTTCTTTGAGCCTTCATTGTCCTTGTTTCCCCTCTTCACACACGGAGTGGCTCTTGGGCAGCTCTCTACATGATTCTGGGACTATTCCGGTGTTCTGTATTTACCTGAAAAATATTTGCTTTGGGTTACCTAGCTAATAAACACAAAGAACTATAAAAATGCAAAATCCAAACATAAGCTCTGCTTTCATTTCAGTAAGAAGAATTTAAAATTAACTGGCAAACAAAAGGATACAAACTCTTCATTTGATCCGATTTTATTTCCTTTAGAAGGTATTTTTAAGACAGGCTCTGAAGCCATTTTAATGTCTCCAGAGAAGGCTATCTCTGAACTATTTTGTCATGTTAATGATAGCAGACCTTATCACAGCTTTGAATAAAATATTACAAGAAACACAGCGAACTGAAAAACATTATGTGGGCTCTGTGGTTGGAGTGAATAAACTGGAAATTAAAGGATACTGGAACATTGTATTGTGAAACATGAAGATTAATCACCTACCAGCAGTAGCTTAATACTATACGACTAAAATGAATGTGTCCAACTATTTCTTGGAAAAAATGCTCTGTGCTTGACTCTCTGTAGGAGAACCGGTGAATGGAGATAATTCCATTGGCTGTAAGTGTAAATGATGCGCAGGCAGTTTTTTATGTTCTTCGTGGAGGATAAGAAATTGTTCTGGTCTAAAAGAACAGATTTAGAAGTGTTAAATGGCATTATTCTGTTATTTAAATGTTTTAATAACGGTGTTGCACAATGTTCTGTAAATGTTATTTACATTCTAATTGCCATTATGATGTTATAATGCCATTAACGACATGCTATTGTACTTTCAAAATTCAATTATCAGCCTATCTTCTTTTCTATCAGACTTAGCTTTTATATTTGCAAATTTTAGCTAAACTTTACTCTGCAAGCATTCATATGGAAGCAAAAAGGGACAGAAGAATGGAAGTGGAAAAGACAGGGGTAGCGTGAATACATTTCCTATGGGATACGTGGAGACTGTAGGGCATATAAACATTGCTGCTTCTATCTAGAGTGATATCAATATCTGCATTAAAATGTACGGTTTTTTTGTATGTCATTGCTTTTTCGTATCTGGAGATCGTGATTTATAATCTAGGTTAGATCCCAGTTAAGAAATATCTTGTTCGGTTTTGTCTTGGGCTGTCCAGTATTTTCCAGCTTTACTATGGGTGTTGAAGGTGAAAACAATCAAACGCTCGCTCAGAGCCCTGGCTGGAGGTCACCATTCCCTCAGCCCGTGCGTGGCATGGTGCAGGTTCTCATCTCCTCACTTTAAGCCTCTTAGTTTAATATCCAGTGAATATTCACTGGTTGAACTTGCACTGAGGCTTGTGGACTCTCTGGAGAGGGTGGTGATTTCCAGCCAGAGAACTGGGCTCGAGCAGCGGAGGGGTGATAGCACACAGCCCCGTAGCTGTGTCTAGCGCAAACGTGCGTCTGTGCCTTCACGTCTGTGGTGTTCAGGAAACTGGGGGGCTTTGATCGTCCGCTTTTGCCTCAGTTCTGAGCACTGAAGGCTGTAGGTCAGAAGTGATGTCCTTTAGATGGGATCTAAAGAGAGGAATCGTTTGCTCTGTGTGTTCTTATGTATTACTGAAGGTCTGTAGGTACCTGGCTCTAACCAACAGTGATTTTTTTTTTTCCCATTCACTAATCCACGTATCTAGTCTTAGATTTGCAAAGAAAGAATTGAAACAAAAGTCATACCTTTATTTAAAAGGACTGTCCCGAGCTAAACTCTCGCGGACTTCCCCATCACACGGGAGCTCTGCCAGATAATCGGCAGGCATCCTTCTGTGTCAGACCCCTCCGCTTCGTGTGCGTTTTGTGAGGGAGCTGCTTGAAGAAAACCTATTTCTCCATATTCAAAAGCGAAGAGTCACTGTATGTCACTGGACGCTGTGCTGCGAGTCCTACCGATTATCTCCCCGGCTCTCCTGGAAGCAGTATTGCGCTGTTTTCACTGACAATCCATTATGTAGTCAGATGCCACTTTCTGTTTGTCGTAGGTCAGGTTTTCAGTCCCTTTGACTGAGGGATTAAAAAGGCACAGTTCAGTTGCTCAGGCAGGTGAGCTCAGCGTGCGGGACGTGCGGAAGCACAGAGTAAAAGCAGAATGCCGCGGGAAAAGGGAGGCAGCTCTGAATTAAATTAACCTGCAATAGGCATTGCTCCTCATTTACAGAATTTAAGGAATTTTCTGTAGAAGAGATGGCACCGTCCAAATAATGTCATTTTAGGTTTAGTGTGCTGTAGGCGGGTAATTGTGTCCTTAATTTCTGGGCGGTTACCAAAGGCCACCTCCATCCTGTGTGTTAAAGGGCCTCAACTAGGGAGTCCACGGCTTAAAGAACAGAACCTCAGCACAGAGACTGCTTTTGGGCTTCAGATGTTTCTCAGTTAAGCTGTAAATCCATAGAACCCCTTGCGTGCTGATTGCTGCGTTGTGACGCCTGTTGAACCCTGATGGACGGCAGTCACGGAGCTGATGATCCTGGGGAGGCTGATCACATTGTTGATAGCTTCCAGCAATCCGATGCTGAAAACCCGTGTTCCTTGTGAGGAGTTTTGTTGGCTATCTTGGCTTTTGCTTCCCTGAGCACTGATCATTCCCCGAAGTTATTTTTCCAAACTGTAGCTTGGTGCTCTTTGGTAAGTAACTCATGCGCGTGTTCTTGTGGTGGTGTCCTATTTAGTTACCTGGTGGGACAGCCACACAACTTCTGTGGGTCTTTCCCTGGGATCATCCATGTGTCTGTCAACTACCTTCTGCTGGTTTTCCCATTATTTTGGTAAACAGTGCTGGGTTTAGTGGGCAGCTTTATGCCCCACATGCAGCTGTGCTGTCCTGCACGGAAATGCAATAAATGGAGCAGGAGGGAATGGTGTTGCTTGGTTTCTGTTGTGACCTCCCCAACATTCTTGAACTGCTGAACATGTTTCAAGAACTGGTGGGCTCACTCTCTCGTATATATTTTCTTACACATATTGTCCCGAAGTTTTTAAGCTTTCTTCTGCATTCGTTGAAGAAGTGGATGTTATGATTTACTGTCTTTGCTTGGAAAAAAACATGCATCGTGTCATGTTTTCATCTCTGTCGAAGTACCTACTTGCAAGCAAGGAGCCAGGGTTTGAAAACTTTCTGAGCTTAGGAAGTATTTAAAGTTTTCTGGCTAAAATCTCTGTGCAGCTCTATATTCAATGGATAGAGTGTGGCAAAACAAGGTATTGATGTGCTGTAGAATTATTTTATCAGTGGAGAGGTAAGCCAGTATAATATTGTATTTTGAATCATCCTATGCATTGCTGTATCCAAAACAACAAGCCTTTTAATGTGAATTTAACCACAGCGTGGCTGACACTTTACATAGTCATTTCCGTGGCAGTTGGTCTGCTTGCTAGTGGGAAAAATGCATCCCCGTACTTGGAAGAGCACTGTGATGAATGTAAATGATTTCCCATTCAGAAATGAAAAAAAAAAAAGAACAGAAAACTTCAACTGTTGGTAACTGGAACTTGGTTTTGATGTGATTGGCAGAAATGTTATTTGGCCAAGCACTGATTTGAAGACTCATTAGTTGGAAGAGTCCTACAGTTGGAGCAGGCAGCCCAGAGGGGTTGTGCCCCATCGGCATCCCCAGAAGTTCTCAAGACCATAGTAGATAAATCTCGGAACAACCCGGTCTGACTTCAGAGCTGACCCTGCTTTGAGCAGCAGTCCTAGGGACTAGAGCCCTCCTGAGGTCCCTGCCAGTTCCTAGGATTAAGGCAGTTCTAGACATTCACTGAAGAAAAGGTGCAGAGTTTAAGATCTTACCATTTGTGGAGATAACGCTGAACTGGAGAGCTGATGGGGACGTTGAACAGCTGCTGAAAGCTGTTCAGGCACACACGCTTGACTGTACTGAAGCATGCGAAGAACTATCCCAGAGACCCATCTGCTGGGCTGATTTGTATGTTTTTATTAGTGCCGCTGACTTCCAGCAATAGGTGGTGCAGAAACACAGTAACGAGAATGAAAGCATCGTAAATACCTCGGCCTTTTAAATATGAAAACGGTGGTTTGAGAATTTACCCAAGGGGAAAGAAACCCATTTTCAGAGCCACACTTTGTCTCTTTTGGAGTAGAGGCGTAAGTCCAGGTCCTTGAGGTTTCAGTAGTTTCCAGTTGATATCTGGAAACATAAAGGTCACCCCCGTGCACCCGAGCGGGAGTGGAGAATTCGGTAGGAAGAATGACATTTGGTGTAAAATGTAGATGTTGTAATGACAACCCCTTTCTGAACTAATGGATAGCTGAGGCTGTAGTAGGAGAGCTGACGTTCAAATGTGCATTTCTCAGCACTCATTTCCAAGCTCTTGTCTGTCCTCTTACCCTCCTCTGAAGTGAGGTGATCCTTCAAGAGGTTTCAGAAAGCTCTTAGGAATCCACCCAGCTTTTAAAGTCTATTTATGGTGTTATTCCTTGTCTTCACAGGGTCACGTATTTTCACTTCTCTCACGTATTAGAGTTAGGCTACCACTGGTACATTATTTATCAGAAATTTATCTTATTTATCAGAAATCTACGTGGTAGTCAACAGACTTAAATTTTTTTTAATGGTGATAATGATGTCCTGGTTTTGCAGCAGGTTTATTTCCTTTCCTTCCATATTTTTAATATTACAGCCTGCTATGGTGAAGTATCTGAGATCACAGGGCTCTTCTGGGGAAGCCAGAGGTCTGGGAGACCGTAGAGGTTTGCACCGGGCTGCAGGTGGACAACATTGTCACGTTATTGAATGGCTGATGGATGGTGGCTGGAATGTACGTGTTTCATCCACACATTTTGCAGAGAAGACAGCATTGTCCCAAATGTGAAGAAGTTAATTTTTTATACTCATATTAGTCCTGCACTGATACATTTCTGAATCCTTTGGGCAAAGGAGCGCTGCTGCTTAATGGAAACTTATTTGCCTGAAAGGATGGTGACAATGGCATGGGTTCAGAACGGAGAACAACTGTGAAAATGACTGGAAAATGGAGGAGCGGATGAAGCCCTACTAATGTGATAGCAATAAACAGAATAACCTCTGAGTCTTTGAGGCAGTGATGCTTCCATCGAAGCGGTTTTGTAATTAGATCTCTTCTCTTTAGCTGTATTTAATTAATGGGAAAATAACAGTTCCTTGATAGGGAACAGGGAGTAAGGAAATTTTCTCAGTAGTAGTTCATACAGGATCTAATAGGGAACCGTCCTTGCCTAAAATTGCACATTTTTAGTTTTAATAAAAGTATGATATTTTGATTTATTTGCAGGTTTCCATGAAACAGGAGTTAGGCAGGATTGTCTGGTTTTGGTTTCACATCATAGAGAGTCGCAAACATGCATTAGCAAACCAAATTGGACGTATTTAGTAATGGCTCGGTAAACATTAGCAAATGGATGGTATATTTTAATCAACGTGGCTGCAGCTGATAATGTGTTGAAAAGCTCTGATGAAGACTGCTGGGAGCCTAAATGAAAAGCTGAAGATTCAGAGATAAGAATTGATGGATATAATGTTATCCTAATTGAGAACAGTGGAGAACCTAAAGCACTGAGAAATTAAATTGAGGACCTGTAACACAAGCTTAGATTAACACAACAACAACAAAATCAGATCGATAGAGGCTCCTGCAGGAGTGCAGACAGAGCAAGGGGCGAGAGAAGACTGTACCTCTTGGATAAGCTTAAGTTTTGCCTGCTGATTTTCTTAAAGGTGTCAGGACAGGATGTGTTCTAGTAGTGTAGGCGTCCCTCAAAACTTGTGCCCTGTGGGGCAGAATTGAGCCTTGTACTCCTTTTCTAGAACGGAGGGTGAGGCTGGGTTTTACTGTCCCCTTATGAACCCCCTTCCCAGTGCGGTCTTCTCTGGGAGCTGTGAGATTCCGTGTCCCTCAGCTCACATCACTCCCCTCGCGACATGAACCTCAGCACGCCGTTACCCAGTTCTGGCCGTTCTCTGGGCTGGGGGAGGGAAATGCCTCAGTGTCTTTGGCAGAAGGTAGGAGGATGTAAACTCTGAAATGGAGATTTGCTGCATGCAGCAATGACCCGGCTCTGGAGCGTGGGATGGAACAGAGTGCCCTCGTTACGTCCCGGGTGTTACTCTCTCAGCCATCATTAGGTCACCGGGGTTTCTGCCTTCATAGCTTTAATGCTGCTGGGTATTTGTTATACTAGTCATTTTGTGGCTAAGGTGCTTACGTTTATGTAAGTATTATTACTTAATGCACTTGTAACGATGTACGTGCTATTCATGCTCATGGGTTGGTGCTTTTAGTTGAGAAGGAAGAAGTTGTTCAGTGGGAACTGCAGTTCTCTGAGAGGCATCGCCCCTGGATACAGCCTGCTGGGGTGAACACGGCCCGAGAGGTGAAGTTGGGAAAACTTTCTGTTTAGCAGCAGCTGCCCAGAGGCATTTGTCTTTTCTCATGTTGTTCCCGGTGTATAAAGGCAGTAACGTCTTTTGTTCCTCAGCAAACATTAGACCTTGAAGAGGAAGGGCAAGATACAGGAGAGTGCCTCTCCCAGAACTGTAATGCTGAGGGAAATAACCTTTCTTCTTTAAGCTTTTGCCCATTTTCTCGTACTGTGGTTGACTTAGGGCTGCTATTGGAGACGAATATCAACTGGAAAACTACCAAATCTGACACATTCTCCGGAACTTCCTTGCAGACATGTTTTGATTGTTTCACTTCTGCACCCTCAGTTCTCGGAAGAGGCACATTCTGTAAGAAAGGCATTGAAGTTGCTGGGTACCTGATGAGATGAGCTCTGCTCTCCACCAGTAAAACTGCTGAACCAGTTTTGTATCTGTATTTAAAGCATGCTGAGACTCCAGTGACTGTACGCTCAGGATAGAGCTGTTAGGACTTTGGATTTCCACTCTGGCTGTGCCATAGGCTTCTATAGAAACGTTGGTCCTTAGTGTCTGGCGTGGAGTGCTTGTAGCTGTACCCGTTCTAATGGAGTCAGATGGTGAATATGTTGACTTGGATGAGTTTCTGATGGCACTAACTGAGCCCTTGAGGAGACCTTATCCACACAAAACCCAATTTGATGCATCTGTGATTAGACCTTGGTGCTGGGAAAAGTACTGGCTTCTCAATAATGAAGTTATTTGGTCAGAGGGAGTTGTCAAAAGTCATCATTGGCTGAGGTGGTGAAATAAGAAGTGAAGAAGGTTAAGTTAAAGTTCCAGTAGTAACCAAACCTCTTGTTGGGGAAAAAAGAAAGTTTTGGTTACAGCCTTTAGAAACTTCAGTATGTTCTGGGTGGGGGGAATGTAGACAGTCGGTGCTGAGATGGTGTTCAGGCACGGCTTCACGGAATGAGGAAACAAGGTCTCAGGGCATTGCAATAGTCCGGAAACGTCAAAGTTGTAGGAGGAGACAAATCTGAAAGGAGAGCAAATTGAAAGTGCAGTTTATCTATTCCAATCGATCCATTTAGCTATCTTTACAGTTATTTATGACAGTGCTCCTGGAGATTATTACTGTACATCTGAGGTTGCAAAGCTTCATGGCAGAAACTAGAGATAAAGGGGAAGGAAAAAAAGGGGGAAAAAAAAAAAAAAGAGATTCCTTAGAGGGGCTTGTATAAGATCATCCTTTGTAATCACCTTCAGGTTTGGGATTGCTTGAACAGCTGAAAAAAAATGGTCTGGCAAGAGAATTGTGCCTCAGCAAAATTTGTGCTTTGTACTGTGGAGCTGAAATCTGACACTGGGAATTACTCAAGTAGCAAATCTGGAATTTGGCTCTGTGCTCTGGCCCGGAGTAGCAGACGCGCTGTACCCGCAGCGTGCTTCTAGGGACCCGGGGCGCTCCTCGCTTACTGCAACACCGAGTGTGCCCATCTGAGCCAGGCTCAGTGCCGCTGCGGGAGTGACTCGAATCTGCATGCCTTGGAAAAACAAAGATAATGCTCAAAAGACAAGCCTGGCTGAAATAAGAAGGGAAAAAGCAGCTCATTCATCTAGAGGATTTAGACAAAATTGGCTGGAGGAGCCGTAAGTCTGTCAAAAAGACAACAGAGCCCAAAGAGGATACAAGAAAAAGGAAAAATGAATGTCAGAGAAAGACCCCAAAATGATAAAGAGGGAATATGTGACGAAGGGGTGTGGTGGGTGTGGAAGGGCCAAGACTGTAGACTCTCCCGAGGAGAACCAAATAGCAAAGCGTGAGTGTGAGCGTGCTTATGGCAGGGCTGCTGCGGTGCAGATGAATGCCCCGAGGGTGGTGGGAGGACGGGTCGCTGTGCGTGCACTCGCCCGGGCGATGGATACCTGTGCTTGAGAGTGGAAGTGCGTTGGATGAATGTGTGTTTCCTACATTCCTAATGTACTTCAAAATTCTGCTAGTGATAAACAAGGAGGAGTTTGACTCATTTTTGCAGCTGTTCCTGACCTATCCTTCTATAAGCAGGTCTCACGCAGACTGCTTGGGCATCACCTAAAGATTCTTTCAGACCATCTGTCTGAGGCAGTTTCCAAGTTACTGGGCTTTACTTAGGGCCAAAATCAAAGTAACGGTTTCTGAACCAATCTAACGACTCCGAGCCGCGTCTTTGTGTGGGCTGTAAGCAGCAACAGGGGGATTACGGCGCTGAGGTACTTTATGCTTTGTTAAAACCTTAGTCCCTACTTCCGTGCCTGTAGCAGCACCCTGGATTAGGTGGGTATAGGATGTAGATTGTCCCTTTCCAGCAGGATTTAGGGTTGGTGTTGCAGAACGTGCTCCGTGGGCTCCGGGAGAATGTACCTGCAGCTCCAGCCGGTAGCTGTTGAGATTGGCTCCTCGGGTATTTTTTAGGATCTTCTTTCTAACGTTGATGATGCTGTATTGATGGTTATGGCTCTCCTTCAAGGCTGCAGTCGTGTTTTGGGCTGTGTGGTAGGAATGCACGTTGGCACGTGGCCGGTAACGCAACTCTTCCCAAATGCTCTTCATCAAACGTACCGGTGTTGGCATGACACGAGAACAGAGAACTGGTGCCGATGCTGCTGGGAAGTGGAGGAGAAACTGCTAAAATGTAAAAAGGAGATAGCTGAAGTAAAGGTAGCTTTCGCTCTCTCTTTTTTAATTATTAAAAGGAATATGTGAGTGGTTTTGCCTGTCAGTATTATAAAGGACTCCTGGAAGACTGGAAGTTTTCACAGGCAGATAGGAATAATTTTTACGTATTGATTTTCTGGCTCTGCATTTATTTTTTTTTTTTTAAATGTTTTTCCTTCTCCATTATATATGATCTCTGTTTGTTTGAAGCTTGGTCAATTTTTTAGAAGACAAGAAGGAAGAAATGAGGGGAACCCCCCTATTTCCCTATCTTCCAGCTCAGAGGTGGGCGAATTCAGATAACTTTGGTTTTTTTCCACCAAGAAAGTGAAAAGATGAATACTGGACTGTGGTTAGATGCTGTAACCTGCCTGTTTCACCGCTGCTGTTCAGTTTTTGGGGTCCTTGGCACTCATTAAACTGTGGAGCTGAGCCTCCTCTTCAGCACGTTCTCCTGTATTTCGGTGTGTTTATAGGATTTACAGTTACTGTTTTCTTAGAACAAAACCGAAGCCCTCTTGCATGCAGAGTTAGGGGTAAAGCAAGAAATTCAGATAAACAAACATACTTATTGGCATTCCCCTGAGGATATTGCAAACTGTGTTATAAGCTGCTGAAAATTAAATGCTGCATTATTTGTTTTTCTTCTCTACTGCTTCCCTCTCTTCTTCAAGACCTGTTTTATTTTTGTCAGGGGCCCTTTAGTAAACAAGCAAACAAAAAAAATCAGCATTTCTTACCCATCCTTGGTAATACTCATATTTAAATTTTCCAAGGAGATGCTTCTTTACTTCAAATCATCAGCACGATGCTGGTGCAGCGAATTTAGCTTCAGCTCTAGAAGTGAAGAGTATGTTCAAGGTGTTAGGGCATCTCATACTCCTTCAGAAAAGTGTATTAGGCTACAACTAACCTGATGTATCTTCGTAAAAAACCTATCCTTTAGCTTCTGGCTTTCAGAGCTGAAAAGTAATTTACAACTTTAGTAGTAAAATAATCTGATAGAAATGACCTGAGGTCTTTCCAGACCCGCGTGACAGTGACACTGATGGGTAACAATGAATTGCCACTGTTCAGCTCTCCTCAGAAGAGCTAGGCTTCTCTCTAGAGATGTAAACCCTTTGTTTCTGCATTTGGCTTAGCCTGCTATTAAATCATGCTGTAATTTTCTTTAAATTATTGTATGTAGGGTATCATCGTATGTCGCCTACTCTGAAAGAGTCACTGAACAAAACCTTAGAGGAAATGATATTTTTATGTCAACACACTTTTAGTAGGATGCCGTGTCAATTGGACTGAAAGAAAGAAATGGTGTTAATTCCTGTAGACCGGTGAGGAATGTTTGTATTTTAATGCAAACTGAATTAAATTTTCACAGTGGGAGGACTATGTAGAAGGTAATAGCACACTGTAAACTTTGAGAAGAGGGTGTAGAAATTATATGTTAACACAATCACACCCAGTACTTGATGCTTGTCTGCACGTTATAGCATGAAATATGCGTAGACTAACATTTTAAACATTATTTTTTTTAAAATGCACTGTAATTCTTCCCAGTTCATAAAATGAAATGTTACAGTGCTGTCAGGCGCTTGCTTTGCTTTGAAGTGGCCGAACTGCCCGGCACCCGCAGGATAGCTTGTACCAGCGTACAGGGGTAACTCTGTCAAAATACCAAGTTTGCTCCAAGAAGAAGTGACTATAATTCTTTCATAGATTCAGATCAATATTTGGTACCTTCCGTGACATTGAAAAATGCCATGTGGCTTTCTCTTCACTTCTTGTTTGTTATGTTTTTCCCAAAGATGCTTTTTACTACCAGTCCTCAGCGTCTCGTTGTTTTAAGCCGTGATGTGGACGTGTTGCCAGAACAACAACTAGAGTCATAGAAAAATGCTATTGAAAATCGAGAGTGGAAATTAAAATACAATTTAAAAAATAATTCTGTAGGGTGCTTGAGTGCTTTACAAGAAGACAGCTTCTAAAACTCTTGCAGAGACTGTTGACTTCACTGGGGAATATACTAGTATCTCCCTGTGATATTTGCTATCTGCTTCTTACGTATGGATGGCTTTAGCAAAAGGAAAAAGGACCATTTTCCTAGCATATGCTTTAATCTAGTCCTTTTTTTTTTTTTTTTAGGTAATTTTAAAATCAGAAAATTTTTCTAGCATTCCTTCTACTTCAGGATAGTATCTGCAAGGAAAACTCAGCAGTTTAACAACAACCAAAACTTTCCGAAGAAGCCACAGCAAATTATGGAGCTCAGTTTTTTGTTAATTCTTTTTTATGTGATGCAGACTTCAACCTCTAGCAGTTTAGGAAGTTCTGAGAGGAACCTGGCTGAGGAGAAAGGGGTCCAATTTGACCAGAGCAAGGAAATCGGAGGAAACAGGTCAGGAGGATGGGGGTGAGATTAGAAACCTGCTACCTGGGCACTGGGAACGGCAAGTAAAGAGGCTTGGACTGGGTCATGGAGATCGGGAGGGAGTCAGAAAAGTCACGCTGGCTGTGAGCCAAGATGCAGGATTCTGTGGTCCGTCTTCTGGCAGCAGGCATCTGTGACACTGCTAAGCAAACGTGTGCTTTGTCTTCTGCCCACTGCTGCTTCTGGAAGCCCATCTAGTGCTGCTGCTTATTATGAAAAAAGGGTGGTCAGGTAGAGTCAGGCACGCCGTAAGGTTTGAGTTCTGGGTTTGGGGGGTTTAAGATAGTCTTAGATGGTTTTATATCAAGTAGCATCAAGATTTCAAAGTCAGGCATGGAAAAAATGCAAAATTAAAGTTGTTTCTTAAGAAAATAAATACAGTCCTTTCCTCCATATAAAGCATAACCTAATATATAGCATCATCAGGTATTTATTTTTTCCCCACAGGGTCATTCACACATAAATAATGTAAAAGAAAAGGAGTAGTATGTACACAGTGCAGTGGAAAAGGGTCTGCAGGTAACGATTCCCTTACTCTTGCAAATTTGCCAAGATCTGCAGGGCAGAGAGGTGGAAGCTATTTAAATTTCTGGCCTGAAACGCAGGTAACGCGAGGCCATTCCATGCCGTATACTTAATATCTTGAGAAGCGACCCGCCTGCTGAGCTTGCCCCAAGCTACTGCTGGCCCGTGGAGCAGCAGTAAGAGCCTTCTGCAGTAGGAAGTGTCTGCTCTGGAACCGCTCGACCAAAGGCTGCTCTGAGTCTTTCTGCCTAGTGGCAGTCGCTTTATAACCCGTGTCTCCACTGCCGGCTCTTTCTGTGCTCAGCTCTCGCAGCCGTTTCAGTTTGCAGGGTGGCTGATGGCTTTTTTTCCGAACGGGATGCTTTCCTTGGTTTAGCTCCAGTGCTTTTATTTAGCAAAGCTCTCCTTTTTCAGTTCTCAGAGAAGGAAAATGTCCTGGCAATATCTGCACACACAAATGTCAGTGCCGTGCCACGGCAGGGCACGTACAAGCAGAAAGCCAATCTACGGCATGGTATTTTTGGTTTTTTGATATACGTACTTGAAGCAGTGAGAACATACAGATGCCAGTGCAGAAAGATGCCCTTTTCTCTTGACGCGTATTTTATGTATAGCATTTTCTTAACCATTTGGGTAATTAGGCAAAATTATAATTAAAAATGTATTTATTGATAGCACTTAAGAACGAGCAGATAGTTCAGCTGGCAATTCCCAGATTGTGTTTGCGTGAAGCATCTTCAAGTGGAAGATTCTACTAGAAATGGCCACGTAAGTCAGAACCTGCTGCATTGGTAAAAAAACCCAACCTACATAGATTGTGAAAAGTTTCGTAGGCTGAAGTTTAGTTGAGGGGTCGTAAGTGAGTGGTTCATAAAAATGATATGCTGGTCTATCTGCGTTCATACCACAAACAGTCTGTAATAACACGTTACACAGTTAATTACTCACCACTCCTTTCCACCAGCACCTTTTCACATAAATAGGCTTTGTGGGTTTTGATAGCCTGCCTTAAAAACTGTTTTTAAAATGTTTCTGTTCCTTCTCTTAGAGTGATGGGTTACAAGCATAGGAAACCCTTTGCAATGTTCTATTTAAAATATAAAATTGTGCCGAGGCTGTGTGCCAGAAAGTTGTGTATTCATGTGGACATCAAAGGCTATAAATCTAGATATGAAAAATCGGACACGTCGTGAAGCGTTAAAAATGATTGTTCATTTGTACAGACACAAAAAAAGGAAAGAAAAAAGGAAGTGATGGACAAGAAACCAATCTTTGTTATGATGATGGTGTTGAGTGTGTGATTTCTGGATGAACTGAAACTACAAAACTTTATCTCAATATGCTCTAGGTTTTTCATGCTTCTCTCTTAAAAGCACGATGCGAAAGGGGCAGCTGCCCGTAATGCGTGGGGCAGCTCTAACTTCTGGTGCTGTGTGGTACGGTTACCTGGGAGGACGGTCTGCACCCAGAGTGAGTTTTAGCATGTCTGAGTTTAGAAAATGATGTTTTGGAGAATGCTTGTGAGATGGAGAATTCGTCTGTTTACTGTTACCTGGTAAGTTATAGTTAAATTTAAAAGTGCTGTTATTTTATTGGAGGTTAATAAGAATTAATGTTGTATACTTAAATGATCAGAAGAAATCAGAATGAAACTAAGAAAAAAAAAGTATGTTTCTTTTCTGAGCTTTTGAAAAGGTTCTCAAAATATTCCATGAAATTAAAAATACATCTTCCTACGCCGATAATTGATGGGTTTTAAATAAACCTAGGAATGCTAAACCCAGGGGATTTGATGGGGAAAAGGGGAGAAATAGACAATTTTATTTTTGTTTATGGCATATTTATTCCTTTTCTTTGATGGTGTTTGGTCCTTCCTGTGCTATTGATTAACGTAATAGCGCATTGTCGTGCAGTGCTTTGGGCAGAGCGCTCTGTGTTCTTGCCATCCCTCTGGAAAGGGCACTTGGCTGTACAGGGAGGAGGATGGAGTATGTGTATGGACGAAGAAGACACGAAGGAAGAGTGGGCATCAGCATGGGTCATTCACAAGATGTCTCCCATGAAGATAAATTGAGCGCTACAAAACCCTGAGGATCTAAAGAATGATGTGTCTTAATTTTTCAAGGTGATTTAGACGTTAAAGCTCGCTGAGCATAGAGATAGATGAGTATATTGTGACAGGACTTGAAGGCTGTGCTGACAGCAATTGGAAACCAGGTACTACAGGTCTGCACACTGAGCAGCTACCACAGAGTAGCGAATGTGGAATT
The DNA here is from genome assembly GCA_009769605.1 of Bucorvus abyssinicus. Taxonomy (NCBI): domain Eukaryota; kingdom Metazoa; phylum Chordata; class Aves; order Bucerotiformes; family Bucorvidae; genus Bucorvus; species Bucorvus abyssinicus. The sequence continues at coordinate 3,260,752 of CM020032.1, forward strand.
TCACATCCTGGTGTATCCCATGGAAATTTGTTTGCTTACACTGTCCTTAAGACAGTAAAACCATTCATCTGGTTTTCACAATGGAATTTTACATGACATCTGCATGTCTAATCATAAAGACACTAATTTGGTATGAAAACATCACACAGCCAGCTTCTACTCACGTCCTGGCGGGGGAAATGCTCTAAACCACAACCAGTATTTGATAGCTTGTTTGGCTTTTCCCCACCCCCTTCAAAAGCTACGGATCTGTTTCTGCCTGTAGAATTTTGCATCTGAATATGTATAAATGTATTTGCATCTCTGCTAATTGGAAGGATTCCAGATTGTCAGACGTTCCTATACGTTGCACCTACTTGTCTGGTTTGCTATGAAAAAAGCTCAGCGCGTGGTACGCCCGTAACTACCTTGTGCTGGTCTCCCGTAACGCCAGTCGGTTTTACATGATGTTCGGCTTTACTCGCCCTTGTTTCAGACAGGGAATTATGTTTTTTTCCCAAATGGCTGGAAACCTCTAGCTTTAGTCATATCTAACCTAAGGTAAGAACTCTGTTAGATCATGCGTACGTGTCACCGTGCACTCGTGAGACGTCACTGGACACATACGCTTCAGCTGCTTGTTTGAGAAAAGTGGTAAAAGTTAATAAATTTGACATACACTTTTCTGCTTAGCAATCTGCTTAGTTCACAGCTTGTTTACATGTATTTTTTCCCAGATTGCACTCGTTCTCTTGAATTGTTAAAGGTTTTTCGTTAACCATGCCTCATTGCCTCTGGGCTCCTGCTGCTCAGCTCCAGCCACCGAGGATGTCCTCTCAGGCCTCATCCATGATGAATGGTTGGACTTTGCCTTCCTCTACCAACAGCAGATGTGATACTGGGCAGCGTGTGTTGATGCTTGTGCTGTTCATCAGCTCCGGGATGCACTAACAGCCAGGTATGGGGCTCTTCAAGGGGATACAAGCCAGTTTGTAAAACCATCCAGGCATTTCTGTCTTAAAACTCCTCGGTCCTGGGACTGGGGACATCTAGCAGTGTCATTGTCATTCTTCTGCTGGCTTCCTCCACACATGAAAAAGGTGTGTGTGTGTTTGTTGGGTCTCTAGAGGGGAGGCGGAGGCGGCTGTCACCTGTATGTCCAGCAGGTTCTCAGCATCACCTGAGGAACGTTTGAGCTTTGGTGTCCTTGGCTCCCAGACCTGATGGTCTGTGGGCTGCTCCGGACACACCGTTGGAGAGATGGCTGCTTGCAATTTCAGGGCTAGGACTGGGCACCTGGTGTGGATATTTCTATTTCTATACTTGTAAGACTGCTTAGGTGAGTCACGATTATTTTAAACTTAAAAATTGCTTTAAAGTATCAAGTTTATACATGTGCTAAGTCTTAGCTAAGCTGGTGCCATGAAATTCAGATGTTAGAACTTCTGATGCCGATAATACAAACATCTTAGCCATTCGACTTCCCCTTCTCCTTTTGCTGCTAACAGTCTCATCTTACGATTTTCAGCAGCTCTCAGAGGCATTTTGATCCAGCACCATGACTTGTCATTCTAAAAACGGGAGTGTTCAATGCAGCAAACTGAGGTCCTCTGTCTGCTTCGAATGGAGATGCCCCCCTCATCCCCCATTTTAGGTATAAAGCTTACAGATATAGAGTCGCTTTAAGAACTGAAACGCTTTTGTGAAGCGTTTGCTTTGCTATTCAGCAACAAACTGAACTATGGGGTTTTTTGCTCTATTTAGTTGATAAACTAATGGGCAGTAACCGGGAAAATGAAACACATTAACACTTACTGAACTGAGATCCACGTTTCTATCAATGCTTTTATTTTTGCTTAAAGAAACAAAAACTACAAGCAATGAGGAAACTAACCTATATCAGGTAGTAGTTCCTTCTCCCTCTATTTCAACGGATATTTGGAAATTGTTTTTACTATAGCGTAGGTGAGACAACCGTATTCAGCAGTGCTACTGAGTAAAGGTACAGAAGAGATTGGATGTAACGCTACCACGTAGTAAAGAGATGATTTTTTCCCCCGTGTCTTAGGATAACCAAAGTCTATGTATTAAAATATGCATTTTGATTTGAAAATTAAGAAACCCAGAACAATATTATAGAAGTTAAATACAAAACAGTAGTAAATATGCAAAATACAGTCGATAAGCAGAGCGATGAGGCAAAAGAAATAAGTATAATAGATGATCCTTAAAAGGTAACTCTTTGTAATGCTTGGCTTCTCCCCACGCCCTGCGTGTAATTTATTGTCAGTCTAAACAGGGCAGCTACAGGGTAGCCAAATTTAATTACCAAAGCATCAAAAAGGCCTGATATCTGCATTAGTATGTCCTAACCGTATCGTGTTGGAGGAAAAGGAGGTTAAATAAACATACAGTTTTATGATATACAGTACTTCTTCAGTTAGAGGACGTGTCCGAAGTGAAGACATCCTCTTTCAGCACAGATTTCTCGACGATTTCAAACAGTAACGTGACAACTGAAATTACAGTATGACGGCTAAGACTGAGCGATCCTTTGGTTCAGTACGTACGTTACGCATCTGTGTGCAGATATCGGGCATTTCACCGTGTTCCAGATGAGATTTTTGTTTGACCCTGACATACTTATTCGAAGGTTTGTTATGAACCATTGAGATTGAGTTGTTGATACATCTGATTTATCTGTGAGTATCAGCACTCCTTAAGGAAGAGATCAAAACTAAAAACTCTACATAGGACCAATGGAGCAGAATTATTCAAGTTCAATGACATATTACAAAAAAAGGCTTCCTTTTTAGGAAAACTCAGCCATGGTAAAAATATCTACTACAGTGCACTGCACTGTAATAAATATTCAACATAAATTAATAATTTACAAGTACCTGAGCAAGTATAGAGAGCACCATAGCACAGCACAGCACCAAAGGCAGTAGCTCAGAATTCTTCAAAATAATGCTGTTTTAAACATTAAAAATTCTATGTATTGTCATAAAAAGGAACTCCAGCTGGAGTTTAAAGATAGTGCAAACTTCTGTCTTCACTGTTTAAAATAAAGGTGTCAGATTTCCTACTCATTTGGCATCAGCAGTGTTGCTGGACCTGGATACCTGTGGTGGATGCTTAGGAGCAGGTCTGTCGGAAAGAAAGAAAATAGCAAATCGTTATTTAAACTTTCGTTAGTTCTCACTGCCAGCATCACGCTTGAGGCATGAAGGCGAATGGTAACAACTCTTGGAGTTGCCCAGGTTATCTACAGACACGTAGCATGGGACGCTCAGCATGGGAGGAGACCAGATCTATTACTATACACACAAGTCCCATCAAGAAGCATTAAGTGGTGCCAGCAAACTCCTTTTTTCCAGTTCGTGATTTAATTGCTGCCTGGCCATGGGTTAAGCCAGCTCAATGATGTTTCACACGTTGTTCTTTAAACTCTTTAGTTTTTGGGGTGCTCAGCAATTTTGCACCTGTTCAAAAGTGCTACTTAATGTTGTAGAATAGCAGCCGGTTTCAAAAAGTTGCAGTAGTCAGCTTGAAATATTACTGCTTTCAGGATACCTTACCGGAGTGGTCAGCAGGGGCTTAACCGAGGTGCACTCTGGCAGCCTTTGTGCTACAAGTCTTAGGAAACTTGATTCTATTTTTTTCTGAGCAATTACGTGCCTCACTAGTAGAAGTCCTGGAGCTTGAAATACTACTTCTATCTTCCTTGGAGGTCACGTTTTATTTGTAAAAAACAGAAGGACATTGGGTAAGAAAATATCATTGACTGTCTATTAACACTGGGCAGAGTTATTTCACTTCCAGATTACTTTTTTTCAACATCCTTTTTTTTTTTTTTTTTAAGTGTACAATTTGTGTACTTTCTGAATGCTTCGGGTATTATTTTCTGACGATATAAATTGATGTTCCATCATGAAATGCGTGGAAGGAAAATTGCTCTTATTGGTGGTTGATCTTAACAGCATTCAGTTCTCAGCCTGGTTCTGTAGGTGGTCTGAGAAGGAATTTTTTTTCCGCTAGAGCTTTTGTTTCTCTCAAATTGGTGCTTATTAACTCCCTTCTTTTGCAAGGAATTGTATTTATTGGGCAGTTTCTGTAAATACACAGTCAGATGCTGACAGTCACACCTTCAAAGGTGGTATAAATTCTCATACCTCTCTGGGAACCAGTGCAATGGTGCTGATGAACTCCCAGTGAGAATCAGTCCGATACCGCCGGCTTTTAGATAAGCGAACAGAAAAAGGTGGTTGGGTAGCTCTCAGCAGGACTTACAGCAGAGCATAGCTCCTCTAGATGTTTTAGACCTGTCATTGAGCGAAGAGCTATAAATCAAGGCATCTGGGTCAGAACTAACCTTATGGGAGTAATGTGAGGCAGAGGTTTTGTGTGTCCAGGCACCGCTGTGCCTGCACTGTGACAGCGCGCTTTGGTCAGAGGGTCTGCTGGTAGAGGCTTCCGAGGAGGGTTTGGTTTGTGGTTTTCCTGTTATAAAACATAACGTCATATTAGTCTTTGGAACTGACAAAACTTATTTAACATAGCAACGGCTATGAGATAAATGGAAGATGAGTTTGGAGTAGCTGTGACCAGATATATCTAAACGAGTAAGCCGTAACTTACTTTTAATAAACAGGCACTTCTATTTTAAAACAAAGTTTTCATATGATATTTTAATGAGTTTGTTCCTTCTGATTCTTTGCTCTAGAAGTACTGGGTGTTTATGGAGTTAATCATTAATTGGTGGTAAATGAAAACAACATAGATTGAATACATAACATTGTAAAGTTGTTCCATAGAAAGATGGAAATACTAGAAATGACTGTAAAATGCAAATTCAGATGACCACAAAACTGCTCGGGTCCACTTTGAATTGGTAGCATCTGTGGAATTTTTTCAGAGATGCTGCTGTACTTTCATTCTGTGGAATTAAATGATTCATTAATAAAGAACAGAAGTCATCTGCTGTTGGGCATGAGCTAATGTCTCTTCTGTGTGGTCCTTGAAACGCTGCAAACATGGTAACATGTCTGTTTGTGGTCTTCATTATGAAGAACTGGGAAAGATTAAGTGACTTGCTCAGGGCACACAAAAACTCTCCAGTATATCCAAAAACTCACTTCAGATCCTTCTATTTGAACTGCATACTCCTGCTTTTTATGAGTAATTTTATTCTTTATTATTAGTTTGCTGTAACTATCATGAGTAAAGTTGACCAAAAAGAAAGAAGAAGAGCGTACAAGCATCATCTAGTAAAAGATCCCCTGAAGGATGTAATCAAAACAAGAATGGCTCGTAAATAAAGCACAACTTCTCATTATCAGTTTTGGGCATCCCTCTGTTTTCCTACTTTTCACGGCAAATGTTTGCTCTTTCAAGAAGGAAATGCAGGTTGACTATCAACAGGCATTTTGATAAGGATGGGAGCGTAAGTAAACCTCATATATAGTCTTCAAATTCACCACAAACTACATTTTAAAGCTCTATGTAATGTCTATCTTCTTTTTCACTCTTGGCATAACATGTACTAGTTCTTGAGTGAATTACAAATAGCAACATGAAAAAAAATTCTTATTTTAACTCATTGTCATAGCCTAATCTCATATTCAGTATAAAAATTACTGTTGATGGTCATCCAGAAGAACTTCTACTATAAACCGAGATAAATGTATCTTGCTGTAAGAAGTTTGTCTGTGAGCTCTCTATGGGGGTAAAAAATAATTGCAAATATTCTTGAAATAATCAGGCCTGGAAAATGATGACATAAGCAGCCTGCTTGTAAATACTGTGTGTAGCTTTATCTCACAGGGCTGTGCTGTGGAAAGTCACGGATTTTAATTAAACGCTAGCCCAGAAAGTTCTTCAAAACACGATCATTGCCCAGGATACAGAACTAGAACCTTAAAACCATTAAGAGATGAAACCTAAGGTTTTCTTACCCAAAGTTTACTTTGGGCGCTAAATTTCTTTCACAATGAAACTTTAATGTGTGTGTTTTGAGGTGAAATAATCCGGTTTGGAACAGGTTAGATCCCAGCAGAAACTGGTACTTTTTAAACTACTGAGTTATCTCTACAGTAAAATAGACATTTAGGTTGCTTCTGTAATAATTTTGTTTAATTCGTAATGTTTACTACATGGGAGAGTATATGCATCCTCATCTCGTGCGTGACAGCATTTTAAAAACAAAGTTGTAACGAAGCCACAGACATCAGCAATATAAAGACAACAACCCACAAATGCCTCTGGGAACAGACAAAGCCTTTATTCCCTTGGCTGCCTTCGCAGAAGTGGCCCTGTCCCCCGAGTACTCCTCCACGGTTAATCCCCTGAGTTAGTCTGATCACGGGAGCGTTCAGCTCTTCGCCTGAGCAGTCCCTACCCGCTGTGGCAGGAGTTGTATTTACTCCTTGGTTGGCAGCACCTGTAGGTACCGTAATTGGGAAGAGGACCTGATCCGGGCTCCGCAGTCTGGAGAAACGAAGGTGTGGAGAGCTTAAGATCTGGTAAGGATGAATAAAGAGCAAGAGAGGAGAACCGGCCTCGCTGATCTGTTCATGTTTGTTAGCTGTGTCCTACGTCTAATCACCACCTGAGAGCAGGGACAGACGGACTTTCTGAGAAGCTCAGAGCAGCAAAGTACTAACAGGACCCGATCAGTTGCTTCCCAACCCCCACCCCTTTCTGCAGGAGAAGCTTGCTGAAACAGCTAACCCAGAGGTGGTGGTCCAGACCAGTTCCTCATCATCTGTGCATGGCCGAGGTATCATCTTTGATACCTAAGCCAAACTAATTCTTTAGGGCCTCTTATTCCAGAAGAAACATCCAGGGGAGGAACTATGTTGAAACAGCTACAGATATAACTCTGATGGGTACAGGAGCCCAACACCTGATTTCTTGTTTTTTTTTTCCCGAGCTTGTAAAAGTGTCATCCTTGAGTTAACATCCTTAAGGAGGAAGCAGCAAAGTGGCTTGACAGAAAGTCTAATATGTGGCAAGCTGGCAAGAAAGGGTGAAAGAAAGAAAAGAAGAAAGGGTAGGGAATTCAGATTAAAGCGGAGATGGAGAATGTGTAATGGCTGAGATGAGGCAACATGCAGGAGCACTTCATAGGAAGGAGCTGCCGGCACAGGAAAATGTCACCAGGAAAATATACATCCTTAGAAGCAGAGGAAAAAAATATTTGAAGAACTAAATCCTCTCCCCTAAACTGATTTCAGGGTGGTCTTTACATGTGGCAGGAGCATCCAAACTGATACAGCTTTGTATAATGTGTGGAAACTTGCTGCAGCCTTTGAAGCCCTGACAAGTCCGTAGCACGGCTCATCCTACCACCACGCCCCGGCTTCCCTACTTCACCTCTCCTTTCTCCCAGCCCATCTGTTCCCCTGCAGAGCTTCAGCTCTTCAATACAAAGAGTTGATGGGTGGATTTCTTCGTCCAGTGTTATACCAGCAATTTAGCATTTAGTGCTCCATTTTGCTAGGGGAAAAGTGAAAATACCAAGCTGTATTTCCTGTAATAAGGGTGACCTGTAAAATATGAGATATATTTTGGTAATAAGGTGATGACAGAATCAGAGGCAGCAACTGAATGCTAACAGTAACAAAACCAAGTGGACGTGACCGAACCAGAATGCACGGACTGAACCCCTGGTCGGTATAAGCCCGCAGCGCTTCCTCGATCTCAGTGGTGCTGTGCTGCTTTATACGGGCTGCGATTCTGGCCCCTAAAGAAGGTACATTTGCCTTGGGAGAGCATCTGAAAGAAGAAGCAGCTGTTTATCACTCAAGATTGTAAAATATTAAACTTGGCAACAGTTCATTTGGGCTTTTGGGGGTTTTGGGGCTTTTGTTTTGTTTCCCTTGTTCTTTTTTTTTTTTTACTATTTTACGTACATCTGAAAGGAAATTTTATAGCACAACAATAAGCCATTCATTGCTGTCTGCACAGCTGTTAGAGGGGAAAAGAGTTGCCTCAAAGTCTACTTAGTATGTTATGCCGTCGCCATCCACTGCCCGAAGCCCAGAGGCAGCAGCAATGTAGCTTGTGCTTAAATACACTTCTCAGAAGGGAGAAGCAGGAGCCCTAGAAACAGTGAGCGGTTTCAGAAACTCTTCTTCAGCACCATACAGCAGTCCTGAACATCTGGATGGCATTACTAGCGTAGCGATGATTTTTAAAGAAGAGCTTGCTCTTGCTGACCTGAAGGATGCAGTGGCAAGAGAGTGCTGAAGGAAGACATCAAGTAGAATCTGTATGAAACTAGACCAAAACTATTCTCAAGTTAATTACTTCTTCCAAGCTTTGAGGGAGTTAAATGGTTAACTTCCAAAGAAAATATTTTCTTCCAGTACAGGGTTTTAGGATATAAAAAGTAGCTATTGAATTGAGGTTATGGACATAATTTTGACAGAAGCCACTCTTGCTTATTCACCAGGTTGCCTTGAGTTGATTCCCTGTTTCTCCTACTTCTGATTCACACAGCAACTGAAGATTGAAAACAGCGATGTTCAGTTGAAGGAGTAACCGTCACAATTTGAGCTGCCAAACTGAAAAGCTTTTTGGCAGTTTCAGACCTGTCAGTCTGGTAATGATAGCACTGGAGATCAGGTCTGCTACCTTGCCCTTCATGTGGGATTTGAAGGGGAGGGCACTTAGGAACCCGAATTGTTCATGGCGCATCAGGCTGCTTTGATGTGTGGTGACAGGCTGGGGCAGACCCAGATGCACCTTAAGAGTGAGAAATGGTTACTTTTTCCGGGAAATCCTTTTCCCCATCTGTCTTCTGCTAATGGGAACATAAGCTCCTAAGTTGCTGGATAAGAAGAAATAGAAGACTTTTCTCTTTTTTTTTTTAAATTGAACCATTTGATTAAGAAACAGAAAAGCCCTTGCACTTCAAATCTTAACTTTGACCACTGTGAAATATGCAGAATGTTTTAAGGAATGCAAGAAAATAAACAGCAAAACCATTGGAGCCAAGGACAAAAGCAACACAAACCAATCCTTCTTCAGATTTCTTAGGAAATTGATTTTGGAAAGCATCAATATCTCCCTTTCCTCTGAAAAGGAAAATAAATGACTAGCGAGATAGAAAAAGGAGGGAAAAAAAAAGCTGAAATACTTGGAAAGGTTTTAATAAATGGGCCACACTTATAAAAGTTGTTCTAACCGGAGTGATTCAATGTTAATACAAAATTAAAACAAGATACACTTTTTCTGCTGTCATTCTACATGAGCCATGGCAGCTCAGCCCTGCCTCAGCCCCTTTTGTTTCTGTGTTATTTTTACAAGTGCTTTTCAGAGCACTGCACTTCATGACTGTCTCTGCTAGCCGTGTCCTCCTATAACTCACTGCACGAGGGCTCAGAGCACTCACAGGGTTGCTGCAGGAGGAAGGTCCTCCATCTTTGGACACCCCAGCTAGGTTCATGTGGGCACAGTCCCCCAAGACACAGCTATTTAAGTACAGATTTGCAGTATTTGCATCCAAATGGATGCGATACTCATTTCGGCTAGCTCGGTGATAACGACATGTGCTTCGTTTCGATCTTGTACTCTATCAGGAATAGCACAATGCCTACTGAACAGAAATAGCTGTGTGCTGGGTTCCTTTGCTTAGACACAGTCACACTACAAATGCAACCGAAAGAGAGAAAAGGGACAATTTCATATAGACAACTGTGCAGACAGCTTCATCTACCCTGAATATCGCCTTGAGATGCATCGTACAAGAAAAAAATAAAAAGGTTACCAGCTCTACGTAAACCTTGCAATGAAAGGTACATCTACATGAAGTACTGTGGGTAATTACGAGTCTGCTTTTCCCATCTGTGCTCTGGCAAAAAGCAATTCATACACCCCTTGGCAGAACAGAAGCGCATCGAGCTAATATACCTTTTGCTCTTGACTTCCTAAACTATATCACTCTCTTTGGCACCTCGCTAACAAACCGTACCGTTTCCCCTCCACTCGGGCAGCTGGGAAGATGAGCCTGTGTTTGCCTGTAATGTGAAGCTGGTTTATACTCTTGTGTCTTTTGAGTGGTGAAGAGAGAGTTAGAGATCCCAAATCTGAGGATCACAGCCTCAGCTGGCATAAACAAATATATTTACACCGCATTTCTAGACTTGTACAAAGTAAAAAGGAAATAGTGTGGAAAAAGGTCAATATGAAAGATGAAAAACCACTTAATTCCTCTTCATCTCATGCAGATACTCACTAAATATTAAAGAGAAGCTCAAAGAAAACCGATGGTTACCTGGGCGAACCTCAGCGAAGGGTTAGCTGGCAAGGGTCTTTCGGGCACAGCTTGGTGACACGGCAGCTGGGGAAGGGGTGGCAGGACTCGCTGCGGTGTTTTTAACTGTGGCAGATCGCGTGTCTTCACAGGGTTACTGATATCAATGATCTGATATGGCAGCGGTCTTCTTGGACCATCTCTCTATAAAGCAACCCCGACCAAAAGTGAGAAACCTTGAGAGCTGACATCAGCATTGCTACTTTAAAATCTCTGTTGTTCGCTTGATTTTCTCTTTTACTCCTCTTTCATCTACCTTCATCACCTCTGCAAGCAGAGAAGCAACTAGCAGCTTCCAGAGTCCTTCTCGAGCACTACTCCTTCACTGCTCAGACGTAGTATTCTGGTGCCAGCTGGCTGGCTCCACCCCGGAGACTAAACTATTTCTTTTCTGCACTCAACGTCTCCACCTGTCTAAAACTTAGAAGCCCTAAATGGATTCTGAAGCCAACATCTTCTTCCATTTTACATAGTGTTGGTTCTACATGATACTAAGATAATGTAATAATTGTGTAATAATAAATTACTTAAATGAGATCCAAAATATATAATAGTTGTTTTCTTTTCTTTAAAAAAAAAAACCAACGATTTAGGGACTCACTTTTGGAGTGTTTGTATTCTGTGGCTTCATGATGAGGTTTTTACTGAGAGATGTGGTATGAACATGATTAGGCTCAGGTGAGCTGGAAGGTCTTGCTGGACTCACAGACCTGCAATACAAAGATATATATTTATCGATCACAACATACTACTTTATAACATTTTTGGAAACAGCAGCCTTTTCTCAGAAAGAGATTTTGCAAGGAGTTTCTGACTTTCTATAGTAAACAAGGGAAGTAAAAATTGTCTTAACGCTCCTGCAAGACTAAAAATAAATACTGATTTTTTTTTGGAAACCAGTAGTCTGTTAAATTAGCTTCTGCAGTCTGTGGAAATGCAGCTCTGTAACACCCAAGAGACTATTCTAATGAATCTAGCATTTAAACAGTAATGACCTCCAATAGGAAAGTCTCAGCTCAACTGAGTTTAGATAAAAGGCTGTGCAATGTAAAGAAACTGTTTTGAGCAAATGAAAATAAAAGCAATACTTCCTTCACTACATCATTACACAAAACAAAACAAACAAAAAAAAAAGGAAAAAAGAGGTGTATAGTCAACCCAAAACCTACATTATTTACTGACAATCAATAAAGTTAAACTAAACCAGGGAAAACATCGCTCCTTGGTGAACACCTTCGTTAAGGCTGGCTCTTTCTAACTTATTCACACCGTTCTGTGATGAACGTCAGATGAGCACTGCCGTGTTTACAGCTACATTCTACTAATGTCTATTAAAGTATAATTAGGGATAACAATCATACCTTAGTTTCTCTATTGTTGACTTTTTACTTGTAAACAACCATCTCATGAAAGTCTTCCTTTTCAGATACATGATTGATCCAGCAAAGATAAGGCACAGGATGGTTATCAGCACTCCTACGGTTAAACTCTTATTATCTGCAACAAAATACACTGAATTAACTTCTGTCAAGAGCCGTCCTTCTGAAATGTGTTGTGTTCATGGAGCAGGACGTTGCTGCCTGGCCTGGGTTGCTGACTGCAAGGCAGGAGAAGTGAATAAGCTATGAATTAAAGACTCATAAACTTATTTCTTCTAGCCTGCTGCTTGGATTTTGGCCTGCTTTCAAGTTGTTTATTTAACAGTGGGGTAAAAATTGGTTAAAATATAATATCATGGTTCCCTTCCAACTGAACCATTCTATTCTAGTCAGATACCTGGGGCCAAACATGAACATCTCCATGTGCTCTCTGCGTGTTCAGGTCCTGTGTTGGTTGTCACCTGCAAATGGGGCCATAAGGTGTATGGGCTGTCGGCCTCATCCAGACCCCCACAGGGTGATGGGTGTACAAAGCCGACTGGCACCTTCCTGGGCTGCCTGCTGCCAGGGTGGGAGAGAGACAGAGAGAAAAGGGACAGAAACACCTAGATCATGGCTTGCTAAAGTGCAAACGTTTAACTATTCTGTCCCTCAGACCTAAGCAGTAACTTGAGCTCCTTTTTTTTAAGGTTTTCATTGTGCTTTAACGATGGGCAAAGAGTCTATGTGGACTACTGTGGTCCAGCCCAGATGGACATCAAGTCAAAGCTGGAGGCAAGCGCAGAGCCGAAGGAAAGCCTTCAGCAATGGTGGTGTGTGCTCTCCAAGGGATGCTCTGCTTAGAGAGGGGCTGCAGCTTCTGCACTCCTTCCAGTTTTCAGAGTGCTTTAAGCTGCTTTAAGTACCTTGCTGGGACCTGAGCGAGGCACAGTGGTGAGATGAACCCTCACTCGATGACTTGCAGCTGAAATAAAGCCTTATTTTTAGGAAGAGGTAAGCAGCAGCTCTGATCATTATGGCTATATGATATGCTCATTGCCTGGAGGAGGGGATGTTGTGGTTCTTCAGGACTGCTGACCTGAAAAATGCATGTCCCACAGTAGGAGAAACATCTTTAATCTTTGCTCTGGTAACCTATCATCACTGTCTCAGCCTTGTCCTGATGGATTTTCAGCCAGCTGGCTCTCATCTACTGGCCTAAGGTCACTCAGATGCTGGTGAACAGTCAGCAACATTGACTGAACAAAGTACACGTGAGGCTTGACGGGGCATGAAGTGCTACGCTTTTTACCTTATAGCACTGCAGAATAATAAATCCCTCACCATCTCCAGAAGATTAATAAAATTAATAAGCTAAGATTATGAAATTTAAATTAATTAGCTTCTCTACATAACAATTTAAGGCGTCCTTGTAAGAAAAATGCAGTGTCAAACACATAGGTGGATTCTAGGTCAGCTGGGTGAAGGCAGTTCCTCAATACTGATGAGACCATGTGCCTTGTTTGACCAAGATGAATGTATTTTAATGAGCTAATCCCTCTGTAATTCAATTTAGAGATGTGCAGACTGCTCAGATCATAATCCAAGCCACCCCATCAAGTGTTTATATTTAAATCCAAGTGTCAGCAAGGGAAAATTAGTCCTCTAGCAATTTCCATATTTGTTTACTCCCAGTGTTCTTGAATGTAGCACTGTCCTTAGAGAAAAATGGGGACACTACCACAGTATATTGAACTATTGTTAAAACAATCTTCTGTTAAATTGAAGGGTTGGCTTGCAAGACACAAAGTGCAAGAATTATCAAAGATGTCCTGTGTTTGTCTTCTCCAGTTGTTGTTGTCGAATGTATTTTGTAGCTCCCTAGATACTTCGCTTTCAGGTAAGCTGAGAAAGGACTAGAATGCTTTAGAGCAAACCTTAAAAGAAAACATTTAACACACAAATAGTGGCACTTGTTCAGCACCCGAGCATGGTTCCTTTTCTATCTTACTGACTGGTAGGTATTTAAAAACATAGATCTTTCAGCAGTGAAATCACAATGTGAAGCTTTGTCACGGAAATGACTGTGATGTCATAAATCCAGCATTACGATTCACTGCAGGACCTGGCATGTAGAGAATGCAATCCGTTTTGGTCTTGAATAGAATTATTCAGATAAAAAGCATGCAGATCGTTCTGCGGCATGTTTTAGTTTGTGCCTGTATCTGCGAGTAGACTGCTTGTCCTGTCACGTACTCAGACATAAACCAGAAATGTTGCTGTGGAAGTCACTAAAGTTACAGTACTCTGGAGGAAAAATTGGCATGTGATGATTATCAAATCCTAGAAGATTCACAATGTGTAGAAATAATTCTTTCGGAGGTTGGCCAAAGGTGAAGTAAGATACTATAGCCAATATTCTGCTGACTGAACAAAGGGAAATTGAAATGCGAATTATAGAAAATGCGCGTCTCCTATATATGAGAGGGCAACTTGTGGTAAATGTGTGGAAGCTGTCTATAAAATGGAGTTTTAATCTGATTTGGTCAGAAATCTGCTATTTTCCACAACACAAAAGATCCTCCTTAGAAGAACAATATCAAATATATTTCTGATTGCTGATTATGCAGTATTTTTGCATTTGTATTCATTCAGTAGCCACCCTGCATTAGGCACGTAACTATAGGAGTAGGTTGTGTGTGCAGTAAGGTATTTGTCTCCTGATGCACCGAGTGGAGAACACTGAGCTTGGCATATCTCAAGGTGAACCCAAGAGTACTGCAACATTCATCTACCATGGCAACAGGATTAGCTCAAGAGCAGGAGTTAGCTCCTTATCCTCAGCTTAAATCAATACCTTCCTACTTAGTGCAGTGAGCTACTAAACTTGACCATGTATCCTGGATAAAAAAGGCAAAAGCAAAGAAAGGCAAAGAAAGGCAAAGAAATGAACCTGCCAGGACCACTGAGCCTTTATTTATGCAAAAGAACTTGATGCACTCTGCCTGTCTTGGTCTTACTTCACTAAATTTTCAAGCTGCTGCCGTTGTGTTTGGATTAAGCCAGTTGATTTACTGACTTATTGCCCAATCTTGCAGGCTCGTTGCTTACAAGATGACACTTTGTATTTCCACTCTGTCGAGGAAACAACAGGTAAAGCATGAATTACTACTAACCTGCTTGCCTAATGGGTCCGCTGTCCATGCTGCCACCAAAGCCTGGCTTGTCACAGTAGGGAGGGGCCCAGTCAGCCTCACAGTGACAGTTCTTTTTATTGTTGCAGACCTGCAAAACAAGACAAATGGCTTAACGTGACCAGGATGACCCTGTACATCTGAGAGCACCGCTGGCTGATAAGGCTTCCTAATCAGATAGTGACACCGCTGAAGGAAATGAAACTTAGAGAAGAAAAGAGATGTGCTGGTATCTGCCTATTGGCACCGCCGAGATGGCACAGAGCACGACACCATGGAGTAACGGGGAGCCTCAAAAAGCAGTATTTATTTGGCAGGTAACCGTTTGAGTTGCCCCAGCTGACAACTTCAATAATATAAGGATAATCACGTAACTCTTAAGTTTTATTCTCTCTTTCCCTCCAGCAGCAGCGGTATCTGCTTTCTAACTTCCGTTCCTTCGGCAGGGAACAAGAGTCTCTCTGCGCTGTCAAGGCTGTAAAGTTTTGTCAGCCCACTTGGACACTCCTATCCATCAAGGGCTTGCATTAGGCTGCATTCTAGATCCCCCAGCTCTAGGATGAACCAGTTGCTGGAAGAACATGTGAAACTGGAATCAGGGCTGAGGAAACCCTCCTTTAGATACCATACTGGCACTATCTACAAAGATTCAGTCCTCAGTGTTCTGGTGGTTTTAATCTGAGTGAAGGAACAACCAGCAAGACCTGCTTTCCCCAACGCTCCTGCAGAATAAGAGACCTCCAAAAGACCGGAGTCCATCATCATCAACAGCCTGATCCCACTGCACAGAGCAGATGGAGCCAGCAGACTCACGGCTTTTTCCTCAGGAGGTCCCACAGCTCCAAACACCATCAGAACAAGGGCAGCTTTTTATTTCCTGTGGCTACCACCCAAGCAGTGGCTATGTGACCAACACACAGGCTAAAGCTCCGTGATGTGTCGACAGCATACATGAACTGAACGGGCCAAACAATGTTGTTGCACAGGCCAGAGATGGCACAGACACATGTAGATGCTCAAATTGATTTTTAAATAAAGTTTTGAGGCTTAAGGCTAGTTGTCAATATGGTCCTAAATTCTATTTTAACACTGATTATCACTGATCTACCACCACCATGGAGAAACCACACAATAGATTAATAAATGGGTTTCTCAGTAAGACACGAGTGAGTCCACAGGAGTTTGCAAAGATGCATTTTTCTGGCGAGGTCAGCTGGCAGTCTTTCAGGAAGTCTATACTGGCTGTGTCTGCAGAGTATTAAAACATCATTCACACAGCTTAGACTGGCTATGGTCATGAAAAATAATAATTAAAAAAAGATTTACTTTCCAAAGACAGCAAGATAATTAAAAATATCATTCGTTAAGCATTATTTTTTAAATTAAAGTACTACAGGAGTTCCCATCTACAATTCAACAAGGTCGGGTTTTTGTTACTCAGGAGGTTCTCCACTGTACAGACATACAGATGCCAGTCTAAGCTGATGCTCGACCCAGCACAATGGTAACGTGCAGCACCATCAACACTGCAGAGGTTTTCAAAGGTGGGATGATAACATGAATTGAAGCAAATTAAAATCCCTTCTCAGGAGAATTTCCTATGGCTCTTCCAACGTGCTTGCCCCAGCTTTCCACAGAAACAAACAGATCGTCACGACTCAAGGCTAATAAGGCACAGCTTGACATAATGAACATCTTCAAAATATAAACTAGGTTTCAAAACACTTTGATATTATTCACTGGTACTATCCAGTTTTTCATCCTGCACCACTTTCATACTATGAAATTCATCACTATGATTTTACTTTATTTGAACACTTTTGGAAATGCTTTTCCATTTGACTCTCAATCCAAATGCATATTTTAACTAGTCTGTATCCACACAGAAGCTGCAGTTTTTGAAATGTTAATGGGAATTCTTCATGAAGGAAGGTTAGACTTAAAATTGCTTTGAAGATAACAAAAGTCCTTTTTATCATGGACTGTTAATTAAGAGCAAGATAATTACTACTAGATAAATATTTCTTTGTTAAACATAATTTCATTTCTTGCAGTTCATACAAGGGAGACTGAAAATGGAAATACATAATAAAAGAAGTGTTGCTGTGACTTTGACTGGTGTATTACAGACAATCATAGATCCCAAAGCTATTACATAAAATGATTTCTCATCCAGTGTTTATTGACCGATTGTAAAAGAAGTGTTCCTATAAAATGCTTACTCCACGTCCGTGGCACTTTGTTGCGCATTTATGTACACCAAAAACACTTGTATTCTGGCACCGGCGATTAAGGCAAATCTGCAAAATAAGAGAAAAGCAGTTTTAATAGGGACAGAACTGCTGGTGCTCATGAGGCGTCATGTCCCTCTCGGTACGTCTGCTCATCCACCAATGGGTCTTTGAGCAGTTAAACATTACCCAATACACAGGCTGTGCTGACATTACAATGACAAAAAGATGAGGACACCAGTGTTAGGTGTCTTATTCTGCCGACGCCTTCGTAAGCCTTTGAGGTCCAGATCTGTGGAAGTTGGATTCTGCTCTCAGTTGGCATCCTGGCCAACACTGAATTTCAGACATGGTTCATCTTTGGTTGGTATGCGGAGCTTGTGTAAATAAACAATCACAGTTTCACTGAAGTGGAACTCCCGGGGAGCCACTGGGGCCTGGAGTTTTTTAAAGCCAATTTAAGAAAACAGTAATTTGCATTTTTTTCAGGACTAGGAATGCACTGAGCAGGGTTCTTCCTTGTACCTGACCTGGCTGCATTCATGTCTTACAGCAGCAGATGATTCCGCCAGGGAAGATTCAGGTCCCTCGTGGTGTAAATTACCGTAATTCTGTTTATATCAGTAGAGCAACAATTTGTCATGCTTATACGCAACTTGGACCCAGGACAGCCTGAATACTTAACGAGGTCGGTGATATATATGGGTTCATCATTGCTCTTCTGCAAAACTGAGACCTTTTTAAGAGTTTTCCCAAGCTAAACAATTTTTTTGTGTGTCAACCATATTTAAAGTGTAATAATGATCTTACAGGAAATGGAAGCAAAAATTAACATAGGCAAAGTAATAAGATTCAAATTTTTTTGTTTTGTTTTTCAGTCATTACGAGTAAACTTTACTCTGCCAACATAGCTGAAAATTGAGGTAAAGCAAGACTAGTATCATCTAATAATAGCATCAAACAACCACATGACTGATGAAGATGTTGGTAATGAGAAGTTATCCCACTCAAAACTGAAAAAGGAAGAAATCTGGACTGGAGTAACTGATACTATGCTGCGATGACCAAAAAAAAAAAAAAAAAAAAAAGGAAAAACAATAAAAAAAAATCAGTGCGTAAATTTGCTCATGTTTAACTGCAGTTCAGTTCAGTAGTTCTAAAAGTCAGTCACAATAATTAGCATTAAGCAGGGAATAGTGTTGAAGGAGGCGACAGGGATGCTTAATCAGGGCATTTATGCCCTGGGGAGAAGGAAAAATGGAAAGGAAATTAGAGTGAATTGGCATCAACGTGCGTGCACATAGAGAATATGGTCTGATTACAGCAGTATTCACAGTTCACATATTCAGAGTGCGGTAGCACACAGAATTTTGATCACAGGAAAATGGCTGCATTTCAACATGTGTATCTTCAGCTTAGAAAACTCAAGAATATTTAAATTCATATTCTTAATCCATAATACAAATGCACTAATGTCCTCAAAGTAAAACATACAATTTCCTAAGTATTAGCCTGTGTATTCTATAGTGCGTATGTCTATGATTAGATAGATTAGAAAGATTAAATACTCATTAGTAAAACATAATGGGGTGCTTTCCCAGCGCTGAATTTCCTTTGAAAAGACGTTTTATAACAGATTGACTTAGAAATGTTGTAAGGGCTGTTTTCCTGTAGCAGAGCTGTCGTTTCCCTAGGCACGTACTTTAAACCTGTCCCCAACGCGCTGTGACAGTGCGACATAATTCAAAAGCATTCAGAAATTCAGAGGCTTACTCGAATTTACCACAAATTACCAAGGCCCTTGTTTTTTTGCAAGAAATCTGCAGAGGGTCTGGAAACCTTCTTCATTTCAATAGTTCTTGGACTCCTTTCCATCCCACCCTCCCTGTGAATTCACTGCTGTCTCACATCTTTCTCTGCTCCTTTTCTCACAAAGCAAGGAGTGAGGCAGCCACGTGAAATACAGTTCACCTTGGATAATTCACAAAGTTTGCAAAATGTGATGGCAGAAAACAGTTTTGGTGGCTGAGTGTTGGTGGGTTTATATTTTTCTAACAGGGCATACAGAGACAGCTTGTCTTGCAAGAGAAAGAAGGAGGCAGGGGAGCCGTAATCAGCAGATATATTACATTTTGAAACCTAAAGTGAAGTTCATGACAATTTTGCAATGACAAACACTGGGAAAATCAGTACATGGAGCTCCTCAGCAACTCATTAACGAGCCTGTACTGTTTTCTGCTGTACTTATTTTGCAGGAAACCTCTAGCCTACATGGACAGATACTTGGGACTGTCATCAAAAAATCAGTTATAAACTTAAGCAACTTGAATTGCATCTGCAATCCAGAACAGTGGCCAAAAGAAGGGGGGAGTAAAATTCTGACTCAGTGTGAGCATGAGAAACAATTATTTTGTGGGGAAAAAAAAATTCCAAAGCAAACCCCAGTCTAATACAAAAGACTTGGCAGTATGGGGGTAGTGATGTTCTCCTTGTTCGGGAGAGCTTCGGAGCCTTACTTTGCCATCTTCGCACTTGGTTCCTGACAGCACAAGACCAGGATCGGGCATATCATCACCCAAATACACGTGGGTACCACGACACAGAATCTTGCCACCTTCTTGAAGTGGGATATTAGTTTCTATGGAAACAGCATTGGTGCCAATTACAGGTCGATTTGCTCCTCCTTGACACTGGATTTTTCCACATTTAGCATCTCTGAAGGGAATAAACAAACCCAAAGATTAGTTAAATGATTTTAAATGTTAGAAACCCTCTCCCCACACCCTTCCATCTGTTCCTGTGACCCTACCTGGGTTCACATTTAGCAAAGGAGCTCTTGGAGTCTTTGCCACAGTTGCCGTAAGGATCACCTGCAGAATTGACTCTCTCAAAGCAGATCCCAGGAGCAGGTTTTGCACCTGAAACAAAACCTAATCAGAACTTTCATCTCAGACAAGGTGTTTTTAATAATTTTCTTTGAGCTCCGCTGATGCTTTAGGGGAAGGTAGGATGTGATCTGCATAGCGATGGAGCACAACAAAACAGTCCTGCTGGAGCAGCATGCTAATTGAAGAGCCCGAATGTGCGGGATTTCCACTGTTATTTGTCTCTCTTGGCAATGCTGAGCAACAGACAATGCAGAACTCATTCTCTTTCAGAATTTCTCTAGATGATATCCCTCTTGCGAATCCTCCGAGGACACAAAAACTTTTAGCAAATGCCAAATCCAGTTTGGTGAAGACAGACAAAGGCCAGCTGGTAAGTTCACTCCCTTCTTTTTACAGGAGTCCACGTGATGCTAGCGAGAACCCAAGAGCTGAAGCCAAAGAAAATACTTATCTTTTAAAGTGCAATGCCAAACAACAAGAAACCAGAAAAAATCCAGCCACACACTAGAGTGCTATGTGTCTATCAAACCATGAGCACATGACATGGCGAAGAGAACACTGCTGTCAGCTCCAGCTAATGGACTGGGGAGAGGAAGAGAACCCATCCCCACCTTAATCCTCAGGAAATCCACTCCTGGGAGGAAAGACTGACTTGAAAGAGGATCATTTCTACTGTGGTGGTAGAAGTAGGAATCTGGGAAGACAGGGAGCATCTGGTTCCTATCTACTGTAGTCTTTTATGATGGAGATGTATCCTAATGGCAAAGGAACTTCCCTGGTGGGAGTAGTACTGGAAATGTTTGTGCGGACAGATTACTCATCCCTATGTTTTAGAAGTCAAAAGGTACCAGTAGAACATCTATTCTAATGTCTTATATAGACAACCTCCCGTTCATTTTCACCCAGATTATCACCAAGAATTTAATATCTTTTAGGGGAAGATACAGGCGTTCATCTGAAATATTTGAGGTGGAGGATCTACTTCCTTGGTTTGATTGTTGCAACAATTAATGTATTAGAATTTAATCCCTTTGTTCTACTGTGAAGTGTGGCTTTATTTCCAGTCCGTAATTGCTGCTCCTGGCAAGATTAAGAGACCCTTTGCTAGGGCACTTTACTACCCCATATTTTCTTTCCATGAAGATAACTAATAGCACAATCAAGTCATGGACAACACTTCAACTACTCCAGTACACTGACTTGCTTTGAGGAGACAAGGTGGTAAGAAGATACACTGGCTAAAACTCTTAACCATTATCTGCTAGATACATTTTGGTACTTTTGATAAATCAGCCAAACTAAACCAAAAAGAACTGGCAGCAAATGATGTGATAGCCTAAAGGCTGAGGTTATACCACTTCTGCAGTGTTCTCTGATCTTTAACAGAGACAGAATATCTCAGTTATTGTTACATTTTTTCACGCTTTGAGACACTTCCAGACGTGTATGCCTCTAACTGTGGGTAAAACACATCATTTGAAAGCCTTCGAAGAGGAAGAAGTTTGGAGTTTGTTTTTTTTTTTTAATAATAATAATAAAAAAGAGGTCAAATTCCTGGAGAAGAAAGCACAAATGTGATTGTAAAACTTCCATTGAGTGTGAATCTTTTCACTAATCACTCAGAGATTAAAGCCTCAATTAATTATCTGCATTTCACAGTCGGAAGCTTGACTAATACTATGTACTGCTGATCAGCAGTCTAATGCTATTAAAGACAACATACTAAAACTTGGAGAGGCTTAAGATAGCACCCTCTTTTCCTTCTACCATTTTTACATACTGAAACTGGAAAACTCAGAAAGAAAAGCACAGAAGGAACAGAATATGAGCTGTTGGTTCCCTGGAGAGCAGGACAAGAGCTTGAAATTCTTTGGAAGATTACGATCAAGCTTGCTGAGTGCAGAATAAATCTGAAATCTGGAACTACTTGGGACTCACACAGGATTCTTTCACTTCTTTTCATTAAACCACAAGCAATAATCAAAAAATCAACCAAAGCATCCAGACATGGCACTGTGCAAAAAGCAACAGTAAAATTTCCATTTTCATCATGTAGATTCCTCCTCGTCTTTCCAGGGCAGGCAAGTTAACTATTCAGCTTGATACAAATATTAACATGTGCATATGCTGTGCCAGCTTTAGAAGGGGAAAAAACATGCCGTAAGCAAGAGGCCAACTGCTTTTTCTCCCACATCTGCAAAGACCTACTTGCTCAGACCCACCTCGCCAAAAGAATAAGTCCCCCACCCATCTACCCATGATTGTAGGCAATCACTATGGGTCGTGGTTTTTCCTGGCCGGGAGCCTTGTGCCCCAACTAGTTCAGCCACTGGTGTATCATTGCAATGACTGGAGGCTTCCTTGGATATATGGCAGCAGCAGCCCAGAGCACAGATACACTTTCCCCGGAGTGTGTGAAAGCAAATTGGGTGTGATATCTTGTGCTCTGACTGTAAGTGACCTAACAAAGACTTAATAAAGAAACGGTGTTAAAGGAGAAAGGTCTCACTGAAATACTAAGAGAGTTTAAGGTATGTATCTTCCTCTTTCACCTGGTGAAATGTACTTTTGTTTGTTTGGTTTTTTTGAATGTAGAAGTCAAACATGCTACACATGATGGAAAGCAGCCTGCAGGAAGAAGACCACATCTGCAGCATCCTTGCAGGGCTCAGGCACTGAGCTTTAACTCCAACCAATAATATTTGACAAGAAAAAATATCTCATGGAGTACAAGAAAATGCTCCCCTGCCAGGCTGGGAGTACACTGTGTATGAAAACACCTGGTACCCAAGGATCATCTGCGGCTTGGAAACCAAAATCTAGCTTCAATTTCTGTCTTTGGTATCAAACCAAAGCACGTTCTTGCTTGGGATTCAGATGGCTGTTCCCTCTCCTGACTGGTTTCTCACAATATTTGGACTTTTTTTATAGATGAAAACATATCACAGTGTAAGTAGCTGAACAGATGGTGCTACCAAGATAGAAGGAGTTTTTCGGAGGATGCTGAAGGAAGAGAATTGTAATGTTGTGTTTCTGGAGGAAACTCATTTATCATGATTGCACCATATAAACCGCAGCAGAAAGTCTTGTCTTTCTCTATTTTGTTACCTCTACAGACAAAGGCAAAATGATTTGTGAAAGATTTCCAGTAGTTATTAAGTGCTTTGAGCTGGATGAGCAGTGCTTATTTCATTTTGCTATGGATAATTATAGTATCATGACCCTGTAATTAAGGTCCTGTCAGCCTTTCCATGCCCAACCTTATTCCAGGGATTAAATCAGCTGTTTGAAACTGCAGAAGGTCAAAGCTCACCACTGCAGCTGTCAGCCTGGAGACTTCTTTTTTCTCCTAATGGGTATATTGATGAGTCCACTTCTTTCCCTATATGGTTGCAAAAAAACCAAAGAGATGTTCTACGCTCTTGGAAGCCATACAAAAGTTGCTGCATCATTTCAGATCAGCACAAGACCTGCTGCAATCAGAAAATACTGTCACGGTCTCCCAAAAGAGAAAAGAGAAATTTCTGACCATGGTGCTGATTCCAAGGGCAGAGAAACATCCGTTATCAGGATGACATGGAAAAAAAAATCATATTTCAATTCAGGTCCCAATGTTGTTTCAAGACTGATGTAAAAACAATTATACAGAGTTTATGGGTGTGGAGGAGGAAAAAAACAACCTCTGAGTAACGGACTGGAGTTCTGTTACTCGGGCTATGCCAACCAGCACCACGAACAACTGTCTAAATAAAGACAAGCATAAAAATACAGTTCTTTGGCATGTGATTCGCACCTGGATTTTACATCTCATTACGTTTGTTTTACTGCACTGATGATGCAAAGCAAACTTTCCACAAGCTCCCCTCAGCATCTCTTCATCTTGGTGGTCCCTGGGTAAGTTTGTGCAAGAGCGAGATGGGGCTGAGCTGTTATTTTTTTGCATTTCAGGAGTATGCTGCCTCTGAGAGCATGGCTTAATGCCTTTACACGTCTCCAAATGAAAAGCTGTGGCTGTAACTCTGTGATGATCAGAATAGTTGGATTTTACTGAATTCAAATCTTGTCTGTGCTTGGATAAATCAGTGCTTTTGCAAAAAAAAAAAAAAAAAAGGAAAAAAAAAAACAAAGGAAAAACAAAACAAAACAAAAAACCCCAAACCAAACCAGTTAGCGATGGTTTGGTCAGCTAACTTGGCTGGGAAGCCCATCTGGTTTGCCTATAGGGTTGTACCTGGAGAAAAGTGCAGAGCTCTTACAGCAGTGACAGGCCTTTGTAACAAATATTGACATTAAAATTAGGATTGTTCCTGCCTAAACAAATGGCCACATCTATGCAAAAAACTTAAGTATGTTGTAATTATTAAGTCAATGCCTGCCGTGCTCCCCCGAATCACTTTTTTCCCCTCTCTGTAGGAAAACTCGCTGACAAACATCTCTTTTCCTTCCCTAAAGAATCATTTTCTTGTCGATGTAGAAAAGCCCTGAGTCGAAAGCTGAGAATCTTCTCCTCCTTGGTAATCAATATTTTCTCTCTCTTAAGTAGCTTTATCTGCGTACCCAGTTGCTCCCGGACGATGCCCATGGAGCAGCAGATATTACACAGATGCATTACTATTGATGTGTTTCTCAGACACACGACTATCAATAGGTCGGATCAGTGCAATTTGGTATTTCTGAATATGGAATAAAAAAGGTCACAAGCAATTCATGCACATTGCTTCTTAAGGGTAGAAATGACACGAATTCAGGTGAGAGAGAGAGAGCAGAGAGGTCTGTGTGTTCTGGGAGCAGGCTGGGGTGAACTTGGTCTTTAAGAGGGATTTATGGCTATTTTCAGGGACTGTCCCCCGGTGCTCTTCCCCTCTTTCACACCAAGTATTCCACGGCAGACAGGGAAGTGCAAAAAATATTCCTCCATTCAATTTGAGTTTGCTTACAACGTAACCAAAACACCCCAAGCAAACGCAAGTGCTTCTGTCTGGAAACAGGTTCGTATCGCTCAGCCTAACGTCGACGAGCTCTGACAGTGCTCATCATTTTTCTTTAACTAGATCTATAAATATTAAGATTGATGTTTATCATTGGGCTCCTGGACATCTGTAACCTGATGAACAAAGGAAGATACACAAAAGGAGACATGGATAAGGAATTCAATATACTGGATATTATTTTCGGAAAGGTGATTGCACTTTGTTCTGCATGGCTTTCTCTGACTGGGAAGAAGAAAAAAGGAATTAATGTTGTCTCAGTGTAGAGCATCTGTCATTCATCTAGCGGCCGGCCCAGCCCTAACCCTTTGACAAATGTCAATTAACTGTGATGTATTTTTCTTTACGGTATGGATTTTCTTTCAAAAAAACACACAATTACTCCTTCACCCCAACTCACACAGTTGTTAAAAACAATTCTAAACAATTACAACAACCTGGTAAAATGTTCAAATACATCTTTAATATGAAGACTTGACATCTTAGAATGTCAGGTCTCTCTTCCTGCTGCAAGGAAGGCTGGGAAGAAAGTTGTTTTATCTCTAACATGATTTTCCCAACCGCGTGGCCCGCCTGACCCTCTTCCCATTCCACCCCACATTTGCCAGCTCGTACTCCAACCAGTAAGGGAGATCAGGTGGGGGATATTCACATCCCTAGTCTTTCAATCTAGAATGCAGGCCTCGGTTTTTGCTTGTCCCCTGTTGTCCCACTGGGTGAAGGTTTACTTTACTGGCATTATTTCTAATTTATACTCCTGAAAATGTGATAAGAATTAAGCCTTTCACTGCAGGTTTGGTAATGTCCCATCCTCCCTTTCAAAATCTTTATCCTTGGGTGTTCCCAGGACAAATAAGGGCATTCCAGTTAGAGTCTGTTTCTTAACAACGTCCTCTTTCTCGTAGGCAGACCCCACAGCACTGACCACTGGAGACTCCTCACACAGAAGTGCCCGTATTGAGTAGTCCTGAGAGGGAAGACAAGGAAGAATCAGGGGAGCCCAGGGGGGTTGGAGAACTTGCTCTGTTAGGAAACAGACCTGGCAAGGGAGCTGCAGCAATTCAGCTCCCTGACCTTTAGCTGAATTTTTCTCAGCGACTGGAATTATTAACAGTCTGACCGAGTAACTTTCCATGGCATGGGAAACTGGTTCATAAGGAGATTTTGCTTTATACAAGAGAAAATGTCTCTGTATCCAGGGGATTGAAAATCCCAGTATGACTAAGACTGGAGGCTGTAACTGTACGTGGCTATATGAGCTCATATTAACTCTACGATGCGAGTGGGATTCAGAGGAGTCTATCAGATGCATGGCTTGTTCCGCATGGGGCGTTTAACTTTGAACTGGAGCTCCTCTAACGTGTTCTTATACCCCACAAGACCAAGCTAACCGGCTATCTGTATCAGTGGCTTTAGTTCTTGAGCTGCTTTAATGCTCTTTAAAACAAAAAATGTGAATAGTCCAAGTCCCTGTGAAGATAGCAGATAAATCCTTCAACGGACTTCTGATGAGGGTGGTGACTAAGGGAACTGTCTGTGTCATCAGGTTGATACTCAGGTTTGAAACAGAGTTGACAGCAGAGGGATACTGAATTGAAAGAGACTAAGGGAGATGAGAAAGTTAGTTTGAAAGAAATAATTCAGTCTAGCTCTAAATAATGCTTCTCTTCAGAAGAGGTAAAAGTGGTTTTCCCATGTGAGAGAGGGGGTAAGTGAGACGCTGAAGGAGACATGACTCGTCCCCAGCGACGCAGTGGCTCATCCTCAGCGACGCAGGAGGCCATAGCAAAATGCTGAGTTAGTGTTTGTGTTCCATGGAAGGGTCACCGCACAATACAGAAGGGCGAACACTATTCCTGGGATATCATCTGTTTCGGATATCCCAAGAACTCTTGCTGTTAGATTTTTTGCAAACAATCAGTAAATTCCCATGGGAGAATAAAATCTCATTGTGCTTGAGCACATGCTGTCAGGAGGTCGGCTTACAGGGTAACACCATGAGACATGATAACGGCAAATCCTGAACTCTGTTTTGGGATGTAGATGGATACATATGGATGCCCCACCCCTGGCAGTGTTCAATACCAGGTTGGATGGGGCTTTGAGTAACCTCGTCTAGTGGAAGGTGTCCCTGCCCATGGCAGGAGGGTTGGAACGAGATGATCTTCAAGGTCCCTTCCGACCCACACCATTCTGTGATTCTATGATATGTATTTTGCAGATGAGCTATTCAGAGCACAGAAGGAAGCTCATATACCAGTCTGAAGAGGGATGTGATTTCAACCTGTCAAGAGCTTTTAGCACTTTGTAGGATGACGTATGGCCATATCAAAGTCAGTGTTAAATGATTTGTCTAAGTTCACCTAGCCATTTGCAGCAGCATTGCAGAATGAACCTCATTACTGTTGCTTTCTACCTCCTGCTGCAAGAAACGAACACGACTGCAAATCGAGGATAAAATGAATCACAAAACGATTCCCTTATTATTCAGTTCCCCATTTCAGAAAAGAATAGATACAGATTGGTACTGTATAAAATTCCTCCAAATCGGACGTTTTGTTTTTTTCCAAGTCTATCTCATAAACACACCTGCTGGTTCTCAGACTCACCTTGGCCCCAGAGGGTGATACACTGCTGCTCGTGGGTCTGGCATATGCCGTTGTAGCAATAGCCATCCACCCTGTGGCATGCGTGCCCGTCGTGCAGGTACACGTTAGCTGGGCAGTGAGGGCTGGCTCCTGTGCAAAACTCCGGCAGATCACAGGAATTACTTGACTCTCTGCAAGAAATCCCCGCTGGTTTTAACTGCAAAACAAACAAACCCCCTTAACTGCTGTAATTCCAATCACTCGGAGTTACGCAGCGGTGTAACCCATGCAGCGCACAGACGGCTTTTTCCACTGGCTCTGCACCAGCTAACTGCAGAGGACAGTGTAAGGATTACGCAGCTCTTTAAATACATTTATTTGACACATATTGTGTAAGGTTTGGCAGGAAGGAGGGCCAAACTGAACTTGCAGCTGCAAACATGGCTCATGTGGCTCAGGTCAGAAGGTAAACCCAGCCTTTTGTTAGTTTTCAAATGTAAACCGAAGTTTTCAGTGATCATGCCTAGACACAGGCACAGAAACAGTTTGGGTTGTGCTGCAAAGGATGCTCTGACCAAAAGTCAGACTAGAAACCCTTTCAACCATATGGCTGTAACAACATGGCAGGACCAGGGCAGCCAGCTGACCACGTAACATTACGTTATGGCTCATGAAGCCACCAGCCCACCTGGCTCTGGATTCGCTCCCTGGGATGGAGGTGCATTTCCTCATGGAAACGTCACTCTGCCATGGGCATCAAGATCTTCTTCAACTTATTTATACAACTAGTCCATGTAACTGTTCCTGTCCTGATTTCCCTGGATAACTACATTTTTTTCAGAGCTGAAGGTAGCTGGGTAATGGTGGGACATGGTAATCTGAACATTCATGTGTCAACAACCACCACACGAGCTGAGTGTGCTCTAGGAGCAGCACTGAACTTTAACTGCATCACCACAGAACCTTTGGTAAAAAGCAAAAAGACATCAAGATTGATTTTGCTTAAAAGCATTTGCTAGCTTTTTTGAGAGCTTGCTGCGACTGAGCTTTTAGGCAGATGGTTGCCGCAGACACAATGGAAACTTGCTGAATGCTTTATTAGCCCATATGCAAGAGATGGTCTGAGAATTTGAGAAGGTAAACGCCTGCGGCAAGTTGGCATTTTATAGTGTGTTCGGAGTTCACAAGAGCTGATGATCTGCCATTAAAAATATATATGTTGTTGATAGAATGAATATTTTAAGAGCCTTCCCATAAAAAGAGGGTCCAGCATTTAATGACTGCTTGCCAGAGCACAGCGTCCACATAAGCATGAAAAAAATCAAAGCATACAAAAGTTCATGAAAGAGGTTTTACATGAGCAAATGAAGTGGCTACGAATAGCAGAGCAGCAGTAAAAACATCTGCTCATCTGCTCCTTCAGTAACTGTTACAACTTGAGAATTTTTTTCAATTGCTTACATGAAATGCAAGTGCCTTCACGCTTCCTGCTACCACTCTTTGCTCTTTCTCCAGCCTTGCTTACTGCTCCGCCGTTGGGAAGGTTGTGGAAGGCTGCCCACCCCCAGAGATAAGAAATGTAGTTCACCTGGCAGTCTTCGCAGCAAAGCCCATGTGCACACACTGCTCCCGGTTTCAAAGTGCAGGTAGTTGCATTGCAGCACCGGTTCGTACATTCCTAGATGGAGGATAAATTTAGAGCAGACAACTTTCAGTCAGTGAGCTGTAAATCAAGAGGCTGCCTACAGCTTTGCCAAGAAAAGCTAGGCATGAAATAATGAATTATGCATGAAATTCTACAACTTGATCCAAACAGTCGTGTCTGTCCTTAGATTCAACAAGCGCAATAATTGCACTAAAACCAGAGAAGCCAACGAGGAAGGCTGGTTTATTCTAGCTGTGGCTCTAATCCCGAATATCACAAACAACCGGTACCGATCCTGATACAGTGGCAGGATGTTTTATTTCCACAAAAGTCAGCGGAAGGGTTCTGTTGCCTCCAGTGAGGATCCAGGACCTGTGGTGCAGTTTACTGGGCATCGCTACTACAGCTCTCTATTTTGTGATAGTTGCTCGCCACACTTCTGTATTGGGTGGAGCCCGGTGGCTGCCACAATGAAAGATGATGACACTACTCCATGTACTCTCTTATCAGGATATGCCAGTAACAGAGTTCTGAGAAGTGAAATGAGTATGAATTGCATTCTAACTGACACATCCCAATTTCACACTTACGGATTAGGCGGTGGCATATGTGGGCTTTGGAAAACTTTATTCTCAGCAGAATGAGCGAGTCAGAAGTTTCTGAAAATAATGGATTTGTTTTTCCAAGATAATGCTCACAAGCTGCAAGTTACATCAGCTGCGCTGGAATCTCATCTCTCTAACAGAAATAGCAGCAGATAAAATTGCTCTTCAGCTGCGTTAAGTCAGTTTGACTTAACAAGGGATCACTAACAATATAGGGAACATAGGAAAAATAAGTGGGTTAGAACGATGTTCACAGCCACTTTTCACTTTATTGGCTTTTGTAAAGCTTTCCAACTGGAAGATAGGGCTGCCACCGCACTCACAAATACAGAGCAAAACGATTCGCAGCATCTCACTGGTTTCTTAGATAATATCTGCCTGAATATACAAAGTTAGCTGTGCTGCTCTGAAGCAGTGGAACTACTTCCTGCACCTATTTTTAATCAGGCAGGAAGGCAGCAGGCTACGTAAATATTTCTGTGCAGCTGCTGTATTTAAGAAGTAACGTTCCGACGCACCGAAGCACATTTTATAAATTCACCTCAATAGCAATCTGAGAAAAGCAGAGTGGAGGAAAGCAATGTCAGTCCAATTAAAGTCCTTCTGAAACAGTCAGCTCCTACAGCCCACCGTCTGGCCCTACAGCAGCCAGCCATGGAAAGCAATCAGCATTGCACAGACAGCTTGGGATGAAGACACGGCTCTTTGAATGATGTTACTGCAGCCTTTGAAATTTCCAATTGCTCACTCACTTATTACTCATTCTAGGGAATGAGCTTGGTAAATAGTATTTGTGCCTGGGCTATTAAATTGTCAGGAACATTTTTAACATAAATAGGCAAGCAAACAGAAAAGGCTCACAAGGCTTCGGGAGGCTGGAGGCTACCACCCAAAACTACTCTTGTACTTCACTGTTATTATTAGTTATTATTCGTAACAACACCAATGATGGGCGTTGGTTTTCCTGGTGTAGGTCTCCTGGGCTCAGCAGTGCACCTCAGATAGACAACAGCAGCTCTAGCATCACCTACATGATGTTGGATACTGTAGACAGGACATCTTGTTTTCCACCCCGCTATTCTAAGAACACAAGATAGACCTCATCGGGTCAGTGTAGAACCCTTCTAGCCTTGTGTCCCCCTGACAGCAGCCAGTAGAAAATGCTTAAGGACAAGAATGTGAACACACACACGACCCTTTCCTAGTCTCCTGGCTTTCCCATGGCTCCACGGGCATTTTTAGCACCTCTAACGTTCAGTGGAAAGGAACTGGTAAGTAATCCACACAGTCTGGGGAGCAGCTTCCTCTGCTTGTTTGAAACCTGCCATTTTCTAACTTTATTTGCACAGTTCTTGTTGGGGGACAATCACTCACTCCTTCCATTCCCTTCATGATTTTATCAGCTTATGTCACATTTTCCTTCATTTTCTTCTTTTCCAGCCAGAGCCCCTCCAAAACTTTGAACCACCTTATTGCTTTTCTTTTAACCTGTTTCATTCTGCTTTACCCTTCCTGAGATCAAGGAGAGGTAGGAAAAAACTGCACGTGTAGTTTCTGACGCAGCACGCTGCAGATTTATGGAGTCCTCCTGGTGCTTTGTTTTGTTTTCCTGTTTCTTTCCCAGTTATCTCTAACAGCCTATTTACCTTTTAGACCATTCTTGAGCACTGAATTGACATTTTCATGAGACTATTTCAATATCAAGACTTGTTCCTCTATGGTCAGAGACAGCTCAGAGTCCATCATCTTATATGTGATACTTGGAATGTGCATCACTCGGCTCTGAATCCCATTTGTCAGTTTAATGCGCAGTCCAGCTGTCTCAGAAGGTTCCTTGCAGTTCTTCACAGCCAGCTTTCATCTCTACCATCCTAACTAATATCAGCTAATTCAAGACTGTTCCCCTTCCCAGGCTGTTTATGAATCTAGTGAATTGTGTAGTCTGCAGGACACATCTCATGGACATGTCACAGCAGATTTCCTTCCACTCCATAAAATGAATGATTTACACCCGGTTGTTTTTCCGATCTTTCAATCCAATTTTTGCCCATACAATATTCTCTCCTACAGCTGCTTAGTCTCCTGAAGAGGCTTTGGTGAAAGGCTTTGGTCTACAGCCTCTCTGAACATCAAACAGGCTGCAAGGACATCATCGTCCCTTTCCACCCGCTTGTTAAGTCACGCACAGCACTGCCATAGGTTTGTAAGACAAGATTTTCTGGCACAAAAGCTGTGTTGACTCACCCCTGGCACGTCACAGCTCTTCAGACACTAGCTCTTACATTTGGAAGTAATATGTCTTCTATTTTACCAATTTGTAGTCTTCTGATCCCTCTTGCAGCCCGTTATAAAATAAGCCACAGTTGTCACCTTTCAGCTCTCAGTGACCAAGAATTCTTTTTTGTGTTTCCGCCGCCTTCTATCTTTCCACCTGTTATCTAGTTTAACCCTCCTTCTACAGGCACTGAGGCATGTCAGACATTTTTGGGAATGTAATCCAAAATTACATCGGAGCTTAACTGCTAATATCATCATGCTTGGTGAG
The DNA here is from genome assembly GCA_009769605.1 of Bucorvus abyssinicus. Lineage (NCBI taxonomy): Eukaryota > Metazoa > Chordata > Aves > Bucerotiformes > Bucorvidae > Bucorvus > Bucorvus abyssinicus. The sequence goes on from CM020032.1 coordinate 3,293,094, forward strand.
GTCTTACGCTCTTGGCTTGGTGGTGGGCACGCTCAAGAGGGTGACCAGTGCTCGATGCACTTGAGACCGTAGTGTGGCTGGAGGTGGTCAGACAGTCCCTACCACATTAGCATTTCCAGGGTTGTCTGAAAGGTGGGAGCTGTGCTACAGTCACGACTCTCCACCCTCATGAATCCATTGCTGTCCTACTGCTAAGAAACCTCAGTGAGCACAGACCTCAACACGGGGCTACTATTTTACTTAAAGGAGAACTATCCCTCTCACCCACCTACATCTACATATTTGAACTGATATTTAATTCTGAGTGCTGATAAAATACAACTAGCATATGTTGTTGTACAGCTTTCCATGCCATAAAGTACTGCAACACTATTGACAACCCTCAGCTGGTATAAATGACTGGGCAGTGAATTATTAACTAATCTAACAGGTTTTCTGGTTAGTTTTCAGATTATAGCAGTAAATTCCAAATTAATTTAATTGGGCCCAAGCTGCAGTTTTCCAATATAATGGAAAAGGGAAAACATACAAATAAGAGGCAAATCAAGTCAGTGCTTGCTGATGTTAAGTGGCTTTGACTTGAAAAGGTATCACTAACATTCAAAACTGGAAATGAGAAAGATAACTGGGTTAGAAAGACATTTGCAAGCTGCTCGCACTCTATTGACTTTAAACAAGGAGATAAGCCTGCTTCCTCCAACCTTGTTACCCTGAAGAATGAGTGAACTGTCAGGAAATCCTTATGGCTTGTGTAAATCCAATACGCTCTATAGACAGGATAGAGCAGTTTTAACTGCCCTGATCCATTTTGTCTGCAGAACCATACTTATCACGGGAAACAAACGCCTCATCTGCTCATGTATTTAATTCAGATATTCCGAGAGAAGTTCAATACGGCCAATGAGCATGGGATGCCAAAGGGATAAGGATGTCAGCTTGGATATTATTTGACCCCCAGGTTTTGCCTACCTCATCCTCATCTGAGCAGTCCTCTGACGCATCCTCTAAACTAAATGGAATGATATTTGAAGTAGTAGCTATCTTTTGGGGAGGCAGTAAAGGCTGCTTCTGTCAGAAAGGTAATCGGCTAGCGGCAAAGAAAAATCTCATAGTGACGGAGAGAAAGGTCTTGTACCTAAAAACTGAAGCTGGCTGCAGTGAAAAAAATCCCTAGCCAACATTAATATTTATAGGACTACATATATTTATATTAATATATGATATGTATATTTATAATAATATATGATTAATGTATATTAATATAACCTTCAATTAATGCATGGTATCTTGAGAAATTTGAGCAATATTAACAAATTCATTTTGTGTTTAGCTTATTAGCGAGTACTTAAAGGAGTTTCTCTTGTTAGGAACAGGGCACTTAGTCATGGCTAGTCTGTTGGACAAACCACGAGAGAGTTTCCTCTCTAATGGTGAATCGAACACTTTCTTAACTAAAGCCTGAACTCAAATGCGAGTCAAGCAGAAACTCCCCGAATTTCTGAGGACTCTGAGGTTTAAGCTGCTAAGATAGAAGCAGAGAAGGGAGCGTTTTGTTTTACACCAAATAGCCTTAAACATGCCAAACCGGTTGTTTACTGTTAAAAACCTGCAGACAGGAGGCGAGCAGTGATTCTCAGGTGGTATCTTACATCAGGCTCCCCGCAGTCGCACTCCTCTCCATCTTCCACATAGCCATTCCCGCACTTCTGTCCACCGAAGGACTCCTTGACTTCAGGCAAGTTAAACAGACACATTCCCACTCCCTTTTCCAGGCTGTTTTCCAGGTCCTTTCTACTGCAGCTACTGAATACCATGGGAAATGGATAGCTAGAAGAAAAATACAGAGACAAAAAATAGAGGTGGTATTATCAGATGGAAACATCTCTCTCCTGTCACACCGGTGGCCT